>OX451741.1:1100237414-1102637414 GCA_948472305.1 Vicia faba
TTGATTTTCAAAGTAACTTTTGACTTTTGATTTTTGATGAACCAATTTCATGCCTTAATGGAATATGATTCTTAGAATTTAACCTTTTGATTCAAAAGTCATATTTGACTCCTTTGGTGTGTAAATGACCATTTTGCCCTTGTGAACAATTCTCTTGGAAAATTTGTAATTTCAAATTATCAATTGGATGGAAGCAAACTTGAGGGTCCGGGTTGATCTTTTGAGAAATGAGAGGGAAAATTTTGGGGTACAACAGCTGCCCCTGTTCAATCTTCTTAAACTTGAAAAGCGAGATTGACGTGTTTGTCGTTCGTGGCTTGAAAGTAGAAGATGATTGAACACTAGAGTGCCCAGAAATTTGCACTTGATGATGCGCTGGTTGATTATGTAGGGAATGGGCTTAAAGATGCCATTTGGAGAAATGATGGAGAGTTGTCATAGATGGGCTTATAGATGCCATCCAAAGGTGATTGTTGACAGAAAGTCTGAACTTGATTTTAACAGAAAACGAATCAGAATAAATCATTGAGAGATTTATCTGAACCAGTAGGAATCTGGAAACGAATCAGAATAAACCGTTGAGAGATTTATCTGAACCAGTAGGAATCTGGAAACGAATCAGAATAAACCATTGAGAGATTTATCTGAACCAGTAGGAATTTGGAAACGAATCAGAATAAACCGTTGAGAGATTTATCTGAACCAGTAGGAATTTGGAAACGAATCAGAATAAATCGTTGAGAGATTTATTTGAACCAGTAGGAATCTGGAAACGAATCAGAATAAATTGTTGACAGATTTATCTGAACCAGTAGGAATCTGGAAACGAATCAGAATAAACCGTTGAGAGATTTATCTGAACCAGTAGGAATCTGGAAACGAATCAGAATAAACCATTGAGAGATTTATCTGAACCAGTAGGAATCTAGAAACGAATCAGAATAAACTGTTGAGATATTTATCTGAACCAGTAGGAATTTGGAAACGAATCAGAATAAACCGTTGAGAGATTTATCTGAACCAGTAGGAATTTGGAAACGAATCAGAATAAATCGTTGGGAGATTTATTTGAACCAGTGGGAATCGGGAAACGAATCAGAATAAATCGTTGAGAGATTTATCTGAACCAGTAGGAATCTGGAAACAAATCAGAATAAACTGTTGAGAGATTTATCTGAACCCGTAGGAATCTGGAAACGAATCAGAATAAACCTTTGAGAGATTTATCTGAACCAGTAGGAATTTGGAAACGAATCAAAATAAACCGTTGAGAGATTTATCTGAACCAGTAGGAATCTGGAAACGAATCAGAATAAACCATTGAGAGATTTATCTGAACCAGTAGGAATTTGGAAACGAATCAGAATAAACCGTTGAGAGATTTATCTGAACCAGTAGGAATCTGGAAACGAATCAGAATAAATCGTTGAGAGATTTATCTGAACCAGTAGGAATCTGGAAACGAATCAGAATAAACCGTTGAGAGATTTATCTGAACCAGTAGGAATCTGGAAATGAATCAGAATAAACCGTTGAGAGATTTATCTGAATCAGTGGGAATCTGGAAACGAATCAGAATAAACCGTTGAGAGATTTATCTGAACTAGTAGGAATCTGGAAATGAATCAGAATAAACTGTTGAGAGATTTATCTGAACCAGTAGGAATATGGAAATGAATCAGATTAAACCGTTGAGAGATTTATATGAACCAGTAGGAATCTGGAAACGAATCAGAATAAACTGTTGAGAGATTTATCTGAAGCAGTAAAAATCAGCCTTTTCTCGGAAACTGATATGTATTGGACTTGTTGAAAATTTGTGTCTGTCAGAAGTTTGTTGATAATAACTGTCTAATGACTCTTTCCTGCAAAAAGGCGAAGAGTTAATTGTATGCAATGCTATGATGTATGCGATGCATGATGTGATGTTTGCCTCTCAAAATAAATGAGATTGCATTGTATGTACTTGAGTTGTCAATGTTATGACGTATGGATGCAAATGTATGGAATTAAAGATTGTTCGTGCCGTAGCGTTGCTGGAAGCGGGGAAAATAAATCCCTTTTGAAGCACTGATGGGTGAGTTTCCAAGTATAAACTTTATTGTAGAAGGGAAAAGCCAGGCATTGCTTGTAGTCTTCGTGATGTTCAGGTGTGGAAATCTGAGAAGTTGGGTAACTTACTGGGGACACTCTGGATCAGTGGTTGGGAAATTTTGCTCTGACTGGAGAAAGTACCTGCGGGGTTTTATGGAATGGTTTACAGATATTATTCTATTTCTTAAAGTCATTAGTAATTGTCTTTCCGTTTTTCTTTTATTTATTTGTAACAGTAATCACGTTCAAATGCATATGTTCAAAAATAAATCATTGGACGTTTTTGTAAATAAAACAATAGAAATAAAGAAAAACATATGGTTTTGCACTTTCAAAAGGGATATCTTTGTATTAACTTGAACAAGTGTTTTTTGTACAATGAGACGAGCATTCTAGCAAGAGAATGTCGTCGTAAAAAATGAAAATTGATACAAAGAAAAGATAGCTATGTGAAATAATCCCATAGAGTTCCCATTCTGCTATAGTCTTTATGTCTTTGAATGTCTTGTCCGCTTGTCGCCTCGGTGAAGTCGATTGGATTGATTTAGAGCCAATTGAGTTGATTGGTTGATGCTGAAGATTGTTTTTCAGATGATCCAACGGGACATAGTCATACGCTTTAATCCCTAACTTTTTCCTAGACCGCCCTCTCGGGTTTTCAGTCCACCGGGATACCCTTTTTTGCCCAAGCCGCCCTTTCGGGTTTTCGACTTGCCGGGTGTACATATTTTTTTATTTTTCATCCCTTATTTTTTCCTGAACCCTTTTGGTTCGCCGGGAAGCCCTTATTTTTGCCTAGGCCAGTCAACCTAGCGGGTCTTTGATCATGCGTAGTATCTTTTAACTATGTATGTATTCACAGGGTGCAGGAGGTCGTCGCCATCCATAGTAGTCAAGATCATTGCTCCACCAGAGAAAATGCTTTTGATTACAAACGACCCTTCATATGTAGGGGTCCATTTTCCCCTGGGATCACCTTGTGGTGAAATGATACGCTTGATTACCAAGTCACCGACCCGATATACCTGATGTTTGACCTTTTTATTAAAAGCTTTGATCATGCGTTTTTGGTATATCTGACCATGACAGATAGCTGTAAGCCTCTTCTCATCAATCAAGTTTAGTTGGTCAAACCAAGTCTGGATCCAATCTTCTTCATTCAAACCAGCATCTTTCATGATTCTTAGAGAGGGGATCTGGACTTCAATGGGCAAGACAGCTTCCATGTCGTACACGAGAGAAAAAGGTGTTTCCCCAGTTGATGTGCGAGCTGTGGTGCGATACCCGTGGAGAGCGAACGGTAGCATCTCATGCCTGTCTTTGTATGTGACTGTCATTTTCTGTATGATCTTCTTAATGTTTTTGTTAGCAGCTTCTACAGCACCATTCATCTTTGGCCGGTAAGGGGAAGAATTGTGATGCTGAATCTTGAATTGCTCGCACAAGGCGGTGATCATAGTGTTGTTTAGATTCGTACCATTATCACTGAGGATTCTCTCTGGGATACCGTACCGACAGATGAGATTCTGCTTGATGAACTGGGCGACAACATTCTTAGTAACGGAAGCAAAGGAAGTTGCCTCAACCCACTTTGTAAAATAGTCGATGGCCACTAAGATAAAGTGGTGTCCATTAGAGGCCGTTGGCTTGATTTCCCCAATCATATCGATTCCCCACATAGCAAAGGGCCAAGGAGTCGTCAAGACATTTAGAGGAACCGGAGGTATGTGCACCTTGTCAGCATAAAACTGACACTTATGGCAAGTCCAAGAGTGTTGGTAGCAATCTGCCTCCATGGTAGACCAATAATAGCCTGCCCGTAGGATTTTCTTTGCCATTGTATGCCCACTGGAATGAGTACCAAAAGTGCCTTCGTGTAATTCACCCATGATCCTTTCAGCCTCAGCCTTGTCTACGCACCAAAGCAATACAGAATCATGATTGCGTTTGTACAAAATGTTGTTACTAAGGAAGAATTTAGCCAAGAACCTTCTTAGGAACTTCTTGTCATTCACCGAAGCTCCTTCTGGATATTCCCGAGACTCGAGATACCTCTTGACTTCATGAAACCAAGGCTGGTCCACTACTTCTTCAGTATTAATCTCGTGACAGTAGGTTGGTTCATCCATCCGCTCAATGGTGATTTGAGGAGCCTCGTTATCCCAATTAAGTTTAAACATAGATGACATTGTAGCTAAAGCGTCTGCTAGCTGATTTTCTTCTCGCGGGAAATGCTCGAAGGTAATCTTCTCGAAATGCGGCAACAATGTCAACACATATTCTTTATAAGGGATAAGGTTGGGGTGCTTGGTGTCCCATTCCCATTTGACTTGACTGATGACCAAGGTTGAATCTCCAAATACATCCAAGTGTTTGATCCCCAAGTCTATAGCAGCTTTGAGACTGAAGATGCACGCTTCATATTCTGCCATGTTGTTTGTACAGTTGGAGCAAAGTCTGGTAGTAAAGGGAGTATGACATCCTTCTAGAGATATGAGTACGGCACCGATACCATTTCCAAGTGCGTTGGATGCCCCATCAAAGAACAGGGTCCATCGGGATCCTTGTTCAGGTCCGTCATATGGCCCGATTTCTTCACAGTTATCTAATGTCATGATGTCTTCATCCGGGAATTCAAACTTTATGGACTGATAGTCTTCTACAGCTTGGTGAGCAAGATGATCAGCCAATACACTGCCCTTTATAGCTTTCTAGGTAGTATATTGTATGTCATATTCTGTCAGGATCATCTGCCATCTCGCTATTCTCCCAGAAAGAGTGGGCTTCTCAAAGATGTATTTTATCGGATCCATTTTAGATATCAACAAAGTAGTGTGGGTCAGCATATACTGTCTTAGCCGGCGAGCAGCCCATGCCAGAACGCAACAAGTTTTCTCGAGCATTGAATATCTTGTTTCACAGTCGGTAAACTTTTTGCTCAGGTAATAAATAGCATGCTCTTTTCGGCCAGACTCATCATGCTGCCCCAGCACACACCCCATTGAGTTTTCTAAAACAGTTAGATATACGATCAATGGCCTTCCCTCGACAGGTGGCAACAACACATAAGGTTCTTGCAGGTATTCCTTGATTTTGTCAAAAGCAACTTAGTCTTCGTCGTTCCATCTGACTACTTGATCTTTCTTCAAGAGTTTGAAGATTGGCTCACAAGTAGCTGTCAGGTGAGAAATAAACCTGGCTATGTAATTCAGACGTCCCAAGAATCCTCTGACTTCTTTCTCAGTATAAGGAGACGACATTTCTTGTATCGCATTAACCTTGGCAGGATCAACTTCGATACCCTTATTGCTGACGACAAAACCCAGGAGTTTACCAGACCGTACTCCGAATGTACACTTGTTTGGATTCAATCTCAACTTGTACTTCTTCAGCCTCTCAAACAGTTTCTGTAGGTGATCAAGGTGCTCTTCTTCCATCTGCGATCTGGCTATCATGTCGTCTACGTAGACCTCTATCTCATGATGTATCATGTCATGAAATAAAGCTACCATGGCGCGTTGATAAGTTGCCCCAACATTCTTCAGTCTGAATGGCATGGCCTTATAGCAGAAAGTGCCCCACTGTGTAACAAAGGTCGTTTTCTCCATATCCTCAGGCGCCATTTTGATTTGGTTGTAGCCCGAGAAGCCGTCCATGAAGGAAAACACTTTATGTTGCACCGTATTTTCAACTAAGATGTCGATGTGGGGGAGTGGGAAATTATCTTTGGGGATTGCCCTATTCAAATATCTGTAGTCCACACACATTCGCACTTTACCGTCTTTCTTAGGTACAGGAACAACATTGGCCACCCATTAGGGATAAGAGGTGACAACCAAAAATCCAGCATTGAATTGCTTCATAACTTCTGCTTTGATCTTTTCCGACATATCGGGTCTCATACGATGAACCTTTTGCTTTACTGGGGGACAATCTTCCTTTGTAGGCAGACGATGTACCACAATGTCCACATCCAGTCCCAGCATGTCTTCGTACGACCAGGAAAAGATATCAACATAATCGTGCAATAACTGAATCAGACTCTTCTTGACATTAGGTTCCAAGTTGGCACCCACCTTGACCTCTTTATTATCTTTCTCAGTTCCCAAGTTAATTATTTCGACCGGTTCTTTGTGCGGCTGAATGGTCCTTTCTTCCTGTTGCAACAACATGGCCAACTCTCCTGGAACTTCATAATCTTCCTCACCTTCGTCGTCGGCTTGGTAGATCGGATTTTCAAAGTCACAATTGGCCATAACAGAACTCTTACCCATGGGATTCTGAGTGGATGTAGATCTGCATTTTTAATATGTGAGTGTGTGTAAGAGCATAGCTACCTTTGAAAGAAATGTAAGAAAGAAAAGACAAAGAAACAAAATTTGATGCAAAAACGTCCATGATTCATTAATGACATATGAGAATGAAGTGACAACCCTCACAAATAGACCGTTGTGCCTCGGGTAAGACACAAGGTTTTAAAAAGTCTGAATTGTTTAAATATTACAAGCCTGAAAATATTAAAAGACAATTACTCTTGAATAAAAGTAAAAGGAATGAAATCCTTGGCCTCCCAATTGTTAATCCCTCCGCCGATGGTTGGAAAAATCCATTCGTCCATGTCACAGCTGCCATCACTACCTTCTATTGCATTGACTCCTTGATTGCTGATACGTAGAGGTGGTCCCCCTGCGCGAGAACGTCGGACAACCTTCTGAGCCTCATAAGTGAACCCCAACCCAAATTTGTCAGACTTGTAAGGAAAATATGGAAGCTGACCCTAGATAGTACATCCTCCCTCTTCAACTACTGCTCGAGCGTCTTTCAACGAAGCCATCTTTAGTGGAGGTCTGGTAATCTTTGGGACCTTTGGAGTAGACTTAGTTGCTGCGACCGTTGTTGGAACCTCCTCAAAGTTCTGACAGGGAGCCTCTATGAATTCACTATCCATTTCAATATACCTGAAAGAGTTCAAATGGCTAACCATGTACTCCTCCTCTCCGTGAACTGTGACAATCTTTCCTCTGATCGGGTATTTTAGCATTTGGTGTAGGGTGGAAGTGACGACACCAGCACCATGGATCCAGGGTCGACCAAACAGACAAGAGTACGAAGGGCGGATGTCCATCACATAGAAAATTGAGTCAAAAGTCTGAGTCCCGATTTTTATGGGGATACTAACTTCTCCGTGTATTATCCTCTTGGAACCATCAAAGGCCCTCACTATGATGTTGCTAGGTTTCAAGATGAGCCCCTCGCAATCCAGTCGGTCGAGAGCATTTTTGGGAAAGACATTCAATGATGAACCGGTATCCACCAAAACATGGGCAAGTGTGGCGCCCGTGCATTCAATGGAAATATGTAAGGCATCATTGTGCTTCCTTCCCTTAGAGGTTAAATCAGCATTGGAAAAGCCCAACCTGTTATCAGCAGTTAGACTGGCCACACAGTCTTCAAATTGGTCGATGGAGGTTTCTTGGGGCACGTGAGCGGTCTTAAGAAACTTTACCAAGGCTTTGGCGTGAATTTCGGAGCACAAAAGTAAGGACAACAATGATATCTTCGAGGGGTTCTACCCCAATTGTTCTACAATGTTGTAGTCACTTTTCTTGATTATCTTCAGGATTTCTTCTATTTCTTTTCTAGAAGCTTCAAGGATGACTTCGGGACGTTCTCTTGCTTGGGCAGGCTCAATCAAAGCCTCTTTACCCCTTGTACCGATAGTAGGGATAACAGTAGGAGTATCACTGGCGGTGTCGATAGGAGTGGCAGTAGTGATGATCACAGGAGTAGCAACTGTCTTTGGAGAAATCTCAGGTCAGAAGACTCTTCCACTTCTTGTTATTTTGCTGGTTCCAGTGATGTTACCGATATCGAGATCAATATCTCTCACAACTTCATTTTTGACAGCCAACTGATCTTGCTTCACGCTGTAGTAATAAACGTCAGCCTCATAACTCCAGGGAACAACTTTATCTGAGGAGTATGGTATTGGTCTTGGCATAGTGATGATTAATGGTGCAAATCTGGGAGCAGATGTAATCCTGAAGGGTCTTTTGGTGGAGACCCTGGGAGAATTATCGAAAATGGTGATTATCGAAACATCTTGATAAGAGCTTTTGATAAGAGGTAGCTTTTCAAATAGGATTTCTTTACTAGTCATCAGGCGTTGGACGCCTATCTTTAGTAACAAACAACCGTTCGGTAGAGACTGGCATAAGTGGCAATTTTCATCGCAACCTAGGAACAAGCCAGCTTGTAGTAGATTCTTTTTAATGGTCAACAAAGGAGTAACCAAGTCATTCACAAAGGAAACAAAACGATCATCATTAATGGCGTTGATACCTTGGCCATGTCTGGGCATTGGTGCCGTTATTACATTAGGCGTTTCTGGGGACTCAAATCCAATCTCTTTCGCATCGATAAGGTATTGCACCTTATTCTTTAAGGCCCAACAATCATTTGTATCGTGCCCCGGGATTTCAGAATGATAGGCACATCGAGCGTTCGAGTTGTAGCAAGGAGAAGCAGTATTGGGATTCTTGGGAGCTTCTTTTAAAGTTTCCATATTGGTCTTGAGAAGGTGTGGCAAAACCTGAGACATGGTCATGTTAACCCGGGTAAATCGTCTCATGGGCGCTTCTGGTTTGCGCTGATAATTTCGCTGCTGATTTGGCGCAGGATTAGAAATCATGACAGCCTCTACTGCCGGACAACAGTCAGTTTTGTTTTGATTCCTATGGTCATATGCAGCACTGACCTCCTTCTTTCCAACAAAATGTTTCTTCACCATACTTGAGGATGCATCTCTTTGAATTTTGTCGCTTTTTATATCGGCTTTGACCCGCTCACCAGTCATTGTAAGTTCAGATGCGCCTAAGAGGGGGGTGAATTAGGTTCTTTAAAACTTCTTCTGAATTTTATGAATATTTTTGCACGAGTTTCTTTTCTTTCTTTTTCTGATAAGTGATGAAAGCAGTAAATGCGGAAAGTAAAGAACACAGATGTATCATGGTTCCCCTCACAGTCCGAGAGTACTCCAGTCCCCTTTCAACATGAAAGAGATTTCCTTATAGTTGGTAATTTGTACAAAGACTACCTAACAACCAAGAACAATCCTCTTGGACCAAGAACAATCCTCTTGGATTTTCACTAAGACCACAAAGAGAACAATCCTCCCTAAGTGTCTTTCTTGTTTCTAACAATCCTGAAAACAAGTATACAATAGTTTGTTTGATTTGTATAAGAGTTTGAATAATGAAAGAGCAATGTCAATCACTTGATTGATCTTTTCTATTAAATATGAAATTTAAGATGGAATACTCTTCTAAGTGCGCAAGAACAATTTTCAGTATGCATATGAAAATGATGAACAAAAATCTTGAGTATAAAGAGTATGATTCAAAGAATAGAAAATAATACTTGTTAGTGATTGTTGTTGTATTATTCAAAATTCTAAATAAAAATAATTTATAGTGTAGTAATACCTCTTCAATGAAACATAGCAATGTTTAAACCATTTTTACTAAAAGAATGTATTTGAAAAGATACAAAGATTGCCATGAAAAGGTGTTACAAAAGGTTGCTGGAAAAATAAATTTTTTCAAAATTTAAGGCACAACAACCGGTTGCACTAAAGCAACAATCGATTGCTGTAAAAGAAACGTTTAAAAAATTTGACAAATATAACTATGACAATTGATTCTCATTGAGGAGCAATCGGTTACTCATAAGCCAATGTTCAAAAAATTTGAAAACAGAACACATGAAAATCGATTGCTGCTTGATGACAATCGATTGTATGTCAAACAGAAGCTTTTGTTTTTTGGATGCAACTGATTTTCCTAGCATGACAATCGATTGCTTGTGTACAAAAATTGAAAAATAATTATTTTCAAAGATTTTAAGCAATTTAAAACATCCTTCTTCAATCTTACATAGTATATACTCAAAATATCATTTTAATAAAGTAAATGCATGATTAAAAATAGTTTTGAGCACTAAGAGCATAAGATCAAAAATTTCATATACCTTAAGCCATAAGTCTTGAAACGTTGATCTTGATCAATGAATCTTTGCTTGAGATAAATCTTCTATCTTGATCCATTCATTTTTGCATTCTAGCTTGTCTTCATCAAAACATTTGGAAAGCTTGATTTCACAGTCTCCCCCTTTTTGATGATGACAACCATTGCTTGAAGTTTGGAGTGCATCTTGGTTTTCTCTAATCAAGTTGTTTAAAAAACTCCCCCTAAGTCAAAGACTCCCCCTTGATCTATTGCATGAGGGTTTTGAAGACTGCTTGCTTGCTGCAATTAGGGTTAGAGAAACACAAAAGAAACTACAAAGTCTTCTCCCCCTTTGTTATTAGCAAAAAGGAATTGGAAAGAAGATCATAAAAATTTTGCACATAGAAACAACATAGCATAAATAAAGTTTGCATACATAGATCTAACATAAACAAAGTGCACAAAACGAAACTAGAAAAACGACATAAAACATAAGAACATAAAGTACTAAGAAATATAATAACTTAAAAACTAATCATTCATGCGTTCAACAAAGTCTTCATCATCTTGATTTTCACCATCATTGCCTTCTGTGATACGGTGGGAGAACTGACTTGGGTTTTACGTTTGTTTTCGCAAATGTTTTGGTTTAGCAAGAGTCGCCACCGACTTTTTATTTTATCCTAAGGAAAGGTTAAAAAGCACAGGAAAAACCTTTGAGATGTTTTCGTGGGTTCGGGGAGTAGATTATAGAAAGGGAAGGTATTAGCACCCTTTCTATCTATGGTTATCCATGGGCTCTTAGTTACTTGCTTAGATCACTTGCCTTTGCTTTTCAATTGTTTGAAATGGTGCTTTATGTGTGTGGTTTTGAAAATGTTTTGAAAAAGATGCCTTGTCTAGGCAACCATTGTAACAATTCTTTACTCGAATGTTTTACAAAGGTGTTTGTCTTTTTGAAAAGATGTTTTAATGTTTTTGAAAGTTTGTTTTGAAGTTGTGTTGTGATGTGTATTTTAAAAAAAAGCCAAGGATTGTTTTCCAAGTTTGGTCAAGTAACCAAGAGTTATCTACCCTAAATTTCTCAAAGGTCTTTCTCATGTTTTAACCCTTTTAACAGTGTTGTTTCACCATTGTATTTGGTGAACAACCTTGTGTTAGGATGTTAACGGGACGGGCACGGGTCATCGTTTAGACCATGAATGCAATAGTGCCAAGTGTCTTTGGCAATTTTTTCTTTAAGGGACTTGATCATTTTTTAGGCAACTTGAGAAAGCGTCATCGAGGGACTATGATCATTTGATTTGTTTTTTGTTTTGCCAAAGACACTCAACATGCAACATGGCCCATTTTTGAAGGCAACAAGTGGAGTAACCCTAAGGGTGCAAGTGTGCATGATGTTGTCCATTTTCATGTTTTTTGTCTTTGTATTAGTCAAGCTATTTGTTATTTTTGATTTGCATACAAACCCTAAGTCTAACATGGCATAATTAAAAGCTTTAAAATGCGGAAATTTAAAGTCTTAAATTATTAAAACATGATTATGGGGATGGGGGTACAAATGTTTGAATGGGGGGATATTTGACAAGAAATTAAATCTAAACTATTACATCCATATCGAACATACAAGTATTTAATTGTACAATATTAAAATAAATACAATAAATATGCAAAATGTATTATGCACAAAATGATTTTTTTTATGTATGTGAAAGTATTTTTTCGTGTGAGATATAAACAAAAATAAAAAGGTCCAATTTTGAATATTTTTGTTATTTAGGGCAAAACCCTAGTTTTTTGAATAAATAGTATTTATTTATTAATTATATACAATATTTATATATTAATTTATACAAAAAATAAAAAAAAAGAAGTATATTGTAAAAAAAAGTATTTTTTAGTGTCATATATTAATAAAAATAAAAATGTATTATTTTCATATTTTTTATCCTAAGTATTCTAATAAAATATACAAGTATTTATATTATATATTAAATATACTAAATATATACAAAAAATAAGATATTAATTATTTACAAAAAAGAGTACATTTTAGAAAATGTTTTCAAAATGTAAACAAAAAATAATTACTGAAAAATAAATATTTTTGTATTATTTTCTAGGGTTTTAAATAAAAAGTATATATATTTATTTACATACATATGTTAAATAAAACAAATAAATGCCAAATAAATGCAAAAAAAGGTGGAAAAATATTTTTAATGTTTTTTATGTTTGGACAAAAAATATCAAGTCAGAATAAAAAATAAAAAGTCAAAAATAATGAATATTTCACACAATGGGCCAGGGGGGTGCAAATGAAAAAAAAAAGGTGTGAACAGCAAGTTGACTCAGGCCCAGCCCAAGTCAACTTTGTCTTCAACCTCCAGCAACCTGTTTGAAAAAACGCGCGCTTCTCCTTGTCCAACACAAACTCCTGATTCCTTGACTTTTAGCAAAAACTCATAACACAAACATTATAGAGCATCAAGAGACGAATTCAGACATATAAAATACTTGACCTAACTCTAAGAAACGAAGGAGAATTTCTTCATCCCCAATTTCTGACCTAATTTTTCTTCAACGTTCATGGCCAAAATTCTCACAGCACACTCAATATAAATGAAAAGTAATTATATGTATGGCTTCAGGGCTATGAGTATAGCATGTTTCATTCACAAACCTAAGCCTAACTCTTCCTATATTAAGAGATAGAAGTTCATGGTTTTACCTGTTTCAGCTTGAATCGTGTACAACAATGTGGCCAACTTCAATGGAGTTTGAGCTTCTGTATAGCTTGCTTGAAGTCCAAGGAAGCTTCTCCAACACTTAGCTTGCTTTGAATCACTCTAAATCGTGCTATGGAAGTCCACCTGCAAAACTGAAAAGTGAAAATAACAGATGAGGTTAGAGGTGTTACAGCTTGTGTTTGAGGCTTGGGATAGTTACAATAGATGATATGGAATGTGTTTGCAAGGTTTTTAGTCAAAGTGCACGAGCAAACTGAGTTGTGCAACTCAATCTGCAGGGATGCCCTGTTTTTTGCAACAAAATGGTGTTTCTGAGTTTTGGGAGGTATGAGGGACCAATCAATCGTGCTTTAGGTTAGTTGGGATGTATGGAAGGTGAGAACAAAGTTTGTGTTTTGCTGTGCTTGCAAGAAGTGAGAGTTATGTCTATTTTGCAAACTTGCTTGTTTTTGAAGTAAGAAGGTTCAAGTTCTTATGCAGGCCTGTGTACCCTCTCTGTCTATGCTGCACAAATTACTCTTGATCAGTGGGATTTGTGTACAAACTCTTGCCTCAAAAGATCTGGCCCATGCCTCTTGGATTTGGTATTTGACATAAAGCACTACTTTTCAAAAATGGCAAGTTTGCTTGTTCTACTTAAGGGATAATTCTATGTGTAATGACCAAATGCATAAAAAAATGCTTGAACACAATGGTTAGGCATTTAATATGGAGTTCAAACTTGGTTTAGAGGCCTGCAAGCAAGTACCAAGCATGCTGATTTGAAAAATGCCAATGTTATGAACAAGCTTTGGCCATGAACAAAAGTGAGTTTTGGCCAACTTTGCAAATTCGATTCTCTCTAACCACAAGGGTGTTTGATGAGTTCTTGGACAATTTGGAAATCTTGGAATGTGTACTACAATCCATCTTTGTGATGCAAATTGAAACTCCAAGTGGAAGCATGTGAAAAATGGCCAAGAAGTTGGACAAAAATCCTGCCTAGAATAGGTCAAAATTTCTCTAAGTTAAAAATGTTTTGCACCCTTGTTCCAAAAATCATAACTTGAGATACAAGCTTCCTTTGAGAAAACTTTGTGAATAAAAATTGTAGATTTTGCAATATACTACAACTTTCAAGTTTTGCTTGAATCCATTTGCATCTTGGTGAAAAAATGGGACAAAGTTAGGAAAAAATTAGGAAGTTTCATAACTTAGAAAAATTCTAAGTTATGAAATTTTCTCATTTAAACCCTAATTTGCAAATTTGGGTTTCTTGATGAAACTTTTTCATAATTTGACATGTCTTGATGAAAAATGAATCTTGGCACTTGATTTTGACCAAAAAGTCAAAGTTTGACTTTTCAGTATACAGTCAAATTTTGATCAGTTGACTGAAAAATTCATCTGTCAATCCTATGCATTTGAGATCTTTTGAACTTGTTGAATGTGTTAAGACAATGCCATTGAGTCCTTGAGTCCATATGTGAGCTTGGTTTGCCATTGGTTAGGTCAAACAGTCAAAAATTGCCCTTGTGCAGTCAAAATCCTAAAAATGACCATTTTGCCCTTTTGGTGATCTGATCAAATTTCTTGTGGAATTGTGATCTAAACTTGACCAAATGGTTCATATGAGTTCATGATGTTGATGTGGGTCAAAAATCATGAGGTTTGACTGTCAATTGGCCACAGTTGACTTTTTCCCCAATACAGCTGATTTTTAGGTCAATTGTCCAATTGACTGGGCAAAGATTGGAATCAAGGCTTGAAACTTGGTATGGATAAACTTGTAAGTCCAACATGAAGCATGAAAGTCACTTTGGGCATTTTAGGTCAAAACATCTTTGTGCAAACTCAAACCCTAATTTGGGTCAACAATGCAAGGAGGGGTCTTGAGCAGAGCGAACCCTAACTTGATCTTGAGCTCCAAGAGTCTTGTGGTGAGAAAATGTTGATGAAAAGGGAGGGAAAATTTTGGGGTAAAACAGTTGCCCCTGTTCAATCTTCTTGAACCTAAAGAGTTAGATTGACAAGTTTGCCTTTCGCGTCTCGAAGGTAAAAGGAGATTGGATACTAGAGTGCCCGTAAATTTTCACTCGTCAAAGAATGGGTGCGGGAATGGGCTTAAAGATGCCATTTGGAGACGGGCTTAAAGATTCCATCTAGAGATGTGACCAAAATCTTGTCGGAGGATGGGCTTAAAGATGCCATCTGGAATGCTTGTTGAAATGTATGTCGTTGATGAGTGAGCGAGTATCAGAAAGGTATCCATGTTTGGAATATCTATGAACTGGGGATCTTGAATAAGCAATGGATTGACATCCGTGTTTGGAGAATCCGTAAACTGTTTTCAAAAGTTGAGTCTGAACAAGCGATAGATTAACATCCGTGTTTGGAGAATCCGTAAACTGTTTTCAGAGATCTTGGATCTGAACAAGCGATAGGTTAACATCCGTGTCTGGAGAACCCGTAAACTGTTTTCAGAGGTCTTGAATCTGAACAAGCGATAGGTTAACATCCGTGTCTGGAGAACCCGTAAACTGTTTTTAGAGGTTTTGAAGTTGAATAAGCAATAGATCAGCATCCATGTTTGGAAGCGTCCGTAAACTGTTTTCAAAAGTTGAGTCTGAACAAGCGATAGCTTAACATCCGTGTTTGGAGAATCCGTAAAAAAATTTCAGAGATCTTGGATCTGAACAAGCGATAGGTTAACATCCGTGTCTGGAGAACCCGTAAACTGTTTTCAGAGGTCTTGAAGTTGAATAAGCAATAGATCAGCATCCATGTTGGGAAGCATCCGTAAACTGTTTTCAAAAGTTGAGTCTGAACAAGCGATAGATTAGCATCCGTGTTTGAAGAATCCGTAAACTATTTTCAGAAATCTTGGAGTTGAATAAGCAATAGATTACCATCCATGTTGGGAAGCGTCCGTAAACTGTTTTCAAAAGTTGAGTCTGAACAAGCGATAGATTAACATCCGTGTTTGGAGAATTCGTAAATTGTTTTCAGAAGTCTTGGATCTGAACAAGCGATAGGTTAACATCCGTGTCTGGAGAACCCGTAAACTGTTTTCAGAGGTCTTGAATCTGAATAAGCAATAGGTTAACATCCGTGTCTGGAGAACCCATAAACTGTTTTCAGAAGTCTTGGATCTGAACAAGCGATAGGTTAACATCCGTGTCTGGAGAACCCATAAACTGTTTTCAGAGGTCTTGGATTATTAATTTTATCCTGAAAAGGGTAAAATATTAGTTGAAACACAAAGTCATGTTGCATGAAATGTATGATGCAATATGTGTATATCAATGTTCATGGTATGAATGTAATGAATGCGCATGTAAGCTGACGAGCTGTCTTGTTGCGGATAAAGGAATCCTAGATAGCCGGAGATAATATAATCTTGACTGCTGCCAGGGAAAGTGAATCCTTGCTGCTGCAGGGGAGTGTAAGAATCTTTGATTGCTGAAGATGAGACATCCTTATTGATTGCTGACTGCTCGGGGAACAAGATCTTCAATTGTTGAGGGATCTTAGGACCACTGCTGGGGATTGGAACTCCTTGGTGACTTGTAGGGAATGAGAATTCTGATGATCTCTACTGGGGAGTCCAGAACCTGGTAGGCTTAAGCTGGAGAAGTAAAATTGAGAATCTTCCATCTGATGGGAAGTATCTCTATGGGGAGAAGGTTCACTAGTCTGGTTCCGCTGGGGATAGTTGGAAGTTTTAGCACCGCTGGGGATTGATAGTTTTGACTTCAACTGGGGATACTGAAACTTAACTCTGAGGGGAATTAAGTTCTGGAAGGCTCTCTTAGCTAGGGAAATTAGTTTTGAGAAAGCTTTTGTTCTGCTGAGGATCCTGAAGTTTAACTCTGTTTCGGGAATTAAGTTCTGGATTTTAACCTTGTTGAGGAATTTGGAGTTTTAATTCCGTTGGGGATTTCTTCTAAAAGGGCATCAAGATATCTATCTGTACCTTCCACCTATCAGCAATCATCTTTCTTGATTCGTAAGGAAATGATTATGTTCAAATGCATATGCCTATTTAATAAAACATTGGACGTTTCTCAAATAAAACATAAGTGTAAAAAAGAAAAAGGAAGACAAAGCAAATTTCTGTATTGGGAAAAGTATTTGTATTAACTTTTTATGAGTGTCTTTGTACAAAGAAGACAGGCATCCTAGTAAGAGGATGTTGTCGTAAAAAATTGAAAACTTATACAAAAGAAAGATGGCTATGTGTAACAATTCCATGGTGTGATCGGTGGATCTGGAACTGACTGTTTTAAAGCTGGTTCGCGAAATGTCACGGAAGCAAGAGTCGCCACCGTCTTTTATTTTCTCCAAATGGAAAGGACAAAAGCACAGAAAAATTCCTTATAGAGATTGCTCTCGGTTCGGGAGGTAGATTTATAGAAAGGGAAGGTGTTAGCACCCTTTCTATCCATGGTTATCCATGGGCTCTTAGATACTTGCTCATTTGTGTTTTCAAAAATGGTTTGTTTGCTTTTCAACTGTGGGTTTTAAAAAGTTTCTTTGAAAATTCCAGTTCGACTCTTGTATCGGTCCTCAAGAGTGTTTGAAAAAATTGCTTTCGAAAGCTTTTTGAAAAGGTGTCGGTGTGAAAAGTATTTTTTTGATTTGTTTTTGAAATTAGAGCAAGTATCTAGAGTTGTCTACCTATCCTAAGGAATTCGTCTGTGTAAATGTCCTTTAAAGTAGTGCCATCCCACCATTGAGAGGTAGGTAGCACCACCATTGGAGGTATTCGGATCAATTCGAAGGTTCGGGACATGGTGATCACCGGAGCAATAGGAAGACACCTTAGAAGCTACCCTCATGCCAGGTTCCCGGATCATGAGGACTTACTAAGACATCCTCTACTCGACGATCACCTTTCGAAGGCAAGGCAACAGTGAGGCGTACCCTTGGGGTGGTGTGTGAATCGTGTGTCGTTTTCATTTATTTTGTCTTGTCATGTCATGGGTGATCTACGCGTTTGTTTTTATTTTGTCATTCATTCTTGCATGCGATTTAATTAACAGTTAAAACAGTGCGGAAATTAAAGGTTCCTACGCTATTACAAAGGCGCGGGTCCACATCGCCAAATTTAAATCCAGGACCCGATTTGACATAAAATAAAGAAATAAAGTGCGAGAAATATAAAATGTCCGAGTTACATGGCTTTGGGAGAATTACATTAATATTTAAAAAAAGAAATAAAAATGCGAAGAGAATTAAATCGAAAGCGAGGGCGTTGGACCCTTTTTAATGAAATTAAATATTATTAACAAATTAATTAGATTAAACTAAAAAAAAAAGAATTATTTTTTAGGTTTTTTTGTATTTATGGTTTTAATGAGAATTAAGTGAAACTAAAATATTAATTAACCCTAATTCTAGTTTTTTTATTTATTAAGAAAATATGTTAAAGTTGCATATAAAATTAACCTAATTAATTAATTCAATTTTTATTTACAAAAATAAATAATTAATTATTATAATGGTAAAAGAAAAGAAAAAGATAAAAAGGTGATTAAAACCCTAATTCTATAATTTTTTAGTTTGTTAGAAAATATTAAAATTAATCCTAGAACTTAAAATTAAATTAAATGATACAATTTATTTACAAAGGTATTAAAAAAAATATACTTAGATAAAATATTTTATTTTTTGTCTTTCTGATTTTTTGTTATTTTTATATTTTATAAATTAATTTAAAGATTTAATTAAAAAAAATAAACAAAACAAAGAAAATATGGAAATATGAAAAAAGAATGAAACAAGCAAACCTATGGGGGTGCTGTCCCCAAACTGGAGGTAAAGCCCAGCATTTTTGGCCCATTAATCCTTGTCCTTGTTGACTTCTCAATGTTCACATATGCATGGTTGACTTGGGGGTATGGTGATCTGCATGATCTGGCCATTAGATTGGTCTCTGAAGCCATGTGGCGTGCCAGGATGTTGAGTGCATGGTGGTCTTCAGGGATTGTGCTACATAGAAACATGCTTAGAAGAAAAATATAGAATAAGAAGGGGGACCTGGGGATCGAACCCAGGTCCCAACGCTTGCCAACACAACATCCCACCAACTGAGCTACTTCAACGCGTTGTATGTAAAACAAAGCCTAAATAATATAAGCGAAAATTGATGTTAGTGGTTAGACAAAAAAAAACACGCGCTAGTTTCAAATCAACCAATTACAGCTTGCCACATGGTCTTCTTCTTCCTCGTTTGTATTTTCCTGAAACATAAAAGGAGTTAGCGGGGGTTTTGAACCCCCCCCCCCCAAATGCAACCTTTATAGAAATAGCGATTAGCCCATATTGCCACATAAATTAGTCGCGAGGGGTGTATTATATTCGTCCAAGCTTCCTGATTTCAACCATGGCATTGAGGTGTCCTAATTTTACAATATGCATAAACGCCCAATTTCACAGCTTGGTAACCCTAATAATCGCCCATGGTGAAATCGCGTATGGTGTACAAAAATTCAATCAAACTACATGGTTAGCTTCAGAAAGGTCTCATTAGTATAAATCAATCAAAGAAGTGCAAGAATGATGCGTATAAATTGATGCACGAATACAAAAAATATGATGAACAGGGTTGTTTCGTGTTACCAATTCTTGAGGTTAGAAGCTATGATTTTGATCCAAGAACTTCCCTTGATGTCTCAGGAAGGTGATAGAATGGTTATTTCGCCTTGAAACCTCTTGGAATCCTGTTTTCAATTTTGAAAATTTTGTCAAAAACTCAAACTTGGTTATGGTGTTTCTGCGCAGCTTAGAGGTTATGAACACTAGGGTTTGCATGAGTATAAGTATTGGAATGATTAGGGTTGAGTTTTTGGTCCAAAGAATCTTTGCAATGATGGAATCAATATTTGATTTTCATGCCATGATTTTTCAATCTTTTTCATGCTAATTTGATACCAATCATGTCCAATTACCATTGATTCTTTCCCTATCTGATTTGCACGAAATCTTGGAGATATTTTATGCACAAAAAGATTTAAAAAGTTTGCCTTGGTATTTTTTCCATATTTTAATTAATTAAATGAATTATTAGCAATTAAAAATTCAAATAAATAAATAAAAATGATGAAAAACTTCCCTTTGGGCCAAATGGTCGTGCACATGCTTTGGATGATGATTCTTGGAAGAAAATGTGAGGGCAAATTTTGGGGTACAACAGTTGCCCCTGTTCAATCTTCTTAGACCTGAGGATGCAGATTGGCTGACGTGCCTTTCGTAATCCGAAGGTGGAAGATGATTGAACACTAGAGTGCCCAGAAATTTGCGCTCACATAGTAGTGTGATGGTGGGAATGGGCTTATAGATGCCATTTGGAGATTGATGAATAGGATGATGGGCTTATAGATGCCATGCTGAGAGGTGATGGATAGGTGGATGGGCTTATAGATGCCATCTGGATGTTGACCGCGTAAGAGATTCCTTAGCGAGAACTTGCGTACCTGCAAAAGAAAATGATTACCTGACCTGTTACAGGAGCTGGTCTTCATATTATTTGTATAGATGCGTCCTGACTGGTTACAGGAGCTGGATCTGGAGCTTCAAAAGGTGATGAATGAACCGGGGATGGTTACTACCTCAACAGGAACGGTGAGAGATCCTTGGATGATTACTACCTCAACAGGAACGCTGAGAGAACCTTGGACGACTTCAACCTCAACAGTAACGCTGAGAGAATCTGGGGCGACTTCTACCTCAACAGTAACATTGAGAGAATCTGGAGACGATTACTACCTCCGCAGTAACGGGGAGAGAACCATAGGCGACTTCAACCTCAACAGTATCATTGAGAGAATCTTGGATATCTTCTACTGAGTCTTCATCAGGAAAATCTGTCAGGGGTCGATTTAGCTGGACTAGAGAAGGCCTTTGACTGGATAAGAAACAGAATCTGGAATAGTCTTTCGAATGAATTTGGACTAGACAATAGAATAGTCTCCGGGTCTGGAGCATCTCTAAGTTATCTGAGGGGGATCTGGAATAAGTGTCAGAACGTCGCCATGCCTGGGTCACATCCGAACCATATCTAGAAGGAGTGTTGAATAAGCAACAGAACAGCATCCATATCTGGAGCATTTCTAAGCTATCTCTGAAAGGAAATCTGGAAGAAGTTTCAGAACATTGCCATATCTGGTTCACATCTGAACTATATCTAGAAGGAAATCTGGAAGAAGTATCAGAACGTCGCCATATCTGGTTCACATCTGAACTATATCTAGAAGGAAATCTGGAAGAAGTATCAGAACGTCGCCATATCTGGTTCACATCTGAACTATATCTAGAAGGAAATCTGGAAGAAGTATCAGAACATCGCCATGCCTGGGTCACATCTGAACTATATCTAGAAGGAAATCTGGAAGAAGTATCAGAACGTCGCCATGCCCGGGTCACATCTGAACTATATCTAGAAGGAAATCTGGAAGAAGTATCAGGACGTCGCCATGTCTGGTTCACATCTGAACTATATCTAGAAAAAGTCTGGAAGAAGTATCAGAACGTCGCCATATCTGGGTCACATCTGAACTATATCTAGAAAAAGTCTGGAAGAAGTATCAGAACGTCGCCATATCTGGGTCACATCTGAACCATATCTAGAAAGAAATCTGGAAGAAGTATCAGAATGTCGCCATATCTGGTTCACATCTGAACTATATCTAGAAAAAGTCTGGAAGAAGTATCAGAACGTCGCCATATATGGTTCACATCTGAACTATATCTAGAAGGAAATCTAGAAGAAGTATCAGAACGTCGCCATATCTGGTTCACATCTGAACTATATCTAGAAAGAGTTGCGATAGTTGATAGTAATCATCTTTGTATTGACCTTTCCTGAAAAGGTAAAGCATCAGTTGTATGTAAGATCATGATGCATGAACTGCATGATTTCAGGATGTCCTCAAAATTGATGAGATTCGTGTAGTATGATGCATATGCATGCTATAATGTATGAAGATGTGATGTTTATGAATGCATTTCCGTTTTGGGAAAATAAATCCTTGACGAATGCCAGGAGCTTATCCTGGGCTGATGTTGGAGAACAATGCTTTGTTGTTTCTGCTGGGGATGATAGTTGCAAGAATACCGGCAGAAGAAGATGACTCCATTGGGGAACAAACTTGGCGAATAGATTACTCTGCGGGGAATACTCTGTGGGGAGAGGAATACTTCGCTGAGGTTGATGATAACTCCGCTGGGGATACCATTGTTATGTTGGAAGTGTTAACAGACTCCGCTGGGGGTAAGAAGACTTTGCCGAGGACGATCTTCTCATGGCTATTGGCTGAGGATAACCCAGTTATATCTTGGTAGGGAAATAACTCTTTAAATAAAGACCGGGGGACGCGTTCGTGCTCCGCGGGGATAAGCTTCCAGAATCTACTCGGGATAAGCTTACTGCTTGGGGAGATGGATTCCAACTTTCTTGGGGAAACTGGATTGGACTCTCCTGGGGAAGTATTGAACTGTATTGGTTATGTTCTTCAATGGAACCTACCTTGATACCTTGGAGGACAGAACAATCAGATTGCTTAGACAACTCTTTATTGCCCCTGTTTCTGATGTGGGAGAGGAAGATACCTGTGGAGGTGCTTGGTAGTTGTTGATGGACAAACCTTCTTCTGGTAGGCAAGTGACGAGATGACAGGGCATAGTCGTACGCTTTAATCCCTAACTTTTGCCTGGACCGCCCTTTCGGGTTTTCAGTCCACCGGGATACCCATTTTTGCCCAAGCCGCCTTTTCAGGTTTTCGACTTGCCGGGTGTACAGATTTTTCATTTCATCCCTTCATTTTGCCCGAACCCTTTTGGTTCGCTGGGAAGCCCTTATTTTTGCCTAGGTGTGTCAACCTAGCAGGTCTTTGATTATGCGTAGTATTTTTCGACTATGTCCACGCTCTCAGGATGTAGGGAGCTGCCCCTGTTAGAAATGTTTTGTCATACCTCAGAAGATGTTTAATCAGGCAAGATTCGTTGCTGGAGTGCCCCAAGTGACCCAAGCGGATATTTGCCCCAGGCTATTTGGTCTTTGAGAGATTCTCCGAATCTTGACTTGATTGCCCCAGATGATGGACAATAATCATGCCATGCCCCTTGATTGGAGATACTCTTGTTCATTAGACTTTCGTCAAGCGAATTTCTCTGCTGTTCAAACAAATGATCATGTGCAAACAATATTATTTTAAGAATGCAAAAGCCTATGTCTGTCTTGAATTTTAAAAATACATTTTTTGTAAAACAAATGAAACCTTTTTTGTAAACTGTGATGTCAACTCAAGATTTCACCGCGAGCCTTAAGGAGTCAGGATACCTTTCGTAACAGTATGCTTTCGAACTAACCCATGCTTCAGCTAGGACTTTTGAGGGTTATAACGTGGCCTGGTTCACGGTTTAAGAAACAAAGGATAAAGGCTCAAATTTTATTTGTACCCACCCGCTCTTCGTGATGTTCTTCAAACCTAAACTCAGTTGATCGTGCATTAGACCTTGTTTGAGTCTTTGTCCTGATATTCCAATGATGGTTCAGATACTGACAATTTATTTCGAATAGGCGGTCATTTCTTTTTGTGTTGAGGGTTTGTAGGACCTCTTTTCTTTTGATTGCGTTATCCCTGTTTTTTTTTTGCCTGAACTGTTCTTTTTTGTGATTACAGTCAGTGGGATGCCCTAGTTTCGTAAATCCCTTTTATAGATTTTGACTTCTTGGGCTTTTTATTTATGATTTTTTTTTTATTGATAATGACTGCCTATCCTTATGATTATTCGGAATCATCACTGTCTTCTTTTTTTCTGTAAGGACCTCTTTGGTGCCATTTGTTATGCACTTGGATCAACTGAGAGAACTACCCCGCCCCAGGTTGTGATAAAGGGTTTTAATTTTCGAAAAGAAAAACTCCTACTTCTTTCGCTCAGAGGGGTTGACGAGGGATTATCTTCCTTATAACTCCAGTGTTTAGGATTTGAAACAATGCCTGTACCTCATCAGCGGGGTCTGTTCAAAAGCATACTGTAAGGATCGTGGTATCGCTTTCGTCATCCTCCCTCAAGAGGCTTAGAATTATTAATCGAGAGTTGATCATCGCAGAAAAAATGAAAACAATTTTGAATATAATGAAAACAATTGTATTAATTCCCAAAACAGACATATGCGATGCTTTAATAGAATAAAAGGGTTTGCTATGACATTAATTGTTTGTATAAGCAAAGAAAAATACAACTCGGAAATTCAAATAAACAAAAGGCTTCAATGATTGGGTAACGGAGCAGTGATTATGTTCGGAGTCTCAGGTACTTCAAACTGAATCTCTCCAGCGTCGATCATGTCTTGAATCTTGTTTTTGAGAGGCCAGCAGTTGTCCGTAGTATGCCCCGGGCTATCAGAATGGTATGCGCACCTATCGTTGGGATGATAGTTAGGAGCAGAAGTGTTTGGATTCCGGAGAGGAGCCCTTAAGGTGATCAGCCCTGCCTTCAACATTTGTTGTAGTGCTTGATCCAGCGACATGTTGATCTTGGTGAACTGTCGTTTGGGTGCGACCTCCTTGCGCTGCTGCCCCTGTCCCTGTTGAGCCAGTCTAGGATTGGAGATCTGGGTTGCCTCTACCTCATGACGGCTCTTTTTACCGTGCATAACATTGGACTCCTTCTTTCCATGATGAGGCTTTTTATCAGAAGGTGCAGCCTCTTGAATCTTTCCAGACCTGATGCCAACTTCTATTCTCTCCCCAGTCAAGATAAGATCTGTGAATCCAGCAGACGAATTCCCAATCAGGTGGTTGTAGAATGGACCAGACAGGGTCCCCAAGAACATGTCCACAAGTTCGCGGTCAGTCAGCGGTGGTTTTACCCTACCGGCCAGGTCTCTCCATTTCTGCGCATACTCTTTAAAACCTTCTCCCGATCCTAGCGACATACCCTGGAGTTGGGTACGCGTAGGAGCGAGGTCAGCATTGTACTAATACTGCTTGTAAAAAGCAGTAGCCAACTCCTCCCAGTTACGAACCTTGGTTCCATCCAGCTGATAGAACCATTCGAGACGAGTCCCTGAAAGACTCTCCTGGAAGAAGTGGATCCACAAGTTCTTGTCCATAGTATACGGTTGAATCTTCCGCACATAAGACCTGAGATGCAGCCTGGGACAGGATGCCTCATCGTACTTAGCAAAAGAGGGTGCTTTGAATTTGTGTGGGATCACCACACCAGAAGTTAGACCCAAGTCTCCGAAATCCAAACCAGGCACTTGTTGAATTTCCATTGCATTTAGCCTGTCTTCCAACTGCTTGTACTTGTCTTCAGCAGGAGGGTATTGCTCATCATTGAAATCTGTCTCGTTGTCGGAGACCACTGGGCTGGGAACCCTTTCCTCTTGATGACTGCCTTCCCCAACAGATGGAGTAGTCCTCTCAGTTTCATTCTGCAGTGTATTCCCAGATCTGCGCCTAGGGTTGAACAGCACAGTCCTCTTCTTCTTCTTTTTCAAGAGCAAGGTCTTCAGATCTTGTTGCCCCTGGGCCAAATTCATGATCAGCTCTTGGAACTGGGCGTTCTGAGCCTGGAGGGCCTTGATAGTCTACTCAGTGGATGATTCAGGATTCATGACGATCGGCTGAAATAAACAGCGGAGAAGGTAAGAGACCTGTCAAAAGGGTACCTGTAATGCAATGATATGTATGATATGCGTGCAATGTTTTCAAGGACCTCACGGGATAAACAAAAAAAATTGTTAGAATTCGAATCCGGTAGCTTGATTGAAGGAACTGCATATTGTTGAGAGTCCTTCATCAAGGGTCAAAGGCTCACCATATCCAGTGGGTCATAGCCCCTGACAACCTTGGCTTAGAGGAAAATAAATCCCCTTTGCCCCTTGCTAGACATGTTGGTTTATCATGACCTGCATCATAAGCCCTTGAGATCCTTGAAATGGGTTAGGATGTATGCAATGGTATGATGTTATGTTATGCATGGGGTGATGTAAGTAACCCTGTTATGAGCCCCAATTAAGGACTGCAAACCAAAACCTGTAAGAAACTTAGTGAACCTTGTTATGAGTCCCAATTAAGGACTATAAACAAAACCTGCAAGTAGTATGTGTTAGATAACAAGCATGCAAGTAGTCAAGTACGAAGGCACACAAGTCACACAAGAGAACCCTTAGAGTTTAGGCCAGTATGAGGTCTAGGTATTACCCTCTTTCAGTTTTGTTGGTTCATACCTGTCCTATCAAAAGTAACCGGGTTCTTAGAGGATCCCAATATCATTGACTACCCTCAATCGGTCATAACTCCAACATCGCAATCTTTTCTTGCGGCCAGAACCATCACGAGAGTTTAGCCTCAATGGGCGTAGCATACTGCTACTGTTCTAATGGCCAAGTTGTGTCAATTAAGGTTCTAAGGTCGTTGGTGCTTAATGACTCCTCAGAAGACCCATATTCTCCTCGTTGCGACACAAGGGATATCGGTACATACCAAGGTGCCACACCAACGTAGCCACTGTTTCACCCGTGTCGGTCTACGCCGGACAGGTCCCTCACAGCTTATGCTACCTAAACAGGGTATCCCCAGATCCGGGTTAGGATCTATGTAACTCCCATGCAACCCACAAATTTAAAGCAGACAAGTCAATACAATTGAAAACACAGTTATGAACTAACCCTAAGGTACACCTCACTTTAAGTTTAAGTCCCCAGCAGAGTCTCCAGTTCTGTGATCGGTGGATCTGGAACTGACTGTTTTAAAGCTGGTTCGCGAAATGTCACGGAAGCAAGAGTCGCCACCGTCTTTTATTTTCTCCAAATGTAAAGGACAAAAGCACAGAAAAATTCCTTATAGAGATTGCTCTCGGTTCGGGAGGTAGATTTATAGAAAGGGAAGGTGTTAGCACCCTTTCTATCCATGGTTATCCATGGGCTCTTAGATACTTGCTCATTTGTGTTTTTAAAAATGGTTTTTTTGCTTTACAACTGTGGGTTTTAAAAAGTTTCTTTGAAAATTCCAGTTCGACTCTTGTATCGGTCCTCAAGAGTGTTTGAAAAAATTGCTTTCAAAAGCTTTTTGAAAAGGTGTCGGTGTGAAAAGTATTTTTTTGATTTGTTTTTGAAATTAGAGCAAGTATCTAGAGTTGTCTACCTACCCTAAGGAATTCGTCTGTGTAAATGTCCTTTAAAGTAGTGTCATCCCACCATTGAGAGGTAGGTAGCACCACCGTTGGAGGTATTCGGATCAATTCGAAGGTTCGGGACATGGTGATCACCGGAGCAATAGGAAGACACCTTAGAAGCTACCCTCATGCCAGGTTCTCGGATCATGAGGACTTACTAAGACATCCTCTACTCGACGATCACCTTTCGAAGGCAAGGCAACAGTGAGGCGTACCCTAGGGGTGGTGTGTGAATCGTGTGTCGTTTTCATTTATTTTGTCTTGTCATGTCATGGGTGATCTACGCGTTTGTTTTTATTTTGTCATTCATTCTTGCATGCGATTTAATTAACAGTTAAAACAGTGCGGAAATTAAAGGTTCCTACGCTATTACAAAGGCGCGGGTCCACATCGCCAAATTTAAATCCAGGACCCGATTTGACATAAAATAAAGAAATAAAGTGCGAGAAATATAAAATGTCCGAGTTACATGGCTTTGGGAGAATTACATTAATATTTAAAAAAAGAAATAAAAATGCGAAGAGAATTAAATCGAAAGCGAGGGCGTTGGACCCTTTTTAATGAAATTAAATATTATTAACAAATTAATTAGATTAAACTAAAAAAAAGGAATTATTTTTGAGGTTTTTTTGTATTTATGGTTTTAATGAGAATTAAGTGAAACTAAAATATTAATTAACCCTAATTCTAGTTTTTTTATTTATTAAGAAAATATGTTAAAGTTGCACATAAAATTAACCTAATTAATTAATTCAATTTTTATTTACAAAAATAAATAATTAATTATTATAATGGTAAAAGAAAAGAAAAAGATAAAAAGGTGATTAAAACCCTAATTCTATAATTTTTTAGTTTGTTAGAAAATATTAAAATTAATCCTAGAACTTAAAATTAAATTAAATGATACAATTTATTTACAAAGGTATTAAAAAAAAAATATACTTAGATAAAATATTTTATTTTTTGTCTTTCTGATTTTTTGTTATTTTTATATTTTATAAATTAATTTAAAGATTTAATTAAAAAAAATAAACAAAACAAAGAAAATATGAAAATATGAAAAAAGAATGAAACAAGCAAACCTATGGGGTGCTGTCCCCAAACTGGAGGTAAAGCCCAACATTTTTGGCCCATTAATCCTTGTCCTTGTTGACTTCTCAGTGTTCACATATGCATGGTTGACTTGGGGGTATGGTGATCTGCATGATCTGGCCATTAGATTGGTCTCTGAAGCCATGTGGCGTGCCAGGATGTTGAGTGCATGGTGGTCTTCAGGGATTGTGCTACATAGAAACATGCTTAGAAGAAAAATATAGAATAAGAAGGGGGACCTCGGGATCGAACCCAGGTCCCAACGCTTGCCAACACAACATCCCACCAACTGAGCTACTTCAATGCGCTGTATGTAAAACAAAGCCTAAATAATATAAGCGAAAATTGATGTTAGTGGTTAGACACAAAAAAAACGTGCGCTAGTTTCAAATCAACCAATTACAGCTTGCCACAGGGTCTTCTTCTTCCTCGTTTGTATTTTCCTGAAACATAAAAGGAGTTAGCAGGGGTTTTGAACCCCCCCAAAATGCAACCTTTTTAGAAATAGTGATTAGCCCATATTGCCACATAAATTAGGCGCGAGGGGTGTATTATATTCGTCCAAGCTTCCTGATTTCAACCATGGCATTGAGGTGTCCTAATTTTACAATATGCATAAACGCCCAATTTCACAGCTTGGTAACCCTAATAATCGCCCATGGTGAAATCGCGTATGGTGTACAAAAATTCAATCAAACTACATGGTTAGCTTCAGAAAGGTCTCATTAGTATAAATCAATCAAAGAAGTGCAAGAATGATGCGTATAAATTGATGCACGAATACAAAAAATATGATGAACAGGGTTGTTTCGTGTTACCAATTCTTGAGGTTAGAAGCTATGATTTTGATCCAGGAACTTCCCTTGATGTCTCAGGAAGGTGATAGAATGGTTATTTCGCCTTGAAACCTCTTGGAATCCTGTTTTCAATTTTGAAAATTTTGTCAAAAACTCAAACTTGGTTATGGTGTTTCTGCGCAGCTTAGAGGTTATGAACACTAGGGTTTGCATGAGTATAAGTATTGGAATGATTAGGGTTGAGTTTTTGGTCCAAAGAATCTTTGCAATGATGGAATCAATATTTGATTTTCATGCCATGATTTTTCAATCTTTTTCATGCTAATTTGATACCAATCATGTCCAATTACCATTGATTCTTTCCCTATCTGATTTGCACGAAATCTTGGAGATATTTTATGCACAAAAAGATTTAAAAAGTTTGCCTTGGTATTTTTTCCATATTTTAATTAATTAAATGAATTATTAGCAATTAAAAATTCAAATAAATAAATAAAAATGATGAAAAACTTCCCTTTGGGCCAAATGGTCGTGCACATGCTTTGGATGATGATTCTTGGAAGAAAATGTGAGGGAAAATTTTGGGGTACAACACATGGGATTCCCATTCTGCTATAGCCTTCATAACTCTGAATATCTTGTCCATTCAATGCTTCGTCCGCCGATGATTGGATTGATCAGAAGTTCGGAGCTTGTTGATGAAGAGATTGTTCTCTAAAGTGATCCGATGAGACATAGTCATACGCTTTAATTCCCTAACTTTTGCCTGGATTGCCCTTTCGGGTTTTCAATCCACCGGGAAACCCCTTTTTGCCCAAGCCGCCCTTTCGGGTTTTCGACTTGCCGGGTGTACATATTTTTTTGTTTTATCCCTAATTTTTGCCTGAACCGCCCTTTCAGGTTTTCGGTTCACCGGGATGCCCATTTTTGCCCAAGTCGCCCTTTCGGGTTTTCGACTTGTCGGGTGATTTTATGCGTAGTATCTTTTGACTATGTCTGTGTTCGCAGGGTGTGGCAAATCGTCGCCATCCATGGTGGTCAGGATCATTGCACCACCAGAAAATATGCTCTTGATCACAAACGGTCCTTCGTAAGTAGGAGTCCATTTGCCCCTCAGATCACTTTGTGGCAAGATGATCCGCTTGATTACAAGATCTCCGACTTGATATACTTGACGTCTGACTTTCTTGTTGAAAGCCTTGATCATCCGTTTTTGGTACGTCTGACCATGACAAACAACAGTGAGTCGCTTCTCGTTGATCAAATTGAGTTGATCAAGTCGGGTCTGAATCCAATCGTCTTCATTCAAACCAGTGTCCTTCATAATCCTTAAAGAAGGAATCTGAACTTCCATGGGCAGGACAGCTTCCATGCCATATACCAAAGAAAATGGGGTTGCCCCTGTCGAAGTACGTGCCGTGGTACGGTATCCATGCAGAGCAAACGGTAAGATCTCATGTCAGTCCTTGTAGATAACTGTCATTTTCTGAATGATCTTCTTGATGTTTTTGTTCGCAGCTTCAACAGCACCGTTCATCTTCGGCCGATAGGGAGATGAATTGTGATGATAAATCTTGAACTATTCGCATAGAGCGATGATCATAGTATTGTTCAGATTTGTACTGTTGTCTGTGATGATCCTATCGGGGACACCATACCGGCATATGAGGTTCTGCTTGATGAAGCGGGCAACCACATTCTTTGTAACAGAGGCGAAGGAAGCTGCTTCGACCCATTTGGTAAAATAGTCAATGGCGACCAGGATGAAGCGATGTCCATTGGACGCTGTGGGCTTGATCTCTCCAATCATGTCAATGCCCCATATTGCAAATGGCCAAGGAGCTGTCAAAACATTGAGAGGAACAGGAGGAATATGAATCTTGTCGGCGTAGACCTGACATTTGTGGCAAGTACGGGAATATTGATGACAATCAGCTTCCATGGTGGACCAGTAATAGCCTCCCCTTAGAATCTTCTTAGCCATCGTATGTCCGCTCAAGTGGGTGCCAAATGTGCCGCTGTGTATCTCAGTCATGATCAACTCTGCTTCAGCTTTGTCTACACATCAGAGTAAAACACAATCATGGCTGCATTTATAGAGGATGTCGTTGCTCAGGAAGAACTTGGCAGCAAATCTCCTTAGGAACTTCTTGTCATTTACGGAAGCTCCTTCGGGATATTCTCTAGTCTGGAGATACCTTTTGATTTCGTGAAACCAGGGTTGTTCCACTACTTCTTCGGTATTAATCTCATGATAATGCGTAGGTTCATCCATTCGCTCGATGGTGATTTGGGGAGCCTCGTTATCCCAGTTGAGTTTAAACATGGAGGACATTGTAGCCATAGCATCTGCTAGCTGATTTTCTTCTCGCGGGAAATGCTCGAAAGTAATCTGCTTGAAATGAGGCAGCAATGTCAGGACATGTTCTTTGTATGGGATAAGATTAAGATGTTTGGTATCCCACTCTCCTTTGATTTGACTGATAACCAAAGCCGAGTCCCCAAATACGATCAACGATTTGATCCCCAAGTCTATAGCAGCCTTGAGACCAAAGATGCAAGCTTCATATTCAGCCATGTTGTTGGTACAGCTGAAACAAATTCGGGCCGTGAAAGGTGTATGGCAACCTTCCGGGGAAATGAGTACCGCACCGATACCGTTTCCAAGTGCATTTGAAGCACCATCAAAGTACAGGGTCCATCGGGATCCATTTTCAGGTCCGTCATACGGTCCGTTACCTTCAATGTTGTCCAAAGTCATGATGTCCTCGTCTGGGAAGTCGAATCTCATGGGTTGATAATCTTCGATAGCTTGATAAGCTAGATGGTCAGCTAGTACATTCCCTTTTATAGCTTTTTGGGTAGTATACTGGATGTCATACTCAGTCAGGATCATCTTCCATCTAGCGATTCTTCCAGATAAAGCAGGCTTCTCGAAGATATACTTGATCGGGTCCATTTTGGAAATCAGCAAAGTGGTATGAGTTAACATATACTGCCTTAGTCGGCGAGCAGCCCATACCAAAGCGCAGCAAGTTTTCTCGAGCAGTGAGTAGCGAGTCTCACAGTCGGTAAACTTTTTGCTAAGGTAATAAATGGCATGCTCTTTTCAACCAGACTCGTCATGCTGGCCCAGTACGCACCCCATTGAGTTATCCAAAACGGTCAGATACATGATCAGCAGCCTTCCTTCGACGGGTGGCATCAGAATAGGAGGTTCTAGCAAATACTCCTTGATCTTATCAAAAGCAATTTGACAATCATCGTTCCATTCGACTACCTGATCTTTCTTCAATAGTTTGAAAATTGGCTCACAGGTAGACGTCAGATGAGAGATGAATCTGGCAATATAGTTCAAGCACCCCAAGAACCCTCTAACCTCCTTTTCAGTACGGGGAGCTGGCATTTCTTGTATTGCTTTCACCTTTGCTGGATCGACCTCAATGCCTTTGTTGCTGACAATAAATCCCAGAAGTTTACCAGACCTAACTCCAAAAGTGCACTTACTTGGATTTAGCCTGAGTTTGTACTCCTTCAACCTGGCAAACAGCTTCTGCAAATGTTCAAGGTGTTCCTCCTCAGTTTGTGATCGAGCTATCATGTCGTCTACGTAAACTTCGATCTCATGATGTATCATATCATGAAACAAAGCTACCATGGCGCGTTGATAAGTTGCCCCTGCGTTCTTCAGTCCGAACGGCATCACCTTGTAGCAGAAGGTACCCCACTGTGTAACAAAGGTTGTTTTCTCCATGTCCTCGGGGGCCATTTTAATCTGGTTGTAGCCCGAGAATCCGTCCATGAAGGAAAACACCTTGTGCTGAGCTGTGTTGTCAATCAAAATGTCGATATGCGGTAGCGGAAAATCATCTTTAGGGCTAGCCCTGTTCAAATCCCGGTAGTCCACACACATTCTGACCTTGCCGTCTTTTTTAGGAACGGGCACAATGTTAGCAACCCATTGCGGATAGGATGTAACAGCCAGAAAGCCAACGTTGAATTGCTTCATTACTTCAGCTTTAATCTTTTCAGACATGTCGGGCCTCATTCAGCGGACTTTCTGCTTGATCGGTGGATAATCCTCTCTCGTAGGGAGACGGTGAACCACGATGTCTGTGTCTAACCCTGGCATGTCTTCATAAGACCAGGCGAAGATTTCAACGTACTCATTCAACAGCTGTATTAAGCGCTCCTTGACACTTGGTTCCAGATTGGCACCCACTTGTACTTCTTTCCTGTCTTCCTCTGTTCCTAAGTTGACTGTTTCCAACAACTCTTCATGAGGCAAGATGGCCCTCTCTTCTTGTTGTAGAAGTCTGGCTAGCTCTCCTGGTACTTCATAATCTTCGTCATCTTCGTATTCAGCCTGGTTGACCAAATCTTCAGAGTTATTGAAGGATACAACAGAATAGTCACCCATAGAATCCAGAGTGGATGGGTACCTGCATTTGTGAGTGTGGGTGTGTGTAAGGGATAGCCATCCTTAAACAAACAAAAATGCAAAAGGAAAGAAAATGAACACAGTAGTTTATAAATGAAAAACGTCCAATGATTCATTAAACATGGCATATGAATATGAAGAGAATCAAAACCCTTACAAATGGACCTACATGCCCCGGGTAAGGCATGAGGTGAAAAATAGTGTGCAGATTGTTTTAGTAATTATTACAGACCAACAGGAAATGTTCGAAAGATAAATTACTGATCGATGAAAGTAATGGGAACAAAGTCTTTCGCCTCCCAGTTGTGTAGTCCCCCTTCGATGGTTGGGAAGATCCAATCTTCAATGTTGTCCTCTTCGTCTTCGTCTTCCAAAGCATTGATTCCATGAGGAGAAATCTTGATGGGTGTTCTTTCAATTTTTGAGCGACGCATAACCTTTTGCCCCGCAACGATAAATCCCAACCCAAACTTGTCTGTCTTGTGGGGAAATGCAGGCAACTGTCCCCATGTTGAGCTCTTCCCCTCCTTCATTGCAGCCTTTGCGTCTTTCAGAGATGCCATCCTGGCCACCTGCTTGGGTACCTCAGCTACTGCCTTTGCTACTGCCACCTCGGGAGAAACTTCTTCAAAGTGTTGAAAGGGTGTTTCAATGAATTCACCATCCACTTCCACATACCAAAAGGAATTCAAATGACTGACCATGTACTCCTCCTCACCGTGTACGGTTATGATTTTACTCTTAACAGGGTATTTCAGCATCTTATGTAGGGAGGAAGTGACTGCCCCAGCATTATGAATCCACGGCCTTCCTAGCAAGCAAGAGTATGATGGGCGGATGTCCATCACATAGAATGTGGAGTTGAACACCTCGGTGCCTACCTTGATGGGAATGTCGACCTCCCCATGCACCATTCTTTTAGACCCGTCAAAGGCCCTGACAATGATATTACTTGGTTTCAGCTCCAAGCCTTCACAATCCAACCGGTCCAGAGCTTTCTTAGGCAGCACGTTTAGGGAAGAACCAGTATCGACCAAGACATGGGCGAGAGTGGTTCCTCGGCATTCAACTGACACATGCAATGCGTCATTGTGCTTTCTTCCCTTCGGCGTCAGGTCAGCATCAGAGAAACCCAGGCCGTTGTCGGTGGTAAGGCTGGCTACACAATCCTGGAATTGATCGGCTGAGGTTTCTTGGGACACATGGGCCGTCTTCAGAAATCTTATCAATGCTTTGGCATGAGCCTCCGAACAAAGCAACAGGGCCAACATGTAGATCTTTGAGGGGGTTTGCCCCAGTTGCTCTACAACATCGTAATCACTCTTCTTAATTATTTTCAGAATCTCCTCCATTTCTTTCTTAGAGGTTTCAGGGATGACCAACGGCTGAGCCCTCGTCCTGACAAGCTCTTCTTGGATCCCTTTCCCTTTATCAACAACAGTAGGAGGGACAACCATAAGAGTAACAGCTTCTTCAATCATTGGCGTTCTGGCAGATAGTTTTATTGGTGCAGGGGTAACCTTGGCAGCAGCTGAGGGTCCAAAGATTGCCTTTGGAGGGGCAATCTCTGGAGAGAAAATTCTCCCACTTCGGGTAATCTTGCTCGTACCGGCAATGTTTCCAATGTCGGTAGTTTCTTCGTCAGATCTCTCTTCAGTTATCTCAATTTGCTTAATATCGTGGTAGTAGATTTCTCCACCGTAATTCCACGGTATTGATTTGTTAGATTTGTAGGGGACAGGCCCAGGCATGGTTATCTTCAAGGGAACAATCTTCGTAGCAAATGTAATATTAACAGGCCTTTTGGGGACCTTGGAAAGATTGGTGGAAATGGTGATTATTGAAACTTCATTGATAGGAGTTGGAGTAACGGGAGTCTTTTCGAAAAGAATTTGTTGTTTGTCCATTAGGCGTTGGATGCCTATCTTCAGCAATGGACAGTCGATTGGTAGGGAGGAACAAAAGTAGCAATCTTCTTTACATCCTGGGAAAATCCCAGCCTCCAACAGATTCAACTTGATTGTTAGTAGTGGATTTACCAGATCATCAACAGTAGAAACAAATAGAGCTTCTTCAACAACATGGACATTGCGACCATGCTTTGGCATCAGAGCGGATATTACATTCGGATTCTCTGGGGCGTCGAACTCAACCTCTTTTGCATCTATTAAATCTTGAATTTTATGCTTAAGTTCACAGCAATCGTTGGTGTCATGCCCGATGCTGTCAGAATGATAGGCACATTTAGCATTGGGATGATAATGCGGGGAAGTTGTATTCACATTTTTTGGTGCCTCTTTGATATTGGTGAGATTCAGCTTCAAAAAATGGGGAAGAACTTGTGCGGGCATCATGTTGATGCGGGTGAACTGCCGTTGTGGCCGTTCTCCCCATTGCTGTTTAGGTCTAGACTGATTGTTACGAGGCTGATCATTTGACGAATTTTGAATCATCACGGCCCCTACAGTCGGCCGGCGCTCAGTTCTTCCCGATCCTTTCTGAGAGTACACAACAGCTGCTTCCTTCTTGGCCAGAAATGATTTCTTAACAGTTGTGGATGCAGAGGCATCCCTTTGAATCTTCCCACTCTTAATACCAATTCCACCCGTTCGCCAGTCAGAATCAATTCAGTAAACCCTGCGGAAGAGCTCCCGATCAAATGGTTGAAGAAAGGGCCTGATAGGGTCCCCAAGAACATATCAACTAGTTCCCTATATGAAAGAGGTGGATGCACTCTTCCGGCCAAGTCGCGCCATTTCTGGGCATACTCTTTGAATCCCTCATTTGAGGCCATCCCCATACTTTGTAACTGAGTACGGGTCGGCGCCAAGTCAGCGTTATATTGATACTAGCGATAAAAGGCAGCTGCCAAATCCTCCCAACTGTGCACTTCTGACCTCTCAAGCTGGTAAAACCAATCTAGCTGTGTACCAGACAGGCTATCCTGGAAGAAGTGTACCCAAAGATTTCTATCGGATGAGTGAGGTTGAATTCTTCTGACATACGACCTCAGGTGCATCTTTGGGCAAGACAGACCGTCGTATTTTGCAAAAGTTGGCACTTTAAACTTTGGAGGGATCACAATCCCAACAATCAATCCCAATTCTTCAAAATCTAGCCCAGGAACCCTTTGCAGCTCCATAGCTGCCAGTCTATCCTCCAGGTTTTTGTATTTGTCATCCGCTGGCGGGTATTGCTGCTCTGAATAATCTTCATCTTCCTCAACCTCTTCCTCTTCAGCCTCGGACTCAGAAGGTAATGCAACCCCTTTTCCTTTGCCGGTCCCCTCATCAGATGTGGAGGGGAATTCAAGAACTCTCCTAGCTTCATTCTCAAATCTTCTTCCCAGTGTAGCTACCCCAACTTTTTTCTTCTTCTTTTTTCCTTTTTCTTGCTCTTTATTCCCTAACAGTGTTTTAAGATCCTCCTGACCCTTTGCCAAGGTCATAAGGAGCTGTTGAAACTGCGAGTTTTGTGCCTGCAGATCTTTGACCGTCTGTTCAAGATCCATCTTACTGAAATAAACAGCAGAAAGATAAGGAAACCTGGTGTGAAGACCTGTTTATGCATATGATGAATGATATGTTTATTCATGCAATGCATTCAAGGATTTAGAAATTCAAAATTGTTGCAGACAAAAAGAACACACGTCATATTAATAAGAAGAAATTTTGTCAGTACATAAATGCCCCATGGGCCAAATATTACAAAAACTTCTTAAGGTAAAAAGACGTTGTGCATCCTTTTTGGTGCGATGTAAGTGTTGAGGGTCTCCTCCTCGTGAAGTCGGCGGGTAAGCTCCAAAACCTTCTTCTCACTGGCGTAGAAGCTGGCTTCAAAAGTATTCCGTTCTTCCTTGAGTTGGATCCAACTCTTTTGCATTTCCTCTCATGATGTTGGCATGTCAGGATGTAGGATGGTGTATGGAACCTCTCCTTCCTTAACAGGCTCTTTAATCAAAGGGAGAATATGAGGGTAAGGCATCATAAGACTCTGGGCGCGGGTTCGTACCCACTTGAGGTAAGGTTCAAGAGGGATGGAGTTCTTGTGCCCCAGTGTCTTGCTATCTACCTTGTTAGGCATCCTCCAAGCTCTGATGAATCTTTGGCGAAATCCTTGCGCATCGTTGTCGAAGTCAAAAACTAGGTTAGGAATCAGCATGTCATGAGGGCCATCCCTCCGTGCATATCCAAACTGTCTCAAAGCTAGACAAGGGTTGTAGGTAATGCCTCCCCTAATGCCAAGTAATGGAACATTAGGGAACTCACCACAACGATCGATGATGATGATATTTTCTTTGAACCGAGAACACCAATGTACATCAGAATGTGTGAGGGTCATCAATCGTTGCGACCACCTTGAACCTTGCTCGTTCTTCAAAACAGATTGTGGAAGGTGAGAAATAAACCACCTTGAAAGGAGAGGAGTACAACACATGAGAACACCTCTCTTCCTCATTGTTCGTGTGTAAAATGAGTGGAGGATGTCCCCAAGCAATGTAGGTATTGGATTCCTAGATAGGAAAATCTTGACAGCATTCACGTCTATAAGTTGGTCAGGATTTGGGAATAAGACCAACCCATAAATAAGGAGTGCCACAATTTCTTCAAAGGCTTGCAGATCCAAAGAATTCCAACACTCTTGTGCCTTCTCGAACAAGAACTTTGCCGAGAAGCCTTTGACACCACTTCTAGTTTCCCAATGCCCCTTGATGTCAAATGATTGCAAGTGTAGTGCTTGAGCAACATCTTCAGGCTTTGGTTCTTTTTCCATACCTTTGTAGGGTAGTTGATTAAGAATAGGAATTCTCAGGAGTTGAGAAAATTCTTCCAAAGTAGGCACCAATTGGTAGTCGGGGAATGTGAAACAGTGGTGAAGGGGGTCAAAGAATTGGAACAACACTTTCACCATGTCCTCTTCAATGCTGGTGTTAACTAGGTTGAGAAGTCTACCATGTCTTTCACTGAAGAGAGAACTTTCTGGAATTCTGGATGTAAGCTCCTTGAGTTGAGGAGGGATTCTCACAAGGTTGACTTGGATAGTTTTCCTGCGAAGAATTTCCATGACCTACAAAACAAGAACAAAGATGAAGATCCAAACCCTTGAAATGGTTAGTGGATGCATATGATGCTTTATGATGTTCATGATGTATGCACAAACACATGTACAAGAAAGTCATACAAAAACCCTAGTTTCAGGCTTGCATGGGGTTTCATAGATAAGTACCCTCTTGAGTGAAGTTGGCTTAAAAACATATCCTATGAATAGTAACTGGGTTCTAAGGAGCTCAATATCATTGGATCGTTTTCCATGTTCATTGTTTTGGTTTAGCCACTTAACTAGCGACCAAAATATTCCAAGAAAACAACCATCAATGAGTGTAGTATCGAGTATCTACCAACTTCGGACTGTACCAAAGTCGGTCATCTCACTACCCCTAAAAAGGCCAAGATGGTCAAGTAAGGTTCTAGAGTTCGTTAGTGCTTCATGACATCACTCAGCGGCCCCGTATTCTCCTTGACTACTCAAGGGCTACCAGTACTCACAAATATGTCACACTAACATAGCTACTGCTTCAACCATGTCGGTATACCCCGCACAGTTCCCTCACAGTTTATTGCTATTTACCTAAAAAGGTGCCCCCAAATCCGGGTGTAGGATTTAACAAACCCAAACAAGGAACCCAAAAAGTAAAGCAATCAAAGCAAACAAAGTAAGCATATAAAGGTGATCTAAACCCTAAGGTAACCCCACTTTTAAATCTGTTCCCCAGCAGAGTCGCCAGTTGTGTGATACGGTGGGAGAACTGACTTGGGTTTTGCGTTTGTTTTCGCAAATGTTTTGGTTTAGCAAGAGTCGCCACCGACTTTTTATTTTATCCTAAGGAAAGGTTAAAAAGCACAGGAAAAACCTTTGAGATGTTTTCGTGGGTTCGGGGAGTAGATTATAGAAAGGGAAGGTATTAGCACCCTTTCTATCCATGGTTATCCATGGGCTCTTAGTTACTTGCTTAGATCACTTGCCTTTGCTTTTCAATTGTTTGAAATGGTGCTTTGTGTGTGTGGTTTTGAAAATGTTTTGAAAAAGATGCCTTGTCTAGGCAACCATTGTAACAATTCTTTACTCGAATGTTTTACAAAGGTGTTTGTCTTTTTGAAAAGATGTTTCAATGTTTTTGAAAGTTTGTTTTGAAATTGTGTTGTGATGTGTATTTTGAAAAAAAGGAAAGGATTGTTTTGCAAGTTTGGTCAAGTAACCAAGAGCTATCTACCCTAAATTTCTCAAAGGTCTTTCTCATGTTTTAACCCTTTTAACAGTGTTGTTTCACCATTGTATTTGGTGAACAACCTTGTGTTAGGATGTTAACGGGACGGGCACGGGTCATCGTTTAGACCATGAATGCAATAGTGCCAAGTGTCTTTGGAAATTTTTTATTTAAGGGACTTGATCATTTTTTAGGCAACTTGAGAAAGCGTCATCGAGGGACTATGATCATTTGATTTGTTTTTTGTTTTGCCAAAGACACTCAACATGCAACATGGCCCATTTTTGAAGGCAACAAGTGGAGTAACCCTAATGGTGCAAGTGTGCATGGTGTTGTCCATTTTCATGCTTTTTGTCTTTGTATTAGTCAAGCTATTTGTTATTTTTGATTTGCATACAAACCCTAAGTCTAACATGGCATAATTAAAAGCTTTAAAATGCGGAAATTTAAAGTCTTAAATTATTATTACAACATGATTATGGGGATGGGGGTACAAATGTTTGAATGGGGGGATATTTGACAAGAAATTAAATCTAAACTATTACATCCATATCGAACATAAAAGTATTTAATTGTACAATATTAAAATAAATACAATAAATATGCAAAATGTATTATGCACAAAATGATTTTTTTTTTATGTATGTGAAAGTATTTTTTTCATGTGAGATATAAACAAAAATAAAAAGGTCCAATTTTGAATATTTTTGTTATTTAGGGCAAAACCCTAGTTTTTTGAATAAATAGTATTTATTTATTAATTATATACAATATTTATATATTAATTTATACAAAAAATAAAAAAAGAAGTATATTGTAAAAAAAAGTATTTTTTAGTGTCATATATTAATAAAAATAAAAATGTATTATTTTCATATTTTTTATCCTAAGTATTCTAATAAAATATACAAGTATTTATATTATATATTAAATATACTAAATATATACAAAAAATAAGATAATTATTTACAAAAAAGAGTACATTTTAGAAAATGTTTTCAAAATGTAAACAAAAAATAATGAATGAAAAATAAATATTTTTGTATTATTTTCTAGGGTTTTAAATAAAAAATATATATATTTATTTACATACATATGTTAAATAAAACAAATAAATGCCAAATAAATGCAAAAAAAGGTGGAAAAATATTTTCAATGTTTTTTATGTTTGGACAAAAAATATCAAGTCAGAATAAAAAATAAAAAGTCAAAAATAATGAATATTTCACACAATGGGCCAGGGGGGTGCAAATGAAAAAAAAAGGTGTGAACGGCAAGTTGACTCAGGCCCAGCCCAAGTCAACTTTGTCTTTAACCTCCAGCAACCTGTTTGAAAAAATGCGCGCTTCTCCTTGTCCAACACAAACTCCTGATTCCTTGACTTTTAGCAAAAACTCATAACACAAACATTATAGAGCATCAAGAGACGAATTCAGACATATAAAATATTTGACCTAACTCTAAGAAACGAAGGAGAATTTCTTCATCCCCAATTTCTGACCTAATTTTTCTTCAATGTTCATGGCCAAAATTCTCACAGCACACTCAATATAAATGAAAAGTAATTATATGTATGGCTTCAGGGCTATGAGTAGAGCATGTTTCATTCACAAACCTAAGCCTAACTCTTCCTATATTAAGAGATAGAAGTTCATGGTTTTACCTGTTTCAGCTTGAATCGTGTACAACAATGTGGCCAACTTCAATGGAGTTTGAGCTTCTGTATAGCTTTCCTGAAGTCCAAGGAAGCTTCTCTAACACTTAGCTTGCTTTGAATCACTCTGAATCGTGCTATGGAAGTCCACCTGCAAAACTGAAAAGTGAAAATGGCAGATGAGGTTAGGGGTGTTACAGCTTGTGTTTAAGGCTTGGGATAGTTTTAATAGATGATATGGAATGTGTTTGCAAGGTTTTTAGTCAAAGTGCACGAGCAAACTGAGTTATGCAACTCAATCTGCAGGGATGCCCTGTTTTTTGCAACAAAATGGTGTTTCTGAGTTTTGGGAGGTATGAGGGACCAATCAATCGTGCTTTAGGTTAGTTGGGATGTATGGAAGGTGAGAACAAAGTTTGTGTTTTGCTGTGCTTGCAGGAAGTGAGAGTTGTGTCTATTTTGCAAACTTGCTTGTTTTTAAGTAAGAAGGTTCAAGTTCTTATGCAGGCCTGTGTACCCTCTCTATCTATGCTGCACAAATTACTCTTGATCAGTGGGATTTGTGTACAAACTCTTGCCTCAAAAGATCTGGCCCATGCCTCTTGGATTTGGTATTTGACATAAAGCACTACTTTTCAAAAATGGCAAGTTTGCTTTTTCTACTTAAGGGATAATTCTATGTGTAATGACCAAATGCACAAAACAATGCTTGAACACAATGGTTAGGCATTTAATTATGGAGTGAAAACTTGGTTTAGAGGCCTGCAAGCAAGTACCAAGCATGCTGATTTGAAAAATGCCAATGTTATGAACAAGCTTTAGCCATGAACAAAAGTGAGTTTTGGCCAACTTTGCAAATTCGATTCTCTCTAACCACAAGGGTGTTTAATGAGTTCTTGGACAATTTGGAAAGCTTGGAATGTGTAATACAATCCATCTTTGTAATGAAAATTGAAACTCCAAGTGGAAGCATGTGAAAAATGGCCAAGAAGTTGGACAAAAATCCTGCCTAGAATAAGTCAAAATTTCTCCAAGTTAAAAATGTTTTGCACCCTTGTTCCAAAAATCATAACTTGAGATACAAGCTTCCTTTGAGAAAACTTTGTGAATCAAAATTGTAGATTTTGCAATAGAATACAACTTTCATGTTTCAAGTTTTGCTTGAATCCATTTGCATCTTGGTGAAAAAATGGGACAAAGTTAGGAAAAAATAAGGAAGTTTCATAACTTAGAAAAATTCTAAGTTATGAAATTTTCTCATTTTAAACCCTAATTTGCAAATTTGGATTTCTTGATGAACAAGTTTCATAATTTGACTTTTCTTGATGAAAAATGAATCTTGGCACTTGATTTTGACCAAAAAGTCAAAGTTTGACTTTTCAGTATACAGTCAAATTTTGATCAGTTGACTGAAAAATTCATTTGTCAATCCTATGTATTTGAGATCTTTTGAACTTATTGAATGTGTTAAGGCAATGCCATTGAGTCCTTGAGTCCATATGTGATCTTGGTTTGCCATTGGTTAGGTCAAACAGTCAAAAATTGCCCTTGTGCAGTCAAAACCCTAAAAATGACCATTTTGCCCTTTTGGTGATCTGATCAAATTTCTTGTGGAATTGTGATCCAAACTTGACCAAATGGTTCATATGAGTTCATGATGTTTATGTGGGTCAAAAATCATGAGGTTTGACTTTCAATTGGCCACAGTTGACTTTTTCCCCAATACAGCTGATTTCTAGGTCAACTGTCCAATTGACTGGGCAAAGATTGGAATCAAGGCTTGAAACTTGGTATGGATAAACTTGTAAGTCCAACATGAAGCATGAAAGTCACTTTAGGCATTTTAGGTCAAAACATCTTTGTGCAAACTCAAACCCTAATTTGGGTCAACAATGCAAGGAGGGGTCTTGAGCAGAGCAAACCCTAACTTGATCTTGAGCTCCAAGAGTCTTGTGGTGAGAAAATGTTGATGAAAAGGGAGGGAAAATTTTGGGGTACAACACCTTCATTGGTTTGAGGTTGAATGAAATGGTAATGATAGGGTTGAGCTTCATAAGGAGGGACATTTGTATGGGCATAGAGATGAGCAAATTGATTGTTCATGTTGTTGTTCATGTATTGAAGGTAGTCAAAAACTTGATTGTAAGAGTTTTCCATTGGTTGTGGAGGTTGGTTTTGAGTTGGTTGTTCTTGTGGAGGTTGGTTTTGTGTAGGAGTATGAATGTATGTGATGGTTCTATTAATCGGATCAAATTTGACGTCGGTTTTGGTATTACATACTTTCTTCTGAGTGATTTCATGTTTGGGGTTAGTCATAGGCACCATCTGTTCACCAGACAAGGGAACATTGAACTTCTTAAAAACAAGGGTAAGCCAGGAGCCATATGGCAAAGCATAAGCATTTTCATTATGTAGTGCCATATGATGTAGAATCACATAAGACCAGTTGATTTGAATCCCATTCTTCATCGCATACAGAATCTGCATCTCACAATCATTGATATTGGAAATATTTGAGAACTTTGGCATAACCACATACGCCAAAAAGTAGTGGATCAAACGATCATCAATAGTGAGAATTCCTGCAGACCAAGAGTTCCTCTCCGGAGTTCCACCAATAAGACTTTGCCTTTTCTGAATAAAATCATGCTCGGGAATTCTTGCAATTCCATAGTAGAAGTCTCTTTTTCTATAGCCAGGCAGATTTGCATTTGAGAGAAGTTTAATGCAAGCACCATCATGTGGAATACCCAAAGCTTCACCAAAATTCTGCACTGTGGGTTCTATAGGAACCCCTTTGACATTTGAAATCATGCATCCTCTACTAATGGTTAGATTGCTGTAGAAAATTATAACCAAAGTGGGGTAAATGGGTTCATTAACACCAATAAACTTGTATATCCCTTGAGATCTAAATAAAGCTGGAAAACTAAAGCATTTGGAATAGAAGTTGTCAAGATTACCAAACCTTGGTAGAAGAATCGTCATCTTATGAAAGTGAGACAAAAATCTTTCCCTTTGGCTTCTTGATGGAATGAGTTTTGAGATATCATCACCTTGAGATGAGGAATAAGCTTTTACCTTGCCTTTCTTTGATGTTGACATGGTGAGGGATGAGAGAATTGGAAGGGGAAAGGGTATTTGGTGTTTCTAGGGTTTCTTGAGACAAAAGAGGATATATGAAGCTTAGGTTTTGGTTGGGCTTTTATAGATAGATAGGCATTCAATGGATATGTGAGACATTCAAGGGTTTAGACAAAACAATAAAGACTTGTAGCATAGAGATTCTTGAGTGTTAAGTATCCAAAAAATTGTGTCATAGGAAAGGACTAAGCATTAAAAAGTTGTTGACCATACACTTAAAACATTCAAAAAGAGAATAAGAATCTTGTACAAAATAAATAATAGTAATGGCAATGGAATAGAAAGAATAAAAGAGAGTGTAACTGAAAAAAAATAAAAAAAATTCAAAATTTTGAACTGCGCAATCGATTGTCGTTTGATGACAACCGATTGCATCCTTTGAAAAATGCAAATAGGGGCGAAAATAATGAGAAAGCAACCGGTTGTCGTGGAGTGACAATCGATTGTTGTGAAGACAAAATCTAATTTTTTTTAGATACAACCGATTGTCACTCTATGACAACCGATTGTCATTAGTGAAAAAATGAAAAAAAATACATAATTTTTGGGGATTTCATGGTCATATATCAAAAATTTAGTAATAAAAACATGGATCATGATATATTACCATAAAGTTAAGATTAAGATCATAGCCATGTACCTTAATTAGATAATGTCATTTTCGTCCAAGATACCTAGCTCTCTTCGGATCTTGAAGAATGGTTCTCTTGCCAATGGTTTAGTGAAGATATCTGCTAGTTGATTATGCGTATCCACGAAGGTGACTTCGACATCTCCTTGAAGTACATGATCATGAAGAAAGTGATGTCGAATGTCGATATGCTTTGTTCTAGAAAGCATCACAGGATTTTTTGTAATGTTGATTGCACTTGTATTGTCGCATCGGAGTGGAATGCATCCAAGGTCGAGTCCGTAGTCATGGAGTTGTTGCTTGAGCCATAGAATTTGCGCACAACAACTACTCGCTGCAATGTATTCCGCCTCGGTCGTACTAAGAGCCACACAAGATTGTTTCTTCCATGCCCAAGAGACTAATGCATTTCCCAAAATGTGACAAGTGCCACTTGTGCTTTTTCTATCTGTTTACATCCTGCATAATCAGCGTCAGAATAACCAATTAAATTGCATATATTACCTTTTGGGTACCATAGGCCGACATTGGTTGTTCCTTTGAGATATTTCATGATTCTTTTTACCGCCATAAGGTGAGATTCCTTCGGGTTTGCTTGAAATCATGCACACAGACATACAGTGAACATGGTGTCAGGACGACTTGCCGTCAAGTATAACAGTGAGCCAATCATGCCTCGATATTTAGTAATATCAATGGAAATATCGGATTCATCTTGATCAACATAATTACCGGAGCCTATTGGCGTGTGCATTGATTTACAATTATCCATATCAAACTTTTTTAAAAGTTCCTTGCAATATTTTGATTGATTGATGAAGATACCATCTTTTAGTTGCTTAATTTGCAATCCAAGTAAGTAGTTCATCTTGCCCATCATAGACATCTCAAATTCTCCTTGCATCATCAACGATAATTCTTCACACAAATCTTTAAAGGAGGAATTCTGGAATTCTCCACCATGGTCGCTTCTTATGGAGGCAATAGATAGTGACTTCTCATTTTGAATTTGCTTTGCATATATCTTGAACGCCTTGAATGCATCATTTTTCTGCACTAAAAAGAGTGTCCAAGTATATCTAGAAAAGTCATCAACAATAACTAGAGCGTATACATTACCTCTGAAGCTCCTCGTTCTAGAAGGGCCAAACAAGTCCATATGAAGCAGTTGTAGTGGCCTAGTAGTGGATACCACATTCTTGGATTTGAAAGTTGATTTTGTTTGCTTTCCCTTTTGACATGCATCGCAAAGTCTATCTTTGATGAACTTTATCTTGGGCAGTCCAACAACAAGGTCATGCTTAGTCAATTTGTTTAAATGCTCCATATGAATATGAGCGATTATTTTGTGCCATAGCCATGAGTCGTTGTTGTTTGCCATGAGACATTTAACCTTCAAAGACAAATCGTTAAGGGAAATCATAAAAATATTATTTACTCTTTTGACTTTAAGTTTAGCCTCATGTGTGACTTCATCTTCTATCAAACATTCATCTTTATTGAACTTGATCTTGAAGCCTTTGTCACATAGTTGGCTAATACTTAGAAGATTGTGCTTTAGTCCTTCGACATAAAGAACATCTTCAATTGATGTGAAAGGTGGACCACCAACTTTTCCTATGCCAAGAATCTTTCCTTTGTTGCTATCTCCATACGTCATATAACCCTTGGCCTTAAGCGTTAGATGTGAAAATTTGTTGATATCTCCCGTCATCTTCTTAGAACAACCACTATCGAGATACCATAGATTTGAAGTGGTCGTCAAGTTTACCTACAAAACAAGATTAGGTTTTGTTAGGTACCCAAGTTGCTTTGGGTCCTTCATAATTATTTCCTTTCTTAACCCACACATAATGCCCATTTGCTATGCCAAAGTTTCTAACATAACAAGCATTAGGTGTGTGTCCTTGAATACCACAATAAAAACAAGTAGGTTCAAATTTACTTCTATATCTAGAAGGATAAGATTTCTTCTTAGAGGGTATTTTCTTTTTAGGATAGTGATGAACTATTTTGGGAGTGATTTCTTTTTCTTTGGTTGGTTGGTCGCTAGCCTTGACAAAGATGGTTTTGTTGGTACTTGGTTTTGAAAATTTTGAGTATCCAAGACCACTTTTGTCATTTGAGTATCTTTGTTGGCTAAGAACACCTTCCAATCCAATTTGTCCTTTTTCATACCTTTCAATAACCCTTTTCAATTGGACAACTTGGAAAGAGAGAGATTCACACTTTGTGCATACAAAATTCTGTTTTTCATCACTAACTTTTTGCTTTTCATATTTGAGATCTTTTTCAATAGATCCACATTTTTCTTCCAACGATGCAATTTGTTTCTTTTGTGATAAGATAGTTTTGTACAGAATTTTGCATTCATTTAACAGTTCATTTATAGCACCTTGTACATCACTATCAAAAAGAGAGAATACGTTACTAACCTCATCATCCTCGCTTTCGGAGTGGTGTGAGGCCATTAATACAAGATTGGCACTTTCGTCGCTATCGGAGTCGGATGACGAACTCAGTTCAATATCTTCCCATGCAACATATGCTTTCTTATCTTTTGATTCCTTCTTGCCTTTGTAGCCACTTTTCTTTGAAAGTTTTGGACAGTCCGGTTTGATGTGACCTTGTTTACCACATTCATAGCAAGTAACTTCTTGTGTTGATAAGGATCCTTCCTTCTTCTTGAAGTGTTTCTTCTTCTTTGAGTGCGAGAAGGCTTTGTCATTTTTACCAAAGAATTTTCCAAGTCTTCTAACGAGAAGCATGAAGTTTTCATCTTCATCATGATTATCTTTCTTTTCGTCTTCCTTGGAGTCAATCTTCAAGGCAATGTTTTTAGACTTCTTTTCTTGATTTTCACGTTTTTCCAATCTACCAAGTTCTGTCTCGTATTCTTGAAGTTTTCCGAACAAGGTTGCGGATGTCATAGTAGCGAGACTCTTCTTTTCTGAGATTGTCGTTACTTTTGGTTGCCATTCTCTAGTCAAGGATCTGATCACTTTTAGGTTCAATTCATTATTAGTCAATTTTTTGCCAAGTGCCCTTATATGATTTGTTAGATGCACAAATCTATTTTGTAAATCAAGAATGGATTCTCCGGGTTGCATGCAGAACAATTCATATTCTTGAATTAATGTATTAAGTCTCGATCTCTTTACTTCAGTTGTTCCTTCATGTGTTTCAACCAGTGTATCCCAAATTTGTTTTGTCGTTGTGCATGCTGAGACACAGAAGAATTCATACATACTAAGTGCGCTTTGAAGGAGGTTTATTGCCTTTTTGTCATACAAGACCTTTTTCTTATCATCATCATCCCATGTAGTTTTAGGCTTTGAAGAACCAACGCCGTTTACTACAGTTACCGGAACAAAAGGGCCATTTTGGACAGCATCCCATATTTCTTCTCCTTGTGCTTCTAGATGAGCCTTCATATGGATCTTCCAGAAATCAAAATATTCACCACAGAATAGAGGAAGCTTGTTGCTACTGCCACCGTCTCTGAACACATAATTGTTATTTGCAGAAGCCATTCTGGATCTAGTAGGAACAGGTTACCTATAACCTGCTCTGATACCAATTGTAAGTTCAGATGCGCCTAAGAGGGAGTGAATTAGGTTCTTTAAAACTTTTTCTGAATTGTATGAATATTTTTGCACGAGTTTCTTTTCTTTCTTTTTCTGATAAGTGATGAAAGCAGTAAATGCGGAAAGTAAAGAACACAGAGATGTATCCTGGTTCCCCTCACAGTCTGAGAGTACTCCAGTCCCCTTTCAACATGAAAGAGATTTCCTTATAGTTGGTAATTTGTACAAAGACTACCTAACAACCAAGAACAATCCTCTTGGACCAAGAACAATCCTCTTGGATTTTCACTAAGACCACAAAGAGAACAATCCTCCCTAAGTGTCTTTCTTGTTTCCAACAATCCTGAAAACAAGTATACAATAGTTTGTTTGATTTGTATAAGAGTTTGAATAATGAAAGAGCAATGTCAATCACTTGATTGATCTTTTCTATTCAATATGAAATTTAAGATGGAATAATCTTCTAAGTGCTCAAGAACAATTTTCAGTATGCATATGAAAATGATGAACAAAAATCTTGAGTATAAAGAGTATGATTCAAAGAATAGAAAATAATAGTTGTTAGTGATTGTTGTTGTATTATTCAAAATTCTAAATAAAAATAATTTATAGTGTAGTAATACCTCTTCAATGAAATATAGCAATGTTTAAACCATTTTTACTAAAAGAATGTATTTGAAAAGATACAAAGATTTCCATGAAAAGGTGTTACAAAAGGTTGCTGAAAAAATAAAAAATTTCAAAATTTAAGGCACAACAACCGGTTGCACTAAAGCAACAACCGATTGCTGTAAAAGCAACATTTAAAATTTTTGACAAATATAACTATGATAACCGATTGTCATTGAGGAGCAATCGGTTTCTCATAAGCCAACGTTCAAAAAATTTGAAAGCAGAACACATGACAATCGATTGCTGCTTGATGACAATCGATTGTATGTCAAACAGAAGCTTTTGTTTTTTGGATGCAACCGATTGTCCTAGCATGACAATCGATTGCTTGTGTACAAAAATTGAAAAATAATTATTTTCAAATATTTTAAGCAATTTAAAACATCCTTCTTCAATCATACATAGTATATACTCAAAATATTATTTTAACAAAGTAAATGCATGATTAAAAATAGTTTTGAGCACTAAGAGCATAAGATCAAAAATTTCATATACCTTAAGCCATAATTCTTGAAATGTTGATCTTGATCAATGAATCTTTGCTTGAGATAAATCTTCTATCTTGATCCATTCATTTTTGCATGCTAGCTTGTCTTCATTAAAACATTTGGAAAGCTTGATTTCACAGTCATGATTAATTTGGTAAACCCAAATGAAGAACTCTCAATCAGGTGATTGAAAAATGGTCCTGACAAGGTGCCTAGGAACATATCCACTAATTCTCTGTCGGATAAAGGGGGCTGGACCCTGCCTGCGAGATCCCTCCATTTTTTAGCATAGGTTTTGAAACCCTCATCTATTCCCATAGACATGCTTTGTAACTGTGTCCTAGTCGGAGCCAAATCAGCATTATACTGATACTGTTTGTAGAAAGCGGCGACCAACTCTTCCCAGTTGTGAACATTGGACCCTTCTAATTGGTAGAACCAATCCAACTGAGTCCCCGATAAGCTCTCCTGGAAGAAATGCACCCACAAATTCTTGTCAGCCGTGTGGGGTTGAATCTTTCTGACATATGACCTCAGATGTAGTTTCGGGCAAGAGACACTATCGTACTTGGCGAAAGTCGGGACCTTGAATTTTTGTGGAATGAACCCCCGAGATGAGTCCTAATTCTTCAAAGTCCAAACTGGATACCCTCTGAATCTCCATGGCATTCAAACGACCCTCTAGTTGTTTGTATTTATCATCAGCAGGAGGATATTGTTCCTCAGAGTAATCAGGATCTTCCTCTCCTTCGAATACTGGGTCGTCGTTCACTTCCTGGGTCTCGGCTCCTTGATTATCTCCTTCGCATGACGATGTTGTAAAGTCTAAGGTTCGCCTGGTTTTTCCTTTAAACCTTCTTCCCATGATTACAACACCAGTTGGTTTCTTCGTTTTCTTCTTCTTCTCTTTGGCCAGCAGAGTCTTCAACTCCTCTTGTCCTTTTGTCAGAGCCATGAGCATTTGTTGAAACTGGGCATTCTGCGCCTGAAGATCTTTCACAGTCTGTTCAACATCCATCTCACTGAAATAAACAGTAGAGGGATAAGGCGACCTGTTATGAGAAACCTGTATGATGTTATGATGAATGAAGATGCAATATGCTAATGATTTCAAGGAAATTTAGAAATTTAAATTTGTTCAAACCAAAGAGGAACACACGTCATATTAAATAAACCAAGTTTGAATACATCATGCCTCCTTGGGATTACAAAGAAAGAAAACAAAATACAGTAAAACTCCTAAGACAAAAAGACTGAACGCATCCTCTTTGGAGCAATGTAGGTATTCAGATTTTTATCTTCATGAAGCAGTTTGGTAAGCTTCAGAACCTTCTTCTCACTGGCGTAGTACTGGGTTTCAAAGGTGTCTCGCTCTTCCTTTAACTGAACCCAAGCTTTCTGTAGGTCTTCGAGAGAAGTAGGCATATCAGGATGAAGAACGGTGTATGGGATGTCTCCTTCAATAACAGGCTCAATGATGACAGGAAGGATGGAAGGGTAAGGCATTAAGAGACTTTGGGCACGAGCTCGTACCCACTTAAGGTAAGGCTCAAGAGGGATAGAATTTTTATGTCCCAAAGTCCTATTGTCCACCTTGTTCACCATTCCCCAAGCACGTGTAAACCTCTGGCGGTAACCTTAGTCTTCTTTGTCGTAGTCGAACACCAAACCCTGGATGAGCATCTCATGAGGTTCGTCCCTTCAGGCATACCTGAACTGTCTAAGTGCTAAGCATGGGTTGTAGGTGATACCTCCCCTAATACCTAGCAGAGGTACATTAGGGAATTCCCCACAGTTGTCAATGATAGAAATATCTTCCAAGGACCTCGAGCACCAACGGATATCAGAGTGAGTGAGAGACATCATCCTTTGAGACCAAGTCAATCTGTGCTCGTTCTTCAATGCTAACTGAGGCAGGGGTGAAGTGAACCACTTAGAGAGTAGGGGGATACAACACAAAATGGTACCTCTTTTCTTCATGGTGCGGGTATGAAGGCAATGCAAGATGTCTCCTAGCAATGCGGGTATAGGATTGCGAGAGAGAAAGAATTTGATGGCGTTAACGTCTATGAATTGGTCTGAATTGGGAAACATAACCAAACCATAAATGAGGAGAGCTAGCACGTCTTCAAAAGCTTGGAAATCCATGTCATCCCAGAATGATTGAGCTTTTTCCAATAGAAACTTAGCTAGAAAGCCTTTAACCCCACTTCTTGTCTCCCAGTTGGCTATGACGTCGGCCCTCTTCACATGTAAAGCTTCGGCGGTGATTTCAGGTTTTGGAATCCCTTCTAGACTGGTGAACGGTATCTGATTAAGCACGGGCACCCCTAAGAGTAGAGAGAACTCTTCTAGTGTAGGTATCAACTGATAGTCTGGAAAAGTGAAACAATGATGTATGGGATCGAAGAATTGGAATAATACACACATCATCTCTTCTTGGAAGCTGGATGTAGCCAAACTGAGGGGTCGACCATACTTCTCGGTAAAAGGAGAATCCCCGGGCACTCTTGAAGCTAGCTCTTGAAGTTGAGGATGTGCTTTCACAAAGCTGATTCAGATGGTGTTTCTTCGGAGAGAATTCATGTCCTACAAAACAAAAACAAAGATAAATTTCTAAATCCTTGAAATGGTTAGTAAGTATGCATATGATGTTGATGATGTTTATGTACAGGTAAATATATGAATACACAACAAACATATCCCTATGTTTTAGGCTTGCATGAGTTTTGTAGGTAAGTACCCTCTTGAAGTCTAGTTGGCCCAACCTGTCTTAGAAGTAATGATAGGGTTATAAAGGATCTCAATATCACCGACCTTTCTTTTAGGCATTGTCTCAGCACAACAATCTTTTCTTGCGGCCGAGGTATCCCAAAAGTTTAGCCTCAATGAGTGTAGTATCGAGTGTCAACCAATTTTCAGCTTTACACCGAAACCGGCTACCTCACTACGTCCTAATGGCCAAGTTTGTTCAATTAGGGTTCTAAGGTCAATTAGTGCTTCATGACGCCACTCAGCGGCCCCGTATTCTCCTCAATTCACCATGAGGGATACCGGTACCCACAAATGCGTCACACTAACATAGCCATTATCTCAACCATATCGGTCTACACCGTACAGTCTCCACAATCTATTGCTATTTACCTAAAAAGGTGCCCCAGATCCGGGTGGAGGATCAAAGCAAGCCTAATACAAAGAACTAAATATAAAGCACACAAGTCAAACAATGTAAGCAAATAAATGTGATCTAGCCCTAAGATAACCCCACTTTCATTTAAATCCCCAGCAGAGTCGCCAGTTCTGTGATACAGTGGGAGAACTGACTTGAGATGTTTTACGTTTCGATCGCATTTGTGCGGATAGAAAGAGTCGCCACCGACTTTTCTTTTATCCAAAAGGAAAGGTAAAAAAGCACAGGAAAGACCTTTCGAGATTATTTCTCGGGTTCGGGGGGTAGGTTATGAAAAGGGAAGGTATTAGCACCCTTTTCATCCATGGTTTTCCATGGGCTCTTAGTTACTCGTTTAGATCACTTGCTTTCATTTGACAGTGTGCTTGTGGTGTGGGCTTTGAAAGTGTTTTGAAAAATCTCTTTGTAATGGTTCTCGTTTCTATAAGAACGCGTACAAAGTTTTGTTTCGAAAAGTGGTTCAAAGATGTGTTTGTGAATTGTGTTTCGGAAAGTGTTTTGAAAAGATGTTTTGCAATGGTTCTCGTCTCTATAAGAACGTATACAAAATGTTTTGTCTTTTGAAAATGTTTTGAAATGAAAGTGTAGGTGTAAAAATGTTTTTATCGTGAGCAAGCGAGTAACTAGGAGCGAATCTATCTACTAGAAAGGTTCTCAATTGTTCTTTTCTTACTCCTTTTAATGTTGCTATCTTACCATTAATTTGGTAAGAAGCCCCATAGTTGGATGTGAAGGGACAGGCGCGGGTCAATTTTACAGTTATCGAAAGCAACTTATGAGACACTTTAGCAATTTTCGTAAGGGACGAGATCGTTTTATCGAAGGCAACGTCGAGGGTCATCGAGGGACTACGATCTTTTTTATCGAAGGGTCATTGCTAAGGCGTCCCATATTCGAGGAACATGACTGTATTTCCGAGGCAACGAGCGAGGTTACCCTAGAGGTGCGTGTGTGAAAAAGTGTGTTTGTTTCAAGTTATTTTGTTCTTTGATTAGGTTATCTAGCGATTGATTTTTGGATCTTGCCATACATTCTATTTACTAGCAATATATGAAAAGTAAATAAAATGCGAAAAAATAAAATCTAAGTTATTACATCGCTTTAGGGGGATGGGGGTACATGTTTATGAATGAGGGTTGCAAGTAAAATTAAATCCTAAATTATTATTACAACCATATCGAAATGGACTAGAATGTGCAAGAAACGAAATTGGTTATTTATTTAAGAAAAGAAAAAAAAAAGTTTGTTTAAGAAAATATTTTTGGTCTTTTGTTTTAAAAAATAAAATGAAGCATGAAAAAATGTTTTTAGTGTTTGCTGATTAATGAAATAGAAAGTGATAGGCAAAAATAGTGAGAAAAGGTAAAAACAGAATCAGCGCGTTGCTGATTAAGGGAGGTCAGAAGTTCTGACCCCGGCGCACTGCAAAACAAAAATTCTATTAGTAAAAAAAAACATAAGCAGAGTCAGAAGTTCTGAGTCCACCAAGAGCATATTAGCTTTCAGAAATTCTGATACCAACAGCAGCAGAATAGCTTTCAAAAATTCTAAGACCATCAACAATAAAGTAGGTTTCAGATGTTCTGATATCACTAGCAGAAATTGGTCTCTCTCTTCATAGCAGTCAGAACATCTGCATTTTTGGTCATTTCTCCAAAAAAAACAGAAGATGTACATATGACAAATATAGCAGGTTTCATAACATTTCAGAAACAAGGAATACCATAACCATAAATCAGAGACAAGTGTGAATCTGCTAATCCTAATTATGAGTTCTAATCTCTTTCAGAAATTCTGAAACTGATTTTATCCATACTTAGGCAAGTCAACAAGTGAAGTCTCAGAATGTGTATAACATCAGAAGCATGATATTTACATTGTATTTTTGGACATGCAAATCTGATAATGCCGAAATGATGTAATAAGAGTCAGCAGAAACTTACCTTTCAGCTAGAAAAGATTCTGCAAGCTGGAGGTTGGTCCTGGACTTGGGTGATGTTCTGAGCTGCTTCTTCACGTACTCAACAAGATGGAGGTTTTCAACTTCTGGAATAGCCAAGGGGTGATACTCTGGCTTCTTTGAGGTGGAGGTAAATGGAGAGTGTATAACAATATGAATACAAAAGTTAAGATAACTTCTAGTATATGAACCAACAAATGTGTGGATGGTTTTAGTCAAGGAACAATGTAGTTTTGATGTTGGAATCAAATGTTAAGGTTTTGGTATTTTTGGTGTTTACAGCTTTTGGATTCTTGGAATTTTGCAAAGATTCAAAGTCTTTTTCTTTCTTTTAGTGATTCTCTCTCTCTCTCTCTCTCCAAAAACTAACCTCTTCAACGTGTGATGGAACAAGCTACTTATAGATGGATTTTGCTGTGGTTTTGGGGGAAAAAACAAATGAGTTTTTAAACATTTTTGGCATACTGCCCCTTTGTTTTTAAATCACAGTTTTTGTAGGCTAATTTGGTGCAAGAAAAACGCAGGCGTGGACCGGATCAGCAGCACCTTGGAGTGTTGTGGCAGCTGGTTGCAAGACTGTGCTATAGCAGGGTAGCAGGTTAAGGTTTGGGGTTTGGTGATGTTCTGATTGCAGAATGTTAGAAGCATCACCTCCAAACGCTGAAGGAGCATCTTCTGACTAGAGCGTTAAACATGGCCTCTATATGCTGAAGAATCATATTCTAACTGAAGCATTATGTGCTGACTGAAGAGCAACGCTGCTGCATATTCTGATTGAAGCGTTATCTTCTGACGGTGCTTACATAGAGGCTGGCTCAGAAGTTCTGAAGTATCACATTCATTAGACACTTAGAAATTTTTTCTAAATGCTTGAAAATTTTGATTTTCAAAGTAACTTTTGACTTTTGATTTTTGATGAACCAATTTCATGCCTTAATGGAATATGACTCTTGGAATTTTACCTTTTGATTCAAAAGTCACATTTGACTCCTTTGGTGTGTAAATGACCATTTTGCCCTTGTGAACAATTCTCTTGGAAAATTTGTAATTTCAGATTATCAATTGGATGGAAGCAAACTTGAGGGTCCGGGTTGATCTTTTGAGAAATGAGAGGGAAAATTTTGGGGTACAACAACATCGATACGAAATGATTATGAGTCGATATGAAACCAGTATGCGCCGACTCATACTGAGTTGTTTTGACTTCCAGGAGCATGAGCCAACATATGAGCCGACACGAAATTTGCAAGAGCCAATACGAAATCTGCATGAGCCAATACATAAGCTCATGTGTCAGCTCATAAAACTTTGTTTTTTTTAATCTTTTTTTATTTTTTCTTTATATTTTTATTATTATTATTTTCATATAAAAAAATCAATATATATATATATATATATATATATATATATATATATATATATATATATATATATATATATATATATATTATTTAAATATGTACGCATACACTTTTGTTTTATTCCTTTTTTCTAAACTAAAAAAGACAAAAACATTTTCTTATTAAAATCAATTTCTTTTCTTAAAATTAATTTAATATTTATACTTAGGTTTTATTTCAACTTGTTTATTTTGATTAAATTAATTTAGACATTAGGATTTTAATTAATTTCTTTTCAAATCAATTAGAACCTTCTTCATAAAAAAAACATAAAAACACTTTCTCTTGTCTTTATATTTCTTTGTACATTTTATTATTTTGCACTATAATTATGTAATTGTAAAAGCCTTGTAATAGTAAATTAGGTTTATTTGCTTTCATCTCCCCATTTGTAAATTTGTACACCCCCACCCCTAATGATGTAATAGCGTAGTAATTTTACTTTCTGCAATTTATCGCTTTAATATAAATGTTAGCAATTAGGGTTTTGTATGGCAAGAATAAAATCAACAATTAGTAAACCCTAATTCAAGATAAACAATACATGAAAATCAATACACTTGCACACAAGCACCCCTAGGGTAAAATCCACTTGGTTGCCTTATAAATGGCCATATTACGCATGTGAGGTATCTTAGTAAAAACAAGCAAAAATACAAGATCATAGTCCCTCGATGACGTTATCTAAGATACCTTGCAACATTGCTAATCATGGTTATACGATGACCCACGCCCGTCCCGTTTACATCCGAAGATAGGGTTGCTTACCAAATTAATGGTAAGACAACAATGTCAAAGGAAAAGAAAATAAACATGAAAGACTTTTGAGTAGGTAAATTGCTCCTAATTACTTGCTCCATTTCAAAACAAACATCCTTTCTATTTTCAAAACAAACACTTACACTTTCAAACATATTACAAAATTGAAAACATTTTCAAAAGATCAAACATCTTTGTATACATTCTTACGAACGAGAATCATTACAAAGATTGCCTAAACAATGGCCTCTTTATAAAATACTTTCAAAAAATCACACAAAGCACAATTTCAAACAAAAGTAAGTGATCTAGCAAGTAACTAAGAGCCCATGGAAAACCATGGATGAAAAGGGTGCTAATACCTTCCCTTTTCATAATCTACCCCCCGAACTCAAGAAACAATCTCAAAGGTCTTTTCTGTGCTTTTTCACCTTTCCTTTTGGATAAAAGAAAAGTCGGTGGCAAATCTTGCTAACCGCAACATTTGCGATCAAACGCAAAACAACCAAGTCAGTTCTCCCACAATATCAAAGAATTGGCGACTCTGCTGGGGAATATTCTAAAAGTGGGGTTACCTTAGGGATAAATCACATTTATTTGCTTACATTGTTTGACTTGTATGCTTTACATTATGGTTTTTTGTTTGGGTTTGAATCCTCTACCCGGATTTGGGATACATTATAGGTAAGTAGCAATACGTTGTGGAAACTGTGTGGGGTATACCGACATGGTCTAAGCAATAGCTATGTTAGTGCGACATATTTGTGGGTACCGGTAGCCTTTGAGTTAATCAAAGAGAATACAGGGTTACCGAGTGATGTCATAAAGCATTAATGAACTTTTAGAACCTTTACTTGACCAACTTGGCCTTTAGGATATAGTGAGATGACCGGCTTTGGTGCAGTCTGAAGTTGGTAGATACTCGATACTACACTCATTGAGGTTTGGTTTCTTGGGATATTTCAGTCGCCATTAAAGAGGCTTGTGCTGAAACAATGACCAAGGAAACAAACCAGTGATATTGAGTTCCTTAGAACCCAGTTACTCTTATTAGGACAAGTTTAAGCCAACTAAACTTCAAGAGGGTACTTACCTATGAAACTCCATGCAAGCCTAAACCAAAGGATTTGTTTGTCTTGCTTATATATGCATACTTGTACATAACATCATGAACATCATATACATCCCCTAACCATTTCAAGGATTTTGGGATTCATCTTTGTTCTTGTTTTGTAGGATATGGATTCACTTCGCAGGAAAACTATTCAAGTCAACCTTGTAAGAATCCCTCCACAACTCAAAGAGCTAGCTTCAAGGATTCCTGAAAACTCTCCATTTACCGAGAGACATGGTCGCCTACTCAACTTGGTCACCTCCAACACAAATGAGGATATGATGAAGGTGCTCTTTCAGTTCTTTGATCCTTTATACCATTGCTTCACATTTCCCGACTATCAACTTGTGCCAACTTTGGAAGAATTCTCCCAACTCTTGAGGATCCTCATTCTCAACCAACTACCTTTCAACAGTATAGAAAGAGACCCAAAGCCAGAAGAGATTGCTCAATCTCTATACTTGCACTCATTTGATATCACAACTCATTGGGAAACAATGAGTGGTGTTAAAGGTTTATTAGCAAAGTTCGTGTTTGAGAAAACCCAAAGCTGTTGGAACTCCTTGGATTTGCAAGCCTTTGAGGAAATTGTGGCTCTCCTCATCTATGGGATGGTTTTGTTTCCAAATCCTGACCAACTCATAGATGTCAACACCGTCAAAATCTTCATATCCCGCAACCCAATGCCTACATTGCTAGGAGATATCCTACACTCTTTTCAAACTCGCACAATGAGGAAAAAAGGTGTCCTTATGTGTTGTACTCCTCTCTTAGCAAGATGGTTTATTTTGCATCTTCCCCAATCTGTATTAAAGAATGAGCAAGGTTCAAGGTGGTCACAAAGGTTGATGACGATCAAACATTCAGACATTCATTGGTGCTCCCGATCCAAAGAGAATGTTATCATTGTCGACCATTGTGGAGAACTGCCTAATGTCCCTTTACTTGGCATTAGGAGAGGTATCACCTACAAACCCTTCTTAGCCTTAAGACAATTTGGTTACACCCGAAGGGATGGCCCGCACGAGATGCTGATTCAAGGTTTGGTATTTGACTACGACAACGATGATCAAGGTCTTCACCAGAGATTTATCCGAGCTTGGAGGATGTTAAACAAGGTGGATAGCAAGACTTTGGGGCATAAAAATTCCATCCCTCTTGAGCCTTACCTCAAATGGGTACGAACTCATGCTCGGAGTCTTATGATGCCTTACCCCTCCACTCTCCCGGTAATCATTGAGCCTGTCATGGAGGGAGATGTTCCATACACTATCCTACATCCTGATATCCCACCTCTCTTGAAGACCTACAAAGAGATTGGATACAACTCAAAGGGGAGCGAGATACTTTCGAAGCTCAATACTACGCAAGCAAGAAGAAGGTTTTGGAACTCACTAGACTACTTCATGAGGAGCAGACTCTGAATACCTACATTGCACCAAAGAGGATGCGAACTACCTTTTTATCTTAGATTTTTTGTATTATTTTGCCCAAAAAGGCATTGATGTAATCAAGCTTTAATCTATTAATATAAAGTGTGTTTCCTTTTTGTCTAAAACAAGTTTGAATCTTTGAAATCCTTGAAATCATAACATATGCATATACCATTCATCATAACATAAGCAGGTCTTTTGCAACAAGTTTCCTCATCTCTCTACTGTTTATTTCAATAAGATGGATCTCGAGCAAACAGTGAAGGACCTCCAAGCTCAAAATACACAGTTTCAACAGTTGCTCTTGATCCTAGCCAAAGGGAAAGAAGAGTTGAAGACTTTGCTAGTTGAGGAGAAGAAAAAGAAGACAAAGAAGGTAACTGGAGTCCTAAACATGGGAAGAAGATTTCATGGGCAGACAAGAAGGACCTTAGACTTTGCAACAACATCTGGTGAAATAGACAACCAAGATGGGAAAGGCAAGGAAAAAGTTGTCTCGTCAGAATCAGAATCAGAAGAGGAAGAAGAAGACTATTCTGAAGAACAATACCCTCCAGATGATGACAAGTATAAACATCTCGAAGAGCGGTTGAGTGTGATGGAAATCAAAAAAGTCCCTGGCTTGGACTTTGAGGAATTGGGGTTAGTGTCGGGGATTGTCATTCCTCTGAAATTTAAAGCACCTGTGTTCGCCAAGTATGACAGAGTCTCATGCCCTAAAATGCATCCCCGGTCATATGTAAGGAAAATCCAGCCCCATACCATTGACAAAGACTTATGGGTACACTTCTTCCAAGACAGCCTGTCTAGAACTCAACTTGATTGGTTTTACCAGTTAGAAAGAGCCAATGTTCATAATTGAGAAGACCTTGCCGCAGCCTTCTACAAATAATATCAATACAATGTTGATCTTGCGCCTACCCGTATTCAACTCTAGAGTATGGCCATGGTTTCCAATGAAGGTTTCAAGGACTATGCACAAAAATGGAGAGACTTGGATGGAAGAGTTCAACCCCCTCTATCTGAGAGAGAATTGGTAGACATGTTCTTGGGCACCTTGTCTGGTCCCTTTTTCAATCATTTAATCGGAAGTTCATCTACAGGTTTTACTAAACTAATATTGACCAGAGAAAGGGTAGAAGCCGATATAGAGAATGGAAAGATCCAAAAAGATAAATCCTCTTCTACAGTTGTAAGGAAGCCTTTCATCGGGAAGAAAGAAGTGGTTGTCATTTATCCTCAGAGAAATCAAGATAGGGCTAAGCGCCGATCAATGGTGGGAGCTGTGATGATCCCTAAACCAGCGTCTGATCAGCAAAGAAATAACCAACTAAGGATGGAAAGACCAGTCAGACAGTTCACCAGAATTAATATGACCCCATCTCAAGTATTACCGCGTCTACTAAGATCTAATTTGGTGACCTTGAAAGAAGCTCCAAAAAACCCCAACACAACATCTCCTCACTATCATCCTAATGCCCGTTGTGCATACCACTCTGAAAGTCCCGGCCATGACACTAATAAATGTTGGGCTCTAAAGAACAAAATACAAGATCTCATTGAATCAAAAGAGATTGAATTCGATGCACCCGAAAAGCCAAATGTCATTTTTGCCCCTATGCCCAGACATGGCCATAATACCAATGCCATTGAAGAAGAAATGTTTGTTACTTAAGTTGATGAACTTATGACCCCACTTCTGACTATTAAAGTGAACTTGTTGAAAGCCGGTGTGTTCCCGGGCTGTGATGAAGTTTTCCATTTTTGTTTGTCCTCACCAACCAACTGTCCTTTGTTGAAAGCAGGCGTTCAGTGCCTAATAGATAACAAATAAATTTTATTCGAGAAGAATTCAGTTCCACCTGTTCCTTTTGAAGATGTTTCTATCATTACCATTTCCGCCAATTCTTCCAGGGTCTCCACCAAAAGACCCGTTAGAATTACATCAGTTCCAAAAGCAACTCCTTTAATAATTACAATGCCTGGACCAGTCCCATATTCGTCAGACAAAACCATACCATGGAATTATGGAGGGGATGTCTACTACCATGGTATCAAGCAGGATTGGCCAGCCTCTGAAGATTACCCGAAGCGGAAGGATATTCTCTCCAGAAATTGCTCCCCCAAAAGCAGTTTCTGGACCTGTAATCATTCCTGTTGTTGCTCCTGGTACTACAATCATCTCAGCCAATACTCCAACTAACAAAGTTGTTACAACCCCTGTTATCATTCCTACCGACACTCCTGCTGCCGAGTTAACCGAGACTCGAGGTAAAAGTATTCTGATTGAGCTTGTCCAGACGAAGGCTCAGTCATTGGCTATCCCTGAGACCTCCTGGAAAGAGATGGAGGAAATTTTGAAGATTATAAAAAGAAGAAACTACGATGTAGTTGAACAACTGGGGAAAACTCCCTCTAAAATTTCCATGCTGGCATTACTACTATGTTCTGAGGCGCATGCAAAAGCCTTGGTAAAATTCCTGAAAAATGCCCATGTACCCCAAGAGACATCTGCCGATCAGTTTCAAGACTGCGTAGCCAGCTTGACTGCAGATAATAGTCTAGGTTTTTCGGATGCTGATTTAATGCCAAGAGGAAGGAAGCATAATGAGGCATTGCATGTCTCGGTTGAATGTAGGGGCACAACCTTAGCTCATGTTTTGGTAGACACTGGCTCATCTCTGAACGTATTTCCTAAAAAAGCTCTTGATAGGCTTGATTGTGAGGGATTGACATTGAAGCCAAGTAACATAGTAGTAAGGGCTTTTGAAGGCTCAGAAAGGATGGTACATGGGGAGGTAGACATTCCCATAAAACTTGGAACATAAACTTTTGATTCAACTTTTTATGTAATGGATATTCGTCCCTCATATTCTTGCTTGCTGGGCCGACCATGGATTCATAATGCTGGCGCTGTTACTTCTACGTTGCACCAAATGCTGAAATATCCGACTCAAGGGAAGATTATCACCGTTCATGGAGAAGAAGAGTATATGACCAGCCATCTCAATTCCTTCAGATATATGGAATTAGATGGTGAATTTATTGAAACTCCATTCCAACACTTTGAAGAGGTCCCGCAAGATGTGGCAGTAACCAAGGATGTTCCCAAGATCACAAAGCCTCCACTCTAGATGTCATCTCTGAAGGATGCCAAAGCAGTTGTAGAAAAAGGTGGGTGCACTATCTCGGGACAACTCCCAGATATCCCATATAAGTCTGACAAGTTTGGCCTGGGTTTCACTTCAAGTGCTCAGAAGGTTGTACGCCGCGCTTGTGCCAGAGGACCACCCCTGAAGATCAGCAACCGCGAGGTCAACACCATAGAAGATGATGAAGATAGTTGTGACTTGGAGGAATGGATATTCCCGACCACTTTTATCCCACAGTAATTTGTCTTTACATTTTGTTGGATCTGTAATATTAAAACAATTCGCACTCTTAAAACCTTGTGTCTTACCCGAGGCACAATGGTCCATTTGTAAGGGTTATTATCTCATTTTCATATGACATCAATGAATCATGGACATTTTCGCATACAAACTTTTGTGCTCATTGTTTTTCTTTTTACATTTTTTCAAGGATAGTTATACCCTTACACACACTCACACTCACAATGTAGGTATACATCCATTCGGAATCCCATGGGTAACAATACTGATATGGCCTTTTGTGACTCTGAGAATCTAATCTACCAAGCCGAAGACGAAGGTGAGGAATATTGTGAAGTACCAGGATAACTTTCTAGACTATTACAACAAGAAGAGAGAACCATTCAACCTCACGAAGAACCTGTAGATACAATCAACCTAGGTACCGAAGAAGACAAAAAAGAGGTCAAGATGGGTGCCAATCTGGAACCCAGTATCAAGGAGCATCTGATTCAGTTGTTACACGATTATGTTGAAGTCTTTGCCTGGTCGTATAAAGACATGCCAGGACTTGATGCAGATATTGTGGTGCATCGTCTGCCTACAAGAGAGGATTGTCCGCCAGTAAAACAAAAGGTCCGCCGCATGAGGCCTGATATGTCAGAAAAGATTAAAGCAGAAGTCATGAAGCAATTCAATGTCGGATTCTTGGTTGTCACCTCTTATCTCCAATGGGTTGCCAATGTTGTTCCCGTGCCCAAAAAGGACGGCAAAGTACGAATGTGTGTGGACTATAGAGATTTGAATAGGGCAAGCCCTAAAGATGATTTTCCACTCCCTCACATTGATATTCTAGTTGACAATACGACACAACATAAAGTGTTTTCCTTCATGGACGGTTTCTCAGGTCACAACCAAATCAAAATGGCGCATGAGGACATGGAGAAAATAACCTTGTCACGCAGTGGGGCACTTTCTACTATAAGGTGATGTCGTTCGGACTGAAGAATGCTGGGGAAACCTATCAGCGTGCCATGGTAGCTTTATTTCATGACATGATACATCACGAAATAGAGGTCTATGTGTACGACATGATAGCCAGATCTCAAACAGAAGAAGAGCACCTTGATCACTTACAAAAACTGTTTGAGAGACTGAAGAAGTATAAACTAAGGTTGAATCCAAACAAATGCACATTCGGGGTACAGTCTGGTAAACTCCTAAGCTTTATCGTCAGCAACAAAGGTATTGAAGTAGATCCGGCCAAGGTAAAAGCAATACAAGAGATGCCTGCTCCTCGTACTGAGAAGGAAGTCAGAGGATTCTTGAGGCGTTTGAACTACATTGCCAGATTCATCTCTCACCTGACAGCTACTTGTGAACCAATCTTCAAATTTTTGAGGAAAGATCAAGTAGTCAAATGGAATGACGAGTACCAAGTTGCTTTTGACAAAATGAAAGAATACTTACAAGAGCCTCCTGTGTCGATGCCACCAGTCGAGGGAAGACCATTGATCATGTATCTGACTGTTTTAGAAAACTCAATGGGGTGTGTGATGGGGCAGCATGACGAGTCTGGCCGAAAAGAGCATGCTATTTATTACCTGAGCAAAAAGTTTATAGAGTGTGAAACAAGATATTCACTGCCCGAGAAAACCTGTTGCGCTCTGGCATGGGCTGCTCGCCGGCTAAGATAGTATATGTTGACCCATACTACCTTATTGATATCTAAAATGGATCCAATAAAATACATCTTCGAGAAACCTGCCCTCTCTGGGAGAACAACGAGATGGCAGATGATCCTGACAGAATATGACATACAGTATACTACCCAGAAAGAAATAAAGGGCAGTGTACTAGATGATCACCTTACTCACCAAGCTGTAGAAGACTACCAGTACATGATGTTCGAATTCCCAGATGAAGATATCATGATGGTAAACAACTGTGAAGAATTCAGACCATATGACGAACCTGAACAAGGATCCTGATGGACCTTGGTTTTTGATGGAGCGTCCAACGCACTCAGCAATGGTATCAGTGTTGTACTCATATCTCCTGAAGGATGTCATACTCCCTTTACTGCAAGACTTTGCTTCAATTGTACAAATAACATGGCGGAATACGAAGCGTGCATTTTTGGTCTCAAAGCTGCCATAGATTTAGGGATCAAATCCTTAAATGTAATCAGAGACTCAACTTTGGTTATCAGCCAGATCAAAGGAGAATGGGACACCAAACACCCAAACCTTATCCCTTCAGAGATACGAAGGCTATAGTGGAATGGGAACCCCATGGGATTATTATACATAGCTATATTTTCTTTGTATCAAAATTTTCATTTTTTTACGACGACATTCTCTTACTAGAATGTTTGTCTCATTGTAAAAAATACTTACTCAAAGTCAATACAAAGATATCTCCTCGAAAGTACAAAAACTATCTGTTTTTCTTTACTCTTGTGTTTTGTTTACAAAAATGTCCAATGATTTATTGTTGAACATATGAATTTGAACATAATTATTGTTTATAAATAAACAAAATAAACAAGACAATCACTGATGGCTCCAAGAGGTAGGGAAATCTCTCTAAGTTATTTCCATAAAATCCCCCATAATATACAGTTTAATCCCCAGCGGAACAAAGCTTCCAATTATCAATCCCCAGTAGAAGTCGTTCAATTTTTCAAGACTCCTCAAGCAGGATTTTTCAAGCAGTACACAGCATTTCTGTTGTACCCCAAAATTTGCCTCACATATTTCTCAATACAGGGCAAGTGAGTTCCTCAAATTGCTCAAGGAGGTCCAAGAGTTGACCAGACAAACTCTCTCCTAAGGCAGTCTACCTCAAATTAGGGTTTCATTTTGCATCAAGATGCTTGAGTCCAAAGGATCCCAAATGCTCACCATTGTCCTAATTTTTTCTCAAGATCATCCATGCCAAGTTTCAAGCCTTGCAGAGGAAGTTTGCTCAGTCAATTGCTCAAATACCTAGAAATCGATCGTGTTAGGTCAAAAGTCAACTATGGCCCACATACAATCAAACTTCAAGATTTTTGGTCAACATCCTCATTTTTAAGTATCATTCATAATTTGATCAAGGGTTGATCATGATTCATCAAGGATTGCCCACAATTCATCAAAACCCAAAAGTTGCCAAATTAGGGTTTTATAGGAAAAGTCAATGCAACTTTGACCAAGCATAAATTTCTCATACTTTATCAAAAATGACCCATCCAAAGCTAATTTTTAAGAGGATGCAATTCCCTACAATTCATATTCATCTCCAAAGTTCAAAATATGTACTCACAAGAAGATATGAATTTGGACATTATAGGTCATTTTGAAAAGTCAACAAAAACACCTTTGGGCCAAAGCTTCATACATGAACATGGAAGACTCAATTGAGATGAGACCAAAATGGTTGCTTAGAGGATATCCTAAGATTTCTAAAAAGTCTAATAACACCTCCCTAGGGTCAAAATTGAGAGAGTTATGCATTGGCCAAGTTGACCCTTTTTGCAAAATTGCCAAAAGTCAAACATGCTCAAATTTGCATTTTTTGCTAAATGGGCCCAACTGTTTATGCTTGCATCTCATTCCTAACATAGTCCATGACCTATGGGACCCTCCATGCTTTATTCATCCATTTATTTAATTTATTTTGATTTTTATTCATTTAAAATTCAAATAAAATCAAATAAATCATATATTGTATTTTAGGGATGATTTGTGCATTGAAAAAAGATCTTATAGGCTGTCAAATGAAGATCAAATCGTGCAAGGCCAATTTGTTTGAAAAATATTGGATTTGAGCCAAATTTGGAAGGTTTACATATGCCATTAAAACAAAATCAAATCTTGAAAAACTTCCAAAGATGTGATCAATTTTACAACCCTAATGCATTCTCTAATATATATGGAACATATCCAAGGCAAGAACAGGGGTTAAGAAGTTGTGCAGAGGTGAAAGAAAACTCAAGAAATTTCAAGAAAAGTGGTGATCCAATCTCCATGTTAGAGGCCAATTCACAGACTTTCAAAGCCACCAATCGTTTCTTGGAATCTCTCTGAAGCTAGCACGACCGGTTGCACGCCTCTACACGCCCCGAATCGTCCTCTAGACATCACACGGTTTGGATTCTTTTTCAGATTCCATTGCTACGATTCTTGCATCATGAACATGTTTCAATAGCATATTTGTGTTTATTGTCATGTTTGCATCATGTCTGGACCATTTAATTGAAGTTTTAACACTTGTATGAACATCTGCCATAGTTAGGGTTTGCTTTGTTGTTTTGGGGCTTTCAAATGCAGGAACAATTGGCCCTAATGAAGGATACCATTGTGATTAGAGGGTCAAACCCAATTGATCCATGGTCTTGAATCTTATTTATATTGCTTGCGCGTAGGGGGAAAGTGCAAAGGACCTGGGTTCGATCCCCAGGTCCCAACCTTTATTCATGTTTTTCTTTAACATGCAATCCAACGTATTACATGTCAAGGGGTCACCATGTACTATCAGGATCTGACCATCCAATCCACCAATGCTTCAGATATAACACCTTCCTCATGGAGGACCATTGTACACCTCAGTCAAGCATGCACACTAGATGGGAGTAAAGTCAAACAGGCCTTAGTCTTTTGGGTCCAGAAATTCAGTTTTCACCCCCCTTTTGCTAAATACAGGCCCATCTCACCTTTCTTTATTTTTAATTCTTTTAATACCTTTTTTATTTTAATTGACAATTAATTACTTCTTTTTTTCCATAGAAGTCATAAAATCAAGAAATCAAAATTTAGAATTAGGCTTTTTTTATCAAAATTAATTTTGCTAATTTGATTTAATTTAGTTTAATTTAGGGCAATTTTAACCTTTTTTATGATTAAAACTAATTGGCCAATTAGGGTAAATCATTGATTTAATTCTTTTATTTTTCAAATAAACAAAATACAAAAATATGTTAGTTTAATTATTTTTCTTAATTAAAATTAATTAGTAATTATGTTCCTTTTTCTAATTCAGTTAAGCCCTTATTTTCTCAAATAACCAAATGACAAAAAATGATTTTTCTTTAAAGTTACAATTAGGTTTAGGTCAAGGGTCAAAACCCTAGTTGTCTCGTATTCGATTCATCATGCACGTATTATTTATTTTTTGTCAATATTTTTGTAACTGTTCATGGGTTGTAATAGTTTAATCTAGGACTTTCTTTTATTTATCATCTTTTGCGGGTTTTTTTTTGCTATGTAATTAATCCCCTCCCCGAAGCCTTGTAATAGCGTAGGTTTACTTTCTCGCATTTTAATTCTCGCAAATATTTAACTGCCTAGGTGTATGTTAATAGGATTGTATGACAAGATTGCATGAAAATTTAATACAGTTAGAAAACCCTAATGTGCAAAGACAAATAACTGAAACTAATCACTCACACATATCACTCTTAGGGTATACTCTCACTTCGGTTGCCTTCGGTAAACGATCATTAAAATATAGGGTGTCTTAGTGGTTACCCTCTTGTCTAACAAAGATCAAATGTCCTATTAAAATGTTGCCTCAGAAATGTTGCCTCAAACATGATCTTAAGACTTTAGGGCTATTACTAATGTATCCTGAGATTGCTTTAGTGATTGTATGTCCCTTTCGAATTGACCCTTACAACTCCAACGACGGTGCTACCTATTTTTCAATAGTAGGATAGCACTGTCTAAAGGAAACGAGAATAGAAACCATCTTTTTTTCGAGTAGGTAGATGCTAGTAGGTACTTGCTCAAAACAAATATTTTCACACAAACACCTTACAAACAAATTTTCAAAACAAACTTCCTCACACCATTGAGGACTGATACAAGGGTTATCACGAAGTCAAACTTTTCAAAACAAAGCACATACATAAGCAATTTTAAAAGATGAGCAAGTACCTAAGAGCCTATGAAAAACCATGGATAGAAAGGGTGCTAATACCTTCCCTTTCTATAATCTACCCCCCGTACTCAATATCTCGAAAAAGGATTTTTTTCTGTACTTTTTTCCTTTCCGATTGGATGAAATAAAAGTCGGTGGCGACTCTTGCTTAATGCGACATTTTGCGAACACAAAACTCAAAATGCAAACCAGCATTTCAAAACAGTCAGTTCTGCCACCGTATAACAGAACTAGTGACTCTGCTGGGGAAGTTAAGTGGGGTATACCTTAGGATCTAGTTCATCATAATTGCTTCTCTTGTTTGCTTTGATTGCTTTACTTTTAAGGGTTTTGTTTTGGGTTACTATAGATCCTAACCCGGATCTGGGGACACCTTTTAGGTAAGTAGCAATAGACTGTGAAGGAATTGTACGACGTAGACCGATACGGTTGAAGTAGTAGCTACATTGATGTGGCACATTGGTTGGTACCAGTATTCCTTGTGGAGAAACGAGGAGAATACGGGGCCGCTGCGTGGTGTCGCTAAGCATCAACTGACCTTAGAACTGAAGAAGTGAAAAACACAAGAAGGGGGGTTGAATTATTGAAACTTGAAATCAAATGCAGACAACACGTTATTTTTATCCTGGTTCGTTTGATCTCAAACTACTCCAGTCCACCCGTCAAGGTGATTTTGCCTCTCTCCAACGAGGACTTAATTCACTATATTCAACTGAATATTACAACTGCTTTAACAACTGCTAAAGCCTTCTTGAGTCTAAACCACATACCAGTTTCTCAAGAAAATTCTTTCTTACAGATAAATGAACAATATGTGTGTTTGATGTTTTCTACAAAAACAATATATCACAACTGTGATAATACACAAATTAAGCTTATGTGAAACTAGAATGCTAGAACTATAGAGTAATCAATTTGAGAGCTTTAGCAAACTGTATGAGTGAGGATGAAGATGATTGACTTTAGGCGTGTAGAGTATTGTAGAGCATTAGCCAATTCCTTTCTCACATATTTGTTTAAATACTTCTTGGAAAAGATACGTTGATGCCAATAATTCCATTTCAATGCTCATTACGTTCTTTCCATTTTGATAAGATCTTTGTCTAGGAATAAAGCCGTTGGTAATTAATCTGCCTTGAATGCAGTACCGTTAACACTTCAGAATGTTCTGCTTGATTAAGATTAGAGTGTGTTGGCTTTAGCTTATTCTGGCGCTTCTGAGTGCTGATGACATTGTTAAGATCTTGATCAGAATCAGAGTATGTTGAGCGCAGATTATGTTCATCAGACTTCAGTGTAAGCACATGTATTGATCTTCTGATGTGACATATCTTCTGATGCTGATGTTGATATTCTGATATTCTGATGCTGATTCCATCAGAGTTTCCTGTAAATATACAACATAATTTTAAGTAGCATCTATGTCTTATATAATTCTCATAGTTCATTTAATCTTGTATTTTGTTATCATCAAAACTCTAACTGAGGGTTGTAGAATCAAACTATGTTCTAACAATCTCCCCTTTTTTGATGATGACAAAAACTAGATTTTTTCAATTAAAATAAAATGATGAAGGTATCAGAGTTTAAGGATAAAAAGGAAACGATATCAGAGATAATCAGATAATGAGCAAAAGGTATCAGAGCTAAGAGAGTAAGGAATAAAAAGTATCAGAGTAATGAAGAGAAAAACTCCCCCTGAGTTGATTATTTCCCTTTGATTCCTTAAGACCTTGAGTATCAGAGCTTTAGAACTTTATTGAACCTTTCTTTGAGCATCAGAATTTTGCTTCATCAGAGTTCTGCAGATTCTTGTACCTGTAAGCTTTTCAGAACAGCAAATATATAAGGATGTTAGAATGTTTGAGACTTTTGTCTCAGTAAATCGTTATTGAAAAATATCATTCTTTCTCCCCCTTTTTGTCAGCGATCAAAAAGCATATATAATCAGAGTTAAACAGATCAGAGTAAAAACATGGTTGTATTAAAACAGAAGCAATGAAAGTTTAGAACAAGTAGAAGTATTACAGACAAACAAGGAAAACATAAGAAAAATCTAAGAAGAAGGAGGAAGGCGTGTGAATGGTGTGAATGGTGTTTAAATAGGTTTTGAAAAAGTTTTTGAAAACATAAACGGTTAAGAGAGAGAAATAAATCATGATTAATAGCATTAATGATGGCTGATTTTAGGGGATTTCAGAAAGATACTTAAACGGTTACCAGTGACATGTGTCTCAATGCAACCAATCAGCGCTTTGCCTTTTCAGAAGCGTGAACGCGTGTTCAGCCTCAGGAAACAGCTGATGACTGGATGACACTTGTTTGCTTTGAGTGAACATCACTTCTATCCATGAACTGAAGAGCTCAGGGCTTCATGGATAGATCTGATACAATCTGCATTTCTAAAAATTCTGAAAGAAGATTGATCAGAAGTTCACAGAGTAATAAACATAATTCTGAAGGTTAATATATAAAATTAAAACAGTTTTATTCTGGACAGAGCTTCATGCTGAGATGATTCAGAATGAAGTTGAACCTATCTTCAGAAAGTGGTTTTGTAAAGATATCAGTCCATTGATGGTCTGTATCAATAAATTTTAAGTTTAAGATTCCTTTCTGAATATAGTCCCTAATAAAATGATGTTTTATTTCTATATGCTTAGCCCTAGAATGCAAAATTGGATTTCTACTTAAGCAAATGGCAGAAGTATTATCACAGAGTATAGGAATGTTACTCTCATAAATCTGGAAGTCCTCAAGCTGACTTTTCATCCAGAGCATTTGTGTGTTGCATCCAGCTGCTGCTATGTATTCAGCTTCTGTTGTTGATAGAGCAATGGTGGATTGTCTTTTGCTGGACCACGAGATCAGATTTTCTCCCAGAAACTGGCAGCTTCCAGAAGTGCTTTTACGTTCAACTCTGTCTCCAGCAAAGTCAGCATCACAGTAACCTACTAAGCTGTAATCACTAGATTTTCTATAAAACAAACCCAGATTAGTAGTACCTTTCAGATACTTGAAAATTCGCTTAACAGCTGTTAAGTGAGATTCTCTAGGATCTGATTGGAATCTTGCACAAATGCATACACTGAATAAAATATCAGGTCTTGAAGCTGTAAGATAAAGAAGAGAACCAATCATACCTCTGTAGACCTTCTGTTCTACCTTTTTGCTTACCTCTTCTCTTTCCAGAATGCACGTGGGATGCATTGGAATCTTTGATGGCTTACATTCTGAGAGATCAAATTTCTTCAGAAGTTCTCTGACATATTTGCTCTGATGAATGTAAGTTCCTTCTGGGGTTTGATTGATCTGAATTCCCAGAAAGAATTTAAGTTCTCCCATTAGGCTCATCTCAAATTCTGTCTGCATACACTTAGCAAATTTTCTTCCCATAGAAGGATTAGTAGATCCAAATATTATATCATCAACATAAATTTGGCAGACTAAGATGTCATTCTTAACTGTCTTACAGAATAAGGTTGTGTCCACCTTCCCTCTGGTGAATTCCTTTTCTAACAGGAAGTTACTTAGTCTTTCAGACCAAGCTCTGGGAGCTTGTTTCAGACCATACAGTGACTTCTTCAGTTTGAAAATATATTCTGGATTTTTTTGAACTTTCAAAACCAGGGGGTTGGTGCACATATACCTCTTCTTCTATATAGCCATTTAAGAATGCACTCTTGACATCCATCTGATACATAGTGATGCCTTTATTAACAGCAAAAGAAATTAAAAGTCTGATAGATTCTAACCTGGCGACTGGAGCAAAGGTTTCTGTATAGTCTATCCCCTCTTGCTGACTATAACCTTGTGCTACCAATTGTGCCTTGTTTCTGATGACTTCACCTTGCTCATTCAGCTTGTTTCTGAACACCCATTTTGTTCCAATGACGTTGAATCCTTTTGGCTTATGAACCAGATCCCATACGTCATTCCTTGTGAATTGATTCAGCTCCTCTTGCATTGCTAGAATCCAGTTATTGTCTAGAAGTGCTTCATCAATTGTAGATGGTTCAATCAGAGAAACAAGTCCCATGAGGGATTCTTCAGAGTTTCTGAAGCTGGCTCTTGTTCTGATTGGATCTTCCTTTCTTCCTAAGATTGTTTCTTCAGGGTGATCCATGCTGCTTCTGGATGGTCTTTTCTGAGGTTGATCAACAGAAGATGCTGGATTCTTGCAGTGCCTCTTTCTGATGTTGAGGGAGTGTCTTTGTTAAGAGCTTCTGATAACTTTTCTTCAGTACCTGTGAATTCAACTTCCATACCTGCAAGTAATTCATTCTGCTTTGACTTTTGAGAGTCAAGCTTGTCATCAAAACGAACACTGATTGATTCTTCCACAATCTGTGTTTCTGTATTGTATACTCTGTACCCTCTTGAGCATTCAGAGTATCCTAACATAATACACTTTTGTGCTTTAGAGTCAAACTTGTTCAAATAATTTTTAGTATTCAAAATAAAGCAAGTACATCCAAATGGATGAAAATATGAAATGTTGGGCTTTCTGTTCTTCCATAATTCATATGGAGTCTTTTCCAGAATAGGTCTTATGGAGATTCTATTCTGAATGTAGCATGCTGTGTTTATTGCCTCTGCCCAGAAGATCTTAGCAACGTTAGTCTCATTGATCATGGTTCTGGCCATTTCTTGCAATGTTCTGTTCTTTCGTTCTACAACTCCATTTTGCTGGGGAGTTCTAGGACAAGAGAAATCATGCAGAATGCCTTTGTCATTAAAAAATGATTCAAAATCTTTGTTTTCAAACTCTCCACCATGATCACTTCTGACTTTGACGATTCTAAGATCCTTTTCATTTTAAACTTGGTTACAGAAGGTAATAAACACAGAGTGTGACTCGTCCTTGTGTCTTAAGAACTTTACCCATTTCCATCTGCTATAGTCATCTATGATTACTAACCCATACTTCTTGCCACTGACTGAAGCAGTTTTAACTGGTCCAAATAAGTCAATGTGCAGAAGTTCTAATGGCTTAGAGGTGGAAACAACGTTTTTAGATTTAAAAGCAGGTTTTGTAAACCTGCCTTTCTGACATGCTTCACACATAGCATTTGAATTGAACTTCAGATTAGGAAGTCCTCTGACCATATTGAGTTTGTTAATCTGAGATATTCTTCTCATACTAACATGCCCCAATCTTCTGTGCCAGATCCATTGCTCGTTGTTAACAGATAGAAGACACTTTACATTCTGACTTTTCAGTTCAGAAAGTTTGATTTTGTAAATGTTGTTTCTCCTCTTTCCATTAAACAGGATAGTCCCATCTTTCTGACTAACTGCTTTACATGAATTTTGATTAAAGATTATATCATAACCGTTATCACTTAATTGACTTATGGATAACCGATTATGCATTAATCCATCTACTAATAATACATTACTTATAGAGGGAAGATTTCCGTTACCTACTGTTCCAGAGCCAATGATTTTTCCCCTCTGATTGCCTCCAAAGTCTACATGGCCTCCAGGCTTAAGTTCCAGGCTTTGGAACATATGCCTTCTTCCCGTCATGTGTCGTGAGCAGCCAGAGTCCAGGTACCATGACTGGTGTTTCTGCTTTGCTGCTAAAGATATCTGCAACATGTATTATTTTATCCTTAGGTACCCATATTTCCTTGGGTCCTGATTTGTTAGTTTTACCAAAACTCTGGTTGAATTTTGGTTTGACAGAATAATTGCTACTAGTATATTTGATGTCGTGTGTGTGACCATATACAAAGTGTGACTTAAGAGGAGTTCGTTTAATAACTAAATCCATGGCATTCTTTGGTGTAGGTACCTTACCTTGGTATCCTATTCCCTTTCTGCCATTTCTGCTAACTCCATAGATCATTGAAGCCATCTTACTTCTATCTATGCTTTTAGCAAGAAACTTCTGAAAGCTGTGATCATACTCCTTGATGATCTCATCAGCGCTACTGGGAGTTTCAAGAATTGTTTCCTTCTGAGAGTTTCGTAAAAGATTTTCTAATTTTGAAACTTTATTTTTCAACTCAGAATTTTCCAACTTGAGACTCTTAGTTTTATCAGAGTCAGAAGCAAGATCCCTTTTCAGGTTTCTGAATTTGACTCTGATCTGCTGATATCTTTCCAGAATCTCATTAAGGCTTTCATCTAGTTCAGACTTAGTAAAATTAATAGCAAAGTCAGAAAATACCTCTTCAGTGTCTGATTCAGAGTCTGATTCAGAAGCTTCACTGTCTTCTGATATGTTTGCCATGAGAGCTATGTTTGCTCTCTCATCATCTGATTCTGAGTCAGCTTCAGATGTGTCAGAGTCATCCCATGTAGCCATGAGACTTTTCTTCTTTTCCTTGCCAAACTTTCTTCTGGGCTTTTCCTTCTGAAGCTTTGGGCAGTCACTCTTGTAGTGTCCTTGCTCGTTGCATTCATAGCAGATGATGTCCTTGTTGTTTGGCTTTCTTCTTCCTGAAGAGCCTTCAGATCTTCTGTGTCCAGAGGAGGATTCTGACCTTCTGTATCTGGAGGAGGATTCGTTTTGGTTCTCAGATCTTCTGGGATTCCTGAACTTTCTTTGCCTCTGCTTCCACAGTTGGTTCACCCTTCTGGAGATGAGGGACAGTTCATCTTCTTCTGATGAGGACCCATCAGAGGTTTCTTCAACAGCCTGCAAAACCTTAGAGTCAGATTTTCTGTTAGATTTTAGAGCTAAAGGCTTACCTTGCTTTTGAGGTTCATCAGCTTCTAGCTCTATCTCGTGACTTCTGAGGGAGCTGACAAGTTCCTCCAGAGAGATTGTATTGAGATCCTTAGCTAGCTTCAGCGCTGTGACCATTGGCCTTCACTGTTTTGGCAAGCTTCTGATGATCTTCTTGACATGATCAGCAGTAGAATACCCTTTGTCCAGAACTTTGAGACCAGCAACCAGAATCTGAAATCTTGAGAACATTGTTTCAATATATTCACTTTCTTCCATCTTGAATGCCTCATACTTCTGGATGAGCGCAAGAGCTTTAGTTTCTTTCACTTGAAGGTTGCCTTCATGCGTCATTCTGAGAGAATCAAACATGTTCTTAGCAGTGTCTCTGTTTGATATTTTTTCATATTCAAAGTAAGAGATAACACTGAAAAGAATAGTTCTGGCCTTGTGATGGTTTTTGAAATCACGCTTTTGTTTATCAGACATTGCTTTCCTGTCAATCTTCTGACCATTTGCATTCACTGGGTGCGTGTATCCATCTGTCACCATATCCCACAGATCAGCATCATGGGCTAGAAAGAAGCTTTCAATTCTGTCTTTCCAGTAATCAAAGTTCTCTCCATCAAAGACTGGAGGTTTGCCACTGAATCTGTCTCTTTCTTCGTTGTTGTCATTGTTGATGTTGTGATGTGTTCCTGCCATAGTATTTTTCAATGCTGGATCTTGTACTGACACGGTTAAGTGTTATGAGCTTAGAACCAGGCGCTCTGATGCCAATTGAAGAAGTGAAAAACACAAGAAGGGGGTTGAATTATTGAAACTTGAAATCAAATGCAGACAACACGTTATTTTTATCCTGGTTCGTTTGATCTCAAACTACTCCAGTCCACCCGTCAAGGTGATTTCGCCTCTCTCCAACGAGGACTTAATTCACTATATTCAACTGAATATTACAACTGCTTTAACAACTGCTAAAGCCTTCTTGAGTCTAAACCACAGACCGGTTTCTCAAGGAAATTCTTTCTTACAGATAAATGAACAATATGTGTGTTTGATGTTTTCTACAAAAACAATATATCACAACTGTGATAATACACAAATTAAGCTTATGTGAAACTAGAATGCTAGAACTATAGAGTAATTAATTTGAGAGCTTTAGCAAACTGTATGAGTGAGGATGAAGATGATTGACTTTAGGCATGTAGAGTATTGTAGAGCATTAGCCAATTCCTTTCTCACAGATTTGTTTAAATACTTCTTGGAAAAGATACGTTGATGCCAATAATTCCATTTCAATGCTCATTACGTTCTTTCCATTTTGAGAAGATCTTTGTCTAGGAATAAAGTCGTTGGTAATTAATCTGCCTTGAATGCAGTACCGTTAACACTTCAGAATGTTCTGCTTGATTAAGATCAGAGTGTGTTGGCTTTAGCTTATTCTGGCGCTTCTGAGTGCTGATGACATTGTTAAGATCTTGATCAGAATCAGAGTATGTTGAGCGCAAATTTTGTTAATCAGACTTCAGCGTAAGCACATGTATTGTTCTTCTGATGTGACATATCTTCTGATGCTGATGTTGATATTCTGATGCTGATTCCATCAGAGTTTCCTGTAAATATACAACATAATTTTAAGTAGCATCTATGTCTTATATAATTCTCATAGTTCATTTAATCTTGTATTTTGTTATCATCAAAACTCTAACTGAGGGTTGTAGAATCAAACTATGTTCTAACAAGAACCTTTAATCGATCAACTTGGCCATTAGAAAGTAGTGAGATAGCCAGCCTCGGTGTAAAGCTGAGAACTGGTTGATACTTGATGCTACACTCATTGAGACCATACTCTCGAGATAGTTTCGGTTACAAGAAAAGATTGCGTGAGTTGAAACCATGACCGATTGAGGATGGTCGGTGATATTGAGATCCTCTAGAACCCGATTACTTTTTATAGGACAGGTTGAAACCAACTTAACTTCAAGAGGGTATTACCTTTGACCTCATGCAAGCCTTAAACTTAAGGGCTTTGTGTGACTTGTTTGTCTTTGCCATGCCTGTTATCTGATATACTTGTTGTTTTTATCATGACATCATGAATCATAACATGGCATTCATACTTCATTATACTAACCATTTCAAAGACCAAGGGAATTTATCTTTGTTCTGTTTTGTAGATTATGGCTTCCGTGCGCAGAAATACCATCTGAGCCAACTTTGTGCAAATACATGCCCAGCTTAAAGAGCTAGCCTCAAGAGTTTCCGAGGCTTCTATGTTCATTAAGAGACATGGTCAGCTTCTCAGCCTGGTCACTTCAAATCTTGATGAGCAGATGATGAGTGTACTTTTCTAGTTCTTCGATCCTGTGTAGCATTGCTTCACCTTTCCAGATTACCAGCTGGTTCCCACCTTGAAAGATTTCTCTCACCTATTGGGCATATCCATTCTTGAACAAGTACCCTTCACAGGTATGGAAGAAGTTCCTAGACCAGAAGACATTGCCTCCGCTCTGCATTTGAAACAGGCTGATGTAGTATCCAATTGGGAAACACGAAGCGGGTCAAGGGTTTCCTAGCCAAATTTCTGATAGACCAGGCTCAGCTATTCTGGGATAATTTGGATTTTCAGGCTTTTGAAGATGACTTGGCTCTCCTTATCAATGGTTTGGTCCTCTTCCCGAATCCAGATTCCTTTATAGATGTGAATGTTGTCAAGTTTTTCCTTTCTCGCAATCATGTGCCTACCCTACTGGGTGATATCTTGCATGCCCTTTATACTCGTACCGTGTGAAGAAGAGGGACTCTTATGTGTTGCATGTTGCTGCTGTCGAGGTGGTTTATTTCGCACCTCCCTAAGTCTGTGCTGAAGAACAAAGAAGGTTTGGGTTGGTCCTACAGGATAATGTCACTTGCCCATACAGATATTCTTTGGAGCTCCCAGGCTATGGAAGACACTGTTATTATTGACTGTTGTGGGGGATACCCTAATGTCCCATTGCTTGGAATCATAGGGGGTATAACTTACAATCCTTGTCTAGCTTTGCGACAATTTGGTCGTGCTTGGAGAGATGGTCCCCATGAGATACTTCTTGAGGACATTGTATTTTACTACAAGGATGATGTTAAGGAGTACCACCGGAGGTTTATACGAGCTTGGGGCATGGTGAATAGATCTGACCCCCAAGAGTTGGGACCAAGGACTTCTCTTCCTATGCAGCCTTACCTCCAATGGGTCCGAGCTCGTTCCCAGAAGCTTGGGATGCCCTATGAATCCGTATTTCTAGTGATTGTAGAGCCCACCAATGAAGAGGGCATTCCTTACATGGTTCTTTATCCTTACATGCCCACTGATCCTGGGGAGTTGCAAAGGTCTTGGATTCAGCTGAAGAATGAGCAGGATACTTATCGGGAAAAGTACCATGAGCAAGAAAGGAAGATTTTGAAGCTCACCAGGCAGCTCGAGGAGGAAAGAGTGATCAATGACTACATCGGCACAAAGAGGAAGCGTCCATGGGATTTTTTATTTTGCTTTTTCTAGTTTTTAGAGTTTGTTTTATTTACTTCTTTGTAACGCCTTAAAGACATTGTTGAACCTTTCAAAGTTAGTCTAATAAAGTTTGTTTATTTTTTGTTTGCAAATTTAAATCTCCCAAAGTCTTTGAAATCATTACATGTGCATCCCATTATCATGCACATCATTACAGGTACCATTACAGGTTTCTCATCTTCTGCGCTGTTTATTTCAGCAGAAATGTCTTTCGATCAAGCTATCAAAGATCTTCTGGCGCAAAACGCCCAATTCCAACAAATGTTCTTAAGTCTTGCTAAAGGGAAAGAGGACTTGAAGACCCTTATTCTGAAAGAGAAGAAGAAGAAGAAGAAGTTTGGTATTCTGAACATGGGTAGAAGATTCGGAGAAAGGATAAGACAATCAGTTGATCTGACCCCCTCATCCAAGGATGGGGAGAACCAAGAAAGGACAAAGGACCCTAGTCCAACAGTTTCTGATAATGATACGGATTATGACGACGAGCAATATCCTCCTGATGAGGATAAATATAAGCAGTTAGAAGACCGTCTGAGTGCTATGGAGATCTAGAAGATCCCTAGTTTGGATTTCGGAGAGCTAGGACTGGTATCGGGAGTGGTGATCCCTCATAAGTTTAAAGCTCCGGTTTTTGCCAAGTACGATGGAGTATCCTGTCCAAAACTCCATCTCCGCTATTACGTCAGAAAAATCCAACCCCACACTGTTGATAGAAATTTGTGGGTACACTTCTTTCAAGATAGTCTGTCAGGGACTCAGCTTGAATGGTTTTATCAGTTGGAAGGAGCCAGTGTCCAAAACTGGGAAGTTCTTGCCGCTGCTTTTTACAAGCAGTATCAGTACAACGCCGACCTTGCTCCCACTCGTACTCAGCTCCAGGGTATGTCCATGGGTGCAGGTGAAGGTGTGATACGGTCGGAGAACTAACTTGAGGTTTTGCGTTTGTGTTCGCAAATGTTTCGGTTTAGCAAGAGTCGCCACTGACTTTTTATTTTACCCAAAGGAAAGGTCAAAAAGCACAGGAAAGACCTTTGAGATGTTTTCTTGGGTTCGGGGGGTAGATTATGAAAAGGGAAGGTCCAAGCACCCTTTTCATCCATGGGATCTTAGTTACTTGTTTAGATCACTTGCTTTTGCTTTTCAATTGTTTGAAATGGTGCTTTTGTGTGTGGTTTTGAAAATATTTTGAAAAGAGGCCTTTGTCTAGGCAACCTTTGTAATGATTTTTGTTTGAATATATACAAAGGTGTTTGTCTTTTGAAAAATGTTTCAATGTTTGAAAGTTTGTTTTTTTTGGGAAATGTTTTGAAGTTGTGTTATGTACGTGTGTTAGTTTGAAAATAGCAAGGATGTTTTGCAAGTTGATCAAGTAACTAGGAGCATCTACCCTACCTACTCAAAAGTCTTTCCTACACATTTTTAACCCTTTTACATGGTTGTTTTACCATTGCATTTGGTAAACAACCTTGTGTTTTGGATGTTAAACGGGACAGGCGCGGGTCATCGTATGACCATGATAGCAATTGTGCTAAGTATCTTAGCAAGTTTTTTGAGGGACTAGATCATTTTTGAAGGGGTGAAAAACACAAGAAGGGGGGGTTGAATTGTAAAACTGGAAACTTAAAGCAATTGACAAGATATTTTTATCCTGGTTCGTTTGATCTCAAACTACTCCAGTCCACCCGTCAAGGTGATTTCGCCTCTCTCCAACGAGGTCTTAATTCACTATATTCAACTGAATACAAATCTGCTTTAACAACTGCTAAAGCCTTCTTGATTCAAACCACAATCCGGTTTGTCAAGGCAACACTTTCTTACAAAGGTATAAAATAATGTGTGTGAATGTTTCTACAAAACTATATCACAACTGTGATGTTTACACAAATTAAGCTTAGAATACTAGGATGCTAAACACTAATGGAGTATCAGAGTTTGTTGGTTTAGCAAAACTGGTAGATGAAGATTATTGCTCAGCTTTGTGCGTGTAGAGAGTTTGGAAACATTAGCCGTTATAATCTTCAAAGCTTGGTTTATATAGCACTTGAGAAGATGAACGTTGAAGCAAATATTCTTGATTCAATGCTAATAACAAGCTTTCCTTTTTGAGCAGATCTTGTCTGGAATGAGGCCGTTGGAATTGATTAGCGTTCAATGCACAGTACCGTTGCTTCTTCAATGCACGATCTGGCTTGGCTCATTCTGATTCTGCTTCGCTGCTGATGAACTATTGATTCTGTATCAGAGTGTTTACGCGCAGTTTTGTTCATCAAGCTACAGCATGTACAAGCGTTGATCATCTGATCTTCACGTTCTGATTCAGCAACTTCTGATGCCGGTGTATCAAATCATATTCTGATGCTGAATAATTGATCTTGCTTATTTTAATCAGCATATCTGCAAGTCAGAGCATAGTATTTTTAGGCAGCATATAATTCAAGCATGAAACATTTAAATACTATATCTTTTCACTTTGTTATCATCAAAACTTAAATATAGGGTACTAGATTCAAACATTGTTCTAACAATCTCCCCCTTTTTGATGATGACAAAAACTAGATATTTTAAATAAAAAATAACGTGAAAAGGTATCTAGGAAATGTTTCAGAGTTAAGAAGTAAAGAGAAATCAGAGTTAAGAGATACTCCCCCTGAGTTTGTTACTTCCCTTTGATATGCGTGTTCTTCAGGATCAGATCTTTTTCTATCTTTGAGCATCAGATTATAGGTCTTTGACATATCAGAGAGCAGAGCTTCAGAGCTTTTCCTGTCAGAGCTTTGCTTCGGATCAGAGTGTTAGGACGATCAGAGCTTCATATATCAGAACTTCATATTTGATCAGAGCAACATGAGCATCTAGCTTCTAGTCTTCATAGTGTTCAAGAGCTTCCTTGTGCCTGTAGACTTAAAAACAAAACAGAAAAACATTTCAAGTAATAGAGTTAGAATGTTTGAGAATTTCTGTCTAGTTAGCCGTTATTGATTTTAAATATCATTCTTGTTCTCCCCCTTTTTGTCAGCAATCAAAAAGTGCTGGTGATGTGTAAAAACAATTTAGATCAGAAAAACAAATTATATTAAAATAGTTCATGATCAGAGCAAAATAGCATTACAAAACATAGTCAAAACAATACATCAGAAAAAAAAAAAAAAAAAAAAAAAAAAAACATAGAGAATGTCATGCATGAAAAAAAATTTAAGGTTGTGGGGGCATGCGTGAGAACAGGCTTTCCAGCATTGCTTGAATCTTTTCAGAAGTTTCATTCTGCTTCTGAACCATGGTGACCACAGTGTCAATCTTGCTGTCCTGTACATTCATTCTTGCTTCCATCTTCTGATCATTCTCTTCCATCCGCTGCTGTAGACGCAAGTCATTCAGCCTTAATTCTTCCAGAGCCTGCCTGTCCAAGGCAGCTTGAGAACTTTCAGATGGAGGAAGTTTCTCAGAACTTTCAGCTACATCTTCTGCTGGATTTTCTTCCTGAAGGGTCTTGTCTTCTTCTGATGGTTGCACCTGTGCAGCTTGCTCTTTCTCAGACCAGGATTCACTGTCCAGAGGGAGCACAACTTCTTGAGGCAGCTGACTCTCAACTTCCTTCAGCAGCTTGCTAAAGTTCTGTTGAGCCTGCTCATAGTTGACGTCCTGCAGCTTGAGTGCTTCAGCACGTACCCATACTCTGAACTGTGACCAGAGCTGATCAGAAGCAGCTGGGTCGATCATCCCCGGACAGACTTGCTTCAAAGAAGCAATCCATTGCAGCATACCTGTTTCAAAATTCAAAATACCAGAGCCAACATCTGGTTGCTTTGGTTTGGGTATGGCAATTTTGTGTCTTAGATCAGCAAGACGTTCAAGACTTGTTAAGTCAATGAAAGTTCTGCTGGGGTTTTCAGCGGATTGGTTTTTAGAGATTGTTTGAGGTGCTGTTTGTTTTGGAGGAGGGTTATCAGAGTCAGAGGATATTTCTATTGGAGTGGTTGGAGTTTTTGGAGGTGTTGATTCCTCTGATGATGGCAACTGGGGCCTGACAATAGTGGTTCCACATGGCAACTGGATTGCCAGCGGTGAAGGTTGAGGTGAGTGGGGATCAGAATGATGAGGAGATGGGGTTTCATAGCGTTGAAACTCTGGTTGTGGTGAAGGTGGATTATTTTCTGGTTGAGGAGGTGGAATCTCTGATTGCTCAGGGATCAGAGGTTCTTCTGTGATTGGTTGTTGAGATTGTGGTTCTGGTTCTGGTTCTGGTTGACTTTCTGGTTCAGGTTGTGATTCTGGTTCAGGTTGAATTTCTGGTTCAGGTTGTGGAGGAGGAATATTTGGTGGTTCAGAGTGAGGTTGAACAGAAGCATGTTCACGCTCAATATCAGCTAGCACTCTATCAAGTGCTGGTGTTGTTGAAACAGTTGGTTGTTTGGTAATTTTGATTCTGGTTCTTCTGAGTTGTAAGGCCTCAGAAGGGTCTTCTGGTATTGTTTCATCAATAATAGGGATTGGGATGGATATTCTGTGAGAAGTTTGAGGCGGGGCAGCAGATGTTGGAATAGTAGATGAAATTGAAATAGGGGCAGCAGATGAATTACCTCGTTTCTTTGGAGTCTGATGAGATGATCCTTCTGCTTTCCTCTTCTTTGTCTTCTTCTGAGTCACTTCAGGTTGAACTTGACTCAGATCTTTGATCTTCAGCTTTGAACCTGCATCTTCTTCCTTGTATGAATCTGGATATTTGAGAAACATATCAGGTTGGGATTCCATTTCAGAAAATCTTGGGAAATTACTCAGAGGCACTCTTCTTCTGGAGATGTCAGCAGTTGAAGAAGCTCTGGGTTCCTTCCTGATATTTTCTATCAGCTTCATCTTTTTCAGGTTCTTAGCGCTCAGCGGTTTTCCAACAGTTGGTTCCATAGTGCCCAGCACTTTAGCTTCGCTCAGATAATCTATCAGATTATTCTCTGTCAGAATATCTGATATGAGCCTTCCAAACGGTATCCAGTCCCTTTTGGTCCTTTCTTCTTCTCTAGTCTCTTTCACACTAGTCTTCAGATGGTTGAACAGGAAGTGTGCCAGATTGATCTTCACCCTCTGATCAATAAAGTAGATCAGAAATTGCTGATCCACGTTTATATAATCAGGAGAGCTTGTTGGCTTCCTGTGATTGAAACAGCCCAGAACAATCTTGGCCCATACTCTGCAGTGATCCTTCAGATCCTTAATTTTGCTGCTGGGAAATCCAAGAGTGAAAATACAGTTGGCTACCACACCTATATCAGGGCATCTATCAGCCATGTCCACACAACGGACTCCACCACCACTTTGACCGATTAACCTAGCAATGAGGTCTTCAGAAATTACTATCTTCTTTCCCATGACAGAAGAGATGACTAGATGTTTATGAATCTTGGCGTGAATCCAAAATTCCTTGACAAGCTCTGGGAAAGTTGGTCCAACCAACCTATCGAAATACCTCTCCCACTTTTGAGCCTTGATTTCATCAGTTAGGTCAAATCCATTTTCCTTCAAACTTTCGAAATCGACGATTAACTCAGAGAGAACCTCAAGATTCTTTACCGGTGTGAGAAGAGTTCTGGTAGGCACCTGATATTGCTCAGAAGTTTCTTTCTTCTGATTCCCTGCAGAAATGCTGGAGGATGCCATTGTTCTCACTAAAAAGCTTTGAGAATGATTTGAGAGAAAAAGGGTTTGAAGAAGATAAACTCAAAAATATGCAGAAAATATATGAGTGATTATGAGAAAGCGTAAAGAATTAGAATGAAGAATAATGTGCTTAAATAAGGTTTTCAAAAATTATTTTGAAAAATTAAACGTTTTTAAGAGAGAGAAAAAAATAATGATTGCCATTAACAAGCGTGATTACTCTGCATTAAATGCTTGCTGATTTTGGGGGATTTGAGAAAGATACTTAAAAACGGTTACCAGACATGTGTCTCAATGCACCCAATCAGCGCTTTGCCTTCTCAGAAACGTGCACGCGTTCTGCTTCAAGGATTTGCTGATGATTGGATGACACTTGTTTGATGTAGTGATCAGCACGTCTGTCTTTGAGATTAGACTCTCAGATCTTTAGACTTGCATCTGATACAATCTGCATGTTCTATCTTTCTGAAAGAAGATTGATCAGAAGTTCACAGTAATATAATTACATTCTGAAGATAAATATATGGAATTAAAACATTTTCATTCTGGGCATACTTTCATGCTGAGATGTTTCAGAATGAAATTAAACCTATCTTCTGAAAGGGGTTTAGTAAAGATATCAGCCCATTGATGGTCTGTATCTATAAATTTCAAGTTTAAAATACCTTTCTGAATATAGTCCCTAATGAAATGATGTTTTATTTCTATATGCTTAGCTCTAGAATGTAAAATAGGATTCTTACTTAAGCAAATAGCAGAAGTATTATCACAAAGAATAGGAATGTTACTCTCAAAAATCTGGAAGTCTTCAAGCTGACTTTTCATCCAGAGCATCTGTGTGCTACATCCTGCTGCTGCTATGTACTCAGCTTCTGCTGTTGACAGAGCAATTGTTGATTGCCTTTTGCTGGACCACGAGATCAGATTTTCTCCCAGAAACTGGCAGCTTCCAGAAGTACTTTTACGTTCCACTCTGTCTCCAGCAAAATCAGCATCGCAGTAGCCTACTAAACTGTAATCACTAGATTTTCTATAAAACAAACCCAGATTAGTAGTACCTTTCAGATACTTGAAAATTCGCTTAACAGCTGTTAAGTGAGATTCTCTAGGATCTGATTGGAATCTAGCACAAATACATACGCTGAATAAAATATCAGGTCTTGAAGCTGTCAGATAAAGGAGAGAACCAATCATACCTCTGTAGACTTTCTGTTCTACGCTTTTGCTTACCTCTTCTCTTTCCAGAATGCACGTGGGATGCATTGGAATCTTTGATGGCTTACATTCTGAGAGGTCAAATTTCTTCAGAAGATCTCTGATGTATTTGCTCTGATGAATGTAAGTTCCCTCTGGAGTTTGATTGATCTGAATTCCTAGAAAGAATTTCAGTTCCCCCATGAGGCTCATCTCAAATTCTGCCTGCATACACTTAGCAAATTTTCTTCCAAGAGAAGGATTAGTAGAACCAAAGATTATATCATCAACATAAATTTGACAGACTAAAATGTCACTCTTAACTGTTTTACAGAATAGAGTAGTGTCCACTTTCCCTCTGGTGAATTCATTTTCAAGCAGAAAGTTACTTAGCCTTTCATACCAAGCTCTGGGAGCTTGTTTCAGACCATACAGTGACTTTTTCAGTTTGAAAACATGTTCTGGATGTTTTGTATTTTCAAAACCTGGGGGTTGGTGAACATAAACTTCTTCTTCTATATAACCATTTAAGAATGCACTTTTGACATCCATCTGATACAGAGTGATGCCTCTATTAACAGCAAATGAAATTAAAAGTCTGATAGATTCTAACCTGGCGACTGGGGCAAAGGTTTCTGTATAGTCTATCCCCTCTTGCTGACTATAACCTTGTGCAACCAGTCGTGCCTTGTTTCTGACGACTTCACCTTGTTCATTAAGCTTGTTTCTGAACACCCATCTTGTTCCAATGACGTTGAATCCTTTTGGTTTTGGAACGAGATCCCATACGTCGTTTCTGGTGAATTGATTTAGCTCTTCTTGCATTGCCAGAATCCAGTCATTGTCCAGAAGTGCTTCATCAATAGAAGAAGGTTCAATCAGAGACACAAGTCCCATCAGAGTTTCTTCAGAGTTTCTGAAGCTTGCTCTTGTTCTGATTGGATCTTCCTTTCTTCCTAGGATAGTCTCTTCTGGGTGATCCAAACTGCTTCTGGATAATCTCTTCTGAGGTTGATCAGCAGCAGTTGTAGGATTTCTAGCATTGCTTCTTTCAGACATTGAAGGAATGTCTGTGTTGAGAGCTTCTGATGACTTGTCTTCAGAACCTGCAAATTCAATTTCTATACCTGCAAGATTTTCATTCTGCTTTGACTTTTCAGAGTCAAGCTTGTCATCAAAACGAACACTGATTGATTCTTCCACAATCTGTGTTTCTGTATTGTATACTCTGTACCCTCTTGAGCGTTCAGAGTATCCTAACATAATACACTTCTGTGCCTTAGAATCAAACTTGTTCAAATAATTCTTAGTATTTAACATATAGCAAGTACATCCAAATGGATGAAAGTACGAAATGTTGGGCTTTCTGTTCTTCCACAATTCATATGGAGTCTTTTCCAGAATAGGTCTTATTGAGATTCTATTCTGAATGTAGCACGCTGTGTTTATTGCCTCTGCCCAGAAAGTCTTAGCAACGTTTGTCTCATTGATCATGGTTCTGGCCATTTCTTGCAATGTTCTGTTCTTTCGTTCTACAACTCCATTTTGTTGGGGAGTTCTAGGACAAGAGAAATCATGCAGAATGCCTTTGTCATTAAAGAATGACTCAAAATCTTTATTTTCAAATTCTCCACCATGATCACTTATGACTTTAACGATTCTAAGATCTTTTTCATTCTGAACTTGGTTACAGAAGGTAACAAACACAGAGTGTGACTCGTCCTTGTGTCTTAAGAACTTTACCCATGTCCATCTGCTATAGTCATCTACGATTACTAACCCATACTTCTTGCCACTGACAGAAGCAGTTTTAACTGGTCCAAATAAGTCAATGTGCAGAAGTTCTAATGGCTTAGAGGTAGAAACAACATTTTTGGATTTAAAAGAAGGTTTTGCAAATTTGCCTTTCTGACATGCTTCACACAGAGCATCTGAATTGAACTTCAAATTTGGAAGTCCTCTGACCAGATTGAGTTTGTTAATCTGAGATATTCTTCTCATACTAACATGCCCCAATCTTCTGTGCCAGATCCACTGCTCGTTGTTAACAGACAGAAGACATTTTACGTTCTGACTCTTTAGTTCAGAAAGTTTGATTTTGTAAATGTTGTTTTTCCTCTTACCATTAAATAGGATAGTCCCATCTTTCTGACTAACAGCTTTACATGATTTTTGATTAAAGATTATATCATAACCGTTATCACTTAATTGACTTATGGATAACAGATTATGCATCAATCCATCAACAAGCAGAACATTATTAATAGAGGGAAGATTTCCGTTACCTACAGTTCCAGAGCCAATTATCTTTCCCCTCTGATTGCCTCCAAAGCCAACGTGGCCTCCAGGCTTAAGTTCCAGGCTTTGGAACATATGCCTTCTTCCCGTCATGTGTCGTGAGCAGCCAGAGTCCAGGTACCATGACTGGTGTTTCTGACTTGCTGCTAAAGATATCTGCAACATGTATTATTTTATCCTTAGGTACCCAGATCTTCTTGGGTCCTGATTTGTTAGTTTTACCAAAACTCTGGTTGAATTTTGGTTTCACAGAGTGTTTACTGCTAGTGTATTTGATGTCGTGTGTGTGACCATACACAAAGTGTGAATTTAACGGAGTGTGTTTAATTGTTAAATCCATGACATTTTTAGGTGTAGGAACCTTACCTAGGTATCATATTCCTTTCCTGCCGTTTCTACTAACTCCATAGATCATTGAAGCCATTCTGCTTCTATCTATGCTTTTAGCAAGGAACTTCTGGAAACTATGATCATACTCCTTGATGATCTCATCAGCGTTGCTGGGAGTTTCAAAAATTGGTTCCTTCTGAGAGTTTTGTAAAGAGTTTTCTAATTTTGAAATTTTGTCTCTCAGCTCAGAGTTTTCCAATTTGAGACTCTCAGACTTATTAGAGTCAGATTCAAGAGTCCTTTTCAGGTCTCTGAATTTAGCTCTAATCTGCTGATAACGTTCCAGAATTTCATTGAGGCTTTCAGCAAGTTCAGCCTTTGTAAAATTAACAGCGAAGTTAGGGAATACCTCTTCTGTGTCTGATTCTGAGTCTGAGTCAGAAGCTTCACTGTCATCTGAAATGTTAGCCATGAGCGCTATGTTCGCCCTTTCATCATCTGATTCTGAGTCAGCTTCAGACGAGTCAGAGTCATCCCATGTGGCCATGAGACTTTTCTTCTTCTCTCTTCCAAACTTCTTTTTGGGCTTTTCCCTCTGAAGCTTTGGGCAGTCACTCTTGTAGTGTCCTTGCTCATTGCACTCGTAGCAGATGATGTCTTTTGTATTTGGCTTCTTGCTACCTGAGGAGCCTTCAGATCTTCTGTATCCAGAGGAAGAATCTGTCCTTCTGTATCTGGAAGAAGACTCGTTCTGATCAGATCTTCTGGGATTCCTGAACTTCCTTTGTCTTTGCTTCCACAGTTGATTTACTCTTCTGGAGAGAAGGGAAAGTTCGTCTTCTTCTGATGAGGATCCATCAGATGTTTCTTCAACTGCCTGCAAAACTTTAGATTCAGATTTTCTGTTAGATTTTAAAGCTATAGGCTTACCTTGCTTCTGAGGCTCGTCAGCTTCTAGCTCTATCTCATGACTTCTGAGGGAGCTTATAAGTTCCTCCAGAGTGATTTTGTTGAGATCTTTCGCCAGCTTCAGAGCAGTAACCATAGGCCTCCACTGCTTGGGTAAACTTCTGATTATCTTCTTGACATGGTCAGCAGTAGAGTATCCCTTGTCCAGAACTTTGAGACCAGCTACCAGAATCTGGAATCTAGAGAACATAGTTTCAATGGATTCAAAATCTTCCATTTTAAACGCCTCATACTTCTGAATGAGCGCCAGAGCTTTTGTTTCTTTGACTTGAACGTTGCCCTCATGCGTCATTCTGAGAGAATCAAAGATGTTCTTAGTTGTGTCTCTGTTGGAGATCTTTTCATACTCAGTATAGGAGATGGCACTGAGGAGGATGGTTCTGGCCTTATGGTGATTCTTGAAATCACGCTTTTGTTGATCAGTCATTGATTTTCTTTCAATCTTCTGACCAGTTGCATTCACAGGGTGCGTGTATCCATCTGTCACCATATCCCACAGATCAGCATCATGTGCTAGAAAGAAGCTTTCAATTTTGTCTTTCCAGTAATCAAAGTTTTCTCCATCAAAGACTGGAGGTTTGCCGCTGAATCTGTCTCTGTCCTCATTGGTGTCATTGCTGAAATGAGAGTTGTTTCCTGCCATTGTGTTTTTCTGACGCTGGATCTTGTACTGACACGGTTAAGTGTTTTAGCTCAGAACTAGGCGCTCTGATGCCAATTGAAGGGGTGAAAAACACAAGAAGGGGGGGTTGAATTGTAAAACTGGAAACTTAAAGCAATTGACAAGATATTTTTATCCTGGTTCGTTTGATCTCAAACTACTCCAGTCCACCCGTCAAGGTGATTTCGCCTCTCTCCAACGAGGTCTTAATTCACTATATTCAACTGAATACAAATCTGCTTTAACAACTGCTAAAGCCTTCTTGATTCAAACCACAATCCGGTTTGTCAAGGCAACACTTTCTTACAAAGGTATAAAATAATGTGTGTGAATGTTTCTACAAAACTATATCACAACTGTGATGTTTACACAAATTAAGCTTAGAATACTAGGATGCTAAACACTAATGGAGTATCAGAGTTTGTTGGTTTAGCAAAACTGGTAGATGAAGATTATTGCTCAGCTTTGTGCGTGTAGAGAGTTTGGAAACATTAGCCGTTATAATCTTCAAAGCTTGGTTTATATAGCACTTGAGAAGATGAACGTTGAAGCAAATATTCTTGATTCAATGCTAATAACAAGCTTTCCTTTTTGAGCAGATCTTGTCTGGAATGAGGCCGTTGGAATTGATTAGCGTTCAATGCACAGTACCGTTGCTTCTTCAATGCACGATCTGGCTTGGCTCATTCTGATTCTGCTTCGCTGCTGATGAACTATTGATTCTGTATCAGAGTGTTTACGCGCAGTTCTGTTCATCAAGCTACAGCATGTACAAGCGTTGATCATCTGATCTTCACGTTCTGATTCAGCAACTTCTGATGCCGGTGTATCAAATCATATTCTGATGCTGAATAATTGATCTTGCTTATTTTAATCAGCATATCTGCAAGTCAGAGCATAGTATTTTTAGGCAGCATATAATTCAAGCATGAAACATTTAAATACTATATCTTTTCACTTTGTTATCATCAAAACTTAAATATAGGGTACTAGATTCAAACATTGTTCTAACAATTTTTGTATAGGCAACCAAGATAGCGTCATCGAGGGACTATGATATTTTATTTTGATTTGTTTTTCCAAGATACCTAGCATGCATACCAAGGCCATTTTTAAGGCAACAAGTGGGTGAAACCCTAGGGATGCTTGTGTGCATTGTGTTGTCATTTTTCATGCATTTTTGTCTTGTATTACTCATGCTATTTGTTTTGATTTTGGTTGTCATACAAACCCTAATCTTTCTATCATGCATATTTGAAAGCTATAAAGCGCGTAAAAGTAAATCTACGACTATTACAATATTGATATGGGGAGGGGGATACAAGTTTGAATAGGGGGGTGTTTGCAAGAAAACAAAAACCCTAAATCAACTATTACAACCAAATTGAATTCATTTGCATAAATAAATAAATAGACAATACTTAAATGTGCAATTAAATATAGATATGCAAAATGTTTTTGTATTTATTTTTATGTATGTAAAAATGAATTATTTAATGTCTTAAAAAATAAGAAAATAAAAAGATTATTTTTGAAAAGGGTAAAAACCTAATTTGTTTTAATAAAATATATATTATAATTATTTATTTATGTACAAGAAAATAAATAAAAATATTCACAAAATAAAAATATATAATATTTTTTGTATTATTTATGAATTTATTTAAAGAAAATAAAAGTATATATTATTTAATAACTATTTCTATGTCCAAAAAATAATAAATAATAATAAAATAAAATGTGAAAATTTAAGAAAATACTTTTGATAATTTTTATATTTTAAAAAAATAATAAAAGTCAAAAATGAAAAAGAAATAGAAAAATATACAAAATAATGTAAATGGGCCAAGGGGGTGTGAGAAGCAAGCAGAGGGGTGCAAAAAGCAAGGCAAAGTCAAGCCCAACCCACATTCATCTTCGTCCCTGACCTTGTGAAACAGAAAAACGCGCGCCAATGGTTCAAACTCGTATCTCCTGCATTTGTGCTTAAAAACAAAAACTTGCAACATGAAAGTTATAGAGCATGATCATACGATTCTAACCATATAAAAAACTTAATCTAACTCTCAAAGACCAGAGAGAATTTCTCTGGCCCTAATTTCTAACCTAGTTTTTTCAGAAAGTTCATCATTCAAATTCTCCCAGCTCAGTTAACTTAAATGAATTCTATGCATATGTACAGCTCAAGGGCAATGAGGACTACATTTTTTTTTGTTCACAAACCTAAGCCTAATGATTCCTAAATAGAGAGATAGAAGTTTGAACATTACCTGTTTCAGTCAAGCTCGAGTATGGCAATGTAGGGGTTGTGAGTGAGACCTGAGATACTTGTGAGCTTGCTTGAAGTTCCTTTGAGCTTTCCCAATGCTTAGCCTGCTTTGAAATAGCTTGAATATGCTTGTAGAACTCAACCTGCAAAGTCAGAATTTGAAAATGGTGAAGTGTGTAAATGGAGTTACAGTGACTTGGGAATGGTTGGGATAGCTTAGGTATGTTGTATGGAGTATGTTGGAACTGGTTGCAAGCAAAACGCACGAGTGGATTGTGATTTGGCTTATGATTTGCAGATCCTGCCCTGTTTTGGCAGAAAATGGGGTTTTTGGTGTACAAGGGTGTTTGAGAGGTTGCTAGCTCATGTTTATGGCTTAGTATAATGTTTTCAAGTTGGTTCAAATGTTCACAAGCTTTGGTTTTATCAGATTGCAAAAGATATGGACTTTTGGCACAATGACTTGGTTTTGAAGTAAAAGGTGATTTTGACAATGCAAAGGCTTGTAAAATCTAGCTTAGGGTCTGAACATAGTTGGTATACTTTTCCCTATCTTTTTGGATGTGGTTTGCTGCAAAATATTAAGTCCAATGCTCAAGACAAACAAAAATGCAAAAGTTGTGCTTTATGTAAATGACATTGTTGCCTTTTTGCCAAAAATGGATTAATTCAATGTGTAATCTTATAAAGCTTAAAACAAAGCCTTAATCCATTGTGTTTGCATTAAATTTTTGAGTGTGGAATGGTTTAAGGACCTGTAAACAAGTACAAGTAAGGTTGGACAGAATTTGCAACTTGTATCAACATGAAAAATGCCATGGACAAAAGTGAGAAATAGCCATTTTCTTTTCTTCGATTCTCCCTAACCATAAATTATTTTGGAGAGTTCTTGGACATTTTGGAAATCTTGTAACATGCTCTACAATCCATCTTTGAAATTCATTTTTATATTTCACTTGGAACTATGTGAAAAATTGCCATGAAGATAGGTCAAAATCCTGCCTAAACTAGGGCAAAATTTTTCTAAGTTAAAAGTTTCATGGACCCTTGTTCACAAAATCATAACTTGCGATACAAGCATCTTTTTGGAAAACTTTGTGAATAAAAGTTGTAGATTTTGTGGAGTAATACAACTTTCATGTTGGAAGTTTTGTTTGAATCCAATTGCATCATGGTAAAAATATTGGGTAAAGTTGGGAAAAAATAAGAAATTTTCATAACTTAGAAAATTTCTAAGTTATGAAAATTTTCCATTTTTAACCCTAATTTTCAAAATTAGGTTTCTTGGTGAACAAGTTTAATGTTTTGACACATCTTGATGAAAAATGACCCTTGGCACTTGATTTTGACCAAAAAGTCAAAGTTTGACTTTTCAGTGTATAGTTGATTTTTGATCAGTTGACTGAAAAATTCATCGGTCAATCCAATGCATTTGAGATCTTTTGAACCTTGTAATTAGGTCAAGATGATGCCATTGAGTCCTTGAATCCACTCTTGAACCCAATTTTCCATTGGCTAGGTCAAAAATCAGAAATTGCCCTTCTACAGTCAAAACCCTAAAAATGACCATTTTGCCCTTTTGGTCATCTGATCAAATTTCTTGAGGAGTTGTGGTCCAAACTTGATCAAATGGTTCATATGATTCTATAATGCTGATGTGGATAAAAAATTATGAGGTTTGACTGTAAATTGGCCATAGTTGACTTTTTCCCCAATACAGCTGATTTCTAGGTCAACTGTCCAATTGACTGGGCAAAAATTTGATTCAAGACTTGAAACTTGGTATGGGCAATCTTAGGAGTCCAACATGAAGTATGAAAGTCACATTGAGAATTGAAAGTCCAAAAATCCTTGTGCAAACTCAAACCCTAATTTTAAGTCAACAGTGCAAGGAGATGTCTTGAGCAGAGCAAACCCTAGCTTGGTCTTGAGTTCAAAGAGTCTTGTGAGGGGAAATCTTGATAACATGAGAGGGAAAATTTTGGGATACAACAGATTCCCCTGTTTAATCTTCTTGAACCTGAAGAGTTATATTGGCGAGTTTGCCTTTCGTGACTCGAAGGTAAAAGAGGATTGGACACTAGAGTGCCCGTAAATTTGCACTTGTCAAAATATAGTTGAGAGAATGGGCTTAAAGATGCCATTTGGAAGTGTAAATCTTGTTGGAGATGGGCTTAAAGATGCCATCCGAGAATGTTTGTTGAAAATCAGAAGGATGAACATCATAATGGTATTCGTATCTAGAATGTATCTGAGTCTGAATAAGCGACAGAATAGCACCCGTGTCTGGAGCATCTTTGGGCTGGGGGAAAAAATCAGAGTAAATGACAGCATGGCTACCGTGTCTGGAGCATATCTGGACTGTATCTGAATCTTGAATCTGAATAAGCAATAGAATAGCATCCGTGTCTGGAGCACCTCTAAGTTGTTTTCTGAGTTTTGAATCTGAATAAGCAAATAGAATTGCATCCGTGTCTGGAGCGTCTCTAAGCTATTTTCATAGCTTTACATCTGAATAAACAATAGAATTGCATCCGTGTTTGGAGCGTCTCTAAGTTGTTTTCATAGCTTTACATCTGAATAAGCGATAGAATAGCATCCGTGTCTGGAGCGTCTCTAAGTTGTTTTCATGATTGCATATTGGTAGCTTGTTAATCTTATCCTGAAAAGGGTAAAATGTTAGCTGAAACACAAAGTTATGTTGCATGAAATGTAAGATGCAATATATGTGTTTTAACAATGTTCATGATATATGAATGTAATGTATGCGCATGTAAGTTGATTAGCTGTCTTGCTGAGGAAAATAAATTCTTGATAGCTAGAGATAAAGAAATCCTTGACTGTTGTTGGGGAAGATAAATCCCTGATCGCTGCTGGAGATTCAAGATCTTTGACAACTCGCGGGGATTATCAAAAACTTTGACAACTTCTGTGAGGATGTGAGAATCCTTCACGACTTTCCTGGGGATGCAGGGATTCTTCAAGTCCTTGGAGGATGATAAACATTCTGTTGTGAGAATAAATACCAAGTGTTGTTTGAGAAACCTGTTTGGGGAATCCCGAGAACTTTGATGACTATGGCTGGAGATTACACAAAGGGAATCCTTACTCGGCTGGGGAATAGGGAAAACTTCTGGTGATCTCTATCAGGGATCAAACAAAGGAAAAGCTTGATTTGCTGGAGAATGAGGAAGACTCTGATGGCCTCTGCGGAGAACTGAGAATGAGAATCTTCAATCTGCTAGGGGAATTTGAATCCTTGGGGACTTCAAGCTGAGGAATCAAGAATGAGAGTCTTCGATCTGCAGGGGATTAAAAATTCTGATAAATTCATGCTGAGAGTAAAGAAGGCTCTGGCAACTTCACTGGGGAATCAAGAATGAGAATTTTCATCTTGTTGGGGAGTAAAAACTCTGTGGGGCGTAACTATACTGTTTGTAAGCTATCATGTTGGAGGGTAAGTTCAACACTCTGGGGGAAAAGCTTATTCATGTTTGGAAAAAATTCAGGAGTTCGGGTTGTATGCCAATCTACTGGGGAATTATCCTAGGTTGGGGATAAAGCAAAAGCTAACTGTTATCTGATTGGCTCTCAGACTTTAAGACAACTTGCTGGGGAATCTGGAGAAACTGGATGGTTTCTGCTGTAGATTGATAGTCTCAGCTCCGTTGGGGATCTTAATGACATGCTGATTTGATTGTGTACGGAAATTTGACTCCGTTGGGGAAGAAGGTTTCCTCTTTGCTGAGGGTCTGTAGTTCAAAGTTTTGGCTCCGCTGGGGATTGGGAGTTTGAAAACTTAACTCTGGTGTGGGTTTTGAAATTTGACTCCGCTGGGGATATGTATTTCAAGGTTTTAGCTCCACTGGGGGATCCAGATGATATGCTGCAGGGGATTTCTCCTGGAATAGCCTAAAGACGTCTTCCTATACTTTCAACCTATCAGTAATTATTCTTTCCCATTTTGTTTATTTGTAAACATGTGATTATATTCAAATGCATATGTTTATTAAATAAATCATTGGACGTTTTCAAATAAAACACAAGTGTAAAAAAAAAGAGAAAAGGCAAATAGTTGTCTGCACTTTGAAGTATCTTTGTATTAACTTTGTGTAAGTATTTCGTACAAAGGAGACATACATCCTAGTAAGAGAATTTTGTCATAAAAATGAGAAAAATTTATACAAAGAAAGATGGCTATGTGTAAAAAAATTCCATGGGGTTCCCATTCTGTTATAGCCTTCGTAACTCTGAATATCTTGTCCATTCGTTGCTTCGTCCGAAGATGGTTGAATCGATCAAAATCCTGGAGCTTGTCTGGCGAAGAGATTGTCTTTAAAGTGATCCGACGAGACATAGTCATACGCTTTAATTCCCTAACTTTTTCCCGAACCGCCCTTTCGGGTTTTCGATCCACCGGGAAACCCTTTTTTGCCCAAGTCGCCCTTTCGGGTTTTCAACTTGCCGGGTCAATTATGCATAGTACCTTTTGACTATGTCTGTGTTCGTAGGGTGCGGCAGGTCGTCGCCGTCCATGGTGGTCAAGATCATTGCCCCACCAGAAAAAATGTTTTTGATCACAAATGGTCCTTCGTAGGTAGGAGTCCATTTGCCCCTGGGATCACTTTGCGACAAGATGATCTGCTTGGTTACAAGATCCCCGACTTGATATACCTGGCGCCTGACTTTCTTGTTGAAAGCCTTGATCATCCATTTTTGATACGTCTGACCATGGAAAATAGCAGTAAGTCACTTTTCATCAATCAAGTTAAGTTGATCAAGCCGGGTCTGAATCCAATCGTCTTCACTCAAACCAGCATCCTTCATGATTCTCAAAGAGGGAATCTGAACCTCGATAGGCAAAACAGCTTCCATGCCGTATACCAAAGAATAGGGTGTTGCCCCAGTTGATGTACGCGCCGTGGTACGGTACCCGTGCAGAGCAAACAGTAACATCTCATGCCAGTCCTTGTAGGTGACTATCATATTTTGTATAATCTTCTTGATAATTTTGTTCGCAGCTTCGACAACACCGTTCGTCTTTGGCCAATAGGGAGATGAATTGTGATGTTGAATCTGGAACTGCTCGCACAAAGCGGTGATCATAGTATTGTTAAGGTTTGTACCGTTGTCCGTGATGATCCTATCGGGGATATCATACCGGCAGATAAGGTTCTGCTTGATGAAGCGGGCAACCACATTCTTTGTAACGGAGGCGAAGGAAGCTGCTTTGACCCACTTGGTAAAGTAATCAATGGCCACCAGAATGAAACGGTGTCCATTGGATGATGTAGGCTTGATCTCTCCAATCATGTCGATTCCCCACATCGCGAATGGCCAAGGAGCTGTTAAGACATTAAGAGGAACTGGAGGCATGTGTACCTTGTCTGCATAGATTTGACATTTATGGCATGTTCGGGAATGTTGATGACAGTCAGCTTCCATGGTAGACCTGTAATAGCCTGCCCATAGAATCTTCTTAGCCATCGTATGTCCGCTAGAGTGGGTCCTGAAGGTACCATTGTGCAGTTCAGCCATGATCTGTTTAGCTTTAACCTTGTCCACATAATGGAGTAGAATGCAATCATGATTGCGCTTGTATAGGATACCATTGCTCAAGAAGAACTTAGCTGAGAATCTCCTTAAGAACTTTTTGTCGTTGACTGAAGCTCCTTCAGGGTATTCTTGCGCCTCGAGATACCTTTTGACTTCGTGAAACCAAGGTCGGTCCACTACTTCTTTGATATTAATCTCGTGACAATGTGCAGGTTCATCCATTCGCTCCATGGTGATTTGGGGAGCCTCATTATCCCAGTTAAGTTTAAACATGGATGACAACCTAGCTAGAGCATCTGCTAGCTGATTTTCTTCTCGCAGGAAGTGCTCGAAGGTAATCTGCTCGAAATGTGGTAACAATGTCAGGACATGTTCTTTGTAAGGGATGAGGTTAGGGTGTTTAGTGTCCCACTCTCCTTTGATCTAACTGATGACCAAAGCTGAGTCTCCAAACACCACCAAAGATTTGATACACAGGTCTATTGCAGCCTTGAGTCCAAAGATGCAAGCTTCATACTCGGCCATGTTATTGGTGCTGCTGAAGCAGAGTCTGGTGGTGAAAGGTGTATGGCAACCTTCTGGTGAGATGAGCATAACACTGATACCATTCCCAAGTGCGTTGGAGGCACCATCAAAGTACAGGGTCCATCGGGATCCATGTTCAGGTCCGTCATACGGTCCGTTATCTTCAATGTTGTCTAAGGTCATGATGCCTTCGTCGAGGAATTAAAACTTCATGGATTGGTAATCTTCGACAACTTGATGAGTCAGATGGTCAGCTAGCACACTCCCCTTTATAGCTTTTTGGGTCATGTATTGTATATCGTACTCAGTCAGGATCATTTTCCATCTAGCTATTCTTCCAGATAAAGCAGGCTTTTCAAAGATGTACTTGATCGGATCCATCTTAGAGATCAACAAAGTGGTATGAGTCAACATATACTGCCTTAGCCGGCGAGCAGCCCATACCAAAGTGCAACAAGTTTTCTCGAGCAGTGAGTAGCAAGTGTCACAGTTGGTAAACTTTTTGCTAAGGTAATAAATGGAATGCTCTTTTCGACCAGACTCGTCATGTTGGCCCAATACGCACCCCATTGAATTTTCTAAGACATTCAGATACATGATTAGCGGCCTTCCTTCGACGGGTGGCATCAAGATAGGAGATTCTAGAAAATACTCCTTGATTTTATCGAAAGCAACTTGACAGTCATCATTCCATTTAACCACCTGATCTTTCTTCAACAGCTTGAAGATTGGCTCACAGGTAGATGTTAGATGAGAAATGAACCTTGCAATGTAGTTTAGGCGTCCCAAGAAACCTATGACCTCCTTCTCAGTGCGAGGGACAGGAATTTCTTGTATAGCTTTGACTTTGGCAGGATCAACCTCGATACCTTTGTTGCTGACAATGAAACCCAAGAGTTTACTGGACCTGACTCCGAAAGTGCACTTGTTAGGGTTCAGTTTGAGCTTGTGCTCTTTCAACCTGACAAACAGCTTTTATAGATGGTCGAGGTGTTCTTCTTCTGTCTGTGAACGAGCTATCATGTCGTCCACGTAGACTTTAATCTCATGATGTATCATGTCATGAAATAAAGCTACCATGGCGTGTTGGTAGGTTGCCCCGACATTCTTCAGTCCGAATGGCATCACTTTATAACAGAAGGTACCCCACTGTGTAACAAAAGTAGTCTTCTCCATGTGTTCAGGGGCCATTTTGATCTGGTTGTAACCTGAAAATCCATCCATGAAAGAAAATACCTTGTGCTGAGCTGTGTTGTCAACCAAGATGTCAATGTGCGGTAGTGGAAAGTCATCTTTAGGGCTAGACCTGTTTAAGTCTTTGTAATCCATGCACATTATGACTTTGTCGTCCTTCTTAGGCACGGGCACAATGTTAGCAACCCATTATGGATAGGATGTAACATCAAGAAATCCAGCATTGAACTGCTTCATCACTTCAGCTTTGATCTTTTCGGACATGTCGGGCCTCATTCGGCGGACTTTATGCTTAATTGGTGCACAGTCTTCTCTAGTAGGGAGACGGTGAACCACAATATTTGTATCAAGTCCCGACATGTCTTCGTAGGACCAGGCGAAGATCTCAACATATTCATTTAACAACTGAACTAAGCGCTCTTTGACACTTGGCTCTAGGTTGGCACCCACGCTGACTTCTTTTCTGTCTTCATCAGTACCCAAATTGATTGTCTCTAACAGCTCCTCATGGGGAAGAATAGCCCTTTCTTCCTGTTGTAACAGTCTAGCCAATTCTCCAGGCACTTCACAGTCTTCATCACCTTTGTGTTCAGCATGATTGACCAGATCTTCAGAGTCACTGAAGGCCATAGCAGAATTGTTACCCATGGAATCCGGAATGGAAGGGTACCTGGATTTGTGAGTGTGGGTGTGTGTAAGGGATAGACACCTTTAAACAAATAAAATGTAAAAAGAAAGAAAATGAACACAAAAGTTTATATATGAAAACGTCCATGATTCATTAAAATGGCATATGAAGATGAAAAATCAAACCCTTACAAATGGACCTATGTACCTCGGGTAAGGCACAAGGCAAAAAGTGTACGAATTGTTTAAGAATTATTACAGACCAGCAAAAATGTTTGAAAGATAAATTACTGATTTATGAAAGTAATGGGAACAAAGTCTTTTGCCTCCCAGTTGTTCAGTCCTCCTTCAACAGTAGCAAAAATCCAGTCTTCTATATTGCTCTCCTCTTCACCATCCTCCAAAGCATTGACTCCATGATGAGTGATCTTCACTGGTGGCCCTCCAGCCCTGGAGCGACGCACAGCCTTTTAAGCAGAAGCAGTGAAACCCAAGCCGAATTTATCAGATTTGAAAGGAAAGTCTGGTAGCTGACCCCACATTGTTCTTCCTCCTTCTTCAATCACAGCCTTTGTATCTTTGAGGGATGACATCCGAGGCACGGGTTTGGTAATCAAAGGCACAGAAGACACTGTCTTGGTTGCTGCAACTTCAGGAGAAACCTCTTTAAAGTGCTGAAAGGGGGTCTCGATGAATTCACCATCCAATTCAACATAGCGGAATGAATTTAGATGGCTTATCATGTACTCCTCTTCGCCATGAACTATTATAATTTTCCTCGGGACTGGGTACTTGAGCATTTGGTGCAAAGAATAAGTGACGGCCCCAGCATTGTGGATCCAGGGTCTTCCCAACAAGAAAGAATAGGAAGGACGGATGTCCATCACATAAAATATGGAGTTGAAGGTTTCAGTTCCCACTTTAATCGAGATGTCCACCTCCCCGTGGACCATCCTTTTAGAACCATCAAAGGCTCTGACAATGATATTGCTGGGCTGCAGGGTTAGGCCTTCACAGTCCAATCTTTCTAATGCTTTCTTCGGCAAGACATTTAAAGACGACTCGGTGTCAACCAGAACGTGGGCTAGAGTAGTCCCTCTGCATTCCACCGAGACATGCAAAGCGTCATTATGCTTTCTCCCTTTAGATGTTAAATTGGCATCAGAGAATCCAAGACCATTGTATGCTGTTAGGATAGCTACACATTCCTGGAACTGGTCCGCGGAGGTTTCAAGAGGCACATGGGCCGTCTTCAAGAATCTGATCAAAGCTTTGGCATGAGCTTCGGAACAGAGCAACATGGCCAGCATAGAGATTTTTGAGGGGGTTTGCCCCAGTTGTTCCACAACATCATAGTCGCTTTTCTTAATTATTTTCAAAATCTCTTCCATTTCTTTTTGAGTGGTCTCGGGGATAACCAAAGGCTGAGCCCTCGTCTTGACGGACGCTTCTTGGATCCCTTCCCTTTATCAGCAGCAACAGCAGAGGGTACAACCATGGGAGTTACAACTTCTTCAATAACTGGAGTTCTCGCAGATATGTTGACCGGCACAGGAGTAACCTTAGGAGCAATTGAGGGTCCGAAGATTGCCCTTGGAGGAGCAATCTCCGGAGAGAAAATTCTTCCGATGCGGGAGATTTTACTCGTTCCAGCAATGTTTCCAATGTCGGAAGTCTCTTCATCAGAACTTTCTTCAACTGATTCAATTTGTTTAATACCGTGGTAGAAGATCTCTCCCCCATAGTTCCACGGTATTGATTTGTTGGACTTGTACGGGATGGGCCCCGACATAGTTATCTTCAGAGGTATAATCTTCGGATCGGATGTAATCTTAACAGGTCTTTTGGAGACCTTGGAAAGATTGGAGGATATGGAAATTATAGCAACATCATTGACAGGAGTCGGAGTAACAAGAGTCTTTTCAAAAAGGAATTCTTGATTATCCATTAGGCGTTGGATGCCTAACTTCAACAACGGACAGTCGGATGGTAAGGATGAACAAAGGCAGCAATCTTTTTCACATCTTGGGAAAATCCCAGCCTTCAACAAATTTAACTTGATTATTGGTAACGGAGTCATCAAATCATCAACAGTAGCAACATACAGATCCTCTTCAACAGCATGGGCATTGTGGCCATGCTTTGGCATTGGGGAAGAGATCACATTCGACTTTTCAGGGGCTTCGAATTCCACTTCCTTAGCGTCTATTAAATCCTGAATCTTATTCCTGAGGGCCCAACAATTGTTGGTGTCGTGCCCCAGGCTGTCCGAATGATAAGCACACTTGGTGTTGGGATGGTAATATGGTGATGTAGTGTTAGGGTTCTTAGGGGCCTCCCTTAAACTGGCAAGGTTTAACTTCAAGAGATGGGGTAGAACCTGAGTGGGTGTCATGTTTATCCGGGTATATTGTCGTGCAGGACTTTCCACCCTTTGCTGGTTGGCTCTGGGTTGACTATTTCGAGGCTGATCAGCTGCAGACTTCTAGATCATTACGGCCCCCACCGCTGGCCGGCGCTCAACTCTTCCTTGACCTCTTTGGGAGTAGACAGCTGATACTTCTTTCTTTGCTGGAAAAGTCTTCTTGATGGTAGGAGAAGCAGATGCATCTTTTTGAATTTTACCACTCTTGATTCCGGCTTCAACTCTTTCACCAGTCAGAATTAACTCGGTGAACCCCACAGACGAACTTCCGATCAAGTGATTAAAAAATGGACCTGACAGGGTCCCCAAAAACATATCCACAAGCTCTCTTTCAGATAATGGTGGATGCACCCTTCCAGCCAAGTCCCTCCATTTCTGGGCATACTCCTTGAAACCTTCATTTGAGACGATGCCCATACTCTGTAATTGAGTACGGGTTTGTGCTAAGTCTGTATTATATTGATACTACTTGTAGAAGGCAGCAGCCAGATCCTCCCAATTGTGTCCCCGACAAACTATCCTGAAAAAAGTGGACCCACAGGTCCTTGTCAGAAGAATGAGGTTGAATTTTTCTGATGTAAGACCGCAGGTGCATCTTTGGACAAGACAAACCATCGTATTTAGCAAAAAGATGCACATTAAACTTGGGGGAATGACAATTCCAGAAACCAAACCCAGCTCTTCAAAGTCCAGCCCAGGCACCCTCTGTACCTCCATAGTTGCCAGACATTCTTCCAGATTCTTGTACTTGTCATCTGCAGGAGGGTACTGCTGTTTAGAATAGTCTTCTCCCTCCTCCTCTTCTTCTTCCTCAGACTCAGATGGTACCGCAGCTCCCTTTCCTTTTCCTACCCCTTCATCAGATGTTGAGGGGAAATCCAGGACCCTTCTGGTTTGACCTTCAAATCTTCTACCCAAAGTAGCCACACCAACTCTTTTCTTTTTCTTTTTCTCTTTTTCCTTTTCCTTCTCTAACAGAGCTTTAAGATCCTCCTGACCCTTTACCAAGGTCATGAGTAGTTGTTGGAACTGTGAATTCTGCGCTTGTAAATCTTTGACCGTCTGCTCTATATCCATCTTGCTATTATAAATAGCAGAGAGATAAGGAAACCTGGTGTGAAGACCTGTTTATGCATATGATGAATGAAATGTAGTCATGTAATGCATTCAAGGATTCAGAAATTCAAATTTGTTTCAAACAAAAAGAGAACACACGTCATATTAATAAGATAGAATTTGTTAGTACATAAATGCCCCATGGGAAAAATAAATACAAAATTCTAATGTAAAAAGACGTTGCGCATCCTCTTTTGTGCAATGTAAGTGTTGAGAGTCTGCTCTTCGTGAAGTTGACGAGTAAGTTCTAAAACCTTCTTCTCACTGGCATAGAATTGGGCTTCAAACGTATCGCGTTCTTCCTTGAGCTGTATCCAACTCCTTTGTAAATCTTCAAGTGATGTTGGCATGTCAGGATGTAGGGGGGTGTATGGAACCTCTCCTTCCATAACAGGCTCTTTGATCACAGGGAGAATGTAAGGGTAAGGCATCATAAGACTTTGGGCGCGGGTTTGTACCCACTTGAGGTAAGGCTCAAGAGGGATGGAATTCTTGTGTCCCAAGGTCTTACTGTCTACCTTGTTGGGCATCCTCCAAGCTCTGATAAACCTTTGTCGAAGTCCTTGAGCATCGTTGTCGAAGTCAAAAACCAAGTCTGGAATTAGCATGTCATGTGGGCCATCCCTTCGGGCATACCCAAACTGTCTCAGAGCAAAACATGGGTTGTAGGTAATGCCTCCCCTAATGCCAAGTAGTGGGACATTAGGGAATTCCCCACAATGATCAATGATGATAACATTTTCTCTGGATCGAGAACACCAATGAACATCTGAATGTGTAAGAGTCATCAATCGTTGTGACCACCTCAAGCCTTGCTCATTCTTCAATACTGACTGGGGAAGGTGAGAAATAAACCACCTTGCTAGAAGAGGAGTACAACACATGAGAACACCTCTTTTCCTCATTGTTCGTGTGTGAAATGAGTGTAGGATATCTCCAAGCAAAGTAGGCATAGGATTCCGAGATATGAAAATCTTGACAGCATTCACATCTATAAGCTGATCAGGGTTTGGGAACAAGACCAACCCATAGATGAGAAGTGCTACAATCTCCTCAAAAGCTTGCATATCTAGAGAATTCCAGCAGTCTTGTGCCTTCTCAAACAAAAACTCTGCCAAGAAACCCTTGACACCACTTCTGGTTTCCCAATGACCTATGATATCGGAAGGTTGCAAGTGTAAGGCTTGAGAAACATCTTCAGGCTTTGGATCTCTTTCCATACCGTTGTAGGGTAGTTGATGAAGAATAGGAATCCTCAGGAGTTGAGAAAATTCCTCCAAAGTAGGCACTAACTGGTAATCAGGAAATGTGAAGCAGTGGTGTAGGGGGTCAAAGAACTGGAAAAGAACTTTCACCATGTCTTCCTCTATGTTGGAGTTGACCAAGTTGAGAAGTCGACCATGTCTTTCAGTGAACGGAGAATACTCTGGAATCTTGGAAGTAAGCTCCTTGAGTTGAGGAGGAATTCTCATAAGATTGACCTGAATAGTTTTCCGGCGGAGTGAATCCATTACCTACAAAACAGGAACAAAGATGAAGATCCAAACCCTTAAAATGGTTAGTGGATGCATATGATGCTTCATGATGCTCATGATGTTAAGCATAAGTATATGTACAAGCAAATCACACAAGTTCCTAGTTCAGGCTTGCATGGGGTTTCATAGGTAAGTACCCTCTTGAAGTTTAGTTGGCTCAACCTGTCCTATAAATAGTAACCGGGTTCTAAGGAGCTCAATATCACTAGATTATTTTTTGTGTTCATTGTTTCAGTTTAGCCACTTTACTGGCGACCGAAATATTCCAAGAAAATAACCCTCAATGAGTGTAGTATCGAGTATCTACCAACTTCGGACTGCACCAAAGCCGGTCATCTCACTACCCCTAAAAAAGGCCAAGTTGGTCAAGTAAAGGTTTTAAAAGTCCATTAGTGCTTCATGACATCACTCAGCGGCCCCGTATTCTCTTTGATTAACTCAAAGGCTACCGGTACCCACAAATATGTCACACTAATATAGCTATTGCTTCAACCATGTCGGTATACCCCGCACAGTTTCCACAATGTATTACTATTTACCTATGAATGTTTCCCAAATCTGGGTAGAGGATTCAAACCCAAACAATAGAACCAAATATAAAGCAATCAAAGCAAACAAGGTAAGCATGTAAAGATGATCTAAACCCTAAGTTAACCCCACTTTTAGAACTCCCCAGCAGAGTCGCCAGTTCTGTGATACGGTGGGAGATCTGACTTGAGGTTTTGTGTTTGTGTTTGCAAATGTTTCGGTTTAGCAAGAGTCGCCACCGACTTTTTATTTTATCCAAAGGAAAGGTCAAAAAGCACAGGAAAGACCTTTTAGATGTTTTCTTGGGTTCGGGGGGTAGATTATGAAAAGGGAAGGTGCAAGCACCCTTTTCATCCATGGTTATCCATGGGCTTTTAGTTACTTGTTTAGATCACTTGCTTTTGCTTTTCAATTGTTTGAAATGGTGCTTTTGTGTGTGGTTTTGAAAATATTTTGAAAAGAGGCCTTTGTCTAGGCAACCTTTGTAATGATTTTTGTTTGAATATATACAAAGGTGTTTGTCTTTTGAAAAATGTTTCAATGTTTGAAATTTTGTTTTTTTTGGGAAATGTTTTGAAATTGTGTTATGTACGTGTGATAGTTTGAAAATAGCAAGGATGCTTTGCAAGTTAATCAAGTAACTAGGAGCATCTACCCTACCTACTCAAAAGTCTTTCCTACACATTTTTAACCCTTTGACATGGTTGTTTTACCATTGCATTTGGTAAACAACCTTGTGTTTTGGATGTTAAACGGGACAGGCGCAGGTCATCGTATGACCATGATAGCAATTGTGCTAAGTATCTTAGCAAGTTTTTTGAGGGACTATATCATTTTTGTATAGGCAACCAAGATAGCGTCATCGAGGGACTATGATCTTTTGTTTTGATTTGTTTTGCCAAGATACCTAACATGCATACCATGGCCATTTTTAAGGAAACAAGTGGATGAAACCCTAGGGACGCTTTTGTGCATTCTGTTGTCATTTTTCATGCATTTTTGTCTTGTATTAGTCATGCTATTTGTTTTGATTTTGGTTGTCATACAAACCCTAATCTTTCTATCATGCATATTTGAAAGCTATAAAGTGCGTAAAAGTAAATCTACGACTATTACAACATTGATATGGGGAGGGGGATACAAGTTTGAATAGGGGGTGTTTGCAAGAAAATAAAAACCCTAAATCAACTATTACAACCAAATTGAATTCATTTGCATAAATAAATAAATAAATAGACAATACTTAAATATGCAATTAAATATAGATATGCAAAATGTTTTTGTATTTATTTTTATGTATGTAAAAATGAATTATTTAATGTCTTAAAAAATAAGAAAATAAAAAGATTATTTTTGAAAAGGGTAAAACCCTAATTTGTTTTAAGAAAATATATATTATAATTATTTATTTATGTACAAGAAAATAAATAAAAATATTCACAAAAAATAAAAAAATAAAAAAATGTAAGACAATATTATTTAAGTGTAGAAATAATAAAAATAAAAATATATAATATTTTTTGTATTATTTATCAATTTATTTCAAGAAAATAAAAGTATATATTATTTAATAACTATTTCTATGTCCAAAAAATAATATAAGATAATAAAATAAAATGTGAAAATTTATGAAAATATTTTTGATAATTTTTTATATTTAAAAATAATAATAAAAGTCATAAATGAAAAAGAAATAGAAAAATATACAAAAATAATTTAAATGGGCCAAGGGGGTGTGAGAAGCAAGCAGAGGGGTGCAAAAAGCAAGGCAAAGTCAATTCCAGCCCACATTCATCTTCGTCCCTGACCTTGTGAAACAGAAAAACGCGCGCCAATGGTTCAAACTCGTATCTCCTGCATTTGTGCTTAAAAATAAAAACTTGCAACATGAAAGTTATAGAGCATGATCATACGATTCTAACCATATAAAAAACTTAATCTAACTCTCAAAGACCAGAGAGAATTTCCCTGGCCCTAATTTCTAACCTAGTTTTTTCAGAAAGTTCATCATTCAAATTCTCCCAACTCAGTTAACTTAAATGAATTCTATGCATATGTACAGCTCAAGGGCAATGAGGACTACATTTTTTATTCACAAACCTAAGCCTAATGATTCCTAAATAGAGAGATAGAAGTTTGAATTTTACATGTTTCAGTCAAGCTCGAGTATGGTAATGTAGGGGTTGTGAGTGAGACCTGAGATACTTGTGAGCTTGCTTGAAGTTCCTTTGAGCTTTCCCAATGCTTAGCCTACTTTGAAATAGCTTGACTATGCTTGTAGAACTCAACCTGCAAAGTCAGAATTTGAAAATGGTGAAGCGTGTAAATGGAGTTACAGTGACTTGGGAATGGTTGGGATAGCTTAGGTATGTTGTATGGAGTATGTTGGAACTGGTTGCAAGCAAAACGCACGAGTGGATTGTGATTAGGCTTATGATTTGCAGATCCTGCCCTGTTTTGGCAGAAAATGGGGTTTTTGGTGTACAAGGGTGTTTGAGAGGTTGCTAGCTCGTGTTTCTGGCTTAGTATAATGTGTTCAAGTTGGTTCAAATGTTCACAAGCTTTGGTTTTATCAGATTGCAAAAGATATGGACTTTTGGCACAATGACTTGGTTTTGAAGTAAAAGGTGATTTTGACAATGCAAAGGCTTGTACAATCTAGCTTAGGGTCTGCACATAGTTGGTATACTTTTCCCTATCTTTGTGGATGTGGTTTGCTGCAAAAGATTAAGTACAATGCTCAAGACAAACAAAAATGTAAAAGTTGTGCTTTATGTAAATGGCATTGTTGCCTTTTTGCCAAAAATAGATTAATTCAATGTGTAATCTTCTAAAGCTCATAACAAAGCCTTAATCCATTGTGTTTGCATTCAATTTTTTATTGTGGGAGGGTTTAAGGACCTGTAAACAAGTACAAGTAAGGTTGGACAGAATTTGCAACTTGTATCAACATGAAAAATGCCATGGACAAAAGTGAGAAATGGCCATTTTCTTTTCTTCGATTCTACCTAACCATAAATGATTTTGGAGAGTTCTTGGATATATTGGAAAGCTTGTAACATGCTCTACAATCCATATTTGAAATTAATTTTGATATTTCACTTGGAACCATGTCAAAAATTGCCATGAAGATAGGTCAAAATCCTGCCTAAACTAGGGCAAAATTTTTCTAAGTTAAAAGTTTCATGGACCCTTGTTCACAAAATCATAACTTGAGATCCAAGCATCTTTTGGGAAAACTTTGTGAATAAAAGTTGTAGATTGTATGGAGGACTACAACTTTCATGTTGGAAGTTTTGTTTGAATCCAATTGCATCATGGTGAAAATGTTGGGCAAAGTTGAGAAAAAATAAGAAATTTTCATAACTTAGAAAATTTCTAAGTTATGAAAATTTTCCATTTTAAATCCTAATTTTCAAAATTAGGTTTCTTGGTGAACAAGTTTCATGTTTTGACACATCTTGATGAAAAATGACCCTTGGCACTTGATTTTGACCAAAAAGTCAAAGTTTGACTTTTCAGTGTACAATTGATTTTTGATCAGTTGACTGGAAAATTCATCGGTCAATCCAATGCATTTGAGATCTTTTGAACCTTGTAATTAGGTCAAGATGATTCCATTGAGTCCTTGAATCCATGCTTGAACCCAATTTGCCATTGGCTAGGTCAAAAATCAGAAATTTCCCTTCTATAGTCAAAACCCTAAAAATGACCATTTTGCCCTTTTGGTGATCTGATCAAATTTCTTGAGGAGTTGTGGTCCAAACTTGATCAAATGGTACATATGAGTCTATAATGTTGATGTGGATAAAAAATTATGAGGTTTGACTATAAATTGGCCATAGTTGACTTTTTCCCCAATACAGCTGATTTCTAGGTCAACTGTCCAATTGACTGGGCAAAAATTTGATTCAAGACTTGAAACTTGGTATGGGCAATCTTAGGAGTCCAACATGAAGTATGAAAGTCACATTGAGAATTGAAAGTCCAAAAATCCTTGTGCAAACTCAAACCCTAATTTTAAGTCAACAGTGCAAGGAGATGTCTTGAGCAGAGCAAACCCTAGCTTGGTCTTGAGTTCAAAGAGTCTTGTGAGGGGAAATATTGATAAAATGAGAGGGAAAATTTTGGGGTACAACAGCTGCCCCTGTTCAATCTTCTTGAACCTGAAGAGTTAGATTGGCGAGTTTGCCTTTCGTGACTCGAAGGTAAAAGAGGATTGGACACTAGAGTGCCCGTAAATTTGCACTTGTCAAAATATAGTTGAGAGAATGGGCTTAAAGATGCCATTTGGAAGTGTTAATCTTGTTGGAGATGGGCTTAAAGATGCCATCCAAGAATTTTTGTTGAAAATCAGGAGGATGAACATCATAATGGTATCCGTATCTGGAATGTATCTGAGTCTGAATAAGCGACAGAATAGCACCCGTATCTGGAGCATCTTTGGGCTGGGGGAAAAAATTAGAGTAAGTGACAGCATGGCTACCGTGTCTAGAGCATATCTAGACTGTATCTGAATCTTGAATCTGAATAAGCAATAGAATAGCATTCGTGTCTGGAGCACCTCTAAGCTGTTTTCTGAGTTTTGAATCTGAATAAGCAAATAGAATTGCATCCGTGTCTGGAGCGTCTCTAAGTTGTTTTCATAGCTTTACATATGAATAAGCAATAGAATTGCATCCGTGTCTAGAGCATCTCTAAGCTGTTTTCATAGCTTTACATCTGAATAAGCGATAGAATAACATCTGTGTTTGGAGCGTCTCTAAGCTATTTTCATGATTGCATATTGGTAGCTTGTTAATCTTATCCTGAAAAAGGTAAAATGTTAGCTGAAACACAAAGTTATGTTGCATGCAATGTAAGATGCAATATATGTGTGTGATACGATAGGAGAACTGACTTGAGGTTTTGCGTTTGTAATCGCACTTGTTCGGTTTAGCAAGAGTCGCCACCGACTTTTTATTTTATCCTAAGGAAAGGTTAAAAAGAACAGGAAAAACCTTTGAGATGTTTTCATGGGTTCGGGGAGTAGATTATAGAAAGGGAAGGTATTAGCACCCTTTATATCCATGGTTATCCATGGGCTCTTAGTTACTTTCTTAGATCACTTGCCTTGCTTTTTCAATTGTTTGAAATGGTGCTTTCAATTGTTTGAAATGGTGCTTTGTGTGTGTGGTTTTGAAAATATTTTGAAAAAGATGCCTTGTCTAGGCAAACCTTGTAACAATTCTTTACTCGAATGTTTTACAAAAGGTGTTTGTCTTTTTTAAAAGATGTTTCAAGGTTTTGAAAGTTGTGTTGTGAGGTGTGTTTTTGAAAGTAGTCAAGTTTGTTTTGCAAGTTTGATCAAGTAACTAAGAGTTGTCTACCCCTAAATTTACTCAAAGATATTTCTTATGTTTTAACCCTTTTAACAATATTGTTCCACCATTGTATTTGGTGGACAATCTTGTGTTAGGATGTTAACGGGACGGGCGCGGGTCATCGTTTAGACCATGAATGCAATAGTTCCAAGTGTCTTTGGCAATTTTTCCTTCAAGGGACTTGATAATTTTTTAGGCAACTTGAGAAAGCGTCATCGAGGGACTATGATCATTTGATTTGTTTTTGTTTTGCCAAAGACACTCAACATGCAACATGGCCCATTTTTGAAGGCAACAAGCGGGATTGCCCTAGGGGTGCAAGTGTGAATTGTGTATTGATTGTCATGCATTTATCTTGTGTTAGGTTATCTAGCGGTTGATTTTGAATCTTCGCATACAAACCCTAATTACTATACAGTATATAGAAAGCGATAAATTACGGGAATTTAAAGTCTAAGCTATTACAAATAAGTATCCGAGAATGGGGGTACAAATATTTACAAATGGGGATGAGTCTTATCAGGATAGTAGTGTCCAAATAATATTTACAACCAAATCGAATTGCATTCTCAATGTAAAATGTAGCAATGTATAAGAATAAAAGCAATGTACCAAAAGTATTTGTGAAAGTGTATGTGTTTATTTACAAGTGATAAAAATATATTAACCTAATTCCATATTAAGTATTTTATTTATTTTTATGTTTTTTGTTAATATTATATGAACAAAAGTTTTAATTAAAAAAAAAAGAAGGGAATATTCAACCTTTAAAAAGTCTTATTTTTTATGTACTTTATTGATATTAATGTCTTTTAGGAAGTTTTATAAAAGTGACTTATTAAACAAAGAAAAGTTTTAAAGGGAAAAGTATTTAAACTTAACAAAAATCTATTATTTATGTATTTTTAAATGTAATAAAAAAAATATTTAATAAAATTTTTACATAAAAAATTAACATGTTATTTAACAACAAAAAAAGAATTAAGTTATGAAAATTAAAAAGTGTTGATTTTAAAAAAGTATAAAAAGGTTATATGGGCCTCATGTGGTAATGGGCCCAAGTAAAAAAACAAACAAAACAAACAAAAAGGGGGGGTAAGGCGCCTGAATCAGTTGGGCTTAGGCAGATAATGGGGCAGAGGCCCAATGGCACGTTTGACACATTTTGTTTAGGGTTGAATTGTTTTGTTTCAGAGTAAGGGTTTACAGCGTTTCACAAACGGCGCCGCTCATCTTCTTCTTCGTTCTTCGCCTCTTCACTTTCTCAAGCCAAGGCCATTGACGTTCCTGAACGAACTCCGCCTATGGCCACTAGGCGCCACCGTCAACTCATCCTCCCTCCATGGTCAAGCAAGGCGGGGACACGAAAAGGTTTGATTTCTGTTTTATGCGTTTTTAGGTTTTCAAGGATTTATCTCTTGCATGTTTTACCTCTTACACGCTATTGATTTTTATATGCTATCTTTGTTTGTGTGAGGTGTGAAAGAAAAGGGAAGAAGAAATTAACCTTTGGAGAGGAGACGGAGGAATGGGCTGGAGGCGTGTCTCAGGCGGCCGGAGGCGGAGGGAGTATGATGTTGTGCTAGCTTTGTGGCCTTCCCTGGTATTTGTATCTTCCTTTCGGTTTTATGATGAACACTTCTCTGAAAACCCTAGATTGCCCATTTCTGAGACTTCTTTTCCTCTTCTGCTTGCTTGTTGAATATTTGTTCTTTTATTCTGAGCTGCTTTCTGGCTTTGATTTGTTTGATCCTGTGATGAGCTTGGCTCTGAGGATGCTTTTGCTTCAGTTGTTGTTGATATGTTCTTCCTCTCTTTTGCTTCAGTTGGTATTGTTTGGATATTTTATTTCAATGATGATTATTTCTGAGAATGACTTTAATGTTGTTGCTTCATGATGTTTGATGCTGAGTTTTGGATGGGTTGGAATCTAGCTTGCTTTGAACGCAGGTTTGTTAGGTTGTAACAGGTTTCAAGCTTATTGTTTAGGCTTTTCTGTTTATGGATTACAGGCTTATTGGCTTGGTTACAGGCTTGAAGTTTAGAATTTTGTTTGAGATTTATGCAGGTTAAGGCTTGAGGTTACAGGCTTCTGGTTTTGACAGGCTTCAGGCTTGTGTTGATTTGAAGGCATGCCTTTGATTGCTGTTTTTAGGCAGGATGTGTTATATGCAGGTTTGGCTTTTTGGCTTGTGTTCTTAACACAGTTTTGAAAGGCTCGTGTTTGAAGTTGTAACAGGTTTGAGAACTTGTTTGGAAGTTACAGGCTCATTGTTGTTGGCTTCTGTTTAGAGGCTTATTGTGGTTACAAGCAGGAGACAAGCTTTGGTTGCAGTTTGTAACCTATATCTTCCTATGTCTTTTCTGCCTCTCCCTTTTGTTCTGATACTTCTTTGTTATATCCTTGTCCTTAAGCCTGCTGTACTGTAAGCCTTCCCCTTCTCTCTCTCTTCTCTCTCTCCACAGATAAAAAGCATTTTTTATTGCTTTAGACTGTACTTACTCTGAAAAAGTGTGGGTGGAAAATGATGATAAGATTTGAATATGTTTGCTTGCATTGTTAGCTTTGCTCTGTGTACTTTCTTGTTTTCCAGATTTCCTGCATATCTTTGATATCTTCTTTGGACAGTTTTGACAGCTTTTGGACAGTTTGGTTGACATTTCGGACTTGGTTAGGCATTTTTTCAGTTTGCATATGTGCAGTTCAGTTTGGACTTTGTAATTTGTTTGGCATATTCAGTTTGTCCATTTTGACATTTTTGTTGACACTTTGCAATTTGAAATTATGCAGCCTTGTACATTTAATTAATTCCAATGCTTGCAAACATTTTCTTTCCCTCTTTGTGAACCAAGAGTCTTCTTGTGATTTGCAGAGAGGGCGAACAAACTGATTCCGGCCAACACTTTTAATGATGAGCTTTAATTATCTGTCTGCCTTTTTTTTAATTCATCTGTGTTTGACTTCTTTTTCTTTTTTTTTGTCTTTGCAGATAAAAAAATCAGTTGAGCAATGGAGAGCAGCAGTAGAAGATGAAGGTTTAGGATAGATTTAGGATATAATTTATTTTAATTTTAATCATTGTAATAAATATTATTATAAATACTTGTAAATAATTACTGTATTTAAATAACACTTGTACCAATAATTAAAAATAAATAAAAGTCTTTTTTGTCAGATATCTCTTTAATTCTTCTGCATTCATTTATTTAATTACTTTAATTTCTTGAATTATAATAATTGGAAATTATCCAATAATTTTAACTTAGAAATTATAAATAATCAATAAACGTCCGGCGTTCCGAATAACCAAAAAACATCGCACAGTTAAACAAGCAACCTCCATATGTCCTTTATTTCACTGATTAGACCAAACACTTCAAACTCTCAATCAGAAGCCTCAGCCCATGTCCCAGATGTTTAGACCTTGAGAAACAGAAATCTTGAGCAAACGTCAAAGCAGTGTAACAACCAATTAAAACACTGTGGATTCAAATTCTTCTGAAACTGCGCGTGCAAACCCTAATTCTTAATTTAATGTCAAAGAAAGCGTCTGCCGGATCAAACCCTGAGCCAAACTCAACCAAATCAATAGAAACCCTAATAATCTGCTTGAACTGATTCAAAATCAAAGGAAATCCTAATTTTGTCTAACTGGTGAGAAAAGTCTGTTTGACCGATTCTTAAGCCAATCTGAAAAATCAGGAGAAGCCCGAAGTTGTGATTTCTTGTGAAAAGAGGAAGGCAAATTTTGGGGTACAACAATGTGTTTTAACAATGTTCATGATATATGAATGTAATGTATGCGCATGTAAGCTGATTAGCTGTCTTGCTGAGGAAAATAAATCCTTGATAGCTAGAGATAAAGAAATCCTTGACTGCTGCCGGGGAATATAAATCCATGACCGCTGCTGGAGATTCAAGATCTTTGACAACTCGCGGGGATTATCAAAAACTTTGACAACTTCTGTGAGGATGTGAGAATCCTTCACGACTTTCCTGGGGATGCAGGGATCCTTCAAGTCCTTGGAGGATGATAAACATTATGTTGTGAGAATAAATACCAAGTGTTATTTGAGAAACCTGTTTGGGGAATTCCGAGAACTTTGATGACTATGGATGGAGATTACACAAAGGGAATCCTTACTCGACTGGGGAATAGGGAAAACTTTTGGTGATCTCTATCGGGGATCAAACAAAGGAAAACCTTGATCTGTTGGAGAATAAGGAAGACTCTGATGGCCTCTGCGGAGAACTGAGAATGAGAATCTTCAATCTACTAGGGGAATTTGAATCCTTGGGGACTTCAAGCTGAGGAATCAAGAATGAGAGTCTTCGATCTGCAAGGGATTAAAAATTCTGATAAATTCATGCTGAGAGTAAAGAAGGCTCTGGCAACTTCACTGGGGAATCAAGAATGAGAATTTTCATCTTGTTGGGGAGTAAAAACTCTGTGGGGAGTAATTATATTGTTGGTAAGTTATCCTGCTGGAGGGTAAGTTCAAGACTCTGGGGGAAAAGCTTATTCATGTTTGGAAAAAATTCAGGAGTTCGGGTTGTATGCCAATCTACTGGGGAATTATCCTAGGTTAGGGATAAAGCAAAAGCTAATTGTTATCTGATTGGATCTCAGACTTTAAGACAACTTGCTGGGGAATCTGGAGAAATTGGATGGTTTCTGCTGTATATTGATAGTCTCAGCTCCGTTGGGGATCTTAATGACATGCTGATTTGATTGTGTACAGAAATTTGACTCCGTTGGGGAAGAAGGTTTCCTCTTTGCTGAGGGTCTGTAGTTCAAATTTTTGGCTCCGCTGGGGATTAGGAGTTTGAAAACTTAACTCTGGTGTGGGTTTTGAAATTTGTCTCCGCTGGGGATATGTATTTCAAGGTTTTAGCTCCACTGGGGGATCCAGATGATATGCTGCAGGGGATTTCTCCTGGAATAGCCTAAAGACGTCTTCCTATACTTTCAACCTATCAATAATTATTCTTTCCCATTTCTTTTATTTGTAAACATGTGATTATATTCAAATGCATATGTTTATTAAATAAATCATTGGACGTTTTCAAATAAAACACAAGTGTAAAAAAAGAGAGAAAAGGCAAATAGTTTTCTGCACTTTGAATTAACTTTGTGTAAGTATTTCGTACAAAGGAGACATACATCCTAGTAAGAGAATGTTGTCGTAAAAATGAGAAACATTTATACAAAGAAAGATAGCTATGTGTAAAAAAATTCCATGGGGTTCCCATTCTGCTATAGCCTTCGTAACTCTGAATATCTTGTCCATTTGTTGCTTCGTCCGAAGATGGTTGAATCGATCAAAAGCCTGGAGCTTGTCTGGCGAAGAGATTGTCTTTAAAGTGACCCGACGAGACATAGTCATACGCTTTAATTCCCTAACTTTTTCCCGGACCGCCCTTTCAGGTTTTCGATCCACCGGGAAACCCTTTTTTGCCCAAGTCGCCCTTTCGGGTTTTCAACTTGCCGGGTCAATTATGCGTAGTACCTTTTGACTATGTCTGCATTCGCAGGGTGTGGCAGGTCATCGCCGTCCATGGTGGTCAAGATCATTGCCCCACCAAAAAAGATGTTTTTGATCACAAATGGTCCTTCGTAGGTAGGAGTCCATTTTCCCCTGGGATCACTTTGCGGAAAGATGATCTGCTTGATTACAAGATCCCCGACTTGATATACCTGGCGCCTGACTTTCTTGTTGAAAGCCTTTATCATCCATTTTTGATACGTCTGACCATGGAAAGCAGCAGTAAGTCGCTTTTCATCAATCAAATTAAGTTGATCAAGCAGGGTCTGAATCCAATCGTCTTCACTCAAACCAGCATCCTTCATGATTCTCAAGGAGGGAATCTGAACCTCGATAGGCAAAACAACTTCCATGCCGTATACCAAAGAATAGGGTGTTGCCCCAGTTGATGTACGCGTCGTGGTACGGTACCCGTGCAGAGCAAACAGTAACATCTCATGCCAGTCCTTGTAGGTGACTCATCTTTTGTATAATCTTCTTGATATTTTTGTTCGCAGCTTCGACAGCACCGTTCATCTTTGGCTGATAGGGAGATGAATTGTGATGTTGAATCTAGAACTGCTAGCACAAAGCGGTGATCATAGTATTGTTAAGGTTTGTACCGTTGTCTGTGATTATCCTATCAGGGATACCATACCGGCAGATAAGGTTCTGCTTGATGAAGCAGGCAACCACATTCTTTGTAATGGAGGCGAAGGAAGCTTCTTCGACCCACTTGGTAAAGTAATCAATGGCCACCAGAATGAAACGGTGTCCATTGGATGTTGTAGGCTTGATCTCTCCAATCATGTTGATTCCCCACATCGCGAATGGCCAAGGAGCTGTTAAGACATTGAGAGGAACTGGAGGTATGTGTACCTTGTCTGCATAGATTTGACATTTATGGCATGTTCGGGAATGTTGATGATAGTCATCTTCCATGGTAGACCAGTAATAGCCTGCCCGTAGAATCTTTTTGGCCATCGTATGTCCGCTAGAGTGGGTCCCGAAGGTACCATTATGCAGTTCAGCCATGATCTATTTAGCTTTAACCTTGTCCACACAATGGAGTAGAATGCAATCATGATTGCACTTGTATAGGATACCATTGCTCAAGAAGAACTTAGTTGAGAATCTCCTTAAGAACTTTTTTTCGTTGACTAAAGCTCCTTCAGGGTATTCTTGTGCCTCGAGATACCTTTTGACTTCGTGAAACCAAGGTCGGTCCACTACTTCTTCGGTATTAATCTCGTGACAATGTGCAGGTTCATCCATTCGCTCCATGGTGATTTGGGGAGCCTCATTATCCCAGTTAAGTTTAAACATGGATGACATTGTAGCTAGAGCATCTGCTAGCTGATTTTCTTATCGCGGGAAGTGCTCAAAGGTAATCTGCTCGAAATGTGGTAACAATGTCAGAACATGTTCTTTGTAAGGGATGAGGTTAGGATGTTTAGTGTCCCACTCTCCTTTGATCTGACTGATGACCAAAGCTGAGTATCACAACACCACCAAAGATTTGATACCCAGGTCTATTGCAGCCTTGAGTCCAAAGATGCAAGCTTCATACTCGGCCATGTTGTTGGTGCAGCTGAAGCAGAGTCTGACGGTGAAAGGTGTATGGAAACCTTCTGGTGAGATGAGCACAACACCGATACCGTTCCCAAGTGCGTTGGAGGCACCATCAAAGTATAGGGTCCATTGGGATCCTTGTTCAGGTCCGTCATACGGTCTGTTATCTTCAATGTTGTCTAAGGTCATGATGTCTTCGTCGGGGAAGTCAAACTTCATGGATTGGTAATCTTCGACAGCTTGATGAGCCAGATGGTCAGCTAGCACACTCCCCTTTATAGCTTTTTGGGTCGTGTACTGTATATTGTACTCATTCAGGATCATTTGCCATCTAGCTATTCTTCCAAATAAAGCAGGCTTTTCAAAGATGTACTTGATCAGATCCATCTTAGAGATCAACAAAGTGGTATGAGTCAACATATACTTCCTTAGCCGGCGAGCAACCCATACCAAAGCGCAGCAAGTTTTCTCGAGTAGTGAGTAGCGAGTCTCACAGTCGGTAAACTTTTTGCTAAGGTAATAAATGGCATGCTCTTTTCGGCCAGACTCGTCATGTTGGCCCAATACGCACCCTATTGAATTTTCTAAGACAGTCAGATACATGATTAGCGGCCTTTCTTCGATGGGTGGCATCAAGATAGGAGGTTCTAGCAAATACTCCTTGATTTTATCGAAAGCAACTTGACAGTCATCATTCCATTTAACCACCTGATCTTTCTTGAACAGCTTGAAGATTGGCTCACAGGTAGATGTTAGGTGAGAAATGAACCTTGCAATGTAGTTTAGGCGCCCCAAGAAACCTCTGACCTCCTTCTCAGTGCGAGGTGCAGGTATTTCTTGTATAGCTTTGACTTTGGCAGGATCAACCTCGATACCTTTTTTGCTGACAATGAAACCCAAGAGTTTACCGGACCTGACTCCGAAAGTGCACATGTTAGGGTTCAGTCTGAGCTTGTACTCTTTCAACCTGACAAACAACTTTTGCAGATGGTCGAGGTGTTCTTCTTCTGTCTGTGAACGGGCTATCATGTCGTCCACGTAGACTTCAATATCATGATGTATCATGTCATGAAATAAAGCTACCATGGCGTGTTGGTAGGTTGCCCCGGTATTCTTCAGTCCGAATGGCATCACTTTATAGCAGAAGGTACCCCACTGTGTAACAAAAGTAGTCTTCTTCATGTCTATTTTGATCTGGTTGTAACCTGAAAATCCATCCATGAAAGAAAATACCTTGTGCTGAGCTGTGTTGTCAACCAAGATGTCAATGTGCGGTAGTGGAAAGTCATCTTTAGGGCTAGCCCTGTTTAAGTCTTTGTAATCCATGCACATTCTGACTTTTCCGTCCTTCTTAGGCACGGGCACAATGTTAGCAACCCATTTAGGATAGGATGTAACAACAAGAAATCCAGATTTGAACTGCTTCATCACTTCAGCTTTGATCTTTTCGGACATGTCGGGCCTTATTCGGCGGACTTTCTGCTTATTGGTGGACAGTCTTCTCTAGTAGGGAGACGGTGAACCACAATATATGTATCAAGTCCCATCATGTCTTCGTAGGACCAGGCGAAGATCTCAACATATTCATTTAACAACTGAACTAAGTGCTCTTTGACACTTGGCTCTAGGTTGGCACCCACTCTGACTTATTTTCTGTCTTCATCAGTACCCAAATTGATTGTCTCTAACAGATCCTTATGGGGCAGAATAGCCCTTTCTTCCTGTTGTAGCAGTCTAGCCAATTCTCCAGGCACTTCACAGTCTTCATCACCTTCGTATTCGGCATGATTGACCAGATCTTCAGAGTCACTGAAGGCCATAGCAGAATTGTTACCCATAGAATCCGGAATGGAAGGGTACCTGGATTTGTGAGTGTGAGTGTGTGTAAGGGATAGCCACCTTTAAACAAATAAAATGTAAAAAGAAAGAAAATGAACACAAAAGTTTATATATGAAAACGTCCATGATTCATTAAAATGGCATATGAAGATGAAAAATCAAACCCTTACAAATGGACCTATGTACCTCGGGTAAGGCACAAGGCAAAAAGTGTACGAATTGTTTAAGAATTGTTACAGACCAACAGAAATGTTTGAAAGATAAATTACTGATTTATGAAATTAATGGGAACAAAGTCTTTTGCCTCCCAGTTGTTCAGTCCTTCTTCAACAGTAGGGAAAATCCAGTCTTCTAGATTGCTCTCCTCTTCACCATCCTCCAAAGCATTGACTCCATGATGGGTGATCTTCACTGGTGGCCCTTCAGCTCGGGAGCGACGCATAACCTTTTGAGCAGAAGCAGTGAAACCCAATCCGAATTTATCATATTTGAAAGGAAAGTCTGGTAGCTGACCCCACATTGTACTTCCTCCTTCTTCAATCACAGCCTTCACATCTTTGAGGGATGACATCTGAGGCACAGGTTTGGTAATCAAAGGCACAGAAGACACTGTCTTGGTTGCTGCAACTTCAGGAGAAACCTCTTCAAAGTGCTGAAAGGGGGTCTCGATGAATTCACCATCCAATTCAACATAGCGGAATGAATTTAGATGGCTTATCATGTTCTCCTTTTCTCCATGAACTGTTATAATTTTCCCCTGGACTGGGTACTTGAGCATTTGGTGCAAAGAAGAAGTGACGGCCCTAGCATTGTGGATCCAGGGTCTTCCCAACAAGCAAGAATAGGAAGGACGGAAGTCCATCACATAAAATATGGAGTTGAAGGTTTCAGTTCCCACTCTAGTCGGGATGTCCACCTCCCCGTGGACCATCCTTTTAGAACCATCAAAGGATCTGACAATGATATTGCTGGGCTTCAGGGTTAGGCCTTCACAGTCCAATATGTCTAATGCTTTCTTCGGCAAGACATTTAAAGACGATCCGGTGTCAACCAGAACGTGGCCTAGAGTAGTCCCTATGTATTCCACTAAGACATGCAAAGCGTTATTATGCTTTCTCCCTTTAGATGTTAAATCGGCATCGGAGAATCCAAGACCATTGTCTGCTGTTAGGCTAGCTACACATTCTTGGAATTGGTCCGCGGAGGTTTCCTGAGGCATGTGGGTCGTCTTCAAGAATCTGATCAAAGCTTTGGCATGAGCTTTAGAACAGAGCAACAGGGCCATCATAGAGATTTTTGAGGGGGTTTGCCCCAGTTGTTCCATAACATCATAGTCGCTTTTCTTAATTATTTTCAAAATCTCTTCCATTTCTTTTTAAGTGGTCTCGGGGATAACCAAAGGCTGAGCCCTCTTCCTGACGGGCGCTTATTGGATCCCCTTCCCTTTATCAGCAGCAACAGCAAAGGGTACAACCATGGGAGTTACAACTTCTTCAATAACTAGAGTTCTCGCAGATATGTTGACCGGCACAGGAGTAACCTTAGGAGCAATTGAGGGTCCAAAGATTGCCCTTGGAGGAGAAATCTCCAGAGAGAAAATTCTTCCACTGCGGGTGATTTTACTCGTTCCAACAATGTTTCCAATGTCGGAAGTCTCTTCATCAGAACTTTCTTCAACTGATTCAATCTGTTTAATACCGTGGTAGAAGATCTCTCCCCCATAGTTCCATGGTATTGATTTGTTGGACTTGTACGGGATGGACCCCGACATAGTTATCTCCAGAGGTACAATCTTCGGATCGGATGTAATCTTAACAGGTCTTTTGGAGACCTTGGAAAGATTGGCGGATATGGTAATTATAGCAACATCGTTGACAGGAGTCGGAGTAACAGGAGTCTTTTCAAAAAGGATTTCTTGATTATCCATTAGGCGTTGGATGCCTAACTTCAACAACGGACAGTCGGATGGTAAGGATGAACAAAGGCAACAATCTTTTTCACATCCTGGGAAAATCCCAGCCTTCAACAGATTTAACTTGATTATCGGTAACGGAGTCATCAAATCATCAAAAGTAGCAACATACAGATCCTCTTCAACAGCATGGGCATTGTGGCCATGCTTTGGCATTGGGGCAGAGATCACATTCAGATTTTCAGGGGCGTCGAATTCCACTTCCTTAGCATATATTAAATCCTGAATCTTATTCCTGAGAGCCCAACAATTGTTGGTGTCGTGCCCCAGGCTGTCCGAATGATAAGCACACTTGGCGTTGGGATGGTAATGTGGTGACGTAGTGTTAGGGTTCTTAGGGGCATCCCTTAAACTGGAAAGGTTTAACTTCAAGAGATGGGGTAGAACCTGAGCAGGTGTCATGTTTATCTGGGTATATTGCCGTGCAGGCCTTTCGACCCTTTGCTGGTTGGCTCTGGGTTGACTGTTTCGAGGTTGATCAGCTGCAGACTTCTGGATCATTACGGCCCCTACCACTGTTCGGCGCTTAACTCTTCCTTGACCTCTTTGGGAGTAGACAGCTGATACTTCTTTCTTTGCTGGAAAAGTCTTCTTGACGGCAGCGGAAGCAGATGTATCTTTTTGAATTTTACCGCTCTTGATTCCGGCTTCAACTCTTTCACCAGTCAGAATCAACTCGGTGAACCCCCCAGACGAACTTCCGATCAAGTGATTAAAGAAGGGACCTGACAGGGTCCCCAAAAACATATCCACAAGCTCTCTTTCAGATAATGGTGGCTGCACCCTTCCAACCAAGTCCCTCCATTTCTGGGCATACTCCTTGAAACCTTCATTTGAGACCATGCCCATACTCTGTAATTGAGTACGGGTTGGTGCTAAGTTCGCATTATATTAATACTGCTTGTAGAAGGAAGCAGTCAAATCCTCCCAATTGTGCATATCAGACCTCTCAAGCTGGTAGGACCAATCAAATTACGTCCCCGACAAACTATCCTGAAAAAAGTGGACCCACAGGTCCTTGTCAGAAGAATGAGGTTGAATTTTTCTGACGTAAGACCGCAGTTGCATCTTTGGACAAGACAAACCATCGTATTTAGCAAAAAGAGGCACTTTAAACTTGGGGGGAATGACAATTCCAGAAACCAAACCCAGCTCTTCAAAGTCCATCCCATGCACCCTCTGTACCTCCATAGTTGCCAGACATTCTTCCAGATTCTTGTACTTGTCATCTACAGGAGGGTACTGCTGTTCAGAATAGTCTTCATCCTCCTCCTCTTCTTCTTCCTTAGACTCAGATGGTACCACAGCTCCCTTTCCTTTTCCTACCCCTTCATCAGATGTTGAGGGGAAATCCAGGACCCTTCTGGTTTGCCCTTCAAATCTTCTACACAAAGTAGCCACACCAACTCTTTTCTTTTTCTTTTTCTCTTTTTCTCTTTTTCCTTCTCTAACAGAGCTTTAAGATCCTCCTAACCCTTTGCCAAGGTCATGAGTACTTGTTGGAACTGTGAATTCTGCGCTTGTAAATCTTTGATTGTCTGCTCTATATCCATCTTGCTGTTATAAACAGCAGAGAGATAAGGAAACCTGGTGTGAAGACCTGTTTATGCATATGATGAATGAAATGTATTCATGTAATGCATTCAAGGATTCAGATATTCAAATTTGTTTCAAACAAAAAGGGAACACATGTCATATTAATAAGATAGAATTTGTTAGTACATAAATGCCCCATGGGCAAAATAAATACAAAATTCTAATGTAAAAAGACGTTGCGCATCCTCTTTGGCGCAATTTAGGAGTTGAGAGTCTGCTCTTCGTGAAGTTGACAAGTAAGTTCTAAAACCTTCTTCTCACTGGCGTAGAATTGGGCTTCAAACGTATCGCGTTCTCCCTTGAGCTGTATCCAACTCCTTTGTAAATATTCAAGTGATGTTGGCATGTCAGGATGTAGGAGGTTGTATGGAACCTCTCCTTCCATAACAGGCTCTTTGATCACAGGGAGAATGTAAGGGTAAGGCATCATAATATTTTGGGTGCGGGTTCATAGCCACTTGATGTAAGGCTCAAGAGGGATGGAATTCTTGTGTCCCAAGGTCTTACTGTCTACCTTGTTGGGTATCCTCCAAGCTCGGATAAACCTTTGTCGAAGTCCTTGAGCATCATTGTCGAAGTCAAAAACCAAGTCTGGAATCAGCATGTCATGTAGGCCATCCCTTCGGGCATACCCAAACTGTCTCTGAGCCAAACATGGGTTGTAGGTAATGCCTCCCCTAATGCCAAGTAGTGGGACATTAGGGAATTCCCCATAACGATCAATGATGATAACATTTTCTCTGGATCGAGAACACCAATGAACATCTGAATGTGTAAGAGTCATCAATCGTTGTGACCACCTCAGGCCTTGCTCATTCTTCAAGACTGACTGGGGAAGGTGAGAAATAAACCACCTTGCTAGAAGAGGAGTACAACACATGAGAACACCTCTTTTCCTCGTTGTTCGTGTGTGAAATGGGTGTAGGATATCCCCAAGCAAATTAGGCACAGGATTCTGAGATATGAAAATCTTGACAGCATTCACATCTATAAGCTGATCAGGGTTTGGGAACAAGACCAACCCATAGATGAGAAGTGCTACAATCTCCTCAAAAGCTTGCAGATCTAGATAATTCCAGCAGTCTTGTGCCTTCTCAAACAAAAACTTTGCCAAGAAACCCTTGACACCACTTCTGGTTTCCCAATGACCTATGATATCAGAAGGTTGCAAGTGTAAGGCTTGAGCAACATCTTCAGGCTTTGGATCTCTTTCTGTATCATTGTAGGGTAGTTGATGGAGAATAGGAATCCTCAGGAGTTGAGAAAATTCCTCCAAAGTAGGCACTAACTGGTAATCAGGAAATGTGAAGCAGTGGTGTAGGGGGTCAAAGAACTGGAAGAGAACTTTCACCATGTCTTCCTCTATGTTGGAGTTGACCAAGTTGAGAAGTCGACCATGTCTTTCAGTGAATGGAGAATACTCTGGAATCTTGGAAGTAAGCTCCTTGAGTTGAGGAGGAATTCTCACAAGATTGACCTGAATAATTTTCCGGTGGAGTGAATCCATTACCTACAAAACAGGAACAAAGATGAAGATCCAAACCCTTGAAATGGTTAGTGGATGCATATGATGCTTCATGATGCTCATGATGTTAAGCACAAGTATATGTACAAGCAAATCACACAAGTTCCTAGTTCAGGCTTGCATGGGGTTTCATAGGTAAGTACCCTCTTGAAGTTTAGTTGGCTCAACCTGTCCTATAAATAGTAACTGGGTTCTAAGGAGCTCAATATCACTGGATTATTTTCTGTGTTCATTGTTTCAGTTTAGCCACTTTACTGGAGACCGAAATATTCCAAGAAAATAACCCTCAATGAGTGTAGTATCGAGTATCTACCAACTTTGGACTGCACCAAAGCCGATCATCTCACTACCCCTAAAAAAGGCCAAGTTGGTCAAGTAAAGGTTCTAAAAGTCCATTAGTGCTTCATGACATCACTCAACGGCCCCGTATTCTCTTTGATTAACTCAAAGGCTACCGGTACCCATAAATATGTCACACTAATATAGCTATTGCTTCAACCATGTCGGTATACCCCTCACATTTTCCATAATGTATTGCTATTTACCTATGAATGTTTCCCAAATCCGGGTAGAGGATTTAAACCCAAACAATAGAACCAAATATAAAGCAATCAAAGTAAACAAGGTAAGCATGTAAAGATGATCTAAACCCTAAGGTAACCCCACTTTTAGAACTCCCCAGCAGAGTCTCCAGTTCTGTGATACGGTGGGAGAACTGACTTGAGGTTTTGCGTTTGTGTTTGCAAATGTTTCGGTTTAGCAAGAGTCGCCACCGACTTTTTATTTTATCCAAAGGAAAGGTCAAAAAGCACAGGAAAGACCTTTGATATGTTTTCTTGGGTTCAGGGGGTAGATTATGAAAAGGGAAGGTGCAAGCACCCTTTTCATCCATGGTTATCCATGGGCTCTTAGTTACTTGTTTAGATCACTTGCTTTTGCTTTTCAATTGTTTGAAATGGTGCTTTTGTGTGTGGTTTTGAAAATATTTTGAAAAGAGGCCTTTGTCTAGGCAACCTTTATAATGATTTTTGTTTGAATATATACAAAGGTGTTTGTCTTTTGAAAAATGTTTCAATGTTTGAAAGTTTTTTTTTTTGGGAAATGTTTTGAAATTGTGTTATGTACGTGTGATAGTTTAAAGATAGTAAGGATGTTTTGCAAGTTGATCAAGTAACTAGGAGCATCTATCCTACCTACTCAAAAGTCTTTCCTACACATTTTTAACCCTTTGACATGGTTGTTTTACCATTGCATTTGGTAAACAACCTTGTGTTTTGGATGTTAAACGAGACAGGTGCGGGTCATCGTATGACCATGATAGCAGTTATGCTAAGTATCTTAGCAAGTTTTTTGAGGGACTAGATCATTTTTGTATAGGCAACCAAGATAGCGTCATCGAGGGACTATGATCTTTTGTTTTGATTTGTTTTTCCAAGATACCTAGCATGCATACCATTGCCATTTTTAAGGCAACAAGTGGGTGAAACCCTAGGGATGCTTGTGTGCATTGTGTTGTCATTTTTCATGCATTTTTGTCTTGTATTAGTCATGCTATTTGTTTTGATTTTGGTTGTTATACAAACCCTGATCTTTCTATCATGCATATTTGAAAGCTATAAAGTGCGTAAAAGTAAATCTACGACTATTACAACATTGATATGGGGAGGGGGATACAAGTTTGAATAGGGGGGTGTTTGCAAGAAAATAAAAACCCTAAATCAACTATTACAACCAAATTGAATTCATTTGCATAAGTAAATAAATAGACAATACTTAAATGTGCAATTAAATATAGATATGCAAAATGTTTTTGTATTTATTTTTATGTATGTAAAAGTGAATTATTTAATGTCTTAAAAAATAAGAAAATAAAAAGATTATTTTTGAAAAGGGTAAAACCCTAATTTGTTTTAAGAAAATATATATTATAATTATTTATTTATGTACAAGAAAATAAATAAAAATATTCACAAAAAATAAAAAAAAAACAAAAAAAAACATGTAAGACAATATTATTTAAGTGTATAAATAATAAAAATAAAAATATATAATGATTTTTGTATTATTTATGAATCTATTTCAAGAAAATAAAACTATATATTATTTAATAACTATTTCTATGTCCAAAAAATAATAAAAAATAATAAAATAAAATGTGAAAATTTAAGAAAATATTTTTGATAATTTTTTATATTTAAAAAAAATAATAAAAGTCAGAAATGAAAAAGAAATAGAAAAATATACAAAAATAATTTAAATGGGCCAAGGGGGTGTGAGAAGCAAGCAGAGGGGTGCAAAAAGCAAGGCAAAGTCAAGCCCAGCCCACATTCATCTTCGTCCTTGACCTTGTGAAAGAGAAAAACGCGCGCCAATGGTTCAAACTCGTATCTCCTGCATTTGTGCTTAAAAACAAAAACTTGCAACATGAAAGTTATAGAGCATGATCATACGATTCTAACCATATAAAAAACTTAATCTAACTCTCAAAGACCAGAGAGAATTTCTCTGGCCCTAATTTCTAACCTAGTTTTTTCAGAAAGTTCATCATTCAAATTCTCCCAGCTCAGTTAACTTAAATGAATTCTATGTATATGTACAGCTCAAGAGCAATGAGGACTAAATTTTTTTTGTTCACAAACCTAAGCCTAATGATTCCTAAATAGAGAGATAGAAGTTTGAACTTTACCTGTTTCAGTCAAGCTCTAGTATGGCAATGTAGGCGTTGTAAGTGAGACCTGAGATACTTGTGAGCTTGCTTGAAGTTCCTTTGAGCTTTCCCAAGGCTTAGCCTGCTTTGAAATAGCTTGAATATGCTTGTAGAACTTAACCTGCAAAGTCAGAATTTGAAAATGATGAAGTGTGTAAATGGAGTTACAATGACTTGGGAATGGTTGGGATAGCTTAGGTATGTTGTATGGAGTATGTTGGAACTGGTTGCAAGCAAAACGCACGAGTGGATTGTGATTTAGCTTATGATTTGTAGACCCTGCCCTGTTTTGGCAGAAAATGGGGTTTTTGGTGTACAAGGGTGTTTGAGAGGTTGCTAGCTCGTGTTTCTGGCTTAGTATAATGTGTTCAAGTTGGTTCAAATGTTCACAAGCTTTGGTTTTATCAGATTGCAAAAGATATGGACTTTTCGCACAATGACTTGGTTTTGAAGCAAAAGGTGATTTTGACAATGCAAAGGCTTGTACAATCTATCTTAGGGTCTGCACATAGTTAGTATACTTTTCCCTATCTTTGTGGATGTGGTTTGCTGCAAAAGATTAAGTCCAATGCTCAAGACAAACAAAAATGCAAAAGTTGTGCTTTATGTAAATGGCATTGTTGCCTTTTTGCCAAAAATGGATTAATTCAATGTGTAATCTTATAAAGCTCAGAACAAAGCCTTAATCCATTGTGTTTGCATTCAATTTTTGAGTGTGGAAGGGTTTAAGAACCTGTAAACAAGTACAAGTAAGGTTGGACAGAATTTGCAACTGGTATCAACATGAAAAATGCGATGGACAAAAGTGAGAAATGACCATTTTCTTTTCTTCGATTCTCCCTAACCATAAATGATTTTGGAGAGTTCTTGGACATTTTGGAAAGCTTGTAAAATTATATACAATCCATATTTGAAATGAATTTTGAGATTTCACTTGGAACTAGGTGAAAAATTTCCATGAAGATAGGTCAAAATCCTGCCTAAACTAGGGCAAAATTTTTCTAAGTTGTAGATTTTGTGGAGGAATACAACTTTTATGTTGTAAGTTTTGTTTGAATCCAATTGCATCATGGTGAAAATGTTGGGCAAAGTTGGGAAAAAATAAGAAATTTTCATAACTTAGAAAATTTCTAAGTTATGAAAATTTTCCATTTTAAACCCTAATTTTCAAAATTAGGTTTCTTGGTGAACAAGTTTCATGTTTTGACACATCTTGATGAAAAATGACCTTTGGCACTTGATTTTGACCAAAAAGTCAAAGTTTGACTTTTCAGTGTACAATTAATTTTTGATCAGTTGATTGGAAAATTCATCGGTCAATCCAATGCATTTGAGATCTTTTGAACCTTGTAATTAGGTTAAGATGATGCCATTGAGTCCTTGAATCCATGTTTGAACCCAATTTGCCATTGGCTAGGTCAAAAATCAGAAATTGCCCTTCTACATTCAAAACCCTAAAAATGACCATTTTGCCCTTTTGGTGATCTGGTCAAATTTCTTGAGGAGTTGTGGTCCAAACTTGATCAAATGGTTCATATGAGTCTATAATGTTGATGTGGATAAAAAATTATGAGGTTTGACTGTAAATTGGCCATAGTTGACTTTTTCCTCAATACAGTTGATTTATAGGTCAACTGTCCAATTGACTGGGCAAAAATTTGATTCAAGACTTGAAACTTGGTATGGGAAATCTTAGGAGTCCAACACGAAGTATGAAAGTAACATTGAGCATTGAAAGTCCAAAAATCCTTGTGCAAACTCAAACCCTAATTTCAAGTCAACAGTGCAAGGAGATGTCTTAAGCAGAGCAAACCCTAGCTTGGTCTTGAGTTTAAAGAGTCTTGTGAGGGGAAATCTTGATAAAATGAGATGGAAAATTTTGGGGTACAATAGAAGGTTTTAAGGACTATGCTCAGAAGTGGAGAGACTTGGCTGGAAGAGTCCAACCCCCTTTGTCTGATAGGGAGTTGGTGGACATGTTTCTAGGGAAGCTATCTGGTCCATTTTTCAATCATCTGATCGACAGTTCGTCGTCTGGACTTACTGAATTAATTCTGACTGGAGAGAGAGTGGAAGCTGGTATCCGAAGTGGTAAGGTAAAGAAAGATGCTTGGTTCAGTGCAGCGAAGAAGCCTTTCACCGGTAAGAAGGAAGCTAGTGCAGTCTATGGCCCAAGGGGCCAAAGTAGACCTGAACACCGTCAAGCGGTAAATGTTGTAGTAATATCAAGACCAACAGTTGCTCCATAATGCAACAATCATCAAAGGGTGGAAAGAACAAAACGACAGTTTATCCGTATCAATATGACTTTGGCTGAAGTCTTGCCTCATCTGTTAAAATCCAATTTGGCAACCTTGAAAGAGGATCCCAGGAATCCAAACACTGCTTCTCCCAGATACAATCCCAACGCGCGGTGCACCTACCATTCAGAGAGTCCTTGCCACGACACAAACGATTGCTGGGCTATGAGGAATAAAGTGCAGAATTTTCTGGAGGCTAAAGAGATTGAGTTTGATGCTCTGGAAAAGCCAAACGTTATAACTGCTCCTATGCCCAAACATGGTCGTGGAGTCAATGTTGTGGACACCGATTCGTTTGTAACCTCTGTGGAAGAGATCTCTACTCCTTTGATGACGGTTAAGAAGAATTTGTTGTTGGCCGATTTATTTCCGGGCTGTGGTGAAGGTTTCCACATGTGTTCAATTCTGCCTTCCGGTTGCTGTTTATTGAAGTCAGGTGTTCAGCGCCTGATAGATAATAAGGAAATTTTGTTTGAGAAGACTATGATTCTGTTTGAAGATGTTTCCATTATCACCATTTCCGCCAACCCTTCCAAGGTTTCCTCGAGAAAACCTGTTAGGGTTACACCCGTTCCAAGAATTGCTCTGTTAATAATCACCGCTCCAGTTCCCATCCCATATACCTCAGATAGGGCTATCCCATGGCATTACGGTGCTGATGTATATTACCATGGTGTTAAACAAGATCTGAGGACTGAAGAAACCGATATGGATATCAGTAATATTGTTGGGACAAGCAAGGTCACCAGAAGTGGAAGACACTTTTCTCCCGAGATTTCCCCTCCGATTATCCACAAACCTGTTGTCATTTCGTCTGCTAGTACATCAACTATTGTCCCAGTTCCCACTCTAGTCATCACCCCTGTCGTCGAGCCATCTGGGACTCGGGGCGAAGAAATCATAGGTGAGCCTGCCCGGATGGAGGCACCTAAGAAGATCATTGTAGAAACCTCTAAACAAGAGATAGAGGAAATACTAAAGATTATCAAGAAGAGCGACTACAACATGGTCGAGCAACTGGGACAGACCCCATCAAAAATCTCCATGTTTTCCTTGTTGTTATGTTCCGAAGCCCATGTGAAGGCTTTGATTGCGTTCCTTAAGACTGCACATGTGCCGCAGGAAACTTCTGCAGATCAGTTCAAAGATTGTGTGGCTAGCCTGAATGCTGACAATGGACTAGGTTTTTCAGATGCGGACCTGACCCCTAAGGGGAGAAATCATAATGATGCTCTGCACGTTTTGATCGAGTGTAGGGGCACCACTATGGCCCACGTGTTGGTGGATATCGGATCCTCATTAAATGTTCTACCAAAGAAAGTGTTAGACCGTCTGGGTTGTGAAGGTTTAATTATGAAGCCGGGTAACATTGTGGTAAGGTGTTGTACCCCAAAATTTTCCCTCTTATTTATCAAGATTTTCCTCACAAGACTTCTTGGATTCAAGACAAGATCAGGGTTTGGTTAGCTCAAGACATCATCTTGCACTGATAACCTAAAATTAGGGTTTGAGTTTGCACAAGTATTTTTGGACCATCAATTCTTCATGTGACTTTCATACACAATCTTGGACCCTTAAGATTTCTCATGTTAAGTTTCAAGCCTTGAACCATATTTTTGATCAGTCAATTGGACAGTTGACCTAAAAATCAACTGTATTGGGGGAAAAGTCAACCATGGACAATTTACAGTAAAACTTCATAATTTTTTATCCATAACAACATTTTAGACTCATATGTACCATTTTATCAAGTTTGGATCACAACTCCTCAAGAAATTTGATCAAATCATCAAAAGGGCAAAATGGTCAAAATTAGGGTTTTGGACTAAGAAAGGGCAATTTCTGATTTTTAACCTAACCAATGACCAATTGAGTTCAAACATGATTTCAAGGGTTAAATGGCATCATCTTGACCTAATTACATAGTTCAAAAGATCTCAAGTCCATGGAGTGACAGATGAATTTATCAGTCAACTGATCAAAAGTCAACTGTACACTGAAAAGTTAAACTTTGACTTTTTGGTCAAAATCAAGTGCCAAGGGTCATAATTCATCAAGATATGTCAAAATATGAAACTTGTTGACCAAGAAAACCAATTTTGAAAATTAGGGTTTTGAATTTGAAAATTTTCATAACTTAGAATTTTTCTAAGTATGGAAATTTTCTTATTTTTTCCCAACTTTCCACCACTTCTTCACCATGATGAAATTTGATTCAAATAAAACTTCCAACATGAAAGTTGTAGTCCTCCATGAAATCTATAACTTTTCTTCACAAACTTTTCCCAAAAGATGTTTGGATCTCAAGTTATGAATTTGTGAACATAGGTCCATGAACTAAATAACTTAGTGAAATTTTGCCCTAATTTAGGCAGGTTTTTGACCCAACTTCATGGACATTTTTCACCTAGTTTCAAGAGGTATCTCAAATTGAATTTCAAATATGGATTATAGAGAAAATTTCAATCTTTCCAAAATGTCCAAGAACTCTCCAAGATCATTTGTGGTTAGGGATAATCGAAGAAGAGAAATTGGCATTTTATCACTTTTGTTCATGCCATTTTCACAAGGTATAAAGTTGCAAATCTGATCTTAGATGCTTGTAACTTGCATTACAGGTCATAAAATCATTCTACACTCCATAATTAAATGCAAACTCAGAGGTTAGAGGCTTTATCTTGGCTTTTGTAGCATTGTACACAAGATAATTCCATTTTAAGCATAAAGGTTACAATGTCATTTTCATAAAGTGGGCTTTTGAAACTTTATCATTCTTGAGCCTTGGAGCTGTCCCTTTGGTGCAGGAAATTTTCACAGATCTTAAGCAACTTGTACAAGCCCTTTGAAGCTCACAAGCAAGCAAGGACATGCCTGTTAGCATGGTCACTTCAACTTTTCTTCAAATGCAAGAAAAGTTGCAAAAAGTGCTAGAACTTGTACAGCTAGTGAGAGTGGACTTTGTATCCATTCTATACAAATATACCAAGTCATTACAATGCTGGACACGAATTGATAGCATCCAAAACACTCTCAAGCTCAAAAACATCAAAATTATGCCCAAACATTGTAGTTCTGCAAAATCATTGCCAACTTCATTTTGGCTCGTGCGTTTTGCCTTTTAACATTTGAAACACCTTCCATATATCTTACCAAAGCTATCCAAGCCCTTGTCCTGGTTCTGTGAGCTCTGTTTCAGCCATTGCCATTTTCAAATTTGGAGCTTGCAACTTGACTTGTGCAGAGACTTCTGACCATCCACAAAGCAAGCTAGGCATTGGAATAGCTTGAAGGAACTTCAAGGAAGCTCACACGATCCTCAGGCCTCACTCAAAGTCCCCACATTGCCATATCCAAATCCAGCTGAATGAGGTATTTTTCAAATCTCTATCTCTCTATTTAGGCATCCTCAAGCCACGATTTGTGAAGGAAAGATGTAGTCCATAACATGGTGAAGTTGTATATATGCATACTTGTCATTTATATTAACTGAGCTAAGAGAATTTGAAGCTTGAAGTTGCTGAAATATTTAGGTCCCGATTTAGGGCCATTAAAATTCTCCCTGATCTTTGAGAGTTAGGTTACAAATTTTATATCATTAGAATCGTGAGATTAAATGCTACATGTTTTATGTTATGAGTTTTTGTTCTTATGCAAGCATCTGAGAGTTACAGGTTGAAGCATATACGCGCGCGCAGAGATGGATGGAGGACAGGGATGACTTGCCTTGGGCCTTTGGCGCGCCTGGGCCTTCTGTTTTGATTTTCACACCTCCCTGACCACTATTTGCACCCCCTGATTCTTATTTTATATTTTTTTGCATTTTTCTTTATATTTTCATGTTTATTACTTTTAATCATTTTTCTGAACTTTATAAATCCTAAAAAATAATTAAATATTTTTTTGCAATTTTATTCTTTTTTTATTATTTTTTTTCACATGGAAGTTTGTTTTAATAAATAGAACTTATTTTCTTATAATAAATTGTAAATGTGTTTAAAAATACTATACATTTTTATTTTATTATTTTACACATAAAATATTCATTTTCTCATACATATTTAATTTTTGATATTGACATATAATATTATTTATTATTTTCGTGTACAAAAATGGACAAAATAAATAATAGGAAACATATATTTCTTTTAATAAAAAATTAGGGTTTCCCCCTTTCAAAAATAATAATATTATTTTTCCTTATTTTTTAGGGTTAATTAATTTTATTTTCTCATATCTTAAACAAATACAAAACATTTTTTCCATAAATACATTGCATTGCATATTTAAATATTTGTATATTTATTTATTTCGCACAATATTCAATTGGGTTGTAATAGTATTTTTAGGGTTTATTTTGTGCAATCTCCCCATTCAAAAACTTGTATCCCCCCTCCCATAATAATTGTTGTAATAGCTTAGTTTACATCCACGCAATTTATCACATTTATACCATGTTTAGTAAACTAGGGTTTGCATGACAAGACCAAAAACCAAACAAATAGAAAAGACCTAATACAGGAGAAATCAAAAGCATGTAAAATGACACACTTTGCACACGAGCACCCTTAGGGTTTCACCCACTTGGTTGCCTAAACAAAAATGGCCATGTTACGCATGCGAAGTATCTTGGCAAAATAAAACAAACTAAGATCATAGTCCCTCGATGACGCTATACAAAGGTTGCCTAAACAAATGATCTTGGTCCCTCCAAACATGATAAGATACTTGACAACATTGCTATCATGGTCATACGATGACCCACGCCCGTCCCATTAACATACAAAGATAGGGTTGCTTACCAAATCAATGGTAAGTCAACAATGTCAAAGGAATGAAAATGCACAAGAAAGACATTTGAGTAGGTAGATAGCTTCTAAGTTACTTGCTCCCCTTCAAAACAATCCTTGCTATTTTCAAAACAAACACACACACATTTCAAAACATTTCCAAACAACTTTCAAAACATTGAAACATTTTTCAAAAGACAAACATCTTTGTATACATTCTTACGAACGAGAATCATTACAAAGATTGCCAAAACGATGGCCTCTTTTCAAAATACTTTCAAAATCACACCAAACACAAATCACCATTTCAAACAATTTCAAAAGAAAAGCAAGTGATCTAAGCAAGTAACTAAGAGCCCATGGAAAACCATTTTGAAAAGGGTGCTAGCACCTTCCCTTTTCATAATCTACCCCCCGAACTCAAGAAAATATCTCAAAGGTCATTCCTGTGCTTTTTTACCTTTCCTTTTGGATAAAATAAAAGTCGGTTGCGACACTTGCTAAACCGCGACATTTGCGACGAAACGCAAAACCTCAAGTCAGTTCTCCCACCGTATCATATAAGGGCTTTCGACGGATCAAAGAGAATGGTGCACGGGGAGGTGGACATCCCTGTCAAGGTGGGTTCTCAAACCTTTGGGTCCACCTTCTACGTAATGGATATCAAGCCGTCGTATTCTTGCTTGCTGGGTCGTCCTTGGATTCATAAGGCTGGGGCAGTGGCTTCCACACTCCATCAAATGCTGAAATATCCGGTGAAGGGGAAGATTGTCACAGTAAGAGGTGAAGAGGAGTATATGGGGAGCCATCTCAATTCTTTCCGCTATGTGGAGATGGACGGGGAATTCATAGAAACACCTTGTCAAAATTTCGAAGAGGTCCCTCAGTTCTCGGCATCAACTGAAGTTACCACCAGCAAACCTCCATTGAAGATGGCTTCTCTCAAAGACGTCAGGGCTGTAATTGAAGAAGGTGGGTGTACCTATTGGGGTCAGCTCCCTGATTTCACTCACAAAACTGACAAATTTGGTTTGGGCTTTACTATAGGGGCTCAGAAGGCTGTTAGGCACGCACGGATTAGAATACCTCCTCTGTACATCAGCAATCAGGGAGTTAATGCAATTGAGGACAATGAAGAGGATTCAGACATCGATAGCTGGATCTACCCTACAACCAATGGTGGACTAAACAACTGGACGGCGAAGGACTTCATACCTATTTCTTTTATTCCGCAGTAATTGACTTTTTGTTTTAAGATTTGTAATAAACAGTTTGAAACTTTACGGCCCGGTGCCTTGCGCGAGGCACCTTGGCTTTACTTGTGAGGGCTTATTATTTGTCATTTCATATATCATTAATAAAACATTGGACGTTTCTTGCATTACAAATTTTGCGCTCCTTGTTTTTCTTTTTTGACTCTCGCTTTATCAAAACAACTATTCTCTTACACAAACTCATGTATCATAATGCAGATCCATATCCACTCTGGATCCCATTGATAACAGTTCTGCTACTGCCAGTTATGACTTTGAAAATCCGATCAACCAAGCTGAGGATGAAGGTGAGAATGATTGTGAGGTGCCTGGAGAACTTGCTAGACTATTACAGTAGGAAGAGAGGGCCATACAGCCTCATGAAGAGCCAGTTGAGTTAGTGAATTTGGGTACATAGGAAGACAAGAAAGAGGTCAAGATAGGTGTAAATCTGGAGCCTAGTGTCAAGCAACAGTTAATACAGATGCTACACGACTATGTTAAGATCTTCGCCTGGTCCTACGAAGATATGCCTGGTTTGGACACTGATATTATGGTACACAGCCTACCGACTAAAGAAGACTGCCCTCCAGTAAAGCAGAAGGTACGCTGTATACGCCCTGAAATGTCAGAGAAAATTAAAGCAGAGGTCATGAAACAATTCGACATAGGATTCTTAGCTGTCACCTCTTATTCGCAGTGGGTTACCAACGTCGTTCCGGTACCTAAGAAGGACGGTAAGGTACGGATGTGTGTGGACTATAGGGATCTGAACAGGGCAAGCCCCAAGGATGACTTCCCGCTTCCTCACATTGATGTTCTAGTCGACAACACCGCGCATCATAAAATCTTCTCCTTCATGGATGGTTTTTCGGGCTACAACCAGATCAAGATGGATCCTGAGGACATGGAGAAGACAACCTTCGTTACACAGTGGGGCACCTTCTATTACAAGGTAATTCCTTTCGGGTTGAAGAATGTCGGGGCAACTTATCAACGCGTCATGGTCGCTTTATTCCACGACATGATTCACCATGAGATCGAGGTTTATGTTGATGACATGATAGCCAGGTCCCAGATTGAGGATGAGCATCTTGATCATATCCAGAAACTGTTTGACAGGTTGAAGACGTACAAGCTGAGGTTGAATCCAAACAAGTGTACCTTCGGGGTAAGGTCTGGTAAGCTTCTGGGTTTCGTCTTTAGTGATAAAGGTATTCAGGTGGACCCTACAAAGGTAAAAGTCATACAAGAGATGCTGGCTCCCCGCACAGAAAAATAAGTTAGAGGTTTCTTGGGACGTTTAAATTACATTGCCAGATTTATTTCACATCTGACTGCTACTTGTGAGCCAATCTTCAAGCTGCTGAAGAAAGATCAAGTGGTAAAGTGGAATGGCGAATTCCATACCGCTTTCGAAAGAATCAAGGAATACCTTCAAGAACCACTAATTTTGATGCCTCCAGTTGAAGGAAGACCCTTGATTTTATACTTGACAGTGTTGGACAATTCAATGGGGTGTGTGTTGGGGCAGCATGACGAGTCTGGCCGAAAAGAGCATGCTATATACTACCTGAGCAAAAAGTTTACCGACTATGAAACAAGATATTCACTGCTCAAGAAAAGTTGTTGCGCTCTAGCATGGGCTGCTCGCCGGCTGAGACAGTATATGCTGACTCATACTACCTTATTGATATCCAGCATGGATTCAATTAAATACATATCCGACTGTGAGACCCGATACTCATTGCTTGAGAAAACTTGTTGCGCTTTGGCATGGGCTGCTCGCCGGCTTAGACAGTATATGATAACTCACACTACCTTGTTGATATCAAAGATGGATCCAATCAAGTATATCTTCGAGAAGCCCGCTCTCTCCGAGAGGATAGCAAGATGGCAGATGATCTTGACCGAATACGACATCCAATACACAACCCAAAAAGCAATCAAGGGGAGTATGTTGGCGGATCATTTGGCGCATCAGGCCATGGATGACTACCAGTCCATGAATTTCGAGTTCCCAGATGAGAATATCATGTTGGTGACCGACTGCGAAGAACCTGGACCAGATGAAGGACCTGAGGAAGGATCCCGATGTTTTATGTATTTTGATGGAGCCTAGAACACGTTGGGTAATGGCATTGGCGCTGTAATTATATCTCCTGAGGGCTGTCATACTCTGTTCACCGCCCGATTATGTTTTGACTGCACCAACAATATGGCAGAGTATGAAGCGTGCATCATAGGTCTTCGAGCTGCTATTGATCTGAGGATTAGGTTCTTGAGTGTATTCAGAGATTCTGCTCTAGTGATCAGTCAGATCAAAGGCGAGTGGGATACGAAGCACCCAAACCTTATTCCTTACAAAGAGTATGTACTGACCTTGCTCCCACACTTTGAGGAGATAACCTTTGAACATTTCCCCAGAGAAGAGAACCAGTTAGCGGACGCGCTAGCTACCATGTCTTTTATGTTCAAGGTCAAGTGGGAGAATGAAGCTCCCCAGATTATCATTGAGAGGTTGGACGAACCCGCACATTGTTGTGACATTGAGACTGAAGAAGTAGCAGATAAACCTTGGTTTCACGAGGTAAAGAGGTATCTTGAGGCTCAAGAATATCCCGAGGGGGCGTCTGTTAATGATGAGAAGTTTCTAAGAAGGTTCGCTGCGAAATTCTTCATCAGCAACGGGATCCTCTATAAGCGTAACCATGATTCAACCTTACTGCGATGTGTGGACAAGAGTGAGGCCGAAAGGATCATGGCAGAGTTACATGAAGGTATCTTCGGAACTCATTCCAGTGGATATACCATGGCGAAGAAAATCCTACGGGAAGGATATTACTGGTCTACTATGGAAGCTGATTGTTATCAGCATTCTCGAACCTGTCATAAGTGCCAAGTCTATGCTGATAAGGTGCATGTACCTCCGGTTCCCTTGAATGTTTTGACATATCCTTAGCCCTTTGCAATGTGGGGCATCTACATGATCGGCGAGATCAGACCTACTGCATCCAACGGGCATCGTTTCATTCTGGTAGCAATTGATTACTTCATGAAGTGGGTCGAGGCAGCTTCCTTTGCTACAGTAACCAAGAACGTCGTGGCGCGGTTTATCCGACACAATTTGATCTGTCGATATGGTGTACCCGAGAGGATCATTACGGATAATGGTACAAATCTCAATAATACAATGATCACCGGGCTCTGCAAACAGTTCAAGATACAGCATCATAACTCTTCTCCCTACCGGCCGAAGATGAATGGGGTTGTTGAAGCAGCTAACAAGAAAATCAAGAAGATTGTGAAGAAGATGTAAGTGACATACAAAGACTGGCACGAGATGTTACCATTCACTCTTCATGGGTACCGTACCTCAGCACAGATGTCGACAGGGGCAACACCCTACTCTTTGGTGTACGGCATGGAGGCAGTCCTACCCATCGAAGTCCAGATACCCTCTCTCAGGATTATGAAGGATACAGGTTTGAGTGAAGACGACTGGATCCAGACCCGGCTTGATCAGCTGAATTTAATCGATGAAAAGAGGCTTACCGCTATTTGTCATGGTCAGACGTATCAAAAGCGAATGATCAAGGCTTTTAACAAGAAAGTCAGACGTCAAGAATATCAAGTCGGGGATCTAGTGATCAAACGCATCATACTGCCGCAAGGTGATCCCAGGGGCAAATGGACCCCCACATCCGAAGGGCCATTTGTGGTTAAGAACATTTTCTCGGGAGGAGCTATGATTCTAACCACCATGGATGGTGACGACCTTCCTCACCCCGTCAATGCAGACATAGTGAAAAGATACTACGCATAATCAAGGACCCGCTAAGTTGACCGGCCTAGGCAAAAATAAGGGCTTCCCGATGGACCAAAAGGGTTCGGGCAAAAGTAAGGGATGAAAATGAAAAATTTGTACACCCGGCAAGTCGAAAACCTGAAAAGGAGGCTTGGGCAAAAAAGGGTATCCCGGTGGACTGAAACCCCGAAAGGGCGGTCCAGGAAAAAATTAGGGAATGAAGCGTAACACTATTTCTCATTGGATCATCTTGCAACCAGACTTCACTATCAACTATCAAGCTCAAACGGCGCCAATCAATCTGATCCACCTTCTACCAAGCAGCAAAGTGATGAGACGCTCGAAGATATAAAGGCAATAGCAGAGTTGGAACCTAATGGGATTGTTTCATATAGCTGTGTTTCTTTCTTTTACACAATTGTATAATTTTTGTCTTTCGGCGGTGTTCTCTTACTAGGACGTCAGCCTCTTTGTACAAAAAACGCTTATTATGGGCCAACTTCAAAATTAATACAATTCATTTTCACAAGAAATCTCAAATTGTTTTTCTTTTTCTGTTTTGTTTTGCAAGAACGTCCAATGATTCATTTTTGATATATGCATTTGAAATAATTGTTGCTCATAAATATTTACATAAAAAAAACAAAAGACGATTACTCGAAATTCCAGGAACAGGGACAAACAAAAAGTGTCCAAAACCCTACAGTTGCTCTGCCCATCAGGTACCGGGATAGAGCCAGCTTGAGAACATGAGAAGTGGTACATACACTCCCCACAGAATAAGAAGTATCCAAAGACAGCGGTGTTAGCTTTCCCAAATAAGACACAACTCTCTCCAGCTAAGGTTCATAATCGTGAGTGAGTCGGTAAAATTTTCCCCAAGCAAAGTCATTATCACCCGCAACAGAAGTTCATCCCCAGTTGAGTTTATTTCTCCAAATCAGCATGATCCATCGACAGAGTATCTCATCTCCAATAGAGTTATTCCCCGTAGAGTTATCCTCAGATAGAGTCTCGTTCGGCAGAACATTTACCAGCCAGGGGGCAAATCCCCAGCATGGTCATCTTTGTTCACCATCCCCGACAGAGGTGGAGGAGCTATGGTTTTCATAGCAATCAGGGATTTATTTCCCCAAATTCATATTATCATGTCAGCATTTCATGTTCATACATCATGACATGTGCATACATCACATATAACATAGTCTCATTTATTTTGAGAACGTCAGCATACAATGCATCTCATGCATCGCACATAACTAACCCTGTATTTATTTCAGGAAAGACATTATTATCAACAATTTCCAGCAAGTCCATGATTAACACTCAAAAGCTAAAACAGAGTAATCATTGGCGCAACCAAAGCAGCCCTACTACCCAGGCTTTCATATCGAAGTAACCCTACTATCCAGGTTTCTTCTCACAGCCCTACCACCCAGGCTTTCATATCAAAGTAACCTTACTATCCAGGTTTCTTCTCACAGCCCTACTACCCAGGCTTTCATATCGAAGTAACCTTACTATCCAGGTTTCTTCTCACAACCCTACTACCCAGGCTTTCATATCGAAGTAACCCTACTATCCAGGTTTCTTCTCACAACCCTACTACCCAGGCTTTCATATCGAAGTAACCCTACTATCCAGGTTCCTTCTCACAGCCCTACTACCCAGGCTTTCACATCTAAGTAACCCTACTATCCAGGTTCCTTCTCACAGCCCTATTACCCAGGCTTTCACATCGAAGTAACCCTACTATCCAGGTTCCTTCTTACAGCCCTACTACTCAGGCTTTCATATCGAAGTAACCTTACTATCCAGGTTCCTTATCCTAACCTTACTATCCGGGTTCGACCTCCCTTATTCCCATACAACAGTCCACAACACTGTAAGACCGTGACCCGATCAAACACAATTGATTGCATATTTCCCTAGTAAGTCGCGGTGCAACATATACCCCAACCAAACACACAGTTCACTTCCGCTTCCCAAACCGGAATCATTCCCCAGTAGAGTAACGGATAACTGAAGCTCCTAAAACTCTATTTCTCTCAAGACAGAGACCCACATTCCCCAGCGAAGTCCTCCTCAACAACAGGTATATGGTTTCTCGCAAAGGAATATCTTATGCGATCGACACCTCTGCAGATGGCATCTTTAAGCCCATTTTCCGTCATCGACTTCCAAATGGCATCTATAAGCCCATTCCTGATATCACAAGACAGGTATCACTTTATGCGAGTGCAAATTTCTGGGCACTCTAGTGTTCAATCATCTTCTACCTTCAGATTACGAAAGGCGAACAAACCAATCTACATCCTCAGGTTTAAGAAGATTGAACAGGGGCAACTGTTGTACCCCAAAATTTTCCCTCCCATATTTCTCAACACAGGGCAAGTGAGTTCCTCAAATTGCTCAAGGAGGTCCAAGAGTTGACCAGACAAACTCTCTCCTAAGGCAGTCTACCTCAAATTAGGGTTTCATTTTGCATCAAGATGATTGAGTCCAAAGGATCTCAAATGCTCACCATTTTCCTAATGTGTTCTCAAGATCATCCATGCCAAGTTTCAAGCCTTGTAGAGGAAGTTTGCTCAGTCAATTGCTTAAATACCTAGAAATCGACTGTGCTAGGTCAAAAGTCAATTATGGCCCACATACAGTCAAACTTCAAGATTTTTGGTCAACATCCTCATTTGGAAGTATCATTCATCATATGATCAAGGGTTGATCATGATTCATCAAGGATTGCCCACAATTCATCAAAACCCAAAAGTTCCCAAATTAGGATTTTATAGGAAAAGTCAACTCAACTTTGACCAATCATAACTTTCTCATACTTTATCAAAAATGACCCATCCAAAGCTCATTTTGAAGAGGATGCAATTAACTACAATTCATCTTCATCTCCAAAGTTCAAAATATGTACTCACAAGAAGATATGAATTTGGACATTATAGGTCATTTTGAAAAGTCAAAAAAACACCTATTGGGCCAAAGCTTCATACATGAACATGGAAGACTCAATTGAGATGAGACCAAAAGGGTTGATTAAAGGATATAGTAAGCTTTCTAAAAGTCCAAGAACACAACTCTAGGGTCAAAATTGAGAGAGTTATGCATTGGCCAAGTTGACCCTTTTTGCAAAATTGCCAAAAGTCAAACATGCTCAAATTTGCATTTTTTGCTAAATTGGCCCAACTTTTTATGCTTGCATCTCATTCCTAACATAGTCCACGACATTTGGGATCCTCCATGATTTATTCATCCATTTATTTAATTTATTTTTATTTTTATTCATTTAAAATTCAAATAAAATCAAATAAATCCTAATAAAACATATATTGTATTTAAAGGATGATTTGTGCATTGAAATAAGATCTTATAGGCTGTCAAATGAAGATCAAATCGTGCAAGGCCAATTTGTTTGAAAAAGATTGGATTTGAGCCAAATTTGGAAAGTTTACATATGCCATGAAAACAAAATCAAATCTTGAAAAACTTTCAAAGATGTGATCAGTTTTACAACCCTAATGCATTCTCTAATATATATGGAACATATCCAAGGCAAGAACAGGGGTTAAGCAGTCGTGCAAAGGTGAAAGAAAACTCAAGAAATTGCAAGAAAAGTGGTGATCCAATCTCCACATTAGAGGCAAATTCACAGACTTTCAAAGCCACCAATCGTTTCCTAGAATCTCTCTGAAGCTAGCACGACCGATTGCACGCCTCTACACGCCCAAAATCATCCTCTAGACATCACACGGTTTGCATTCTTTTTCAGATTCCATTGATATGATTCTTGCATCATGAACGTGTTTCAATAGCATATTTGTGTTTATTGTCATGTTTGCATCATTTCTGGACCATTTAATTGAAGTTTTAACACTTGTATGAACATCTGCCATAGTTAGGGTTTACTTTGTTGTTTTGGGGCTTTCAAATGCATGAACAATTGGCCCTAATGAAGGATACCATTGTGATCAAAGGGTCAAACCCAATTGATACATGGTCTTGAATCTTATTTATATTGCTTGTATGCAATTTTTGAAATGCACAAGGTTATAACTACAGCACCATGTCCGTGGGTAAAAGTGTGGCTATCTAAAACGACGATGGGGAGGAAGGAGATGGATGCGTGGCACCCCCTAGTTGGGTGATTTGAATTTTGCGCGTTTTAAAAACTAAGCATTTTGTTTTCATTATATAATAATTGTTTTTTATTGTATATACAAATGGATCACATAGCTCAGTTGGCAAGCGCGCAGGGGGAAAGTGCAAAGGACCTGGGTTCGATCCCCAGGCCCCAACCTTTATTCATGTTTTTCTTTAACAGGCAATCCAGCGTATTACACGTTAAGGGGTCCACCATGTACTATCAGGATCTGACCATCCAATCCACCAATGCTTCAGATCTAACGCCTTCCCCATGGAGGACCACTGTACGCCTCAGTCAAGCATGCGCACTAGATGGGAGTAAAGTCAAACAAGCCTTAGTCTTTTGGATCTAGAAATTCAGTTTTCACCCCCCTTTTTCTAAATACAGGCCCATCTCACCTTTCTTTATTTTTAATTCTTTTAATACCTTTTTTATTTTAATTGACAACTAATTACTTCTTTTTTTCATAAAAGTCATAAAATTAAGAAATCAAAATTTAGAATTAGGCTTTTTTTTATCAAAATTAATTTTGCTAATTTGATTTAATTTAGTTTAATTTAGGGCAATTTTAACCTTTTTTATGATTAAAACTAATTGGCCAATTAGGGTAAATTATTGATTTAATTCTTTTATTTTTCAAATAAACAAAATACAAAAATAGGTTAGTTTAATTATTTTTCTTAATTAAAATTAATTAGTAATTAGGTTCCTTTTTCTAATTTAGTTAAGCCCTTATTTTCTCAAATAACCAAATGACAAAAAATGATTTTTCTTTAAAGTTACAATTAGGTTTAGGTCAAGGGTCAAAATCCTAGTTGTCTCGTATTCGATTCATCGCGCGCGTATTATTTATTTTTTGTCAATATTTTTGTAACTGTTCATGGATTGTAATAGTTTAATCTAGGACTTTCTTTTATTTATCATCTTTTGCGGGGGGTTTTTTGGCTATATAATTAATCCCCTCCCCGAAGCCTTGTAATAACATAGGTTTACTTTCTCGCATTTTAATTCTCGCAAATATTTAACTGTCTACGTGTATGTTAATAGGATTGTATGACAAGATTGCATGAAAATTTAATACAATTAGAAAACCCTAATGTGCAAAAACAAATAACTGAAACTAATCACTCGCACATATCACTCTTAGGGTATACTCTCACTTCGGTTGCCTTCGGTAAACGATCATTAAAATATAGGGTGTCTTAGTGGTTACCCTCCTGTCTAACAAAGATCAAATGTCCCATTAAAATGTTGCCTCGAAAATGTTGCCTCAGAAGTGTTGCCTCAAATATGATCTTAAGACTTTAGGGCTATGACTAATGTATCCTGACATTGCTTTAGTGATTGTATGTCCCTTTCGAATTGACCCTTACAAGTCCAACAACGGTGCTACCTATTTCTCAATAGTAGGATAGCGTTGTCTAAAGGAAATGAGAATAGAAACAATCTTTTTTTCGAGTAGGTAGATGCTAGTAGGTACTTGCTCAAAACAATTTTTTTCACACAAACACCTTTCAAACAAATTTTCAAAAAAAAACTTCGTCACACCCTTGAGGAGTGATACAAGGGTAATCACGAAGTCAAACTTTTCAAAACAAAGCACATACATATGCAATTTTAAAAGATGAGCAAGTACCTAAGAGCCCATGGAAAACCATGGATAGAAAGGGTGCTAATACCTTCCCTTTTTATAATCTACCCCCCCCCCCCCCCCCGTACACAAAATCTCGAAAAAGGATTTTTTTCTGTACTTTTTTCCTTTCCGATTGGATGAAATAAAAGTCGGTGGTGACTCTTGCTTACCGCAACATTTTGCAAACACAAAATACAAACCAGCATTTCAAAACAGTCGGTTATGCCACCGTATAACAATTTCCCTTACAACAGAGTTTATTTCTCTAAGAGGAAATTCATCAACACTTTGACTTCACAAACATGAAGACTTACATATCCTCAGCAGCAATTAGAGATTTATTTTCCCAATCCAACAGCGGTGCAGCAAATTAGCTCACATACGTATACGTCGCATCCATATATCATAAACAATGATAGCACGAATGCATCATACCATGCATTTCATATGACATGACTTTGCATTTTAGCTAACATTCTACCCTTTCAGGATAAGGTTAACAACTACCATTAACAATGTTCAAAGTTTTCAGACACGATTCAGATACGCTCCAGACACAGATGTCATCCTGATACTCATTCAGATTCAGATTTCAGATACAATTCAGATACGCTCCAGACACGGATGCCATCCTGATACTCATTCAAATTCAGCTTTCAGATACGCTCTAGATACGGATGCCATCCTGATACTCATTCAGATTCAGCTTTCAGATACAGTTCAGATACGCTCCAGATACGGATGTCATCCTGATACTCATTCAGATTCAGCTTCCGGATACAGTTCAAATACGCTTCAGATACGGATGCCATCTTGATAATCATCCAGATTCAGATTTCAGATACAGTTCAGATACACTCCAGATACGGATGCCATCCTGATACTCATTCAGATTCAGCTTTCAGATACAGTTCAGATACGCTCCAGACACGGATGTCATCCTGATACTCATTCAGATTCAGCTTTCAGATACAGTTCAGATATGCTCCAGATACGGATGCCATCCTGATACTCATTTAGATTTAGCTTTCAGATACAGTTTAGATACGCTCCAGATACGAATGTCATCCTGATGCTCATTCAAATTCAGCTTTCAGATACAATTCAGATATGCTCTAGACACGGATGCCATCCTGATACTCATTCAAATTCAACTTTACAAAAAACGAGTCAAATACAACCCATTTATGGATATTGTTCTAGTACTCAACCCAACACATCCATTATTCCAGTGTAAATCAACCAGAGATTTATCCTGATACTTCTTCTATTCCTACCAGCAATAATTTAGGATGGCATCTACAAGCCCATCTCCGAAAACTTTCCATCATCTCTCCAAATGGAATCTTTAAGCCCATTCCCTACACCATTAACCATTACATCCTCGAGTGCAAAATTTTGGGCACTCTAGTGTCCAATCATCTTCCACCTTCGAGTCACGACTGGCAAAACATGTCAATCTAACTCTTCAGGCTTAAGAATATTGAACAGGGGCAGCTGTTGTACCCAAAAATTTACCCTCTCACTTATCAAGAATTCTCTCACAAGATCTCCTTGGGCTCAAGACTGCACTAGGGTTTGATTAGCTCAAGACACCTCCTTATGCATTGATGACCAAAATTAGGGTTTGATATTGCATAAGGATAATTGAACTTCTATGCCCCATATGATTTTCATGGATCATTATGGACCCCCAAGATTACTCATGTCAAGTTTCAAGCTTTTGATCCCATTTTTGCTCTGTCAATTGAGCAGTTGACCTAAAAAATCAATTGTATTGGAAAAAGTCAATTGTACACTGAAAAGTTAAACTTTGACTTTTTGGACAAAATCAAGTGTCAAAGATCACAATTCATCAAAACATGTTAAAATATGAAACTTGTTCATCAAGAAATCAAAAATTCAAGATTTCATTTTTGAAAGTCAAAGTTTTCAAACTTAGAAAATTTTCTAAGTGTTGAAAACTTCATAATTTTTCACAACTTTGAGCCAATTTTTCACCATGATGTAAGATGATTCAAAGAAAACTTCCAAAATGAAAGTTGTAGATCTCAATGAGAACTAAAACTTTTAGGGTAGGACTTTTTCTATAGATGGTTGGATTTTGAGTTATAAATTCATGAAGTCATGGCATTTTTGAATAAAAACTTAGAGAAATTTTTAGCAGTTTTGGTCAGGATTTTATTCCAACTTCTTGGCATTTTTTCACATAGTTACAAGATGATTTTATCAAAAAAGCCAGCATGGAAGTTATAGAGGGTGTTTAAAGCTTTCCAAAACATCCAAGAGCATGAATTTATCATATTTGAGCTAGGAGATACAACTATCTGAAGTTGGACATTCATTCTTGATTTACAAGGCAGATTTGTGATGAATAAGGAACAAAAGTCTTAGCCATGCTGCATAATCTTCACTTTTCAGGCCTCTTGACTTGCAAACCTATCCATAATCATATGTTTACACAATTGATTGAACCATTGTCCAAGTGGTTCAAGTATTGTCCATTGCATCTTTCCATTTTTGGCACAAAGGCACCATTGCCATTCTTGCAAAGTTCACTTTAATCATAAAGTCGATTTCTTGAGCCTCTAACTTGTTGTTATAATCACACTCAACTTACACAAGTCAGAAAAAACATGTTTAAAGTGATCAACCACTTTAGATAGCTTGGTACAAGCATTGGAAACATATTCTTCATGCTTGCTTCAAAACAAGCAAGATAACCATAACATCTGATTCAAAATCTGAGTTGTTTGAAGTCTCAAACCTTCTCTATAAATAGAGAGGCCAATTGTAAGAAAAAAGGTCAAAAAAGAAGAAGGGGAAACTAACACTCAAAATCATTCTTGCTATTAAAAACCAGAATTGCCCACAAAACCTCCATTTTTGAGCTTTGAAGTCCAAATCTTTGAATCTCATACCTTGCAAATTTTCTCCAAACAAACCATTCAAACACTCCACATACATCATATAGAAGTTGTTCAAACACAAAGATAACCTCTGTAACATCACTATCATCACTTCCCAAGCTCAACGACAGCCCATACAGCAGCTCAAACTCAAAGCACAAATTTCAATTTCAATGTAAGTTTTCTTGACTTTGAACTCTTCATACAAGCATCATTAATGGTTCATTTGTGAAGATAAAATGTAGATATAATTACCTTGAAGCTAACCATATGATTGCTTTTCATTTTCACTAACCATGTGTTGAGAACTAACTTTTACATGTAGCAAAACAGTGATAAAAGCAAAAAACAGCAGTTATGCGTCGATACGAAATGCTATGAGTCGACACATGTTATGTTCAAAATAGGTTATGAGTCGACACGAAACACGTATACATCGATACAAAATGATTATGAGTCGATACAAAACCAATATGCATCGACTCATACTGAGTTGTTTTGACTTTCAGGAGCATGAGCCAACACATGAGCCGACACGAAATCTGCATGAGCCAATACGAAATCTGCATGAGCCAATACATGAGCCAATACATAAGCTCATGTGTCAGCTCATAAAACTTTATTTTTTTAATCTTTTTTTAATTTTATTTTTATTTTTTCTTTATATTTTTATTATTAATATTATTTTCATATAAAAAAATCATATATATATATATATATATATATATATATATACATATATATATATATATATATATATATATATATATATATATATATATATATATATATATATATACATATATATATATATATATATATATACATATATATATATATATATATATATATATATATATATATATATATATACATATATATATATATATATGTATATATATATATATATATATATATACATATATATATAATATATACATATATATATATATATATATATATATATATATATATATATATATATATATATTATATATATATACATATATATATATATATATATATATATATGTATATATATATATATATATATATATATATATATATGTATATATATATACATATATATATATATACATATATATATATATATATATATATATATATATATATATATATATATATATATATATATATATATATATATATATATATACATATATATATATATATATATATATATATATATATATATACATATATATAATAATATATATATATATATATACATATATATATATATATATATATATATATATAATATATACATACACTTTTGTTTTATTCCTTTTTTCTAAACTAAAAAAGACAAAAACATTTTCTTATTAAAATCAATTTCTTTTCTTAAAATTAATTTAATATTAGACTTAGGTTTTATTTCAATTTGTTTATTTTGATTAAATTAATTTAGACATTAGGATTTTAATTAATTTCTTTTCAAATCAATTAGAACCTTCTTCATAAAAAACAAACATAAAAACACTTTCTCTTCTCTTTATATTTCTTTGTACATTTATTATTTCGTACTATAATTATGTAATTGTCAAAGCCTTGTAATAGTAAATTAGGTTTATTTGCTTTCATCTCCCCATTTGTAAATTTGTACACCCCCTCCCCTAATGATGTAATAGCGTAGTAATTTTACTTTCCGCAATTTATCGCTTTAATATAAATGTTAGCAATTAGAGTTTGTATTTCAAGACTAAAATCAACAATTAGTAAACCCTAATTCAAGATAAACAATACATGAAAATCAATACACTTGCACACAAGCAACCCTATGGTAAAATCTACTTGGTTGCCTTATAAATGGCCATTACGCATGTGAGGTATCTTAGCAAAAATACAAGATCATAGTCCCTCGATGACGCTATCTAAGTTGCCTTTCAAAATGATCTTAGTCCCTAAGAAAAATGCTAAGATACCTTGCAACATTGCTAATCATGGTTATACGATGACCCACGCCCATCCCGTTTACATCCGAAGATAGGGTTGCTTACCAAATCAATGGTAAGACAACAATGTAAAAGGAAAAGAAAATGAACATGAAAGACTTTTGAGTAGGTAAATTTCTCATAATTACTTGCTCCATTTCAAAATAAACATCCTTGCTATTTTTAAAACAAACACTTACACTTTCAAACATCTTACAAATTGAATTTTTTTTCAAAAGATCAAACATATTTGTATACATTCTTATAAATGAGAATCATTACAAAGATTGCCTAAACAATGGCCTCTTTACAAAATACTTTCAAAAAACCACACAAAGCATAATTTCAAACAAAAGCAAGTGATCTAGCAAGTAATTAAGAGCCCATGGAAAACCATGGATGAAAAGGGTGTTAATACCTTCCCTTTTCATAATCTACCCCGCCGAACTCAAGAAACAATCTCAAAGGTCTTTCTTATGCTTTTTCACCTTTCCTTTTGGATAAAAGAAAAATCTGGTGACGACTCTTGCTAACCGCAACATTTGCGATCAAACGCAAAACATCCAAGTTAGTTCTCCCACCGTATCACACTAATCTCAATGAGTGTAGCATCGAGTATCAACTAATCCTCGACTTTATACCAAGGCGACTATCTCACTACTTTCTAATGGCCAAGTTTGTTCAAATAAGGTTTTAAGGTCCGTTAGTGCTTCACGACACCACGCGACGGCCCCGTATTCTCTTTGTTTCCACATGAAGGATACCGGTACCATCCAAGTGTCACACCAACACATTCATCGCTTAAACCATATCGGTCTACACCGTACAGTCTCCACGATCTTTTGTTGTTTACCTAATAAGTGTCCCCTAAATTCAGGTGTAGGATCTTTAACAATACCCAAGCAGAAAACCCTTAAATATAAAGCAAACAAGTCAAACAAAGAAAAGTAAGTAAAGGTGATCTAACCCTAAGGTAACCCCACTTTTAAAATCCCCAGCAGAGTCGCCAGTTCTGTGATACGGTGGGAGAACTAACTTTTTGTTTTGTGTTTTGATTGCAAATGTTGCAGTTAGTAAGAGTCGCCACCGACTTTTCTTTTATCCAAAAGGAAAGGTGAAAAAGCACATGAAAGACCTTTGATATTGTTTCTTGAGTTTAGGGGGTAGTTTATGAAAAGGGAAGGTATTAACACCCTTTTCATCCATGGTTTTCCATGGTCTCTTAGTTTACTCGCTAGATCACTTACTTTGGTTTAAATGTGTGCTTGTGATGTGGGTTTTGAAAGTATTTTAAAAATGTGACTTTGTAATGGCTCTTGTTCCTATAAGAATGCATACAAAGTGTTGTTTTGAAAATAATTCAAAGAGGAGTTTGTGGAATGTGTTTTTGAAAGTGATTTTGAAAAGGTGTCTTTGTAATGGCTCTCGTTTCTATAAGAACGCGTACAATTTTTTGAAAAATGTTTCAAGATGAAAGTGTTGGTGTATAAAAATGTTTTTGTTGTGAGAAAGCGAGCAACTAGGAGCGAAACTACCTACTCAAACGGTCTTAGATGTTCTTTTCCTCCTCCTTTAGATATTGTTATCTTACCGTTGATTTGGTAAGAAGCCTCATTGTTGGATATGAAGGGACGAGTGTGGGACGTTTGTATAGTCATAGAAGGCAACCTATGGGATGCTTTAGCAATGTCGTTTTAGGGACTATATCGTTTACCGAAGGCAACATCGAGGGTCATCGAGGGACTACGATCTTTTATCGAGGGTCTTTTGCTAAAACGCCCATGTTCGAGGGACATGACTATTTTTCTGATAGGCAACAAGGTGGGGTTACCCTAAGGGTGCTAGTGTGAAAGTGTGTTTGATTGCATGCATTTTAGTCTTGATTAGGGTTATCTATTTGTTGATTTCATATCTTGCCATAACATCCTAATTACTAGCATTTTATATTTGGAAAAACGTTAATTTGCAGAAATATAAAAGTCCTACGCTATTACAATATTTTGGGGATGGGGGGTACATATTTCATAAATGGGGGGTTGCAAGAATTTAAATCCTATTTAACTATTATAAACATATTAAAATGTACAACTTAAGAAAGAAAAATGACTCTTTTTTAGAAAATGGTTTTTTTGTCTTAATGGATTTAAAAAGAGGAAATAAATTAGTTAGTAAAAAGAAAATATTTTCATATCTTTTTTATATTGATAAAAAGAGTATTAATATTGAAAATGATAAAAGGAAAATAAATGAAAGATAGAAACGGCGTGTTGTTGCAAGCAAAATAACAAGGATCAGAAGTTCTGAAGCCAGACGCATTGTGACTCAGAAAGGAACGTCAGTGGAATCAGAAGTTCTGGATTGATACACTCTAAGGCCCTACAAGAAACGTCAGAGGGAAAGGAAACAGAGGTTCTGGGTGGTATTCAGACAATGAGTCAAAAGTCAGAAATTCTGTGTTGTGCTAAAACAGTGTGTGAGCATCATAAGTTCTATGTGTTAAAAACAGTAAGAAAGCCCAGAAGTTATGGGTGTTTAACGTGTAGGGAGAACTCAGAAGTTTTTTGCTGTACTAAAATAGTGTGTGAGCATCAGAGGTTTTGTGTGTTAAAAAGTAAGGAAGCATAGAAGTTCTGTGTATTTTACGTGTAGGGAGAACTCAGAAGTTTTGTGCTATGCTAAAATAGTGTGTGAGCATCAGAGGTTCTATGCATTAAAACAGTAAGAAAGCCTAGAAGTTCAGTGTGTTAAAACAGTAAGGAAGCCTATAAGTTATGTGTGTTTAACATGTAGGGAGAACTCGGAAGTTTTGTGTTGTGCTAAAATAGTGTGTGAGCATCAGAGGTTATGTGTATTAAAAGAGTAAGAAAGCCTAGAAGTTCTGTGTGTTAAAACAGTAAGTAAGCCTATAAGTTCTGTGTGTTTAACGTGTAGGGAGAACTCAGAAGTTATGTGTTATGCTAAAACAGTATGTGAGCATCAGAGGTTATGTGTGTTAAAACAGTAAGGAAGCCTAGAAGTTCTATGTGTTTAACGTGTAGGGAGAACTCATAAGTTCTGTGCTGTGATAAAACAGTGAGTAAAAAAATAGGGGTTTTGTGCCACATTTCAACTCCTTCTTCATATTAATCAGCACATTAGCAATTTATTCAATATTTAACAAACAGCAGGTCAAAAAGATAAAAGCACAACAATTTATAGAAGTTCAAATCTCTAATATGAGCCTATCCCTAATCAAGAAGTTCTGATCCACAGTTTTTCTACTTATGCAATGATATGGACAACATCAATACTGTGATATTTACATATTTAATGATGTTCTGAATGAAAAGATGTAAAGTCAGAAAGACTTACCTTGAATCTGAAGTGTGTGTTTGGAACTTGAACTGCTGCCTTCAGATGTTCTGGAGTCAGCAAGAGCAACGAAAGAGAAAATGGCAAGTTCTTTGATTCAAAGGGAAGAATAAATGTTTGGTTTTCTGTTTGGGAATTGGATTTTTGATGAAGGTTTCACAATTTTCTTTTCTCTCTTTTGACAATTTTCTCTCTCCAAAAGCTAACCTCTTGAACGTGTGATGGAGCCACTTATTTATAGATGGATTTGCTGTGGTTTTGGGGGGGGGGGGGGGGGGAAACAAATGGAATTTTAAAACCTTTTTGGCATATTGTTCCATTGCTTTTTAATCACAATTTTTGTATGATAATTTGATGCAAATACGGGGTTTGAGAAAGTGCAGGCATGGACTGGATCAGCAGTTGATTGCAGGGCTGTGATATAGTAGGGCAGCAGGCTGCTTAAACGAGGTTTTGGGATTTGGTGATGTTTTGATCGCAGAAGATCATAAACGTAACTTCCACATGCTTAAGGGTCATATTCTGACCGAAGAACATTGCTTCCATATGTTCTGGTTGAAGCATCATGTTCTGAACCGTGTCTGCAAATTCTGATTGCACTTGCGTGAAGGCTGGCCCAGAAGTTCTGAAGTATCATATTCTCTTAACACTTAGAAAATTTTCTAAATGTTTAGAAATTTGATTTTTTTCAAAGTAATTTCTGACTTCTGATTTTTTGATGAACCAATTTCATGTCTTGATGAAATATAATTGTTGAAACTTGATTTGATCTAAAAAGTCAAAGTTTGACTTTTTAGTGTACTTTTGACCATTTTGCCCTTGTGGATGATTTTCTTGAAAAGTTGTAATTCAATACTTGAAACTTGATAGGAGCAAGCCTGGGAGTCCAGGATGATCCTTTGAGAAATGAGAGGGAAAATTTTGGGGTACAACAGCTTATATGTGTTATTTTGTGGTTTCTTTGGGTGATGATTACAACGGACAAGTCCTATACACGGACAAGTACACTTAAGATAGAACAGGCGGTATATTCATGTTAACTTTGAGGGAGTAATCCCAAAAAAGGAGGCATGAGATCCCCCAATCAGTGGAAGCCCCTTTGACTGTAGTATTTGTTTATCGAGTAATTGGGAATACATTGCTGCTCTCAACCTGGGAGCCAGAGAATATGAGAGTCGTAGAACTCCTAACCCATCTTGGTCTTTTTAGATGTAATGCAGAGACTATGACGGAGTAATCCGAAAGTAGTTGTCACGCGGTGTTGTACTCAGACGAGTTTTTCCTACGAATATTACTAATTACCGAGTAATTGGGACGTTGGTAACATCCAAAGGAAAGATGTAGACTCTAGGAAATTTTTAGAACCTTGTTCGGTAGGTGATAAACCCTTAGTACATACCTCGCGGGTTGATTCTCACCCTTTGACTCCATGCTCGTGACGTTAAACCTTTGAACCTTGTATGTGTTTATTACATAGCCATACATTCATGCATTCATAAACATCATGACATGCTTGTGACATACTTGGTCATTTCATTTTTAGGGAACTTTATCTTTGATTCTCATATCAAGCTCATTACTCATAAATGGACACTAGAAAGAGGAGTACCATTAGTTACAATGTTTGGATTCCGTTTCAAGTTAAGGTCACGAAGTCTGAAGATGAAGATTAGCAAGAAGATTTTTACGACCTTCAGCTTCAAGAAGAGGTTGATCATCTGGAAAGCATTAGCAGTAGAAGGTATGTATTCATCAAGGATCTAATTTAGATATCAAATATCGAAGCAATAAAGGAGATCTTTAGAAGGGCCCAAGAGCGGAGTAATGAGAATCTAGTTTGGGATACCCTTGACGATGTAAAGTTTGGGGAAACATCTTAGGGTTTATGATTTTTACTTTTGATGATCATTGTCAGGTCTGTTGATTGGGATCTCTTGACTTTGTACCTTTGCAGCCTTTAGGCTCTTAACTTTGTACTAAACTCATTTGTCACATTTTGTTGTTAATTATTTCTCGCTTGAAGCTTGAATCAAAATTTGAGGTCCTTAGAAATGAAGTGAACTTACCATTTTCATAATCATGCATCATTCTACATTTTTGTTTCACTTTCGAAAGTCATTCCCGAGTCTTATTTTTACTTTGGTCCCGTAGTACAATGCTCATGCTAAGAAAAGATGGAAAATCTTGAACAAGAGAATCGCGAGTTGTGCAAAGAAGTTACTGATTTGAGAGCTGGTATGGCCAATTTGACTGCTTCAGTGGAATCGTTGGTGGTTGCTCAAAATCAGCCACCGCCTGCTCCTCTGTCTCCTCATGCTACTCAACCACAACAGACAACTGTTACTTCCGAGGTTCCGTCGGTTCCCATTTTTGTTACTCCAGTTACTGCTGCTCAATATTGTATGCTTCAGGGTTACTCATGGGGTATTCCTAGAAACTTCATGCCAGAAGGTTATAATTCTGATGCTCAAGATGCTGCTATTCTTGCACCTCCTGTGGTGCATATTACTTCTGCTGCTAAAAATGAGATTCGTTATATTGCACCTCCTACGGTGAATGCCATACCATTTGTTAATGATGAAGTTTGTCATCCTGTTCCTCCACCAAGTGAAAGTGTATGCTTCTATGACCGATTGGATGACTTTCAGGACCAATTCATTGAAATCTAGAAAGAGATAAAGACCCTCAGAGGGAAATATTTGTTTGGACATAACGTCAGTGAACTCTTCTTAGTTCCTAATGTAAAAGTGCCAATGAAGTTTAAGGTGCCATAATTTGAGAGGTACAAGGGCAACTCTTGCCCCATAACCACCCGGTGATGTATATCAGAAGGATGTCCACTCATATGGATGACTAACATTTTCTTATTTATTTCTTCTAGGATAGTTTAACTGGTGCTGCCTTAAAATGGTATATGGGATTTGACAGTATCAACATTCGCACATTCAATGATTTGGGTGAAGATTTTATCAAACAATATAAGTATAACATATTTATGGCACCTGACCGTGACTAGTTGAGAGCGATGACTCAAAAAGATGAAGAGTCATTTAAAGAATATGTACAGAGATAGCGTGAAGTATCCACCCAGGTGATCCCTCCAATAGAAGAGAAAGAAATGACAAAGATCTTCCTAAAAACTCGCAATTCCTTCTACTATGAGAAGATGGTTGCAAGTGCTCCCACTGATTTCGCTGAAATGGTAACCATGGGAGTCCGTTTAGAGGAAGCTGTCCGCGAAGGCCGCTTATCTAAAGATGGGGACTCATCAAATGGTTCTAAGAAGTACGATGATAGTTCTTATAAAGAGAAAGAGAAATACTCATACACTATACTTCATGGTAGGCAAGGGAGATCTCATAATAGGATCAACAAGTTGCTTATGTGACTCTAGTCGTCAATGTGGCTCCGACTGCTGTTGCATATCAAAGGGCACCTCAACAAGGTAATCAAGGGAAATGTCATCAAAGGAAAATGAGCTTTGATCCAATTCTAATGACATACACATAGTTGTATCCTTCTTTGTTGAAGAAGATTCTGGTTTAAACTCGAGCTTGACCAATTGTTCCTGAAAAACTGCCAAGAGGTTATAAGGCTGACACTTCTTGTGCCTTTCATCAGGATGCTCCTGGGCACGATTTAAAAGATTGCTTTGCTTTGAAGGTTGAAGTTCAGAGGTTGGTCCGAAGCGGTATCTTGTCATTTAAGGACATTTAACCTAATGTTCAAAACAATCTATTAGCAAAACATGAATGAATCTCTGTTACTGGTAGTTCCAAAGTTTGAGAAATGTTTCCTTTAGTGCAAGTTCGGATAAGGGAGTCTTCTTAGTTTATTAGCATTTTTACTGCTTTCTTATTTGTATTTTTTCTTGTTTATCATTGCACTGTTTGCATGTGAGAACTAGTTTGCATTTGAACGTTCAATCTTAATACAACAAGTATGTTTGTCTTGAAGAAATTAATTCGTTTCACTCGTATTTGTTTTCAATTTTAAATTGCTTTATGATACTAACTTGTCACCCATTTATCTTACCTAGGTAGAGATTGGAGGGGGTGATGATTTTAAAATACAAAATTTCTGGTTGTATTCTTTTGGATAAAACCCTGTTGACGATGTACAAGCATTGTTTCAAATTCCCAAACACATGAGATATAAGGGAGTGAAACCCTCGTTAACCCTTTGAGCCTTGAAGTAGGAGTTTCCTTTTTATTCAGAAAAACTCTTAATTTTTAACCCAGGGCAGGGTAGTGTTCAGTTAATCGAATGAGTATTCAAATCTCATCAAGAGTACGCATCCAAGGTTATAACAATGATTATCCTTCGAAAGGTTGAGGAAAGTCAAAACCGCAATGGTCAATCTTCGCCTATCATTAGTGTGAATCAAGAGAAGACGATATCCCAAAGGGTATCTCTCACACATCAAGAGATCAATAGATGACGATACCACAACTGTTATCCCTCATCCACCAAGGACTCAGGCAATCACAACTCTTCCAACAAGTCACATATGACTCGAAGTCACACGACGTGTTCAAAAGGAAAGAAAAATGAAATGAATAAAAAATTATGGAAAAAATAAAGAGACAAAAAGTCCCTCTAAGTCAGAACTTGAGAAAACAAGTCACTTAGGCAAAAGTCAGGGCATCCTGCTGAACTATAAATTCAAAAGAATTAGTTCAGGCAAAATTTAGGGAAAACAAAAATTTGCAAAGAAAGGATTACGAAGAAAAGTCCTCAGCAAAGAATAGATTCACGTGATTACAAATACAAACAATAGAAGGGTGACTACTACTCTGAAAGCCTTATCACTTCTTTAACCATCACAAAATATTTTTCTAAGAAATGAACACTAGTATCAAATTAACTGAATATAGGATTGAAGAACATCACGAAGGGGGTGGGCACCAAATATTTTAAGCCTTAAAATCTTTTTTCTACAAACCGTGAACCAGGCCACGTTACAACCTTCAAAAGTCCTAATTGAAACATGGTTTATTTCAAAAGCATACTCCAACGAGATAGCGTTCCTGACTCCCATAAGTTCTGCTAAAATATTTGTGTTGGTATCATATGGTTTTGTTATCTTTCATACAATAAATAATGCACTAATTAGCAAGCTATGTGACATATTTTAAAAAATCTTCAAGGCTTACATAATTGTTGCATTAGAATTTTCATTCTCATAATAAACTTTTCTGCTTGTAAAACAATTGTTTAATGTCAAGGAAGCTTACATATAAGCACCCATGATGATTTTAATCTTTTAAGGTCTGAAACTTTGTTAAGTAATTGGCGAATTGTTTCTAAGAATGATCATAGCCAGGGGCATGTTTCCTGAAGAGCTTCAGCATGAACAAGTTACTACCTCATAGTTTGATTACCCTCGTGGGTATATTTTGCCAAATATAGTCAATATGGGGCAGTCACGTCGAGATTCAACGAATCTCTTCGAGAGTTTGAAGACATTGGGGCATTTTAGATTTCAGGTATTTTGTAAAATCCTCTTGAGACGATTTCTTCTCGTAAACCATGTAACTTGGGGAATTTAAGAAGTGAAGTTATTCGTAAAAATTGTCGTGCATCATGTAGTCTATCAGCAGTAAACTTGGGGCATCTAAAATTAGTTCCAGGAGGCAATCCAGATTTGTCAAGATATGTGATCTGCTTCGCACACATTATCAAATGGTAGTGTTCCCCAGTATTTCCAGCTAAGCAAGATTTTTCTCCAGCTGGAGCGTTGTTATCCTTTCAATGGATTATTGATGTTATAATATTGGACTTTGAGTATCTCCATCTCCGGAGAGATTAGAGTCTTATAGCAGAAATATGCTCCATCGATGGCTTTTGTTCTATCTCCAATAATGTTCCCATCTTATCGAGATTAGTCGGGTATCTGTTTATACTATGATGTCTTTTCATCTCCAGTTTATCTATTTTGTCTGTTTTATCAGCATATACATGACATTCATTTATTCACTCACACTTACATCATTCATGCACATTCGCATTTCTCTATGTTTTTGGGTCCATCTCCGTTGGTTGTGTTTATCCCTAAGTAACTTATTTCCTCTTTCCAAATAGAGTGACAACTTAAGCAGAAAGTGTACATCCTTTTTAATTCCCTGCTGAGTTTATTCCTCGTGTAAGGGTTTTTGTTTCATCTCAGGATAGGATAATTCCCATTTGAGCTTATTCCTCATCCGGTAGAGTCTTGTTCGGTTGTTTCTCTCTATTTTGTTCTTAGATTAAGCTTCGTCTCCTGCCGATGTTACCCTGTGGATTTCTCTAGGCTGTGAAACCTAGATTAAAAGTGCGTTTATTTTGCGCCTGTAAATACTTTTGTCTCCTCAGTAAAATTCTATTTATGGTTCCCCATTGAAGGTGAACTTTGTTCCCCAGTAGTGTTGTTACAATACTCTTTCGGAATCTCAACATGATAATAAAATCGAAGACTCTTTATTTGAGAAGCTTGATTATCTATGGATTTCCTCTTTTATGGAAAATGTCGGTCTCTTCGTGAGAAGCTTGCCTATCACATCATTCACGATTCAATCATTAACATAATTAAATAACAACTTAACAATAATTTCACACAACACTGGTAACGACCAAAACACAACATGTACGGGCAAAAGGGGTAGGGAACTACGTGCCCCTCGACATGCATAACAACTAGGATAACATACAACTAAATCATACTCCTCGACACGCACAGAGAAGACAGGGTAATGACCAACCTATGCTCCTCGACATGTCCTGCAACCTAATTCTGCTCGAAAATCCAAAGCATCATTCCCCGACATGTATCGCAGCCTAAAATTACCGCTTGGTGCCTAACGCCCTCAACATTCCCTTGCCCACTAGTTCGGCCAACATCACAGACATAACTCAATATCTTAATGACCACACTAGTATGGTTCATACTTCTGGCCAACCGATCGGAATAACACAACAATGGGCAACTATATTCCTATCGACAGATTCATTCATTATGCAAGACCGACTACGACAATAATTCCTAACTTTCTGCCAATTGCTCGAACCACTACAACATCGTAACGACCACACCATCATCACGACCACAACAACCTAACGACCATAACAACATGTAACAATCTACATTACCTACTCATCGACTCTATCGGGCAGTCACACAGACAACACAAAACATCTACAACACACAACTGGGCAACATCATCTAACATGTTCATTAATCGATCATACAGTACTCCCCAATAAACAAACTCATGAATAAACAGGCAACTTCACTAGCAGATAAAAAACATCAATGCGTAACAATCATAAAACGACCAATTCTCCATAATAAACATCATAAATCCCATTATAAGGTCAGAACCCCACCCTTACTGGTTGTTTGCGATCGACCTAATGTGTCTAACGGTATCTTAACTGCAAGTGCACAACCTATCGCGGTAGTAATAAAAAGATGTCGAACCCACAGGGACTTTGTAATCACTCTAGTGCTATAAAGGTTTGCTAGTTTAGCTAAGGCGGATGTTGTCACGTTTGGTTTTTTAGAGGTTAAGGTAGGGGAAAAATAAATCGAATTAAGGGAATAATAATAATAAAACGGTCAGTATGTAATATAGTGAACCTAAGTGGATCTAATCGAACCTAAGCATATAAAGATGTTTAACTTAGATGGCTTTGTAGAAATTATCAGTTTAAAAACCCTCAACTCACACTTTCGTGGTCTTATCTCGGATTATACCCCTAAAGCCCTATGCCTGCTCTCGCTAGCCCATAAGTGTTTAGAAAATACTCTTTGAAAACTTAATAAAATCTAATTCGTTTTAAAGCGCTCTCGTTGTATTTAAATCAAATGCCTAACTTTAGCTATCCGGTTAAAAGCTCACACTTTCGTGGTCTCGATCCTAACCTATTATACTTTTCTTACTCTCGTAACAAAAAGATTGATTTTTTAATTATAAAAAGTCACAGCCAGAAACTTAGTTAATTTAGATTTTAGCTTAGGCACAATTTAATCCATTTGGTTACTATTATCACATCCCGACTCTAGAAAATTAGCTAGTCATAATACTCGAAACAGACATACAGAAAATATAATCGGGAAAGAATAAAACATTCATGATAAATAAATAAACGTAAACAAATTGTATTTAAATTAAATTAAATGTGATTAAAAAAACCTGAATAACAATATTATTCCTCAAGCCCCCTCTTACACAAGTCGGCAACATTGGAACTTCAGAATCGAAACTTGAAACAAATTTTGAGGCTAAAAATAAATTCTGACTACAATAGCAATTTCCTAATGTTGGAAATAGCTATTAAATGGATCGCTTCCACAACTTCTTTGGCTTTTGGTTTGTTTTGGTCCAATTGAGCTAGATCGCTTCTTATTTGTGCTATCAGCTGTTCATATAGAAAATCATCGTTAATCGGTACTTGTTCGGGTTTGATACCTTCTAATCTTGACAAGTGGTCTGCTACGACGTTTTTCGTTCCTTTCTTATCCTTAATTTCTATATCAAATTCTTTCAAAAGTAGGATCCATCTGAGGAGTCTTGGTTTTGCATCCTTCTTAGTTAGTAGATATCTGATAGCAGCGTGGCCTGTGTAGATGATTATCTTTGCTCCTACTAGGTAAGAATGGAATTTGTCAAGCGCAAAGACAACTGCTAACAACTCTTTCTCAGTTGTGGCGTAGTTCATTTGAGCTGAGTCTAGCATTCTACTAGTATAGTAAATTGCGTGAAGTTTTTTGTCTTTCCTTTGTCCAAGAACTGCGCCTATGGCGTAGTCACTCGCATCGCACATGATTTCAAAAGGTAATCTCCAATCGGGTGGTTGCATGATTGGTGCGGTGATGAGGGCTGATTTTAGAGTTTCAAACTTTTTTAGACAATCTTCGTCGAATATGAACTCAACGTCTTTCATTAATAGACCGGTAAGTGGTTTAGTGATCTTCGAGAAATCCTTGATAAATCGTCGGTAGAAACCGGCGTGTCCTAAAAAACTTCGTATTTCTCGAACGGTCTTAGGTGGTTGAAGTTCTTTTATGACTTCTATCTTGGCTTTATCAACTTCAATTCCCTTGTTAGATATAACATGTCCTAGTATGATTCCTTCTCTGACCATGAAATGGCATTTTTCCCAATTAAGCACGAGGTTTACTTTCACACATCTTTCTAAAATCTTTTCTAGGTTTGATAGGCATCCTTCAAAACCTTGCCCACACACAGAGAAGTCGCCCATGAACACTTCCATGATGTTATCGATGAAATCTGCAAAGATTGACATCATACATCATTGAAAGGTTGCTGGGGCATTGCACAATCCAAAGGGCATTCGTCTATAAGCGAACGTTCCACAGGGACATGTAAATGAAGTCTTCTCTTGATCATCAGGATGAATAGGAATTTGGAAAAATTCGGAATAACCGTCTAGATAGCAGAAGTAGGAATGTTTGGCTAATCGCTCTAATATTTGATCTATGAAGGGTAGAGGAAAATGGTATTTTCGAGTAGCTTTGTTTAGTTTCCTATAATCAATGCACACTATATGCCCATTTACCACTCTTTGCATTATCGGTTCTCCTTTTGCGTTCTTCACAACAGTGACACCTCCTTTCTTTGGTACGACGTGTACTGGGTTAACCCATTTACTGTCGGAGATTGGATATATGATTCCTGCTTCTAATAGCTTCTTAATTTCATCTCTGACTACAATGCTAAGGATTGGGTTAATCCTTCTTTGGGGTTCTCTAGAGGTTTTGCAATCTTCTTATAGCATAATACGATGCATACAAATTGAAGGACATATTCCTTTCAGGTCGGATATGTTATAACCTAATGCAGTCAGGTACTTTCTTAGGACGTCTAAAAGTTTCGCAGTTTCGAGGGTTCCTAAACTGGAATTGATTATTACTGGTCGCGTACATTTGGTATCTATGAATTCGTATCTTAGGTTCCTGGGTAAGGTTTTTAATTCTAAACCTGATTTCTTCGGACATGGCATATGATCAGGTGTAAGTGCTAGACTTTCGCTTAGACTATCATCTTGGTATGGTTCACGCCAATTGTCATCTTCGAATATCATAGAGGTTTAGATTTTCATTATTTCAGAGTATGTGGTCTGTTCCGCTTCCATCTCTCTTACGCTCTCGTCTATAACGTCGATTAGATAACATGTGTCATTCATGGCTGGTGCTTGTAAGAATTGAGTGAGGATGAATTCCACTTTTTCCTCTCCAACTTCGAATGTCAGTCTGCCCTTCTTTACATCAATTATAGCTCCAGTTGTGGCTAGGAAGGGTCTTCCTAATATGATAGGAGTAACTGAGTCCTAAGTAATGTCCATAATTATGAAATCGGTCGGGATATAGAATTGACCTATTCTAACTGGAACGTTTTCCAGTATACCTACAGGGTATTTAACTGATCAGTCAGCTAATTGAACGGACATTTTTGTGGGTCTAAGTTCTCCCATTTCTAGCTTTTTGCAAATGGATAGGGGCATGACACTGATACTTGCTCCCAAGTCGCATAGAGCTTTGTCTATGACAAACTTTCCAATGTTACAAGGTATAGAGAAACTACCTGGATCTTTTAACTTAGGGGGCATATCGTTTTGAATAATAGCGCTACACTCAGCAGTAAGTGTAACTGTTCTGTTGTCTTCTATCTTTTTCTTGTTAGATAGGATTTCCTTGAGAAATTTAGCATACAAGGGCATCTGAGTGATAGCTTCTGTAAATGGTATTGTGATATTCAGTTGTTTCAGAAGTTCAACGAATTTCTTGAATTGGCCCATCGTTTTGGAATTGGTAAGTCGCTGAGGGTACGAAATTGGCGGTTTATAGGGTGGTGGAGGCACATAAGGTTTTTCTTTCTCCACTTCCTCTTGGTTCTCGTTTTCCTTTTCCTTTGGTTCATTCTCAATTTCAGTTGGCTTGTTCTGCTTTTGGTACATGGCTGGATTTTTGAGTCTTGGATCAACAGGTTCGTCAAGCTCTTTTCCACTTCTCAGTATTACAGCGTTAGCTTGTCCTTTCGGGTTAGGTTGTGGTTGACCAGGGAAAAATCCAGGTGGGGCAGCAATAGATGCTTGTTGTTGAGCCACTTGTGAAATTTGAGTCTCAAGCATCTTATTATGGGTAGCCAAAGCGTCAACTTTACTAAATAATTGTTTAATCTGCTCATTAGTATGTAAATTTTGATTTAGAACATCTTTATTAGTTTGAGATTGGGAAGCAATGAAATGTTCTATCATGATTTCTAGATTAGACTTCCTAGGGGCATTGGATGTATTAGGTCCATTATTGGGGTGATTTGGGGCAACTTTTGGATAGCCAGGTGGTGTGGCAGGAGCTTGTCCAGGTGCGTACAACGCATTGTTGCTTTTATATGAAAAGTTTGGATGATTCTTCCAACCAGGATTATAGGTGTTGCTATTAGGGTTTCCCTGTATGTAATTCGCCTGTTCAGCTGGGACTCCTGTTAGAAGTGGGCATTCTGGAGCAGGATGTGATTGAAGACCACATAGATCGCAAGCTTGAGCTACTGCAGCCACGGTAGCCGCGGGAGCGGTAGTAAGATTTTCTAACTTTTGGGTAAGGGCTTCTACTTTAGCGTTGACTTGATCCAGACTATTCACTTCAATCATACCACCTTTTGTTTGAGTTTTTTCCATATTAGCTCTTTCGCTTCCCCATTGATAATGGTTTTGAGCCATGCTTTCAATAAGTTGATTTGCTTCGGTATACGGCTTATCCATCAATGCGCCACCAGTAGCAGCGTCTATAGTCATTCTTGTGTTGTACAAGAGACCGTTATAGAATGTATAAATGATCAGCCATTCTTCTAAACCATGATGAGGACATAGTCTGATCATGTCCTTATAGCGTTCCCACGCTTCAAAAAGTGATTCATTATCTTTTTGTCTGAAACCATTGATGTTGGCTCTGAGCATAGCAGTTTTGCTTGGTGGGAAATATCTAGCTAAAAAGACCTTTTTCAACTCATCCCATGTGGTGATTGAATTTGAAGGAAGAGATTGGAGCCATGCTCGAGCTCTGTCTCTTAAAGAAAAGGGAAATAGGCGCAATCGTATCGCCTCGGGGTTTACACCATTCGCTTTTACAGTGTCTGCGTACTGCACAAACACTGAAAGATGTAGGTTTGGGTCGTCAGTAGGAGATCCAGAAAATTGGTTCTGCTGAACGGCGGATAGAAGCGAAGGTTTCAGCTCGAAATCGTTTCGAGCGATAGCAGGAGCGACAATGCTGTTATGGGGCTCCGCTTGAGAAGGAACTGCGTAATCCTTAAGAGCACGGGGTGGATTTGGTACGTCATCCATCTTAGATTCTTCAATTAATTCAGGGATTGAGATATCAGGGAGCTTAGTCGGAGGAAGATTGTTGAGATCACTGTATTCTTGAACTCGGCGTCTTACTCTGAGATATCGCTTGATATCGTTGATTTGTAAATTCAAAGGCTCGCTTTGGGAGCGAGTATTTGGCATACAATAGAGGGAAAAATAAATAGTTGCCTTAGTCTATACAGTACTACTTTACGAGTGCACTAGTGACTAAATCAAAGTCCCCGGCAACAACGCCAAAAACTTGATTGTTTGCGATCGACCTAATGTGTCTAACGGTATCTTAACTACAAGTGCACAGCCTATCGCGGTAGTAATAAAAAGATGTCGAACCCACAGGGACTTTGTAATCACTCTAGTGCTATAAAAGTTTGCTAGTTTAGCTAAGGCGGATGTTGTCACGTTTGGTTTTTTAGAGGTTAAGGTAGGGGAAAAATAAATCGAATTAAGGGAATAATAATAATAAAACGGTCAATATGTAATATAGTGAATCTAAGTGGATCTAATCGAACATAAGCATATAAAGATGTTTAACTTAGATGGCTCTGTAGAAATTATCAATTTAAAAAGCCTCAACTCACACTTTCGTGGTCTTATCTTGGATTATACCCCTAAAGCTCTATGCCTGCTCTCGCTAGCCCATAAGTGTTTAGAAAATACTCTTTGAAAACTTAATAAAATCTAATTTGTTTTAAAGCGCTCTCGCTGTATTTAAATCAAATGCCTAACTTTAGTTTTCCGGTTAAAACCTCACACTTTCGTGGTCTCGATCCTAACCTATTCTACTTTTCTTACTCTCGTAACAAAAAGATTGATTTTTTAATTATAAAAAGTCACAGCCAGAAATTTAGTTAATTTAGATTTTAGCTTAGGCACAATTTAATCCATTTGGTTACTATTATCACATCCTGACTCTAGAAAATTAGCTAGTCATAGTACTCGAAACAGATATACAGAAAATATAATCGGGAAAGAATAAAACATTCATGATAAATAAATAAATAAATAAACGTAAACAAATTGTATTAAAATTAAATTAAATGCGATTAAAAAAATCTGAATAATAATATTATTCCTCAAGCCCCCTCTTCCGCAAGTCGACAAGATTGGAACTTCGTAATCGGAACTTGAAACAAATTCTGAGGCTAAAAATTAATTCCGACTACAATAGCAATTTCCTAATGTTGGAAATAGCTATTAATTGGTAAAAGGGAAAATAAAGCAAAAAAATAGCAATTATATGATACGATTTCTCGTTATCACTTACCTGGATTGAAGGTCGCTCAACCAAAAACTTTAACCGAGGACTTTGCTTAGTTTTGCTCGACGCCGGGCATCTTGCTTCTCTCTCCGCGCACCTCTTCCGGGCAACGTACAAAAATCTTTATTATCCAACTAAAAAAATCTTTGTGTTAGCTTCACCTTATATAACAATCCTCTTGGGCCTAACCTACACCCCCACTTTACTATTTCTAACCAATAGCATAAGTCCAACATTATTTCATATATTCCCTTAATTCCACATAATATAATTATTATTAATCAACTAATTAATTAATTAATAATAATCTAACAACTTATACCAATGATCCTCAATATTATACAACTTCACCATTATTCCAAAACAATCTAAATAAATAAATAATTAAATTAAATTACGAGCGTTACAACTTAGTAGTGCCGATCAACAGTAAAGCATCTCACATGGTGTGAACTATCCCCTTAAACTGCCTCAAAAACCACTACACAGGGCTACTCGCCGCTGTGAGTTAGCACTTATTCCATTCGTGTAATATACCTAATAGGATCTCAAAGTCTTCTTACTCTTGTAGAGGAACATGCATACCTGTACTTTTTGAATAATATAATAAATATTATTCTCAACGTACATTTAAATACAATTCTACTATCTAAAATTATTTGAACTTGTGCGAACTCAGATATATTTAACTAATTTATTAATAATGTTTATGCAATAGTTTAAAACTAAATAAATATTTTAAAAATTATACAATTATAAATTACAATGCACCGATATTCCATCGCAAAAGCTTATAAACACAACATTTTTAATAAGTTAAAAGTTAAGGTTAATGTAAAGGTTAAAATTGGATATTTTTAAAACTAAATTTAGAGTTTAATAGTATCTAAATATAAAATAGATTTACGATCTAATAAAATTATTATTATTATATTATGTTATATAATAATTTTTAATTTTTTTAGTAATTTAAGGAAACATAAATTCGTAATTAAATATATTTGATAAATTATAATTTAGGTTTTTATTTTATTTTGGTCAATTCACGAAATCAGTCACTCTATTTATTTTTTAAAGAATTTTGATCTTTCATATCTATTTTTCGTCCAAAAAATACTGATGTTTTGTTTATTTTATTTTATATGCGGCATACTTTCTGAACGAGAGAGAATATAAAGAGCATTTTCTAAAGAACAAAGAAGATGAACGAACAAGCCGAGAGAAAAAGAAGATGAAGATGATGATCCGAGAAGACGACATAAAGGAAGAGAACATCGTAAAAAATACAATGATAATTAATCTTTCTTATTCGATGTTAATAAAAATATCTCACATATCTAAAAAATAATAGTCTCTCCGTTTCGAAATGGTTGTCGATTAAAGTTTTTCCACACAAATTAAAAAATACAATGATGTTGTCATAAGACATTACACTTTTACAAAATTAACCATATTAATGTATTGAAAATAGTATAGAGAATAAAAAGTAAAAAGCAAAATTAGAAAATAATAATCATTACTATATTGAAAAGTGAAAATGACAATCATTTTAAAACAAAAATTATTTGTTAAAACAACACTCATTTTAAAACGGAGGAAATACATAATTGCGTTTTTTAATGAAAAATGGTCATGAGAGATCAAAACTTTAAAAAAAATTATAGTATAAAACAATTATATATATATATATTTTATATTTTATATAATAATAATTATGTGTACGTGTGTCGTTTAGTAGGGAAATACTTAGGTTTTAAGAGTTTACTTCTCATAAGATCTCAGATTTAAATCATCCTAAATACAAATTACTTGTTAAAAAATAATAACAATTATAAAAAATAGATGTTATAAAAGAAAATAAAAAATATATTGTATTTTATAGCATCCACAAATAATCAATCTTTATTCTTCAAATCACAATAATATTTTTAAATTAAAAATATGATACGGTTGAGTAACAAATTTAAATTGAATGATGGCATAAAATTATTTAATTTAATTTGATATTATAATAGTCGTAAAATTATAGCGCATATACTGGTAGTATATTTATTATTCATTTTTACTCTTTTATAGTGGTATTTTTTGGAGCAATCCGAAAGGTCGAAGATGAGTTTATAGGGCATTGCTTGGGTGGATTAGAAGCTAAAAGAAGGTAGGGATGAGAATTCCGATCACACTTGTTTAACTTCACCTTCCAAAATCACAAACCCTATTCGCTTCCTAACCCCGATTCAAGGTTTCTCACTTCATTTTCATCATTCAATTACACATTCAGTTTATCATTCATCTAAATTAATCTATTGCTTTTATTTTCAGCAATTAGGTTTTACAGTTTAACTCTTTCGTGATAATAAGAAGCAATTAGGTGTGTATGCTCAGTGTGCTGTGAAAACCATGCCTCGTAAAGTTAACTACGGAATCGATTACTACGACGATGACTATGAGGACTATGATGACTATGATTATGATGTTGAAGCTGAAAACTATGGTTAGTTTACCTTCTTTTTCATTTTTAACACAATTTTACTTACTTTATCTTAATTATTTCTTGTTTTAAGTTACTTTCTCTGAATTATATTGTTGCCCTTTATTTCATTTGGATGGAGAAGAGTCACATGGAGTAAGGAAATTATTTCTCATCTGAAATCTATGTTGATATCTTGGTAATGTTACTTATTTTTATTTTACAAACCTCATAGCATTTTTCTGTTGTGACAGGAGCAGGAGAAGGACCTGTTGCAAAGCAAGAGACCATTAGGCCTGGAGTTTGGCAATGCCCCATTTGCACCTATGACAACGATGAGAGTATGACTTCGTGTGATATTTGTGGCGTTGTACGTCATCCCTTGGTTTACAATGGACCTTCCAACAGTAACAAAACAGGTAATCTAATTATTGAAGAATCACTTAGTTTAGTGCTAGGTCTAAGGGGGAATAAAGTTCCATTTGTCTGTGTTAGGTAGCTAATAGCTATCAAGGGGAGGGGAGGGAACAGAAATCCCTCAACCTTGTTAATTTGTTTGAATGCCAAATGATGGATTAGTATCACAAATGTACTATTTTACTCTTTTCTTTTGAAAATTAATATTCCCTTTTATTTATTTATTTAATTATTTATTTTTTGAAATCTACAAAATTGTTAGTAATAATAAATAACTATATTTCCTCTTTGTTACATATATTTTTATATCGCCTTCTAGTATCAAGAAGTGAAATGGAGGTCTATGATCGGATATTATTTGGACTTTCTGTTGCTTTTACTGAGAATGTGTGAAAGTTCTGGTTCACCGTGCTACCCTCCATATCAGAGCCGGAGACTGTACTTGTGGCTGGCGGAGTTGCGGCCGTGTCATAGGAGATTATTCACCGGAATGTTCTCCCCCTCTGGAGTTGTTCTTGAATGAAGCCCCTGCCAGTCTGTAGTTGAAGTTATTGTCATGATACATCGCATAGTTGGCATCCTTGTTGTGCGTCTCGAGGTTGTCCTTCTGGTAGGTACATGAAGAGTATAGTTCAGTTGTGAGCTTGCCCCGCCCACTGCACACAATGGCAATGTTTTCGACAGCAAGAACAATGGCTTCGGAAATATGTTGCAAATCTCCTTTTCTTAAACCAAATCACTAATGCTTTGGGTGAACGGCTCTACAAATTGTCAAATTAGTAAATGGTGTTTTTTTTCCCTTTGAAATCCCGTAATTATTTAAAAGCAATGGAGGAGGGGGGCTTTGGAGAGATTTTGAAAATTTCAAAACCTTCCCCCTCTTTTTTAAAAATTCCCAAACTAGGGGAGGGCCTATTAAGCGAGATTGATAGTTAATTGGTCTTAGTTCTCGTGGTAGTTGTTGTCCTGGTTTTGACAACTTAGAGGGAATTCAACTTTAGCCAATTTTCAAAGGACTAGCTGAGATCTAAACATTAGCTCTCTGTATATCCCACATTGTATAGTGCTAGGTTTACAACAATGGATATGATATGCCTATAACCCGCTGAAAAATCTCTTTGATGCAGTTGAAGATATAAACAAAATTCCTGGAGCATCCAAGCTGGCCAGGTCTATTTTTCAATCATTACCACACCAGAGTCCCAAAGAGGTTGTATTATTTCCAACGCAAGGTGTTGGTTTTTGGACAGATAGCAGTAACATCTACAAGCTTGAGAATGTCCATGGAGAATTTCATGAAATTCATAAGACTTTTAATACTCAAAGCCATCCATCTTTAAATATAGGTCTTCACACGTTTTAATATGCATTTGTAGAATTAGTGTAGTTTCTATGATATTTGACTTTTATGCATTACTTCCTCCATCTCATATTAAATGTCTTTTAAGATTATGCAAACTAAGTAAATTATGGAGTGTACTAATTTCCATGATAAAGAGTGCTTCATTGACTAAAATATCATTCTTAATAAAGTAGTTTGGTGGTTTGTAAAACAATAAATAAGGGTATTAGTAGTGAGGTTATTATTAGTAGAAATAGGTAAGTAATACTTCATTGGTATTCTAAAATGATAAATATGACAAGCAAATATTCCAAACATGACACTTAGTATGAGACGGAAGGAGTATTTATTAGAATAAAATATCTTATTACTTGAAGTTTTGAGTATGTTTTAGTTCTTGGAACTCCTTGTAACATAAAAGCAAACCTTACTTAGCCTTTCATTTTTACTCAATAGTGATAAAATCTTTTTTATTGGGGTGCACAGATCCTTTCAAGTTTGACGTTCCATCTCCAGATGACGTGGTTCATACTGGCTTACATTCTTCAAAAGTGGGTTTGAAAGGTATCCCTCCCTCAACCTATCTGTCTTCAGGATGTAACTTTGGCACCCAAGCTTTAACGACAAAAGGAGAAAAATCAGTAGATTCCCCCCTCCCCCCCATATATAGTCTCTTCATGTTTTAGTTCCTTTTGGATATAAATGTTAATGCATCTTATATTTCTGTATGTTTTCAGACAAAGTTAAAAACGCTAAAGATTCACAGTTTTCACAAAACAGCAGAGAGAAGAGTGGACTTTCTGTAGAATTCAATACTGAAAGTGCAGACAACTCATCATCCTTAATGCAAACGAGCAAGCAGGGTAGTGTGGCTCAAAACAAGCTTTCCAAAAATGTAGAAATTGATATGAAAACATTTGGTGAAACTTTAAACAGTTTATCATTTTTGCCAAAGGACAAAGGAGATGATACGAAAAAAATAGATTCTTCAAAAAATGGTACAAATGGTATCCAATCAAGCAAAGAATACTTCAGTCGTTTGTCTGCACTGCCCAAAGTCGAAGAAAGTGATAAGCTTAGTTTGTCTTCTAACAATGATGGAAATTCTGAAAGTGCTTCCAGCAGTTTTAACCACACAGTTCTTAATGTAAAATCTGGAAATTTTGATAAAACTACTTCTAAGGCACCTCATCAACAAGTTTCTTACACGCCGGAAAAGTGGATGCTTCCTCAACATTCTGAAGATACATTGACTCAGTTGAATCTTGCAATTGTATGCCAGCGGTCTATTCTTTCATATATTCAAGGACTATATTTCAAGAATGAAATGTCTCATAGTACTTAATTTGTCAATTGCAGGTTGGTCATGTTGATTCTGGAAAATCAACACTATCCGGCAGGTTATTACACCTATTGGGACGAATTTCCAAGAAAGAAATGCACAAGAATGAAAAGGAGGCCAAGTTACTGGTAATTTCATTGTGGAGTAATTTTTTAGTGCTTGATGCTTTTGAGTTCACATGTCAAATGTCAATTTCTGCTCCCTGTTTACTTTTAATCAGGGCAAGGGATCCTTTGCTTATGCTTGGGCACTTGATGAAAGTTCTGAAGAAAGGGAACGGGGGATAACCATGACAGTGGCTGTGGCATATTTCGACACTAAGAAATATCACGTTGTTGTGCTCGACTCTCCTGGTCATAAAGACTTCATCCCAAACATGATTTCTGGCGCAACACAAGCTGATGCTGCAATTCTTGTTATAGATGCCTCACTTGGTGCATTTGAAGCTGGTATGGATGGTAGCAAAGGGCAAACAAAAGAGCATGCACAGCTTATTAGAAGTTTTGGTGTAGACCATGTTATAGTTGCAGTAAATAAGATGGATGCTGTGGCATACTCCAAAGACCGATTTGATTTTATAAGACATCAGCTGGGAATTTTTCTCCGCTCATGTGGGTTCAAAGATTCTTCTCTCTTGTGGATTCCCCTGAGTGCCATGGAAAATCAAAATCTGGTAGCATCCCCTTCTGATGCTCATTTCAAAAACTGGTATGTCACTGATTACTCTAGATGTGATCTTAATTCTTAACTTCCCTTGGTGGGCAACGGATAGTGTTAAGAAATTGTGACATAAGCAGCGTGTATAATTGTTCAAAAAAAAAACACCCAGGCACTTTTCCTCTCTGATATTTTACAATATATCAGAGAAGGAGTGGACAAAGAGGAAGGGGAGGGTGCTATTAATAGTATAATTTAAAAAAAACCATAATTTTGTACAATGGAATCCAAGATGAAATTTGATATTCTGTTCACAGGTTTCTGGGGCCCAAAAATATCATCTGGAACAGTTCTTGTAACCAATGCTTCTTCTGCCCATATTCTTTGGCAGGGGCATGTTTTCCCTACTTCTTTGCTCTTGAATAAAGAAAACATTATTTAGAAGTGAGCGGTGGGGTGAGGGGTTCTATTTACTCTTGTCATATACAGTGAGTGACTTGTATTTTACTTATGTAGTTGCAATCATCAAGAAACTGAGTTAGCAAGGAGCCTATGCAGCCATTTTGTTAGTTCCAGAAAGACTGAATTCACACCTTTTCATCTACATATAATTTATTTTGCTTTACTGCTTTATCATCCCACCTTGATAGAAAGAGCTATGCTTGCCCTGTAATGAATTTGTAAATCCCACCTCTCAGAAAGGCTGAACTTCCTCTATGAGACTATGACTGAAGCATAAAACAGTAATGTTCAAAGTTATCTCATAGACGGCATCTTATTTTCTGTAGATCCTACTTTTGACCGGTATTTTTTGCTTTAAAATCCCAATTGAGTAGAAATTAGAATTGGGCCATATTGATTTATTAGTATGCTACTGTCTTCCTCACCTAGATTTATGGCTGCCATATTTTAATTGCAGACAAGACCAATTTATCCCCTCCAACTGAAGCTACTTTGATCCTAAAACCTACTTAATATGTGCAGCACGAGTCCTAAACTTTCTGACATGTAGTAGTACATATTTATTCGGCTGTTTTATTCTGTCGAACTCTAACTGAAATTGTTACACCGAAATCATGTCGCTGACCATACTTTGTATCAAATTTCTCGTGGAGAAGTCAAATTTTAGCCAAATAAAAATTAGCATCTTGACATTGGTCTTGAAAATTGAGAAAATCAAACAGAGTGTCTACATTCATTTTATAGTGTGCTAAAAAATGATGGTTGTTTGATTGTGAAACAGGTATACTGGACCTTATCTGTTAGATGCAGTTGACTCACTACAACCTCCTACTAGAGAATTCGCTAAACCTCTGCTAATGCCAATATGTGATGTCATCAAATCAACTGCACAAGGACAGGTGTCTGCTTGTGGTAAACTGGAAGCAGGAGCTCTTCGAAGTGGAACAAAGGTATAAAATGGGTAGTGTTGTGACTGACTTACTATTATTAAAAAATCAAATGAAAGATTCAGATTAATAGTTCAAATTAAAAGTGTTTGTATCGGTCTGGAACCTAGTTTCTTCTGGTAGGAATTAATAACTTTCTGTTAAAGTTGGTCCCTCACTCCCAATACTTTTATTTGTGTTTTTTTTGTTTTTACTTTAACATGTTCATTTTAGTCAATTAATTTACAAATTACATCATCTCATCTATTGATTTTTTTTTCTGTTATCACGGTTTTCCATTCAAATCTTTATTTTATAAAATATTGGCATGACAGTCACTAATTTTCATGTAAGACTACCACGGTAATAGCCATATGGACTTCTCTATTTATTTTTATAAAATATCATGTCACAATTCAAATATTGAACAAAATATTTTGGATGAAGAATTACTATTATATTGACAATTTTGTATATAATTGGTAAACTGAGAGACTAAAATAAAATAAAAAATTTGGATAGGGACACAACCGAAAATATTAGGACAACAAATTTTATGAGGATGATAAAAAAAAAGTACTTGATGAACTCATTTTAGAGTTCTTTGCAAATGTGACCTTTTCCTGGCTACTCCTGACGGAGCTAGCCTATAATATATTGTTTTCCAGCTATTCCTTATTCTGAAGCATAAATGTTTGTTTGCTCGATCATTTATTTCTATCAATCCCACGTTCAATCACGGGTCTACCTCTTGGATCACTGAGTGCTTCTATTATATTTAATAGTTTTACGCATGATACTATTTCACCCACTTTGTCTGGTAACATCTGGTTCGTTTAACATAAGTGTCCGTCTTCTTGATTTTTAATGGATAACTTCACTAAATTTTTTGTTGTTATGCCCGACTTGGTGATTCATATTACGTGTGAGAAGTGCTACTTAGAGATTATTGTATGATTCTTGAATGAATTTGATGTAAAAAAATCCAACAGTCAATTGTCATGCCATTTTTATTTTGTTTCAGTTTTTCATTCTTTGGATAAAACTATTGATATTATTAGAGTTGGTATTTTGTTGGTATAGCCTGTGTATTTAACCTTGTTGTACTAGTTAATGTATAAATACAGGCAATTCTGTACGGAATGAAAGCACATGCTTAAATTCTTTTTAACATGACTTAAAATAAAACCGTTTCTCTCTTTAACTGTAAAATTTATTAATTATAGGTACTAGTTATGCCTTCAGATGTTGTTGGAACAGTACGCACATTGGAGCGTGACTCTAATGTTTGCTCTGTTGCAAGAGCTGGAGATAACGTAGCTGTAACGTTGCATGGTGTTGATGGAAGTCATGTATTGGCTGGAGGTGTATTATGCCATCCCGACTTTCCTGTTGCAGTTGCGAAGCATTTGGAGTTGAAATTGCTTGTCTTGGATGGTGCAAGTCCCATATTGGTTGGTGCTCAGGTGTGCATTATTACATTCCTTGCACCTTATTTTCTGATATTGTGTATTAGGAAAAATATCAATTTTCTTTTTTGTATATTGGCAGTTAGAGTTTCATATTCATCATGCAAAGGAACCTGCTAGAGTTTCAAGAATATTGTCAATACTTGATCCCAAGACTGGTAAGGTGACCAAAAAGTCCCCTCGCTGTCTCACATCAAAACAAAGTGCAGTAATTGAGGTGAATAACATATCTAAATTTGTTGCCTTGTTATTTCAACAAGAATACACGTAATATATTTTTGTCTACAATGCAACTGACTCAGCTTGAGTGACTTTTATTGTTTCTAATTTTTCAGGTGATTTTGAATGAGCCAGTCTGCGTGGTAGAGTTTTCTAGATGTAAAGCTCTTGGAAGAGTATCCCTTAGATCATTAGGAAGAACAATTGCTGTTGGACTTGTGACAAGAATAATCGAAGAACAAGATTAGATGATGTTATTTCTTCGAAAAGATCAGCCGATAATAACATTGAAGAGGTTCCCAGTATACCATGTATGTTGTTGTTCAAGTACACACATCTTTGTTTGCCATATAATTTATAGCTAGAATAGACAATGAGCGGCTATGTAATTCTTGTTGAGGTTTTCTGTTCAATATGTGAATTTTGTAAAGATGGTTAACTGTTGAGTTTTTTCTTTTTGAAATATTTTAACCAATAGATGTATCATAACTCATTAGAGAGCCCTGCTCTTCAATAGTCCAGACTTGTTGAACAGAGCAACTGGCTTCTTTTGAGATTACTTTTAAATGCTTCACTTGATGGGATTTAATTCCATCCTTCATTGGTTAGGATTATTCGCCAACGGCTTGGTTTATTTTTCTTTCGATTTTCTTTATTGTTGTTTTTTCTCTCTTTAATAAAGTTTTCTTGTAGTTTGTTATTTGGTGTTACTGGTATCAATCTAGTTGGAATGACTAATCTCTTATTATACCATTTACTTCTTTGCCTAAGTTGGAATGCTACTTTCTGATGTTGCATCGACAAACATGTCAGCCATTGACATTATATACTCGGCTTAGGGTGTCTCCTGATTTAAATCTTTAAAATCATCGCACAACCAAATCTTTTGAAGGAAATATTAATTAGATTGGTCAGATATTTAGAATGATTATCAAATATGACGTCCGCATGCTAGCCGAGATCTCTTCATATTTGCCTTTCTTTTCTTGGGGTCTTACTTTCTTAGGTTTCAAACTACATTTAAGATGAGTCCCAGGAGTCAAGATTTTCATTTATTAGACTTCCTTTTTCTCGAAATCATCAAATTGACATTTTTTTGAAAATCGAAGTGTCATTACACTTCTGTGAGTTTCTCATTGTTTGATTCTAACTCGGATTCTAACTCGATCCTATGATGTCCTCACATACCAAGTAATTTCCATTAGGCAAGGACATACATATAAATCAATATGATTATTTCATTAATATATCCTTAAGTGATTTAACTTGAGAGACATTTCTCTTTAATTTCAGCATCAATCAACCAATTGAATTTCACTCGTTTTCAAACATTGAATCAAACATCGAAATTAAAAGTGAATCCTAACTCCACAGTTATAATACTTAACGGTTAAGCTTAGATCAACACAATATAAAATAAATTAGTTGACTTAACAGTTAATCTTAGATCAACACAAAATAAAATAGACTAATTGATTGGTCTTTTACACTATTCTCAATATCCCTATAGCCATGCAACTATTCCTCAGTCTTAATAGGAGGATATCATGCACATAGATTCAAACATAGGAATATAGAAACAAAGGGTGAGAATAAATTCTATATATTACAAGGTATAATAATAACACAGGGTAACATAAATCACAACATGCAATAGTAGACAATCATACAACATGTATAGCAACATTTTGTACCATAACAATCTTCTGGAAGACCTTACCTTAGTGGGCAGCAGGTCAGTTGTTTGTCATAGAAGTTTGAAATATTAGCTGGGTTAGTTATTCTTTAAAGGCTTTCGACCTGAAAATCCGAGCTTCTATTCTTCTACATGGATTGTGTACTTAGGATATTATCTTTCACATGATGTATGACGCTGATATAAGTTTCTATCTTCCTTAGTTTTACGTAATAGCACATGAGTGTAGTGAAAGAAAAATGAAAATGAGGATAATAAACCCTATAAAGTCGAGTGAATTCATGGTGTATTCTAGAATTCCACTGAGATGTATAATCTCACCCCATCCATGTTGCTCTATTTTAGGTAACTCAAAGAAAGATAAAGATAAATGCAAGATGGCCTGAAGATTTGAAGACCCTAATGTTCATGTTTTTATTTCTGCTATGTGATATTATGTAGTATTTTGTATAGATATTTACTGTAATTCATGTACTATGTTTTGTATTTTGTATCGTACATTTACCGAGATGTCATCTAAACACTTTTGTATGCATTAAATACCAAACTAATGGTTTTGATTAATATAATTCTAGACATGTATTTAATTGCAGTGTTATAATTGTCGTTTCTCGATCCAACCATGAGACATCATTAATATATTATGATACAAATCTGTTAAATTTAATATTATGATACATCCGATATCTCTTTACTGTATATTTATATAACAAAATTTATTGTTGAATAAAAAATTATTATGATAGTGTGTGAAAAAGATATTCATCATCTTTAGAAGTATTAACTTTGATGAAGACAAAAGATTATCACAGAAGAGAGATTAAAGAAGAAAAAGATTATTATAGAAGAGAGATCAAAGAAGAAAAAGATTAGAATCAAGTATCAAAATTGTTAAGTATGGATGTCAAGAAATTGATCATCTTTTAAGGTATTAGTAACGATTGGTTTAAGAATATATACACTAGGTGTTCAAGTCTCTCTTCATCTAAATATTTTTTAAGTATCTTAAACTATTTGTGAATTTTTACATTCATGACGCTTTTAAAAAAAAAAAGAAAAAGTGATTTTTGTGTAGCTACACTCAATTGTATGGAATATACCATCAATTATATTGAACTTTTTGTAATGACTTTTGAAAGTGCTTAAAATGCTGGTGTCAATTGATTGGATTCTTCACCACAATCGACTGTATAGATCTCTCTTTGTCTAGAAAATATTCCCCACAATCGAATGTACCCAGACTATAATCGATTGCACCGTTATAAATTTTCAGATTTACTAAATGTTAGACTTAATACAATCAATTGTATGGAACACCTAAATTGATTGGACTCTCATTATTTTTGAAAAATCGTAAACAACATATATCTCTTCAATTGCAATTTTTCATGGAAGTGGTTTATAACAATGCATCACTTCCTAAAGGTATCATGGTACTATAAAACATCATTTTATCAGATTTTTTAAATTACCTCTTTGCTGAAAAATTATTGTGTTCATATCATTTTTACATAAACTTTTTTTACTGCATAAATGTCATATATAAGACAAAAGTTTCTTTTAACATATTGAGCATTTAAAGTATATTCATTGATTAAATTGTCACAGGAAAAAGAAGAATATATTTTAGGATATTGGAATTCATACAGATTATCAGTAAATAATTTTATCGATTAGTTGCAATTTATTTCATTAAGTGTGTGGTGATTTTGTATGTAAGGAAAGTGGTTGTACATTTTACAAGTATTTGTAAATAGGAAGTTGTTGTTATTTCTATTCGTTGAAAAAATTCCTTTGAACCGGGGTGCTTCAAAGCCCACATAGTTGTTTGTGTATTTGTAAAATCAAGGAAACGATGTGCTTCTTTGTTGTTGTTGTTAAAAGATTGTAGGAGAAGTCTTAGTGTGCGACTTGTATGAATATCTAACAATAAGTGAAAATCTCTCACGAGATGTGATGGTATTATATGTTTCCTTGGTTTCTAAGGGGAACTAGAAAACCAGAAAATCTAATTCACCCCTCTTAGATTTCACTCCATTATCATATATAGATTATATCTACAAAATTTAACTTCTATTCAAAATCATTTGATATGTTAAAGAGATTGATAAAAATTAACCGGTTCGATGAAGTTTTGTAAGATATTAATCTTTATACATCTGATTGACTTGACAAATGATTTCCGATTGATGTTAAAGTTTATATATATGATCTATATGATAATAGCTTTCGATCCAATAGTGAATATTTTATACAGATATGCGGTAAATATTAGATTTAATCTATATTTTAGGAATATATTTTGGATATTAATCTATATTTTAGGAATATCTTTTTAGAAGATATTATTATATCTTTTTATATCTTTGTTAGAGGATATTTATGATTTTATTTTGTGTATAAATAACCTAGTGAGGTAGCTCAATGTAATTCATTGTAAATCACTATTCCTTATTTTGTAGCCCTCATTTAATATATTCTTTTTGCCTTTCATCTCTTCTTTGTGCACCAATAATTGGTATCAGAGCTCCGGTTCGAAATCCACGGGGGAAAACATGAAACACGAGAGAATAATGAGGTGCTGTGTGATAATCGTTGTTTCTGATTCTGGGGATTTGGGAAACACCGCTTTATTGAGTTTCTGCGTAAATTGCACAAAGTAGAAGATGAACAGAAACAACGGTGATGTCCATTCCAAACTTCCAATATTTGATGGAAAAACTAGAATCGTTGGAAGATCCAGATGCGCCTGTTATTTGGTTCTCAAGATGTGTTAGATCTTGTCACCGATGGCTATGATCTGTTAGAAGCAGACACAGCAGAAACATAAAAGATAACACATAAGGCGCTAAGGAAGAAAGATCAGAAGGCGTTGTTCTATATCCATCAATGTGTGGATGCAAATGTGTTTGAGAAGATTGCTGATTCTGAACAACAAAGGCTGCGTGAGACACATTGGTTAAATGTTATAGTGATGACTGTAGCGGTAGAAATATTTAAGACTAAACCATGGGATTGACTAGACTTGTACAAATCAAAATAGAAATCGCCACCGCACTTTATTGTTTCCAAAGGAATGGGAAAATAGCGAATAACCCAAAAAAAGGAGAAAGATTCAAGGTAAGGGGGTTGGTTATGCAAAGGGAAGGTATTAGCACCCTAAACATCTACGGTACTCCACATGAACCTCTTTGTAAAACCGGTATATTTTGGCTATAAAAATGTTGTATAAAAATGGATGGTGGAGGTGAGAAAAGAAATATATTTTTATAGTTTTTGCACCCGCCGCGGTTGCGAACCTTTAGTGCATACGTACCACCTTCCGTGCAATAAGGGATCATGATACACGTAGTTTCTCTTTTAAAAATTTTAAAACACAAATGTGTTGGTTAATTTTATGAGATAAAACATCATCGTCATTGTCCGTGTGGAAAACATACCTACTACCCACAATCATGAGAAATGAGAATTTGCACCATCTAAAAGTGGAGGATATGGGTTGGATGTTAAAATCAACAATGCCTCACTCAACACCCAAGTGGAAAATATCCCTCTTCACTACATATTGTAGAAGTATAGTTGTTTGTATCACTACAAAGATTGACAAGAGTTCAATCTTTTTTGAGAAAAATTTAAAGATAAAAGCCAAAGTGGAAAAATGATTTGCAATGAGATTGATTGACTTTTAGTCTTCTCACAAAAAATGTCAAAGTATAATTAAGTTTATTGAAGTTTATTTATGAAAATGTTTTGAAAATGCATGGACCTAAGTCCAAGTTTATTATGAAAGTGGTTCAAGTTTAAAAAAAACAAGAAGAGTTTTCAAAAAGAGAGAAAAGATTTTTGAAATTAAAGAAGATGAGAGGAGAATAAGGGACTATCCTAAAGCATAAGGTAAAAGTTAGGGATAAGAACCATCTAACCAATAAGAAACCAATACTTGACACTATGAGCCAAGATAGAATTCCCATTCTTTAGATTGAAACCAAACAAGAAATGATACTAGACCTCTTGAAAGAACCAAACTTCAAGTGTATTAAGTCTTCACAAAAATTAGGCAGAGTAACGGCTATATACGGGTGAATTCCATATTACAAATAAAGAGTGTAATCACAATAACCTGCACACAAAACAAATAAACAATCCAATGTCTTGAGGTAAACCTCAAGAGCTCCAGACAAAATAATCAGATAAGGTCACAAGGTCTCTAATCATAGGCCAATGTTCCTAATCTTAAGTCCAAAAAGTCCAATGCTCCATAATGCCAAGGATAGTAACCAAATAGTCCAAGTATCATTAAAGGTTTTTAGGGTTTATGTTGATTATTAGGTGTTTTGAAAAAGAAAAATAAAGCTCAAGTGAGCAAAAATAAAAATGACAAGAAAGTAAATACTCAAATGAGCAAAGATGAAAATGGCATGAAATATAAATACTAAAAGTAAATAGTGCATAAAAATAAAAGGGGCATATAATAAAAATAAAGGATAAAGTCAATTATTAGTGATTAGTGGTTAGTTGGATGATCATCTTGAAACTTGCATTTGGAACTCATTAGAGGATTGGTAGAACTAAAGCCTCCACACAACAAGTTGCATTTGCTTTTTGTCAAGTATATCATCCATTTGGAATCCTCATAAGTCTCATTTAATGATCAACGATGTTTAAGTGATCCGCGTTGACCAAAAGTGTTGTAGGTTCATTAGAGGATTAGTAGAACCACAACCTCCACACAATGAATCTCAGGGTTATTGGATCAAAGAGATCAAATTAACATACTTGGGCTTGCAAACATAAGTTTGGACCACGAATGATCATTTATTCGAATCAAGACAAAATTTAGCACTATGTTAAGCAATAGTAAGTGGACTTATATAGAAGTCGCACCTATTTTGAGGTCGGTCAATAGAAATCTATGCACCATTTATTTTGAGACATGATATAGAGATCACGCTCCAATAACACTTAGTGCAATAAGAAAGGGATGAGATGAAGAGGGGTGAGAGAGAATATACAAACCACTTTTGAATTAAATTTAATCAAACTATTATTAAAATCATTCATTTATTTTTGTGGAGTTAGACTCAACACCATGAATCCAATGATGTTAATAAAATTTATGATAAAAAATTTAACCCAAGATCAGCCAGAAAATAGTTACAAAATAATATTACATTTAATATATACAAAAAAGGTTTAAAAAATGTTTTAAAATAGAAACAAAAGAGAAAAATATAAACTATGTTCAAATTGATCAATAAATAAAAAGTAAGTCCATAGAAAAATCAGAAAAGGACTCAAATGATTTTATAAATTTTTTGGTAATTTTTTAAAGTCAGAAACTATTTTTAAAATTAAAAGAAATGAGTAAAATAAACCAAAAATGATAAAAAAAATACCAAAGTCAGAAATAAAAAATAAGTGAGGTCATCAATATTTATCACAATATCATTGAATCATTCCATAATTTTTTCATAATTTAAAAATGCATAAAAGTATTTTTAAACATTTAAAACAATTCAAATAAAGTGAAAATTTATAAAAAATACCAAAACACAAAATTAAATTGTGAAAAAATAAAATTCAGAAAGAGAATAATCAAAAATATTTTTCATAAAATTTTCAGATTTTTTGGAATAAAAATGAATTTTCTATGATTTTTTGTAGTTTAAAACAATTAAATATAAAAATCAGAAAAGAAAATAAAAATTAAAAAAATATGGGCCATCTGATCAATGTTAAAATGTGTTAGTAAACAGATCAAGTGGACCTGACGCGTTGTGCATGTTATGGACTTTAGTGAATAATGCATAGGATCATTAATTAAATCAGATTTTTGAAAAAAAAACAGATGTCGCACCTCATTGGTTGGAAGATGACACATTGGTCATCTTTAACCTCCAGCCAGTCCCAAAACCATGTTGCTCAATCTGTAAAATTAGAGCACGAGACCTATGCCATTCGCTTCGTCTCTTCAAGACGAAGACAACCACATCTTCGCGACAAATTTATATAAACTGTAGCTCAAGCAATTTGGAAGGAAAGTTTTGAAAAAGGATTTGAAATTTCATGGTCAAAATGTGTTTCCAGTAAAAAGCAAATGTTGCGACTAGAACCAGGACAATGAGAGCATCACAATGATATCAAAGTTTTGAAGAACTGATGAAGGAATCTATCTATTAAAGTTGAGTTGTAGAGCTCTGAAACAGGACTTCTATGGAGCAATATAGGGCACGATTCTTGAATGTAATTATATGATTAGTGTTGCACCCCAAAATTTACCCTCTTGATTTAGGCTTATGTTTCATCATGAACATCATAGTGCATTGCATTCATACATCGTGATAGGATCAAAGTGCTTTGGTTATCAGGTTTTCCTCAAGCTTTGAAGGTTGATTGCATTGACAAGTTGCCCAAGAAATATATTACCATCCAAATCTCTGGATCTTTTGAGCTCAAAGGTTATGGCATATCTCAAGATGTTTTTACCCATCTCTTTGGATAATCATAGGATTGAAGTTTGTGTTTGATCACAAGGAGAATCACTCTTTGGATTCACCAGTCAAATTAGGGTTTGCTTGAGCAAGGTTGTTGGCCAATTTGCAAGACTTGATTTAGGGAGCTACAACATTTCTTTGATATTTGAAAGGCCTTTGTACAAGGAATTGGTCAAGATTCCCAGAGGATTTGAAGTTTTGAAGATGATTCATCAGTCTCCTAATGTGTTGACCAAAATTAGGGTTTTGGTTTTCATCAGGTTTTCTTGAGAATTTTGAAGTGAAACTTTTCATATAGCCTCTTTATGTTTTAAAGATCATATGTTTGAAGTTTTGATCATCAATTTTGAAGGGAAGTGGATCATTTGATTCAAAGGGGCAAAATGGTCATTTTGGTCAAAATCAGTCAAAGTTGACCAAGGGAATTTTTGGCCAACCATCAATTCAAGGATGTACTTTTTATATTTCAAGTCCCTTTTGGTCATTGGATCAAAGAGATTGGAGTTTGGGATGAAACTTGTTCTTGAAAAAACCCTAAAAGTTTCTAATTTTGGAAAATAAGGACTTAATTTCAAAAATTCATATTTTATTCACCTTTGATCAAGAAAATACAAATGAAATATGCTTGGAAATCTAAGAGAGTGATATTTCACCTCCTTTGGGTATCATGTCCAAATTGGCAAGGAATCAAGAGTTATGGTCTTTTGAAGTCACAAAATTATAGGTCATTTTCCAAAATTGGTGAACTTCGAGCCAAATTTTAAGGACCTTAATGGATTAATTTACAAAAACTCAAAACTAGGGGATTGTAGGACTTTTCAAGACCTTTCCAAATTGTGCTCATTTGTGCCAAAATTCAAAAGTATGAGCAAGTTGTGGACTTTGGAATTTTGAGATTTTTCATTGAATTCATGCATGCCATGCAAATTGCAAATTGTTGATAACTTGATTTGTGGCCTTTTGTTTCATTTCAAACTTGGCCCATGACCAACATGCAATGTACCAAGGCCCATCATGCCAAAGTTTGAGTTGCACATGGGCAAATGAAAGGGGAATTCATGGTTTTGCAAAAATGGCATGAAGTTGCCTAATCACCAACACTAGCTTAATGCAAGGATTTAAGTCCCAATCTTGTTGCTAATCTCTTCCTGAGGACAAATGGATTAAAATGCACGCAAAAAGAAATCCAACGCACGAGGGATTTGGGGGCTACATGTGCATACTTGATTTTGGCCAAAAGAAGATTTCTTTGATTCCAAGAGCTTTCAGTGCGAAAAACCTATCCTACCCTCCTCCTGATGCTCTATATATTGAGAAGCAAGCCTCAGTTTGAAGGGTTCGTGCTTCATTTCATCAATCAAAGTCAGAAACTCCATAGCTTGTTGCTCTGCATTTTTCTTCGATTCTTCCATCTCCCTTGCACGTTTTGGCAAATTCTTCTTGCATTCTCTTCTCCAAGTGATAAGGATTGTAGATCGAGGCTTGGATTGCAACTGGAGTGAAGGAGACAGTAGATCCATTTTTTCTAAAAGGTTTGAATTCTCAACTTTGAATTCTGATTTCTAGCCATACCTCATATGATTTAAGTTCATAATCATGTTGTTTGAAGTCTATGGAATGATTCTGAAGCTTTATAGCGTTTAATTTGATGAATTATGCATGATTGGATGCTCTGAAACTCGCGATTCAGAATGTTTTTGTTCATATTCATGACTTGATTGTGGACAATGTGGTTGATGATTTGATTTAATTCGAATTGCTATGGATTCCTTGCTATGCTAGCTTTGATTTGCCTTTGATTTCATCAAATATGATGCAAAATTGAGTGTGTAATGTTGATCTGAAAGTGACCCCCAAGCCTGAGATATGCACGCGTTTTTTGAATGTCTAGAGGTTGAAGATGATGTGGTGGCACATCATGATTGGTCTGTTTGAATTTTTTGGCTTATTTGAATTTTTTGTTTTATTTGACATTTTGTTTAATTTTGTATTATGATCAAAACACATTCAAAAATCACAAAAAATTTACCATAGGTCAATATTATTTTCTAGTATTTGTCACATTTTTTTGGATTTTTTTAAAAATAATTTGATTGGTTTAAAAAAATCATAGGTTTATTTAATTAATTGTTCAAAGTTTATTTTTATTTTAATAGTCCTATTGATCTAAAAAATCCACAAAAATTATTTGAGAACCACAAAATAATACGAAAATTGATTCTGACTTTGGTTCATCATTTTTCTTTTTTCTTTTAAAAAAAATTTAATTTCAAAAGGTTATTTGTAATATTTGTTTATTTTATTTATTTTTAATACTTCTATTAATTCAAAAATTCCAAAAAAAATCATGTAATCTTGTTTTTAATTATAGAATCTGATCATATTTTTGTTTTTCCCTTTTTGTGATTTTTGGTTATGGTTTGCATGTTCTTGCCCTTGAATAACAATTTTATTATTAATTGTTTGTTTTTGTTTTTTTAATATTTTCCTTTTATCCAAAAATTCACAAAAAATTCAGGGATGTATGTTTTTAGCCCTAATATTTGATATAATTTTGGTTGGCATTTTTTCTAACTTTTTGATCTAAATATTATTTTGATATGTGAATAATTGTTAATTACATAATTGTTTGAATATTAATTTCTTTCTTGACTTTTCCTAATTCCAAAAAAATTGAAAAAATATATTTTCTGGCATTTAGGGTTTCTTGATGATTGGAATGATCTTGATTTAATTTGTTTGAATTTTGATCTCACTTAATCAATATTTGATATTAAAAGTCAAAATTTAGGGTTTTGTTGCTTATGGTGCAAGTTTTATTTTCAAAACCACTATGCCCTGGATTTTCTATAGGATTCAAGTCTTGATTAGGGTTCATGAATGTATTGGGAATTTGAAAAACATTTTTCTTGAATTATTTGACTTGGTTTGACATTTTTCCACAAATTATTTTGAAAACTTGTCTAGTTTGGTAGTTTTGCCAACTAGTCTTGAACCGTGAACTTCACTTGGCCTCTTCCTCAACCATTCATGAACTTAGGGCTTGCATTCTGACTTCTAAACACTTCCAAGATGTTAAGATATTTTTAGTTTGAATTATGGATCCTTGTTTCTATTTTTGATATGATTTTGAAGTGAAGGTACCCAATTATGTTTGCATGTCTTGTTACAATTTGTTTGATGGCCAATGAACTTGAGTGAGGCCTATAATTGGGAACCTAATGATCATGTGATTCTGATTGTTCATATTAGCTCAAGCCATTTCACTTATAAGCTTCATGTTTGAATATTTTGAACCATCTAATGCATTATGTAGGTTTCATTTCCTATTGTGTTCATGAAGTTGTGATTGAATTAGCTATGCATGATTAAGACATGTTTGTTACTGACCTTCACGACCTTTGTTTACTTTATTCTCAAGCTCTTATGATCCTTGATTGACATTCAATTGTCAATTCAACATGGTGATAGAAAGGAGCAACATTCCCCTTCTTTTCTTGACCTAATATGTGCATATGCTTGTTTCTTCTTGTTTATCATGTCTAAAGCCATCATGTTTGTTCTCACTTTTTCACCTTATGGAATACTAACTTGGTTGTTGAATGTGCGAGGTACTCTGAGCAAGTTGCCACTTTTGGCTTGAGGCTTTTCTGTGTTTCACTTTATTTGTGAAACACAATCTATTATACTGGCATTGTTTTGTGCTTGGCATGTTTGATGGTTTATGCAGGATATATATATATATATATATATATATATATATATATATATATATATATATATATATATATATATATATATATATATATATATATATATATATATATATATATATATATATATATATATATATATATATATATATGATTGTGAATACCATATATTGCCCCTGGGACTTGTTCATATCTGACAGATTCCTGACTCAATTTGTTTACTGATGCCAACTTGCTTGAAGTTTCTCTGGGTTTCTTTTATTCTTGCTTGATTGCTACAGATAGTTATCTGTTTGGTATTGTACTACTTTCTTTCTCCCATTTTCATTTTGCATAATTCTCTGATTGCACGATGGGATCTCTGTTGCTGATATATGTCAGGAGACCCTCTGGTTTTTTTATCTGATGCATGTATTGTGTTGTTGATCGATGAGTCACTCAATTTAGAAATTGAGATCACGACTTCGCTCTCAGTGCATGTTCCCTATAAGATGTTTATTGATTTTATTCTTTAATTGTTGATCGATAATTCACTCAATTTAGAAATTGAGATCACGACTTCGCTCTCAGTGCATGTTCCCTATAGGATGTTTATTGTTGTTTCTTTAATTGTTGATCAATGAGTCACTCAATTTTGAAATTGAGATCACGACTTCGCTCTCATTGCATGTTCCCTATAGGATAGTTTTGTTAAGCTTCCTTTGACATGTAAATTAGGGTAGGATTTCCCCTTCATCCTCAACCTTAGGGCCAACCATTGTATGATAACACTAGGGATAATGCTAGACTAGTCTCCCTTAGTTGTTTTTTCTTTCTTTGCATTTTTGCATTTTAAAACAAAAAACTGTTTTCTCGGAAAATCATAAGAACACCTCTAATAAACTCAAACTCCTCTTTAAAATAAAAGTTACAAACCAATCCTATTAGTTTGTGTGCCTCTTGGCTCTGCTTTTAAACCTGTTTTATTGATGTTTTGCCATCTCTACCATGATGCCTTATTATCTTTTAGCCGATGCTTTGTAGACCTGACCACGAGACCCATGACTTCGGAGGTAGTTCGGATAGGTGTTATCGTATGATGATACCGACATTCGAGCTCTCGTACTCTGATTTGGCTTTTAACCTTACCTTGACTTAGACTACACCCGTGAGAGGGGCGGGAAATTTTTTTCTTACAGGTACAGGTACTGTTGGTAACTTTATGTTGTGAAGGTGACTCAGGTTCCCATGATAGTTTTGAAGCCTCAAGATTCTCTCGTGATCTTGAGTGGTGTTGTTCTGTAATGGTCCAGCCACGATCCAGTGTGAAACTTTGACCCTGTCATGTTGCATCATAGCATATTTATTTCTAAAAAAAAATGATGTAAGAAAAAATAACTAGCATGCGCATGTCATTTTCCAGGGACATTCAAGAAGTCTTCTTTCCATCAGAAATGGCCGGTCTCCCTCCAGTTGAGTGTGATTCAGTTCATGTTAAAGAGCTTACCAGGCATACTTTCTCTTATCAGATTCCTACTATTGATGTGTCCGAATTGAAGAGGTTGAGTTCTTATCTGAAGAGTGATGTTCTGAGTAATTTCAACAAAAGTTATGGCAACTTGTCACTAGTCCTTAATACCCCAGTTGACCCGATGGCTTTGATTACTCTCCTCCAGTTCTATGACAAAGAATTACGGTGTTTTACTTTTCAAGATTATCAACTGGTGCCCACCTTAGAAGAGTACGCGTACCTACTTAATATCAAGTTGTCTGATGAAGTTCCTTTTGTCCAAGTACCGGAGAAGCCGAAGTTCGAAGTTATTGCTGAAATTCTTCATTTGAGTTGGAAAGAGGTGAAAGACAATTGGAAGTCCAGTGAGGGTACTACATGGTTTTATTTGGATTTCTTAGTGAAGAAAGCTAAAGACTGGGCAAAGAAAGGCAATTGGAATGACTTCAGTTCTCTATTTGCTCTCATGATATACGGGATCGTCCTCTTCCCTCACAAGAGAAAATTTTGTGGATTTGGCGGCTATTTGTGTTTTTAGAAACAAGAACCCGATACCGACACTCTTGGCAGATACTCTTTACACCATTCATTCCAGGCATGGAAAAGGTGGTAATGTAAGTTTATGTCATTCAATGCTGTATCAATGGCTTAAGTTACATCTACCAGTAAGTGGCCCTTTCGTGGATACCAGGCATTCTCTCCGATGGTCGTCAAGGCTTGTCAACCTTACTTCATTTGATATCCGGTGGAATTATGACATGGGGGAAGTACGAAGTATTATCACTAACTATGGAAATTTCCCTAATGTTCCCCTCATAGGAACTAAGGGGTACATCAACTATAACCCAATGCTTGCTTATCGTCAATTGGGATGTGCAATGAGTGGATCGCCGAAGGTTGAGGAGGTGTCTGAATCAGTGTATTTCGCTAGAGAAAGCGATCCTGAGATGTTGAAAAGAGTGACAAGTGCTTGGAAAGGAATTCACAAGAAGGATAGAACTACTTTGGGCAAGAAGGTTCCTGTTCCTAGGGTTCCTTACCTGGAGTGGGTTAAATCCAATATTAAGATCCTGCAGTTACCATTTGTGAGGACGGCTCCTCTATACGAGCAACCTCCTGCTGTTCTGAGTAACACAATGCCTACCGAGATGTTCACCCAGGTTCATGTTGAGAACATTCAGCTTCGTGCAAAAGACCGTGAGGTGGGGATGAAACTTTATTGGGCAGATCAAGAAAGGGATGACTTAGCTCGCAAACTCAAGGAAGCTCAAGGGGAAACTTCTGATGCAACCGGTTTTAGGAAGAGATCTCATGCTGAAATGGAAGAAGAATTAAGTAAGACTCAACAAGAATGTCGGAAGCTTCAGGTATCTGAAAATAGCTACCGGAAGAAGATTCAAAACTTGGAGAAGCAGCTCAAAGACAAAGATGCTCAGCTCGAGAGGGAAGTGGCCCAGAAGCGTGTCACGGAAGATCGGTTCCAAGAGAGTAAAGTGGTCGCATCTCAACTTTTGAAGGAGAAAGCCAGACTTAAAGAGTACTATCAACATCTTGAAGCATGTCTTGTTCCGGATATTTAGTTTTGTTATTTACTTTTAATATGTTTGGTCACCTCCAGAATTGTTGGAAGGGGCCAATTGTTTGTTGTTACTATTCAGTTATTTTTTCTTTATTTGTTAAGACATGTATTTAGTTGTTTAACATTTTACTCTTAAATTGTCCGAAGTCACTTGGACATCGTTTCTTTTGTTTGTAAATAATTTGAAGTGTTCATCTTATTATCCTTTCTCTTTTGATTGTATGGTTTCACGCCGTGACTGATGAATAAAAGGACTCTTGGATACTTGGAAATGACAAACATATCATGCACATCATGCATTTCATAACATTACAGGTTATCTCAAGACGGTTTCCTTATTATGCTGTTTTTCTTATTCAGAATTCAAGATGACTACTCATCGGTATTCCACCAAAAATAACTTGCCGAGACAAATGGAACAGGTTCAAGCTGAACTCGCTAAAATGAGGGCCCAGATGGCTACTCAGATGACTCAATTCATGGAGGTCATCACCAATGTGAATCGCCGACAGAAGGAACTAGCTGCCATTGTCAACAACCAGCGCCGCTATCCAGGGGATGGTGGAAATCAAGGGCTCTATCAGGACGTTTCTGTAGGATTGGGGGTGTACAAGATCAGCCTGCTGGAAATCACGGGATGCCCGAAAACCCTTTTGTGCGCAATGTAGGGAAGTTTCCTCCGTCTCCTGGACCTCGTCTTGTGGGGAACAAAAGAGCTAATCAGGGCGGTGTAAGGAATTATCAGGATCAGGATTTTGATTTTGACCAGGATGAAGATCAGTTTTCTGTGTGGCGTTTAGAGCCGAGGGTTCAGATTGAGGATATGAAGTATCATTTGTTGGAAGAGCGTCTGAAGGCTGTGGAAGGACAGGGAGTCCTTGGTATGGATGCTAATGATCTTGGGTTGGTGTTTGGGGTGCAAGTTCCACCAAAGTTCAAACCTCCTACATTTGAAAAGTACAACGGAACGTCGTGTCCTATTACTCATGCAACTGCTTATTTCTGGAAGATGTCGGTGCATACCGAGGATCAAGGGCTTTTGATTCACTTTTTCCAGGATATCCTATCTGGGGCATCCCTGGAGTGGTACATGAAGTTGGAGAAAACTCATATTCGTTGCTGGAATGATCTTGCTCGGGCTTTTGTCAAACATTATCAGTACAATGTGGATATGGCGCCTAATCGCACTCAGTTACAGAATATGTCACAGGGACCGAAGGAATCTTTCAAAGAATGCGCTCAGAAGTGGCGTGAGTTGGCTGCGAGGGTTCAACCTCCACTCATGGAGAGAGAACTCATTGATATGTTTATGAGTACCCTGTAAGGGCCATTCTATGAGCACATGATAGGAAGTACTTCGGCAGGATTTGCAGACTTGGTTATGGCTGGTGAAAGAATTGAAGTGGGTTTAAAATTGGGAAAAATTTAGATTGGAGGTTCTAGTGGCTCATCCGGGGGCAGTAAGAAACCATTCAACACTTACCCTAAGAAAAGGGAAGGCGACGCAAGCGCAGTTTACTCTCATAGAGGACGGAGAGAGGATCGCCAACACCAACAAATCAATGCTGTTTCTATTCCGGTTAATGCTCCTCCGCAGAAAAGACCAAATGCAGTGCCATAGCAACAAAGACAACAAGATTCTCCCCGTCAGTATAATAACCAACAACAGAGACAACCCATAAAGTTTGATCCCTTGCCAGTAACTTTTACTGAAGCGCTCCACCACCTGCTTGATTTGAAGTTGATCAGTTTGAGAAATATGCCACCGCCACCCGCAAGGCTTCCTGTTAACTATGATGCTAATGCAAGATGTGAATTCCATTTGGGCGGGGTTGGTCATTCTATCGACAATTGTTTTGAGTTGAAGTGCAAAGTACAAGACTTGTTGGATGCTAAGGCAATTGAGTTTACCCCGGTAACTGGTCCGAATGTTACTCAGAACCCGATGCCTAGGCATGGAGGGGGCGTTGTTAACATGATTGATGATAATGGTGAAGTGTTGAATTTAATCATGAATGTGGAACAAGTAATACTCCGTTGAGATTTTTTAAGAGGTATTTGCTTAACAATTCTATTTTCCCAGGTTGTACCTCAGAGTGTGCCAAGTGTAGAGAGCAACTGAAGGGGTGTGTTGATTTAAAAGCCGATATCCAGTTGTTGATGAAGGAAGGTTCCCTGTAGTTTGATAGAAAACCAAGCTACCACAAGGTTACCGGAGAAGATGTTGCTGTGATATCTATTCCTTACACCCCTGCGTGCATTCCTGCCCCATCAAGGGCACCCCCTCTGATGATTACGGTACCTGGTCCTATGCCGTATACCAGTGAGAAGGCTGTCCCGTGGCATTACGGTTCCGATGTTTATTACCACGGGGTAAAGCAGGAGGTTAATGCTCGTTTGTCTGAGGAAGAATGTGCTGAAGATAATGAAGGGGAAGTTCATAACTTTTCTGGTGTGGGTCGAATGACTAGAAGCGGGAGAGTATTTGGTCCTTCCAATGTGCAAGATGCGGCTGATGCCTCTGCAAGAGAAAAAGGAAAACAACAGGTAATTATTGGTAATCCAAGGGTTACGCCAGCCAATGTGACTCAACCAATTCCGATACCAGAAGCTTCTTTAGTTCCCGATGAGGTTGAAGAGTTAATGCGAATTATCAGAAAGAGTGATTATAGCATAATTGATCATCTGAGCCATACTCCTTCTAAGATGTCTATCTTGTCTCTGTTGATTTATTTAGAACCTCACAGAAATACTTTGATGTAGTTGTTAAAGAATGAGTTCGTGCCACATGAGATAACAGTCAATCAATTTGAGAATGTTTATGCTAACATATCTGTCGGGAACAGTCTGGGCTTCACAGATTTTGATCTTCCTCCGGAAGGGCGAGACCATAACAAAGCATTGTATATTTCAATGGAGTGCAGGGGAACTACTTTATCCCAGGTTTTGGTGGACACAAGATCATCTTTGAATGTATTGCCTAAGTCAACATTGATGAAAATTGATTATTCTGGACTGGAGCTGCGCCCTAGTTATTTGATGGTGAATGCGTTTGATGGGTCTCAAAGGTCAGTGTTTGGGGAGGTGGAGTTACCAATCAAGGTTGGTCCTTGCACCTTCACGGCTACTTTTTTTGTGATGGATATACAACCAGCGTATTGTTGTTTGTTGGGGCGGCCGTGGATTTATAAAGCAGGGGCAGTCACTTCTACTCTTCATCAGAAACTCAAGTATCCTACAGAGGGAAAGGTGATAATTGTGTGCGGAGAGGAAGAGTACATCGTGAGTCATTTGACATCATTCCGCTATGTTGAAGTTGAAGGCGAGATACATGAGACTCCATTTCAGGCGTTTGAGATAGTTCATGCTGTCAATTTTCCTCCTCCAGAGCAGAAAAGGAAATCTGAAACTGTTATGTCTTCTCTCAAGGATGCGAGAGCTGTGGTGAAAAATGGTAGCCCTGAAGGTTGGGGTCAGGTACTAGATGTTACTCCGAAGTTTGACAAATTTGGTCTTGGTTTTAGCCCGGGTCAGCAGAGTGCAGCTCCCAGAGTATCTAGTTTATCTGCTCCTGTGAAGTTTTCCTGTCCTTGTGCTACTCAAGAAGGACATGTCAATACAGTTGGCGATGATAGGGCTGATGGATGCAATATTGAAGATTGGATTCTTCCGAGTATTCCAGGCCAGACACTCAACAATTGGACTTCTGTGGATGTTATCCAAGTTTCAAGCGCTGAGGAGTAATTTTTCTTGTTTCTTTTATTAATCATATCATAATTCCTACGCTCTGCCCAAGGCGAAGCAAATCATTTGTGTAGGGCCACCATGTTTATTTTCAAGTTTATCACGAAATAAAGGACGTTTTTGCATTCAAAATTTTGCTTCTTTTCTTTTTTATCTTTAAATGGCAATGTTTCGCTTTTCACACACTATCACTAAAAAACGCAAAAATGTCATTCATGCAGATGCACTTCCACCACCGATTCTATCGATAACGACTCTACTATGGCTCATTATGACTTTGATACTCTTATTTATCAAGCTGAAGAAGAAGCATATGAGGATTGTGATCTTCCTGAGGAATTAGCAAGATTGTTAAAACAGGAAGAGAAAGTTATCCAGCCGAATCAAGATTCAATTGAGGTGGTGAATATTGGCACAGAAGAGGTAAGAAGAGAAGTTAAGATGGGGGCAGATCTCGAAGAGAGTGTAAAGGTCAGATTGATTGAGCTACTCCGTGAGTATTCTGATATCTTCGCATGGTCTTATGAGGATATGCCTGGGTTGGATACAGACATAGTGGTGCATCGACTACCGCTCAAAGAAGGTTGTTCTCCTGTCAAGCAAAAGCTCCGAAGAACTCATCCTGAGATGTCCAAGAAGATCAAGGAGGAGGTCCAAAAGCATTTGGACGCGAATTTCTTAAAGGTTGTCAATTATTCGCCATGGATTGAAAATATTGTGCCTATGCCCAAGAAAGATGGTAAGGTCAGGATGTGCATGGATTATAGGGATTTGAACAGGGCTAGCCCCAAAGATGATTTCCCTCTGCCGCATATTGATGTGTTGGTCGATAACACTGCTCATTCCAAAGTGTTTTCATTCATGGATGGCTTTTCGGGTTACAATCAAATTAAGATGGCTCCGGAGGATATGGAGAAGACAACATTCATCACGCTTGGGGGAACCTTCTGTTATAAAGTGATGCCGCTTGGTTTGAAAAATGTCGGGGCAACATATCAGCGCGCCATGGTCACTCTCTTTCATGACTTGATTCATAAAGAGATTGAGGTATATGTAGACGATATGATTGCCAAGTCTGATACGGAAGAGGAACACCTTGTTCATCTAGAAAAATTGTTCAAGAGACTAAGGCAATTCTTGCTAAGGTTGAATCCGAATAAGTGCACCTTCGGGGTGAGATCCGGCAAGCTTTTGGGCTTTATTGTAAGTGAGAAAGGTATCGAAGTGGACCCGGCTAAGGTCAAAGCGATACAGGAAATGCCTAAGCCAAGAATAGAGAAGGAAGTACGTGGCTTCTTAGGAAGGTTAAACTATATTTCCAGATTTATTTCTCATCTCACAGCCACCTGTGAACCTATGTTCAAGTTGTTGAAGAAAAGTCAGACAGTGAAATGGAATGAGGATTGTCAGAAGGCCTTTGACAAAATAAAAGAATATTTGCAAGAACCTCCGATACTCATGCCGCCAGTGGAAGGAAGGCCACTAATCATGTACTTAACTATGTTGGAGACCTAAATGGGTTGTGTCCTCAGTCAACACGATGAAATAGGGAAGAAGGAACAAGCTATTTACTAATTGAGTAAGAAGTTTACGGAATACGAGTCGAGATACTCATTGTTGGAAAAGACTTGTTGTGCCCTTTCCCGGGCCACCAAACGTTTGAGGCAATACATGTTAACTCACACCACCTACTTGATATCCAAAATGGATCCAATCAAGTACATTTTTGAGAAGCCAGCTCTTACAGGCAGGGTAGCCCGTTGGCAGATGATACTCACTGAATATGATATCCAATACACTACTCAAAAAGCAATTAAGGGTAGTGTACTGGCCGACCATATTGCTCATCAGCCCATGAATAATTATGAATCAATGAAGTTTGATTTTACAGATTAGGAAATTGTGTATATTCGGGATTGTAATATGCCAGACCCAGACGAAGGACCCGGGCTGGGATCACGTTGGACGCTTGTTTTTGATGGTGCCTCCAATGCCATGGGCAACGGTGTCAGAGCTATTATCACTTCCCCTGAGGGATACCACATCCCTTTCGCGGCTCGTATCTGTTTTGATTTCACTAACAACATGGCCAAATATGAGGCTTGTATTTATGGTATTGAAGCAGCAATTGACCTGCACATCAATTTTTTGAAAGTTTACGGGGATTCCAATCTTGTTATCAGCCAGATTAATGGAGATTGGGAGACTCGCCATCAGAACCTAATTCCGTATCGTGAGCATGTTATGAAGCTGATTTCGTACTTCGAAGAGATCACGTTTGAACACATTCCCAAAGAAGAAAACAATCTAGCTGATGCACTGGAAACTTTGTCCTCCATGTTCAAGGTTAAGTGGGATAATGAGGCACCTTCCATTACTATCAGAAGTCTAAGTGAGCCAGCTTTCTGTTTTGAGGCCAGTTTGGAAACAGATGGTAATCCTTGGTTTTATGACGTTAAACGATATCTTGAAACACAAGAGTATTCTGAGGAGGCATCCGTCACAGATAAGAAGTTTTTGAGAAGATTCTCAGCCAAGTTCTTTCTCAGTGGCGGTGTGTTGTATAGAAGGCATCATGATGGTTTACTGCTCAGATGTGTTGACAAGAAAGAAGCAGCTAGAATCATTGAGGAAATACATGAAGGTGACTTCGGGACCCATTCCAACAGACACACTATGGCTAAAAAGATTTTGTGAGCAGGTTATTATTGGTCCACCATGGAGATTGACTGTTACAATCATGCACGAGTTTGCCACAAATGTCAAGTCTATGCTGATAAAGTGCATGTGCCGCCAGTACCTTTGAATGTCTTGACCTCCCCTTGGTCGTTTGCAATGTGGGGAATTGATATGATCAACAAGATTGAACCGACTGCGTCCAACAGACACCGTTTCATTCTGGTTGCTATCGATTATTTTACGAAATGGGTCGAAGCTGCATCCTATGCCAATGTCACCAAGCAGGCAGTGACTCGGTTCATTAAACACAACATCATCTATCGTTATGGAGTGCCCGAGAAGATCATCACTGATAATGGGTCTAATTTGAATAACAAGATGATGAAGGAGCTTTGTGAGTCCTTCAAAATCAAGCATCATAATTTTCCCCTATATAGACCAAAGATGAATGGCGCTGTCGAAGCGGCCAATAAGAATATCAAGAAAATTGTGCAGAATATGGTGGTAACCTATAAATATTGGCATGAGATGCTGCCTTTTTCTTTGCATGGTTATTGCACCATAGTGCGTACTTCGACTGGGGCAACCCCATTTTCATTGGTTTACAGCATGGAAGCAGTGTTGCCGGTAGAAGTCGAGATTCCCTCTCTTAGGGTCATGAGAGATGTTGAGCTGGATGAAAGTGAATGGGTACAGAATCAGATGGATCAGTTGGAACTTATTGATGAAAAGAGGTTGACGGCCGTATGTCATGGTTAGGTATATCAGCAAAGGATGAGAAAAGCTTTTGATAAGAGGGTACGACCTTAGTGTTACAAACCAGGTGACCTTGTGCTCAAGAGGATAATTCTTCTCCAGGGAGATCCCAGGGGCAAGTGGGTTCCAACTTATGAAGGTCTTTTTATGGTCAGAAAAGTTTTCTCTGGTGGAGCGATGATGCTCACGACTATGGATGGAGAGTACTTCCCTCTCCCTGTGAATGCTGGCGTAGTTAAAAAATACTTTGCATAAAAAAAAAACCACTAAACTGAAAACCCGAAAGGGAGGTTAAGGCAAAAAGAAGGTGTCCTGTTGAATTGAAAACCCGAAAGGGCGATTCAGGCAAAAGTTAGGGACTTAAAGCAAATGACTATGCTCAGCATGAGCCCTTTGTTTCTTTCCTTCATTCCGTCACCTGGCATAAGCTCGAGGCTAATCCAAGTTTGATCTGTCTGAAAGCAGGAAGATGAGGGTCATAAGAGTCATAGCAGAGTCGGGACTCAATGGATATTCACATTTACATTGCCATTTGTAAACACTTATTTGCTTTGATTTTGCAATTACTTACTTCCAAATGTAAATGCCTTTTTCCCAGGCTAATTTCTCAAAATCAATAGAATATCTTCTTTCAAGTATACGCTTTTTTTCTTCTTTTTTTACTATTTTGTTTGCAAAAACGTCCAATATTTTTGATAAGCATGTGCATATAAACTTCGTAGGCCTTACACGGATATGGTAATCTAAGTCATGGTTAGTTGATCGCTTGAAATATGGATAACAAGTATCACCACTGTTGTGCAAGGGGGCATGTTTGTTTCTCTGTTTGGTGGACTTCTCTTTCACTCTTTTAGGCATTTTGCCTTGCGGTTTTGTTTCACAGCTCCGGGCCGTTGGTGAGATCATAGGTCGGGATAATGTCAAGGTTACGGCAGGTCGGCAGGACCGGTGAACTTGGTCGGAGATACCGCTTCCTCATAATGGCTTTTATTATGTTTCTTTGCTGCACTTCCATGTGTTATCTTGGTTGATTGTTTTAGCATTGTCTGCATATAGGATTTTGTGTATAGCTTAATGTCAGTCTTGATGCGTTGAATGTTTTTGCCTTGGAAATTTTTTTACAATATCACTCTTCAAATGTTTTTCGGGCATTTTGATACCAGCCGTACTAATTCTTCCGCATGGCCAAGAATTGGGAGGAAGGAGTTTAGCTAAAAAATAGTGACCGTAGTGGTATGCTTTTGGGCAGAACCCTGTTGATGATGTACATGCATTATTTCAATCCCCAAACACCGGAGATATAAGGGAGTTAGACCCTCGTTAACCCTCTGAGCCTTCGAAGTAGGAGTTTTCTTTCTATTCGAAAAAACAAAACCAAACAAAACTTTTTAACCAGGGGCAGGGTAGATGTTCAGTTGATTGGCCCAAGCATTCAAATTTCAGAAGGAATGACCCCTCTGAGGATCACTGCATTTTGTCCTTCACATCGTGAAAAATGGGGAAACACGTGTCTAAACCACGATGTTCATCTCCTCACAAAGCCCTAAGGTTGAGATCAAATCGATACAACAATGGATATCTCTCGCCGACCAAGGAATGAGGCATTTGTTTTCTTCAAAAAAAGAGAAAGAAAGAAAAAGTCCAAAGACCTAAAGTCACATTGACTTGTTCAAAATGGAAAGCATGAATAAGAAAGAAACAAAAAGTCCCGCTAAGTCGAAACTTGAAAACAAGTCGCTTAGGCAAAAGTTAGGGCGTCCCGCTGGACTTCCAAAATGGAAATTCAAAAGATATTGTCCAGGAAAAAGTTAGGGAAAAGAAGAGCCTAAAAAGAAAAAAAAGGGGGAGAGATTATCCCATAGAATTTTCATCAAAGGAAGAACAATAATGTAAAAAAAAAGATACCGAAGCAGCAGAAGTTAAGTGACGATCAGGTTGGAGGATTTGTCGTGATCACTTAACCATTATAAATCTTTTTGAAAAATAAATGCTTGTGATAAGTCAACTGAACTTAGGACAGGAGAATATCACGAAGGGGGTGGGCACCAAATAACTTGAGCCTTGAAAAACTTTTTTTCAAAAGAACCTTGAACCAGGCCACATTACAACTTTTAAAAGTCCTAACTGAAACAAGGGTTTAAATAGAAAGCATACTACAATGGGATAACATTTCCTAAACTCCCCAAATATGTGTTGCATATCCATGTTGGTATCTTATCACCCGCATCTTGACTCGTTTTTCAAAAAGGGGAAGAAAAGTTTTAAAAACCTTTTTTGCACTCTAGCCAGTGATTCGTTCACAACAGAGATGCGACATTTTGTTAAAGTTTTCGACTTCAAGGTTTAAATAATTATCGCATCAGGTCTATCATTCTCAATAAACATTTTTCTGTGTGCAAAAACAACTGTTTGACATCAAAAGAGTTTACATGTTGAACACTTGTAAAGAGCTTAATGATGGTCAAGAAAGGAATGTTCGACTTTCTTTTGTTTTGACAGAGCCTGTGTTCGATTAGGACTCTGCTGACCCCCTATGAAGTTTCGTTTCCCCACTGAAGTTTCCTTTCCCCGGTGAAGTTTCGTTTCCGCAGCAAAGTTTTGTTACTCCAAGGATTTTCTTTCAAAAGCCTCGTTCCAAGACTTCAAGTTTGGATATGTCGCCTATCCCCAATGGAGTCGTTAAGCAGAAACCTACATTCTGAAAAAGTTTCAAATCCCCTTTGAGATTGACAATAGGGATCCCTCGCTTTGACCTCTCAGTTCCCAGCCGATCTGTTGACCGGGGCATCCTTTGATAAGGATCTTCTTTTATTCCCCAATAAAGTTTTGATACCATGTGACTATCTGCAGGATCTATCCAATGGTTGCATCCAGAGAAAAATCTCTCTCCAACAAAAATCCTCAACAGAGTTCTATCTCCCCGGTGAGGTCCCATCTCTTCAGCAGGGCTTTTTTCCTCCAGCAAAGGTTTTCATCCCTTTCCGGAAGCTACAGTGTCGACCTGATCTTCTCTAGGAATTTGCAATTTATTTTTGCAGTTCCTCTCAAGTGTTTGTGTCCCGTTTCTACTGGTTGCCCTTATGTTATTCTCCACAAGGCTTCGTCTCTTCAAGGCTCCCCCTCTAGTGGTTTCCCGTATTTTCTCCTCTTCTTTGGATTTTGCAATTTATTTTTGCAAGTCATGTCAGATGCTGACCCCTTGGTTGTTGGCTTCTCAATTGGCCATTCCCCAATGAGACTTTTAAACATGCATCATTACATTGGATCTACCAAAACGCGTAGAATTTCCATTATATGGAGCATTGTGCTATATAAAAAGAATTCAAACATACATCGGAACATAAGCCTTTATTATTTCCGTCATCCCCAACGATTTGCTAATACTTCGGATTTAATCCCCAGAAAGGTCTTCGTCCTCATTATACACCCCATACCAATATCCTTTTGACGTCAATCATTTGTTTGTTTGAGTGTCTACTATTGACTATAGTTCAGTTTCGCCCTGGCGCGGTCTTCTCGGGTTTAGTCTTCACTACCCTACCTGATTCATTCCAATGTCTATTGATGCACCTTTTGAATACCAGTTTCGTCCTGATATTCACTTTCAGCGAGTTTTTAGGTGTACGCCCTAATCTCCTTGCTTTGGGTTGAGCTCAGGGTTTCGTCTCCTCACCTTGTGCATGAAATCCGGTTTCGTCCTGATACTCATCTAGTTTAGTTTCGTCTAACTAGTTATTGAGTCTAGTTTCGTCTCGTTTTTGCTTTCCTACCCTGGACTCTTTGACGATGTTCATTTACCGAGTGCAGTGTTCGTGCTGCGTCCCTGGTTTGAAATCAGTCTCCTTTGTTCCTTGGATTCTCCTATCAGCTTTTGTCACTGTTTATCCATTAATCTGAGACCAGTAGGTGCTCTGAGAAACATGCACTCTCATCACTTTGCTTTGGGTCGAGTTTTGCCTCGTTACCCGTGCGTGAAATCCAATTCTGTCCTAGTACTCATCCAGTCTAGTTTCGTTGGACTAGTCGATGAATCGAGTTTCGTATCGCTTTTGTTCCTCATTTCTGGGATTCTCTCAGTTCCCTAGTACTGTCTATCCTAGTTGAGATCAGCAAGTTCTCCTAGAATCACGCACTCTAGCCATTTTGCTTTTGGGTCGAGCTCAGAGTTTCGTCTCCTCACCCGCATACGTTTTCTGTTGTAGAGTTTAGTTGCGCCTATACTCTGTTGGTTGAGTTTTGTCTCACCCCTTCCTTTTGAAGCCCAGTTTTGCCCTGACACGTTTGTCCAGAAGTTTAGTTGTGCATATCCTTCTCTTGTTTTTGTTCTATCTCAACCTGCGTTGCAGCTTCATTCTGACGCATGTCTCGGGAGTTTTCTATTTCCGTTTCTTTCAAGAGTGTAAATTTTTGGGTTCTTTCGTATTCAAACATCTTCAACCCTGAACGCTCGAAAGTTATCACTTTTCTCACTTATCATGTTGAAGATATTTGAATAGGGGAAGCTGTTGCACCCCAAGATTTACCCTCTTGATTTAGGCTTATGTTTCATCATGAACATCATAGTGCATTGCATTCATACATTGTGATAGGATCAAAGTGCTTTGGTTATCAGGTTTTCCTCAAGCTTTGAAGGTTGATTGCATTGACAAGTTTCCCAAGAAATATATAACCATCCAAATCTCTGGATCTTTTGAGCTCAAAGGTTATGGCATATCTCAAGATGTTTTTACCCATCTCTTTGGATAATCAGAGGATTGAAGTTTGTGTTTGATCACAAGGAGAATCACTATTTGGATTCACCAGTCAAATTAGGGTTTGCTTGAGCAAGATTGTTGGCCAATGTGCAAGACTTGATTTAGGGAGCTACAACATTTATTTGATATTTGAAAGGCCTTTGTACAAGGAATTGGTCAAGATGCCCAGAAGATTTGAAGTTTTGAAGATGATTCATCAGTCTCCTAATGTGTTGACCAAAATTAGGGTTTTGGTTTTCATCAGGTTTTCTTGAGAATTTTGAAGTGAAAATTTGGACATAGCCTCTTTATGTTTGAAAGATCATATGTTTGAAGTTTTGATCATCAATTTTGAAGGGAAGTGGATCATTTGATTTAGAGGGGCAAAATGGTCATTTTGGTCAAAATCAGTCAAAGTCAAAGTTGACCAAGGGAATTTTTGGCCAACCATCAATTAAAGGATTTACTTTTCATATTTCAAGTCCCTTTTGGTCATTGGATCAAATAGATTGGAGTTTGGGATGAAACTTGTTCTTGAAGAAACCCTAAAAGTTTCTAATTTTAGAAAATAAGGACTTAATTTCAAAAATTCATATTTTAATCACCTTTGATCAAGAAAATACAAATGAAATATGCTTGGAAAGCTAAGAGAGTGATATTTCACCTCCTTTTGGTCTCATGTCCAAATTGGCAAGGAATCAAGAGTTATGGTCTTTTGAAGTCACAAAATTATAGGTCATTTTCCAAAATTGGTGAACTTCGAGCCAAATTTTGAGGACCTTAATGGATTAATTTACAAAAACTCAAAACTAGGGGATTGTAGGTATTTTCAACACCTTTCCAAATTATTCTCATTTGTGCAAAAATGCAAAAGTATGAGCAAGTTGTAGACTTTGGAATATTTAGATTTTTCATTGAATTCATGCATGCCATGCAAATTGCAAATTGTTGATAACTTGATTTGTGGCCTTTTGTTTCATTTCAAACTTGGCGGGTGACCAACATGCAATGTACCAAGGCACATAATGCCAAAGTTTGAGTTTCACATGGGCAAATAAAAGGAGAATTCGTGGTTTTGCAAAAATGGCATGAAGTTGCCTAATCACCAACACTAGCTTAATGCAAGGATTTAAGTCCTAATCTTTTTTCTAATCTCTTCCCTTGGACAAATGGATTAAAATGCATGCAAAAAGCAAGCCAACGCACTAGGGATTTGGGGGCTGCATTTGTGTAGCGGGAAAATCGGAGATCAAGCTATTAATTAACTTGACTCACCAAAGCAAGAGTCGCCACCACGCTTTATTATTTCCAAGGGAAAAGGGAAAAGAGCGAAATAAAACCCTAAAATATGCAATGTAAAATAATACTTAAAAGTAATAGAAATACAATGCGTTTTTTGAAAGAGATCGAGAGTTCGGGGGTTGGTTATACAGTGGGAAGGTATTAGCACCCAATGCATCTGCGGTACTCCGCAGGAACCTTTTGAAATATCTGTTTTTTGGTTAAAATTGTTTGTTTGATTAAAATGGTTTGTTTGGCTAAAAATAGGTGCTGGAGAGATTTTGAAGATACGGCGACCTAGTGTCGAAGTTTTGACTTAAAAGGTGTGAGTTTGAAAATGGAGTCTTTTGGGAAAATTATCTTGAGTTTAGCAAAGTAGTAAACAAACAAAAAATGAAAAAAAGGGTATTCGCACGATCGGATGAGATGTATTTGATGACGTGAAGTCAACAAATTTAAATTTTCCCTTGGAGTTAAAACCACAGACGGATAAATAAGCTAAGAGTATATCAAACCTTAGGTGAAAATAATTCACAAGCCGACAGCATCATCAAAAAACCTAATGTGAGATAATACTCCAAACATCAGATAAAGCGCGAAGGCGATGGATAAAGCTCACGGTGTCAGATAAGAATCCCTGCATCACAAGAGATATACCGATAAAATCTAACAGCACGGGAAACTTTTGTGCGTCCGCACAATTTTCAGAAGTTAGTTGGAATTAAAAATAAAACCACAATGCAATGAAAATAATATCTACATAGACGGAATTTATTTACCAATGAAATGAGTAAAATATACAGTAAAAAAATATTATGTACCAGTATATATTTACAGTACCAAATATTAAATCAAAATAGTAAGGTAAAAAGGGAATAAAGAAAAAGTATAAATGCGCTATGCGAGAACGAACGCTTGAAACAGTTCTCGGAAACCTTCACAGTAAACAAACTTGTTAGTAGCATAAAAGATATAAAAATGAAATTGCAACAATTAAAACATGTGTTAGTAGTCACGAAGTATAAAAATAAAATCAAATGAAATTGCAACAAATAGAACATGTGTTGGTAATAACAAAGTATAAATCGAAATGAAATTGCATGAATGCATATGAATAATTCAAAAACCAAACAATCAATTATTCAAGTATTTCAATTCACAAATGAACTAAAACCAAAGAAACTCATGCTATTATTCAATCCAATATTCAAAACATGGAAAGTTGAGCTCAAAGCGAACTAAAGTCAATCTAACCAAATCCGGGAAGCAACAAAAATTCATCACAATTAACTAACCATTAGCATAAACATGCTATTGTTTAACCAACAACACTAACAGCTCAGCTCAGATATCTAGCACAAATTAATAAAAAATAGGAATAACAATGTCATCACATCCATTTTTACACAATTGTTTCAAAACTCTACCATTTAAAAGAAAAGAAACACATCACCACTTCACTTTTCTTTTCTAATATTATCAATTCATTTGAACATCTCAAAAACCGATTCAAAAATCAAACACAACCAATCAAAATCATCATCAATTAGTGAAACAAGTATAAACCCCATTTATCTTCAACAGAGTTTCAACATTAATCCAATCATATTAACAACAACACACCATATGAATTTCAATTCAACAATATTAATTAGAAAGAATAAAAGGAAAGTGAGTTTACCAAAAGGAAATGAGGTGTTGTTGTTGTTTGAACAATAATGAAGAGAGTGCTACTGAATGAATAAATGCGCAACAACGGAGGGAGGCTTCAGCCGGAAGACGCGAGGCAAACATCAGAGTGAGGAAGTTGTAATATCAGCCGCGGAAGTAGTGGTGGACGGTGTTGAAATTTGTTGAAGTCAGAAGCTGAGCGGATTGTTGTTGATGCGGACTGGAGAAGAATTGACGGTGGGAGTTTGTATGGCATAACACTCGCAGACGTAAGCCGCTACTTTTGGCGGAAGGATGAAAGTTTTACGGGTTCTATAGATGAATTAATGATGAAGCCGGAGGAAGTAGACGGAAGGTGGGTGTTGATGCGCGGAGAGAAGAAGGTTGGAGAAGGGGGATTTCGTGATGGTGTTACGGTGAGAGAGGGTTTGGATGGTGACGGTTGAATCGAGGGTGATAGCGTAGGTGTTGTGGGCAGAGGGTTGTGACTTTTTGACGGGAGTCATCCATTTCCAAATTGCAGCTTGGAATGCAAGGGTTGCATTCTGCTCTATGTATTCTGGATGGTCAAGTAGATTCACCTTCAAAGCTTCTCCAGCAGCTCCATAATTGTAGTTACAGTAAATAGGAATGGCTCCACGTCCGTAGTGTGATCGGTGGATCTGGAACTGACTGTTTAACGCTGGTTCGCGAAATGTCGCGGTAAGCAAGAGTCGCCACCGTCTTTTATTTTCTCCAAATGGAAAGGACAAAAGCACAGAAAAATTCCTTATAGAGATTGCTCTCGGTTCGGGAGGTAGGTTATAGAAAGGGAAGGTGTTAGCACCCTTTCTATCCATGGTTATCCATGGGCTCTTAGATACTTGTTCATTGTGTTTTCAAAAATGGTTTGTTTGCTTTTCAATGTGGGTTTTAAAAAGTTTCTTTGAAAATTCCAGTTCGACTCTTGTATCGGTCCTCAAGAGTGTTTGAAAAATTGCTTTCGAAAGCTTTTTGAAAAGGTGTCGGTGTGAAAAGTATTTTTTGATTTGTTTTTGAAATTAGAGCAAGTATCCACGAGAACCTACCTACCCTAAGGAATTCGTCTGTGTAAATGTCCTTTAAAGTAGTGCCATCCCACCATTGAGAGGTAGGTAGCACCACCGTTGGAGGCGTTCGGGTCAATTCGAGTTTAGGGACATGGTGATCACCAGAGCAATGGGAAGACACCTTAGAAGCTACCCTCATGCCAGGTTCCCGGATCATGAGGACTTACTAAGACATCCTCTACTCGAAGATCACCTTTCGAGGCAAGGCAACAGTGAGGCGTACCCTAGGGGTGGTGTGTGCGATTTGTGTGTCGTTTTCATTTGCATTTATCTTGTCATATTATTGGTATTCTACGCTTGTTTTTATTTTGTCCATACATTCTTTCATGCTTCGATTTAACAGTTAAAAATATTGCGGGAAAAGTAAATTCTAAGCTATTATAAATGGCGCGGGTCCACATCGCCAAAATTTCTCGAACCCGATTTGACAGAAAATAAATAAAGTAAAAGAGAATAAGGAATGAAAAGTGCGAGCAATTATTTACACGGCTTTGGGAGAGATACATAAATATTATAAAGACATAAAATAAATATACGAATAAAAAAATTAAATCGAAACGAGGGCGTTGGACCCTTTTTGCAAAATTAAAATTACTTGGATTTAATTAATTAAAAAGAAAAGGAGATGTTTTTTGGTATTTTTTAGTATTTTAGGATTTAATAGAAAAAATTAATTGAAATTAATTGCTAACCCTAATTCTGTTTTATTTTAATTTATTAAGAAAACATTAGAATTTAACCTAAATTAACCCTAATTTTTTTACATGCAAATTTAATTATAAAAATAAATATCTAATTATTTAATTATTTATGAAAGAAAAATAAAAGGATGAAAATTAATTAAACCTAATTTCTACATTTTTTAGATTTTTATTATGAAAATATTAAATCAAACCCTAATTTAAAACTAAATAATTTACATGCAAATTTTTTATGAAAATACTTAAAATAAAATATTTATTATTTTTTTCTTTTCTGATTTTTTTTGTGTTTTATGTTTTTTTTGTAAAAAAAAAATTAATTAATTAAACAAAACAATAATTAAAAGGAAAATAGAAAAAATAAAATAAAAAAAAAGTAGAAGGAATTGCAAACCTAGGGGGTTCAGACCCCAAATAGGAGGTTTGTCCTTGGTAATTCAGGCCCAATGACCTTGGCCTTTGTTGACCTTTCACGCTGGCATGTGGATTCGTTGACCCAAGCTTATGATGCGCTTCAGATTGTGGCCTTTGATTGGATCTCCAGGGGCACGTGGATGGCCAGATATGATGGGTGTATGGTGTTCTTTCAGGCTGAAATTGCATAAGAATATCAAATGGAAAATAATATGAAGGAGGGTGAGGACCTGGGGCTCGAACCCAGGTCCTGAACGTTACCAATAGTAAGCCTTGCCAGTTGATCCGCGCGCGTTCGTTGTACATCACGTAATAAACAAACATTATAATATAAAACAATTTATTAATGCCTTCTGCGCGCGAATTTTTGAATACTCTAACCATTACTCCACACGTCATCATCTTCCTCGCATCTTCGTTTTCCTGAAAACAGAACAAACATAGGCAACGGTTTTTACGCGTTGCCACAGGCATGATACAAAAAAATAGCGAATAGCCCCAGGGGCTCCATAAATTAGGCGCGATGGTGGCTTCTTCTTCGTCCAGACATGCTCGTGTCAATGGTGGTACTCAGGGGTTCTAATTTTTCCTCATTCAAAAACCCCTAATTTCAAATCCTGTAAACCCTAGAAAACGAACATGGTATCTTGGCATATAATGCGTAAAACTTTAATTAAAACATATGAATAGCTTGCAAACTTTATTATAAGCACAAACATAACAATAAAACACGTTAACAATGCATGAATGTCAGAAACCGATTCAGAAATTTTCTTTACCAACTTCAATGGTGATCTTGCATTTTCTTGAGTATGGGGCTTGGGGAATGATTCAGTTATGTTCTATAATCCTCAAAGAAGCTAATGGGAGAGGTCTGGAGGCTTGAATCGCCTTGCAAGTGTATTTTCAGAATTGAGATTTTTTGCCAAATTTTCAAGTTTGATGGTGGGGTTTTGCGCAGCTTTTCTGGTCCAAAGCATTAGGGTTGTGTTCTATGCTTATGTAGGAATGAATTAGGTTAAGAATTCTGATCAGAATCTCTTGCATTCATAGCTTTTGAGATTTGATTTTCAAGCATTATTTTTCAATCTTTTTCCATGTGCTTTTTGTATAAATCGTGATCAATCAATCCAAATCTTTCCATATTTAGCTAGGCGCGAAATCTTGATGATATAGTGTGCACAAAAATATTGAAAAAATTAGGTTAAGCATTTTTCATATATTTATTTTAATTTAAATGAATTATTATTAATAAAAATCCAAATAAATAAATAAAAAATGAATAAAAACTTCCCTTTGGGCCAAGTGGTCGTGCACATGTCATGGATGATGAATTATGGAGGAAAAATGGGCCCATTAGCAATTTTAGGTCATTTGAATCAATGTTGACTTTTCAAAATATCCAAAAATTTCCCAACTTCTACAAGGCATAACTTGCTCAATTTTTAAGCTTTGCTCATGTTCTTGGACATTTTGGAAAGGTCTTTGAGTCCTCTAACCAATGCCTTTGGTATCATGTCATTTTGATTTATCAATCTCAAGTTATGGTCTTTGACTTAAAGTCCCTTTTTGTTGACTTTTGAAAATGACCTATAATGTTGAAATTGATAACTTTTTGTGAGAGCATTTCTTGGACTTGAAGTATGAAGATGAGTTGTAGGAAATGTCTTTCTCTTCAAAATGAGCTTTGGATGGAATTTTTCTGATAATCCATGTGAAATTTATGCCCTGGTCAATTTACAGTTGACTTTTTCAGCTATCCAAATAAGGAAACTTTTGCATCTTGATGATTTTTGAGCCAAGCTTTGAGAATCATGATCAAGCATTGATCAAATGATGTTTGTGACTTCAAAATGAGATGTTGACCAAAAATTTGAACTTTTGACTGTCAAATGACCATTTTGCCCCTACAGTTGACTGTAGTGCAATTAGGGTTTTTGACTGTGCAATTTTATGCTGAAAGTCTTGAAACTTGATATGAGGATGCTTGACCATATTTGTAGGCATGTGAGACTTGATTGGCCCTTTGGAAACTTCATTTTCTTGATCAGAACACAAACCCTAATCTTGACTGTTCATGAGGCCCTTGCACTGTGCAACCCTTGGGGAATTTTGTAGTTTGACTTGGCAAATCCTTGAAGAATATGGGAGGGAAAATTTTGGGGTACAACAGTTGCCCCTGTTCAATCTTCTTAGACCTGAGGATGCAGATTGGCTGACGTGCCTTTCGTAATCCGAAGGTGGAAGATGATTGAACACTAGAGTGCCCAGAAATTTGCGCTCACATAGTAGCAGTGATGGTGGAAATGGGCTTATAGATGCCATTTAGAGATTGATGGATAGGATGATGGGCTTATAGATGCCATCTGGATGTTGATTGCGTAAGAGATTCCTTAGCGAGAACCTGTATACCTGCAAAAATAGAAAATGATTACCTGACACGTTGCAGGAGCTGATTTTCAGATGCTTTTGTGTAGATATGTCCTGACTGGTTACAGGAATCGGATCTTCGAATTCTTCAGACGTGCCCTGGCGAGATACAGGAATCGAGTCTGGTAATGTTAGTCTTCAACGGATACACCCTGGCAAGATTCAGGCATCGGATCCTCGAACTCTTCAGATACACCCTGGCAAGATACAGGAATCGAATCTGGTATTGTTAGTCTTCAACGGATACACCCTGGCAAGATTCAGGCATCGGATCCTCGAACTCTTCAGACACACCCTGGCAAGATACAGGAATCGGATCTGGTAATGCTAGTCTTCAACGGATACACCCTGGCAAGATTCAGGTATCGGATCCTCGAACTCTTCAGACACACCCTGGCAAGATACAGGAATCGGATCTGGTAATGCTAGTCTTCAACGGATACACCCTGGCAAGATTCAGGTATCGGATCCTCGAACTCTTCAGACACACCCTGGCAAGATACAGGAATCGGATCTGGTAATGCTAGTCTTCAACGGATACACCCTGGCAAGATTCAGGTATCGGATCCTCGAACTCTTCAGACACACCCTGGCAAGATACAGGAATCAGATCTGGTAATGCTAGTCTTCAACGGATACACCCTGGCGAGATTTAGGTATCGGATCCTCGAACTCTTCAGACACACCCTGGCAAGATACAGGAATCGGATCTGGTATTGTTAGTCTTCAACGGATACACCCTGGCAAGATTCAGGCATCAGATCCTCGAACTCTTCAGACACACCCTGGCAAGATACAGGAATTGGATCTGGTAATGCTAGTCTTCAACGGATACACCCTGGCGAGATTCAGGTATCGGATCCTCGAACTCTTCAGACACACCCTGGCAAGATACAGGAATCGGATCTGGTATTGTTAGTCTTCAACGGATACACCCTGGCAAGATTCAGGCATCGGATCCTCGAACTCTTCAGACACACCCTGGCAAGATACAGGAATCGGATCTGGTAATGCTAGTCTTCAACGGATACACCCTGGCAAGATTCAGGTATCGGATCCTCGAACTCTTCAGACACACCCTGGCAAGATACAGGAATCGGATCTGGTAATGCTAGTCTTCAACGGATACACCCTGGCAAGATTCAGGTATCGGATCCTCGAACTCTTCAGACACACCCTGGCAAGATACAGGAATCGGATCTGGTAATGCTAGTCTTCAACGGATACACCCTGGCAAGATTCAGGTATCAGATCCTCGAACTCTTCAGACACACCCTGGCAAGATACAGGAATCGGATTTGGTAATGCTAGTCTTCAACGGATACACCCTGGCGAGATTCAGGTATCGGATCCTCGAACTCTTCAGACACACCCTGACAAGATACAGGAATCGGATCTGGTATTGTTAGTCTTCAACGGATACACCCTGGCAAGATTCAGGCATCGGATCCTCGAACTCTTCAGACACACCCTGGCAAGATACAAGAATCGGATCTGGTAATGCTAGTCTTCAACGGATACACCCTGGCAAGATTCAGGTATCGGATCCTCGAACTCTTCAGACACACCCTGGCAAGATACATGAATCGGATCTGGTAATGTTAGTCTTCAACGGATACACCCTGGCGAGATTCAGGTATCGGATCCTCGAACTCTTCAGACACACCCTGGCAAGATACAGGAATCGGATCTGGTAATGCTAGTCTTCAACGGATACACCCTGGCAAGATTCAGGCATCGGATCCTCGAACTCTTCAGACACACCCTGGCAAGATACAGGAATCGGATCTGGTAATGCTAGTCTTCAACGGATACACCCTGGCAAGATTCAGGTATCGGATCCTCGAACTCTTCAGACACACCCTGGCAAGATACAGGAATCGGATCTTTAGTTGCGACCATTGATGGTAATCAATTTTGTACTTTTGTCTTGAAAAGACAAGCGTTAGTTGTATGCGATGTCATGTGGTATGACATGCGAGATGCTCTCTGAATACGTGGGATTGTATGTTCATGATGCGTATATGCATGCTATAATGTATGAAGATGTTTATGAATGTATTTTTCGTCTAGGAAAGTAAATCCTTGACGGGTGCCGGGAAGTCACTCCTGGGCTGATGTTGAAGAATAAGCTTTCGCTTCCGCTGGGGATGATAACTGCAAGAATACCGGTAGGAGATGATGACTCCGTTAAGGAATAAACTTGGCAAATGGAAGATTCTGCGGGGAGAAAAAATACTCTAGCGACCATGCTGGGAAGCAATACTCTGTGGGGAGAGGGATGCTTTGCTGAGTGTTGATAATAATTTGCTGGGGATACACTTGTTGTTGGATGTGTTGATAGATTTTGCTGGGGATAAGAAGATTCTGTCGACGACGATCTTTCCGTGGCTTTTGGCTGAGGATAACCCAGTTATATCCTGTTAAGGAAATAACTCTTTTAAATAAAGCCGGGTGACGCGTTCGTGCTCTGCGAGGATAAGCTTCCAGAATTTACTGGGGATAAGCTTACTGCTTGGGGATATGAATTCCAACCTTCCTGGGGAAACTAGATTGGACTCTCTTGGGGAAGTTTTGATATGCTGGGGAAGTGATTCCTTCGAATGTTGATATGCCGCCGGGGAACAATCTTTAGACCAAGACTGCCGGGGATGCTTGTCCAAGAATATATGTATACTGCTGGAGAATGTTGAGATCTGCTGGTAGGATACTCAACTTCCTTAAAGTTGATAACTCTGCTTGGAGAAGAATGCACTGACTTGCTGACTTATTCTCTGGGGAATTAAGATGTACTGGTCATGTTCTTTAGCTGAACCTACCTTGGTACCTTGGAGGACAGAACAATTAGATTGCTCAGACAATTCTTTTATTGCCCCTGTTTCTAGTGTCACCTGTAATAAAATCCTTTGTTTCGTATGCAAATATTTATGAGTTAGCAAACTATTGTCAATGCATATATCACAAATTGAACCTTGGACGTTCTTCGCAAAACAAAACAGAAAAAGAAAAACAATTGGCACGTTTAACTGAAAAGCATATTTGTATTGATTTTTGAGTGGCCTGTAAATAGGCGTTTTGTATACAAGAGGCTGACGTCCTAGTAAGAGAACGCCGCCGAGCAAAAGAGTTTATACAAATTTCGTACAAAAGGAAATAAAACAGCTGTGTGAAATGAATGATCCACTGGGTTTCAACTCTGCTATTGCCTTTATAACTCTGAGCGTCTCATCACTTGATGACCTTGGTTGAAGGTGAAGCTGACTGATCGATGCCGTCTGAACTTGACACAGATACCGGATTCTGGATGCAAGGTGATCCAATGAGACATAGTATTACGCTTTTATCCCTAATTTTTGCCTGGACCGCCCTTTCGGGTTTTCAGTCCACCGGGATACCCATTTTTGCGCAAGCCGCCTTTTCAGGTTTTCGACTTGCCGGGTGTACAGATTTTTTCATTTTCATCCCTTCATTTTGCCCGAACCCTTTTGGTTCGACGGGAAGCCCTAATTTTTTCCTAGGCATGTCAGCCTAGCGGGTCTTTTTTCATGCGTAGTATTTTTTTACTATGTCTGCATTGGCGGGGTGTGGAAGGTCGTCACCATCCATGTTGGTCAATATCATTGCTCCTCCTGAGAACACATGCTTAACCACAAATGGCCCTTCGTACGTAGGGGTCCATTTGCCCCTTGGATCACTCTGAGGAAGGATGATTCTCTTGATTACTAGATCCCCAACTTGATATTCCTGTGGTCTGACTTTCTTGTTAAACGCCCTGATCATCCGTTTTTGATACGTTTGACCATGACAGATAGCAGCAAGTCTCTTTTCATCAATGAGGTTTAGCTGATCAAGTCGTGTCTGGATCCAATCATCCTCGTTCAGATTTGCATCTTTCATTATCCGGAGAGAGGGTATTTGCACTTCGATCGGTAAGACTGCCTCCATACCGTAAACCAAAGAGAAAGGAGTTGCCCCGGTTGACGTCCTAGCTGAGGTACGGTACCCATGTAGAGCGAACGGTAACATCTCGTGCCAATCTTTATAAGTCACTGTCATCTTCTGCACGATTTTCTTGATGTTCTTATTTGCTGCTTCTACAACCCCATTCTTCTTCGGTCTGTAAGGAGAAGAATTGTGGTGCTGTATTTTAAACTGTTCGCAGAGCTCAGCGATCATCTTGTTATTCAGATTGGTACCGTTGTCTGTAATAATCCTCTCTGGGACGCCGTACCTACAGATCAGATTATGCCGAATGAACCGTGCCACAACCGTCTTGGTTACCGTAGCATAGGATGCTGCCTCAACCCACTTCGTGAAATAATCAATCGCTACCAGGATGAAGCGATGCCCATTGGACGCCGTAGGTTTAATCTCACCGATCATGTCTATACCCCACATTGCAAACGGCCATGGCGCAGTCAGAACATTCAGGGGAACCGGAGGAACATGCACCTTGTCTGCATAAATATGGCATTTATGGCATGTCCTAGAATGTTGGTAGCAGTCAGCTTCCATTGTGGACCAGTAATATCCTGCCCGTAGGATTTTCTTTGCCATTGTGTGTCCACTGGAATGTGTACCAAAGGTCCCTTCATGTAGCTCTTCCATGATCCTTTCTGCTTCAGTCTTATCCACACAACGCAGTAAGGTTGAATCATGGTTTCGCTTGTACAAGATGCCGTTGCTAAGGAAGAACTTGGCTGCGAACCTTCTCAGGAACTTCTTATCATTGACAGATGCACCTTCAGGGTATTCCTGAGCTTCCAGATATCTCTTCACCTCATGGTACCAAGGCTTCTCAGTCACCAATTCAGTCTCGAGATCACAACAGTATGCCGGTTCGTCCAGTTTCCAGATGATGATCCGGGGAGCCTCATTGTCCCATTTGACCTTGAACATAGAAGACATTGTAGCTAACGCGTCCGCCAGCTGATTCTCTTCTCTTGGAAAGTGCTCAAAGGTTATCTCTGTGAAGTGGGGGATCAGGGTCAACACACATTCTTTGTAAGGAATAAGGTTCGGATGTTTCGTATCCCACTCTCCTTTGATCTGATTGATCACAAGAGCGGAATCTCCGAAAACACTCAGAAACTTAATCCTTAGGTCAATCGCAGCTTGAAGACCCATGATGCACGCCTCATACTCCGCCATGTTGTTGGTACAATTGAAACACAGCGGGCAGTGAGTGGAGTATGAGTACCTTGAGGTGATATGATTATGGCGCCGATACCATTTCCCAAAGTGTTGGAGGCTCCGTCAAAGTGCATAGACCATCGGGATCCTTCCTCAGGTCCTTCATTCGGTCCAGGTACTTCACAATCTGTTACTATCATGATGCTTTCATCTGGAAACTCGAAGTTCATTGATTGATAATCATCTACAGCCTGATGTGCCAAATGGTCTGCCAATACACTTCCCTTGATGGCTTTCTGGGTTGTGTACTGAATGTCGTATTCTGTCAAGATCATTTGCCATCTTGCAATTCTCCCAGACAGAGCAGGCTTTTCGAATATGTACTTTATAGGATCCATCTTTGAGATCAACAAGGTAGTGTGAGTCAGCATATACTGTCTCAGCCGGCGAGCAGCCCATACCAAAGCGCAGCAAGTTTTCTCAAGCAGTGAGTATCGGGTCTCACAGTCGGTAAACTTTTTGCTAAGGTAATAAATGGCATGCTCTTTTCGGCCGGACTCGTCATGCTGCCCCAGCACACACCCCATTGAGTTGTCAAGTACCGTTAGATATAGTATCAGAGGTCTCCCTTCAACCGGTGGCATAAGGATAGGTGGTTCTTGGAGATACTCTTTGATTCTGTTAAAAGCAGCCTGACATTCATCGTTCCAACGTACTACCTGATCTTTCTTCAGCAGCTTGAAGATTGGCTCACAGGTAGCAGTCAGTTGTGAGATGAATCGAGCAATGTAATTCAGGCGTCCTAAAAAGCCTCTAACTTCCTTTTCTGTCCTAGGAACTGGCATCTCTTGAATAGCTTTGACCTTAACAGGGTCAGCTTGAATACCTTTATCACTGACCACGAAGCCTAGCAACTTTCCCGATCTTACCTCGAAGGTGCACTTGTTCGGGTTCAACCTCAGCTTGTACAGTTTCAACCGGTCAAACAATTTCTGCAGATGATCTAGGTGCTCTTCCTCAGTCTGGGACCTTGCGATCATGTCGTCAACATACACTTCTATCTCATGATGGATCATGTCATGAAATAAAGCAACCATGGCACGTTGGTAGGTTGCCCCAGCGTTCTTCAACCCAAAAGGCATGACCTTGTAGCAGAAAGTGCCCCACTGAGTAACAAATGTAGTCTTCTCCATGTCTTCAGGTGCCATCTTGATCTGATTATAACCTGAAAAGCCATCCATGAAAGAAAACACCTTGTGCTGAGCTGTATTATCAACAAGGACATCAATGTGAGGTAAGGGGAAGTCATCCTTGGGGCTGGCCCTGTTCAAATCCCTGTAGTCGACACACATTCTGACCTTACCGTCCTTCTTAGGTACCGGCACCACGTTAGCAACCCACTGAGGGTAAGACGTCACTGCAAGGAACCCAACATCAAACTGTTTCATAACCTCGGCTTTAATCTTTCCAGACATCTCTGGACACATCCGACGGACCTTTTGCTTAACTGGAGGGCAGTCTTCCTTAGTTGGAAAGTGATGGACCACAATATCGGTATCCAACCCGGGCATGTCTTCGTAGGACCAGGCAAAGATCTCCATATAATCATGTAGCATCTGAGTCAACCGTTGCTTCACGCTGAGCTCTAGGTTGGCACCAATATTTACCTCTTTCCTGTCTGCCTCAGTACCCAAGTTTATTGTTTCCACTGGCTCTTCATGGGGTTGAATTGCCCTTTCCTCCTGAAGTAACAGTCTTGCAAGCTCGCCAGGCACTTCGCAATCATCTTCACCTTCGTCTTCGGCTAAGTTGATCGGATTTTCGAAGTCATAACTGGCAGTAGCAGAGTTGTTATCAGTGAGATCCAGAGTGGATTGAAACCTGTATGAGTGAGTGTGTGTGTAAATACAGCTGTTTTGAAATATATGTAAAGGAAAGAAAGACAGAAAAGGAACAGAATATTTGCAATGCGGGAAAACGTCCAAGATTTTCATTCATGATATATGAAATGACAATTTATATGCCCTCACAAATGAAACCACGGTGCCTCGGGTAAGACACCGGGCCATAGAGTTTATCATTGTTTATTACAAATACCAAAAACATAGGAATTCATTACTTAGTAATGAGAGAAACAGACAGGTTGTCCTTTGCACTCCAATTATTAAGTCCACTGTCGGTTGCAGGGTAAATCCAGCTATCAAACTCAGCTTCATCCACTTCCTCTTCGTCCCCAATAGCATTCACTCCATGAGCAGGCAGGGGAGCTGTCACTACATTAGGCTTCTCAGATGCCTCAAACTGTACCTCCTTGGCGTCAATAAGGTCCTGCAGCTTGTTCCTTAATGCCCAACAGTCATCAGTGGCGTGCCCCGGGCTATCAGAATGATAAGCACAACGAGCATTCGGGTTTTACTTGGGAGATGTAGTATTTGCAACCCTCGGAGCCTCTCTGACGGTTACCAAGTTGGTTGAGAGCAACTGTGGTAAGATCTGCGACAAAGTCATACTCAAACGGGTGAATTCCCTTCTGGGTCTCTCAGCCCTTGGTTGGTTAGCTTGCCGAGGAGCGGCTGCAGGCTTGGCAATCATTAATGCACTGACAGATTGACGGCGCTCTGGTTTATCCTGCCTTCTAGGCCCATACACCGCACTGGCCTCCTTCTTGAAGGGTTTCTTCTCAGAACTGGACGATGCACCCTTCGGAATTTTTCCAGACTTTAACCCAGCTTCAATTCTCTCTCCAGTCAGAATCAAATCAGTGAACCCTGCAGACGAATTCCCAATGAGATGGTTAAAAAATGGCCCAAATAGGGTCCCCAAGAACATGTCTACCAACTCTCGATCAGTCAATGGTGGCTGCACCCTGCCAGCCAGGTCTCTCCACTTCTGAGCGTACTCCTTAAAACCTTCACTTGAACCTAACGACATACCCTGGAGTTGGGTACGTGTAGGGGCAAGGTCGACATTATATTGATACTGCTTATAGAAAGCAGTAGCCAACTCCTCCCAGTTACGAACCTTGGTCCCATCCAGCTGATAGAACCATTCGAGATGAGTCTCTGAAAGACTCTCCTGGAAGAAGTGGATCCACAAATTCTTGTCTGCCGAGTACGGTTGGATCTTCCGAACATAGGACCTGAGATGTAGCTTGGGACAAGACGCCCCGTCATACTTAGAGAAAGATGGTGCTTTGAACTTGTGAGGGATAATCACACCAGTAGACAAACCCAGATCTCCGAAATCCAACCCAGGTACCTGTTGTATTTCCATAGCATTCAACCTATCCTCCAGTTGCTTGTATCTGTCTTCTGCAGGAGGATATTGCTCTTCATCAAAATCAGTCTCGTTGTCAGAGACTACCGGACTAGGAACCCTTGCTTCTGCCTGAGGAGTACTCTTGCCAACAGAAGAACCAGCCTCTTCCTGTTGCAGAGCATTGCCAAACCTTCGGCCCGAGTTGAACAGAACAGTTCTTCTCTTCTTCTTCTTCTCTTTCTTCAGGAGCATAGCCTTCAGCTCTTCTTGGCCTTGGGCCAGACCCTTGATTAATTCTTGAAACTGCGCATTCTGCACCTGAAGAGCTTTGATGGAAGTCTCAGTTGATGACGAGTCGAGATTCATGATGCTGAAATAAACAGCGAAGAACTGTAAGCAACCTGAAAAGAGGACAAACCTGCTATGCACATGATGTATGAAATGCGTATGAATTATGTTTTCAAAGACAATCGGGAATCAACTTTGTAAACAAAAAGGAACACACTTCATTAGATTCAACTTTGAAACTGAAATTATTCAACAGGTTGCCCTTAGGCGTTACATGAAAGGAAATACTGAAAAGGAAATAAAACTGTAAAAGCACAGCTGGAGCTCCTTATTGATCCCATGGTCTCCTCTTATCAGTATGGATGTAGGCATTCAGAGCTCTCTCATTCTCCAACTGTTTTGTCAGCTTCTGGATCTTTGATTCCTGCTCGTTGAACTTTTCCCGGTAAGAATCCCGCTCTTCTCGCAGTTGCGACCAAGATCTCTTCAGTGTTTCATAATCAGTAGGTATCTGAGGAGGAAGGACAGTTGGAGGAGCACCATCTTTGTCAGGACACTCAAGAATGACGGGTCTGACAGCTTCATACGGCATACCTAACTTCTGAGCACGGATGCGAACCCATTTGTAGTAGGCTTCCATAGGTAAAGAAGTCTTTGGTCCTAACTCCTGTGGGTCAGCTTTATGAACCTTGTCCCAAGCCTTGATGAACCTACGACGTAGCTCGTCACTATCCACCTGAAACTCAAAACTGATGTGAGGCACCAACATCTCATGGGGGCCCGCTCTTCTTGCTCTTCCAAACTGACGGAGTGCTAGACATGGATTGTAAGAGATCCCTCCTTGGGTACCAATCAAAGGAACATTAGGGTATTCCCCACATCGATCAATAATAGCTATCTCATCCAAACCTCTGCAAGTCCAAATGATGTCTTTATCGGTGAGAGACATTAACCTATGAGCCCAACCTCTTCCTTCTTGACTCTTCAGTACGAACTTGGGGAGGTGCGAAATAAACCACCTCACCAACAAAGGGATACAACACCATAGGGTTCCTCGTCTTCGGGTAGTACGGGCATGAAGCTGTTGCAAGATGTCACCCAAGAGAGTGGGCACAGGATTCTGAGACATAAAGATCCTTATGGCAGTGACATTGATGAAGTTGTCAGGATTAGGAAACAGGACTAACCCATAGATTAGGAGAGCCAAGATGTCTTCATATGCCCTAAAGTCCAGGTCATTCCAGAAATTGTTAGCTTTACCAATCAGAAACTTGGCCAAGAAACCCTTAACTCCGCTTCTAGTCACCCAGTTGTCTGTTACCTCTTGATGGGTCAAAGGAAGAGCTGCAGCAACATCCTCAAGCCTGAGGGTCTTTTCCCAACCAGTAAAGGGAGTCTGATCCAAGATAGGGATACCAAGCAAATCAGAGAACTCTTCCAGGGTAGGGACCAGCTGGAAGTCTTGAAAGGTGAAGCACTGGTATAGAGGGTCATAGAACTGGGTCAGAACACTCATCAACTGTTGATCCCGCTTTGCAGTGACTAAACTGAGAAGAGAACCATGCCTCTGGATGAAGGAAGTGGTATTTGGAATTATGCTAACTAACTCATCAAGCAACTCAGGTGAACGAACAAAGTTGAACCGGATAGTATTCCTTCGCACAGGCATCATAATGTCCTACAAAACAGAGCAGAGGTGAAACCCTCTTGTCTTTGAAATGGTCAGTCCTTATGCAGGATGCATGCAATGCTCATGATGTTATGATGTTATGATAAAGCACACCACATATAGATACAAAGGCAAACATGGTAAGGCACACAAGTCACACAAGGCAAGCCCCTAAAGTTTAGGCCAGCATGAGGTCTAGGTACTACCCTCTTTCAGTTTGTTGGTTCATACCTGTCCTAATCAAAAGTAACCGGGTTCTTAGAGGATCCCAATATCATTGACTACCCTCAATCGGTCATAACTCCAACATCGCAATCTTTTCTTGCGGCCAGAACCATCACGAGAGTTTAGCCTCAATGGGCGTAGCATACTGCTACAATTCTAAAGGCCAAGTTGTGTCAATTAAGGTTCTAAGGTTGTTGGTGCTTAATGACTCCTTAGAAGACCCATATTCTCCTCGTTGCGACACAAGGGATATCGGTACAGACCAAGGTGCCACACCAACGTAGCCACTGCTTCACCCGTGTCGGTCTACGCCGGACGGGTCCCTCACAGCTTATGCTACCTAAACAGGGTATCCCCAGATCCGGGTTAGGATCTATGTAACTCCCATGCAACCCACAAATTTAAAGCAGACAAGTCAATACAATTGAAAACACAGTTATGAACTATCCCTAAGGTACACCTCACTTTAAGTTTAAATCCCCAGCAGAGTCGCCAGTTCTGTGATCGGTGGATCTGGAACTGACTGTTTAACGCTGGTTCGCGAAATGTCGCGGTAAGCAAGAGTCGCCACCGTCTTTTATTTTCTCCAAATGGAAAGGACAAAAGCACAGAAAAATTCCTTATAGAGATTGCTCTCGGTTCGGGAGGTAGGTTATAGAAAGGGAAGGTGTTAGCACCCTTTCTATCCATGGTTATCCATGGGCTCTTAGATACTTGCTCATTGTGTTTTCAAAAATGGTTTGTTTGCTTTTCAATGTGGGTTTTAAAAAGTTTCTTTGAAAATTCCAGTTCGACTCTTGTATCGGTCCTCAAGAGTGTTTGAAAAATTGCTTTCGAAAGCTTTTTGAAAAGGTGTCGGTGTGAAAAGTATTTTTTGATTTGTTTTTGAAATTAGAGCAAGTATCCACGAGAACCTACCTACCCTAAGGAATTCGTCTGTGTAAATGTCCTTTAAAGTAGTGCCATCCCACCATTGAGAGGTAGGTAGCACCACCGTTGGAGGCGTTCGGGTCAATTCGAGTTTAGGGACATGGTGATCACCAGAGCAATGGGAAGACACCTTAGAAGCTACCCTCATGCCAGGTTCCCGGATCATGAGGACTTACTAAGACATCCTCTACTCGACGATCACCTTTCGAGGCAAGGCAACAGTGAGGCGTACCCTAGGGGTGGTGTGTGCGATTTGTGTGTCGTTTTCATTTGCATTTATCTTGTCATATTATTGGTATTCTACGCTTGTTTTTATTTTGTCCATACATTCTTTCATGCTTCGATTTAACAGTTAAAAATATTGCGGGAAAAGTAAATTCTAAGCTATTACAAATGGCGCGGGTCCACATCGCCAAAATTTCTCGAACCCGATTTGACAGAAAATAAATAAAGTAAAAGAGAATAAGGAATGAAAAGTGCGAGCAATTATTTACACGACTTTGGGAGAGATACATAAATATTATAAAGACATAAAATAAATATGCGAATAAAAAAATTAAATCGAAACGAGGGCGTTGGACCCTTTTTGCAAAATTAAAATTACTTGGATTTAATTAATTAAAAAGAAAAGGAGATGTTTTTTGGTATTTTTTAGTATTTTAGGATTTAATAGAAAAAATTAATTGAAATTAATTGCTAACCCTAATTCTGTTTTATTTTAATTTATTAAGAAAACATTAGAATTTAACCTAAATTAACCCTAATTTTTTTACATGCAAATTTAATTATAAAAATAAATATCTAATTATTTAATTATTTATGAAAGAAAAATAAAAGGATGAAAATTAATTAAACCTAATTTCTACATTTTTTAGATTTTTATTATGAAAATATTAAATCAAACCCTAATTTAAAACTAAATAATTTACATGCAAATTTTTTATGAAAATACTTAAAATAAAATATTTATTATTTTTTTCTTTTCTGATTTTTTTTGTGTTTTATGTTTTTTTTGTAAAAAAAAAATTAATTAATTAAACAAAACAATAATTAAAAGGAAAATAGAGAAAAAAAAATAAAAAAAAAGTAGAAGGAATTGCAAACCTAGGGGGTTCAGACCCCAAATAGGAGGTTTGTCCTTGGTAATTCAGGCCCAATGACCTTGGCCTTTGTTGACCTTTCACGCTGGCATGTGGATTCGTTGACCCAAGCTTATGATGCGCTTCAGATTGTGGCCTTTGATTGGATCTCCAGGGGCACGTGGATGGCCAGATGTGATGGGTGTATGGTGTTCTTTCAGGCTGAAATTGCATAAGAATATCAAATGGAAAATAATATGAAGGAGGGTGAGGACCTGGGGCTCGAACCCAGGTCCTGAACGTTACCAATAGTAAGCCTTGCCAGTTGATCCGCGCGCGTTCGTTGTACATCACGTAATAAACAAACATTATAATATAAAACAATTTATTAATGCCTTCTGCGCGCGAATTTTTGAATACTCCAACCATTACTCCACACGTCATCATCTTCCTCGCATCTTCGTTTTCCTGAAAACAGAACAAACATAGGCAACGGTTTTTACGCGTTGCCACAGGCATGATACAAAAAAATAGCGAATAGCCCCAGGGGCTCCATAAATTAGGCGCGATGGTGGCTTCTTCTTCGTCCAGACATGCTCGTGTCAATGGTGGTACTCAGGGGTTCTAATTTTTCCTCATTCAAAAACCCCTAATTTCAAATCCTGTAAACCCTAGAAAACGAACATGGTATCTTGGCATATAATGCGTAAAACTTTAATTAAAACATATGAATAGCTTGCAAACTTTATTATAAGCACAAACATAACAATAAAACACATTAACAATGCATGAATGTCAGAAACCGATTCAGAAATTTTCTTTACCAACTTCAATGGTGATCTTTCGTTTTCTTGAGTATGGGGCCTGGGGAATGATTCAGTTATGTTCTATAATCCTCAAAGAAGCTAATGGGAGAGGTCTGGAGGCTTGAATCGCCTTGCAAGTGTATTTTCAGAATTGAGATTTTTTGCCAAATTTTCAAGTTTGATGGTGGGGTTTTGCGCAACTTTTCTGGTCCAAAGCATTAGGGTTGTGTTCTATGCTTATGTAGGAATGAATTAGGTTAAGAATTCTGATCAGAATCTCTTGCATTCATAGCTTTTGAGATTTGATTTTCAAGCATTATTTTTCAATCTTTTTCCATGTGCTTTTTGTATAAATCATGATCAATCAATCCAAATCTTTCCATATTTAGCTAGGCGCGAAATCTTGATGATATAGTGTGCACAAAAAGATTGAAAAAATTAGGTTAAGCATTTTTCATATATTTATTTTAATTTAAATGAATTATTATTAATAAAAATCCAAATAAATAAATAAAAAATGAATAAAAACTTCCCTTTGGGCCAAGTGGTCGTGCACATGTCATGGATGATGAATTATGGAGGAAAAATGGACCCATTAGCAATTTTAGGTCATTTGAATCAATGTTGACTTTTCAAAATATCCAAAAATTTCCCAACTTCTACAAGGCATAACTTGCTCAATTTTTAAGCTTTGCTCATGTTCTTGGACATTTTGGAAAGGTCTTTGAGTCCTCTAACCAATGCCTTTGGTATCATGTCATTTTGATTTACCAATCTCAAGTTATGGTCTTTGACTTAAAGTCCCTTTTTGTTGACTTTTGAAAATGACCTATAATGTTGAAATTGATAACTTTTTGTGAGAGCATTTCTTGGACTTGAAGTATGAAGATGAGTTGTAGGAAATGTCTTTCTCTTCAAAATGAGATTTGGATGGAATTTTTCTGATAATCCATGTGAAATTTATGCCCTGGTCAATTTACAGTTGACTTTTTCAGCTATCCAAATAAGGAAACTTTTGCATCTTGATGATTTTTGAGCCAAGCTTTGAGAATCATGATCAAGCATTGATCAAATGATGTTTGTGACTTCAAAATGAGATGTTGACCAAAAATTTGAACTTTTGACTGTCAAATGACCATTTTGCCCCTACAGTTGACTGTAGTGCAATTAGGGTTTTTGACTGTGCAATTTTGTGCTGAAAGTCTTGAAACTTGATATGAGGATGCTTGACCATATTTGTAGGCATGTGAGACTTGATTGGCCCTTTGGAAACTTCATTTTCTTGATCAGAACACAAACCCTAATCTTGACTGTTCATGAGGCCCTTGCACTGTGCAACCCTTGGGGAATTTTGTAGTTTGACTTGGCAAATCTTTGAAGAATATGGGAGGGCAAATTTTGGGGTACAACACGTAGTATTCAGCTCCAGGAGTGCAGGGGTATGTTAATTTGTAATAGTCATCACAGTATGTCTGGCTAGGACTCATTTCATGATTGTAACATAGACCCCATGTCGTAGGTCCTCTAGTTGCCACTCCATAACCACAAGAGGTTTTAGATCCAACGTGTCCAAGAAAAGCCGCAATCTCCATCATCTGCATAGTTTTATTCCCGGTAGTCCCAAACCCCTGCGACTCAAAAAGCGCAGCCGCATTAATAAACGAATGATAATCCCAAAACCCAACGGCATGAGCCACCAGAGTGTTCCTCTTTGAAAACAGATTCTCGAAATGGTACGTTTGAATATAATCGCTTATCGTCAAATTACAACAGTAAATCGACCAATCCTTACATTCCCAACCTTGCGTACAGTACTTTTTGCCGTGCTTGTATTTTACTTGTACCTTCTTAGTGTTCGAATCCTCGCCGTTCACGGTGGTTGTTGCGTCAGCGAGAAGAAGAACGAATAAGAGTAACAAAACGACAACGTTTTGTTTCTCCATGTGAAGAAATGAGAAAATGAATGAAACGAAAATGGAGTTCAGTGGATTGAAGAGTTAGAGTATTGAAGGTGAGTTGAGCGGAGGTTAGCGCACAGTGAATGGAGATGGTAGTGGTTAATAGGAGATGAATGCTGGGGATATGGAAGGAGATTGGAGGTGGATTGTGTTTGTGATGTTGGAATTGCGTGAGTTTTTGTAGAAAAGAAAAGAGGAAAGGATGTAAAGAAGTATGCTAACGGAGAGAGAGGGATTTTTCTACTGTAAGTTGCTTTTGCTTTTTTTTTTGGTCCCATACAAAGAAAATTAAGAGGTCTTATATAGACAAGTGAAGAAGAAAAAATTGATTTTAAATTCAATCATGATCCATTGATTTGCAATTTCTCTGTATCAATCCACCACTTTTGCTAACAGCCAATGAGAGCATAGTATAGTGTAATCAATATATTTTTGTGACAAAAACGCCCTTAAATGATAAAATAAAATAAAAAACCTGAAATTATAAAAAATAACTCAATTTAAAATGATTTTTTTGAATATTTTATGAATAAAAAATAAAGACCCAAAATGATCGAAAATGATAAAAAACGGACGAAAATTTATCCGAAAAAATAAAATGAACACATTAAAATAATCTACATGTCACAAAGATTAAAGAAAAAAATATTCAAGAAGTCAAAAATAAAATAATAATAAAAATATCAGACTAAACAGACGTTTAAGGTTAAAAACGAGACTTCGAACTGTACCGAAAAAATAAAGCGAGCATACCGTCATAATCTACGCGAAGCGCAGATTCATAAAATGATCGGTAAAAGGTGAAAACTTGAAATATTTTCTCGCTACTTTCCCGCATAGTGTCGAATCGCTTTTAACAGTCTGTCTATAAAACCGAAATATTTTATTATCGACATATAAACAACTTGGATCAGTGCAAGAAAATAGTAAACAGATAAAAATGAATGAAGTGAAATATCGGGTATTTTACAACTGAAAGACGATGCAAACTTTGATTTAAACTGACTTTTCCTGGTCAACTTAAATACGACTAATGATGCAAAAATGTGATGAATGAAGATATTTACTAATGATTGTGACCAAATAACAAAATATGATATGAAAGGACGACTAAAACATATTAGGGGCGAAATTTAGGGTGCAACGGTGTGCCTTGATGAATCAGTCTTCGAGAATCCACAATCAACCGTACTTCTGGCTTGGGAGACTCAAAACCTTAATTGAGGCGCGACACCTGATGCTCTTGATTCAGACCTGTCTCTGCACATGAAACAAAAGGAAACATGAACATACACCTTTGTATGCGATTAGAAATTAGTGATACATAGGCTAAAGATGTTCAAAACACTTGACAATCTTCACATAGTCAAAGCTCGAAGGTGAGAGGTTAAAACCGACCGTATTTAGTGACCTTGACTTTTGTATAAAAAATGAAAAAATGCAAGTGGGATCTTAGGTAAAAAATTGGGGTATGACAATGTGCATACTTGATTTTGGCCAAAAGAAGATTTCTTTGATTCCAAGAGCTTTCAGTGCGAAAAACCTATCCTACCCTCCTCCTGATGCTCTATATATTGAGAAGCAAGCCTCAGTTTGAAGGGTTCGTGCTTCATTTCATCAATTAAAGTCAGAAACTCCATAGCTTGTTGCTCTGCATTTTTCTTCGATTCTTCCATCTCCCTTGCATGTTTTGGCAAATTCTTCTTGCATTCTCTTCTCCAAGTGATAAGGATTGTAGATTGAGGCTTGGATTGCAACTGGAGTGAAGGAGACAGTAAATCCATTTTTTCTCAAAGGTTTGAATTCTCAACTTTGAATTCTGATTTCTAGCCATGCCTCGTATGATTTAAGTTCATAATCATGTTGTTTGAAGTCTATGGAATGATTATGAAGCTTTGTAGCGTTTAATTTGATGAATTATGCATGATTGGATGCTCTGAAACTCGCGATTCAGAATGTTTTTATTCATATTCATGACTTGATTATGGACAATATGGTTGATGATTTGATTTAATTCGAATTGCTATGGATTCCTTGCCATGCTAGCTTTGATTTGCCTTTGATTTCATCAAATATGATGCAAAATTGAGTGTGTTATGTTGATCTGAAAGTGACCCCAAGCCTGAGATATGCGCGTGTTTTTTGAATGTCTAGAGGTTGAAGATGATGTGGTGGCACATCATGATTGGTCTATTTAAATTTTTTGGCTTATTTGAATTTTTTGTTTTATTTGACATTTTGTTTAGTTTTGTTTTCTGATCAAAACACATTCAAAAATCTCAAAAAAATTACCATAGGTCAATGTTATTTTCTAGTATTTGTCACATTTTTTTGGATTTTTTTTAAAATAATTTGATTGGTTTAAAAAAATTCATAGGTTTATTTAATTAATTGTTCAAAGTTTATTTTTATTTTAATAGTCCTATTGATCTAAAAAATCCACAAAAATTATTTGAGAAAACCACAAAATAATGTGAAAATTGATTCTGACTTTGGTTCATCATTTTTCTTATTTTTTTAAAAATTTAATTTCAAAAGATTATTTGTAATATTTGTTTGTTTTTTTATTTTTAATACTTATATTAATTCAAAAATTCCAAAAAAAATCATGTAATCTTTTTTTTTAATCATAGAATCTGATCATATTTTTGTTTTTCCCTTTTTGTGATTTTTGGTTATGGTTTGCATGTTCTTGCCCTTGAATAACAATTTTATTATTAATTGTTTGTTTTTGTTTTTTTAATATTTTCTTTTTATCCAAAAATTCACAAAAAATTCAGGGATGTATGTTTTTAGCCCTAATATTTGAATATAATTTTGGTTGGCCTTTTTTCTGACTTTTTGATCTAAATATTATTTTGATATGTGAATATTTGTTAATTACATAATTGTTTGAATATTAATTTCTTTCTTGACTTTTCCTAATTCAAAAAAAAAAAATTGAAAAAATATATTTTCTGGCATTTAGGGTTTCTTGATGATTGGCGTGATCTTGATTTAATTTGTTTGAATTTTGATCTCACTTAATCAATATTTGAGATTAAAAGTCAAAATTTAGGGTTTTGTTGCTTATGGTGCAAGTTTTATTTTCAAAACCACTATGCCCTAGATTTTCTATAGGATTCAAGTCTTGATTAGGGTTCATGAGTGTATTGGGAATTTGAAAACCATTTTTCTTGAATTATTTGACTTGGTTTGACATTTTTTCACAAATTATTTTGAAAACTTGTCTAGTTTGGTAGTTTTGCCAACTAGTCTTGAACTGTGAACTTCACTTGGCCTCTTCCTCAACCATTCATGAACTTAGGGCTTGCATTCTGACTTCTAAACACTTCCAAGATGTTAAGATATTTTTAGTTTGAATTATGGATCCTTGTTTCTATTTTTGATATGATTTTGAAGTGAAGGTACCCAATTATGTTTGCATGTCTTGTTACAATTTGTTTGATGGCCAATGAACTTGAGTGAGGCCTATAATTGGGAACCTAATGATCATGTGATTCTGATTGTTCATATTAGCTCAAGCCATTTCACTTATAAGCTTCATGTTTGAATATTTTGAACCATCTAATGCATTATGTAGGTTTCATTTCCTATTGTGTTCATGAAGTTGTGATTGAATTAGCTATGCATGATTAAGACATGTTTGTTACTGACCTTCATGACATTTTTTTACTTTATTCTCAAGCTCTTATGATCCTTGATTGACATTCAATTGCCAATTCAACATGGTGATAGAAAGGAGCAACATTCCCCTTCTTTTCTTGACCTAATATGTGCATATGCTTGTTTCTTCTTGTTTATCATGTCTAAAGCCATCATGTTTGTTCTCACTTTTTCACCTTATGGAATACTAACTTGGTTGTTGAATGTGCGAGGTACTTTGAGCAAATTGCCACTTTTGGCTTGAGGCTTTTCTGTGTTTCACTTTATTTGTGAAACACAATCTATTATACTGGCATTGTTTTGTGCTTGGCATGTTTGATGGTTTATGCAGGATATATATATATATATATATATATATATATATATATATATATATATATATATATATATATATATATATATATATATATATATATATATATATATATATATATATATATATATATATGATTGTGAATACCATACATTGCCCTTGGGACTTGTTCATATCTGACAGATTCCTGACTCAATTTGTTTACTGATGCCAACTTGCTTGAAGTTTCTATGGGTTTCTTTTATTCTTGCTTGATTGCTACAGATAGTTATCTGTTTGGTATTGTACTACTTCCTTTCTCCCATTTTCGTTTTGCATAATTCTATGATTGCACGATGGGATCTCTGTTGTTGATATATGTCAGGAGGCCCTCTGGTTTTTTTATCTGATGCATGTATTGTGTTGTTGATCGATGAGTCACTCAATTTAGAAATTGAGATCACGACTTCGCTCTCAGTGCATGTTCCCTATAGGATGTTTATTGCTTTTCTTCTTTAATTGTTGATCGATGATTCACTCAATTTAGAAATTGAGATCACGACTTTGCTCTCAGTGCATGTTCCCTATAGGATGTTTATTGTTGTTTCTTTAATTGTTGATCGATGAGTCACTCAATTTAGAAATTGATATCACGACTTTGCTCTCATTGCATGTTCCCTATAGGATAGTTTTGTTAAGCTTCCTTTGACATGTAAATTAGGGTAAGATTTCCCCTTCATCCTCAACCTTAGGGCCAACCATTGTATGATAAAACTAGGGATAATGCTAGACTAGTCTCCCTTATTTGTTTTTTTCTTTCTTTGCATTTTTGCATCTTAAAACAAAAAACTGTTTTCTCGGCAAATCATAAGAACGCCTCTAATAAACTCAAACTCCTCTTCAAAATAAAATATACAAACCAATCCTATTAGTTTGTGTACCTCTTGGCTCTGCTTTTAAACCTGTTTTATTGATGTTTTGCCATCTCTACCATGATGCCTTATCATCTTTTAGCCGATGTTTCGCCATCGCACATTTGTTTGAAGCCGATATTTCGCCATCGCACATGTTTGTTATCCTACTTTGATTCCCGATGTCATTGTTAGGTGTGATGTTTTTTCATCCGTTTTATTGATGTTTCATCATCTTTGCCTTGATATTTTTGTTATCTTTAAGCCGATGTTTCGCCATCGCACATTTATTTGAAGCCGATGTTTCGCCATCACGTCTGTTTGTTATCCTACTTTGATTCTCAATATCATTGTTAGGTGTGATGTTTTATCATCCGTTTTATTGATGTTTGCCATCTTTGCCATGATATCTTGTTATCTTGAAGCCGATGTTTCGCCATCGTACATGTTTGTTATCCTGCTTTGATTCCCGATGTCATTGTTAGGTGTGATGTTTTGTCATCCGTTTTATTGATGTTTCATCATCTTTGCCTTGATATTTTTGTTATCTTTAAGCCGATGTTTCGCCATCACACATTTATTTGAAGCCGATGTTTTGCCACCGCGTCTGTTTGTTATCCTACTTTGATTCTCGATATCATTGTTAGGTGTGATGTTTTGTCATCCAATTTATTGATGTTTCGTCATCTTTGCCATGATATTTTTGTTATCTTTAAGCTGATGTTTCGCCATCGCACATTTGTTTGAAGCCGGTGTTTCTCCATCGCACATGTTTGATTATCTAACTTTGACTTTCAATGTCACTGTTAGGTGTGTTATTTTACCATTTGATGTTTCGCCATCTTTGACATGTTACTTTGTTATTATTTAGCCGATGTTTTACCATCTCATTTGTTTGTTGTTTTATTTGATGTTTTGCCATCCTGCCTGTTTTTGTTGTCTTAACTAAAAAAACACAAACCAACCAAAATACATAAGCCGAACTACGACTGCTCTGATTCCTTAAAAGGGATACGTAGGCATTAGGGTAGGGCCCAACCGAGCACAACTTTTATTTTCCCTACATTATTTTCTCGTTCTTTCGCAAGCATTCCCTTTTCAGTTTTAAGCCATAGACATAGGATTTGACCACACCCATTAGATTAGACAACAAGAGTGGATACTGTAGAGTACTACGGGCGTATGGGGTGCTAATACCTTCCCCTCGCGTAATAGACTCCCTTACCCGATCTCTCGGTTGAAAGACCGTGATTTCTCCCTTTTCAGGTTTTCTTGATGTTTACCTTTCCCTTTCGGTGGGATAAAAGACGTTCAGTGGCGACTTCATTGATGTTTCATTAACATCCAGATGACGGGTTTCGATCGCGTAGTTTCAGCTAGCTTCAGGGAAGATCAAGAAAGGTGAATTGATGGAAAAATTGGATTGAAAAAGGCTTGTATATGGATTTCAAAGTTGCTGAATTTTGAGTTATGGAACAAGTTTGGCAGGGTGATTATGGCTATCCAAGCTTGAGGAAATGAATGGGGGATGACCCTCTATTTATAGGGAATCAAATAGAATGTCTAAGCGTGTTGAAATGATGAAGTTTGGAGGGAAATCGTGTGAAGTTGCAAACAAGAAAAGTATGACTTCTAATTTGATCAAAACTCATCCAAAACGCGCGTTTTGCTATGCTAATCACTTCTGGAAGTTCACCAAACATGTTCAGAAGCTAAAACGCGCAGAAACAAAGTGTTTAGAAGCCAAATCAAGCATTTCAAACTTCTGACTTGGTGAAAAATTTAGTTTCAAATTGCCAACTTCTATCCAATGGCATTCTCAGCTCAAGGGGTCTTAGGGCATGATTTTTGATGCTTTAGAAAGATGAGGTTACAAGCTTTGCAATGGAAGAATAATGGAATCAAATGGATGCTTGAGCTGAAAGTTGTATTGAGTCAAAGTTGGAGAAAAAGGGTTGACTTTCCATACTTAGAAATATTTCAAGTTTTTCTTCAAAAGTGATCTATAATGTCTTGCATCCAAACATGGCCTTCCACTTGGATTTTGCTCTTGAACAAAAGATATGGCATGAAATAGACCTTTTGAATGACATTTTGGACTTGAACCATTCAAAATATCCAAAAATTGAGAGAGTTATGAATTGTTGAAGTTGGCAAAAAATCATGAAATGACCTATAATCTTTTGTATCCTTAAGGAAATTTCCATCCATTTTCTCACTTTGCACATAAAAGAAGGAATAAAGTTCACATCCTCAAGATCATTTTGGAAAAATAATGGGCTCAAGGTGATAAAAATTGACCATGTTATGATCATTTGAAGTTACACATGGAAAATTGGGGATTCATTTGGAGGACTTGTAATCTTTCTTCTTCATCAAGTTTCTTCCACATGAAAACTCCTTGGAACTTTTGAAGTGATTTATTGATAACCCTTTGAAGATAAGTATGTTTTTGGAATCACTCAAAAATACCAAAAGATGAGCAAGATATACTTCTTTGAAGTTTAAAACCCTAGCTCCTAGATCAAGAAACATGCCTTGAGGAACTTTGACAATTTTGAACAAACTTCTTGTACCAACATAAATGCTTTGTAAATATAAGTTGTTGAGGATGATAATGAGAACTCATAGCAACCACAACCACTTCCATATCTTGAGAATCGAGAGAAATATGCATTTGTGACCAATGGGAACAAATCCTTGTCCAAGCATGACAACTTCTCCAATCAATCCCTTGTGCTTTTGAACCAAATTTGATAATCTTAAAATATGGTGAACCAAAATAACCTTGCCATGCCATTTCCTCCAAAACAAATCCAATGGTGAGGTTTGAACTTCTCAAGCTTTATTGACTAGGGCATGGAAATAAACTCATGAACCCATGGAGCAACTTGTTAAATCTCATTGTCTTTACCTAAATTAGTAACAAGCAAGACAAACCAAAATTGAATTTTATTAATTAAGAGGATAAATCAAGACAAAAATATTCACGATCACAAAAGAACACAAGTCAAGGTGCTCGGTGATTCCTCAAAGAGCAAAGCTAAATATAGGGAGGGGAACCAAGAATCCTAATGTGATCTTATTGTGAATGAATCAACATGGTATGATGAATGGATCTTAGGGACAAAAATTGGGGTACAACAATTGCCCTTATTTAAGTTTCTTCTATCCGGAGATACGAAGGTTAAAAATCTTCGTGTCGACATGATCGAAGATACTTAAATATAAAACAAACCCTATTTTTGGCCCTAAGATGCCATGCAATGTTTATGAATATGAGTGCACATGCACAACTCCAAAGGGACGCAAAATACCATTGGGGATGTAACAAAAAATAAAGAAACAAGAGAGTAACCCAGCCAAGAAAATAAATCACTGGTAGATCGAAAAAGCCTGAATCAGAGAGGATGGTAAAATGGTCGAAGGATACACCAACACCTGAGGTGAAGCTACCAACATTCACTGAGGGTAGCAAAAAGATAACAAACACCAACTTTCACTGATGGTGATCTACCAACTTTCACTGAAGGTAGAGAGAAAATATATCATAGCACCGCTGTTCACTGATGATGAACTACCAATGTTCACTGAGGTTAGCAAAAAGATAACAATCATCGACGTTCACTGCCAATGACCTACCAACTTTCACTGAAGGTAGAGAGAAAATATATGATAGCACCGCCGTTCACTGACGATGAATTACCAACATTCACTGAGGGTAGCAAAAAGATAACAAACACCAACTTTCACTGATGGTGATCTACTAACTTTCACTGAAGGTAGAGAGAGAATATATCATAGCACCGCCGTTCATTGACGATGAACTACCAACGTTCACTGAGGGTAGTAAAAATATAATAAACACCAACTTTCACTGATTGTGATCTACCAAATTTCAGTGAAGGTAGAGAGATAATATATCATAGCACCGCCGTTCACTGACGATGAACTACCAACATTCACTCAGGGTAGCAAAAATATAACAATCATCGACGTTCACTGCCGATGACCTACCAACTTTCACTGAAGGTAGAGAGAGAATATATCATAGCACCTCCGTTCACTGACGATGAACTACCAACGTTCACTGAGGGTAGAAAAAAGATAACAAACACCAACTTTCATTGATGGTGATCTACCAACTTTCACTGAAGGTAGAGAGAGAATATATCATAGTACCGCTGTTCACTGACGATGAACTACCAACATTCACTGAGGGTACCAAAAAGATAACAAACACCAACTTCTTCTTTAACCGAGGCACTCTTCCTGGAAAGGGTAATATATAAACTGTCTCAAATAAAAAGATTATCACCTGCAAATATTTCACAATGAACTGTCTCTGCGAATTTGAAAGTTTTGCCATCCGCTGGCGTAAACCGACGACGAACTGCAACCTATCCACTCTTAAAGGAGATAACAAGAAAAAATTTACGTCGAATTTTACAGGGAAGCACAAGTTGCTCAAATAAAGAGACCTATCACTTGTTGTCATGGAGGATTTTAAAAAAAAAGACCTTATGGGAAGAACAATATGGCTTCCTGGGGAATGAAATATGACTTCTTGGGGAAATGCCACGATATTCCTGTTGAGGAGATAAAGTCTTCTTGTGCAAAATAAATGCACAAACCAAAACTTGAAGCTTTCAAAAATCCAAAGTAAATAATATTGCTGGGAAACCAAAGATTCAAATCAGAAATAAACTGGAATAAAACAGTCAACCAAAATACATCCTTTGAGAAATAAACTCAAGAGGGAAAACCAAATCCATCTAAACAAAGAGCTGTACAGGAAGGCTAAAGCAAAAATCTTCCACGAGGGATAACTTAGTTGGGAAATTGAAAGAATATACGATTTCTGCTTAAGGCCAAAACTCTATTGAAGAGAGGACAACATAACTCTGCAAAACAGGGTGATATGTCAACAAAAATATTAACAAATGTTAATGAGCAATGATTTGCCAATTTTAGCTATGCATGATGTATGTATGAATGTATGAGTGTTATCGTGCGTATGCTGACAAAACAGATATACAACACTGGGAGTAACCAGGCAAAACCACCTCGGGCACAAACAACACTCGGCTAAATCGCATCCAAGATGATCATTCCAAGAAAAAGTTAAATGCCAACTAAGGAAACAAAACCTACTGCCCGCTTTAGCTTTACCGAGGATAAACATAATCCGGAAGTAAATAAAACAAAGTGGCAGAATAGTACAGATACATGGATAGAATATCCTTCTTCAGGCTTCACCGGGGAAACAAATGTTTTCAAGAGTAACACTCTTACTGGGGATTGCAAAACCAATCTCAAGTAACGTAGATGGACACCAAATCATCAAAACATTCACTGGCGAATTCAGGTCCGCTTCATTGGGGAGGTTAATCATCACATCCTTAAAGGGAAAACCATAATACGTTCTTCACTAGAGAAACCGGGGATCGACGTTCTTACAGAGGGATTATGGTACCGACTTCTCTGGAAAAAGAACTTCCAATAGATCGAATGAAAACTTCACTGGAGAAATCTCGGATTAAAACCCTACATCATGAAAACTCAGACAAGGAGGAGAAATGAATCCAAACTTGACCGAGAATACCGGAGTCTCGAACCCAATATGGCGAATCATCCTGAGTAAACTTTCCCGAGGGGAACAAAAATTTCTTAAAACAACTGGATTTTATCCATTCCCGGGATCACCATTTTTGTTGTTGTTGTTTTTTTTTCGCATCACAAATTCCAAAGTAAAAGAAATTTGTAAATTCTTTTTGAAAAATCAATTTTGTTATTTAATATTTTTGCTTTCAAAGTTATTATCAATAATAAATAGAGTCTTTGCAAGCTAAATAAAATAAGAAACACAAAGAATTGGGTAACAACTCAAACTTTATTAATAGAATGGTAGTCTGCGAACGACGAGACTCCATAGATGATTACAAAGTTTGGAAAATGGTAATTTTTTTACCCCAAAATTTTCCCTCCCATATTTCTCAATACATTTCAAGTGAGGTCCTCAAATTGCTCAAGAAAGTCCAAGGGTTGACCAGACAAACTCTCTCCTAAGGCAGTCTACCCCAAATTAGGGTTTCAGTTTGCTTCAAGATGTTTGAATCAAAAGGGTACCAAATGCTCACTATTATCCTAATATGTTCTCAAGATCATCCATGTCAAGTTTCAAGCCTTGCAGAAGAAGTTTGCTCAGTCAACTATTCAAATGCCTGAAAATCGACTGTGCTAGGGCAAAAGTCAACTGTGGCCCACATACAGTCAAACTTCAAGATTCTTGGTCAACATCCTCATTTTGAAGTATTATTCATAATTTGATCAAGGGTTGATCATGATTCCTCAAGGATTGCTCACAATTCATCAAAACCCAAAAGTTGCTAAATTAGGGTTTTGCAGGAAAAGTCAACTCAACTTTTACCAAACATAACTTTCTCATACTTTATCATAAATGACCCATCCAAATCTCATTTTGAAGAGGATTAAATTCCATACAATTCATCTTCATCTCCCAAGTTCAAAATATGCGCTCACAGGAAGATATAAATTTGGACATTATAGGTCATTTTGGAAAGTCAACAAAAACATCTTTTATGTCAAAGCTTCATACATGAACATGGAAGACTAAATTGAGATGAGAAAAAAAGTGTTGCTTAGAGGACATCTTAAGAATTCTAAAAAGTCTAAGAACACCTCTCTAGGATCAAAATTGAGGGAGTTATGCATTGGCAAAGTTGACCCTTTTTGCAAAATTGCCAAAAGTCAAATATGTCCAAAATTGAATTTTTGCCAAATGGGCCCAACTTTTTATGCTTGCATTGAGTTTTTAACATGGTCCACAACCTCTAAGCCCACCCATACATTTTTCTACTATTTATGCTATTTATTTTTATATTTTATTCATTAAAATTCAGAATTAAATAAATAAATAATAGAAATAATGTAAATTTTGATGTGAATCTATTTTGGGCAAGTTTTATGCTGGTTTATGTCAACTGATTTCGTGCAATAACCTTTCAAATATGTCCAGTTCATCCACATGTGAAAATGGCATAAAATCATCAAATATGGCATTTTTTTTTCAAATTTTGATCATGGTCTTAAAACACAACATTATGAGGGAGATTCTTTCCATGCTTTCTTGTCTCCTCATTATCCTCTATAAATATAGATCCATACAAGATTGAAAGGGACGCAATTCCTCTCTAAAAATCTCTCAAAAATCTCTTTAAAAAGCTCTCTAAAAGCTATTCAAAAAGCTCTCCAAAAATCAAAGAATTGGTGCAAGTCATATCTCGAGGTTCCGGTCTCTCTCAATTGACATCAAGCCTCAATCCATCCTCTTGAAGTCCTCGGGAGTCTTACAAGGCCCAAGAGCAATCCATCACACGCCTAGCACGCCCCCATTTGACAACACCGGTTTGGTAAAATTTTAAACTTTGAATCTCTAATTTTAATCACATTTTATGGTATGCTAACGTTTGTTTGAGTTTATATAGAACAATTATGAATGGTTGAATCATAGGTTCCACGCAAGAATAAAAAAAATACCATAGTTAGAGCATGAAGCTTTCGAAGATTCGGGCCTAGGGATTTCTGATGATTGCACCCCCTGTTTACTTTTGCTACTAGGCCCATCTTTATTTTCTTGTTTTATTCATTTCATTTATTTCTTTTAATCCCTTTTTTATTTTTATCAATAAACAAATATAAAAATCACATAAAAATATATTTAGGATTTTTTCTTAATTAAATTTTAATTTTGGTAAATTAATTAACTAAATACTTTAACTTTTTTTTAAAAATTAAAATTAATAGAACTTAGGTTTAATTTCATTTTAATTCATTTTCCTTTTCGAAACAAAAATACCAAAAAAACATAGAATTAATTTCTTTTATTTAAATTTCATGTTTCTTTAATAATTATCTTTTTTTTTATATAGATCTAGATCAATTATTTTTTAACTTAAACCATTTTTATAAATTAAAACAAAAAAACAACAAAAATATTTTTTTTATATCTTAGAATTTTTAGACGTCTTTTCAAATTTGCACATTATTATTCTTTCACACTTCATTTTATTATTGTAACTGTATATTGGGATGTAATAGATGATTAGTAGGACCTTTACCGCTTTTATTTATTTTCCCCCCAGTTTTGGATATGTACATAATCTTCATCCCCAAAGCCTTGTAATAGCTAGGTTTTATATTGCTGCACTTTTAAATTACTGCAATTATTAACTGCTAGATGTATGACTAATAGGATTGTATGGCAAGAATAATCAAACATTAGCAAACTTAACACAAGACTAAAATAACTGAACATAACACACCTTGCACATATGCACTCTTAGGGTATGCCTCACTTGGTTGCCTCGGAAAACAATGGTCATGTCCCTCGAACATAGGGATACCCTTAGCAAAGACCCTCGGTTAAAATCATCATAAAGATCATGGTCCCTCGAAGTTTCCTATGGTATATGATCTTGTCCCTCGATGTTGCCTACGAATATATGATGACAGTCCCTTCGAAATGCTAAAGTATCCTTACATGTTGCCTTCAATGACCATTATGTCCCTTTTGATAGTCCCTCAAACTCCAACGGCGGTGCTACTTACTCCTTAATAGTAGGATAACACTGTCTAAAGGAAACGAGAATAGAAACAATCCTTTTTTGAGTAGGTAGATGCTAGTAGGTACTTGCTCAAAATCAAACTTTCACACTTACATTTTTTTTTCAAACAAAGTTTTCAAAAACACTTCGTAAAACTCTTGAAGATATAAGCAAGGGTTAAAACGAAGTAAAACAAAACTTTTCAAAACAAACACACACAAACAATTTTTAAAAGATGAGCAAGTACCTAAGAGCCCGTGGAAAACCGCAGATAGAAAGGGTGCTAATACCTTCCCTTTCTATAATCTACCCTCCGTACTCAAAATCTCAAAAAAGGAATTTTTCTGTGCTTTTGTCCTTTCCAGTTGGATAAAATAAAAGTCGGTGGCGACTCTTGCTTACTGCGACATTTTGCGAACACAAACGCAAAACGCAAAACACAAACCAGTATTTTCCTAAAACAGTCCGGTTCTGCCACCGTATCACAGTAATATATAATGGAAAAGATACATTGAGATACAATGACCACTATCCCCTCTAACAACTTTTTGAAATCCTGAGCAGCAGCTTCTGTTGAAGTATGATGAGGATTCGAGAAGATTGTTGCTTCAATGATCAGATCTTGCATGATGCAGTTACTTGCCAAGAAAGTCCCTAACTTTTGCCTAAGCTGCCCTTGCGGGTTTTCAACTTAGCGGGAAATTTATGCTGTTTATGTCTCTAACTTTTGCCTAGACCGCCCTTTCTGGTTTTCAGCCTACCGAGACGCTCTTTTTTGCCTAAGTCACCCTTTCGGGTTTTCAAATTAGCGAGCTGTTCTTTTACTTCTTTAGGCGAACTATTTCTTGACTGTATCAGCATTCACGGGACGTGGGGACTCCTCGCCATCCATAGTTTCAAGATTTAATGCACCGCCAAAGAAGGCTTTCTTTACAAAATACGAGCCTTCAAAATTGGGAGTCTACTTGCCCCTAGAATCAGTGTTGAAAGACACGATCTTCCTGAGCACGAGGTCACCTTCTCTGAACTCACGAGGTTTAACCTTTTTATTGAAAGCTTTCTTCATTATTTTCTGATATAACTGTCCATGACACAAAGCTGTCCTTCTCTTATCTTTGATCAAATTCAATTGGTCAAACCGGTTTTGGACCCATTCAGCCTCAATCAACTTGGTTTCCATTATCACACGCAGAGAGGGAATCTCAACCTCGACTGGGAGTACCACTTCTATTCCATACACCAGGGAGAACGTGGTTGCTCTTGTTGAAGTGAGGACAAATGTTAAATATTGTTGTACCCCAAAATTTTCCCTCCCATATTTCTCAAAACACTTCAAGAAAGATCCTTAAGTTACTCAAGGAAGTCAGAGGGTTGACCAAACAAGCTCTCTCCTAAGGCAGTCTACCCCAAATTAGGGTTTCATGTTGCACCAAGATACTTGAGTCCAAGGGATTCCAAATGCTCATCATTGTCCTAATATGTCCTCAAGATCATCCATGTCAAGTTTCAAGCCCTACAGATAAAGTTTGCTCAGTCAATTGTTCAAAGGCCTGAAAATCGACTGTGCTAGGGCAAAAGTCAACTGTGGCCCACAAACAGTCAAAATTCAAGATTTTTGGTCAAAATCCTCATTTTGAAGTGTCATTAATCATTTTATCAAGGTTTGATCATGATTAATCAAGGATTGCTCATAATTCATCAAGAACCGAAAGTTGCTAAATTAGGGTTTTGCAGGAAAAGTCAAGTCAACTTTGACCAAGCATAACTTTCTCATACTTTATAAGAAATGACCCATCCAAAGCTCATTTTGAAGAGGATGAAATTCTCTACAATCCATATTCATCTCCAAAGTTCAAAATATGCACTCACAAGAAGTTATGAATTTGGATATTATAGGTCATTTTGAAAAGTCAACAAAAACACATTTTTTGTCAAAGCTTCATACATGAACATGGAATACCAAATTGAGATGAGACCAAAAGGTTTTCTTATAGGACATCTCAAGATTTCTAAAAAGTCCAAGAACACCTTCAAAGAGTCAAAATTGAGGAAGTTATGCATTGGTGAAATTGACCTTTTTTGCAAAATTACCAAAAGTCAACTATGCCTCAAATTGCAATTTTTGCTAAATAGGCCAAATGTTTTGTACTTGTTTTGAGTTGGTAGCATGGTACACAAGCTCTAGCCTTTGCCACTTGTATTTATCTTCTTTTTATTATTTATTTTGATTTTTATTTGAATTAAATCATTTTAAATCAAAACAAATCATAGAAAATCCAAAACATTGAAATCTCAAGATCTTGTACATGTTTCAGGTCCTATATCCAGCTAGCAAGAGATTGAATTCGTGCAAGGCCTTTATGTGCATGAAAAGATTGGTTTTGGCTATTTTTGGAAATATATTCAAAAGAATCAAATCAAGATCAAAATCAATAATGGAGGAAGATTGAGATCATGTTGGCAACCCTAATCCATTCCTCAATACATAAGGAACATTTGCAGACCTAAAACAGGAGGTTAGAGAGGCGTGAGAAGTCAGAACAAACTTGAAAAAAACACAAAAAAGTGCTGAGTCGAATTCATAGTTACAGGCATTTTCAAGACCCTCTAGCCATCCCAATCGCTTCCTGGGATCACAAGGAACCTGAACCAATCAAGAACAAAGAGTTTCCAACCCTATAACGCACTGTAAGTCAGCCACGACAATGGCTCTTTCTTGAATTCGAATTGCATCATTCTGACACTTATAACATGAAATAATTATAGATTCTTGATCCTTGGAACATTTGCAAACTATCTGTAACACTCAATTGCATTTTTATGGACTGTATCAAGGTTTGCCAGTGTTAGGGTTTTATGCTTTATTTTAGGATCTTTTTACACAGGTAAAATTGGGCCATGAAAGGAGCACCATCGTGCTCAGAAGGCCAAGGCGAATCAATCCATGGCCTTAGATGTTATTTATCTTGCTTGTGTTCGATTTTAATAATCACAGGGTTTGTAGCTACAGACGTACGTCCGTAGGTAAAAGTTTGTGACTTTTACTAACGGAGCAAGGAAGAAGAAGATGTCGTGGCAAGCAACCATTCGCCTGTTTAAAAATTCGCGCGTTGAATTTAATATTTTGTTATTTTCCCATATTATTTTTTATGTTTATTATATAAACAATTAATGAAGCTAGCGCAGTTGGTTACAAGGTGAGTGCAAAAGGCATCAGGGCCTGGGTTCGAATCCCAGGTCCCCCATTTGTTTCATATTATTTTCTTTTCAGTAATCAGGCACATGTTTGTGTGGGATGATCATCGTGGGGCATCATCTCCTAACCATCAGATCACCAATCATCCAGATCTAAAGGCCATTATTGAAGGATCCATCATGTACCTTGGTCAAAGCAAAGCATGGGATTCAAAAGGTCAACGTGGACCTTATTTTCTTGGGCCAGAAAATTGCTATCCACACTCCAAATTTACTTTCAGGCCCAATTTTTTTTATTTTTATATTTTGTTTTATTTAATTTATTTATTTGTTTTGCTAACACAAATTAATTATTCTTTTTGCCAAAAAATCACAAAAATATTTTCATCCAATTAGATTTAGGATAGTTATTTTTTATACAAAAATTAATTGAATTAGGTTATTTAATTTTAGGTAACTTTAATAATTTTGTAAATAAATTAAAATCAATTAGAACTAATTAGGGTTTTAATTTAATTCTATTTGCATTTTTTTTTAAAATAACAAAAAAACACAAAAATAGGTTAAATTTAATTATTTTCTTTAATTAATTTAATTAACTAATTAATTTTGTATTTAATTTAAAAACCTAATTCTTTTCTTAAAAATAATTAAAAACAACAAAAAACAATTTTTCTTTCGATTAGGTTAGGAGGGGTCAAAACCCTAATTTCTTATCGTTCTTAATTTCCTCGCGCGCGCTTTATCATTTATTTTTACCCTATTAATGTAATTGCTCACAAGTTGTAATAAGCTTAATTAGGACCTTTTACTTTCATTTATCGTTTTGAAGGGTTTGTTTTTGGCTATGTAAATACCCGAAGCCTTGTAATAGCTTAGCTTTACTTTACGCACTTTAAATTCCGAAAAATATTAAACTGTTAGATGTATGAATAATAGGGATGCATGAGAAGAATGTATGTAAACTTTAAAACAATTAGCAAACCCTAAATGTGCAAAGATAATAAACCTGAAATTGAATCACTCGCAGATGCACACTCCTAGGGTACACTCCCACTTCGGTTGCCTTTGGTAAACGGTCATTAAGTATAGGATATTTTAGTGGTCACTCTCTTGTCTAAACAAAGATCAAAGTCCCGTTCGGAAAAGTTGCCTCGGAATGGTTGCCTCGGAATTGTTGCCTCGAATAATTGATCTAAGACATTAGGGTTATTACTAAGACATCCTAATATTGCTTTAGTGACCGTGCATGCTACCTACTCACTAATAGTGGGATAGCACTGTCTAAAGGAAATAAGAATAGAACAATTCTTTTTTTGAGTAGGTAGATTAGTTCTTAAGTACTTGCTCAAACAAACAAACTTTTTTCACACTTACACTCTTTTCAAACAAAGCTTTCAAAACACTTCGTAACACCCTTGAAGACAGAAGCAAGAGTTAAATCGAAGTCAAAAAAACTTTTTCAAATCAAACACACAGAAGCAATTTTGAAAATGATTAGCAAGTACCTAAGAGCCCATGGAAAACCACAGATAAAAAGGGTGCTAATACCTTCCCTTTCTATAATCTACTCCCCGTACTCAAAATCTCGAAAAAGGAAATTTTTCTGTGCTTTTTTCCTTTCCTGTTGGATAAAATAAAAGTCAGTGGCGACTCTTGCTTACCGCGACATTTTATGAACACAAACGGAAAACGCAAACCAGTAATTCCTAAAACAGTCCCAGTTCTGGCCACCGTATCACAGATATCCATGCAAAGCAAAAGGGAGAATTTCATGCCAATCCTTATAAGTAACAACCATTTTATGGATAATCATATTGATATTCTTATGAGCAGCTTCAACATCCCCATTCATCTTTGGCATGTATGGAGATGAATTGTGATGGACAATCTTGAATTATTCACACAATTCTGTCATCATTTTATTGTTCAAATTCGAGCCATTATCGGTGATAATTCTGCTCGACACACCATACCGACATATAAGGTTATTCTTGATGAAGCGCACAACCACCTGCTTAGTAACATTAGCATACGAAGCAACCTTCACCCACTTGGTGAAGTAATCAATTGCTACCAAGATAAAATAGTGTCCATTCGAAGCTTTGGGTTCTATCATCCCGATCATGTCAATACCCCACATAGAGAAAGGCCATGGGGAAGATATCACATTGAGAAGTGTCGGAGGCACATGAACCTTGTCCGCATAAATCTGGCATTTATGACACTTCTTTGCAAATTTATAACAATTAGATTCCATTGTCAGCCAATAGTAACCTGCCCTTAGCATCCTTTTAGCCATCGAATGTCCATTGGCATGAGTGCCAAATGAACCTTCATGAACCTCATGCATCAACATGCCTGCTTCGTGTCTATCCATGCATCTGAGCAAGACCATGTCATAATTTGTTTTACACAACACATTTTCACTGAGGAAGAAACTGCCTGCCAATCTTCTCAATGTCTTTCTATCTTTATTCGATGCACCAATCGAGTATTCCTAAGTCTGAAGAAAATGCTTGATGTCATAATACCAAGGTTTTTCATCTGCTACTTATAATGTTGTAAACACATGAGCGAGCCTATCCAGTCGTTGAACCATAATTCGAGGCATATCATTCCAAGTATTTACTTGATACATAGAAGCCAGAGTTGCCAGAGCATCCACCATTTGATTTTCATCTCTTGGAATATGATGGAATTCAACTTTATTAAAGAAGGGTAATAACCTTCTAGCATAATGTTTGTAAGGGATCAATCCGGGGTGACGAGTATCCCATTCTCCTTTAATCTGGTTTATTACCAAAGCTGAATCACCATACACATCTAAAATTTTAATTCTGAGATCAATAGCTTCTTCGAGACCCATGATGTAAGCCTCATATTCTTCCATACTATTAGTACAATAAAATGTCAACCTTGCGGTAAAAGGAATGTGCGATCCATGTGGAGGGACAATCATAACACCAATTCCTTTACCATAAGCATTCACAGCTCCATCAAATATCATACTCCAACGAGTTTCAGGGTCAGGACCTTTCTCAGGCAATGGTTCATCACAATCTTTCACTTTCAAGAACATCACATCCTCATCGGGGAATTCATACTCTACAGACTGATGATCCTCCACTGGTTGGTGAGCAAGATAATCTGCGACACACTACTTTTAATAGCTTTTTGAGTGAGGTATTCGATATCATATTCAGATAACAACATCTGCCAACGGGAAATTCTCCCAGTAAGAGTAGGATTTTCAAAAATGTACTTGATTGGATCCGTTTTGGAGATCAACCAAGTAGTGTGATTCAACATATACTGCCGTAAACGCTTTGCCGCCCAGGCCAAATCACAATATGTCTTTTCCAGCATGGAATACCGTGACTCACAATCAGTGAACTTTTTACTGAGATAATAAATGGTGAATTATTTCTTCCTTGTTTCATCTTGTTGTCCCAAAATACAACCCATGGAATTATCTAACACTGTCAGATACATAATCAACGGCCTCCCTTTGACAGGAGGGAGCAAGATATGGGGTTCAAGAAAATATTATTTAATACTTTCAAATTCCCTTTGGCAGTCATCCGTCCACACACAACCTTGATCTTTCTTTAACAACTTAAAGATCGGTTCACATGTTGCAGTCATATGGGAAATGAATATGGAAATATGATTCAAACGCTGGAGGAACCCTCTGACTTGCTTTTCAGTTCTTGGCGCTGGCATCTCTTGAATTGCTTTGACTTTATCAGGGTCAACTTCAATTCCTTTTTGGCTAACAATGAAATCCAACAGTTTTTCTGATCGAACACCGAAGGTGCATTTATTTGGATTCAAGCAGAGACGATACTTCTTCAAACGCTAAAACAACTTCAACAAATCTTCTACATGCCCTTCTTCCGTCTTGGATTTAGCAATCATATCATCAACATATACTTCGATTTCCTTGTGCATCAGATTATGGAATAGGATTGTCATAGCCCTCTGGTACATTGCACCAGCGTTCTTCAACCCGAAGGGCATCACTCTGTAACAAAATGTTCCCCAGGGTATGATAAACGTTGTTTTTTCCATGTCCTCAAGCGCCATTCTTATTTGATTATACGCGGAAAATTCGTCCATGAACGAGAATACTTTGAATTTTGCTGTGCTATGCACTAACATATCAATGTGTGGCAATGGAAAATCATCTTTTGGACTAGCTTTATTTAGATCTCTGTAATCTACGCACATGCGAACTTTTCTGTCTTTTTTCGATACTGGGACAATATTGGGAATCCATTCAGGATACACTAATGTTATAAGAAAACCAACATTAATCTGCTTTAGAACCTTCTCTTTAATCTTCACTGCCATATCTGGGTGAGTTCTTCTCAACTTCTGTTTGATTGGCGGACACTCTGGCTTCAACGGCAAACGGTGCTCTACAATATTTGAATCTAGACCAGGCATATCTTGGTAAGACCAAGCAAAAATATCCACATACTCTTTCAACATCTCAATCAACCTGCTCTTCACATCAGGATGCAACGAAGCTCCAATCTTGACTTCTTTCGGATCTTCTTCTGAACCCAAATTGATCACTTCCAATGGCTCTTTATATGGCTGAATGGTATTTTCCTCATGCTCAAGAAACCGTGATACCTCTTATGGAATCTCATCATAATCTTCTTCTTCGGCCCCATACACAGGACATTCAAAGTTGGGAGAGGGTGCAGGGTCATTATATTCAACGGGTTTTTTAATTAATCTGCACATATGATTTATGATTGCTTTTAGAAACTGACACATATAACAAGTGATCATGCATATTGAATTTCAGTTATTATTTATTTTGAAAGGTTTTTTTCTTCTGATTACCATTTTCCAAGAAAAAGCAGAAAATAAAGACACAATTTAGGAAACAAAGACAACTTTTATTATTGATTTTAAAAGTCACAGCAAACAGATAAGCCCTACAACATTAATACTTCCACCTTGGGAAGAGTAAAATATTTTCAAAAAGATTAACAAAAAAAATCACTTTGAAACATTTATGCAAGAGGGAACATCAACGGTGATCCAGTTCTGAACCCTAACTCCATGCGTCACATAATTCGGCATTTCCTGCTCTGCTCCATCTTCCACAATGGCGTTAATCCTGGAAACAGTTGGACGAAGATAACCCCTGCTACGGAAGATGTCTTGATACTTGATTGTAGAAAACTCCGGCTTCATGCTCTTACCTTTGTCATTCTTCAAAGAGAACCCCAAGCTGACTATGTTCTTGTTTATAGGTGGATCCATAATCTGTCCCCATACCTCGCTATGACCCTTTCGCACAACTTGCTGCGCATCCTTAAGAGAAACCATGTAATTCTCATTTCCTCTTATGTTGTCAATGGATAAGGCTTGAAATTGGGTTCCAACAGCAGCTTCATTCGCCTCCATAATGCTGAAAGAGGACAAATGAGATACCAATAATGCCTGTTCCCCATTTATGATTACTACTTTCCCTTCACGTAGAAATTTTAGTTTCTGGTGTAAAGTTGTAGTGACAGCCCCTGCCTCATGAATCAACGACCGTCCCAACAAACAACTATAAGCGAGAACAATGTCCATGACCTGGAAAGTTATCTGAAAAAAATGTGGTCCTATATGAATAGGCAAGTCCACTTCACTAATAACAGATTTCCTTGATCCACCAAACGCTTTCACAATGATGCCACTCAGGCGCATAGGCGTTCCTTGATATTTCAACTCCATAAGAGTGCTCCTCGGTATAACATTCAAAGCAGATCCATTATCAATAAGCATATTGGATAGTGAATCATTCTTGCAATTCATAGAGATGTGGAGGGCCAGGTTGTGATTCCTTCCTTCATCTGGCAATTCATTATCGCAGAAACTCAAGTTATTACACGATGTAATGTTCCCTATTACGCTACTGAATTGGTCTATAGGCATATCACTCTCCACAAAAGCTTGGTCCAATACTCTCATCTAGGATTCTCTGTGAGCAGATGAGTTCATTAATAAAGCCAAGATAGATATTTTTGAAGGAGTCTGCAGTAGCTGATCTACAATTCTGTAGTCGCTCATCTTAATTATATTCAAAATATCATCCACTTATTTCTCTAACGTAGCCCCACTAGTCTCACCCGTAGCCTTCTTGGGTTCAACATTCTCAGCAATTTTGTTTCCAGCACTAATATCTCCTCGAACAACTAGTGCAAACACACGACCACTGCGGTTCACCCTGCTATTTTCAACAATATTCCCAACATCAGGAATTGGTTGGATGGGAAATTCCACTCCATCCTCTAAGATTGTAGCGTTGTATTTGTAGGGCACAACCTTATTTGACTTGTAGGGGATAGGATCGGGCAAACTAATCACCAATGGGGGAACAATTGGCTTGCTATAATATTCAACTTCAAGATGGGCGGGTGCCCCAAAACAAGGTACAATGATGTTTACCCCTTCTTCAATATAATCAGTCATTATTGAGTCATTTCTGGAAAACAAATCCTCATCTGAGGAGAAATACTCATCTGCAGAGGCATACTCTTCATCCGACTCTTCTTCAGTCAAGCAAACCTCAATCAAATTAATTTCATGGTAATCACCCATTTGACCTGTAACCTTGATAATTCCATTATCTAACAACAATTGAACACCCTTCTTCACGATTGAACATCCTCAGAAGTCCCGGCAGCAAATTCGGCAAGATCCATACTGGTGTTATACCGGACCAGCCATATGGCAGAAAGTAGCATACAATTGCATAAGGTCCTCATTCATATACTATACATCAAAAATTCTGAATTCTCCAGGACATCCAAAAACCATATTCACCTCCTCTTCATACTTTGCCCTAGGCCTAATTATGTGGATGAGACCCTCATCTATCATCTCCTGTAGATCAGCCTTTATCTTATCGCAACCCTGTATGTCTGTACTGCAAATAGCACAACCGGAATGGTCATGTGTGTAGTAGCTAAATTCACAGAGGTTTGCATGCATTTTCACCAAATCTACTCTAACCAGATTAATATAAAAAAATCTGGAAGTCGCCTAGACAACCGGCCACCATATTCATAACATTTACTCCTCCATGCTTGGGTAGAGGATTATCTTTCATATTAGGTCCCACATCCTTGAAAGATAGAATACCAGACTTCACCAATTTCTGCACCTCGGTCTTCAAAGGATAACAATTCTCAATATTATGCCCTGGTGCTCCCTGATGAAAAGCACATGTTTGGTCTGCCTTGTAGTACCAAGGCAATGGTGATGGCACAACGGGAGGTGGTCGGGTCTGAACCAACTTCTTCTAAATCAATGCTGCTAGTAACTCTGTATAGCTCATAGGAATAGGGTCATAACTCTCCCTTCTCTGATTATACCCTTGATTCCCCTGCTGGGACGGTCTCTAATAAGCAATAGTAGTTGGAGCCGCACCCATAACTAGAGTAACTGAGGCGACTTACTGATGACGCTGATAATTCCTTCTAGGGGTATTAACCCTCCTCTCTTGCATAACAACATTTGTATCCCCTTCCTTTTTCTTGGTAAACCCATAAGATGGCTTCTTCACACCTCCAGAACCTCCATCTTTCGTTAAACGACCCTCTCTTACAACCTCTTCTAAGCGGATACCCATTCCTACCATTTCAGTAAAGTCACTTGGCGCACTTGCTACCACCCTCTCGTAGTAGAAAACACCCAGCGTTTTCAAGAAAATCTTATTCATCTCCTTCTCTTCCATGGGAGGAATCACTTGGGCGGCTACCTCACGCCATCTCTGCATATTCTTTGAACGATTCCATGTCTTTCTGAACCACGGCCCTAAGTTGATCACGGTCAGGTGTCATGTCCATGTTGTACTTGTATTGTTTGATGAATGCTTCTCCCAAATCATTGAAAGTATGGATGTTAACACTGTCCAAACTCATATACCACTTCAACGCAACACCTGTCAAACTATCCTGAAAAAAGTGAATCAGCAGACGCTGATCATCAGTATGGGTAGACATTCTCCTTACATACATCACCAGATGAGCACGAGGGCAAGTGTTTCCCTTGTACTTCTCAAACTCCGGGACCTTAAACTTAGCAGGTATCTTAACATTCGAGACCAAGTATAACTCATTCACATTCTGCCCAAATAGCTCTATTCCCCTGAGGGCCTTCATCTCTCTTTGCATCTTGTCAAACTGCTCTTGAAAATCATCCATTCTGTCATAAAGACCCAAGTCTTCACTCGATGGAGGGAAAGGACGAAACACATCATCATTAACAAATGGAACCATATTCACCGAAGGAGGCGCAACAGGAGCAGCATGCACCACAGGAGATACCAGAGTAACAATAGTCTGAATAATTAGAGTATATTGAGGACCAATATTGAAACCTTCAGGTGCAAAATTCTCTGGCATTCCCCATGGATAACCTCGAGGCACGCGGTTTTGAATAACAGCTGGGGTAGCAGATACGGGAACAGTTGGAGCTTCAGTAGTTGCCCTTGTTGGTTGAGGTTGAACACTCGGTGGCTGATTCTGAGCAGCCACCAGAGCTTTCATTAGAGCAGTCAGATTGGCCATGCCAGCCTTCAAAGCAGAAACCTCCTCGCGCAGCTCGCGATTCTCTTGTTCTAAGTTGTCCATCTTCTTTCTGAAATTAGCCCGAGTGTTGTAGTGGTGAGTCAACTTGCTGAAAGAAGTAAAGAAGCTTGGTAAGACACCTGGATATGCATAACAAATGCAAGAAATATATGCAATATGATGCATGATATGCAGTGCACATGATTTTATTTTATTATTTAATATTTCAAGGGATTTAAAATTTATGGACATATTGCAAATATCAAAGTAATAACGCATTTGAAATAATGAAAAATTTCTTTATAACAACTCCAAAATGGATTAAGTTTCAATGATCCCAAGTACAAGATGAAAATAAAATCTAAAACCCTGAGAAGTAAAACTGATGGAGATCACTCTATACGCTGGCGCTTCCCTGTGAGCCTAATAATCTGAGCCTTCAACCTCTGGTTTTCTTTCGTATACCTGGTGGCAACCTCCTTCCAATCACCTGAATCAGGAAGTGAGTAATCAGCATCTGATTAAGGCTTAGGAGAAAATAAATCCACTTGCCTCTCCATAGTCTCTACTACTCAACTCTCCAGGATCTCAATCAAGTTGTCTTTCTCCTTTAAGTCTTCTCTATAGAAAATCTCTAAAGTTTGGCACTTGTTCTTCCAAGCATCCTTTTCCTGTTACATCCTGGCTAAAGCAAGCTTCAGCTCTTCTAGATCATCTAATAGGGGAGGAGTGGTCTTCACAAACAGATCAGGCATAGGTGTTTCCCGGGAATACGGAATCTTCAACTGAATAGCTCTCGTTTGGACCCACTGAAGATATGGCTCCAAAGAAACAACACCCATGGGTCCCAAATCCTTCCTACTCTTCTTATGAAGGTGACGCCGGGCTTTCGCAATCTGCTCCCTAGATTCCCTATGATATTCTCCCTCCTTCAGAAAGAAACTACTCAAATAAATACTATTTGGTTTATCCCTCATCGGATAACCGAGTTGTCGTCGTGCAAGAACATGGTTATAGTTAATTCCTTCCTTTGTACCAAGAAGAGGCACATTGGGTAAACTACCACAACTGTCAATAATCTATATATCTTGGTAAGCTCGATGATACCAATCAATATCCGAGTGAGTAAGTGCCATGATCTTAGGAGCCCAACAGGGTTCCTTCTTGACACCCCAAAAAGCATCAGACTGAGGCATATGAGAGATAAACCACTGGTACAATAGGGGCGTGCAACAAAAAATCATCCCCCCATGATAAGAATTCCGAATATGAATAGAGTAATAAGCATCACCCAACAAGGTAGGAAATGGGTTTCTAATCATGAAGATCCTGATAGCATTAATGTTAACAAACTTGTCCACATTAGGAAATAAGAATAACCCGTAAGCAAGTAGAGCAAAGATGGCCTCAGAAGAGATTGTACTTTTCATCCTGGAAAAGTAACAAGCTTTCTCTAATAAGAACTGAGCTGGTAATCCTCTAATCCCTCCTTTAGTAGTCATATGGGCTTCCACCTTAGACTTCCCCAGATGAATCAAAGTAGCAATCTCATGTGGTTTTGGCTCGCCCTCCAAACCAGTAAAAGGAACACGACCGGTAACAGGTAAATCCAATAGATAAGAATACTCCTCCATTGTAGGCATTAACTGATAGTCGGGAAAACTAAACCAATGATACATCGGATCATAGAACTGGACCAAGGTTGAGAGAATACCCTCCTTAATCTTCAACTTCATGAGAGGAATGATGGATCCATACTTCTTTCGAAAGTCTGCAGAACACTCGATCTCGGGGATTAGACTGATCAACTCATCTATCTTGGGATCCTTGAAACTGTTCTTCCCGGTCTTTCTCTTTCTATAATCCATGGTTAAAAAGTACCTGAGATACTCACAAATGGTCAATTTTTAAATCCCTTGAAATAAGATCTCTTCAAAAGATACTGATGAGTGCATGGATGCATGATGCAGTAATCATACATAAGATCACACATATATGGTTCATAGGTTCAACGTCACGAGCATGAGGTCGAAGGTACTACCATAAGGTATTGGTCTAAAAGTTATCACCTGCCGAACAAGGTTCTAAAGGTTCCCAGAGTCTACATCCTTCCTTCAGATATTACCAACTTCCCGATTAACTCGGTAATTAGTAATATTCTCAAGAAAAACTCGTCCGAGCATAGTATCGCGTGACAACTATTTATGGATTACTCCGTCATAGTTTCCGCACTACACCTAAAAGGCCAAGATGGGTTTGGTATTCTACGGTCCTCAATTTCAGCAGGCTCCCAGGTCGAAAGCAATACGTCTTCCTGATTACTCGGTAAACGACACTGTGATACAGTGGGAGAACTGACTTGAGGTTTTGCGTTTGTGTTCGCAAATGTTTCGGTTTAGCAAGAGTCGCCACTGACTTTTTATTTTATCCAAAGGAAAGGTCAAAAAAGCACAGGAAAGACCTTTGAGATGTTTTCTTGGGTTCGGGGGGTAGATTATGAAAAGGAAAGGTGCAAGCACCCTTTTCATCCATGGTTATCCATGGGCTCTTAGTTACTTGTTTAGATCACTTGCTTTTTCTTTTCAATTGTTTGAAATGGTGCTTTGTGTGTGGTTTTTGAAAATGCTTTTGAAAAAGAGGCCTTGTCTAGGCAACCTTTGTAATGATTCTTGTTTGAATATATACAAAGGTGTTTGTCTTTTGAAAAGATATTTCAATGTTTGAAAGTTTTGATTTGGGAAATGTTTTGAAATTGTGTTGTGAAGTGTGTTTGAAAATAGCAAGGATGTTTTGCAAGTTTTGATCAAGTAACTAAGAGTTGTCTACCCTATTTTACTCAAAAGTCTTTCCTATACGTTTTTAACCCTTTTGACAGTGTTGTTTTACCATTGTATTTGGTAAACAACCTTGTGTTTGGATGTTAAACGAGACAGGCGCGGGTCATCGTATTGACCATGATAGCAATATTGCCAAGTATCTTTAGCAATTTTTTAAGGGACTAGATCATTTTGTATAGGCAACCAAGATAGCGTCATCGAGGGACTATGATCTTTTGTTTTGTTTTTGTTTTGCCAAGATACTTAACATGCATAACATGGCCAATTTAAAGGCAACAAGTGGATGAAACCCTAGGGGTGCAACTGTGCATTGTGTATTCAATTTACATGCATTTTATCTTTGTATTAGTCAAGCTATTTGTTTTGATTTTAGATTTTTGCATACAAACCCTAATCTATAATCATGGCATAATTGAAAGCATAAATGCGTAAAGTAAATCTACGCTATTACAACATTTGATATGAGGAGAGGGATACAATTTTTGAATGGGGGATATTTGCAAGAAATTAAACCCTAATATTACTATTACATCCAAATTGAATAATTGGTACAAATAATAAATGAACAATATTTAAATGAATACATTAAACAAATATGCAAAATAATATGAATATGCAAAAAATATTTTGTTTATTTTTATGTATGTAAAAATATTTAATGTAAAAAAGAAATAAAGAGATTTTTTTTTATTAAGGGAAAAAACCCTAATTTTCTTTTAAGAAAGTAAATATATATTATATATTTTTTATGTACAATAAAATAAAATAATGTATATACAAAAATAAAATATATTTAGAAAAATATTATTGGAGTATAAATAAAAAAAGTATAATATTATTATATATTATTTTTAAGTTTTCATTAACATAATAAAAGTATATATTAATTAAATTATTTTTATGTTATAAAAAATAAAATAAAATACAAAAATAAATGTGAAAATTTATAAAAGTATTTTTGGTATTTTTTATGTTTGGGAAATAATTAAAAAAAAATCAGAAATAAAAATAAAATGCAAAATATAAAAATATGAAGAAATGGGCCAGGGGGTGCAATCAGTAATGAGGGGGGGTGCAGAAAGTGAGTCAGAAACCAAGCCCAGCCCACTTGGACTTCATCTTCAACCTTTGTCAAAAACAAAACACGCGCCCTGTACAAATCTCCAGATCCTGCATACGTGCTCTAATGCAAAAACTCAAAACATCAAAGTTGTAGCATTTTTCAAGACGAATCTAACCATGTAAAGAACTCATTCTAACTCTCAAAGCCCAGAGAGAATTTCTCTGGCCCTAAATCCTAACCTAATTTTTTCAGGAAGTTCATGGATCAAATTCTCTTAGCATGCTTAACTAAAATGAAAACTGAGCATATGTACAGCTTCATGGCTATGAATACTACATTTTTTATTCACAAACCTAAGCCTAATTATTCCTAAATAGAGAGATAGGAAGTTGACAAAAACCTGTTTCAGTTGACTTCGTGTATGGCAATGTGGAGCTTTTCAGTGAGGCCTGAGATGTTTGGGAGCTTGCTTGAACTTCCTCTGACCTTCCCCAATGCCTAGCTTGCCTTGAATGTGCTTGAACAAGCCTGTAGAACTCAACCTGCACAAGCTGAAATAAAAAATGGCAAACCTTGTAAATGGAGTTACAGTCAGTGTTTAAGGGTTGGGATAGCTTGGATAGGTTATGTGGAAGGTGTTTGAACAAGTTTGAGGCAAAACGCACGAGCAACTTGTGAGATAGAACTCAAGATGCAGAAGCTGCCCTGTTTTGCCAATGGAAGGTGATTTGGTGCTATGGAAGGTTTGAGGGCTCAAAGGCTCGTGTTTCTGGCTCAAAGGGATGTGTGAAACTTGTCTCAAATGCTTGCCAAATTTGGTTCTCTCTGATGTTCAAGTTGTGTTGTGTTTTACAAGTTTCTTGTATATGAAGCAAAAGTGGACAAGTGATGCAAGATAGGCCTGTACAGGATATCTATCAGCTTGCACACTATGCTCTTGGCCCCTCAAGTTTGTGGATTTGATTTTCTGTACAAGATATGGTTCAATGCTCAAGGATGCAATTTGACATAAAGCAAGATTTTGACAAAAATGTCAATGTTACCTTTTACCATTTTTGAATTAATCTATTGTATAATCTTCTAATGACCAAAACTAAGCCTTATACCAATGGATTTGAATTTAATTATTGAGTATGGAAGGTTTTTGGGACCTGTAATCTAGTGCAAACAAGGCTGATTAGAGTTTGCAACTTGTAGCAATATGAACATGCCATGGATAAGAAGTGAGTTTTTGCCAACTTCAAGCCTTAGATTCTCCCTAACCACAAATGATTTTGGAGAGTTCTTGGACATTTTGGAAAGCTTGAAACATGCTCTACAATCCATCTTTGAAATTCATTTTGATATTCCAAGTGGAACTAGGTGAAAAGTTTCCAAGAAGATAGGTCAAAATCCTGCCTAAACTAGGGCAAAATTTCACTAAGTTAAAAGTTTCATGGACCCTTGTTCCAAAAATCATAACTTGAGATCCAAGCTTCTTTTGAGAAAACTTTGTGAATCAAAGTTGTATACTTTGTGGAGGACTAAAACTTTCATGTTGGAAGTTTTGTTTGAATCCAATTGCATCAAGGTGAAAATGTTGGGCAAAGTTGGGAAAAAATAAGAAAATTTCATAACTTTGAAAAATTCTAAGTTATGAAAATTTTCAATTTTAAACCCTAATTTGCAAAATTAGGTTTCTTGATGAACAAGTTTCATTTTTTGACACATCTTGATGAAAAATGACCTTTGGCCCTTGATTTTGACCAAAAAGTCAAAGTTTGACTTTTCAGTGTACAGTCAAATTTTGATCAGTTGACTGAAAAATTCATCTGTCAATCCAATGCAATTGATATCTTTTGAACCTTGTGAATAGGTCAAGATTATTCCATTGAGTCCTTGAATCCATGTTTGAGCCCAATTTTCCATTGGCTAGGTTAAAATTCAGAAATTGCCCTTATACAGTCAAAACCCTAAAAATGACCATTTTGCCCTTTTGATGATCTGATCAAATTTCTTGAGGAGTTGTGGTCCAAACTTGATCAAATGTTCCATATTAGTCTATAATGTTGATGTGGATCAAAAAAATATGAGGTTTGACTGTAAATTGGCCACAATTGACTTTTTCCCCAATACAGCTGATTTCTAGGTCAACTGTCCAATTGACTGGGTAAAAATTTGATTCAAGGCTTGAAACTTGGTAGAGGTAATCTTATAAGTCCAACATGAAGTATAAAGTAATTTTTAGAATTGGAAGTCCAAAAATCCCTGTGCAAACTCAAACCCTAATTTTAGGTCATCAATGCAAGGAGATATCTTGAGCAGAGCAAACCCTAGCTTGGTCTTGAGTTCAAAGAGTCTTGTGATGAGAAATCTTGATAAAATGAGAGGGGAAATTTTGAGGTACAACAACTACCCCTGTTCAATCTTCTTGAACTTGAAGAGTTAGATTGCCGAGTTTGCCTTTCGTGACTCGAAGGTAAAAGATGATTGGACACTAGAGTGCCCATAAATTTGCACTCGTCAAAATGTAGCTGAGGGAATGGGCTTAAAGATGCTATTTGGAAAGAGTGACATAATCTTGTCGGAGATGGGCTTAAAGATGCCATCCAAGAAAAATTGATCGCATCAGAGATTCCTTTGCGAGGGCCCATACACCTGTTGTTGAGGAGTACTATACCGGGGAATATTGGTCTCTGTTGTGGTAGAAATAGAACTTTAGTCGTCTGTTATTCTACTGGGGAGTCATCTTTTGGTTGAAGAGGTGACAGTGAACTGCTATCTGGTCAACATCCAGGCTTTACAGTCTTGTATTACTATCTGGTCAACATCCAGGCTTCACGATACTTTGCTTCCTATCTGGTCAACGTCCAGTCTTCAGAAGAATATCAACTGGTTATCCGGTCAACATCCGGGTTTCCCTTTTGATTTTGGGGCCTACTAATATCCGGTTGGATCCGGGCTTCAAAGTAATTGGCTGAGTAAACTGTTATTTGGTCAACATCCAAGTTTCACAGTATACCTTACTGTTATCTGGTCAACATCCAGGCTTCACAGTCTTATATTTCTATCTGGTCAACATCCAGGCTTCAAGATACTTTGCTTCTTATCTAGTCAACGTCCAGTCTTCAGAAGAATATCAACTGGTTATCCGGTCAACATCCGGGTTTCCCTTTTGATTTTGGGGCCTACTAATATCCAGTTGAATCCGGGCTTCAAAGTAATTGGCCGAGTAAACTATTATTTGGTCAACATCCAAGTTTCACAGTATACCTTACTGTTATCTGGTCAACGTCCAGGCTTCACAGTCTTGTATTGCTATCTGGTCAACATCCAGGCTTCACGATACTTTGCTTCCTATCTGGTCAACGTCCAGTCTTCAGAAGAATATCAACTTGTTATCCGGTCAACATCCGGGTTTCCCTTTTGAATTTGGGGCCTACTAATATCCGGTTGAATCCGGGCTTCAAAGTAATTGGCTGAGTAAACTGTTATTTGGTCAACATCCAAGTTTCACAGTATACCTTACTGTTATCTGGTCAACGTCCAGGCTTCACAGTCTTATATTGCTATCTGGTCAACATCCATGCTTCACGATACTTTGCTTCCTATCTGGTCAACGTCCAGGTTTCAAAATAATTTGCATGGGATTCAACTATTTTCCGATCGATCTCCGGGCTTCAATATAATTAAGGTATTATCTGGTCGAGTCTAGGCTTCATAACTAGAGCAGGAATCTGCCCCTTGATTTGAATAAACAAATAGAGAAGCGTCTGTGTCTGGAGCATCTCTAAACCGTTTTCTGAGCTTTGAATATCTGTTTTAGGTAGCTATTAATTTCATCCTGAAAAGGGTAGAATGTTAGCTGAAACACAAAGTTATGTTGTATGAAATGTATGATGCAATATATGTGTTTTGTCAATGCTCATGATTTATGAATGTAATGTATGTGCATGTAAGCTGATTAGCCGTCTTGCTGAGGAAAATAAATCCTGGATAGCTGGAGATAATAAAATCTTTGACCGCTATCGGGGAAAATAAATCCAAGACCACTGTTGGAGATTCAAGATCTTTGACAGCTTCTGTGGGGAAAAGCTATACTGCTGGGGAGATCAGGAGTTTGGGTTGTATTCCAATCTACTGGGGACTTCAATAGTGAGGATCTCCGTTCTATTGGGGATATTAGGGCAAAACTAAATGGTTTCCACCGGGGATTAGTAGATCAAAGTTTCATCTCCGCTGGGGGTCTTCATGTTGTGCATATTTGATCGCGGCGACTTTGCTGGGAAAGAATAACTCTCTGGGGAATTATCTGGTTTTAAAGTGACTCTTCAGGGATAATGGAGGAAACTGGATGGTCCCCACTAGTGTTCAAAGGCCTAAGTTTTGGCTCCACTTGGGGAAGAAAGTTTCATCCTTACTGAGGGTTTGCAGTTCAAAGTTTTGCTCCGCTGGGGATTGGGGATTTGAAAACTCAGCTCTGATGGGGATTCTTGAAACTTAACTCTGCTGGGGACATGCGTTTCAAAGCTTTAGTTCCGCCGAGGATCTAGATGATGTATTGCAGGGGATTTCTCCTAGAATAGCCTAAAGACATCTTCCTATACTTTCATCCTATCAGTAATTATCCTTTCTCATTTTGTTTTATTTGTAAGTAGTGATTATATTTAAATGCATATGCTCATTTAATAAATCATTGGACGTTTTCAAATAAAACACAAGTGTAAAAAGAAAGAAAAGGCAAACAAATTTCTGCACTTTGAAGTATCTTTGTATTAACTTTGTGTAAGTATTTTGTACAAAGGAAACAAACATCCTAGTAAGAGAATGTTGTCATAAAATTGAGAAAAGATTTTATACAAAGAAAGATGGCTATGTGCAACAATTCCATGGGGTTCCCATTCTGCTATAGCCTTCGCGAATCTGAGTATATTGTCTATTCGTTGCTTCGTCCGCAGATGATTGGATTGATCGGAAGCTTGGAGCTTGTCCGTGAAGATATTGTCCTTAAAGTGATCCGACGAGACATAGTCATACGCTTTAATTCCCTAACTTTTGCCTGGACCGCCCTTTTGGGTTTTCGATCCACCGGGAAACCCTTTTTTGCCCAAGTCGCCCTTTCGGGTTTTCAACTTGCCGGGTGTACAGATTTTTTGTTTATCCCTAATTTTTGCCTGAACCGCCCTTTCGGGTTTTCGGTTCACCGGGATGCCCATTTTTGCCCAAGTTTCCCTTTCAGGTTTTCGACTTGTCGGGTCGTTTATGCGTAGTATATTTTGACTATGTCTACGTTCACAGGGTGCGGCAGGTCGTCGCTGTCCATGGTGGTTAGAATCATGGCCCCACCAGAAAAGATGTTTTTGATCACAAATGGTCCTTCGTAAGTAGGAGTCCACTTTCCCCTGGGATCACTTTGCGGCAAGATGATCCGCTTGATTACAAGATCTACGACTTGATATACTTGACGCCTGACTTTTTTGTTGAAAGCCTTGATCATCCGTTTTGATACGTCTGACCATGACAAACAGCAGTAAGTCGCTTCTCATCGATCAAATTAAGTTGATCAAGCCGGGTCTGAATCCAATCGTCTTCACTTAAACCAACATCCTTCATAATTCTCAAGGAAGGAATCTGAACCTCCATAGGTAAAACAACTTCCATGCCATATACCAAAGAAAAAGGGGTTGCCCCGGTTGAAGTACGCGCCGTGGTACGATATCCGTGCAGAGCAAACGGTAACATCTCATGCCAGTCCTTGTAGGTGACTGTCATCTTTTGAATGATCTTCTTGATATTTTTGTTCGCAGCTTCAACAACACAGTTCATCTTTGGCCGATAGGGAGATGAATTGTGATGTTGAATCTTGAACTGCTTGCACAGAGCAGTGATCATAGTGTTGTTCATGTTTGTACCGTTGTCCGTGATGATACGGTCAGGGATACTGTACTGGCATATGAGGTTCTGCTTGATGAAGCGGGCAACCACATTCTTTGTAATAGAGGCGAAGAAAGCTGCTTCGACCCATTTGGTAAAGTAATCAATAGCCACCAGGATGAAGCGATGTCCATTGGATGCCGTAGGCTTTATTTCTCCAATCATGTCGATTCCCTACATTGCGAATGGCCAAGGAGCTGTTAGAACATTGAGAGGAACTGGAGGAATATGTACCTTGTCAGCATAGATTCCCCACAAATTCAAAGCACCAACCTTTGCTAAGTATGACGGAGTTTCTTGTACGAAGCTGCACCTCCGGTCATATGTAAGGAAGATTCAGCCGTACACCGCTGATAAGAACCTATGGATCCACTTCTTTCAAGACAGTCTCTCAGGGACTCAGCTTGAATGGTTTTATCAGTTGGACGGAGCCAGTATTCGCAGTTGGGAGGATTTGACTACTGCTTTCTACAGGCAGTACCAATACAATTCCGACCTCGCTCCTACGCGTACCCAACTCCAAGGTATGTCAATGGGAACGGGTGAAGGTTTCAAAGATTATGCTCAGAAGTGGAGGGACCTCACCAGAAGAGTACAACCACCATTGGCTGATCGGGAGCTTGTGGATATGTTTTTGGGGACCTTGTCTGGTCCATTTTTCAACCATCTGATCGGAAGTTCTTCATCTGGGTTTACAGAGCTTATTATGACCGGTGAGAGGATTGAGGCTGGTATTAAGGCTGGTAAGATACAAAAGGGTGCTTCATCAAGCACCGAGAAGAAGCCTTTTAAGAAGGAGTCCAGTGTTGTCTACAGTTCTAAAAGACAGAATAGACCTGAACACCGCCAAGCTGTTAATGCGGTTGTTATTAGACCTGTTGGTGCTCCTCAACACAACAATCAACAAAAGGACGAGAAACCTCGAAGGCAATTCACTCGTCTCAGCATGACTTTGTCTCAGATTCTGCCACAGTTTCTGAAAACCAATCTGGTGATTCCAAGGGAGGCCCCGAAGAATCCAAATACAACATCACCAAAGTATAACCCTAATTCCCGCTGTGCTTTTCACTCTGACAGCCCGGGGCATAATACAGATGATTGTTGGTCTTTGAAGAATAAGATACATGACTTAATTGATGCTAAGGAGATTGAGTTAGAGGCGCCCGAAAGATCTAATGTTGTGACTGCTCCTATGCCCAAGCATGGAGTGAATGCTATAGATGAAGACTCGTTTGTGGTTTCTGTGAATGATATTGCTACCCCTTTGATGACTGTGAAGAAGAACCTTTTGCTAGCCGGTTTATTTCCGAGCTGTGACGAAGGTTGTCGTATGTGTTCTTCCCTACCAACCGGTTTCCATCTTTTGAAATCAGGTGTCCAACGCCTGATGGATAGTAAAGAAATTCTGTTTGAGAAGACTGTTGTTCCTTTAGTCCATACTGAAAAAGTTGCCATTATCACCATTTTTGACAATTCTTCCAAGGCTCCCTCGAGGAAGCCTGTTAGAGTTACATCTACTCCAAGAACCGCACCATTGATCATTACTATTCCGGGGCCCATCCCCTACACCTCTGATAGAGCTGTCCCTTGGCACTATGGGGCTGATGTTTATTTTCATGGAGTTAAACAAGAGTTGGATGCTGATACTGACGTCAGCAATATTGTTGGACCAACTAAAGTCACCCGCAGCGGAAGACTTTTCTCACCTGATATCTCTCCACCAACTGCCCGAAAACCTGTTGTTATCACACCTGCCAGTGTACCTGCTACTATTCCTGTTCAAGTTCCTATTCTTACCCCTGTCGCCGAGTCATCTGACGCTCGGGGCAAAGGGATCACCAGTGAGCCTGCCCAGACGGAGGTACCAAAGACGATTACTGTTGAAGCTTCTAAACTCGAGATGGAAGAGATTCTGAAAATTATCAAAAAGAGTGACTACAATGTAGTTGAGCAGCTAGGGCAAACCCCATCCAAGATTTCTATGTTCTCACTGTTGCTGTGCTCAGAGGCCCATGCCAAGGCTATGATCACATTTCTGAAGACTGCACACGTACCACAAGAGACATCAGCTGATCAGTTTACAGATTGCATGGCCAACCTGACCGCTGATAATGGGTTGGGTTTCTCTGACGCCGAATTGACTGCTAAAGGGAAGAATCACAACGATGCCCTGCATGTCTCTATTGAATGCAGGGGCACTACTCTTGCTCATGTATTGGTAGATACTGTCTCCTCATTGAACGTTTTGCCTAAGAAAGCTCTAGACTGGTTGGACTGTGAAGGTTTGGAGCTAAAACCAAGTAACATTGTTGTTAGGGCCTTTGATGGGTCTAAGAGGATGGTGCATAGAGAAGTTGATATCCCGATTAAGGTTGGTTCTCAGGTTTTCAATTCTACATTATATGTGATGGACATTCGGCCATCGTATTCTTGTTTGCTGGGTCGCCCATGGATCCACAAAGCTGGGGCCGTAACCTCAACGCTCCACCAGAAGCTGAAGTACCCAGTAAAAGGGAAGATTGTGACAGTACAAGGGGAGGAAGAGTACATGGTGAGCCACCTCAACTCTTTCCGATATGTAGAGATGGATGGGGAGTTCATCGAGACCCCATTTCAGCATTTTGAAGAGGTTCCCCAGACACTGGCGTCAGCTGAGACTGTTGTTGAAGATTCTCCTATGAAGATGGCTTTCTTCAAGGATGCCCGAGCTATTGTCGAGAAAGGTGGGTGTGCAAATTGGGGATGACTCCCTGATTTTACACAGAAGACTAACAAGTTTGGTTTGGGTTTCACTGCAGAAGCTCAAAGGGCTGTTCGGAATGCTCGGATTGGAAGACCTCCCGCGTTCATCAGCAACTCGGGAGTGAATGCCATTGAAGACGATGTGGAAGAGTCTGAGTTCGACAGTTGGATCTATCCTACTACTGATGGTGGACCAAGCAACTGGACAGCAAAGGACTTCATCCCTATTTCTTTTGTTACCCAGTAATGAAACTTTTTTTTTTGAATTTGTAACAAACAACGTTTTGAACTTTATGGCCCAGTGTCTTACCCGAGGCACCATGGCTTCATTTGTGAGGGCTTTATGTGTGTCATTTTCATATATCATTAATAAAAGCATTGTACATTTCTTGCATTTAAAATTTTGCGCTCCTTGTTTTTCTTTTATTATATATTGCAAAACAGCTATTTTACACACACTCACATATACAGGTCTACATCCACTCTGGATCTCATTGGTAACGACTCTGCTACTGCCAGTTATGACTTTGAAAATCCGATCAACTTAGCCGAAGACGAAGGTGAAGATGATTGCGAAGTGCCTGGTGAACTTGCAAGACTGCTACTCCAAGAAGAGAGGGCTATACAACCACATGAAGAGCCAGTGGAAATAGTGAATCTGGGTACAGAGGAAGACAAGAAGGAAGTTAAGATCGGTGCAAATCTGGAGCTTAGTGTGAAGCAACGGTTGATTCAGATGCTGCGTGACTATGTTGAGATATTTGCCTGGTCTTACGAAGACATGCCTGGTTTGGATACTGATATTGTGGTTCATCGCCTACCTACCAAGGAAGATTGTCCTCCAGTGAAACAGAAGGTTCGCCGAATGCGCCCAAAGATGTCTGAGAAAATTAAGGCTGAAGTTATGAAACAGTTTGACGCTGGTTTTCTAGCAGTCACTTCTTACCCTCAGTGGGTGGCCAATGTGGTTCCGGTACTGAAGAAGGATGGTAAGGTTCGAATGTGTGTTGACTATAGGGATCTGAACAGGGCAAGCCCCAAGGATGACTTCCCTCTACCTCATATTGACGTTCTGGTTGACAACACCGCTCAGCATAAAGTCTTCTCCTTTATGGATGGTTTCTCCGGTTATAATCAGATTAAAATGGCTCCCGAAGACATGGAGAAGACAACCTTTGTTACTCAGTGGGGTACCTTTTGCTACAAGGTCATGCCTTTTGGACTGAAGAATGTTGGGGCAACGTATCAGCATGCCATAGTTGCTTTGTTTCATGACATGATCCATCATGAGATTGAAGTATACGTCGATGATATGATTGCAAGGTCCCAAACTGAGGAGGAACATCTTGACCATTTGCAGAAGCTGTTTGACAGGTTGAAGTTGTACAAGCTAAGGTTAAACCCGAACAAGTGCACCTTCGGGGTGAGATCTGGTAAGCTGCTGGGTTTCATTGTAAGCGATAAGGGTATTCAAGTGGATCCTGCAAAGTTGAAGGCTATACAAGAGATGCTAGCTCCCAGAACAGAGAAAGAAGTCAGAGGCTTCCTGGGACGACTGAATTACATTGCCCGATTCATCTCGCACCTGACTGCTACTTGTGAGCCAATCTTAGTATGTTGGAATGATGAATGCTAGGCCGCTTTCGAAAGGATCAAAGAGTATCTCCAGGAGCCACCCATTCTGAAGCCTCCAGTTGAAGGGAGACCTCTGATCTTATACTTGACAGTACTCGACAACTCAATGGGGTGTATGCTGGGTCAGCATGACGAGTCTGGCGAAAAGAGCATGCTATTTATCACCTTAGCAAAAAGTTTACCGACTGTGAGACCCGATACTCACTGCTCGAGAAAACTTGATGCGCTTTGGCATGGGCTGCTCGCTGGCTGAGACAGTATATGTTGACTCATACTACTCTATTGATATCAAAGATGGATCCGATCAAGTATATCTTCGAAAAGCTTGCCTTTTCCGGAAGAATAACAAGATGGCAGATGATCTTGACTGAGTATGACATCCAGTATACGACCCAAAAGGCAATCAAGGGAAGTGTGTTGGCAGACCATTTGGCACATCAGGCAGTGGATGATTACCAGTCTATGAACTTTGAATTTCCGAACGAGAATATCATGTTGATAACTGATTGTGAGACACCTGGACCGGATGAAGGACCTGAGGAAGGATCCCGATGGTCTATGTACTTTGATGGAGCTTCAAACGCTTTGGGTAATGGCATTGGCGCCGTGATCATATCTCCTAAAGGCTCTCATACTCCGTTCACCGCCCGACTATGTTTCAACTGCACCAACAATATGGCGGAGTATGAAGCGTGCATCATGGGTCTTCGAGCAGCAATTGACCTAAGGATTAAGTTTCTAAGTGTCTTCGGAGATTCCTCTCTCGTGATCAGTCAGATCAAAGGCGAGTGGGATACGAAACACCCAAATTTTATTCCTTACAAGGAGTATGTGTTGACGTTGCTTCCCCATTTCGAGGAGATAACCTTTGAACACTTCCCTAGAGAGGAGAATCAGTTGGCGGACGCGTTAGCTACGATGTCTTCTATGTTCAAAGTCAATTGGGACAACGAAGCTCCCTGGATTATCATTGAAATAGTGGACGAACCTGCACATTGCTGTGATATTGAGACCGAAGAAGTAACAGAAAAACCATGGTTTTATGAGGTGAAAAGGTATCTTGAAGCTCAGGAGTACCCTGAGGGTGCATCTGTTAATGACAAGAAGTTTCTGAGGAGGTTCGTGGCGAAGTTCTTCATCAGCAATGGCATCCTTTACAAGCGTAACCATGATTCGACCTTACTGTGGTGTGTGGATAAGAATGAAGCAGAAAGGATCATGGGAGAGCTACATGAAGGTACTTTCGAAACTCATTCCAGTGGACACACAATGGCAAAGAAAATCCTTCGGGCAGGATATTATTGGTCTACAATGGAAGCCGACTGTTATCAGCATTCTCGGACATGTCACAAATGACAAGTCTATGCTGATAAGGTGCACATACCTCCAGTTCCTCTAAACATCTTGACGGCACCTTGGCCTTTTGCAATGTGGGGCATTGATATGATCGGCGAGATCAGACCTACAGCGTCCAACGGGCATCGTTTCATCTTGGTAGCAATTGATTACTTTACGAAGTGGGTTGAAGCAGCTTCCTTTGCTACTGTAACCAAGAATGTCGTGGCGCGATTCATTCGGCACAATCTGATCTGTCGATACGGTGTACCAGAGAGGATCATTACGGACAATGGTACCAATCTCAACAACAAGATGATCACTGAGCTCTGCAAGCAGTTCAAGATACAACATCACAACTCTTCTCCTTACCGGCCGAAGATGAATGGGGCTGTCGAAGCGGCTAATAAGAACATTAAGAAGATTATGTGGAAGATGACGGTGACATACAAAGACTGGCACGAGATGTTACCATTTGCTCTTCATGGGTACCGTACCTCAGCACGGACGTTAACAAGGGCAATACCCTATTCTTTGGTTTATGGCATGGAGGCTGTCTTGCCCATTGAAGTTCAGATACCCTCTCTTCGAATCATGAAGGATGGAGGTTTGAGCGAGGATGACTGGATTCAGACCCAGCTTGATCAGCTGAACTTAATCGACGAAAAGAGACTTACTGCTATTTGTCATGGTCAGACGTACCAAAAACGGATGATCAAGGCATTTAACAAGAAAGTTAGACGACAAGAGTATCAAGTTGGGGACCTGGTTATCAAGCGCATCATATTACCTCAAGGTGATCCCAGGGGCAAATGGACCCCTACTTACGAAGGGTCATTTGTGGTTAAGAACATTTTGTCGGGAGGAGCTATGATTCTAACCACCATGGACAGTGACGACCTTCCTCACCCCGTCAATGCAGACATAGTGAAAAAATACTACGCATAATCAAAGACCCGCTAGGTTGACTGGCCTAGGCATAAATAAGGGCTTCCCGGCGAACCAAAAGGGTTCGGGCAAAAATAAGGGATGAAAATGAAAAAAAATTTGTACACCCAGCAATTCGAAAACCTGAAAAGGTGGCTTGGGAAAAAAAGGGTATCCCGGTGGATTGAAAACCCGAAAGGGCGGTCCAGGCAAAAATTAGGGATCAAAGCGTAACACTATGTCTCATTGGATCGCCTTGCATCCAGACTTCGGTATCGACTATCAAGCCCGGACGGCACCAATCAATCTGATCTACCTTCAACCAAGTAGCAAAGTGATGAGATGCTCAAAGACATAAGGGCAATAGCAGAGTTGGAACCCAGTAGGATTATTCACATAACTGTTTCGTTTAGTTTTTCACAAGTTGTATAAATTCTATTATTCGGCGGCGTTCTCTTACTAGGACGTCAATCTCTTGTACAAAAAACGCCTATTTACAGGCCAAACTTCAAAATCAATACAATTCATTTTCAAAAGAAATTTCAAACTGTTTTTCCTTTATCCGTTTTGTTTTGCAAAGAACATCCAATGTTCATTTTTGATATATGCATTTGACATTAATTGCTGCTCATGAATATTTACATGCGAAACAAAAGACGATTACGGGTAATATCAGAAACAGGGCAATAAGAATTGTCCAAACTGTATAGTTTCTCTGTCCACCAGGTACAAAGGTAAATTCAGCTGAAGAATATGGCTAAGATACTTTCACTCCCCGCAGAGTAAGACAGTAACGGTAGCTCTCCCCAGCTGGGACTTGCAACCGTGAACGAATCAGCAATACTCTCCCCAAGCAGAGTTTTATCTACCATCAACACTAAAAAGGCTTGATATCTCCGGCAGTCTTAATATTCCCCAACGGAGTATAAGAATGCCTCGACAGAATACGAGACACCCCCAGTGGAGTCAAAATTTTCCCAGCACGGTCTGAAAAAGCTTCCCCAACGGAGTTGAAGCATCATCCACAGTAGACTCTGGAAGCTTATCCCCAACGGAGTACAAAAATAAATCTCCCCAGCCAAGTTCAAGGGATCATTCCCAGCAGAATTTAGAGGATTATCCCCATAAGAGTCTAAAGGGTTATCCCCAGCAAGTTGCAACTGAAAGATCATCCCCAACGAAGTTCTTTCCTTTCACAAACAGGAATTCAATTCCCCAATAGGATTCGGTATCACCAGCAATGGTAATCCATCCCCGGTAGAGTTTATCGTTGAAATCCTCATCAGAGTATCTCTTTCCCACAGAGTAATCTCCTCACCAGTTTATTCCCCAACGGAGTTATCTTCTCCTGAAGGTTTATTCTCACAATCACCTTCGTTCGTCATCCCCAACAGAAATGAAGAATTCAACTCTATTCTCCAGCAGCTGTCTGAGATTTATTTTCCCCAGCTAAAACATTACATTTCCATACATCATGATACATGCATATACGCATCATACCACACAATCTCATTTATTTTGAGAAAATCATTGCTTGATATATATCATGCATTGCATACAACTGACCTTTACCTTTCAGGAAAGATACAATTAAAGTTCTCAGCTATGTCGAAGACCTTCTATGGTTCATTCAGATCGCCGATAAGATCTCCCTGATTCATATTCCAGTTGAAGTTATTCCAAGACTCTTGTCTGGTCTAGTTAAATCGATTCCTAAAGATTTTTCTGATGCCGATCCAGTCAAAGTTAATGCAAGACCTCCTCTGGTTCAGTCAGATCGCCGATAAGATCTCTCTGATCCGTATTCCAGTTGAAGTTATTCCAAGACTCTAGTCTGGTCCAGTTAAATCGATTCCTAAAGATTTTTCTGATGCCGATCTAGTCAAAGTTAATCCACGACCTCCTCTGGTTCAGTCAGATCGCCGATAAGATCTCCCTGATTCGTATTCCAGTTGAAGTTATTCCAAGACTCTTGTCTGGTCCAGTTAAATCGATTCCTAAAGATTTTTCTGATGCCGATCCAGTCAAAGTTAATCCAAGACCTCCTCTGGTTCAGTCAGATCGCCGATAAGATCTCTCTGATTCGTATTCCAGTTGAAGTTATTCCAAGACTCTTGTCTGGTCCAGTTAAATCGATTCCTAAAGATTTTTCTGATGCCGATCCAGTCAAAGTTAATCCATGACCTCCTCTGGTTCAGTCAGATCGCCGATAAGATCTCCCTGATTCGAATTCTAGTAGAAGTTATTCCAAGACTTTCGTCTGGTCCAGTTAAATCGATTCCTAAAGATTTTTCTGATGCTGGTCCAATCAAAGTTAATCCAAGACCTCCTCTGGTTCAGTCAGATCGCCGATAAGGTCTCCCTAATTCGTATTCCAGTTGAAGTTATTCCAAGACTCTTGTCTGGTCCAGTTAAATCAATTCCTAAAGATTTTTATGATGCCGATCCAGTCAAAGTTAATCAAGGCCTTGTCTGGTCCAGTTAAATCGATTCCTAAAGATTTTTCTGATGCCGATCCAGTCAAAGTTAATCCACAACCCCCCTGGTTCAGTTAGATCGACGATAAGATCTCCCTGATTCCTATTCCAGTCGAAGTTCAGACCACCTATCAGCAGTCTCCAAATGGCATCTGTAAGCCCATTCCCGACATCACCAGGCCGATACCACTTCATGCGAGTGCAAATTTCTGGGCACTCTAGTGTTCAATCATCTTCCACCTTCGGATCACGAAAGGCCCGAAAGCCAATCTATATCCTCAGGTTTAAGAAGATTGAACAGGGGCAGATGTTGTACCCCAAAATTTTCCCTCCCATATTTCTCAAAACATTGCAAGAAAAGATCCCCAAGTGGCTCAAGATTGCTCAAGAGTTGGACATTCAAGCTATCTCCTAAGGCAGTCAACCCCAAATTAGAGTTTTGTGTTGCATCAAGATCCTTGAGTTCAAATGACCTCAAGTTCTCCCCAATGTCCTAAAATGTTCTCAAGTTCATCCATGTCAAATTTCAAGCCTTGCAGAGGAAGTTTGGTCAGTCAATTGCTCAAAGGGTCCAAAAATCGTCTGTGCTAGGGCAAAAGTAAACTGTGACCCAAATACAGTCAAACCTCAAGATTTTTTTGTCAAAATTCTCATTTCTAAAGATAATTCATCATTTGATCAAGGGTTGATCATGATTCATCAAGGATTGCTCAAGATTCATCAAGACTCAAAAGTTGCTAAATTAGGGTTTTGTAGAAAAAGTCAACTCAACTTTGACCAAGCATAACTTTCTCATACTTTATGAGAAATGACCCATCCAAATCTCATTTTTAAGAGGATTCAATTTCCTACAATCCATATTCATACCCCAAGATCATAAAATTCACTCACAAAAAGTTACAAATTTGGACATTATAGGTCATTTTTGAAAGTCAACAAAAACACCTTTTTTGCCAAAGCTTATAACTTTAGAATGGAATATCAAAATGATATGATACCAAATGTTTTGGTTAGAGGACATCTCAAGCTTTCTAAAAAGTTCAAGAACACTTCCAAAAGTTGAAAATTGAAGAAGTTATGCATTGTTGAAGTTGGACATTTTTGCAAAATTGCGAAAAGTCAACTATCCCCAAAACTTCAAATTTTGTCAAATGGGCCCATTCTTTTCCACTTGATTTGATCTTGTCACACTACACACGTGTCCTAGCTTCAGCTTGTGACCATTTGTCAATTTTATTATTTAATTTTATTTTTTAATGAATTATTTCATTTTAAATCAATTTAAATCAAATAAAATCCAAACATTGATTATTTGATCTCTTTTTGGCTATTTCAGGACCTAATCATCATCATCAATTGGATCAAATTCGTATCATACATTCCATGTGCAAAAAGATTGGATTTTGGTCAAAATTGGAAGGTTATCAATGGTGAATCAAATCATATCTCTAAGCATTGATGTACAAAGATTCAAGTCCAAATTGTTGACCTAATCCAATGCTGCATACATATACAAGTGAAAGGCACAAGAATTAGAGGTTAGAGGCTGCAAAATCACAAAAAGAAAACTTGAAAAAATTGTCAAAAAGCTTGAAACTGAAATCGTGCATAGAGGCAGTTTCAACACCAAAGCTCCACGCTAATCCGTTGATGGGTGTCCACTGAATCTCCTGCAATCCCTAGCAAGCTCTCTCACCCTCTCAATCGCGCTGTAAGTCTCTCAAAACACCGCCCTGTATTTAAAATCGCAACTCCATGTTCTTGCATTTTTTTGACAAAATCTTTGCATATTCATGATCCTTGTTCAATTTGCAAGCTTTCTGCATTAGCCAATTGTATTTATATGGTCTATAACCCCCTAGCCGAATCTAGGGTTCTTGGTTTGTATTTTTGGGCATTTCTTGTACAGGTGAAATCAAGGTCCAAGAATGGTATAGATTTGTTCAGGAAGCCTAGACGAGCATGACCATGGTCATGGATTTGATTTTTATGGCCTAGAATAGGATTTAGAACGCACATGCAAATTTAGCTGCGGATGTAAATGCGCAAGTAAATATCCAGGTTTCAACAAAGAAGACGATGACGTGCCCCCCTCCCATTCGCTGATTCAAACTTGGCGCATGTTTTTTTTTTCTGGCATAATTAATTTTTTTTTCTATATTATTATTATTATTATCCATTATGATAATAATAGAAGCGTGTTGGTGCAGTGGTAGAAGCGTTGCTCAATGACTCACAGGACCTGGGTTCGAATCCCAGGTCCCCCATATGCTTATTATTATTTTTCTTCAGGCCATTCAATACAAAGCCAAGCATGTGGTTCACCATACACCATCACCTAATCATCTTCCAGATGGCCCCAGGTCAGATCTGGTGGCCCATAATGAAGGCCTATGGTGGGATCAAGTCAAAGGGCGCGTGGAGGATCAGAAGAGTCAACACAGGCCAAGTCAATTGGGCCTTGGAAATTGCTAAGTAAACCCCCTATACAGGCCTAAACCCTCACTTTTTCTCTTTTCTTTTATTATTTCTCTTAATTTTATTGTTATTATTTTTATTATTTGACTAACCAATTAAAACATTTTTTTATAAAATTATAAAACCAAAAATATTTTGTTCATTAAAATTAATTTTCAGTATTTTATTTTTGTTAAATAAATTAATTTAATTAATTTAGTTTAATTAGGAAATAACTTTAATATCTTTTGCAATAAATAAAATTAATTTAGACAATTAGGTTTTATTAACTTTGATTAATTTATTTTTATTGTTTTAAATATCAAACAAATCCAAAAATATTTTTTTATTAATTAATTAATTTTTCTATTAATTTAATGCTTAACCTAATTTAATTTCTTTCCTAATTCAAAATAACCAAAAAATGCTTTCTTTTAAAAAAGGGTCAAAACCCTAAAAAACTTGAGCCCAATTTAATTTCTCGCACACGATCCATTTATCATATTGTATCTGTTTCCCGGAATGTATTAGTTTAATAGGACTTTAATTATTTTATTACTTTATTTACTTTCCGCATTTTAATTTCAAGGGTTGCTTTTGGCGATGTAAATACCCGACGCCTTGTAATAGTTAGTTTAACTTCCGCACTTTAATTTCCGCAACTTATAAACTGTTAGATGTTTGATAATAGGGAATGCATGATAAGATCGAATGTTTAACCTAAAATCAATATAGATAACCACTAACATGTACAAAGATAAAATAAACTCGCACATGTGCACTCTTAGGGTACACCTCACTTGGTTGCCTTCGAACGTGGTCATTGAGTATAGGAAGTTTTAGAGGTCGCCCTCTTGTCCAAAGATCGTAGTTACCTCGAAACGGTTGCCTCGGAAAAATGATCTAAGACATTAGGGTTACCGCTAAGGCGTCCTAACACTGCTTTAGTGACCGCACGTCCCTTAATCGAATTGACCCTTAAAACTCCAACGATGGTGCTACCTACTCATCAATAGTAGGATAGCATTGTGTGATCGGTGGAAATAGAACTGACTGTTTAAAGCTGGATCGCGTATGTCGCGGTAAGAAAGAGTCGCCACCGTCTTTTATGTTCTCCAACATGGAAAAGACAAAAACACAGCAAAATTCCTTATTGAGAATGTCTCTCGGTTCGGGAGGTAGATTTATAGAAAGGGAAGGTGTTAGCACCCTTTCTATCCATGGTTATCCATGGGCTCTTAGGTACTTGCTCTTATGTTTTCAAAAGATGTTTGCTTTTCAAATGTGAGTGGGTTTTGAAAAAAGTTTCATTTTTGAAAGATTTATAAGTGACTCTTGTATCTGTCCTCAAGAGTGTTTGAAAAATTTGTTTTTGAAAACTTTTGAAAGTGTCAGTGTGAAAAGATGTTTGGTTTGTTTTTGAAGAGAGCAAGTACCCATGATTCATCTACCTACCATAAGGAATTAGGCTGTGTAAGAGTCCTTAAGGTAGTGCCATCCCACCATTGAGAGGTAGGTAGCACCACCGTTGGAGGTGTTCGGGTCAATTCGATTGAGGGACATTGTGGTCACCGAAGCAATAGTAGGACACCTTAGAAGTAACCCTAATGTCCTAGATCCTTTTTATCCGAGGCAACCGTTTCGAGGCAACTGGATCTTTAGATAGGAGGGCGACCTCTAAAACACCCTATACTTGACGACCACTTTCGAGGCAACGAGTGAGGCGTACCCTAGAAGTGGCATGTGCATTGTGTGTTGTTTTCAGGTTATGTTTATCTTTGATCATGCAACTGTGAGCTACGAGTTGTTTTTAATTATCATACATTCTTTCATGCTTATTAACAGTTAGGAGTGCGGAAAATAAAATACGGAAAGGTAAAAGCTACGCTATTACAAGGCGCCGGATATTTACATCGCCAAAAACAACCCTTGAAATTAAAATGCGGAAAGTAAAATAAAGCGATAAATAATTAAAGTCCTAATTAAAAGCTATTACATTCCGGGAAACAGATACAATAATATGATAAAATGGATCGCGTGCGAGAAATTAAATCGGATGCGAGTTTTTTTGGTTTTGACCCTTTTTTTTGAAAGAAAGTGGTTTTTTTGGTTATTTTTGGATTAAAAGAAATTAAATTAAGTTACCAATTAAATTAATAAACTAATTAATTAATTAAAATATTTTTGGAGTTTTTGATATTTAAGGAAATAAAAATAAATTTGATCAAAGTTAATAAAAACCTAATCGTCTAAATTAATTTTAATTATTGCAAAAAATATTAAAGTTATTTCCTAATTAAACTAAATTAATTGAATTAATATTTATTTACAAAAATAAAGTGCTGAATTTAATTTTAATAAATAAAATATTTTTTTTGTGTTTTTGATTTTATTAGGAAAAAATGTTAATTGGTTAGTGATTAATAAAAAGAATAACGATTAATTAATTAAAGGAACATAATACAAATAGAGAGAAAGTTTAGGAGTATACGAGCCTGATTGGAGGGGGTGAAACAGCTATTGGCGTCATGTGTAAACTGTTTTGTTTTGGCCATTTATGTTTTGGCTTTTGGCCATTTGTGTTCTGGCTTTTGGCCATTAACCTTCTCAGGATGTCTGTCTCGCCATGTATTGGTGTCATGTGTAAACTGTTCTGTTTTGGCCATTTGACTTTTGGCTTTTGGCCATTTGTGTTTTGGCCTCAACGTTACTTAATGAACCTGCATGGGATCCCATCTAAATCTGCAGTGTTGAATCTCATGAACACATTAAATAAATTACTATATATCATAAAATACAAATAAAACCAATATATGAAGAAATTTAATGTTTAGGCCAATATGACATGTATGAATGATTATACCCTTTTGATCATGGAGATCAAATCAACCTTACCCTTACTGGAAAAGTAGTGACATAAATGATTTTATGCCCTTTTGATCATGGAGATCAAGTCAGCCTTACTCTTACTGAAGAAGTAGTGAGATGTTGGTTTGTAACTGAGATGACTTGTTTGTAGTGAGAGAGGGATTTGTAATAAGGATTTCAAGGTTTTAGGGTTCTTGAAAGAATTTGATATTCTGACAGTGTTGTGGCAAGGTTTTTTTCTCTTTTTTCTCCTCTTCGGTTTGTGTGAAAAGAAGGTGATTATATAATAGAAATTAGGGTAAAGAAAATGGGCTTTGAATGTGCAATTGGGCCTCCAATGTTCACTTGAGTTCGTCACTTTCCAGGCTAAATCGCAGGGACTTAAGTGCAATTTTTGAAGTTGAAATGTGAAAACAAAATGTAGCCGATATCGAGAACTAACTCCTGTTCGAAAATCGGCTCAATCGGATAAATGGTGAATTAGTTATGAATTTTTGAAGTTTCAGCTCAGACAAACTTATTTTGGGCTCCAGTGTCGACTCTGACACGTTCTTCAATAAAAAACTGGTATTGATCGGAGCATAATCCGGTCTCGACTTTTGAAGCAAAGTTGTAGATCTATGAGTCAGTAACCTTGTGTAAAAATATGAGCCCAATCCGATAAAAATTGACCGAGTTATGAATTTTCGAAGTTTCAGCCCAGATGAAATAATATTCAGCATTCAGGATTTTCAGCGTGTCACGCACTCTGAGCAAAAAACGAAGGCCTTTTAAATACCGTTTAAACTCAATACCTTCTGTGAAAATGTAGCCAACTCAATTTGTGAAATTTTGGCACCGAAACCAGCTCGATACGATGAAAATTGACCAAGTTATGATTTTTTGAACATGACGTAAATAAACTTCTGTCACAAATTTTTTGTACGAAAATACTTGATAAATCCACATTTTTGAAGACCTTCTGATTGAAATTGGCTTTCAGCTGTGAGAGATGAAAACGTAGATAATGTCAAGACGGAATTTTGGCCACCAGAACGGGTTCAAAACGAGCCACAATCTTCAAGTTATGAATTTTTTAGCACGTAAAAACTGCACTTTCAGCACACTTCTTCACCATATTTCTTCGAGAAAACTCACACATTCGGATACATTCTTTAAAGAAATGACTCTTGAGCCGAACCTGAATTTGAGAATACGTTATTAGAGATATCTTGGCGACAGAACACCTGAATATGACGCACCGGGTTGGACTTGTGAATTTTTTCTTGAAATCTTTTGAGAAATATGGGAGGACAAATTTTGGGGTACAACAGTTGCCCCTGTTCAATCTTCTTAAACCCGAGGATGTAGATTGGCCTGCGTGCCTTTCGTGATCCGAAGGTGGAAGATGATTGAACACTAGAGTGCCCAGAAATTTGCACTCGCATGAAGTGGTATCAGCCTGGTGATGTCGGGAATGGGCTTACAGATGCCATTTGGAGACTGTTGATAGGTGGTATGAACTTCGACTGGAATAGGAATCAAGAAGATCTTAGCGTCTACCTAACTGAACCAGAGAAGGTCTTGGATTAACTTTGGCTGGATAAGAATCAGAAAAATCTTCGAATCGATTTAGCTGAACCAGATAAAAGTCTTGGAATATCTTCAACTGGAATATGAATCAGGGCCGAAACTTATTTCGAAAAAGGAATTTTTATGTGCTAATACCTTCCCTTTCTATAATCTACCCCCCGAACCCGAGAAAAATCTCGAAAAAGGAATTTTTCTGTGCTTTTTTCCTTTCCTTGTTGGATAAAATAAAATTCGGTGGCGACTCTTGCTTACCGCGACATTTTGCGAAAATAAATGCAAACCAACATTCCAAAAAACAGTCAGTTCTTTCCCACCGTATCACAGGCAGTATCCAAATTGATAGTCTCTAACAACTCTTCATGGGGCAGAATAGCCCTTTCTTCTTGTTGCAAAAGTCTAGCCAACTCTCCAGGCACTTCACAGTCTTCATCACCTTCGTATTCGGCATGATTGACCAGATCTTCAGAGTCACTGAAGGCCATAGCAGAATTGTTATCCATGGAATCCAGAGTGGATGGTTACCTGCATTTTGTGAGTGTAGGTGTGTGTAAGGGATAGCCACCTTTAAACAAATAAAATGTAAAAAGAAAGAAAATGAACACAAAAGTTTATATATGAAAACGTCCATGATTCATTAAAAATGGCATATGAAAATGAGGAATCAAAACCCTTACAAATGGACCTATATGCCCCGGGTAAGGCATAAGGCGAAAAGAGTGTACGAATTGTTTAATAATTATTACAGACCAAACAGGAAACGTTCAAAAGATAAATTACTGATTGATGAAAGTAATGGGAATGAAGTCTTTCGCCTCCCAGTTGTTCAGTCCTCCTTCAATGGTCAGAAAGATCCAATCTTCAAAATTGCTCTCATCTTCAACATCTTCCAAAGCATGAACTCCGTGATGAGTGATCTTTAATGGTGGTCCTCCAGCCCGGGAGCGACGCACAGCCTTCTGACTAGCAGCAGTGAAACCCAAACCGAACTTATCTGCCTTGAAAGGAAAATCTGGTAGCTGACCCCACACTGTACTTCCTCCTTCCTCGATCACCGCCTTTGCGTCTTTAAGGGATGACATCCGGGACACATGCTTGGTAACTGCAGGCACATAAGTCATTGTCTTGGCCGTTGCAACTTCAGGAGAAACCTCTTCAAAGTGTTGGAAAGTTGTTTCTATGAATTCACCATCTAACTCCACATAGCGGAAAGAGTTAAGGTGGCTTATCATATACTTCTCCTCACCATAAACTGTTATGCTTTTACCCTGGATTGGATATTTTAGAATTTGGTGTAGAGAGGAAGTGACTGACCCAGCGTTGTGGATCCATGGCCTTCCCAACAAGCATGAATATGAAGGACGGATGTCCATTACATAAAATGTAGAGTTGAAAATTTCTGTTCCCACCTTAATTGGGATGTCCACCTCTCCGTGAACCATCCGCTTAGAACCATTGAAGGCTCTAACAATGATATTACTGGGCTTTAAGGTCAAGCCTTCACAGTCTAGTCTGTCCAATGCTTTCTTTGGTAGGACATTTAAAGATGACCCGATATTAACCAGAACATGAGCAAGTATGGTCCCTCTGCACTCTACCGAAACATGCAGCGTATCATTATGCTTTCTTCCCTTAGAGGTTAGATCAGCGTCAGAGAAGCCAAGACCATTATCGGCTGTAAGGCTAGCTACACACTCTTGAAACTGATCCACAAAAGTTTCTTGAGGCACGTGCGCCGTCTTCAGGAATTTGATCAAGGCTTTGGCATGAGCCTCGAAACAGAGCAATAGGGCCAGCATGGAGATTTTTGAAGGGGTTTGCCCCAATTGTTCTACGACATCATAGTCGCTCTTCTTGATTATCTTTAAAATTTCCTCCATTTCCTTTTGGGTGGTCTCGGGGATAACCAAAGGCTGAGCCCTCGTCCTGACGGGCGCTTCTTGGACCCCCTTACCTTTATCAGCAGTAACAGTAGAGGGTACAACTTCGGGAGTAACAATTTCTTCAATCACTAGACTTCGCACAGATATCTTGACTGACACAGGAGCACTTGAGGGTCTGAAGATTGCCATTGGAGGAGCAATCTCCGGAGAGAAGATTCTTCCGCTACGAGTTATCTTACTTGTCCCCGTAATGTTTCCTAGTTAGGAGTTTCTTCATTGGAATTCTCTTCGACTGATTCAATCTGCTTAACACCGTGGTAGAAGATATCTCCTCCATAATTCCACGGTATCGTCTTGTTGGACTTATATGGGATAGGCCCCGACATGGTAATCTTCAGCGGTACAAACTTTAGATCGGGTGTAATCTTAACAGGTCTTTTGCAGGCCTTGGAAAGATTGTCGGAAATGGTAATTATGGCAACATCGTTGATTGGAGTAACAGGAATAACATGAGTTTTCTTGAAAAGGATTTCTTGAGTATCCATCAGGCGTTGGATGCCTGACTTCAATAGCGGACAGTCGGATTGCAAGTTTGAACAAAAGTAATAATCTTTTTCACAGCCCGGGAAAATCCCGGCTTTCAACAGATTAATCTTGATCACTGGAAACAGAGTCATTAAGTTATCAACAACGGTAACATGAAGATCTTCTATAATAGCATGGACATTATGACCATGTTTTGGCATATGAACGGATATCACATTAGGTTTTTCGGGGGCATCAAACTCCACCTCCTTGGCATCTATTAAATCTTGGATCTTATTTTTGAGGGCCCAACAGTTGTTGGTGTCGTGCCCTACGTCGTCTGAATGATAGGCACATTTAGCATTGGCATGATAAAAAGGAGAATTTGTATTCGGATTTTGTGGCGGATCTCTCAAGGTTGTAAGGTTCAGCTTCAATAGATGGGGGAGAACCTGGGCAGGCGTCATGTTTATTTTGGTGAACTTCCTAGCAGGCCTTCCCCCTCTTTGTTGGTTGGTTCTTGGCTGATCATTCCTAGGTTGATCAGCGACAGTCTTTTGGATCATTACAGCCCCCACCGTTGGTCGGTGCTCTTCTCTTCCTCGACCTTTTTGAGTGTAAATAGCTGACACCTCTTTCTTGGCTGGAAAAGGTTTTTTTACAGCGGCAGAAGCAGATGTATCTTTTTGAATCTTACCACTCTTGATGCCAGCTTCGACTCGTTCACCAGTCAAAATTAATTCCGTGAACCCCGCCGATGAACTTTCTATCAGGTGATTAAAGAATGGACCAGACAACGTTCCCAAAAACATATCAACCAGCTCTCTTTCAGACAATGGTGGCTGCACCCTTCTAGCCAGGTCCCTCCACTTCTGGGCATACATCTTAAAGCCCTCATTAGCAACCATACCCATACTCTGTAGTTGAGTACGAGTAGGTGCTAACTCTGTGTTATACTGATACTGTCGGTAGAAGGCAGCAGCCAGATCTTCCCAGTTATGTACATCAGATCTCTCAAGTTGGTAGAACCAGTCTAACTGCGTACCCGACAAACTATCTTGAAAAAAGTGAACCCATAGATCCTTATCAGAAGAGTGAGGTTGGATCTTTCTGACGTAAGACCGCAGATGCATCTTTGGTCAAGACAAACCGTCGTATTTAGAGAATGTAGGTACTTTGAATATAGGGGGAATGACGATCCCAACAACCAACCCTAGTTCTTCGAAATCCAGCCCAGGTACTCTTTGTACCTCCATGGCTGCCATCCAATCTTCCAGATTCTTATACTTATCGTCCGCGGGAGGGTACTGCTGCTCAGAGTAATCTTCATCCTCTTCCTCTTCTTCTTCTTCGGCCTCAGATTCGGAAGGTACTGCAGCTCCTTTCCCTTTGCCAACCCCTTCATCAAACGTCGAGGGGAAATCCAGGACTCTCCTAGCTTGGTTCTCAAATCTTCTTCCCATAGTGGCCACTCCAATTCTTTTCTTTTTCTTCTTTTCTTTTTCCTTTTCCTTCTCTAACAGTGCTTTAAGGTCCTCTTGACCCTTTGCCAAGGTCATGAGGAGTTGTTGGAACTGCGAATTCTGTGCTTGCAGATCTTTGACCGTCTGCTCTATATTCATCTTGCTGAAATAAACAGCAGAAAGATAAGGAAACCTGATGTGAAGACCTGTTTATGCATATGATGAATGATATGTATTCATGTAATGCATTCAAGGATTCAGAAATTCAAAGTTGTTGCAAACAAAAAGAACACACGTCATATTAATAAGAAGTAGTTTGTTAGTATATAAATGCCCCATGGGCAAAATATTACAAAATTCTTAATGTAAAAAGACGTTACACATCCTCTTTGGTGTGATGTAAGTGTTGAGAGTATGCTCTTCGTGGAGTCGATGAGTAAGCTCCAAAACCTTCTTCTCACTGGCGTAGAAGCAGGCTTCAAAAGTATTTCGTTCTTCCTTGAGATGTATCCAACTCTTTTGCAAATCTTCCAATGATGTTGGCATGTCTGGATGTAGGAGGGTGTATGGAACCTCTCCTTCCATAACAGGCTCTTTGATCACGGGGAGAATGTGGGGGTAAGGCATCATAAGACTCTGAGCGTGGGTTCGTACCCACTTGAGGTAAGGCTCAAGGGGGATGGAATTCTTGTGTCCCAGTGTCTTACTGTCCACTTTGTTGGGCATCCTCCAAGCTCGGATAAACCTTTGTCGAAGTCCTTAAGTGTCATTGTCGAAGTCAAAAACTAAGTCTGGAATCAACATGTCATGAGGGCCATCCCTTCGGGCATACCCAAATTGTCTCAGAGCTAAACAGGGGTTGTAGGTGATGCCTCCCCTAATTCCAAGTAGTGGGACATTAGGGAATTCTCCGCAATGATCAATGATGATGACATCTTCTCTGGACAGAGAACACCAATGAACATCAGAATATGTAAGGGTCATCAATCGTTGTGACCACCTCAAGCCTTGCTCATTCTTCAAGACTGACTGTGGAAGGTGAGAAATAAACCACCTTGCTAGAAGAGGAGTACATCACATGAGGACACCTCTTTTCCTCATTGTTCGTGTGTGAAATGAGTGTAGGATGTCCCCAAGCAATGTAGGCACAGGATTCCGAGATATGAAAATCTTGACAGCATTTACATCTATAAGCTGATCAGGGTTTGGGAACAAGACCAACCCATAGATGAGAAGTGCTACAATCTCCTCAAAAGCTTGCAGATCTAGTGAATTCCAGCAGTCTTGTGCCTTCTCAAACAGAAACTTTTCCAAGAAACCCTTGACACCACTTCTGGTTTCCCAATGACCTTTGATATCAGATGGTTGCAAGTGTAAGGCTTGGGCAACATCTTCAGGCCTTGGTTCTCTTTCCGTACCGTTGTAGGGTAGTTGATGGAGAATAGGAATCCTCAGGAGTTGAGAAAATTCCTCCAAAGTAGGCACTAGTTGGTAATCAGGAAATGTAAAGCAATGGTGTAGGGGGTCAAAGAACTGGAAGAGGACTTTCACCATGTCTTCTTCAATGTTGGAGTTGACCAAGTTGAGAAGTCTACCATGTATTTCACTGAAGGGAGAATTCTCTGGAATCTTGGAAGTAAGCTCCTTGAGTAGAGGAGGGATTCTCATAAGGTTGACTTGAATTGTTTTCCTGCGAAGAGATTCCATTACCTACAAAACAAGAACAAAGATGAAGATCCAAACCCTTGAAATGGTTAGTGGATGCATATGATGCTTTATGATGTTCATGATGTATGCACAAGTATATGTACAAGCAAGTCACACAAGTTCCTAGTTTCAGGCTTGCATGGGGTTTCATAGGTAAGTACCCTCTTGAAGTTCAGTTGGCTCAACCTGTCCTATAAATAGTAACCGGGTTCTAAGGAGCTCAATATCACTGGATTATTTTCTATGTTCATTGTTTCAGTTTGGCCACTTAACTAGAGACCAAAATATTCCAAGAAAATAACCCTCAATGAGTGTATTATCGAGTATCTACCAACTTCGGACTTCACCAAAGCCGGTCATCTCACTACCCCTAAAAAGGCCAAGATGGTCAAGTAAAGGTTCTAAGAGTTCATTAGTGCTTCATGACATCACTCAGTGGCCCCGTATTCTCTTTGATTGACTCAAAGGCTACCGGTACCCATAAATATGTCGCACTAATATAGCTATTGCTTTAACCATGTCGGTATACCCCGCACAATTTCCACAACGTATTGCTATTTACCTATGAATGTTTCCCAAAAATACGGGTGGAGGATTCAAACCGAAATAAGAGAACCATATGTAAAGCAATCAAAGCAAACAAAGTAAGCATGTAAAGGTGATCTAAACCCTGAGGTAACCCCACTTTTCAAATATTCCCCAGCAGAGTCGCCAGTTCTGTGATACGGTGGGAGAACTGAATTGAGGTTTTGCGTTTGTGTTTGCAAATGTTTCGGTTTAGCAAGAGTCGCCACCGAATTTTTATTTTATCCAAAGGAAAGGTCAAAAAAGCACAGGAAAGACCTTTGAGATGTTTTCTTGGGTTCGGGGGGTAGATTATGAAAAGGGAAGGTGCAAGCACCCTTTTCATCCATGGTTATCCATGGGCTCTTAGTTACTTGTTTAGATCACTTGCTTTTGCTTTTCAATTGTTTGAAATGGTGCTTTGTGTGTGGTTTTTTAAAATGCTTTTGAAAAAGAGTCCTTGTCTAGGAAACCTTTGTAATGATTCTTGTTTGAATATATACAAAGATGTTTGTCTTTTGAAAAGATATTTCAATGTTTGAAAGTTTTGATTTGGGAAATGTTTTTGAAATTGTGTTGTGAAGTGTGTTTGAAAATAGCAAGGATGTTTTGCAAGTTTTGATCAAGTAACTAAGAGTTGTCTACCCTATTTTACTCAAAAGTCTTTCCTATACGTTTTTAACCCTTTTGACAGTGTTGTTTTACCATTGTATTTGGTAAACAACCTTGTGTTTGGATGTTAAACGGGACAGACGCGGGTCATCGTATTGACCATGATAGCAATATTGCCAAGTATCTTTAGCAATTTTTTGAGGGACTAGATCATTTTGTATAGGCAACCAAGATGGCGTCATCGAGGGACTATGATCTTTTGTTTTGTTTTTGTTTTGCCAAGATACTCAACATGCATAACATGGCCAATTTAAAGGCAACAAGTGGATGAAACCCTAGGGATGCAAGTGTGCATTGTGTATTCAATTTACATGCATTTTGTCTTTGTATTAGTCAAGCTATTTGTTTTGATTTTAGATTTTTGCATACAAACCCTAATCTCTAATCATGGCATAATTGAAAGCATAAATGCGTAAAGTAAATCTACGCTATTACAATATTTGATATGGGGAGAGGGATACAATTTTTGAATGGGGGATATTTGCAAGAAATTAAAACCCTAATATTACTATTACATCCAAATTGAATAATTGGTTCAAATAATAAATGAACAATATTTAAATGAATAAATTAAACAAATATTCAAAATATTATGAATATGCAAAAAAAAAATTGTTTATTTTTATGTATGTAAAAATATTTAATGTAAAAAAGAAATAAAGAGATTATTTTTTTATTAAGGGAAAAAACCCTAATTTTCTTTTAAGAAAGTAAATATATATTATATATTTTTTATGTACAATAAACTAAAATAATGTATATACAAAAATAAAATATATTTAGAAAAATATTATTGGAGTATAAATAAATAAAGAATAAAAAAAGTATAATATTATTATATATTATTTTTAAGTTTTCATTAACAAAATAAAAGTATATATTAATTAAATTATTTTTATGTTAGAAAAAATAAAATAAAATACAAAAATAAATGTGAAAATTTATAAAAGTATTTTTGGTATTTTTTATGTTTGGGAAATAATAAAAGAAAAATCAGAAATAAAAATAAAATGCAAAATATAAAAATATGAAGAAATGGGCCAGGGGGTGCAATCAGTAATGAGGGGGGTGCAGAAAGTGAGTCAGAAACCAAGCCCAGCCCACTTGGACTTCATCTTCAACCTTTGTCAAAAACAAAACACGCGCCCTGTACAAATCTCCAGATCCTGCATACGTGCTCTAATGCAAAAACTCAAAACATCAAAGTTGTAGCATTTTTCAAGACGAATCCAACCATGTAAAGAACTCATTCTAACTCTCAAAGACCAGAGAGAATTTCTCTGGCCCTAAATCCTAACCTAATTTTTTCAAGAAGTTCATGGATCAAATTCTCTTAGCATGCTTAACTAAAATGAAAACTGAGCATATGTACAGCTTCATGGCTATGAATACTACATTTTTTATTCACAAACCTAAGCCTAATTATTCCTAAATAGAGAGATAGGAAGTTGACAAAAACCTGTTTCAGTTGACTTCGTGTATGGCAATGTGGAGCTTTTCAGTGAGGCCTGAGATGTTTGGGAGCTTGCTTGAACTTTCTCTGACCTTCCCCAATGCCTAGCTTGCCTTGAATGTGCTTCAACAAGCCTGTAGAACTCAACCTGCACAAGCTGAAATCAAAAATGGAAAACCTTGTAAATGGAGTTACATTCAGTGTTTAAGGGTTGGGATAGCTTGGATAGGTTATGTGGAAGGTGTTTGAACAAGTTTGAGGCAAAACGCACGTGCAACTTGTGAGATAGAACTCAAGATGTAGAAGCTGCCCTGTTTTGCCAATGGAAGGTGATTTGGTGCTATGGAAGGTTTGAGGGCTCAAAGGCTCGTGTTTCTGGCTCAAAGGGATGTGTGAAACTTGTCTCAAATGCTTGCCAAAGTTGGTTTTCTCTGATGTTCAAGTTGTGTTGTGTTTTACAAGTTTCTTTTATATGAAGCAAAAGTGGACAAGTGATGCAAGACAGACCTGTACAGGCTATCTATCAGCTTGAAAACTATGCTCTTGGCCCCTCAAGTTTGTGGATTTGATTTTCTGTACAATATATGGTTCAATGCTCAAGGATGCAATTTGACATAAAGCAAGATTTTGACAAAAATGGCAATATTACCTTTTACCATTTTTGGATTAATCTATTGTATAATCTTCTAATGACCAAAACAAAGCCTTAGACCAATGGATTTTCATTTAATTATTGAGTATGGAAGGGTTTTGGGACCTGTAATCTAGTGCAAATAAGGCTGATTAGAGTTTGCAACTTGTAGCAATATGAACATGCCATGGATAAGAAGTGAGTTTTTGCCAACTTCAAGCCTTCGATTCTCCCTAACCACAAATGATTTTGGAGAGTTCTTGGACATTTTGGAAAGCTTGCAACATTCTCTACAATCCATATTTGAAATGAATTTTGAGATTCCAAGTGGAACTAGGTGAAAAGTTGCCAAGAAGATAGGTTAAAATCCTGCCTAAACTAGGGCAAAATTTCACTAAGTTAAAAGTTTCATGGACCCTTGTTCCAAAAATAATAACTTGAGATCCAAGATTCTTTTGAGAAAACTTTGTGAATCAAAGTTGTAGACTTTGTGGAGGACTACAACTTTCATGTTGTAAGTTTTGTTTGAATCCAATTGCATCAAGGTGAAAATTTTGGGCAAAGTTGGGAAAAAATAAGAAAATTTCATAACTTAGAAAAATTCTAAGTTATGAAAATTTTCAATTTTAAACCCTAATTTGAAAAATTAGGTTTCTTGATGAACAAATTTCATGTTTTGACACATATTGATGAAAAATGACCCTTGGCACTTGATTTTGACCAAAAAGTCAAAGTTTGACTTTTCAGTGTACAGTCAAATTTTGTTCAGTTGACTGAAAAATTCATCTGACAATCCAATGCAATTGAGATCTTTTGAACCTTGTGAATAGGTCAAGATGATGCCATTGAGTCCTTGAATCCATGTTTGAGCCCAATTTTCCATTGGCTAGATTAAAATTCAGAAATTGCCCTTATACAGTCAAAACCCTAAAATGACCATTTTGCCCTTTTGATGATCTGATCAAATTTCTTGAGGAGTTATGGTCCAAACTTGATCAAATGGTCCATATAAGTCTATAATGTTGATGTGGATCAAAAAAATATGAGGTTTGACTGTAAATTGGCCACAGTTGACTTTTTCCCCAATACAGTTGATTTATAAGTCAACTGTCCAATTGACTGGGTAAAAATTTGATTCAAGGCTTGAAATTTGGTAGAGGTAATCTTATAAGTCCAACATGAAGTATGAAAGTCATTTTGAGAATTGGAAGTCCAAAAATCCTTGTGCAAACTCAAACCCTAATTTCAGGTCATCAGTGCAAGGAGATATCTTGAGCAGAACAAACCCTAGCTTGGTCTTGAGTTCAAAGAGTCTTGTGATGAGAAATATTGATAAAATGAGAGGGCAAATTTTGGGGTACAAAAGACACTATAGTCAAAGGGGCCTCCACTGAGTGGGGGATCCCATGCCTCCTTTTTTGGGATTACTCCCTCAAAGTTAACATGACTATATCACCCATCCTATCTTAAAGTTTGCCCAAGTCCGGGTATTGGACTTATAAGTAATCACCAAGCACCCTGAAAACTAGGAAAATCCATACAAACATATATACAACATATAATACATAAACAACAATAACACATATACAAATATAAACAAAGATAGGCTCAACCCACTTAGGGATTGACCAACATGAGGTCAATCTTTCCCCAGTGAAGTCGCCATTTTTTTGTAACGGTAGAAATGTTTAAGACTAAGCCATGGGATTGACTAGACTTGTACAAATCAAAATAGAAATCGCCACCACACTTTATTGTTTCCAAAGGAATGGGAAAAGAGCGAATAACCCAAAAAAAAGGGGAAAGATTCAAGGTAAGGGGGTTGGTTATGCAAAGGGAAGGTATTAGCACCCTAAACATCTATGGTACTCCGCAAGAACCTCTTTGTAAAATCTGTATATTTTGGCTATAAAAATGTTGTATAAAAATGGATGGTGTAGGTGAGAAAAGAAATATATTTTTATGGTTTTTGCACCTGCTGCGGTTGCGAACCTTTAGTGCCCACGTACCACCTTCCGTGCAATAAGGGATCAGGGTACACGTAGTTCCTATTTTAAAAATTTTGAAACACAAATGTGTTGGTTAATTTTATGAGATAAAACATCATCATCATTGTCCGTGTGGAAAACATACCTACTACCCACAATCACGAGAAAGGAGAATTTGCATCATCTCAAAGTGGAGGATATGGATTGGATTTTAAAATCAACAATGCCTCACTCAACACCCAAGTGGAAGGAACCTGGATGGTAAGGTTATGAGAAGGAACCTGGATAGTAGGGCTTATGGGAAGGAACCTGGGTAAATTTGCTTCATGAGGAGTTTGGGTAAAACTGCATCTGAACCGAGAAGGAACCTGGGTAAGGTTGCTTTATGAGGAGTTTGGGTAAAATTGCATCTGAACCGAGAAGGAACCTGGGTAAGGTTGCTTTGTAAGGAGTTTGGGTAAAACAACATCTGAACCGAGAAGGAACCTAGGTAAGGTTGCTTCAGGATAAGTCTGAGTGAAACTTCAGAAGGAACCTGGGTAAGGTTGCTCGTGATGAGTCTGTGTAGGGCTTTAGGAGGAACCTGGGTAAGGTTACTTCTGGATAAGCCCGTGTAAAACTTCGGCAGGAACCTGGGTAAGGTTACTTTGGGCTAAGTCTGTGTAAAACTTCAAGAGGAACCTGGGTAAGGTTAATTTATGATAAGTTCGTGTAAAACTTCAGAAGGGACCTGGGTAAGGTTACTTTGGGATAAGTTCGTGTAAAACATCAGGAGGAACCTGGGTAAGGTTACTTTGGGATAAGTTCGTGTAAAACTTCAGGAGGAACCTGAGTAAGGTTACTTTGTGATAAGTTTGTGTAAAAATTCAGGAGGAACCTGGGTAAGGTTATTTCGTGATAAGTTTGTGTAAAAATTCAGGAGGAACCTGGGTAAGGTTATTTCAGGATAAGTTCGTGTAAAAACTTCAAGAGGAACCTGGATAAGGTTACTTTCTGATAAGTTCGTGTAAAACTTCGAAAGGAACCTGGGTAAGGTTACATTATGATAAGTTCATGTAAAACTTTATTTAGAAATGTATGAGAAAAGACCCGTGTAAGATTTTTCAGGATAAACCCGTGTGAAGCTGCATTTAGGAGAAACCCGTGTAAGATTGCTTCGTGACGAACTCGTGTAAAGCTGCATTTGATCGTGCAGATTATTACCCTGTTTAGTTTCAGGAGTTAATCTTGAACTTGCTGGAAGTTTTTGATGATAACCATCTTTCCTGAAAAGGTACATGATTAATCGTATATGATGCATGCCATGCATTGTATGATGATGTTCTCAAAATAAATGAGATTATGCCGTATGCAATATGTATGCGCACGTCATGATATATGAACATGAAAGGCTATTGTGGCACGTCCGAGTTTGGGAAAATAAATCCCTGACTGCTGTTGGAGAGTAATGGAAATTGAGTTCCTGACTGTTGAGAAAAAGTGGTTCTTCTACTTCCACTGGAGATGGTGAACCAGAGATGACTATGTTGGGGATTTGCCCATTGTTTACGGATATTCTGCCGAGGAGAGACTCTGCTTGAGAACAACTCTGCGGGGGAATAATTCTGTTGGAGAGAGAAACCTCCCTAGCTGAAGGGATAAACTCTGTCGGAGATTGAGCTTCTGTATTCAGAGAAATAAACTCTGTTCGGGAGAAAACTTTATGAACCGCTTACGATTACAAAATTCGGCTGGGGAATATAGACGTTGGCTCTCCGAAAGAGATTGGCTGGGGAAAGTAACTCCTGTTTGTGGAGGCAGAGATCAAAACTTTGATTTCCTCTACTCTTTGGGGAGTGTAGATGTTACTGGGACGCATGTTGAGGATACAACAATGACTTCGTATCAAGACTTTTCTGCCCTTGTACCTGCTGGAGAAAGTGCCTGCGGAGGCCTTGTGGATTGAGTGTTATCCCAACTTATGAGGTGCTTGGTAACTTTCGATCAAAATGATAAGTCTTCTACTGATAGGCAAGTGACGAGATGAAGGGACATAGTCGTACGCTTTAATCCCTAACTTTTGCCTGGGCTGTCTTTTCAGATTTTCAGTCCACCGGGATACACTTTTTTGCCCAATCCGACTTTTCAGGTTTTCGGCTTGCCGGGTGTACATATCTTTTTTGTTTTTATCCCTAATTTTTTCCCGAACCCTTTTAGTTCACCGGGATGCCCTTATTTTTTCCTAGGCCAGTCAACCTAGTTGATCTTTGTTCATGCGCAATATTTTCTGACTATGTCCATGCTCTCAGGGTGTAGGGAGTTGTCATTGTAGGTAGTGTTGTGTTGCCACACTACCAGAAGATGTTTGTTTGATCGTACAGGATTCGTTGCTGGAATTCATTCCTAATGCCCCCAAGTGATTCAGATGGAGATCTGCCCCTGGCTATTTGGCATCTTTGAGAGATTCCTTAAATCTTGACTTGACTGCCCCAAATGCTGGACAATGATCATGCCGTGCCCCTTGGTTGGAAGTGTTTTTCCACTTGAGGTGATCCTTTTTATTGAGAAGGTTTTTGTTCACAAGATATTCTTCATGCGAATTTCTCTGCTGTTGAACAAATTGTCATATGCAAACAATGTTATTTTAAGAATACAAAGCTTATGTCTGTCTTGAAGTTTGAAAATTCATTTTTTAGTAAAACAAGTTTTTTTTTGTAAAAGTGTGATGTCAACTCAGGATTTATAGCAAACCTTATAGGAGTCAGGATACCTTTTGTAACAATATGCTTTCGAACTAACCCATGCTTCAGCTAGGACTTTTAAGGGTTATAACGTGGCCTGGTTCACGAGTCAAGAAACAAAGGATAAATGCTCAAATTTTATTGTACCTGTTGTACCCCAAAATTTTCCCTCTCATTTCTCAAAGGATCAACCTGGACCCTCAGGTTTGCTTCCATCCAGTTTCAAGTCTTGAATTCCAACTTTTCAAGAAAATCATTCCCAAGGGCAAAATGGTCAAAAACACACTGAAAAGTCAAACTTTGACTTTTAGATCCAAACCAAGTTTCAACAAATATATTTCATCAAAACATGAAATTGGTTCATCAAAAAATATGATACTTCAGAACTTCTGAGCCAGCCCCCATGCAAGTGCAGTCAGAAGTTGCAAACACGGTTCAAAACATGATGCTTCAATCAGAACATGTAGAAGTGATGCTCTTTGTTCAGAACATGATGCTTCAATCAGAACATGTAGAAGCGATGCTCTTTGTTCAGAACATGATGCTTCAATCAGAACATGTAGAAGCGATGCTCTTTATTCAGAACATGATGCTTCAATCAGAACATGTAGAAGCGATGCTCTTTGGTCAGAACATTGATTCTTCAGCATATGAAGGCTAGGTTCAACGCTTCTTCAGAACATGCTGGAGCAAAAAGATACAAATATCAGAAGTTGGATGTTCATTCTGAATTATGCTGAGACTAAACCTCTGATCCAGAATTAAGCAATGATGTAGAATCTCACGTTGCAGGATTTCTGGGTTAATCAATCTCATCATCATTTAATGCTCATTTAATGCTCACAACCACTTATGGGTCTTTGTTCAAAGGATTTCTCCATGTGTGGCATAGAAGCACCTTTACTGTCTTGAAAAATCAAACTCTTGTACAAAAGTGTGCTGGGCCCATGCGTTACTTTTGCTTTGGAAGTTACTTTTCCTTAATTCCTGCTTACAATTCCAGTTTAGGCACGGCTAAAAGCGGCTGACCACCTTACTTTGTTCTTTGAGCCATACTTGTTTGAACTTGCTTCAAGAACAAGTCAGTGCCTAGCATATGATGGTTGTACCTTTGATTTTTCCAAGCTACTAAATCCTTTCCTAGAAATTGAATTACATTGGCAACTGTAAAGGGTGGCATGAAAAATAAAAATCCTTGAAACCTTGCTAAAATTTCCAGAAATCTGAAACTGCAAATACAAATACAAAACCTGCTAGTTTTTGATTCTTGCATTCAAACTCCAATTTTCCTCCAGTATTTCTTGACCAAAGTCATCAATATAGCTTCTGAATGCTCCAGCCATCCATAGTTCAAACTTAAGGGCTGTTATAGCTTTCTGATGATTGAAGGAAGCTGATCAGAACATCACCCTAGTCAGAACCAGGCTCTAGCTCACATATCATTTTCCAACTGCAAGGTAAGCTCCTGCTGACTCTCATCCTATTACTTAGGAATTGTTAGACTTGCATTTTCAAAAATACAATGTAGACATCCTGACTCTGATTCTGTATATATTCATAGATTTCATGTATTTTTGCTTAAGTAGAGAATAATGTAGATCAGAACTTCTTGGAAAAATTAGGGTCAGAATCAGGACTAGCAAATACATGTTGCTTCTGAGTTCCAGCTTAAATACATTGCATGTTCTGAGATCTTGTTGATAATTTATATGTTTGCCTTTCACACTTCTGTTGAGAAATGACCAAGTTGCAGATGTTCTGATTAGCATGGAGAAAGAGATGAAGTTTGTTTATGCTTTTACTTCTAATACCGGATGTATAGCCACCCAGTGGTAGAGAGCGTGTGCATAAGTCATTAGTACTAAGGGTCCTGGGTTCTAGCCCCAGAAGCATCTTTTTTAGGTTTATTTATTGACATTTTTACCCGTTTATCTGTCAGACAATACTCCTAGACCAAAACTTTTAGATATCCTCACCCAACAACATTATCACTTCACTCTCTCAATCCACCAGAACTTCTAGGATTTCTCCACTACAGAACTTCTAGATTTTCTCATCCAACAACAGCCGAACTCCTAGGATTTCTCCACACCAGAACTTCTAGACATCCTCACCCAACAGCATTGACACCTCACATACCCATTATCAGAACTTCTAGTTTGCCAGTAACTCTAGAGCTTCTAGATTTCCAACTGCATTAGAACTTCTAGACTCTCTCAAACCATCAGAACTTCTGACTTACCAGAGATATATGAACTTCTAGGTTCCCAGCTACGCTATAGCTTCTAAACCCCTCAACCTCAGAACTTGGTGTACCCAGGCCCAAAACTTGACCCTCCACTTTCTCACTAACATTTTCTCTTTTGCAGCGTATCAGAGTCAGAACTTCTATTCCTCCTCTTTTCAGCGACGTGCTGATTCTGACTCCCTTTTCTCTCATTTTTTTTATTTTAGCTTTTTTTTATAACCAAAAACACCAAAAAAAACTTTTTATATTCACATAATTTATTTTTATTTCTTTTAAAACAAAAAGACTAAAAATATTTTCTTAAGGAAACTTATTTTCTTCTCTTAACAAAAACAAAACAAGTCCATTTTACATTTCTTGTACATTATTTCAATATGATTGTAATAGATAATTAGGAATTTAATTTCTTGCAATCCCCATTTGTAAATTTGTACACCCCATCCCCTTAACGATGTAATAGCGTAGGACTTTACTTTTCCGCACTTTTATTACTTCCATATACTGTTAGTAATTAGGGTATGTATGGCAAGACATAAAACCAATCAATTAGAAAACTCTAATTCAAAACAAAATCAAGCATGAAAACAATACACTTGCACACGAGCACCCCTAGAGTAATCTCACTTGTTTCCTATCGGAAAATAGTTATGTCCCTCGAACATGGGACGTTTTAGTAAAGACCCCTCGATAAAAGATCATAGTCCCTCGATGACGCTCGATGTTGCCTTCAGTAAACGATCTAGTCCCTAAACGAATTTGCTAAAACGTTCATAGGTTGCCTTCTATGACTATACAAACGTCCCACACTTGTCCCTCACACATCCAACGATGGGGCTTCTTAACAAATCAATGGTAAGATAGCAACATCTAAAGGAGGAGGAAAAGCACATTTAAGACCTTTTGAGTAGGTAGATTCACTCCTAGTTGCTCGCTTGCTCACAACAAAAACATTTTATACACCAACACTCTCACTTTGAAACATTTTCGAAAGAAAACACTTTGTACGCGTTCTTATAGAAACGAGAGCCATTACAAAGAAAACCCTTTTCAAAATCACTTTCAAAAACACATCTCACAAACACCTCTTTGAACTATTTTCGAAACAAACACTTTGTATGCATTCTTATAGAAACGAGAATCATTAGAAAGTTACATTTTCAAAATACTTTCAAAAACCACACCACAAGCACATTCAAACAAAAACAAGTGATCTAGCAAGCAACTAAGAGCCCATGGAAAAGCATGGATGAAAAGAGTGCTAATGCCTTCCCTTTTCATAATCTACCCCCCGAACTCTAGAAAATATCTCTAAAGGTCTTTCCTGTGCTTTTTAACCTTTCCTTATTGGATAAAAGAAACGTCGGTGGCGACTCTTGCTAAACCGCAACATTTGTGAACACAAACGCAAAACACCTCAAGTCAGTTCTCCCACCGTATCACAGAACTGGTGACTCTGCTGGAGAATATTTGAAGTGGGGTTACCTTAGGGTTAGATCATATTTAATTGCTTTATTTGTTTGACTTGTATGCTTTACATTTTTTGGTTCTTTGTTTGGGTTTGAATCCTCCACCCGGATTTGGGATACCTTATAGGTAAGTAGCAATACGTTGTGGAAACTATGTGGGGTATACTGACACGGTCTAAGCAATAATTATGTTAGTGTGACATATTTGTGGGTACCAGTAGCCCTTGAGTAGTCAAGGAGAATACGAGGCTGCTGAGTGATGTCATGAAGCCCTAACCGACTTTTAGAACCTTTACTTGACCAACTTGGCCATTAGGACGTAGTGAGATGACCGACTTTGGTGCAGTCCGAAGTTGGTAGATACTCGATACTACACTCATTGAGGTTTGGTTTTTTTGGGATATTTCAATCGCCATTAAAGAGGCTTGTGCTGAAACAATGCCCGAGAAAACAAACCAATGATGTTGAGCTCCTTAGAACCCGGTTACTATTAACTAGGACAGGTTGAGCCAACTAAACTTCAAGAGGGTACTTACCTATCAAACTCCATGCAAGCCTAAAACTAAGGATTTTTTTGCTTTGTATGAATATGATTATTTGTATATAAACTTGCTTACTTTGCATACTTGTTCATAACATCATGAAATCATACCATAGCATTTTTCAATAACATTGAACCATAGAATTTCAAGGATCTCGAGGGTATTTGATGCAGGGTCACAATGAACCAAACTTCTAGCAAGGGGCAGGGGGATTTATTTTCCTCTAGCCAATGCCGTCAAAATATCAAAACACGATAACTTGAGTCAGGGGCTAGGACCCACTTGATATGGTGAACTTGACTCTCGTAGAAGGACATTCGACGATACGAAGTTTTTCAATCAAAGCTGCAAATCTCAACTTCTGACATTTTCTTGCGAGATCCTTGAAAACATTGCATACATATATCATACATATTAGGTCTCTCATATTCTCGCTGTTTATTTCAGCAATGGCTCTCAACAAGACAACAGAGATCTCCAAATTCAAGAGGCTCAGTTCATGGAAATGCTCCTAAGCCTATACAAGGGGCAAGAAGAGTTGAAAGCACTCCTCGCTGGGAACCTGGCCAAGAAAAATCCTGAAGACAATAAGGACGAACGGTTGGAATAACTGCAAGCTGAGGTTGAAGCAATGAGAACCCAGATGCTAGGGCAGATGGCTCTTATCCAAGGCCTAGCCCAGGGACAATAAGAGCTGAGAACCATTATCAACAAACTTCATCAAGATGGATACAACCGTATGAAGCAAGCATCGGAGGTTGGGAACCAAGTCATTGATCAACCTCCAAGAAGACAAGAGTTTGGTTTGGTTAAGAGTGGACATTTCCAGATTGCTACTACCTCACGGGTCCAACAACAACCTCACCAAAAACAACGGGTTAATCAAAGTAAGCTGGATATACCCAAAAGGCAGTTTACCAAACTCAACATGTCGCTGTCTCGAGCTTTGCAACACCTGTTAAGGATGAATCTGATTACGTTGATAGGACCTCATCCGAATCCCAAGACTTCGTCCCCTAACTACAATCCTGATGTAAGGTGTGCATACCACTCCAACAGCCTGGGGCATGATACTGACGACTGTTGGAGATTGAAATATGAAATTCAAAACTTGATTGATGAAGGGGTGTTGGAGTTTACACAAGATGGTCAGGCTGAGTTCTTCTACCTTCCCTCAAAGACACACCATCTGAAGTGACAAATTCAGGCAAAGAGGCTTTTGTTCATTAGAATTTTCAATTTGTAATTTTCTTTTGATTGTTTGAACATCTATTCATGTCAAACTCTGTTACTTTATCAATGCATTACATATGTCTGTTTTGAATCAATTCATTCGTATTCACTATATTTAAATTGCTTCCCTTTTTGTGATATTCAACTCTTGATCAAAAGCTCTAAGCCTTTAGAGGGAGGATGACAAAAATGATACCACAATCTCTACAGTATGCTTTTGAACAGACCTTGCTGACGATGTACATGCATTATTTCAAATACCAAACAGTGGAGTTATAAGGAAGATAATCCCTAGTCAACTCCTTTGAGCCAAAGAAGTAGGAGTTTTTTTTCTTTCACACAAATTAAAACCCTTAATCACAACCTGGGGCAGGGTAGTTTTCTCAGTCAATTCAGACGCGCATTCAGTCGCAATCTTCCGCTTCGTACGCAATGAATGGCATCAAAGACGTCCTTCCAAATCAAAAGACGGTGATGGTTCCGCCTGATTGTCAAGACAAGCAGTCATTATCTCTCCAAATAAAAGCCCACTAAGTCAAAACCTATGAAGGAGACCTAAGAAAAAAAACTGGGGCATCCCGCTGACTGTAATAAAAAAGAAACAGTTCAGGCAAAAGACAGGGATAGTAAAATCAAAAATAAAGAGGTCATACAAATCCTCGACAAAAAAGATGTCTGCCTATTCAAAATAAACTGTCAGTATCCGAACCATCACCGGAACATCAAGGACAATAATCCAGAACTCAACTGGGATTCTAAACGTGCAATTAACTGAGCATAGAACTGAAGAATATCACGAAGAGCGGGTGGGTACAAATAAATTTTGAGCCTTTATCCTTTGTTTCTTGAACCGTGAACCAAGCCACGTTATAACCCTTAAAAGTCCTAGTTGAAGCATGGGTTAGTTCGAAAGCATATTGTTACAAAAGGTATCCTGACTCCTGTAGGGTTCACTATAAATCCCGAGTTAATATCACACTTTTACAAAATTTGTTTGTTCTACTAAAAAATGAATTTTCAAACTTCAAGACAGACATAGGCTTTGAATTCTTTAAATGACATTGTTTGTATATGACTAGTTGTTTGACAATAGAGAAATCCGCATAATGGATATTCAATGAACAGACATCCTCTCAATGGACATAATCACCTCAGCAGGAAAGACACTTCCAACAACAGGTCTTCCATAAGCAAGGGACATGACATGATGTCTAACACAGCTGGGGCAGTCTCTCCAAAAGTGCCAAATAACCAGGGGCAGATCTCCATCTGAATCACTTGGGGAATTACGCACGCATTCCAGCAACGAATCATGTGCCATCAAGAAAACATCTTAACAGTACTACAACACAACACTATGGACGGTGACCACGCCCTACATCCTAAGAACGTGAACATAGTCGGAAAAGACCATGCAGGAAAAAGACTCGCTAGGTCGACTGGCCTAGGCAAAAATTAGGGATAAAAACAAAAAAAATCTTTACACCCGGCAAGTCGAAAACCTGAAAAGGTGGCTTGGGCAAAAAAGGGGTATTCCGGTGGACTAAAAAACCGAAAGGGCGGTCCAGGAAAAGTTAGGGATCAAAGCGTACGACTATGTCCCGTCATCTTGTCACTTGCCTATCAGTAGAAGACTTATCATTCTGATCGGAAGTTACCAAACACCTCATGAGTTGGGATAACACTCAATCTACAAAGCCTCCGTAGGCACTTTCTCCAATAGGTACAGGGGCAGAAAAGTCCTGATGCAAAGTCATTGTCATTTCCTCAGAATGCGACCCCGTGACGTCTATGCCTCCCCACATAGTAGGGGAAACTAAAGCTTTGACATCGGCTTCCCCAAATAGGAGTTACTTTCCCTAGCCAAGTTCCTTCAGAGAACCAACATCTATGTTCCCCAGCCAAATTTTGTAATCGCAAGCGGTTCATATAGTTTTCTCCCGAGCAGAGTTTATTTCTCTGGATAAAGGAGCTCAATCCCCTACAGTACATCATTTAAATCCTCAGCAGAACAAAGTTCCCAGTTATGAATCCCCAGTAGAAGTCGTCAAAATTCTCAGGATTCCCCAACAAGATTCTACAAGCAGTACACGAAATTTCCCTTACAACAGAGTTCGTTTCTCTAAACGGAAATTCACCAACATTTTGAATTCAAAACATGAAGACTTCCATATCCTCAGTGGCATTCAGGGATTTATTTTCCCCAGTCCAACAGCAGACAACAAACAAACTCATATACACATACATTGCATCCATATATCATAAACATTGATAACACGAATGCATTATACTATGAATTTCATACAACATAAACATTATGTTTTAGATAACATTTTACCCTTTTCAGGATAAGATTAACAGTTATCGTTAACAATATTCAATCTTGATACAGTTCAGATACGCACCAGATACGGATGCCATCCTGATACTCATTCATATTTCAACTTCAGATACAGATTCAGATACACTCCATACACGGAAGCCATCCTGATACTCATTTAGATTCAGACAACTAGATACAGTTTCAGATATGCACTAGACACGGATGCCATCCTGATACTCATTCAGATTAAGCTTTCAGATACAGTTCAGATACACACCAGATACAAATGCCATCCTGATACTCATTCAGATTCAGCTTTCAGATACAGTTCAGATACGCACTAGATACATATGATATCCTGATACTCATTCAAAGACAGCTTTCAGATACAGTTTCAGATACGCACCAGATACGAATGCCATCCTGATACTCGTTCAGATTCAGCTTTCAGATACAGTTTCAGATACACACCAGATACAGATGCTATCCTGATACTCATTCAAATACAGCTTTCAGATACAGTTTCAGATACGTATCAGATACGGATGCCATCCTGATACTCATTCAGATTCAGCTTTCAGATACAGTTTCAGATACGCACCAGATACGGATGCCATCCTGATACTCATTCAAAGACAGCTTTCAGATACAGTTTCAGATACACACCAGATACGGATGCCATCCTGATACTCATTCAGATTCAGCTTTCAGATACAGTTTCAGATACGCACCAGATACAGATGCCATCCTGATACTCATTCAAAGACAGCTTTCAGATACAGTTTCAGATACGCACCAGATACGGATGCCATCCTGATACTCATTCAAAGACAACTTTCAGATACAGTTTAGATACACTCCAGATACGGATGCCATCCTGATACTTATTCAAAGAGACTTTCAGATACAGTTCAGATACGCTCCAGATACGGATGCCATCTTGATACTCATTCAGATTTAGCTTTCAGATACAGTTTCAGATACGCACCAGATACGAATGCCATCCTGATACTCATTCAAAGACATCTTTCAGATACAATTTCAGATACGCACCAGATACGGATGCCATCCTGATACTCATTCAGATTCAGCTTTCAGATACAGTTTCAGATACGCACCAGATACAGATGCCATCCTGATACTCATTCAAAGACAACTTTCAGATACAGTTTCAGATACGCACCAGATACGGATGCCATCCTGATACTCATTCAGATTCAGCTTTCAGATACAGTTTCAGATACACACCAGATACGGATGCCATCCTGATACTCATTCAAAGATAACTTTCAGATACAGTTTCAGATACGCACCAGATACGGATGCCCTCTTGATACTCATTCAGATTCAGCTTTCAGATACAATTCATATACGCTCCAGACACGGACACCATCCTGATACTCATTCTAATTCAACATCAGATACAACCTCAGATACGCTCCATACACGGAAGCCATCCTGGCACTCATTCAGATTCAGTCTTCAGATACAGTCTTAGATACGCTCCATACACGGAAGCCATCCTGATACTCATTCAAAGACAACTTTTGATACAATTCAGATACGCTCCAGGCATGGATGCCATTCTGATACTCATTCAGATTCATCTTTCAGATACAGTTCAGATACGCTCCAGACACAGACGCCATTCTGATATTCATCCTTACAGCTCACAAATTACAAAACCAATAATCACTTTTGGATGGCATCTTTTAAGCCCATTCCCAACATTACTAATCAGTATTACTTCATGCGTGTGCAAATTTCTGGGCACTCTAGTGTTCAATCATCTTCCGCCTTCAGATCACGAAAGGCAGATCAGCCAATCAACATCCTCAGGCTTAAGAAGATGCAATAGGGGCAACTGTTGTACCCCAAAATTTTCCCTCTCATTTCTCAAAGGATCAACCTGGACCCTCAGGTTTGCTTCCATCCAGTTTCAAGTCTTGAATTACAACTTTTCAAGAAAATCATTCCCAAGGGCAAAATGGTCAAAAACACACTAAAAAGTCAAACTTTGACTTTTAGATCTAAATCAAGTTTCAACAATTATATTTCATCAAAACATGAAATTGGTTCATCAAAAAATTCAGAAGTCAGAAGTTACCTTGAAAAATATGAAATTTCTAAGCATTTAGAAAATTTTCTAAGTGTTAAGAGAATATGATACTTCAGAACTTCTGAGCCAGCCCCCACGCAAGTGCAGTCAGAAGTTGCAAACATGGTTCAAAATATGATGCTTCAATCAGAACATGTAGAAGCGATGCTCTTTGTTCAGAACATGATGCTTCAATCAGAACATGTAGAAGCGATGCTCTTTGTTCAGAACGTGATGCTTCAATAAGAACATGTAGAAGCGATGCTCTTTATTCAGAACATGATGCTTCAATCAGAACATGTAGAAGCGGTGCTCTTTGGTCAGAACATTGATTCTTCAGCATATGAAGGCTAGGTTCAACGCTCCTTCAGAACATGCTGGAACAAAAAGATACAAAGATCATAAGTTGGATGTTCATTCTGAATTATGCTGAGACTGAACCTCTGATCCAGAATTAAGCAATGATGTAGAATCTCACGTTGCAGGATTTCTGGGTTAATCAATCTCATCATCATTTAATGCTCATTTAATGCTCACAACCACTTATGGGTCTTTGTTCAAAGGATTTCTCCATGTGTGGCATAGAAGCACCTTTACTATCTTGGAAAAGCAAACTCTTGTAAAATAAGTATGCTGGGCCCATGCGTTAATTTTGCTTTGGAAGTTACTTTTCCTTAATTCCTGCTTACAATTCCAGTTTAGGCACAGCTAAAAGCGACTGACCACCTTACTTTGTGCTTTGAGCCATACTTGTTTGAACTTGCTTCAAGAACAAGTCAGCGCCTAGCATATGATGGTTGTATCTTTGATTTTTCCAAGCTACTAAATCCTTGCCTATAAATTGAACTACATTGGCAACTGTAAAGGGGGGCATGAAAAATAAAAAGCCTTGAAACCTTGCTAAAATTTCCAGAAATCCGAAACTGCAAACACAAATACAAAACCTGCTAGTTTTTTATTCTTGCATTCAAACTCCAATTTTCCTCCAGTATTTCTTGACCAAAGTCATCAACATAGCTTCTGAATGCTCCAGCCATCCATAGTTCAAACTTAAGGGTTGTTCTAGCTTTCTGAGGATCAAAGGAAGCTGATCAGAACATCACCCTAGTCAGAACCAGGCTCTAGCTCATAAATCATTTTCCAGCTGCAAGGTAAGCTCCTGTTGACTCTCATCATATTACTTAGGAATTGTTAGACTTGCATTTTCAAAAATACAATGTAGACCTCCTGACTCTGATTCTGTATATATTCATAGATTTCATGTATTTTTGCTTAAGTAGAGAATAATGTAGATCATAACTTCTTGGAAGAATTAGGATCAGAGTCAGGACTAGAAAATACATGCTGCTTCTGAGTTCCAGCTTAAATACATTGCATGTTCTGAGATCATGTTGATAATTTCTATGTTTGCATTTCACACTTCTGTTGAGAAATGACTAAGTTGCAGATGTTCTGATCAGTATGGAGAAAGAGATGAAGTTTGTTTATGCTTTTGCTTCTAATACCAGATGTATAGCCACCCAGTGGTAGAGAGTGTATGCATAAGACATTAGTACTAAGGATCCTGGGTTCTAGCCCCATAAGCATATTTTTTAGGTTTATTTACTGGCATTTTTACCCGTTTATCTGTCAGACAATACTCCTAGACCAGAACTTCTAGATATCCTCACCCAGCAGCATTATCATTTCACTCTCTCAAACCACCAGAACTTCTAGGATTTCTCCACACCAGAACTTCTAGATTTTCTCATCCAGCAACAGCCGAACTCCTAGGATTTCTCCACGCCAGAACTTCTAGACATCCTCACCCAACAACATTTACACCTCACATACCTATTATCAGAACTTCTAGTTTGCCAGTAACTCTAGAGCTTCTAGATTTCCAACTGCATCAGAACTTCCAGACTCTCTCAAACCATCAGAACTTCTGACTTGCCAGAGATATATGAACTTCTAGGTTCCCAGCTACGCTATAGCTTCTGAATCCCTCAACCTCAGAACTTGGTGTACCCAGGCCCAAAACTTCTGACCCTCCACTTTCTCACTAACATTTTCTCTTTTGCAGCGTATCAAAGTCAGAACTTCTGTTCCTCCTCTTTTCAGCGATGTGCTGATTCTGACTCCCTTTTCTCTCATTTATTTTTATTTTAGCTTTTTTTTAATAACCAAAAACACCAAAAAAACTTTTTATATTCACATACTTTATTTTTATTTCTTTTAAAACCAAAAGACTAAAAATATTTTCTTAAGCGAACTTATTTTCTTCTCTTAACAAAAACAAAACAAGTCCATTTTACATTTCTTGTATATTATTTCAATATGGTTGTAATAGATAATTAGGAATTTAATTTCTTGCAATCCCCATTTGTAAATTTGTACACCCCCATCCCCTTAATGATGTAATAGCGTAGGACTTTACTTTTCCGCACTTTTATTGCTTCCATATATTGTTAGTAATTAGGGTATGTATGGCAAGACATAAAACCAATCAATTAGAAAACCCTAATTCAAGACAAAATCAAGCATGAAAACAATACACTTGCACACGAGCACCCCTAGGGTAATCTCACTTGTTGCCTGTCGGAAAATAGTCATGTCCCTCTGTGATGCGATGGGAGAACTGACTTGAGGTTTTGCGTTTTATCGCAAATGTTGCGGTTAGCAAGAGTCACCACCGACTTTTCTTTTATCCAAAAGGAAAGGTGAAAAAGCACATGAAAGACCTTTGAGATTGTTTCTTGAGTTCGGGGGGTATATTATGAAAAGGGAAGGTGCTAGCACCCTTTTCATCCATGGTTTTCCATGGAATCTTAGTTACTTGCTTTAGATCACTTGCTTTGGTTTGTTTGAAATGGTGCTTGATGTGGATTTTGAAACTATTTTGTAAAAGAGGTTGTTCGTTTAGGCAGTCTTTGTAATGATTCTCGTTCGTAAGAATGTATACAGAGATGTTTGTGTTTTAAAAATGTTTTCAATGTTTGTGAGATGTTTTTGAAATGTGTGTGTGTGTTTGTTTTGAGAAAATAGCAAGGATTTGTTGTTTGAAACGGAGCAAGTAACTAGAAGCTATCTACCTACTCAAATGTCTTTCTCATGCATTTTCTATTCCTTTGACATTTTTGACTTACCATTGATTTTGTAAGAAACCCTATCTTTGGATGTAAACGGGACGGTCGTGGGTCATCGTATAACCATGATAGCAATGTTGCCAAGTATCTTAGCATTTTTGAGGGACCAAGATCATTTTGTAAGGCAACTTTTGAATAGCGTCATCGAGGGACTATGATCTTAAATTTGTTTTATTTTGCCAAGATACTTCGCATGCGTAACATGGCCATTTTATTTTAGGCAACCAAGTGGGAGAAACCCTAAGGGTGCTTGTTGTACCCCAAAATTTTCCCTCCCATATTCTTCAAGATTTGTCAAGATCAATCTCCAGATGTTTCAAAATCCCTCAAGGGTTGCACAGTCCAATTGCTTCCTAACACAGTCAAAACTAGGGTTTTGGTTCTTGCAAAGAAATTCAGGTTTCCAAGGGTCCAATCAAGTCCCATATGCCTATATACATTGTCAAGCATCCATATGTCAAGTTTCAAGACTCACAACATCAAGTTGCACAGTCAAAAGCCCTAATTGTTTCACAGTCAACTGCAGGGGCAAAATGGTCATTTGACAGTCAAAAGTCAAAATTTTTGGTCAACATCTTATTTTGAAGCCACAATCATCATTTGATCAATTCTTGATCATGATTCCACAAGCATGGCTCAAAAAGTCTCAAGATGCAAAAGTTTCTATTTTTGGACAGCTGAAAAGTCAACTGCAAATTAACCAAGGCATAACTTTTTCATGGCTTATCAGAAAAATCCCATCCAATGCTCATTTTGAAGAGGATGACATTTCCTACAACTCATCTTCACACTCCAAGTCCAAGAAATGCTCTCACAAAAAGTTATCAATTTCAACATTGTAGGTCATTTTCAAAAGTCAACAAAAAGGCACTTTAAGTCAAAGACCATAACTTTAGATTGGTAAATCAAAATTACATGGGACCAAAGGCATTGGTTAGAGGACTTCAATACCTTTCCAAAAAGTTTAAGAACATGTTCATAGCTTCAAAATTGAGCAAGATATGCATTGGAGAAGTTGGGAAATTTTTGGGAACTTTCAAAAGTCAACTTTGCCTAAAACACTTCATTTTTGCTAATGGGCCTCAAATTCTTTCTTGAATCATTACCCAAGGCCTATGCATGATCCATTGAACTTAATTTGATTTAATTTTCTAATTTTTAGTTAATTAATTGAATTTATATTAATATTAATTCATTTAATTGGTTTTAATTATAGGAAAATTCAAAGATATGTTTTTTAGATCTTTTTGTGCAGCAAATATGACTAGGGCAAGCTGGCAACTCGTATGCACCTCAAAGGCATAAAAAAAATCCATGATTGGCAAGGTTTCATGAAAGAAAAGATTGAAAAAGATATGATTGGCAATCAAATATTCAAGTCATAATGCAATGGATTCATGGGCCTTATTCTAACCTAAATTCATTCACATACATATGCTGAGTGAAACCCTAAAGCTAGACACACGTGAAAGCTGCTGAAACCACATAGCCAATTTGCAAAAATTCAAGAAACCTTGGAAAACTGAAATCAATATTGCAGCATAATTCAAAGCTTCTCTTTAATTTAAACGTATTGCCTGAGTTTCCAGGAAGCATTTGCCATCAAAAACCAATCCTAACACGCAAAGAATCAAAGAACACGAGTCATTTGGTTTGTCTTGTTTTTCAAAATTGCATAACACGATTCATGCGTTTTTAATCTATTTTCTTGTTTGATTTATGCTAATAGGGACCTTCTGAAGCTGTTGGTATAATCCAATTGAGTTATAACTGCCTGAATTAAAATCCACCATGAACGATATCTAGGATTTCTGAAGCTTGCAATTAGGGCTTTAGGCATCAGGAAAAATTGGACCATGTCATGACCATGGTTGAATTCGTCAAGGCCAGACGAATTCAACTAGACTATCGCGCCCTTTTTATGTGACCCATAACTCTAGTCGCTATTTTTGGGACTTTTGCTTTGTGGGGGTTTAAAACCCCCGCTATCTTATTCATGTTTGCAGGTGAAAACAAAGAAGAAGGGTGAGCTGTCCAAACGCTAGTGGATGATTCAAACGAGTGGCGCGCGTTTTCGTTCTGTGGCATAATCACGTGATTCCTTAATATAATATTTCTTTATTATTATGTTTACAAACAAATGCAAATGGCTGGATGGTGGGAGACGTGGCTGGTAAGTACTGGGACCTGGGTTCGATTCCCAGGTCCCCCCATATAATTGTTGATTTTTGTTTTAATGTGTTCCAGTGCAGCATGGGATCCAACGTTCCACCATACGTCTTCACGCCTAAGCCTGCCAAGTGCCCCTGATGAACAATCTGAAGGCCAAGAGAGGGAGCCCATGGTATGCTCTAGTCAACGCGCGTGCACATGATCCCTGAAAGTCAACCAGGCTTGGTCTTCAATGGGCCTGAATTGCTTCACAAACACCTCCACTTTGGGCCAGACACCCCCTTGGTTTGCTTTGCATTTTTAAATTTTATTTTCTTTTCTTTTTAATACTTTTAATTGTTTTGATTATAATTAATTCACCACAAATAATTTTTCATAATAAAAAACAAAAAATCATAAAATTGTAAATATATTTAATTATTTATTAATTTCATCACTAATTTACTTTTTGTAAATAATTTCTAATAACTAATCTAGGTTAATTTAGGGTTAAAATTCAATTTTTTTCTTAAATAAATAAAAATCATATAGAATTAGGTTTTGACACTTTTTATCTTTTTCTTAATTAATCATTATTAACATTATTTATTACTAATTATCATCATTTATTATCATTATTTTGTACATATAAATGTAAATTAATTAATTAGCTTAAATTAGGTTAACTTTAATATTTTTTTAATAATTAACATAAACTTAGAATTAGGGTTTTCTTTTAATTTCTTTTTCTTATTTTCATTAAATACAAAAAAAACATAAAAACACACTTTCTTTTCTTTAATTAAATAATTAATTAGGTATTAATTTAATTTAATTTCAAGCAAAGGGTCCAACACCCTCGGACGCTCAGTTTAATTTATCCTTTCGCACGTTATTCTTATTTTTCTTATTGATTATTATGTAACTGCTTTCCGGATGTAATAGTAATTAGGTTTATTGCTTTTTTACTTTCCGCATCTTTATCAAAAACGGGTCTTTGTATTTTGGCGATGTATAGACCCGCGCCTTGTAATAGCGTAGCTTTTATCTTTCCGTCTTTTAATTTTCCGCATTCCTAACTGCTAAACTCGCATGAAAGAATGTATGGTAATTAAAAACAACTCGTAGCTCACAATACCATGATCAAAGATAAAACATAACATGAAAACAACACACAATGCACACACCACTTCTAGGGTACGCCTCACTCATTGCCTTCGAAATGTGGTCGTCAAGTATAGGACGTTTTAGCGGTTGCTCTTATGTCCAAGATCCAGTTGCCTCGAAACAGTTGCCTCGAAACGGTTGCCTCGGATTAAAAAGGATCTAGGACATTAGGGTTGCTTCTAAGGTGTCCTACTATTGCTTCAGTGACCACACTGTCCCTAAAATCGAATTGACCCGAACACCTCCAACGGTGGTGCTACCTACCTCTCAATGGTGGGATGGAATTACCTTAAGGACTTTTACACAGCCTAATTCCTTAGGGTAGGTAGATGACTCATGGGTATTTTCTCTCTTCAAAAACAAATCAAAAAATCTTTTCACACTGACACTTTCAAAAGCTTTCAAAACAAATTTTTCAAACACTCTTGAGGACAGATACAAGAGTCACTCAGAAATATTTCAATGAAACTTTTTCAAACCCACTCACATTTTGAAAAGCAAACATTTTGAAAACATAAGAGCAAGTACCTAAGAGCCCATGGATAACCATGGATAGAAAGGGTGCTAACACCTTCCCTTTCTATAAATCTACCTCCCGAACCGAGAAACATTCTCGAAAAGGAATTTTGCTGTGCTTTTGTCCTTTCCATGTTGGAGAACATAAAAGACGGTGGCGACTCTTGCTTACCGTGACATTTTTCGAACCAGCTTTAAACAGTCAGTTCTATTTCCACCGATCACAGAACTGGCGACTCTGCTGGGGAAAACTTAAAGTGAGGTGTACCTTAGGATAGATCATACTTGTGTTTTCAATTGCTTTGTTTTGTTTGCTTTATTATTGTAGGCCTGTTTTGGGAGTTCTATAGATCCTAACCTGGATCTGGGGGATACCTCTTAGAAGGTAGCAACAAAACTATGAGGGAACTGTGCGGGGTATACCGACACGGTTGAAGCAGTTTGCTACGTTGATGTGGCACTTTGGTGAGTACCGATAACCCTTGAGTCAAGTCCAGGAGAGTACGGGGCCGCCGCGTGGTGTCGTGAAGCATCAACTGACCTTAGGAACCTTACTTGACCATCCTGGCCTCTTTAGGGTAGTGAGATAACTGACTTTGGTGCAGTCCAAAGTTGGTTGATACTCGATACTACACTCATTGAGGGTTGTTTTCTTGGAATATTTTGATCGCCAGTTCAGTGGCTAAATCGAAACAATGAACACATAAAACAATCCAATGATATTGAGATCTTTAGAACCCGGTTACTTTTGATAGGACAGGTTTGAGCCCACCAACTTCAAGAGGGTAATACCTAGACCCCATGCTGGCCTGAACTCTAAGGGCTGTCTTGTGTGACTTGTGTGCCTTACCATGTTTGCTTTTTGTGGATACTTGTGGTATGTTTTTATCATAATATCATAACATCATACAGCATCATATGCACCCACTAACCACTTCAGGGGTTTGAATCTTCATCTTTGTTCTTGTTTTGTAGGACATGGAAACTATCCGCAGAAAGACAATTCAGATCAACCTCGTAAGGGTCCCTCCTCAGCTTAAGGAACTTACATCCAGGATTCCCGAGAACTCTTCTTTCAGTGAGAAACATGGAAGACTCATCAGTTTGGTCAACACCAACATTGAGGAAGATATGATAAAGGTCCTCTTCCAGTTCTTTGACCCTCTGCACCACTATTTTACTTTCCTGGATTATCAACTGGTGCCTACATTGGAAGAGTTCTCCCAGCTTCTGAAGATCCCTATCCTTAGTCAACTACCCTACAACGGTACGGAAAGGGAACCCAAACTTGAAGAGGTTGCTAAAGCATTACGCCTACAACCATCTGACATCAAGGGACATTGGGAAGTTAGAAGTGGCATCAAAGGATTCTTGGCAAAGTTCCTGTTTGAGAAGGCCCAAGAATGTTGGAATTCCCTTGACCTACAAGCTTTTGAAGAAGTTGTGGTACTCCTTGTCTATGGGTTGGTGTTGTTCCCAAATCCAGATCAGCTTATAGATATCAGTGCTGTCAAGATCTTCATGTCCAGGAATCCTATACCTATGCTGCTTGGGGACATCCTTCACTCATGTTACACTCGAACCATGAGAAAAAGAGGTGTTCTCATGTGCTGCACTCCTCTCCTGGAAAGGTGGTTTATTTCGCACCTTCCACAATCAGTTTTGAAGAACGAGCAGGGCTTGAGATGGTCACAACGATTAATGACTCTTACGCATGCTGATATACATTGGTGTTCTCAGTCCAGAGAAGACGTCACTATCATTGATCGTTGCGGGGAGTTTCCTAATGTTCCTTTACTTGGAATTAGAGGGGGCATTACTTACAACCCGTGTTTGGCTTTGAGACAGTTTGGATATGGTCAGAGGGATGGCCCTCATGACATGTTGCTTCCTGACATAGTTTTTGAATTCGACAATGATGCGCAAGGATTTCGCCAGAGATTTATCAGAGCTTGGAGGATGCCCAACAAGGTAGACAGCAAGACACTGGGGCACAAGAACTCCATCCCCTTGGAGCCTTATCTCAAGTGGGTACGAGCCCGCTCCCAGAAGTTGGTGATGTCATATCCTCATGTTCTCCCTGTAATCAAAGAGCCAGTGTTGGAAGGAGGGGTCTCATACACCATTCAACATCCTGACATGCCTACATCCTGGGAAGAAATGCAGAAGAGCTGGATCCAGCTAAAGGAAGAACGAAATTCTCTTGAATCCAGTCTACATGCCAGTGAGAAGAAGGTCTTGGAGCTCACCTGCCTACTGCACGAGGAAAAGACTCTCAACACTTACATAGCTCCAAAGAGGATGCGCAGTGTCTTTTGGGATTAGTTTAATTTGTAATGTTTTTCCCATGAGGCCTTGATGTAATGAACAATTCTTTCTTAATGATAACGTGTGTTCCTTTTTGTCTACAACAAATTTGAACTTTCGAACCCTTGAATGCATTGCATAAACAGCATATCATGCATCATGTGCATAGTAGGTACTCTTTTTTACAGGTGGTTTAATCTTCTTCGTTGTTTATTTCAGCTCGTCTCATCATGAATCCTGAATCATCTACTGAGAAATCCATCAAGGCCCTCCAGGCCCAAAACGCCCAGTTCCAAGAGTTGATCATGAGTTTAGCCCAAGGTCAAGAGGAATTGAAGGCTCTGCTGGTCAAGAAGAAGAAGAAGAGAACTGTACTATTCAACACTGGCCGGAGGTTTGGCAACACACTGCAAAATGAGGTTGATCAAGCTGGTTCTTCTGTAGGGAAAGGCAGTCCCCAAGGGGGAAGGGTTCCTAGTCTTGTGGTCTCTGACAACGAGACTGATTTCAATGAAGAGCAGTACCCTCCCGCTGAAGACAAGTACAAGCAGTTAGAGGATCGCCTGAATGCCATGGAAATTCAACAGGTGCCTGGGTTGGATTTTGGAGACCTGGGTCTATCTTCTGGTGTGGTAATCCCACATAAGTTCAAGGCACCATCTTTCGCAAAGTATGACGGGGCGTCCTGCCCTAAGCTGCATCTCAGATCTTATGTGCGGAAGATCCAGCTGTATACTGTGGACAAGAACTTATGGATCCATTTCTTCCAGGAGAGTCTTTCAGGGACTCATCTCGAATGGTTCTATCAGCTGGATGGAACCAAGGTTCGTAACTGGGAGGACTTGGCTACTGCTTTTTATAAGCAGTATCAGTACAATGCCGACCTCGCTCCTACACGTACCCAACTCTAGGGTATGTCGCTAGGATCGGGAGAAGGTTTTAAAGAGTACGCGCAGAAGTGGAGGGACCTGGCTGGCAGGGTGCAGCCACCGTTAAACGACCGTGAACTCGTGGACATGTTCTTAGGGACCCTATCTGGGCCGTTCTTCAACCATCTCATTGGTAACTCTTCTGCAGGGTTTACAGATCTCATTCTGAAAGGTGAAAGGATAGAAGCTGGTTTGAAATCAGGGAAGATACAGAAGGGTGCGTCCTCAAGTTCTGAAAAGAAGCCTTTCAAGAAGGAAGCCAATGCTGTGTATGGCCCCAGGAGGCAAAACAAACCGGAACGCCGCCAAGCTGTCAACGCGGTGGTAATTGCAAAGCCTACTGCCGCTCCTTGACAACCTAACCAACCAAGGGGTGAGAGACCTAGAAGAGAATACACTCGGCTTAGTATGACCTTGTCACAGATCTTGCCACAACTGCTATCGACCAACTTGGTAACCGTCAGAGAAGCTCCGAAGGTGGTAAACACAACCTCTCCAAAGTACAATCCCAACGCCCGCTGTGCTTATCACTCTGATAGCCCGGGGCATTCTACTGATGATTGCTGGGCCCTGAGGAATAAGGTCCAGGACCTTATCGATACAAAGGAAATACAGTTTGAGGCACCCGAAAGGCCCAACGTCGTGACTGCTCCTATGCCCCAACATGGAGTAAATGCTATTGAGGAGGACCTGTATGTAGTTTCTGTGGATGATATTGTGACTCCTTTATTGACTATCAAGAGAAACCTGTTGCTAGCTGGTTTATTTCCGGGTTGTAGCAAGGGTTGCCTTCTGTGTGCTGTTTCCCCTGCTGGTTGTCCGTTGCTGAAGTCAGGCGTCTAAAACCTGATGGATAGCAAAGAGATCTTGTTCAAGAAGACTGCTATTCCTATTGTTCCTACTAAAGAAGTATCCGTTGTCATCATTTTCAACAATCCTACTGTGATCGGTGGATCTGGAACTGACTGTTTAACGCTGGTTCGCGAAATGTCGCGGAAGCAAGAGTCGCCACCGTCTTTTATTTTCTCCAATATGGAAAGGACAAAAGCACAGCAAAATTCCTTATGAGATAGTTTCTCGGTTCGGGAGGTAGATTTATAGAAAGGGAAGGTGTTAGCACCCTTTCTATCCATGGTTATCCATGGGCTCTTAGATACTTGCTCATTTGTGTTTTCAAAATGTTTGTTTGCTTTTCAAGGTGAGTGGGTTTGAAAAAGTTTCGTTTAAAATTTCAGTTCGACTCTTGTATCAGTCCTCAAGAGTGTTTGAAAAATTGTTTTGAAAGATTTTTGAAATGTGTCGGTGTGAAAAGAGTTTTTTGATTTGTTTTTGAAATAGAGCAAGTATCTACGAGTCATCTACCTACCCTAAGGAATTAGGCTGTGTAAATGTCCTTAAGATAGTGCCATCCCACCATTGAGAGGTAGGTAGCACCACCGTTGGAGGTGTTCGGGTCAATTCGAGGGTCAGGGACAGTGTGGCCACCGAGCAACAGTAAGACACCTTAGAAGCTACCCTTATGCCATGTTCATGGACATAAGGACTTACTAAAACGTCCTATACTCGACGACCACGTTTCGAGGGGCAAGGCAACAGTGAGGCGTACCCTAGGAGTGGTGTGTGAATTGTGTGTCATTTTCAGTTATTATTTGTCTTGTCATGCATTGGGTGAGCTACGCTTCGATTTTATTTGGGTATACATTCTTTCATGTGATTAACAGTTAAAAGGTGCGGGAATTAAAATGCGGAAAATAAAAGTCCTACGCTATTACAAGGCGCGGGTCCATACATCGCCAAATTAACAAAACCCGATTTTGAATAAAAGTGTGGAAAGTAAATGTCCTAATTATCTATTACAAGGCCTTGGGGCAAATACATTATATCCACAAAAGAAATAAAAATAAATGCGAAAAGAAATTAGAATCGGGTGCGAGGGCGTTGGACCCTTTAAAGAAATTAAATTAAAATTACAAATTAATTAATGATGGAATAAAGAAAAGAAATTATTTTTAATGTTTTTTTTGGTATTTTATGAAATAAAGAAGATTAATTGAAATTAGAAATTAAAATAAAAAGGCCTAGTTCTAAGTTTGTTTTTAATTATTAAAAAAATGTTTAAGTTTAACCTAATTTAGTCTTAATTAATTAATTACAAGTTTATTTACAAAATTAATTAATGGTTAATAATAATAAGAAGAAAAATTTAATTGTTGAGAAAAAGAATAAAAAATCTAAAACCTAATTTCTATCTATTTTAGTTATTTAGAAAAAAAATTAAAGTTAAAACCCTAAATTAAAACTAAATTGGTTATTAAATTTATTTACAAAACTATTGATGAATTAAAAATTAAATAAAACATATTTTTATTTTTAATGATTTCTGGTTTTTTGTGTTTTATGAAAATTAATTTTATGGAATTAAATAAAACAATTAACATGATTAAAATAAATAAAAGAAAAGAATAAAAAGAGAGAAAGAAAATGCAAACATGGGGGGTGGTTGACCCAATTTTGGAGGTTAATTTGCAGCAATTAGGCCCATTGAATGAGGCCTTTTTGACTTTTCAGTGGTCACGTGTAGAATGATTGACTAGCGTCCATGGTGATCTGCACGTCCTGGCCATTGGATGGAGCCTCTGGGCGCGTGGCAAGCCAGATGGTGAAGGCATATGGTACTCCCTTGAGTGTGATAATCACCTGAACATGTAAACATAAAAAATATGGAGAAATATGGGGGACCTGGGAATCGAACCCAGGTCCCAATGCCTGCATGCCAGCGTGCTAACCAAGTGAGCTAGTGTGTTTCTTTGATATTATGATGGATAAGAATTATTATGAGAGAGAACAAGTGTTGTACCCCAAAATTTTCCCTCGCATTATTCCTCAAGAAATCACAGCTTCAGGCTTTTCCTGATCTTTCAGACTGGCTCAAGAATCGGTCAAACGGACTTTTCTCGTCAGTCAGACACAATTAGGGTTTTATTGATTTTTCAGGACTCTGGATTGTTTCACACAGTTAGCTTAGGGTTTTGGTTGATTTTGGCTCAACTTTGATCAGGCGAACGCTCTTTGGAATTTAATCAGGAATTAGGGTTTTTGGGCACGTTCTCAGAAGGATTTGAATTCTACAGTGCTTTGCAAGACATTCCGAGATTTGGTTGGAATCCGCATTGTTTGATTTAATCAGTAAAATAAGGTAGTTGGTTTGAATTCACGTTCGTTTGATTGAACCAGTCAAAAGATATATGCAGTTTAGATTTACAGTGCTTGGTAAGAAATCAATAAGAAAGGAATGCGTCTGATCAGTTATTGCGTTTGACTGTGCTTTGCTTTGGATGATGGAAGCGCCAAGTTCATTTATTTTGATCAACGTAGAATCAATGTTTAGTTGATTATTTATTATTCTAAAGATTAAATATCTGGAATTTAATTTTCAGTTATTTTAATTTAAGGAACTATAAATAATAAGTAAATAATTGAAAAGGGATAAAAAAGAATTAACTGGATCAATAGAATTTTTATTTCATATTTAAATATTTGTTACAATTATTATTTAGATACAAGTATTCATTTACGAGGTATTTATAATAATAATAGTTACAATGATTAAATTGAAAATAAAACTATCCTATTTTTCTAAATATTCCTAAGTCCCCAATTCTTCATTCTTCATTTAGTGATGCTCCCCTCCATTCAAATTATTCATCTGCAAAAGGAAAAGAGGAAAGTCAATAGCAGATAAGTAATTAAAGAGACAGATAAAAGAAATTCATCATTAAGGGCCACTGATTGGGATCAGTTAACCCTCTCTGCAAATCACGGGATTTCTCCCGGTTCACAAAGAGGGACGAGTTTATTTGCTAAAATTGAATGCACAAGTTTAAAAAATGCACAATTCAAAAATTGTCAAAATTGCATAAGTTCAAATCTCAAACAGCATGTTACAAAGCAAACAGCAAGTCCAAACCAAAGGTCCAAACTCAACTTTCTGCCAAAAAATATAAAGCAACTGTCACAAAGGTACCCAAGCTGTCAAAAGAAGATTTTGGAAAGATATCAAGCTGTCAAAAAGAAGAGATAAAATATGCAGAGAAAAAGTGATATGCAAGCAAGCTTCTGTATCATTTCCCAACAAATGGCCCTTTCAGAAAGTACACACAAAACCATATTTTAATATTCTTTGAAGTGTACTGGAGAGAGAAGAGGAGAGAAAAGAAAGCAGGTTTTTAGGCTTTAGGCAGGAATATAGAAAAATATAAAAACACAAGAACTGAACACAGTAAGGAAGAGAGAACAAAAAACCAACAACTCAAAAACCAGTAAGACCTGCATCAAACCTCACAAAACAGCAAAAAAACCAGTTCAAGCCTCAAAAGACCATAAACCATTTCCTACTGCATAAACCATACCTGTCTAAGCCTGCTGAAACCTCACAAACCTGTAAACCACGCCAAAACCACAACCTTGGCCTGAAACCATTTTCCTTAAACCATAAACCTACTGTCAAAAACAACAGAACAAACATAAACCCAAGACTGACCCAAGTTCTTCCAACCTGAACCATCACAAGCCATACCAGCATATGTCCATAAACCAGATAATACAACCATGCCTGTCAAAAAAAAACCTGATAACCATAAAAAACTCACCATAAGGCCTGTCCAGCTTCAAGCCTAATACATCAAACACAAAAGCCCACATGAGAACCCTCAGAGGAATGCTCATCATTGGGCCATAAACAAACATTCAAGGCAATAATAAAGGAATACTGGGGAAACTCAGAGCAAGGCAGCACTAACAAGTCAAAGAAGCATCAAGGCCACACCAAGCATTCAAAAGGCAACAAGGCGGTTGAAGCTAAAAAAGCATAAAACCCTCAGAACCCTAGGTTCATCCTTGGGCAAAGAGATAAAGAAGCATCAAAGGCATCCAACGCAGGCATCCAACACAGGCAACAAAGGCAACATAAGCATGTAAACAAAGCCCTCAGAAAGTTCATCACTGGGCATAAAGAAAAAGCATCACATTAAACAAGTATACAGAAGAGGCAACTCAGGGACAAAAGGAACGAAATACCAGGCAACAGAAGCAAAGTACACAGTGTCAAACCTCGCCGTCCCAGCCTCCTAGCCTTCCCCACCTTCCTTCCTCCTTCTCCAGGTAGTATTTCACCCTCACTTTTCTTTCATAATACCTCAACAATCATTGCAATAAGAATCAGAAATGAACAAAATCCACACATGTAAATCGTAACAAACCTAATCGAATTAGAAAATGAACTCACCGAATCCGTCACCCCCTAATGCCTTCGCTGGAGGGAAGAGGAGAATGGAGAGTGCTGGTGGCCATCGAGGAATTCAGAAGCGAACGAAGAAGGACGCGAAGAAGACGAGAACGAGAAAGATGAGCGCCGCTGCTCACAAACCCTAAGCCAAATATCCCAACTGAAGAGCAATTCTCATAACCCTAAAACTGTGTTAAAATGCTAATGGGCCTTGCCCTCTCAAACGCCTAAGCCCGGTTGCCAAATTAACAAACACACCCCCTTTTCTTTTCTTTGCTCTTTTTCTTGGGCCCAAGCCCATTTATTTCTTCTTTTCATTCTTTTTTTTTACAAACTAAAATTTGTTTATTTTTTCTTTTAACTTAACTCTTTTGAAATAATACATTAACTTTGTATAAAAAAAAAGGGAATACTAACATAATTAAATAAAAATACAAAATACGACAATAGTACTTCAATGCAAAAATACTTAAAAATACGTTTTTATATATATATATATATATATATATATATATATATATATATATATATATATATATATATATATATATATATATATATATATATATATATATATATATATATATATATATATATATATATATATATATATATATATATATATATATATACATACTTTAAATTCTTAACATTTAATTAAAACAATACTTTTTATACAAACACAATTAAAAATACATTTTTTTCTAATATACATAATTTAAATTTTAAACATTTAATTAAAATATTCTCTTTTTGTACATAATCAATAAAAATACATTTTTTTTATTACACCATAATTAAAATTGAAAACACCTTTTTTCTTTTAATTCAAATATTCTTATTAATAGTACAAAGATACCCTTTTTATATATCAAATGTAAAATAATAACTTTCAAACTTAGAATATTTTTCTTTTCATTAAAACATTCTCTTTGTACATATTAAGAAAATACAAGATTGCAAGGATTAATTAAATAAACATTTAATTCTTTAAGTCAAAACAATACTTAATACACATTCAATTTCACATCTCTAACCTGTAAATAATTACATACCCATACACGTATACACTTACACAATACATTTACATTGCTCCTATACACATTTGCTTATATTTGTATATTCGTTACATTTACATTTGATCGCAAATTCGATTTGGTTGTAACTTATTGAACACTATATTCCTAAGTCTCATCCCCATTCATAAACTTGTACCCCCACTCCCGAATACTTATTTTGTAATAGCGTAGACTTTACATTTTCGCAATTTACCGCTTTCAATTATACCATGGTTAGACCTAGGGCTTGCATGTATATAAAATCAAACGCTAGATAACCTAATACAAAACAAATACATAAAATCAATACACAATCACACTTGCACCCTCTAGGGTAATCCCACATGTTGCCTTCCAAAATGGGCCATGCTTGCACGTCGAGTATCTTTGGCAAAACCAATTCAAAATGATCATAAGTCCCTCGATGACGCTTTCGAATGTTGCCTAAAACGGAATGATCATAGTCCCTTCAAAGCAAATTGCCAAAGACACTTGGCACCATTGCATTCATGGTCCATACGATGACCCGCGCCCGTCCCGAACAAACTTCCTAAACGCAAGATTGTCCACCAAAAGCAATGGTGGTACAAAATTGTTAAAAAAGGGTTGAAAACATAGAGAAAACCTTTGAGTACAATAGGGTAGACAAAACTCTTAGTTACTTGAGATCAACTTGCAAAAACACTTGCCTTCTTTTCAAAAACCACATTCCACAAGCACTTTCAAAACAAACTCTCAAAACATTTTGAAACATCTTTTCGAAAAGATACACACCTTTGTAAAATATTCGAGTAAAGAATTGTTACAAGGTTAGACTAAGACAAGGCATCTTCTTCAAAAACATTTTCAAAACACACACACACCATAATTTCAAGCAATCGAAAATCAAGGCAAGTGATCTAAAAAACCAAGTAACTAAGAGCCCATGGATAACCATGGATGAAAAGGGTGCTAATACCTTCCCTTTTCATAATCTACCCCCCGGACCCACGAAATATCTCAAAAGGTTTTTGCTGTGCTTTTTTAACCTTTCCTTTAGGATAAAATAAAAAGTCGGTGGCGACTCTTGCTCAACCGCACAAGTGCGAATACAAACGCAAAACTCATAGTCAGTTCTCCCACCGTATCACAGAACTGGCGATTCTGCTGGGGATAAATTTAAAAGTGGGGTTACCTTAGGGTTTAGATCACCTTTACTTTCTTGCTTTGATTGACTTGATTGCTTTATCTTTTGGGTTCTTTGTTTGGGTTTATTGTAAATCCTCCACCCGGATTTGGGGCACCTTTTTAGGTAAATAGCAAAAAAAACTGTGAAGGAACTGTGCGGGGTATACCGACATGGTTGAAGCAGTAAGCTATGTTAGTGTGACATATTTGTGAGTACCGGTAACCCTTGAGTAGTCAAGGAGAGTACGGGGCCGCTGAGTGATGTCGTGAAGCACTAACGAACTCTTAGAACCTTAATTGACCATCTTAGCCTTTTTAGGGGTAGTGAGATGACCGACTTTGGTGCAGTCCGGAGTTGGTAGATACTCGATACTACACTCATTTGAGGGTTGTTTTCTTGGAATATTTTGGTCGCCAGTAAGTGGCTAAACCGAAACAATGAACACAGAAAACAATCGAATGATATTGAGCTCCTTAGAACCCGGTTTCTATTTTTTGGACAGGATGAGCCAACTAACTTCAAGAGGGTATTTACCTGAACCCCATGCAAGCCTAAACCTAAGGACTTGTTTGCTTTGTGTGAATATGTTTGCCTGTATATACACTCACGTGCTTTTTGCATACATGTACATAACATCATGACATCATACCATAGCATTTTCAATAACCATTTCAAGGATCTCGAGGGTTCTTTTCATGCAGGGTTACGTTGAACCAGACGTCTATCAAGGGGCAAGGGGTTTCTCCTCTAACCAATACAATCAAAGTTCAAGTACAACAACTTGAATCAGTGGCTATGACCCACTTGACATGGTGAGCTTGATTCTCGTGGAAAGACGTCCACTAATACGAAGTTCTCCAATCAAAGATCAAGTACAACAACTTGAATCAGTGGCTATGACCCACTTGACATGGTGAGCTTGATTCTCGTGGAAAGACGTCCACCGATACGAAGTTCTCCAATCAAAGATCAAGTACAACAACTTGAATCAGTGGCTATGACCCACTTGACATGGTGAGCTTGATTCTCGTGGAAAGACATCCACCGGTGCGGAGATCTCCAATCCAAGAGCAAAGTTCAACCTCTAACATTTTCTTGTGTTTACCCCAAGAGATCCTTCAAAGCATGCATCCACATATCATGCATTGCATTTTGACAGTCTCTCCTTTTCAGGTTTCCTTACTCTCCTGCTGTTTATTTCAGCAAGAGATGGCTCTAGAAAGGTCTGTCAAAGACATCCAAGACCAGACTGCTCAGCTGCAGGAGATGTTCCTGAACTTGTCTCTGGGGCAAGAAGAGATGAAAGCTCTCCTCGCCAAGGGCTTGGAGAAGTCCAACAATGCCAGGAGTGATCAGTTTGCGGAGCTGCAGTTTGATCTGACAACCTTGAGGACCCAAATGATGGGACAGTTGGTGGGCCAGATGGCTCTCATCCAAGACCTATCCCAAAGACAAGAGGAACTCAGAGTTCTTGTCCGCCAACTGCTTCCAAATAACCAACTGGGGCAAACATCTGAGGTTGAAGAGCAAGTCACCGCTCAACCTCCATCCACTCAAGAAGACAAGGGGAAAGCTCCTTTACTTGCTTCAGGGTCACAAGCCCATCAACAACCTCGCCAGCGTCAACGGGGTAATCGGCGTAAGCAAGAAACGTCGGGAAGACAGTTCACGGAGACTGAAATACCATCGTTCTTCATACTGAAGCGCCTGATGGAGGTCAACCTGCTCACCCTAAAGGACCCTCCTCAGAAGCCCAATATCTCCTCTCCTCACTATCGTCCCGACGCATTTTGTGTTTACCACTCCTACAGCCCGGGACACGACACCAACGACTGTTGGGCCTTGAAGAACAAGATTCAAGATCTGATCGACATTGGGGTGCTGGAATTCATGCCAGACGGCGAGATGAAAATCTTCCGTTAAAGGGTTCTCCGCTTGAAGTGACGAAGCTCAAGCTGAAAGACTTTTGCTTCTTTTCGAATTTTCAAAGTTGTAATTTCTTTTAATGTCAAACAATTATCTGTTGATGTTAAACTATGTTTTCATTAATGCATTGCATATGTTTGTCTTGAATTCATCCATTCGTTTCACTACTCTTATGCTTTTCTTTATGATATTTGACTCTTGATAAAAAGCTGTAAGCCTTTAGAGGGAGGATGACGAAACAATACCATGATCTTATACAGTATGCTTTCGAACAGACCTTGCTGATGATGTACAGGCATTTCTTTCAATTCCCAAACACTGGAGTTATAAGGAAGTTAATCCCTAGTCAACCCCTTCGAGCCCAAGAAGTAGGAGTTTTCTGTTCTAAACAATCAAAGCCTTTGATATAAACCCGGGGCAGGGTAGTATCTCAGTTAATTCAAAAGAAAATGCGCATTGAAGTCGCAAACTCTCAATTCGTAATACAACGAACGATGTCAAAAAGAAAGAAAGCATTACGTTGGAATCAAAAGACAGGGGTGGTTCCCTATCACATAGACAGTCAATCTCTCAAAAGAGAAAAATCCCAATGAGCCAAAACCTGTAAAGGAGGCTTAAGAAAGCTGGGGCATCCCGCTGACGGTAATCCCGGAAAACGGTAACAGTCAGGCAAAAGTTAAGGATAACAAATCAAAATCAAAATAGTAAGGTCATTACAAAATCCTCAACAACATGAAAAATGTTGAAAAAGAAAAAGGAGATGGTGACTGTCTCCCCAAATTCAAACTGGTGAACCATCGCCCAAAGGTCGTTCCAAACTCAAAACAGAGTGAGACGCACAATTAACTGAGCTTAGGTATGAAGGACATCACGAAGAGCGGGTGGGTACAAATATATTTTGAGCCTTTATCCTTTGTTTCTTAAACCGTGAACCAAGCCACGTTACAACCCTTCAAAAGTCCTAATTGAAGCATGGGTTAGTTCGAAAGCATACTGTTACAAAAGGTATCCTGACTCCTGTAGGGCTTTACTCTAAATCTTGTGTTGACTTGTCTTATAAAAAAAGTTTTCTTCTAAAAACGCATTTTTTAAAACTTCGAGACAAACATAAACTTTGCATTGCTTGAATACCACTGTCTGCATTTGGCTTTTTGTTTGACAGCGAAGAAATTCATACAGCGAATGTTCAGAGGAACGAAAACTCTCTCAGTAAGTGAAAATCACTTCAAAAGGATAACACTTCCATTGCAAATCTCCTATCAGCAAGGGGCATGACATAGCACAATCCAATTAACCTGGGGCAGTCCAGTCAAGGTCCAACAGATCTTTCAAAATCCAGTTAACCTGGGGCGGTCCAGTCAAGATTTCAAGAAATCTCTCAATATGCAGAGTAATCTAATTCAAGACTCCTTCATCACCACTTGAGGCATTCGAATGTCAAAAGTGTTCAACAAATCAACTATCACATTTCCAGATTCGATTCCTGTATCCAGCCAGGGCACGTCTGAAGAGTTCCAGATCAACACCTGTAACAAGCCAGGAAAACATCTGTGAACGACCGATTGTAGACCAACCCCTGTAACAAGCCAGGAAATTATCTACATCACCACTTGGGGCATTCGAATGTCAAAAGTGTTCAAAAACCTGATGTAGTTTTACACAAGCTCATCCTCAGGAAGCCCTACACTGGTTCCTCTTCAAGACTTCTGAAAACAGTTTATGGATTCTTCCCAACAACGGATGTTAATCTATCAGCTTGTTCAGATGCAACCATTGAAAACAGTTTACGGACGCTTCCCAACAACGGACGCTGCTCTATTGCTTATTCAATCTCAAGATTTCTGAAAATAGTTTACGGGTTCTCCAAGTAACGGATGTTAACCTATCACTTGTTCAGATTCTTCTCAAGACGTCTGAAAACAGTTTACAGATTCTTCCCAACAACGGATGTTAATCTACCAACTTGTTCAGATGCAACCTTTGAAAACAGTTTACGGACGCTTCCCAACAACGGATGCTGCTCTATTGCTTATTCAATCTCAAGATTTCTGAAAATAGTTCACGGGTTCTCCAAGTAACGGATGTTAACCTATCACTTGTTCAGATTCTTCTCAAGACTTCTGAAAACAGTTTATGGATTCTTCCCAACAACGGATGTTAATCTACCAACTTGTTCAGATGTAACTTTTGAAAACAGTTTACGGACGCTTCCCAACAACGGACGCTGCTCTATTGCTTATTCAATCCCAAGATTTCTGAAAATAGTTCACGGGTTCTCCAAGTAACGAATGTTAACCTATCACTTGTTCAGATTCTTCTCAAGACTTCTGAAAACAGTTTATGGATTCATCTCAACAACGGATGTTAATCTATCAGCTTGTTCAGATGCAACCTTCGAAAACAGTTTACGGTCGCTTCCCAACAACGGATGCTGCTCTATTGCTTATTCAACTTCTCAACATTCTAAAAACAGTTTACGGGTTCTCCAGTAACGGATGTCAATCTATCGCTTGTTCAGATTCCAAGCCTTCACCTGTAGCAATCAGAGGACTCTCGCAATCCCCATCCAGAGAACCTTCCAGAAGCTAATTCCACTCAGAGTCAAGTTTCATTATCCCCAGCGATGCTAAAACTTCAAATTATCAATCCCCAGCGGAGCCAGACTAATGAACCTTCTCCCCACAGAGTTTTGGGAGGGCAAATCTTGAGTTCCCCAGTGAAGTCGCCAGAGTTACTTCCCACCGAGCTGAAGATTCTCAATCTTACCTCCCCAGCAGGAGTCTACTAGTTTGGAACTCCCCAGAAGAGGTCATCAGGAATTCTCTTCCCCAGCAGCAACCAGAGAATTATTCTCCCAGGCAGCAGTCAAGATTCTTTTATATGCAGCCAACTCAGGATTCATTTATCCTCGACAAGATAGCTCATCAGCTTACATGCGCATTCATCACATTCATGTCATAAACATTGATGTCACATACATTGCATCATGCATCATAACATTGCATACAACTAACCCTTTGCCTTTTCAGGTAAGATCAGTCGACAGACAAAGATCATCTCCCAAGATTCATCCAGAAATAGTTCAGATGTGACCCGGACACAGCGACATTCTGATACTTATTCCAGATGCATCCAGATGCAGTTTTATACGAACACATCATCAGGAAACCCTACACCGGTTCCTCTTCAACTTCAAGACTTCTGAAAACAGTTCACGGGTTCTCCAGTAACGGATGCTAACCTATCACTTGTTCAGATTCTTCTCAAGACTTCTGAAAACAGTTTACGGATTCTTCCCAACAATGGACGTTAATCTACCAACTTGTTCAGATGCCAACTTTTTGAAAATAGTTTACGGACGCTTCCCAACAACGGATGTGGCTCTATTGCTTATTCAATCTCAACTTCAAAATAGTTTACGGATTCTCCAAACATGGATGTCAATCTATTGCTTACTCGGACCCCCAATTCAGAGATGTTCCAAAGCATGGGTGCCTTTCTGATACTCGTCCACTCACCATTGACATACAGTTCAATATTTCCAAATGGCATCTTTAAGCCCATTATCAGATGGCATCTCAAAGCCCATCCCCCGACAAGATCCTGTCGCATCAGATGGCATCTTTAAGCCCATCACCAAATGGCATCTGTAAGCCCATTCACCTCTACCATCACATCGACGAGTGCAAATTTTCTAGGTACTTTAGTGTCCAATCTTCTTTTACCTTCAAGTCGCGAAAGGCAAACTTGCCAATCTAACTCTTCAGGTTCAAGAAGATTGAACAGGGGCAACTGTTGTACCCCAAAATTTGCCCTCGCATTTTTCCTCAAGAAATCACAGCTTCAGGCTTTTCCTGATCTTTCAGACTGGCTCAAGAATCGGTCAAATGGACTTTTCTCATCAGTCAGACACAATTAGGGTTTTATTGATTTTTCAGGACTCTGGATTGTTTCACACAGTTGGCTTAGGGTTTTGGTTGATTTTGGCTCAACTTTGATCAGGCGAACGCTCTTTGGAATTTAATCAGGAATTAGGGTTTTTGGGCACGTTCTCAGAAGGATTTGAATTCTACAGTGCTTTGCAAGACATTCCGAGATTTGGTTGGAATCCGCATTGTTTGATTTAATCAGTAAAAGAAGGCAGTTGGTTTGAATTCACGTTCGTTTGATTGAACCAGTCAAAAGATATATGCAGTTTGGATTTACAGTGCTTGGTAAGAAATCAGTAAGAAAGGAATGCGTCTGATCAGTTATTGCGTTTGACTGTGCTTTGCTTTGGATGATAGAAGCGCCAAGTTCATTTATTTTGATCAACGTAGAATCAATGTTTAGTTGATTATTTATTATTCTAAAGATTAAATATCTGGAATTTAATTTTCAGTTATTTTAATTTAAGGAACTATAAATAATAAGTAAATAATTGAAAAGGGATAAAAAAGAATTAACTGGATCAATAGAATTTTTATTTCATATTTAAATATTTGTTACAATTATTATTTAGATACAAGTATTCATTTACGAGGTATTTATAATAATAATAGTTACAATGATTAAATTGAAAATAAAACTATCCTATTTTTCTAAATATTCCTAAGTCCCCAATTCTTCATTCTTCATTTAGTGATGCTCCCCTCCATTCAAATTATTCATCTGCAAAAGGAAAAGAGGAAAGTCAATAGCAGATAAGTAATTAAAGAGACAAATAAATGAAATTCATCATTAAGGGCCACTGATTGGGATCAGTTAACCCTCTCTGCAAATCACGGGATTTCTCCCGGTTCACAAAGAGGGACGAGTTTATTTGCTAAAATTGAATGCACAAGTTTAAAAAATGCACAATTCAAAAATTGTCAAAATTGCATAAGTTCAAATCTCAAACAGCATGTTACAAAGCAAACAGCAAGTCCAAACCAAAGGTCCAAACTCAACTTTCTGCCAAAAAATATAAAGCAACTGTCACAAAGGTACCCAAGCTGTCAAAAGAAGATTTTGGAAAGATATCAAGCTGTCAAAAAGAAGAGATAAAATATGCAGAGAAAAAGTGATATGCAAGCAAGCTTCTGCATCATTTCCCAACAAATGGCCCTTTCAGAAAGTACACACAAAAACATATTTTAATATTCTTTGAAGTGTACTGGAGAGAGAAGAGGAGAGAAAAGAAAGCAGGTTTTTAGGCTTTAGGCAGGAATATAGAAAAATACAAAAACACAAGAACTGAACACAGTAGGGAAGAGAGAACAAAAAACCAACAACTCAAAAACCAGTAAGACCTGCATCAAACCTCACAAAACAGCAAAAAAACCAGTTCAAGCCTCAAAAGACCATAAACCATTTCCTACTGCATAAACCATACCTGTCTAAGCCTGCTGAAACCTCACAAACCTGTAAACCACGCCAAAACCACAACCTTGGCCTGAAACCATTTTCCTTAAACCATAAACCTACTGTCAAAAACAACAGAACAAACATAAACCCAAGACTGACCCAAGTTCTTCCAACCTGAACCATCACAAGCCATACCAGCATATGTCCATAAACCAGATAATACCACCCTGCCTGTCAAAAAAAACCTGATAACCATAAAAAACTCACCATAAGGCCTGTCCAGCTTCAAGCCTAATACATCAAACACAAAAGCCCACATGAGAACCCTCAGAGGAATGCTCATCATTGGGCCATAAACAAACATTCAAGGCAATAATAAAGGAATACTGGGGAAACTCAGAGCAAGGCAGCACTAACAAGTCAAAGAAGCATCAAGGCCACACCAAGCATTCAAAAGGCAACAAGGCGGTTGAAGCTAAGAAAGCATAAAACCCTCAGAACCCTAGGTTCATCCTTGGGCAAAGAGATAAAGAAGCATCAAAGGCATCCAACACAGGCAACAAAGGCAACATAAGCATGTAAACAAAGCCCTCAGAAAGTTCATCATTGGGCATAAAGAAAAAGCATCACATTAAACAAGCATACAGAAGAGGCAACTCAGGGACAAAAGGAACGAAATACCAGGCAACAGAAGCAAAGTACACAACGTCAAACCTCGCCGTCCGGCCTCCTAGCCTTCCCCACCTTCCTTCCTCCTTCTCCAGGTAGTATTTCACCCTCACTTTTCTTTCATAATACCTCAACAATCATTGCAATAAGAATCATAAATGAACAAAATCCACACATGTAAATCGTAACAAACCTAATCGAATTAGAAAATGAATTCACCGAATCCGTCACCCCCTAATGCCTTCGCTGGAGGGAAGAGGAGAATGGAGAGTGCTGGTGGCCATCGAGGAATTCAGAAGCGAACAAAGAAGGACGCGAAGAAGTTGAGAACGAGAAAGATGAGCGCCGCTGCTCACAAACCCTAAGCCAAATATCCCAACTGAAGAGAAATTCTCATAACCCTAAAACTGTGTTAAAATGCTAATGGGCCTTGCCCTCTCAAACGCCTAAGCCCGGTTGCCAAATTAACAAACACACCCCCTTTTCTTTTCTTTGCTCTTTTTCTTGGGCCCAAGCCCATTTATTTCTTCTTTTCATTCTTTTTTTTTACAAACTAAAATTTGTTTATTTTTTCTTTTAACTTAACTCTTTTAAATAATACATTAACTTTGTATAAAAAAAATGGAATACTAACATAATTAAATAAAAATACAAAATACGACAATAGTACTTCAATGCAAAAATACTTAAAAATACGTTTTTTTATATATATATACATACTTTAAATTCTTAACATTTAATTAAAACAATACTTTTTATACAAACACAATTAAAAATACATTTTTTTCTAATATACATAATTTAAATTTTAAACATTTAATTAAAATATTCTCTTTTTGTACATAATCAATAAAAATACATTTTTTTTATTACACCATAATTAAAATTGAAAACACCTTTTTTCTTTTAATTCAAATATTCTTATTAATAGTACAAAGATACCCTTTTTATATATCAAATGTAAAATAATAACTTTCAAACTTAGAATATTTTTCTTTTCATTAAAACATTCTCTTTGTACATATTAAGAAAATACAAGATTGCAAGGATTAATTAAATAAACATTTAATTCTTTAAGTCAAAACAATACTTAATACACATTCAATTTCACATCTCTAACCTGTAAATAATTACATACCCATACACGTATACACTTACACAATACATTTACATTGCTCCTATACACATTTGCTTATATTTGTATATTCGTTACATTTATATTTGATCGCAAATTCGATTTGGTTGTAACTTATTGGACATTATATTCCTAAGTCTCATCCCCATTCATAAACTTGTACCCCCACTCCCGGATACTTATTTTGTAATAGCGTAGACTTTACATTTTCGCAATTTACCGCTTTCAATTATACCATGGTTAGACCTAGGGTTTGCATGTATATAAAATCAAACGCTAGATAACCTAATACAAAACAAATACATAAAATCAATACACAATCACACTTGCACCCTCTAGGGTAATCCCACATGTTGCCTTCCAAAATGGGCCATGCTTGCACGTCGAGTATCTTTGGCAAAACCAATTCAAAATGATCATAAGTCCCTCGATGACGCTTTCGAATGTTGCCTAAAACGGAATGATCATAGTCCCTTCAAAGAAAATTGCCAAAGACACTTGGCACCATTGCATTCATGGTCCATACGATGACCCGCGCCTGTCCCGAACAAACTTCCTAAACGCAAGATTGTCCACCAAATTCAATGGTGGAACAAAATTGTTAAAAAAGGGTTGAAAACATAGAGAAAACCTTTGAGTACAATAGGGTAGACAAAACTCTTAGTTACTTGAGATCAACTTGCAAAAACACTTGCCTTCTTTTCAAAAACCACATTCCACAAGCACTTTCAAAACAAACTCTCAAAACATTTTGAAACATCTTTTCGAAAAGATACACACCTTTGTAAAATATTCGAGTAAAGAATTGTTACAAGGTTAGCCTAAGACAAGGCATCTTCTTCAAAAACATTTTCAAAACACACACACACACACCACAATTTCAAGCAATCGAAAATCAAGGCAAGTGATCTAAAAAACCAAGTAACTAAGAGCCCATGGATAACCATGGATGAAAAGGGTGCTAATACCTTCCCTTTTCATAATCTACCCCCCGGACCCACGAAATATCTCAAAAGGTTTTTGCTGTGCTTTTTTAACCTTTCCTTTAGGATAAAATAAAAAGTCGGTGGCAACTCTTGCTCAACCGCACAAGTGCGAATACAAACGCAAAACTCATAGTCAGTTCTCCCACCGTATCACAACAAGCATTAGTGGGATTTGATGAAAACGCGCACCAGTTATTCAAACCAACCATTCGCGTTTGGACACATCAGCTTCGTCCCCATTGTGTCTTTGTTTTCGCCTGCAAATATGAACAGATAGCGGGGGTTTTAAACCCCCACTAAATACAATATACAATAATAGCGATTAGAGCATGGTTCATCATAAATTGAGCGCGAGGTATGGTTTTAAATCGTTAGAAGATCCTGATTCCAATGGTATAGGTGTGGTTGGCCAATTTTTCCAAAGGAACGAAACCCTCTTTCAAAGTCCCTGAAACCCTAGAAAGCTCTCATGGTAACTTTGCATACAGGCCATATTAGTTCAATTGGATAACACCATTAGCTTCAGAGAGATCACATTAGTGTAAACCAACAATTAAAAGACATTAATCATGCATGGAAAATGGAATACGATTATCAAATTTTTCAAGAAAAGTAGAACACGGTTATACCAATTCCTTGAGTATGGAGGGTTGAATTTGATTGGAATGGCTTCCTGGATGAGTCAGGAGTGTAATGGAATAGTTATTTGGCTTTGAAACGAGCTCTAACTGTGAAAACAGTTTTCAATTTTTTTGGAAAAAATGCAAAGTTCTTCTCTCAATTCCTGCGCAGCTTTTCTTGTTCTTTTCATTAGGGTTGTGTTCTTGCATATATGTGGAATGAATTAGGTCAACAATCCAAGCCCAAAGCCTTGTATTCAATGATTTTCAAAATTTGATTTTCCTTATATCTTTTTCAATCTTTTTGTCATGAAGAACATGCCAATTATGGAAGATTTTCCTTTTTTGGACATGAAACGAATTGCCACCTTGCCTTAGTTGGATTTGCTGCATCAAAAAGATTTAAAAGCATTATTTTGTATTTTTCTCATATTTAATTTTAATTAAGTGAATTAATAATAATAAAAATTCAAATAATTAATAAAAAGTGATGAAATAACTCCCTTGGATGTCAATGGGTCGTGCATAGCTTTTGGGTGATGGTTCATGGAAGAAATTGTGGCCCATTAGCAATTTTGAGGCATTTGAAGCAAAGTTGACTTTTCAAAATTCCTAAAAATTTCCCAACTTCCACAAGGCATATCTTGCTCAATTTTTAAGCTTTGATCATGTTCTTGGACATTTTGGAAAGGTCTTGAAGTCCTCTAACCAATGCATTTAGTCCCATGTTATTTTGAGTTACCAATCTCAAGTTATGGTCTTTGACTTAAAGTGTCTTTTTGTTGACTTTTGAAAATGACCTATAATGTTGAGATTGATAACTTTTTGTGAGAGCATTTATTGGACTTGAAGTGTGAAGATGAGTTGTAGGAAATGTCATTCTATTCAAAATGAGCTTTGGATGGAATTTTTCTGATAAACCATGTGGAAGTTATGCCTTGGTCAATTTGCAGTTGACTTTTTCAGCTGTCCAAAAATAGAAACTTTTGCATCTTGAGACTTTTTGAGCCATGCCTTGAGAATCATGATCAAGCATTGATAAAATGATGTTTGTGGCTTCAAAATAAGATGTTGACCAAAATTTTTGACTTTTGACTGTCAAATGACCATTTTGCCCCTGCAGTTGACTGTTGAGCAATTAGGGTTTTTGACTGTGCAATTTGGTGCTGTGAGTCTTGAAACTTGGCATAAGGATGCTTGACAATGTTTATAGGCATGTGGGACTTGTTTGGACCCTTGGACACTTCAACTTCTTTGCCAGAACCAAAACCCTAATTTTTGACTGTTAGGAGGCCATTGAACTGTGCAACCCTTGAGAGATTTTGAACCTTGATCTTGGCAAATCTTGAAGAATATGGGAGGGCAAATTTTGGGGTACAACAGTTGCCCCTGTTCAATCTTCTTAGACCTGAGGATGTAGATTGGCTGACGTGCCTTTCGTAATCCGAAGGTGGAAGATGATTGAACACTAGAGTGCCCAGAAATTTGCGCTCACATGTTAGCAGTGTGATGATGGGAATGGGCTTACAGATGCCATTTGGAGATTGATGGATAGGAAGATGGGATTACAGATGCCATGTTGAGAGGTGATGAATAGGTGGATGGGCTTATAGATGCCATCTGGGTGTCGATGGCGTAAGAGTTTCCTTAGCGAGAACTTGCGTACCTCAACGGGACAGTGAGAGAACCTTGGACGATTACTACCTCAACAGTAACGATGAGAGAACCTTGGGCGATTACTACCTCAACAGTGACGATGAGAGAACCTTGGGCGATTACTACCTCAACAGTAACGATGAGAGAACCTTGGGTGATTACTACCTCAACAATAACGATGAGAGAATCTGGGGCGATTACTACCTCAACAGTAACGATGAGAGAATCTGGGGCGATTACTACCTCAACAGTAACGATGAGAGAATCTGGGGCGATTACTACCTCAACAGTAACGATGAGAGAATATGGGGCGATTACTACCTCAACAGTAACGATGAGAGAATCTGGGGCGATTACTACCTCAACAGTAACGATGAGAGAATCTCGGGCGATTACTACCTCAACAGTAACGATGAGAGAATCTGGGGCGATTACTACCTCAACAGTAACGATGAGAGAATCTGGGGCGATTACTACCTCAACAGTAACGATGAGAGAATCTTGGATGTCTTCTACTGCGTCTTCATCAGGAAAATCTTTAAGAATCGATTTAACTGGACTAGAGAAGGCCTTTGACTGGATCGGCATCAGAAAAATCTTTAGGAGTCGATTTAATTGAACCAGACGAGGTCTTGGAATCTTCAACTGGAATAAGAATCAGGGAGATCTTAGGGTGGATCTGACTGAACCAGAGAAGGCCTTTGACTGGATCGGCATCAGAAAAATCTTTAGGAGTCGATTTAACTGAACCAGGCAAGGTCTTGGAATCTTCAACTGGAATAAGAATCAGGGAGATCTTAGGGTCGATCTGACTGAACCAGAGAAGGTCTTGGATTAACTTTGACTGGATAAGAATCAGAGAAATCTTAGAATTGATTTAACTGAACCAGACTAAAGTCTTGGAATATAGCTGAGAACTTAACCAGATCTTTCCTGAAAGGTAAAGGTCAGTCATATGCAATGCATGATATGGATCGAGTAATGATGTTCTCAACATAAATTAGATTGTAAGGTCATGATGCGTATGTGCATGCTATAATGTATGGAAGTGCGATGTTTATGAATATGTGTTTTTGTCTAGGAAAGTAAATCCTTGACGGGTGCCGGGAAGTCACATCCTGGGATGATGTTGGAGAATAGTGCTTTGTTGTTTCCACTGGGGATGATAGTTGCAAGAATACCGGTAGGAGAAGATAACTCCGTTAGGGAATAAACTTGGCGAATAGATTACTCTGCGGGGGAAAATTACTCTAGCTACCTTGCTGGGGAACAATACTCTGTGGGGGAGAGTTACTTTGCTGAGATGTTGATGATAACTTCGCTGGGGGTACCGTTGTTATGTTGGAAGTTTTAATAGACTCCGCTGGGGATAAGGAGACTTCGACGAGGACGATCTTTCCGTGGCTTTTGGCTGAGGATAACCCAGTTATATCCTGGTAGGGAAATAACCTTTGAATAAAGCCGGGGGACGCGTTCGTGTTCTGCGAGGGATAAGCTTCCAGAATCTACTGGGGATAAGCTTCCTGCTGGGGAGATGATTCAAACTTTCCTGGAGAAATCTTGAACCATGCTGGACTCTCCTGGGGAAATCTTTGAGATATATTGGGGAAGTGGCTCCACTGAATATCTGGTATACCGCCGGGGAACAATCTTAGATTAAGATTGCCGGGGATGCTTGTTAAGAATATTCGTATATTGTGCTGGGGAATGTTGAGATCTGTGGGGGATACCCAACTTCCTTAAGGCTGATTGTATAACTTTGCTTGGGGAGAGTGCATGGACTTGCTGGCTCACTCTCTGGGGAATTAAGGTATATTGGTTATATCCTTCAGCTGAACCTACCTTGGTACCTTGATGGACAGAACAATTAGATCGCTTAGACCACTCATCATTGCCCCTGTTTCTAATGTTACCTGTAATTACCTTTGTTTCATATGCAAATATTTATGAATTAGCAATTATTGTCAAATGCATATATCACAAATTGAACCTTGGACGTTCTTCGCAAAACAAAACAGAAAAAGGAAAAAACAAAAGGCAATTTGTCTGAAAAGTGTATTTATATTGATTTTTGAATTTGCCTGTAAATAGGCGTTTATGTACAAGAGGCTGACGTCCTAGTAAGAGAGCGCCGCCGAATAAAAGAGTTTATACAATTTGTACAAAGGGAAAACAAAACAGCTATGTGAAAAGAATGATCCCACTGGGTTCCAACTCTGCTATCGCCTTTATATCTTCGAGCATCTCATCACTTGATGACCTAGCTAAAGATGAAGCTGATTGATCAATGCCGTCTGAACTTGATAGTTGACATCGGATTCTGGATGCAGAGTGATCCAATGAGACATAGTATTACGCTTTATCCCTAACTTTTTCCTGGACCGCCCTTTCGGGTTTTCAGTCCACCGGGATACCCATTTTTGCCCAAGCCGCCTTTTCAGGTTTTCGGCTTGCCGGGTGTACAGATTTTTTCATTTCATCCCTTCATTTTTCCCGAAGCCTTTTGGTTCGCCGGGAAGCCCTAATTTTTGCCTAGGTATTTCAACCTAGCGGGTCTTTATCATGCGTAGTATCTTTTTACTTTGTCTGCATTGGCGGGGTGAGGAAGGTCGTCACCATCCATGGTGGTTAGAATCATGGCTCCTCCTGAGAACACATGTTTAACCACAAATGGCCCTTCGTACATAGGGGTCCATTTGCCCCTGGGATTACTCTGAGGAAGGATGATACGTTTGATTACCAGATCCCCAACTTGATATTCTTGTGGTCTGACCTTTTTGTTAAATGCCCTGATCATCCGTTTTTGGTACGTCTGACCATGACAAATAGCATCAAGTCTCTTTTCGTCAATCAGGTTTAATTGATCAAGTCGTGTCTGGATCCAATCATCTTCGCTCAGATCTGCATCCTTCATTATCCGGAGAGAGGGTATCTGCACTTCAATCGGTAAGACTGCCTCCATGTCGTAGACCAAGGAGAAGGGAGTTGCCCCGGTTGACGTCCTTGCTGAGGTATGGTACCCATGTAGAGCAAACGGTAACATCTCGTGCCAATCTTTATAGGTCACTGTCATCTTCTGCACGATTTTCTTGATATTCTTATTCGCTGCTTCTACAGCCCCATTCATCTTCGGCCGGTAAGGAGAAGAGTTGTGGTGCTGTATCTTAAATTGTTCGCAGAGCTCAGTGATCATCTTGTTATTGAGATTGGTACCGTTGTCTGTAATGATCCTTTCTGGGACGACGTATCGACAGATCAGATTGTGCCGAATGAACCGTGCCACAACATTCTTGGTTACAGTAGCATAGGAAACTGCTTCAACCCACTTCGTGAAGTAATCGATCGCTACTAGGATGAAGCGATGCCCATTGGATGCCGTGGGTTTAATCTCACCGATCATATCTATGCCCCACATTGCAAAAGGCCAAGGTGCAGTCAGGACATTCAGAGGGACTGGAGGAACATGCACCTTGTCTGCGTAAATCTGGCATTTGTGACACGTCCGAGAATGTTGGTAACAGTCGGCTTCCATTGTGGACCAGAAATACCCTGCCCGAAGGATCTTCTTTGCCATGGTGTGTCCACTGGAATGTGTTCCGAAGGTACCCTCATGCAGTTCTGCCATGATCCTTTCTGCTTCAGTCTTATCCACACAATGCAGTAAGGTCGAATCATGGTTTCGCTTGTACAGGATGCCATTGCTAAGAAAGAACTTTGCAGCGAACCTTCTCAGAAACTTCTTGTCGTTGACAGATGCACCTTCAGGGTATTCCTGAGCTTCCAAGTATCTCTTCACCTCATGGTACCAAGGTTTCTCAGTCACTACCTCAGCCTCGAGATCACAACAGTATGCCGGTTCGTCCAGTTTCCAGATGATGACCCGGGGAGCCTCATTGTCCCATTTGACTTTGAACATGGAAGACATTGTAGCTAACGCGTCCGCCAACTGATTCTCCTCTATCGGGAAGTGTTCAAAATTTATCTCTGTGAAGTGGGGGATCAATGTCAACACACATTCTCTGTAAGGAATAAGATTCAGATGTTTCGTATCCCACTCGCCTTTGATCTGATTGATCACGAGAGCGGAATCTCCGAAGACACTCAGAAACTTGATCCTTAAGTCGATTGTCGCTTGGAGACCCATGATGCATGCCTCATACTCTGCCATGTTGTTGGTGCAGTTGAAACATAGCCGGGCAGTGAGTGGAGTATGAGTGCCTTGAGGGGATATTATCACAGCGCCGATACCGTTACCCAAAGCGTTGGAGGCTCTGTCAAAGTGCATAGACCATCGGGATCCTTCCTCAGGTCCTTCATCCGGTCCAGGTACTTCACAGTCAGTCACTATCATGATGCTCTCGTCCGGAAACTCGAAGTTCATTGACTGATAGTCGTCTACTGCCTGGTGTGCCAAGTGGTCGGCCAATACACTTCCTTTGATGGCTTTCTGAGTCGTATATTGTATGTCGTATTTCGTCAAGATCATTTGCCATCTTGCTATTCTCCCAGACAGAGCAGGCTTTTCAAATATGTACTTTATTGGATCCATCTTTGAGATCAACAAGGTAGTGTGAGTCAGCATATACTGTCTCAGCCGGCGAGCAGCCCATACCAAAGCGCAGCAAGTTTTCTCGAGCAGTGAGTATCGGGTCTCACAGTCGGTAAACTTTTTGCTAAGGTAATAAATGGCATGCTCTTTTCGGCCAGACTCGTCATGCTGCCCCAGCACACATCCCATTGAGTTGTCAAGTACTGTCAGGTATAGTATCAGAGGTCTCCCTTCAACTGGTGGCATAAGAATGGGTGGTTCTTGGAGATACTCTTTGATTCTGTCAAAGGCGGCCTGACATTCATCATTCCAACGTACTACCTGATCTTTCTTCAGCAGCTTGAAGATTGGCTCACAGGTAGCGGTTAGGTGCGAGATGAACCGAGCAATGTAATTCAGGCGTCCTAGAAAGCCTCTGACCTCTTTCTCTGTCTTAGGAACTGGCATCTCTTGAATGGCTTTAACCTTGGCAGGGTCCACTTGAATACCCTTGTCGCTTACGACGAAGCCTAGCAACTTTCCAGATCTAACCCCGAAGGTGCACTTGTTCGGGTTCAACCTCAGCTTGTACAGTTTCAGACGGTCAAACAGTTTCTGCAGATGATCAAGGTGTTCCTCCTTTGTTTGAGACCTTGCAATCATGTCGTCGACATACACTTCAATCTCATGATGGATCATGTCATGAAATAAAGCGACCATGGCACGTTGGTAGGTTGCCCCAGCATTCTTCAACCCGAATGGCATGACCTTGTAGCAGAAGGTGCCCCACTGAGTGACAAAGGTAGTCTTGTCCATGTCTTCAGGAGCCATCTTGATCTGATTATACCCTGAAAAACCATCCATGAAGGAGAACACCTTATGCTGAGCAGTATTGTCAACCAGGAAATCAATGTGAGGTAGGGGAAAGTCATCTTTGGGGCTGGCCCTGTTCAGATCCCTATAATCGACACACATTCTGACCTTACCATCCTTCTTTGGTACCGGCACCACATTAGCAACCCAATGAGGGTAAGAAGTCACTGCAAGAAACCCGGCATCGAATTGCTTCATAACCTCAGCTTTGATCTTCTCAGACATCTCTGGACGCATACGACGGACCTTTTGCTTAACCGGAGGGCAGTCTTCCTTGGTAGGCAAGTGATGGACCACAATGTCGGTATCCAACCCAGGCATGTCTTTGTAGGACCAGGCGAAGATCTCCACATAATCATGTAACATCTGAGTCAATCGTTGTTTCACGCTAAGCTCCAGATCGGCACCAATCTTAACCTCCTTTCTATCTGTCTCAGTACCCAGATTTATCATTTCCAATGGCTCTTCATGTGGTTGAATTGCCCTCTCTTCCTGGAGTAACAGTCTTGCAAGCTCGCCAGGCACTTCGCAATCATCTTCACCTTCGTCTTCGGCTAAGTTGATCGGATTTTCGAAGTCATAACTGGCAGTAGCAGAGTCGTTACCAGTGAGATCCAGAGTGGATTGAAACCTGTATGAGTGAGTGTGTGTAAATACAGCTGTTTTGCAATATATAAAGAAAGGAAAGAAAGAAAAGGAGCATAAGATTTGAAGTGCGAGAAAACGTCCAAGGTCTTTATTCATGATATATGAAATGACAATTAATATGCCCTCACAAATGAAGCCACGGTGCCCCGGGTAAGACACCGGGCCATAGAGTTTCAATTCATTGTTTATTACAAATAACAAAAACAAAGGAATTCATTACTGCGTAACAAAAGTAACAGGTGTATGATCTTTGGCGGTCCAATTGTTCAATCCACCGTCAGTCGTCGGGTAGATCCAGCTATCGAACTCCGATTCTTCCACTTCGTCTTCATCCCCAACAGCATTCACTCCTGGATTGGTGATGAGCACAGGAGGTCTTCCGGTTTTAGCTTTGCGCACAGCCCTCTGAGCCTCTACAGTAAAACCCAGTCCAAACTTGTCAGTTTTAAGAGTGAAATCAGGGAGCCTGCCCCAGTTAGCACATTCACCTTTCTCGATTATGGCCCGGGCGTCTTTCAAGGAAGCCATCTTCAAGGGAAAGTCCTCTTCAACCACTGTTTCTGCTGCTGCCAATGTTGGAGGTACCTCTTCAAAATGCTGAAAGGGGGTTTCAATAAACTCCCCGTCCATCTTGATATACCGGAAGGAATTCAAATGACTAACCATATATTCCTCCTCCCCTTGCACAGTGACGATCTTCCCTCTGACAGGGTACTTGAGCTTCTGGTGCAGGGTAGAGGTCACTGCCCCAGCTTTGTGAATCCAAGGTCGACCCAGTAAACAGGAATAAGATGGACGAATATCCATCACATAGAAAGTTGAGTCGAATACTTGGGAACCAACACGAATGGGAATGTCTACCTCTCTATGAACCATCCTCTTCGATCCGTCAAAGGCTCGAACAATGATGTTGCTAGGTTTCAATTCCAGGCCCTCACAATCCAACCGGTCTAAGGCCTTCTTGGGCAACACATTCAGGGAAGAACCGGTGTCCACCAACACGTGAGCAAGAGTAGTGCCCCTGCATTCAATAGAGACATGCAGGGCATCATTGTGGTTCTTTCCCTTAGCAGTAAGGTCAGCATCCGAGAAACCCAAACCATTGTCAGCTGTCAAATTGGCTACGCAATCAGTAAACTGGTCTGCAGAGGTCTCTTGTGGCACATGGGCCGTCTTTAGAAATGAAATCATGGCCTTAGCATGGGCCTCTGAGCACGGCAGCAAGGAGAGCATAGAGATTTCGGAGGGGGTATGCCCCAGCTGTTCAACGACATTGAAGTCGCTCTTCTTGATTATCTTAAGAATCTCCTCCATCTCTTGCTGGGAGGCTTCAACATTCACAGATTTTGGTGCCTTCATCCGGGCAGGCTCATCATCAATCCCTTTGCCCCGAGTATTAGATGACTCGGCAGCAGGGGAAGCAACTTGATCAGAAGTGGAAACGGGCGCACTTGCAGGTGTTATAATGAGAGGTCTTCGAATAGTTGGTGGCGTAATGTCAGGCGAGAAGAGCCTGCCACTGCGGGTTACTTTTGTTGGGCCAGTGATATTGCTGATGCTGGTACCAGTGTTGAACTCTTGCTTTATACCATGTACATATACGTCTGCCCCATAGTGCCACGGGACAGCCTTATCAGATTCTTGGGGAGAGGCCCCGGAACAGTAATAACAATGGGTGCGACAGTCATGATTTTAACCGGCTTCCTCGGGGGAGCCTTGATTGGATTGTTGAAAATTGTAACGACAGATACTTCTTCCACCGGAACAAACGGAACAGCGGTCTTCTTGAAGAGAATCTCCTTGCTATCCATCAGACTTTGGATGCCTAACTTCAGCAACGGATAACCAGTAAGGGAAACAATACACAAAAGGCAACCCTCGCTACAACCCGGAAATAAACCGGCTAGCAGCAAGTTCCTCTTAACAGTCAACAGAGGGGTAGCTACATCATTCACAGAAACGGCATACAAGTCTTCATCAATGGCATTTACTCCATGCTGGGGCATAGGAGCAGTCACCACATTTGGCCTCTCAGGCGCTTCAAATTGTATTTACTTCGCGTCAATAAGGTCCTACACCTTATTCCTCAGGGCCCAGCAGTCATCAGTAAAATGCCCCGGGCTATCGGAGTGATAAGCACAGCGAGCATTTGGATTATACTTGGGAGATGCAGTATTCACAACCTTTGGAGCCTCTCTGACAGTCACTAGGTTGGTTGATAACAGTTGCGGCAAGATTTGTGATAGGGTCATACTCAGACGGGTAAACTCTCTTCTGGGTCTCTCAACCCTTTGTTGATTGGTTTGCCGAGGAGCGGCAGCAGGTTTAGCAATCACCACCGTGTTGACAGATTGGCGGCGCTCTGGTTTATCTTGCCTTCTAGGCCCATACACAGCACTGGCCTCCTTCTTAAAGGGTTTCTTCTCAGAACTTGAAGACGCACCTTTCTGAATCTTTCCTGACTTCATACCAGCCTCTATCCTTTCCCCAGTCAGAATGAGGTCAGTGAATCCTGCAGATGAATTACCGATAAGATGATTGAAAAATGGCCCGGAGAGGGTCCCCAAGAACATATCCACTAGCTCGCGGTCTGTTAACGGAGGCTGCACCCTGCCAGCCAGGTCCCTCCACTTCTGTGCATACTCTTTAAAACCTTCGCCTGATCCTAGCGACATACCCTAGAGTTGGGTACGTGTAGGAGCAAGGTCGGCATTATATTGATACTGCTTGTAAAAAGCAGTAGCCAACTCCTCCCAGTTACGAACCTTGGTTCCATCCAGCTGATAGAACCATTCGAGATGAGTCCCTGAAAGACTCTCCTGGAAGAAGTGGATCCACAAGTTCTTATCCACGGTGTACGGCTGAATCTTCCGCACATAAGATCTGAGGTGTAGCTTAGGGCAAGAAGCCCCGTCATACTTGGTGAAAGATGGTGCTTTAAACTTGTGAGGGATGATCACACCAGTAGATAAACCCAAGTCTCCAAAATCCAAGCCAGGCACTTGTTGAATCTCCATGGCGTTCAGACGGTCTTCCAACTGCTTGTACCGGTGTTCAGCTGGAGGATACTGTTCCTCATTAAAATTAGTCTCGTTGTCAGAGACTACTGGACTTGGAGCCTTTCCCCCCTAGGGACTGTCTTTTCCTACAGAAGAACCAGCTTCCTCATTCTGCAGAGTATTACCAAACCTCCGGCCCGAGTTGAAAAGAACAATTCTCTTCTTCTTCTTCTTCTTCTCCTTCTTCAGGAGCAAAGTCTTCAGCTCTTCTTGGCCTTGAGCCAAACCCATGATCAGCTCTTGAAATTGTGCGTTCTGCGCCTGAAGGGCCTTGATAGACATCTCGGTTGATGATTCAGGGTTCATGATGCTGAAATAAACAGCGAAGAACAGTAAGCAACCTGAAAAGAAGAATACCTACTATGCACATGATGAATGGAATGCGTATGATTTATGTTTTCAAAGTCAATCGGGAATCAACTTTGTAAACAAAAGGAACACACTTCATTAGAGTCAACTTTGCAATTTAATTGTTCAATAGGTTGCCCTTAGGCGTTACATAAAAATGGAAATACTGAAAAGGGAAATAAAACTGTAAAAGAACATCCAAAGCTCATCATTGATCCCAGGGTCTCCTCTTCTCAGTACGGATGTAGTCATTCAGAGCTCGCTCATTCTCCAACTGCTTTGTCAGCTTCTGTATCTTCAATTCCTGCTCGTTGAACTTTTCCCGGTAAGAATCCCGTTCTTCTCGCAGTTGCGCCCAAGACCTCTTTAATGTCTCATAATCAGTAGGTATCTGAGGAGGGAGGACAGTTGGAGGAGCCCCATCTTGGTCAGGATACTCAAGAATGACGGGTCTGACAGCTTCGTATGGCATACCTAACTTCTGAGCACGGATGCGAACCCATTTGAAGTAGGCTTCCATAGGTAGGGAAGTCTTTGGCCCCAACTCTTGTGGGTCAGCTTTATGAACTCTGTCCCAAGCCTTAATGAACCTACGACGCAGCTCGTCACTATCCACCTGAAACTCAAAACTGATGTGAGGCACCAACATCTCATGAGGCCCTGCTCTTCTGGCCCTTCCAAACTGACGGAGCGCTAGACATGGATTGTAAGAGATTCCTCCTTGAGTACCAATCAAAGGAACATTAGGGTATTCTCCATAACGATCAATAACAGCTATCTCATCCAAACCTCTGAAAGTCCAAATGATGTCCTTTTCAGTGAGAGACATTAACCTATGAGCCCAGCCTTTTCCTTCTTGGTTCTTCAGCACGAACTTAGGGAGGTGCGAAATAAACCACCTCACCAACAAAGGGATACAACACCACAGAGTTCCTCGTCTTCGGGCAGTACGAGCATAAAGTTGTTGCAGGATGTCACCCAAGAGAGTGGGCACAGGATTCTGAGACATGAAGATCCTTATGGCAGTGACATTGACGAAGTTGTCAGGATTAGGAAATAAGACTAGACCATAGATTAAGAGAGCCAGGATGTCTTCATATGCCCTAAAGTCCAAGTCATTCCAGAAACTGTTAGCTTTACCAATCAGAAACTTGGCCAGGAAACCCTTAACTCCGCTTCTAGTCACCCAGTTGTCCATTACTTCTTGATGGGTCAAGGGAAGAGCTGCAGCAACCTCCTCAAGCCTGAGGGTCTTTTCCCAACCAATGTAAGGAGTCTGATCCAAGATAGGAATGCCAAGCAAATCAGAGAACTCTTCCAGGGTAGGGACCAGCTGGAAGTCTTGAAAGGTGAAGCACTGGTATAGAGGGTCATAGAACTGGGTCAGGACACTCATCAGCTGTTGGTCCCACTTTGCCGTGACTAAACTGAGAAGAGAACCATGCCTCTGGATGAAGGAAGTAGTATTTGGAATTCTACTAACCAACTCTTCAAGCAACTCAGGTGGGTGAACAAAGTTGAATCGGATAGTATTCCTTCGCATAGGCATCATGATGTCCTACAAAACAGAGCAAAGGTGAAACCCTCTTGTCTTTGAAATGGTCAGTCTTTATGCAGGATGCATGCAATGCTCATGATGGCATGATGTTATGATAAAGCACACCACAAATATTTACAAAGGCAAACATGATAAGGCACACAAGTCACACAAGACAAGCCCTTAGAGTTTAGGCCAGCATGAGGTCTAGGCATTACCCTCTTTCAGTTTGTTGGTTCATACCTGTCCTATCAAAAGTAATCGGGTTCTTAGAGGATCCCAGTATCATTGACTATCCTCAATCGGTCATAACTCCAGCATCGCAATCTTTTCTTGCGGCCAGAACCATCACGAGAGTTTAGCCTCAATGGGCGTAGCATACCGCTACTGTTCTATTGGCCAAGTTGTGTCATTTAAGGTTCTAAGGTCTGTTGGTGCTTAATGACTCCTCAGAAGACCCATATTCTCCTCGTTGCAACACAAGGGATATCAGTACAGACCAAGGTGCCACACCAACGTAGCCACTGCTTCACCCATGTCAGTCTACGCCGGACAGGTCCCTCACAGCTTATGCTACCTAAACAGGGTATCCCCAGATCCGGGTTAGGATCTATGTAACTCCGATGCAACCCACAATTTAAAGCAAACAAGTCAAAACAATTGAAAACACAGTTATGAACTATCCTAAGGTACACCTCACTCAAAGATATTCCCCAGCAGAGTCGCCAGTTCTATGATCGGTGGATCTGGAACTGACTGTTTAACGTTGGTTCGCGAAATGTCGCGGAAGCAAGAGTCGCCACCGTCTTTTATTTTCTCCAATATGGAAAGGACAAAAGCACAGCAAAATTCCTTATGAGATAGTTTCTCGGTTCGGGAGGTAGATTTATAGAAAGGGAAGGTGTTAGCACCCTTTCTATCCATGGTTATCCATGGGCTCTTAGATACTTGCTCATTTGTGTTTTCAAAATGTTTGTTTGCTTTTCAAGGTGAGTGGGTTTGAAAAAGTTTCGTTTAAAATTTCAGTTCGACTCTTGTATCAGTCCTCAAGAGTGTTTGAAAAATTGTTTTGAAAGCTTTTTGAAATGTGTCAGTGTGAAAAGAGTTTTTTGATTTGTTTTTGAAATAGAGCAAGTATCTACGAGTCATCTACCTACCCTAAGGAATTAGGCTGTGTAAATGTCCTTAAGATAGTGCCATCCCACCATTGAGAGGTAGGTAGCACCACCGTTGGAGGTGTTCGGGTCAATTCGAGGGTCAGGGACAGTGTGGCCACCGAGCAACAGTAAGACACCTTAGAAGCTACCCTTATGCCATGTTCATGGACATAAGGACTTACTAAAACGTCCTATACTCGACGACCACGTTTCGAGGGGCAAGGCAACAGTGAGGCGTACCCTAGGAGTGGTGTGTGAATTGTGTGTCATTTTCAGTTATTATTTGTCTTGTCATGCATTGGGTGAGCTACGCTTCGATTTTATTTGGGTATACATTCTTTCATGTGATTAACAGTTAAAATGTGCGGGAATTAAAATGCGGAAAATAAAAGTCCTACGCTATTACAAGGCGCGGGTCCATACATCGCCAAATTAACAAAACCTGATTTTGAATAAAAGTGCGGAAAGTAAATGTCCTAATTATCTATTACAAGGCCTTGGGGCAAATACATTATATCCACAAAAGAAATAAAAATAAATGCGAAAAGAAATTAGAATCGGGTGCGAGGGCGTTGGACCCTTTAAAGAAATTAAATTAAAATTACAAATTAATTAATGATGGAATAAAGAAAAGAAATTATTTTTAATGTTTTTTTTGGTATTTTATGAAATAAAGAAGATTAATTGAAATTAGAAATTAAAATAAAAAGGCCTAGTTCTAAGTTTGTTTTTAATTATTAAAAAAATGTTTAAGTTTAACCTAATTTAGTCTTAATTAATTAATTACAAGTTTATTTACAAAACTAATTAATGGTTAATAATAATAAGAAGAAAAATTTAATTGTTGAGAAAAAGAATAAAAAATCTAAAACCTAATTTCTACCTATTTTAGTTATTTAGAAAAATAATTAAAGTTAAAACCCTAAATTAAAACTAAATTGGTTATTAAATTTATTTACAAAACTATTGATGAATTAAAAATTAAATAAAACATATTTTTATTTTTAATGGTTTCTGGTTTTTTGTGTTTTATGAAAATTAATTTTATGGAATTAAATAAAACAATTAACATGATTAAAATAAATAAAAGAAAAGAATAAAAAGAGAGAAAGAAAATGCAAACATGGGGGGTGGTTGACCCAATTTTGGAGGTTAATTTGCAGCAATTAGGCCCATTGAATGAGGCCTTTTTGACTTTTCAGTGGTCACGTGTAGAATGATTGACTAGCGTCCATGGTGATCTGCACGTCCTGGCCATTGGATGGAGCCTCTGGGCGCGTGGCAAGCCAGATGGTGAAGACATATGGTACTCCCTTGAGTGTGATAATCACCTGAACATGTAAACATAAAAAATATGGAGAAATATGGGGGACCTGGGAATCGAACCCAGGTCCCAATGCCTGCATGCCAGCATGCTAACCAAGTGAGCTAGTGTGTTTCTTTGATATTATGATGGATAAGAATTATTATGAGAGAGAACAAGCATTAGTGGGATTTGATGAAAACGTGCGCCAGTTATTCAAACCAACCATTCGCGTTTGGACACATCAGCTTCGTCCCCATTGTGTCTTCGTTTTCGCCTGCAAATATGAACAGATAGCGGGGGTTTTAAACCCCCACTAAATACAATATACAATAATAGCGATTAGAGCATGGTTCATCATAAATTGAGCGCGAGGTATGGTTTTAAATCGTCAGAAGATCCTGATTCCAATGGTATAGGTGTGGTTGGCCAATTTTTCCAAAGGAACGAAACCCTCTTTCAAAGTCCCTGAAACCCTAGAAAGCTCTCATGGTAACTTTGCATACAGGCCATATTAGTTCAATTGGATAACACCATTAGATTCAGAGAGATCACATTAGTGTAAACCAACAATTAAAAGACATTAATCATGCATGGAAAATGGAATACGATTATCAAATTTTTCAAGAAAAGTAGAACACGGTTATACCAATTCCTTGAGTATGGAGGGTTGAATTTGATTGGAATGGCTTCCTGGATGAGTCAGGAGTGTAATGGAATAGTTATTTGGCTTTGAAACGAGCTCTAACTGTGAAAACAGTTTTCAATATTTTTTGGAAAAAATGCAAAGTTCTTCTCTCAATTCCTGCGCAGCTTTTCTTGTTCTTTTCATTAGGGTTGTGTTCTTGCATATATGTGGAATTAATTAGGTCAACAATCCAAGCCCAAAGCCTTGTATTCAATGATTTTCAAAATTTGATTTTCCTTATATCTTTTTCAATCTTTTTGTCATGAAGAACATGCCAATTATGGAAGATTTGCCTTTTTTGGACATGAAACGAATTGCCACCTTGCCTTAGTTGGATTTGCTGCATCAAAAAGATTTAAAAGCATTATTTTGTATTTTTCTCATATTTAATTTTAATTAAGTGAATTAATAATAATAAAAATTCAAATAATTAATAAAAAGTGATGAAATAACTCCCTTGGATGTCAATGGGTCGTGCATAGCTTTTGGGTGATGGTTCATGGAAGAAATTGTGGCCCATTAGCAATTTTGAGGCATTTGAAGCAAAGTTGACTTTTCAAAATTCCCAAAATTTCCCAACTTCCACAAGGCATATCTTGCTCAATTTTTAAGCTTTGATCATGTTCTTAGACATTTTGGAAAGGTCTTGAAGTCCTCTAACCAATGCCTTTGGTCCCATGTCATTTTGATTTACCAATCTCAAGTTATGGTCTTTGACTTAAAGTGTCTTTTTGTTGACTTTTGAAAATGACCTATAATGTTGAGATTGATAACTTTTGTGAGAGCATTTCTTGGACTTGAAGTGTGAATATGAGTTGTAGGAAATGTCATTCTCTTCAAAATGAGCTTTGGATGGAATTTTTCTGATAAACCATGTGGAAGTTATGCCTTGGTCAATTTGCAGTTGACTTTTTCAACTGTCCAAAAATAGAAACTTTTGCATCTTGAGACTTTTTGAGCCATGCCTTGAGAATCATGATCAAGCATTGATCAAATGATGTTTGTGGCTTCAAAATAAGATGTTGACCAAAAAATTTGACTTTTGACTGTCAAATGACCATTTTGCCCCTGCAGTTGACTGTTGAGCAATTAGGGTTTTTGACTGTGCAATTTGGTGCTGTGAGTCTTGAAACTTGGCATAAGGATGCTTGACAATGTTTATAGGCATGTGGGACTTGTTTGGACCCTTGGACACTTCAACTTCTTTGCCAGAACCAAAACCCTAATTTTTGACTGTTAGGAGGCCATTGAACTGTGCAACCCTTGAGAGATTTTGAACCTTGATCTTGGCAAATCTTGAAGAATATGGGAGGGAAACTTTTGGGGTACAACACCTACCAAGGCTCCCCCGAGGAAGCCCGTCAAAATCATGTCTGTTGCACCCATCATCATTACTGTTCCGGGGCCCCTCCCCTATAAATCTGACACGGCTGTCCCATGGCACTATGGGGCAGATGTGTATGTGCTTGGAGTGAAGCAGGATTTCAACACTAGTACCGGCATCAGTAACATCACCGGTCCCGCTAAATTTACTCGCAGTGGCAGGCTCTTCTCGCCTGACATTGCGCCATCAGTTATCCGAAGACCTCTTATCATCACGCCTGCAAGTGCGCTTGTTTCCCCCCCTGATCAAGTTTCCACCCCTGCTGCCGAGTTATCTGACACTCGGGGCAAAGGGATTGCTGATATGCCTGCCCAGATGGAGGCACCAAAGACTGTTAGTGTTGAACCCTCCCAGCAAGAGATGGAGGAAATTCTCAAGATCATCAAGAAGAGTGATTTCAACGTCGTTGAGCAGTTGGGGCATACCCCTTCTAAAATCTATATGCTATCACTGTTGTTGTGCTCGGAGGGCCATGCCAAGGCCCTGATTTCATTCCTAAAGACGGCCCATGTGCCACATGAAACGTCGGCTGATCAATTTACTGACTGTGTGGCCAACTTGACCGCTGACAATGGTTTGGGTTTCTCCGATGCTGATCTGACCGCTAAGGGAAGGAACCATAATGATGCCCTGCATGTCTCCATTGAATGCAGGGGCACTACTCTTGCACACGTGTTGGTAGACACCGGTTCTTCACTGAACGTACTGCCCAAGAAGGCCTTAGACAGGTTGGATTGTGAGGGTTTGGAGTTGAAGCCTAGTAATATCGTGGTCCGAGCCTTTGACGGGTCGAAGAGGATGGTACATGGTGAAGTAGATATTCCGATCCGGGTTGGTTCCCAAGTCTTTGATTCAACATTCTATGTGATGGACATTCGTCCATCCTATTCTTGTTTACTGGGTCGTCCTTGGATCCACAAGGCTGGAGCGGTGACCTCCACTCTACATCAGAAACTCAAGTACCCGGTCAGAGGGAAAATTGTTACAGTGCAAGGGGAGGAAGAATACATGGTTAGTCATCTGAACTCGTTCTGGTATATTGAGATGGACGGGGAATTCATCGAAACCCCCTTTCAACATTTTGAAGAGGTGCCTCCAACATTGGCGTCAGCAGAGACAGTAATTGAAGAAGACTTTCCATTGAAAATGGCTTCCTTGAAGGTCGCCCGGGCTGTGATTGAAAAAGGTGAATGTGCAAACTGGGGCAGGCTCCCTGATTTTACTCCAAAGACTAACAAGTTTGGGCTGGGTTTCACTGCAGAGGCTCAGAGGGTTGTACGCAAAGCAAGGATTGGAAGACCTCCCGTGTTCATCACCAATCCGGGAGTGAATGCTATTGAAGGCGATGCGGAGGAATCTGAGTTTGATAGCTGGATCTACCCGACGACCGACGGTGGACTGAACAATTGGACTGCAAAAGACTACATACCTGTTACTTTTGTTACTCAGTAATGAATTCCTTTGTTTTTTAAATAAACAATAAATTGAAACTTTATGGCCCGGTGCCTTACCCGGGGCACCGTGGTTTCATTTGTGAGGGCTTATTACTTGTCATTTCCATATATCATGAATAAAGACATTGGACGTTTTTCGCATTTCAAATCTTGTGCTTCCTTTCTTTCTTTCTTTATATATTGCAAAACAGCTATATTTACACACACTCACTTATACAGGTTTCAATCCACTTTGGACCTCACTGGTAACGACTCTGCTACTGCCAGTTATGACTTCGAAAATCCGATCAACTTAGCCGAAGACGAAGGTGAAGATGATTGCGAAGTGCCTAGTGAGCTTGCAAGACTGTTACTCCAGGAAGAGAGGGCCATTCAGCCACATGAAGAGCCAGTGGAAACGGTAAATCTGGGTACTGAGACAGACAGAAAGGAAGTCAAGATTGGTGCCAATCTAGAGCTCAGTGTGAAACAACGGTTGATTCAGATGTTGCATGATTATATGGAAATCTTCACCTGGTCCTACGAAGACATGCCTGGGTTGGATATGGATATTGTGGTTCATCACCTGCCTACCAAGGAAGACTGCCCTCCGGTCAAGCAAAAGGTCCGCCGTATGCGTCCAGAGATGTCCGAGAAGATCAAAGCTGAGGTTATGAAACAATTTGATGCCGATTTTCTAGCAGTGACTTCTTACCCTCAATGGGTTGCCAACGTGGTTCCGGTGCCGAAGAAAGATGGTAAGGTCAGAATGTGTGTTGACTACAGGGATTTGAACAGGGCGAGCCCCAAGGATGACTTCCCTCTTCCTCACATCGACTACCTTTGAACAGGGCGAGCCCCAAGGATGACTTTCAAGTTATAATCAGATCAAGATGGCTCCTGAAGATATGGAAAAGACTACCTTTGTTACTCAGTGGGGCACCTTCTGCTACAAGGTCATGACATTCGGGTTGAAAAATGTTGGGGCAACCTACCAACGTGCCATGGTTGCTTTATTTCATGACATGATCCACCATGAGATTGAAGTATACGTCGATGATATGATTGCAAGGTCCCAAACTGAGGAGGAACACCTTGACCATCTACAGAAGCTGTTTGACCGTTTGAAGTTGTACAAGCTGAGGTTGAACCCGAACAAGTGCACCTTTGGGGTAAGATCTGGGAAGTTGCTAGGCTTCGTCGTGAGCGACAAAGGTATTCAAGTGGACCCTGCCAAAGTGAAAGCTATACAAGAGATGCCAGTTCCCAAGACAGAGAAAGAAGTCAGAGGCTTTCTAGGACGTCCAAATTATATTGCCCGATTCATCTCGCATCTAACTGCTACCTGTGAACCAATCTTCAAGCTACTGAAGAAAGATCAAGTAGTACGTTGGAATGATGAATGTCAGGCCGCTTTCGACAGAATCAAAGAGTATCTCCAAGAACCACCCATTCTTATGCCACCGGTTGAAGGGAGACCTTTAATACTATACCTGACGGTACTTGACAGCTCAATGGGGTGTGTACTGGGGCAGCATGACGAGTCTGGCCGAAAAGAGCATGCCATTTATTACCTTAACAAAAAGTTTACCGACTGTGAGACCCGATACTCACTGCTCGAGAAAAATTGTTGCGCTTTGGTATGGACTGCTCGCCGGCTGAGACAATATATGCTGATTCACACTACTCTGTTGATTTCAAAAATGGATCCAATAAAGTACATATTCGAAAAGCTTGCTCTGTCTGGAAGAATAGCAAGATGGCATATGATCTTGACAGAATACGACATCCAGTACACGACTCAGAAAGCAATCAAGGGAAGTGTATTGGCAGACCATTTGGCACACCAGGCAGTGGACGATTACCAGTCAATGAACTTTGAATTTCCTGACGAGAACATCATGGTAGTGACTGATTATGAAGTACCTGGACCGGATGAAGGACCTGAGGAAGGATCCCGATGGTCTATGCACTTTGACGGAGCCTCCAATGCTTTGGGTAACGGTATCGGCGTTGTGATCATATCCCCAAAAGGCACTCATACTCCACTTACTGCCCGACTATGTTTCAACTGCACCGACAACATGGCGGAGTATGAGGCATGTATCATGGGTCTTCAAACTGCAATTGACCTAAGGATCAAGTTTCTGAGTGTCTTCGGAGATTCCTCTCTCGTGATCAATCAGATCAAAGGCGAGTGGGATACGAAACATCCGAATCTTATTCCTTACAAAGAATATGTGTTGACGTTGATCCCCCATTTCACAGAGATAACTTTTGAACATTTCCCAAGAGAGGAGAATCAGTTGGCGGACGCGCTGGCTACGATGTCTTCTATGTTCAAGGTCAAATGGGACAACGAGGCTCCCCGGATCATTATCTGGAAGTTAGACGAACCTGCATATTGTTGTGATCTCGAGGCTGAGATAGTAACTGAAAAACCCTGGTATCATGAGGTGAAGAGGTATCTGGAAGCTCAAGAATATCCCGAGGGTGCATCTGTCAACGACAAGAAGTTCCTGAGAAGGTTCGCTGCAAAGTTCTTCCTCAGCAACAACATTCTCTACAAGCGAAACCATGATTCAACCTTATTGCGTTGTGTGGATAAGACTGAAGCAGAAAAGATCATGGCAGAGCTGCATGAAGGTACCTTCGGAACGCATTCCAGTGGCCACACTATGGCAAAGAAAATCCTTCGGGCGGGATATTTCTGGTCCACAATGGAAGCCGACTGTTACCAACATTCTCGGACATGTCATAAGTGCCAGATCTATGCTGATAAGGTGCACGTTCCTCCAGTCCCTCTGAATGTCTTGACTGCACCTTGGCCTTTTGCAATGTGGGGCATTGATATGATCAGCGAGATTAAACCTACAGCATCTAACGGGCATCGCTTCATCCTGGTGGCGATCGATTACTTTACAAAGTGGGTTGAAGCAGCTTCCTACGCTACCATAACCAAGAACATTGTGGCACAGTTCATTCGACACAACCTGATCTGTCGATACGGCGTCCCGGAAAGGATCATTACGGACAATGGTACCAATCTTAACAACAAGATGATCACTGAGCTCTGCGAGCAATTCAAGATACAACACCACAACTCTTCTCCTTACCGGCCGAAGATGAATGGGGCTATAGAAGCAGCTAATAAAAATATCAAAAATATTGTGCAGAAGATGACAGTGACCTACAAAGATTGGCACGAGATGTTACCGTTTGCTCTTCATGGGTACCGTACCTCAGCAAGGACGTCAACCGGGGCAACCCCCTTTTCCTTGGTCTACGGCATGGAGGCAGTCTTGCCGATTGAAGTCCAGATACCCTCTCTCCGGATAATGAAGGATGCATGCTTGAGTGAAGATGACTGGATCCAGAATCGACTTGACCAATTAAACCTAATTGACGAAAAGAGACTCACTGCTATTTGTCATGGTCAAACGTATCAAAAACGGATGATCAGGGCATTTAACAAGAAATTCAGACCACAAGAGTATCAAGTCGGAGACCTGGTGTTGTACCCCAAAATTTGCCCTCCCATATTCTTCAAGATTTGCAAAGAGCATGCTTCAAAATCTCCCCAAGGGTTGCACAGTTCAAGGGCCTCTTAACAGTCAAAAACTAGGGTTTTGGTTCTGGAAAAGAAGTTGAAGTTTCCAAGGGTCCAATCAAGTCCCACATGCCTATAAACATTGTCAAGCATCATCATGCCAAGTTTCAAGACTTACAGCACAAAATTGAACAGTCAAAAACCCTAATTGCTCAGCAGTCAACTGTAGGGGCAAAATGGTCATTTGACAGTCAAAAGTTCAAATTTTTGGTCAACATCTTATTTTGAAGCCACAAACATCATTTGATCAATTCTTGATCATGATTTTCAAGGTATGGCTCAAAAAGTCTCAAGATGCAAAAGTTTCCATATTTGGACAGTTGAAAAAGTCAACTGTAACTTGACCAAGGCATAACTTCCACATGGTTTATCAGAAAAATTCCATCCAAATCTCATTTTGAAGAGAAAGACATTTCCTACAACTCCTCTTCACACTTCAAGTCCAAGAAATGCTCTCATAAAAAGTTATCAATCTCAACATTATAGGTCATTTTCAAAAGTCAACAAAAAAGGCACTTTAAGTCAAAGACCATAACTTGAGATTGGTAAATCCAAATGACATGGGACCAAAGGCATTGGTTAGAGGACTTCAAGACCTTTCCAAAATGTCCAAGAACATGATCAAAGCTTTAAAATTGAGCAAGATATGCCTTGTGGAAGTTGGGAAATTTTTGGGAATTTTGAAAAGTCAACTTTGCTTCAAATGCCTCAAAATTGCTAATGGGCCTCATTTTCTTCCAAGAATCATTATCCAAAAGTGATGCACGACCCATTGACCCAAAGGGGAGTTATTTCATCATTTTTTATTATTTATTTGAATTTTTATCACCATTAATTCATTTAATTAAATAAAATATGACAAAAATACTCAAGCATGCATTTTAAATCTTTTTATGCAGCTAATAGGTCTATCATAACTCCAAGATTTCGTGCACACTCAATATGGAAAGAATTGGCAATGATTGGCATGATCTTCACATGAAAAAGATTGAAAAAGATACCATGGAAATCAAATCTCAAAAGCATTGATTACAAAGGTTTTGGACTGAGATTTCTACCCTAATTCGTTCCATATACATACACAAACCTAAACCTATGCTAAAAGACCTAGAAGTTGCGCCTCAGACCTAAAACACACTTTGCATTTTTTGTCAAAAAGTTCAAAACTGAAAACTGCATTACAGGGTGATTCAAAGCCTATAAACGATTCAAAAAGCTTGTTGAGGCCTTCCTGGACATAACTGAATTCTTTTCCAGTCCCCACGCATCAAGAAGTGGTAGAATAAAGTCAAACTTTCTCAAACTTTTTGCATATTCGTGTCTCATGATTCATGCGTTGTTTTTAATTTCTAATGCTTGATTTGTACTAATTTAATCATTCTGAAGCTAACAGTGCCATTCAATTGAGTTTTTAAGACCTGTATGAGAATCCACCATGGGAGCTCGTTAGGGTTTCATAAGCTTGAAATTGGGGTTTCTCGCCTGGGGAAAAATTAGATCATGAGACCAACGCCATTGGATTCGTGACATTCCAACGAATCATTCTCATACCTCGCGCCAAATTTATCATTATCCCAGAGCTAATCGATATTTTCCTATACTGTGGTTAGTGGGGGTTCAAAACCCCTGCTATTTGATGTATTTTTCAGGCAAAAGCAAAGGCGTGGTGGAGAAGACGCTGAGGTGTAAGCCTAGGACTGGGTAATTCAAATATTCCGCGCGTGTTTTCATTTACTACCACTAACGCTTATTTCTCTTTCATAATAATTCCTTTCCATTATATGTCAAACAAACGCATTTGGCTGGTTGGTGAATGATGTGTCACGCATGCAATGGGACCTGGGTTCGATTCCCAGGTCCCCCATATTTCTCAATATATTTTGTTTTAATATGATTCCATGCAGTACGTACCCCCAGGGCCTACCATGCAGCTTCATGTTTCTGCTTGCCACGCGCCCAATAAGACCAATCCAATGGTCAGAAGTTGCAGACCACCATGTGCACCGGTCAACACCTCCACATACGCGCCAGAAAGGTCAACCAGGCCTGATTCAAATGGGCCCAAATTGCTTGGAAAAAACCTCCAAAATTGGGTCTACCACCCTTCTTGTTTGTATCTCTATCCCTTTTCTTTTCTTTTTTTATTTATTTGTTTCAATTTAATTGTTTTATTTTAATTCCTTAAATTAATTTTTAATAATATAAAAATACCAAAAAATCAGAAACTCAAAAAATAAAAATATGTTTTAATATTTAATCCATAAATAGTTTTTGTAAATAAATGTTGTTAATTAATTTAGTTTTAATCTTAGGTTTAATTTTAATGCTTTTTTTTAATAAATTAAAAAAAAAGGGTTTAGAGATTAGGGTTTTAATATTTTTCTTCTTTTTCTTAATAAATAATTTATTTCCTTATCATCATTATTATTATTCTTAATTATTTTGTAAATAAATTTGTAATTAAATAATTAGGTTAAAATTAGGTCAAACTTGAATTTATTTCTTTAACAATTAAAAATAGTTTAGAATTAGGATTTTAATTCCATTTAACTCTTTTAAACTCCATAAATACAAAAAACTCCAAAAAAAATCTTCCTTTCATTTAAACTTAATTAATTTATTAATTGTAATGTAATTTCTTTAAAAGGGTCCAACGCCCTCGCTTTCGATTATAATTTCGTTTCGCGCGCTTATTTTATTTCTTTTTTATAAATTTCATGTAATTACCCCAAAGCCTTGTAATAGATTAATTAGGACATTTATCTTCCCGCATTTTTATTTTATTCAAATCGGGTCTTGGATTAATTTGGCGATGTAGACCCGCGCCTTTGTAATAGCGTAGGACTTTTTACCTTCTCGCATCTTTTAACTGTTAATAACTTGCATGAAAGAATGAATGCCAAAAATAAAAACAAAGCGTAGATCACCATGGTACATGTACAAGATAAAATATAACATGAAAGCAACACACAAATTCACACACCACTCTTAGGGTACGCCTCACTGTTGCCTTACCTTCGAAACGTGGTCGTCGAGTATAGGACGTTTTAGTAAGTCCTTATGTCCATGACATGATCCAGTTGCCTCGAAACGGTTGCCTCGGAATTAAAAAGGATCAATGGCATAAGGGTAGCTTCTAAGGTGTCCTACTGTTGCTCTGGTGACCACACTGTCCCTAACAAACGAATTGACCCGAACACCTCCAACGGTGGTGCTACCTACCTCTCAATGGTGGGATGGCACTACCTTAAGGACATTTACACAGCCTAATTCCTTAGGGTAGGTAGATGACTCGTAGATACTTGCTCTATTTCAAAAACAAATCAAAAACTCTTTTCACACTGACACTTTTCAAAAAGCTTTCAGAACAATTTTTCAAACACTCTTGAGGACTGATACAAGAGTCGATCTGAAATCTTTAAACGAACTTTTTTCAAACCCACTCACAATTGAAAAGCAAACAATTTTGAAAACACAAGTGAGCAAGTATCTAAGAGCCCATGGATAACCATGGATAGAAAGGGTGCTAACACCTTCCCTTTCTATAAATCTACCTCCCGAACCGAGAGCAATCTCTATAAGGAATTTTTCTGTGCTTTTGTCCTTTCCATATTGGAGAAAATAAAAGACGGTGGCGACTCTTGCTTCCGCGACATTTCGCGAACCAGTGTTAAACAGTCAGTTCCAGATCCACCGATCACAGAACTGGCGACTCTGCTGAAGACACTTATAAAGTGAGGTGTACCTTAGGATAGTTCATAACTGTGTTTTCAATTGTATTGACTTGTTTACTTTAAAATTGTGGGTTGCATGGGAGTTACATAGGTCCTAACCCGGATCTGGGGATACCCTGTTTAGGTAGCATAAGCTGTGAGGGACCTGTCCGGCGTAGACCGACATGGGTGAAGCAGTGGCTACGTTGGTGTGGCACCTTGGTCTGTACCGATATCCCTTGTGTTGCAACGAGGAGAATATGGGTCTTCTGAGGAGTCATTAAGCACCAACAGACCTTAGAACCTTAAATGACACAACTTGGCCATTAGAACAGTAGCAGTATGCTACGCCCATTGAGGCTAAACTCTCGTGATGGTTCTGGCCGCAAGAAAAGATTGCGATGCTGGAGTTATGACCGATTGAGGGTAGTCAATGATATTGGGATCCTCTAAGAACCCGATTACTTTTGATAGGACAGGTATGAACCAACAAACTGAAAGAGGGTAATACCTAGACCTCATGCTGACCTAAACTTTAAGGGCTTGTCTTGTGTGACTTGTGTGCCTTACCATGTTTGCCTTTGTAAATATTTGTGGTGTGCTTTATCATAACATCATAACATCATGAGCATTGCATGCATCCTGCATAAGGGACTGACCATTTCAAAGACAAGAGGGTTTCACCTTTGCTCTGTTTTGTAGGACATCATGATGCCTATGCGAAGGAATACTATCCGGTTCAACTTTGTTCACCCACCTGAGTTGCTTGAAGAGTTGGTTAGCAGGATTCCAAATACCACTTCCTTCATCCAGAGGCATGGTTCTCTTCTCAGTTTAGTCACTGCAAAGCGGGATCAACAGTTTATGAGTGTCCTGACCCAGTTCTATGACCCTCTGTACCAGTGCTTCACCTTTCAAGACTTCCAGCTGGTCCCTACTCTAGAAGAGTTCTCTGATTTGCTTGGTATCCCTATCTTGGATCAGACTCCCTTTACTGGTTGGGAAAAGACTCTCAAGCTTGAGGAGGTTGCTGCAGCTCTTCCCTTGACATATCAAGAAGTAATGGACAACTGGGTGACTAGAAGCGGAGTTAAGGGTTTCTTGGCCAAGTTTCTGATTGGTAAACCTAACAATTTCTGGAATGACTTGGACTTTAGGGCATATGAAGACATCTTCGCTCTCTTAATCTATGGGCTAGTCTTATTTCCTAATCCTGACAACTTCATCAATGTCACTGCCATAAGGATCTTTATGTCTCAGAATCCTGTGCCCACTCTCTTGGGTGACATCCTGCAACAACTTTATGCTCGTACTGCCCGAAGACGAGGAACCCTGTGGTGTTGTATCCCTTTGTTGGTGAGGTGGTTTATTTCGCACCTCCCTAAGTTCGTGCTGAAGAACCAAGAAGGAAGAGGTTGGGCTCATAGGTTAATGTCTCTCACCGATAAGGACGTCATTTGGACTTTCAGAGGCCTGGATGAGATAGCTGTTATTGATCGTTGCGGGGAATACCCTAATGTTCCTTTGATTGGTACTCAAGGAGGAATCTCTTACAATCCATGTCTAGCGCTCCGTCAGTTTGGAAGGGCCAGAAGAGCAGGGCCTCATGAGATGTTGGTGCCTCACATCAGTTTTGAGTTTCAGGTGGATAGTGACGAGCTGCGTCGCAGGTTCATCAAAGCTTGGGACAGAGTTCATAAAGCTGACCCACAAGAGTTGGGGCCAAAGACTTCTCTACCTATGGAAGCCTACTACAAATGGGTTCGCATTCGTGCTCAGAAGTTAGGTATGCCATATGAAGCTGTCAGACCCGTCATTCTTGAGTATCCTGACAAAGATGGGGCTCCTCCAACTGTCCTCCCTCCTCAGATACCTCCTGATTATGAGACATTAAAGAGGTCTTGGTCGCAACTGCGAGAAGAACAGGATTCGTATCGGGAAAAGTTCAATGAGCAGGAATTGAAGATCCAGAAGCTGACAAAGCAGTTGGAGAATGAGCGAGCTCTGAATGACTACATCCGTACTGAGAAGAGGAGACCATGGGATCAATAAGGAGCTCTAGATGTTCTTTTACAGTTTTATTTCCCTTTTCAGTATTTCCCTTTTGTGTAACGCCTAAGGGCAACCTGTTGAACAATTGAAGTTTCAAAGTTGAATCTAATGAAGTGTGTTCCTTTTTGTTTACAAAGTTGATTCCCGATTGTCTTTGAAAACATAAATCATACGCATTCCATTCATCATGTGCATAGCAGGTATTCTTCTTTTCAGGTTGCTTACTGTTCTTCGCTGTTTATTTCAGCATCATGAACCCTGACTCATCATCAACCGAGATGTCTATCAAGGCCCTTCAGGCGCAGAACGCGCAATTTCAGGAGCTGATCATGGGTTTGGCTCAAGGCCAAGAAGAGCTGAAGGCTTTACTCCTGAAGAAGGAGAAGAAGAAGAAGAAGAGAACTGTTCTTTTCAACTCCGGCCGAAGGTTTGGCAACACCCTGCAGAATGAAGAGGCTGGTTCTTCTGTAGGCAAAGGCAGTCCCCAGGGGGGAAAGGCTTCAAGTCCAGTAGTCTCTGACAACGAGACTGACTTTAATGAGGAACAATATCCTCCTGCTGAAGACCGGTATAAGCAGTTGGAAGACAGACTGAACGCCATGGAGATCCAACAAGTGCCTGGGCTGGATTTCGGAGACTTGGGCTTATCTACTGGTGTGATTATTCCTCACAAGTTTAAGGCACCATCTTTAACCAAGTATGACGGGGCGTCTTGCCCCAAGCTACACCTCAGATCTTATGTGCGGAAGATTCAACCGTACACAGTGGACAAGAACTTGTGGATCCACTTCTTCCAGGAAAGTCTTTCAGGGACTCATCTCGAATGGTTCTATCAGCTGGATGGGACCAAAGTTCGTAACTGGGAGGAGTTGGCTACTGCTTTTTATAAGCAGTATCAATATAATGCCGACCTTGCTCCTACACGTACCCAACTCCAAGGTATGTCGCTAGGATCAAGCGAAGGTTTCAAAGAGTATGCACAGAAGTGGAGGGACCTGGCTGGCAGGGTGCGGCCTCCGTTAATTGATCGGGAGCTGGTAGATATGTTCTTGGGGACCCTATCTGAGCCATTTTTCAATCATCTTATCGGTAATTCGTCTGCAGGGTTCACTGATCTTATTCTGACTGGGGAGAGGATAGAGGCTGGAATGAAGTCCAGAAAAATTCAGAAGGGTGCATCGTCAAGTTCAGAGAAGAAGCCCTTTAAGAAGGAGGCCAGTGCTGTATATGGGCCTAGAAGGCAAGAGAAACCAGAGCGCCTCCAATCTGTCAACGCGGTAATGATTGCAAAGCCTGCTGCCGCTCCTTGGCAAACCAATCCACCCAGGGCTGAAAGACCCAGAAGAGAGTTTACCTGTCTGAGTATGACCTTGTCGCAAATCTTGCCGCAGTTGCTATCCACCAATTTGGTGACTGTCAGAGAGGCCCCGAAGGTTGTGAATACGGCTTCTCCCAAGTACAATCCAAATGTCCGCTGTGCTTATCACTCCGATAGCCAGGGGCATTCCACTGATGACTGTTGGGCCTTAAGGAATAAGGTGCAAAACCTTATTGACGCGAAGGAGATACAATTTGAAGCGCCTGAGAGGCCAAATGTGGTGACTGCTCCTATGCCCCAGCATGGAGTGAATGCCGTTGATGAAGATGTGTATGCCGTTTCTGTGAATGATGTAGCTACTCCCTTGATGACTGTTAAGAGGAACCTACTGCTGGCCGGTTTATTTCCGGGTTGTAGTGAAGGTTGCCTTTTCTGTGCTATTTCCCTTTCTGGTTGTCCTTTGCTGAAGTTGGGCATCCAAAGCCTGATGGACAGCAAAGAGATTATGTTCAAGAAGACTGTTGTTCAGTTTGTTCCGGTGGAAGAAGTATCTGTTGTTACCATTTTCAATAATCCGATCAAGGCTCTCCCAAGGAAGCCGGTTAAAATCATGACTGTCGCACCATTGTGATTACTGTTCCGGGGCCTCTCCCCTATGAATCTGATAAGGCTGTCCCATGGCACTATGGGGCAGATGTGTATGTACATGGAATAAAGCAAGAGTTCAACACTGGTACCAGCGTCAGCAATATCACTGGTCCAGCCAAAGTAACCCGCAGTGGCAGGCTCTTCTCGCCTGACATTGTGCCACCAGCTATTCGAAGACCCCTCACTATAACACCTGCAAGTGTACCTGTTCCCGTTTCTGATCAAGTTGCTCCCCCTGCTGCCGAGTCATCTAATGCTCGGGGCAAAGGGATTGAAGATGAGCCTGCCCAGATGGAGGCACCAAAATCTGTGAATGCTGAGGCCTCCCAACAAGAGATGGAGGAAATTCTGAAGATAATCAAGAAGAGTGACTTTAATGTTGTTGAGCAGCTGGGGCATACACCCTCCAAAATCTCTATGCTCTCCTTACTACTGTGCTCAGAGGCCCATGCTAAGTCCTTGATTTCATTTCTCAAGACAGCTCACGTGCCACAGGAGACATCTGCAGTCCAGTTTACTGATTGCGTAGCCAATTTGACAACCGACAATGGTTTGGGTTTCTCGGATGTTGACCTTACTGCTAAGGGAAAGGACCATAATGACGCCCTGCATGTCTCTATTGAATGCAGGGGCACTACTCTTGTGCACGTGTTGGTGGACACTGGTTCCTCCCTGAATGTGTTACCCAAAAAGGCCTTAGACCGGTTGGATTTGAGGGCCTGGAGCTGAAACCTAGCAACATCATTGTCAGAGCCTTTGACGGTTCTAAGAGGATGGTTCATGGAGAGGTAGACATTCCTATTCATGTGGGTTCTCAAGTGTTCTACTCTACTTTCTATGTGATGGATATCCGTCCATCGTATTCTTGTCTACTGGGTCGACCTTGGATCCACAAAGCTGGGGCAGTGACCTCTACCCTACACCAGAAGCTCAAGTACCCCGTCAGAGGGAAGATTGTCACTGTGCAGGGAGAGGAGGAGTATATGGTTAGTCACTTGAATTCCTTCCGATACATTGAGATGGATGGGGAGTTTATTGAAACCCTCTTTCAGCATTTCGAAGAGGTACCTCCAACATTGGCAGCGGCAGAAACAGTGGTTGAAGAGGACTTTCCATTGAAGATGGCTTCCTTGAAGGATGCCCGGGCTGTAATCAAGAAAGGTGAATGTGCTAACTGGGGCAGGCTCCCTGATTTTACACCTAAAACTGACAAGTTTGGACTGGGTTTTACTGCAGAGGGTCAGAAGGTTGTGCGCAAGGCAAAGACCAGAAGACCTCCTGTGCTCATTACCAATCCAGGAGTGAATGCCATTGGGGATGAAGATGAAGTGGAAGAGTCAGAGTTTAATAGCTGGATCTACCCGACGAATGGTGGTGGATTGACCAATTGGATTGCTAAAGATCATACTCCTGTTACTTTTGTTACGCAGTAATAAACTCCTTGGTTTTTGTTATTTGTAATAAACAATTAAAACTCTATCGCCCGGTGTCTTACCCGGGGCACCGTGGCTTCATTTGTGAGGGTATATTAATTGTCATTCCATATATCATGAATAAAGACCTTGGACGTTTTCTCGCATTTCAAATCTTATGCTCCTTTTCTTTTGCAAAACAGCTGTATTTACACACACTCACTCATACAGGTTTCAATCCACTCTGGATCTCACTGGTAACGACTCTGCTACTGCCAGTTATGACTTCGAAAATCCGATCAACTTTGCCGAAGACGAAGGTGAAGATGATTGCGAAGTGCCTGGCGATATTGCAAGACTGTTACTCCAGGAAGAGAGGGTAATTCAACCACATGAAGAGCCGGTGGAAACGATAAATCTGGGTACTGAGACAGATAGAAAGGAGGTTAAGATTGGTGCCAACCTAGAGCTCAGCGTGAAGCAACGGTTGACTCAGATGTTACATGATTATGTGGAGATCTTTGCCTGGTCTTACGAAGACATGCCCGGGTTGGACACCGACATTGTGGTCCATCATTTTCCTACTAAGGAAGACTGCCCTCCGGTTAAGCAAAAGGTCCGCCGTATGCGTCCAGAGATGTCTGAGAAGATCAAAGCCGAGGTTATGAAACAGTTTGATGTCGGGTTCCTTGCAATGACTTCTTACCCTCAGTGGGTCGCTAATGTGGTGCCAGTACCAAAGAAAGATGGTAAGGTCAGAATGTGTGTCGATTACAGGGATCTGAACAGGGCCAGCCCCAAAGATGACTTCCCCCTACCTCACATTGATGTCCTTGTTGACAATACTGCTCAGCATAAGGTGTTCTCTTTCATGGATAGTTTTTCAGGCTATAATCAGATCAAGATGGCACCTGAAGACATGGAGAAAACTACCTTTGTTACTCAGTGGGGCACCTTCTGCTACAAGGTCATGCCATTCGGGTTGAAAAATGTTGGGGCAACCTACCAACGTGCCATGGTTGCTTTATTTCATGACATGATCCATCATGAGATTGAGGTGTATGTTGACGACATGATTGCAAGGTCCCAAACTGAGGAAGAACACCTTGATCATCTGCAGAAATTGTTTGACCGTCTGAAGTTGTACAAGCTAAGGTTGAACCCGAACAAGTGCACCTTCGGGGTAAGATCTGGAAAGTTGTTAGGCTTCGTCGTAAGTGATAAGGGTATTCAAGTGGACCCCGCCAAGGTTAAAGCCATTCAAGAGATGACAGTTCCTAAGACAGAGAAAGAGGTCAGAGGCTTTTTAGGATGCCTGAATTACATTGCTCGATTCATCTCGCACCTAACTGCTACCTATGAGCCAATCTTCAAGCTGCTGAAGAAAGATCAGGTAGTACGTTGGAATGATGAATGTTAGGCTGATTTTGACAGAATCAAAGAGTATCTCCAAGAACCACCCATCCTTATGCCACCGGTTGAGGGGAGACCTCTGATATTATACCTGACAGTACTTGACAACTCAATGGGGTGTGTGCTGGGTCAGCATGATGAGTCTGGCCGAAAAGAGCATGCCATTTATTACCTTAGAAAAACGTTTACCGACTGTGAGACCCGATACTCACTGCTCGAGAAAACTTAATGCGCTTTGGTATGGGCTGCTCGCCGGCTGAGACAGTATATGCTGACTCACACTACCTTGTTGATCTCAAAGATGGATCCTATAAAGTACATATTTGAAAAGCCTGCTCTGTCTGGGAGAATAGAAAGATGGCAAATGATCTTGACAGAATACGACATCCAGTACACAACTCAGAAAGCCATCAAAGGAAGTGTATTGGCATACCACTTGGCACATCAAGCAGTAGACGACTATCAGTCAATGAACTTCGAGTTTCCAGACGAGAGTATCATGATAGTAACTGATTGTGAAGTACCTGGACCGGATGAAGGACCTGAGGAAGGATCCCGATGGTCCATGCACTTTGACGGAGCCTCCAATTCTTTGGGTAACGGTATCGGCGCTGTGATCATATCCCCTCAAGGCACTCATACTCCAATCACTGCCCGACTATGTTTCAACTGCACCAACAACATGGCGGAGTATGAGGCATGCATCATGGGTCTTCAAGCTGCGATCGACTTAAGGATCAAGTTTCTGAGTGTCTTCGGAGATTCCGCTCTCGTGATCAATCAGATCAAAGGAGAGTGGGATACGAAACATCCGAATCTTATTCCTTACAGAGAATGTGTGTTGACCTTGATCCCCCACTTCACAGAGATAACCTTTGAACACTTTCCGAGAGAGGAGAATTAGTTGGCGGACGCGTTAGCTATGATGTCTTCTATGTTCAAGGTCAAATGGGACAATGAGGCTCCCCGGATCATCATCTGGAAACTGGACGAACCAGCATACTGTTGTGATCTTGAGACTGAATTGATAACTGAGAAGCCTTGGTACCATGAGGTGAAGAGATACTTGGAAGCTCAGGAATACCCTGAAGGTGCATCTGTCAATGATAAGAAGTTTCTGAGAAGATTCGCAGCGAAGTTCTTCCTTAGCAATGGCATCCTGTATAAGCGAAACCATGATTCGACCTTACTGCGTTGTGTGGATAAGACTGAAGCAGAAAGGATCATGGAAGAGCTACATGAAGGGACCTTCAGAACGCATTCCAGTGGACACACTATGGCAAAGAAGATCCTTCTGGCAGGGTATTTCTGGTCCACAATGGAAGCCGACTGCTACCAACATTCTCGGACATGCCACAAATGCCATATTTATGCAGACAAGGTGCATGTTCCTCCAGTTCCTCTAAATGTTCTGACTGCGCCTTGGCCGTTCGCAATATGGGGCATAGATATGATCGGTGAGATTAAACCTACAAAATCCAATGGGCATCGCTTCATCCTGGTAGCGATTGATTACTTCACGAAGTGGGTTGAAGCAGCTTCCTACGCCACAGTAACCAAGAATGTTGTAGCACGGTTCATTCGGCACAATCTGATCTATCGATACGGTGTCCCTGAAAGAATCATTACAGACAACGGTACCAATCTTAATAACAAGATGATCACTGAGCTCTGCGAGCAGTTTAAGATACAACACCACAACTCTTCTCCTTACCGGTCGAAGATGAATGGGGCTGTAGAAGCAGCGAATAAGAACATTAAGAAAATCGTGCAGAAGATGACAGTGACTTATAAAGATTGGCACGAGATGTTACCGTTTGCTCTACATGGGTATCGTACCTCAGCCAGGACGTCAACCGGGGCAACTCCTTTCTCCTTGGTCTATGGTATAGAGGCAGTCTTACCGATCGAAGTGCAGATACCCTCTCTCCGGATAATGAAGGATGCAGACCTGAGTGAAGATGATTGGATCCAGACACGACTTGATCAGCTAAACCTTATTGATGAAAAAAGACTTGCAACTATCTGTCATGGTCAGACTATCAGAAACGGATGATCAGGGCATTTAACAAAAAGGTCAGACCGCAAGAGTATCAAGTTGGGGATCTGGTAATCAAGCGCATCATTCTTCCTCAGAGTGATCCAAGGGGCAAATGGACCCCTACGTATGAAGGGCCATTTGTGGTTAAGCATGTATTCTCAGGAGGAGCCATGATTCTAACCAACATGGATGGTGACGACCTTCCTCACCCCGCCAATGCAGACATAGTAAAAAGATACTACGCATGAAAAAAGACCCGCTAGGTTGACATACCTAGGCAAAAATTAGGGCTTCCCGGCGAACAAAAAGGGTTCGGGCAAAATGAAGGGATGAAATAAAAAAAATTGTACACCCGGCAAGTCGAAAACCTGAAAAGGCGGCTTGGGCAAAAATGGGTATCCCGATGGACTGAAAACCCGAAAGGGCAGTCCAGGCAAAAGTTAGGGATAAAGCGTAATACTATGTCTCATTGGATCACCTTGCATCCAGAATCCGGTATCAGCATCAAGTTCAGACGGCATTGATCAATCAGCTTCATCCTCGACTAGGTCATCAAGTGATGAGACGCTCGAAGATATAAAGGAGATAACAGAGTTGGAACCCAGTGGGATCATGCTTTTCACACAGCTGTTTTATGTTCCTTTGTACAAATTGTATAAACTCTTTTGTTCGGCGGCGTTCTCTTACTAGGACGTCAGCCTCGTGTACATAAACGCCTATTTACAGGCAATTCAAAAATCAATATAAAATCACTTTTCAGTTAAAATTGCCAATTGTTTTCCTTTTCTGTTTTGTTTTGCGAGGAACGTCCAAGGTTCAATTTGTGATATATGCATTTAACACTAATTGCTAACTCATAAATATTCGCATACGAAACAAAGGATCAATTACAGGTAACATTAGAAACAGGGGCAATGAAGAGTTGTCTAAGCGATCTAATTGTTCTGTCCTCCAAGGTATCAAGGTGGGTTCGGCTGAAGAACATAACCAGTACATCTTAATTCCCCAGAGAGTGAGTCAGCAAGTCAATACACTCTCTCTAAGCAGAGCTATACTATCAGTCTTAAGGAAGTTGGGTATCCCCTGCAGATCTCAACATTCCTCAGCACAATATACAGACATTCGTGACAAGCATCCCCGGCAGTCTTGATCTAAGATTTTTCCCTGGCGGTCAACCAGGCATTCAGTGGAGTTACTTCCAGTGCATCTCAAAGTTTCCCCAGGAGAGTCCAATCCAGTTTCCCCAGGAAAGTTGGAATCCATCTCCCCAAGCAGTAAGCTTATCCCCAGTAGATTCTGGAAGCTTATCCCCGTAGAGCACGAACGCGTCCCCCGGCTTTATTCAAAGGTTATTTCCCTACCAGGATATAACTGGGTTATCCTCAGCCAAAAGCCACGGAAAGATCGTCCTCGGAGAAGTCTTCTTATCCCCAGCGAAGCCTATTAAACACTTCCAACGCATCAACGGTATCCCCAGCAAGTTATCATCAACATCCCAGCAAATACCTCTCTCCCCACAAAGTATTGCTCCCCAGCAAGATCGCTAGAATAATTTCCTCCCCGCAGAGTAATCTATTCGCCAAGTTTATTCCCCAACAGAGTTATCTTCTCCTATCGGTATCCTTGCAACCATCACTCCCCAGTGGAAACAGAAGCTCTACATCAGCCCAGGATTTAACTTCCCGGCACCCGTCAAGGATTTACTTTCCTAGACAAAAGCATACGTTCATAAACATCACATTTCCATACATTTTAGCATGCATATACGCATTATATCTTACAAGTCTCATTTATGTTGAGAACATCATTGCTTGATCCATATCATGCATTGCATATGACTGACCTTTACCTTTCAGGAAAGATCCAGTTAAGTTTTCAGCTATATTCCAAGACCTTGTCCGGTTCAGTTAAATCGACCCTAAGATTTTCCTGATTCTTATCCAGTCAAAGGCCTTCTCTGGTTCAGTCAGATCGACCCTAAGATCTCCCTGATTCTTATCCAGTTGAAGATATTCCAAGACCTTGTTCGGTTCAGTGAAATCGACCCTAAGATTTTCCTGATTCTTATCTAGTCAAAGGCCTTCTCTGGTTCAGTCAGATCGACCCTAAGATCTCCATGATTCTTATCCAGTTGAAGATATTCCAAGACCTTGTCTGGTTCAGTTAAATCGACCCTAAGATTTTCCTGATTCTTATCCAGTCAAAGGCCTTCTCTGGTTCAGTCAGATCGACCCTAAGATCTCCCTGATTCTTATCCAGTTGAAGATATTCCAAGACCTTGCCCGGTTCAGTTAAATCGACCCTAAGATTTTCCTGATTCTTATCCAGTCAAAGGCCTTCTCTGGTTCAGTCAGATCGACCCTAAGATCTCCCTGATTCTTATCCAGTTGAAGATTCCAAGACCTTGTCCGGTTCAGTTAAATCGACCCTAAGATTTTCCTGATTCTTATCCAGTCAAAGGCCTTCTCAGGTTCAGTCAGATCGACCCTAAGATCTCCTTGATTCTTATCCCAATAGAAGACATCCAAGATTCTCTCAGCGTTCCTGTTGAGGTAGTAATCGCCCAAGGTTCGCTCAGCGTTCCTTTTGAGGTAGTAATCGCCCCCAGATTCTCTCAGCGTTCCTGTTGAGGTAGTAATCTCCCCAAGATTCTCTCAGCGTTCCTGTTGAGATAGTAATTGTCCAAGGTTCTCTCACCGTCCCGTTGAGATAGTAACCATCCCTGGTTCATTCATTACCTTCTGAAGCTCCAGATTCAATTCCTGTAACCAGTCAGAGCGCATCTATACAAAGAGTTTGAAGACCAGCTCCTGTAACAGGTCAGGTAATCATCTTTCTTTGTCAGGTACGTAAGTTCTCGCTAAGGAATCCCTTACGCGATCGACCCCCAAATGGAATCTATAAGCCCATCCACCTATCCATCACCTCTCAGCATGGCATCTATAAGCCTATCTTCCTATCCACTAATCTCCAAATGGCATCTATAAGCCCATTCCCATCATCACACTGCTAACATGTGAGCGCAAATTTCTGGGCACTCTAGTGTTCAATCATCTTCCACCTTCGGATTACGAAAGGCACGTCAGCCAATCTGCATCCTCAGGTCTAAGAAGATTGAACAGGGGAAACTTTTGTACCCCAAAATTTGCCCTCCCATATTCTTCAAGATTTTCAAAGAGCATGCTTCAAAATCTCCCCAAGGGTTGCACAGTTCAAGGGCCTCTTAACAGTCAAAAACTAGGGTTTTGGTTATGGCAAAGAAGTTGAAGTTTCCAAGGGTCCAATCAAGTCCCACATGCCTATAAACATTGTCAAGCATCATCATGCCAAGTTTCAAGACTTACAACACAAAATTGCACAGTCAAAAATCCTAATTGCTCAGCAGTCAACTGTAGGGGCAAAATGGTCATTTGACAGTCAAAAGTTCAAATTTTTTGTCAACATCTTATTTTGAAGCCACAAACATCATTTGATCAATTCTTGATCATGATTTTCAAGGTATGGCTCAAAAAGTCTCAAGATGCAAAAGTTTCCATATTTGGACAGTTGAAAAAGTCAACTGTAACTTGACCAAGGCATAACTTCCACATGGTTTATCATAAAAATTCCATCCAAATCTCATTTTGAAGAGAAAGACATTTCCTACAACTCCTCTTCACACTTCAAGTCCAAGAAATGCTCTCACAAAAAGTTATCAATCTCAACATTATAGGTCATTTTCAAAAGTCAACAAAGAGGCACTTTAAGTCAAAGACCATAACTTGAGATTGGTAAATCAAAATGACATGGGACCAAAGGCATTGGTTAGAGGACTTCAATACCTTTCCAAAATGTCCAAGAACATGATCAAAGCTTAAAATTGAGAAAGATATGCCTTGTGGAAGTTGGGAAATTTTTGGGAATTTTGAAAAGTCAAATTTGCTTCAAATGCCTCAAAATTGCTAATGGGCCTCATTTTCTTCCAAGAATCATTATCCAAAAGTGATGCACGACCCATTGACCCAAAGGGGAGTTATTTCATAATTTTTTATTATTTATTTGAATTTTTATCACCATTAATTCATTTAATTAAATAAAATATGACAAAAATACTCAAGCATGCATTTTAAATCTTTTTATGCAGCTAATAGGTCTATCATAACTCCAAGATTTCGTGCACACTTAATATGGAAAGAATTGGCAATGATTGGCATGATCTTCACATGAAAAAGATTGAAAAAGATACCATGGAAATCAAATCTCAAAAGCATTGATTACAAAGGTTTTGGACTGAGATTTCTAACCTAATTCGTTCCATATACATACACAAACCTAAACCTATGCTAAAAGACCTGGAAGCTGCGCCTCAGACCTAAAACACACTTTGCATTTTTTGTCAAAAAGTTCAAAACTGAAAACTGCATTACAGGGTGATTCAGAGCCTATAAACGATTCAAAAAGCTTGCCGAGGCCTTCCTGGACATAACTGAATTCTTTTCCAGTCCCCACGCATCAAGAAGTGGTAGAATAAAGTCAAACTTTCTCAAACTTTTTGCATATTCGTGTCTCATGATTCATGCGTTGTTTTTAATTTCTAATGCTTGATTTGTACTAATTTAATCATTCTGAAGCTAACAGTGTCATTCAATTGAGTTTTTAAGACCTGTATGAGAATCCACCATGGGAGCTCGTTAGGGTTTCATAAGCTTGAAATTGGGGTTTCTCGCCTGGGGAAAAATTAGATCATGAGACCAACGCCATTGGATTCGTGACATTCCAACGAATCATTCTCATACCTCGCGCCAAATTTATCATTATCCCAGAGCTAATCGCTATTTTCCTATACTGTGGTTAGTGGGGGTTCAAAACCCCCGCTATTTGATGTATTTTTCAGGCAAAAGCAAAGGCGTGGTGGAGAAGACGCTGAGGTGTAAGCCTAGGACTGGGTAATTCAAATATTCTGCGCGTGTTTTCATTTACTACCACTAACGCTTATTTCTCTTTCATAATAATTCCTTTCCATTATATGTCAAACAAACGCATTTGGCTGGTTGGTGAATGATGTGTCACGCATGCAATGGGACCTGGGTTCGATTCCCAGGTCCCCCATATTTCTCAATATATTTTGTTTTAATATGATTCCATGCAGTACGTACCCCCAGGGCCTACCATGCAGCTTCATGTTTCTGCTTGCCACGCGCCCAATAAGACCAATCCAATGGTCAGAAGTTGCAGACCACCATGTGCACCGGTCAACACCTCCACATACGCGCCAGAAAGGTCAACCAGGCCTGATTCAAATGGGCCCAAATTGCTTGGAAAAAACCTCCAAAATTGGGTCTACCACCCTTCTTGTTTGTATCTCTATCCCTTTTCTTTTCTTTTTTTATTTATTTGTTTCAATTTAATTGTTTTATTTTAATTCCTTAAATTAATTTTTAATAATATAAAAATACCAAAAAATCAGAAACTCAAAAAATAAAAATATGTTTTAATATTTAATCCATAAATAGTTTTTGTAAATAAATGTTGTTAATTAATTTAGTTTTAATCTTAGGTTTAATTTTAATGCTTTTTTTAAATAAATTAAAAAAAGGGTTTAGAGATTAGGGTTTTAATATTTTTCTTCTTTTTCTTAATAAATAATTTATTTCCTTATCATCATTATTATTATTCTTAATTATTTTGTAAATAAATTTGTAATTAAATAATTAGGTTAAAATTAGGTCAAACTTGAATTTATTTCTTTAACAATTAAAAATAGTTTAGATTTAGGATTTTAATTCCATTTAACTCTTTTAAACTCCATAAATACAAAAAACTCCAAAAAAATTCTTCCTTTCATTTAAACTTAATTAATTTATTAATTGTAATGTAATTTCTTTAAAAGGGTCCAACGCCCTCGCTTTCGATTATAATTTCGTTTCGCGCGCTTATTTTATTTCTTTTTTATAAATTTCATGTAATTACCCCAAAGCCTTGTAATAGATTAATTAGGACATTTATCTTCCCGCATTTTTATTTTATTCAAATCGGGTCTTGGATTAATTTGGCGATGTAGACCCGCGCCTTTGTAATAGCGTAGGACTTTTTACCTTCTCGCATCTTTTAACTGTTAATAACTTGCATGAAAGAATGAATGCCAAAAATAAAAACAAAGCGTAGATCACCATGGTACATGTACAAGATAAAATATAACATGAAAGCAACACACAAATTCACACACCACTCTTAGGGTACGCCTCACTGTTGCCTTACCTTCGAAACGTGGTCGTCGAGTATAGGACGTTTTAGTAAGTCCTTATGTCCATGACATGATCCAGTTGCCTCGAAACGGTTGCCTCGGAATTAAAAAGGATCAATGGCATAAGGGTAGCTTCTAAGGTGTCCTACTGTTGCTCTGGTGACCACACTGTCCCTAACAAACGAATTGACCCGAACACCTCCAACGGTGGTGCTACCTACCTCTCAATGGTGGGATGGCACTACCTTAAGGACATTTACACAGCCTAATTCCTTAGGGTAGGTAGATGACTCGTAGATACTTGCTCTATTTCAAAAACAAATCAAAAACTCTTTTCACACTGACACTTTTCAAAAAGCTTTTAGAACAATTTTTCAAACACTCTTGAGGACTGATACAAGATTCGATCTGAAATCTTTAAACGAACTTTTTTCAAACCCAATCACAATTGAAAAGCAAACAATATTGAAAACACAAGTTAGCAAGTATCTAAGAGCCCATGGATAACCATGGATAGAAAGGGTGCTAACACCTTCCCTTTCTATAAATCTACCTCCCGAACCGAGAGCAATCTCTATAAGGAATTTTTCTGTGCTTTTGTCCTTTCCATATTGGAGAAAATAAAAGACGGTGGCGACTCTTGCTTCCGCGAAATTTCGCGAACCAGCGTTAAACAGTCAGTTCCAGATCCAATGATCACACCTGGTAATCAAGCGCATCATTCTTCCTCAAAGTGATCTCAGGGGCAAATGGACCCCTACGTATGAAGGGCCATTTGTGGTTAAACATGTCTTCTCAGGAGGAGCCATGATTCTAACCACCATGGATGGTGACGACCTTCCTCACCCCGCCAATGCAGACATAGTAAAAAGATACTACGCATGAATAAAAGACCCGCTAGGTTGACACACCTAGGAAAAAATAAGGGCTTCCCGACGAACCAAAAGGGTTTGGGAAAAAATAAGGGATGAAATGAAAAAAAATCTGTCCACCCGGCAAGTCGAAAACCTGAAAAGGCGGCTTGGGCAAAAATGGGCATCCCGGTGGACTGAAAACCCGAAAAGGGCGGTCCAGGCAAAAGTTAGGGATAAGCGTAATACTATGTCTCATTGGATCACCTTACATCCAGAATCCGGTATCAACTATCAGGTTCAGACGGCATCAACCAGTCAGCTTCATCTTCAACTGAGCAACAAAGTGATGAGACGCTCAAAGATATAAAGGCGATAGCAGAGTTGGAACCCAGTGGGATTATTCTTTCCACATAGCTGTTTTGTTTTCCTTTCACAAAATTGTATAAACTCTGTTTGTTCGGCGGCGTTCTCTTACTAGGACGTCAGCCTCTTGTACATAAACGCCTATTTACAGGCAAATTCAAAAATCAATACAAATTCACTTTTAAGATAAATTGCCAATTATTTTTCCTTTTTCTGTTTGTTTTGCAAAGAACGTCCAATGTTCAAATTGTGATATATGCATTTGACACTAATTGCTAACTCATAAATATTTGCATGCGAAACAAAGGATTAATTACAGGTGACATCAGAAACATGGGCAATAATGAGTTGTCTAAGCAATCTAATTGCTCTGTCCACCAAGGTACCAAGGTAAGTTCGGCTGAAGAATGTAACCCAAATACCTTCACTCCCCGCCGAGTAAGACAAGAATCAACAATTCTCCCCAAGCAGAGTTGGTCTCCCGTCAGCCCTAACAAGGCACAGTATCCCAAGCAAGTCAGCAACACTCCCCCAAGCAGAGTTAATCTACTGTCAGCCTCAAGGAGTTGGATTATTCCCCGAAGATCTCAATATTCCCCAACGGAGTACACAAACATTCCTAGCAAGCATCCCCGGCAATCTTAATCTAAGATTGTTCCCCGGCGGTATACCGGACATCTAGTGGAGTCATTCCCCAGTCCAATCTGAAAAGTTTCCCCAGGAGAGTTCAATCAATCTCCCCAGTAGATTCAGGAAGCTTATCCCCGGTAGGTCCTGGAAGCTTATCCCTAGTAGATTCTGGAAGCTTATCCCCTGCAGAGTACGAAAGCTTCTCCCCAGCTTTGTTCAAAGGTTATTCCCCACCAGAGCTTATAACTGGGTTATCCTCATCTAAAAGCCACGGAAAGATCGTCCTCGGCGAAGTTCTTCCTATCCCCCAGCGGAGTTCATCTTCCAACATAGCTTATCAACGGTATCCCCAGCGGAGTTATCATAAACATCCCAACAAAGTACCTCTCTCCCCACAGAGTAATTCCCCACAGAATAATCTCTTCAACAAAGTTTATCCCTCAACGGAGTCTTCTTCTCCCACAGGTTTATTATCGCAACCATCATCCCCAGCGGGAACGAAGAACTCTACTCTTCAAATTCAGCCCAGGACCAAACTTCCCAGCATCCGTCAAGGATTTATTTTCCTAGACAAAAATACATAAACATCACATCTTCATACATTATAGCATGCACATACGCATCATGAACATACAATCTCATTTATCTTGAGAACATCACGCATTTCATACATCATGACATTGCATACAACTAATGTTTCGCCTTTTCAGGAGAAAGGTCAATACAAAGATGATTACTATCAACTGTCGCAATTCCAGATTTGATACCTGTATCTAGCCAGGGCATATCTGTGAGCGATTACTTGTGGATTCGATTCCTGTATCCGGCCAGGGCATATCTGCATAAAGAAATTCCAGACTCGATTCCTGTATCTTGCCAGGGCACGTTTGAAGAGTTTGAAGATTCGATTCCTGTATCAAGCCAGGGTATATCTGTTGACGACTAATTCCGGACTCGATTCCTGTATCTTGCCAGGGCACGTCTGAAGAGTTTGAAGATTCGATTCCTGTATCCGGCTAGGGCATATCTGTTGATGACTAATTCCATACTCGATTCATGTATCCTGCCAGGGCACGTCTGAAGAGTTTGAAGATTCGATTCCTGTATCTAGCCAGGGCATATCTGTTGACGACTAATTCTAGACTCGATTCCTGTATCCTGCCAGGGCACGTCTGAAGAGTTTGAAGATTCGATTCATGTATCCAGTCAGGGCATATCTGTTGACGACTAATTCCGGACTCGATTCCTGTATCCTGCCAGGGCACGTCTGAAGAGTTTGAAGATTCGATTCTTGTATCCAGCCAGGGCATATCTGTTGACGACTAATTCTAGACTCGATTCCTGTATCCAGCCAGGGCATATCTGTTGACGACTAATTCCAGACTCGATTCCTGTATCTTGCCAGGGCACGTCTGAAGAGTTTGAAGATTCGATTCCTGTATCAAGCCAGGGCATATCTGTTGACGACTAATTCCAGACTCGATTCATGTATCCTGCCAGGGCACGTCTGAAGAGTTTGAAGATTCGATTCTTGTATCTAGCCAGGGCATGTCTACATAAAGAGTTTGAAGATCAACCCCTGTAACAGGCCAGGTAATTATCTTTCTTTCTCAGGTACATAAGTTCTCGCTAAGGAATCTCTTACGCGATCGACACCTAGATGGCATCTATAAGCCCATCTACATACCGACAGTCTCCAAATGGAATCCATAAGCCCATTCCCGACAAGGTTCTGTCACACTTCCAGATGGCATCTATAAGCCCATCCTCCTATCCACCCTCTCTCCAAATGGCATCTGTAAGCCCATTCCCGACATCACCTTGCTGATACTCTACTATGTGAGTGCAAATTTCTGGGCACTCTAGTGTTCAATCATCTTCCACCCTCGGATCACGAAAGGCACACAAGCCAATCTACATCCTCAGGTCTAAGAAGATTGAACAGGGGCAACTGTTGTACCCCAAAATTTGCCCTCCCATATTCTTCAAGATTTGTCAAGATCAATCTCCAGATGTTTCAAAATCCCTCAAGGGTTGCACAGTCCAATTGCTTCCTAACACAGTCAAAACTAGGGTTTTGGTTCTTGCAAAGAAATTGAGGTTTTCAAGGGTCCAATCAAGTCCCATATGCCTATATACATTGTCAAGCATCCATATGTCAAGTTTCAAGACTCACAGCATCAAGTTGCACAGTCAAAAGCCCTAATTGTTTCACAGTCAACTGCAGGGGCAAAATGGTCATTTGACAGTCAAAAGTCAAAATTTTTGGTCAACATCTTATTTTGAAGCCACAATCATCATTTGATCAATTCTTGATCATGATTCCACAAGCATGGCTCAAAAAGTCTCAAGATGCAAAAGTTTCTATTTTTGGACAGTTGAAAAGTCAACTGCAAATTGACCAAGGCATAACTTTTTCATGGCTTATCATAAAAATCCCATCCAATTCTCATTTTTAAGAGGATGACATTTCCTACAACTCATCTTCACACTCCAAGTCCAAGAATTGCTCTCACAAAAAGTTATCAATTTCAACATTATAGGTCATTTTCAAAAGTCAACAAAAAGGCACTTTAAGTCAAAGACCATAACTTTAGATTGGTAAATCAAAATGACACGGGACCAAAGGAATTGGTTAGAGGACTTCAAGACCTTTCCAAAAAGTTCAAGAACATGTTCATAGCTTCAAAATTGAGCAAGATATGCATTGGAGAAGTTGGGTTATTTTTGGGAACTTTCAAAAGTCAACTTTGCCTAAAACACTTCATTTTTGCTAATGGGCCTCAAATTCTTTCTTGAATCATTACCCAAGGCCTATGCACGATCCATTGAACTTAATTTGATTTATTTTCTAATTTTTAGTTAATTAATTGAATTTATATTAATATTAATTCATTTAATTGGTTTTAATTATAGGAAAATTCAAAGATATGTTTTTTAGATCTTTTTGTGCAGCAAATATACTAGGGCAAGCTGGCAACTCGTATGCACCTCAAAGGCATAAAAAAAATCCATGATTGGTAAGGTTTCATGAAAGAAAAGATTGAAAAAGATATGATTGGCAATCAAATATTCAAGTCATAATGCAATGGATTCATGGGCCTTATTCTAACCTAAATTCATTCACATACATATGCTGAGTGAAACCCTAAAGCTAGACACACGTGAAAGCTGCTGAAACCACATAGCCAATTTGCAAAAATTCAAGAAACCTTGGAAAACTGAAATCAATATTGCAGCATAATTCAAAGCTTCTCTTTGATTCAAACGTATTGCCTGGGTTTCCAAGAAGCATTTGCCATCAAAAACCAATCCTAACACGCGAAGAATCAAAGAACACGAGTCATTCGGTTTGTCTTGTTTTTCAAAATTGCATAACACGATTCATGCGTTTTTAATCTATTTTCTTGTTTGATTTATGCTAATAGGGACCTTCTGAAGCTGTTGGTATAATCCAATTGAGTTATAACTGCCTGAATCAAAATCCACCATGAATGATATCTAGGGTTTCTGAAGTTGCAATTAGGGCTTTAGGCATCAGGAAAAATTGGACCATGTCATGACCATGGTTGAATTCGTCAAGGCCAGACGAATTCAACCAGACTATCGCGCCCTTTTTATGTGACACATAGCTCTAGTCGCTATTTTTGGGACTTTTGCTTTGTGGGGGTTTAAAACCCCCGCTATCTTATTCATGTTTGCAGGTGAAAACGAAGAAGAAGGGTGAGCTGTCCAAACGCTAGTGGATGATTCAAACGAGTGGCGTGCGTTTTCGTTCTGTGCCATAATCACGTGATTCCTTAATATAATATTTCTTTGTTATTATGTTTACAAACAAATGCAAATGGCTGGATGGTGGGAGACGTGGCTGGTAAGTACTGGGACCTGGGTTCGATTCCCAGGTCCCCCATATAATTGTTGATTTTTGTTTTAATGTGTTCCAGTGCAGCATGGGATCCAATGTTCCACCATACGTCTTCACGCCTAAGCCTGCCAAGTGCCCCTGATGAACAATCTGAAGGCCAAGAGAGGGAGCCCATGGTATGCTCTAGTCAACGCGCGTGCACATGATCCCTGAAAGTCAACCAGGCTTGTCTTCAATGGGCTTGAATTGCTTCACAAACACCTCCACTTTGGGCCAGACACCCCCTTGGTTTGCTTTGCATTTTTAAATTTTATTTTCTTTTCTTTTTAATACTTTTAATTGTTTTGATTATAATTAATTCACCACAAATAATTTTTCATAATAAAAAACAAAAAAATCATAAAATTGTAAATATATTTAATTATTTATTAATTTCATCACTAATTTACTTTTTGTAAATAATTTCTAATAACTAATCTAGGTTAATTTAGGGTTAAAATTCAATCTTTTTCTTAAATAAATAAAAATCATATAGAATTAGGTTTTGACACTTTTTATCTTTTTCTTAATTAATCATTATTAACATTATTTATTACTAATTATCATCATTTATTATCATTATTTTGTACATATAAATGTAAATTAATTAATTAGCTTAAATTAGGTTAACTTTAATATTTTCTTAATAATTAACATAAACTTAGAATTAGGGTTTTCTTTTAATTTCTTTTTCTTATTTTCATTAAATACAAAAAAAAACATAAAAACACACTTTCTTTTCTTTAATTAAATAATTAATTAGGTATTAATTTAATTTAATTTCAAGCAAAGGGTCCAACACCCTCGGACGTTCAGTTTAATTTATCCTTTCGCACGTTATTCTTATTTTTCTTATTGATTATTATGTAACTGCTTCCCGGATGTAATAGTAATTAGGTTTATTGCTTTTTTACTTTCCGCATCTTTATCAAAAACGGGTCTTTGTATTTTGGCGATGTATAGACCCGCGCCTTGTAATCGCGTAGCTTTTATCTTTCCGTCTTTTAATTTTCCGCACTCCTAACTGCTAAACTCGCATGAAAGAATGTATGGTAATTAAAAACAACTCGTAGCTCACAATACCATGATCAAAGATAAAACATAACATGAAAACAACACACAATGCACACACCACTTCTAGGGTACGCCTCACTCGTTGCCTTCGAAACGTGGTCGTCAAGTATAAGACGTTTTAGTGGTCGCTCTTATGTCCAAGATCCAGTTGCCTCGAAACAGTTGCCTCGAAACGGTTGCCTCGGATTAAAAAGGATCTAGGACATTAGGGTTGCTTCTAAGGTGTCCTACTATTGCTTCGGTGACCATACTGTCCCTAAAATCAAATTGACTCGAACACCTCCAACGGTGGTGCTACCTACCTCTCAATGGTGGAATGGCATTACCTTAAGGACTTTTACACAACCTAATTCCTTAGGGTAGGTAGATGACTCATGGGTACTTTCTCTCTTCAAAAACAAATCAAAAAATCTTTTCACACTGACACTTTCAAAAGCTTTCAAAACAAATTTTTCAAACACTCTTGAGGACAGATACAAGAGTCACTCAGAAATCTTTCAATGAAACTTTTTCAAACCCACTCACATTTTGAAAAGCAAACATTTTGAAAACATAAGAGCAAGTGCCTAAGAGCCCATGGATAACCATTGATAGAAAGGGTGCTAACACCTTCCCTTTCTATAAATCTACCTCCCGAACCGAGAAACATTCTCGAAAAGGAATTTTGCTGTGCTTTTGTCCTTTCCATGTTGGAGAACATAAAAGACGGTGGCGACTCTTGCTTACCGCGACATTTCGCGAACCAGCTTTAAACAGTCAGTTCTATTTCCACCGATCACAGTGCTTGTGTGCAAAGTATATCATTTTCATGCTTTTGATCTTGCATTTAGGGTTTTCTATTTGTTTTGTTTCGTTCTTGTCATACAAACCCTAATTACTAATCATGGCATATGAAAGAAATAAATTGCATAATGTAAATATACTAAGCTATTACAACAATTTTATGGGAGGGGGGAATACAAGTTTGAATGGGGATTTGCACAAATATAAAGCTAAATACATTATTACAACCAAATCGAACTTGTGCGAATTAAGATAAATATAATACAATATTTAGAATATAATGCAATGTACATATGAGAAAAGATGTTTTATGTCTTGCTTTTATGTAAAAGAAATATTTAATTTAAACCTAAAAAAAAAGAAAAATATTTAATTTTTGAAAAGGAGTTAAACCCTAATTTTTATTTAAAGAAAATAATGTTTCTATATTATTATTTTGTGCATTTTTTGTATGAAAATAATAAATAATATTGTATATAAATATTAAAAATAAATATATGCAAAAAATAGGTATTTGTAAGTATGAAATATAAAATAAAAATATTAAGTATATTTAATTATATTTATGAGTTTATTAAGAAAATAAATTAAATCCTATCAAAATAAATTAATTTTTTATGTGAGAAATAATTAAAATAAATAAATAAATAAAAGTGTAAAAATAATTAAATTATTTTTTAGGGTTTTTTATCATTAAAGAAAATTATTTAAAGTATTAAATATAAAAATAAAAAAAATAAAAAATGAAAGAGTTAGTAGGGGGTGTAATAGCAATTCAGTGGTAGTGTTAGCAAAAACAAAAAAGGCCCAGAAAGAAAAAACCCAAACAGCTTCGTCCCTGTTCTTCCTTCCTCTTCCTCACGCCTTGGCCAGTTTAACCTGTAACTTCCTCATGCTTGCATAAAAATGAAAACTTATAACATGAAAAATGTAGCATTTGAACTCACGATTCCAACCATATAAATTATGTAATCTAACTATCAAAGATCAAAGAGAATTTTAAAATCCCTAATTTCTAACCTAAAATTTTCAGAGATTTCAACCTCCAAATTCTCATAGCACAAGTAATATAAATGCAAGATAATGATATGTACAACTTTGTTATGATGAGAACTACATTTTTCATTCACAGATCGTGGCCTGAGGTTGCCTGTACAAAGAGATAGAGTTTGAAAAATTACCCCCTTCAGCTGGAATTGTATATGGAAATGCAGGGACTTAATGGAGGCCTGATGATTGCTTGAGCTTCCTTGAGCTTCCCTAAATCTATTCCAACTCTTACCTTGCTCTGAAAGTGGCTAGAACTCCCTGACCAAGTCCAACTGCAAGATTCAAAGTTAACAATGGTAGATGGTGAAAAAGAGGTTACAGAACAGGGATGATGGCTTGGATGAGTTTGATATCAAGTATGTAAGATGTTTGCATGATCTAAACACAAAACGCACGAGCTAAATGAGAGTTGGATGTGTTTGTGCAGAAACAGTGTATTTTGGACAGATTTTGGTGCTTTGCTTGCTCTCAATGTTTTTTGGCCTTTGCTTGGTGTTCCATGTGTTGTATATCCTTTGCATATTAGTATAGAAATGATCTAAAGTCAGCTCTCTATAAGTTGTACAAGCCCTATCTTTTTTGCAACTTTTCTTGTACTTGATGCAAAGTGACAAGACCAAACCCACATGCTTGTACCAGCTTGCTTTAGGGTTGGTATGAGTTTGTACAAGTTTCTTGAGACCTGTGTGGTTTGTATGCATCAAGGGGACAAGTTCAAAGCTCCAAGTTGAAAATTTTGCAAAAGTTGCCCTTTATGAAAATGGTAATGTAACCTTTTGGCCAAAAATGGAATTACAAGTTGTGTAAAAGTTCAAAAGCATGGATAGAGGCTTTGTCAACTGAGTATGCATTTAATTAAGGATTGTGTAGCAAGTTTAGGACCTGTAAATCATGAAATAGCCAGCATAGGATTGGTTTGCAACTTGGTTCTTCATGAAAATGGCTTGAACAAAAAGTGAGAAAATGCCAATTTCCTCTCTTCGATTCTCCCTACTCAAAAATGATCTTGGAGAGTTCTTGAACATTTTGGAAAGCTTGCAATGTGCTCTATAATACATCTTTGACATGAATTTTGAGATACCTCTTGGAACTAGGTGAAAACTTGCCATGAAGTTGGGTCCAAAACTTGCCTAAATTAGGGCAAAATTTCACTAAGTTAGGAAGTTCATGACCATGTATTCACAAATTTATAACTTGAGATCCAAGCATCTTTAGGGAAAAGTTTGTGAAGCAAAGTTGTAGATTTCATGGAGATCTACAACTTTAATTTTGGGAATTTTCTTTGAATCAAAATGCATCATGGTGAAAAAGTGGTGTAAAGTTGAGAAAAAATAAGAAAAAATTTATACTTAGAAAAATTCGAAGTTATGAAAATTTTCAAATTAAAACCCTAATTTTCAAATTTGGTTTTCTTGGTGAACAAGTTTCTCATTTGGGAATGTTTTGATGAATTATGACCCTTGGTACTTGATTTTGACCAAAAAAGTCAAAGTTTGACTTTTTAGTGTACAGTTGACTTTTGATCAATTGATTGTAAATTTCATCTGTCAATCCAATGAACTTGAGATGTTTTGAGCCATGTAATTAAGTCAAGATGATTCCATTTAATCCTTGAAATCATGCTTGAACTTAATTGGTCATTTTCTAGGTTAAAAATAAGAAATTGCCCTTTCTCAGTCAAAACCCTAATTTTGACCATTTTGCCCTTTTTGTGATTTGACCAAATTTCTTGAGGAATTGTGATCCAAACTTGACCAAATGATACATGTGAGTTTAAAATGTTGATGTGGATAAAAAATTATTAAGTTTGATTGTAAATTGGCCATGGTTGACTTTTTCCCTAATACAATTGATTTTTAGGTCAACTGTCCAATTGACTGATCAAAAATGTGGTCCAAGGCTTGAAACTTGTCATGAGTGATCTTAGGGGTCCAAAATTTTGTATGAAAGTCACATGAAGCATTGATGGTCCAAAAATCCTTGTGCAAACTCAAACCCTAATTTTAGGTTATCAGTGCAAGATGAGATATCCTGAGCTGAGCAAACCCTAATCCAGTCTTGAGTCAAAGAAACCTTGTGAGAAAAGTCTTGATAAATTAGAGGGCAAATTTTGGGGTATAATAGCTGCCCCTGTTCAATCTTCTTGAACCTGAAGAGTTAGATTGGCAAGTTTTGCCGTTCGTGACTTGAAGGTAAAAGATGATTGGACACTAGAGTGCCCATAAATTTGCACTTGACAAGGTGTAGTTGAGGGAATGGGCTTAAAGATGCCATTTGGAGAGGTGATAGAATCTTGTTGGAGATGGGCTTGTAGATGCCATCCAAGAATGTTTGTTGAATTGTAAGTTGTAAGTCAAAAGAATATGTATCAAAATGGTGTCCGTATCTGGAACGTATCTGAGCTGTATTTGGAGACTGAATCTGTATGGGTCACAGAATAGAATTCATGCTGGAGCGTATCCGAGTTGTATCTGAACTTGAATCTGAATGAGTAACAGAATGGCTTCCGTGTTTGGAGCGTATCTGGACTGTATCATGAACTTGAAATCTGAATAAGTATCAGAATGGCATCCGTGTCTGGAGCGTATCTGAATTGTATCTAAAAGATGGATCTGAATGAGTAACATAATGACAATCGTGTCTGGAGCGTATCTGAACTGTATCTGATAGTTGAAATCTGAATGAGTAACAAAATGGCAACCGTATCTGGAGCGTATTTGGGCTGTATCATGATTGCACATTGTTAGTGGTAGCTGTTAATCTTATCCTGAAAAGGGTAAAATGTTAGCTGGAACATGAAATTATATTGCATGAAATGTATGATGCAATATATGTGTTTTATGAATGTTTATGATATGTGGATGTAATGTATGCGCATATAAGCTGATTCTTCGTATTGCTTAGGAAAGTAAATCCTTGACTGTTGCTGAGGATATAGGGATTCTTCATGTCTTGAAGTTGGAGTAATTAACAAAAATTCTTGTTGCGAGCAATGCCATATACTGCTCGAGTAATCTGCTTGGGGAATCCAAAGAATTTTGATGACCTCTACTGAGAATTTAACAATGGGAATCTTCGTTCCGTTGGGGAGCAATGAAAACTCTATGGGGAAAAAGCTTATTCCTGTTTGGAAAAAGTTCAGGGGTTTCGGTCGTCTTCCACTCTATCGGAGTGTTATCCCAGGTTAGGGAGAAATAGAAGTTAGTCGTTATCCGGTTAATTTTCAGTCTTCAAGACAACTTGTTGGGGAATTCAGGGGTTTCAACCTTGGATTAATAGTTTGAAGTTTCAGCTCTGCTGGGGATCTTAATGATGTACTGTAGGGATTGCTCATGGAATAGCTTAAAGACGTTTTCCTATTCTTTCAACCTATCAGTAATTGTTCTTTTTCATTTTGTTTATTTGTAAACAGCAATTATGTTCAAATGCATATGTTCATTAATGAATCATTTGACTTTTTTTTGCAAATAAAAGACAAGTGTAAAAGAAAAGGACAAATAGTTTTCTGTACTTTAAAGAGATATCTTTGTATTCACTTTGAATAAGTATTTTGTACAAAGGAGACAGACATCCTGGTAAGAGGATGGTGTCATAAAAGTAAGAAAAATTTTATACAAAGAAAGACAACTATGTGTGATAATCCCATGGGGGTTCCCATTCTGATATAGCCTCTGTATCTTCGAATATCTTGTCCATTCGTTGCTTCGTCCGAAGATGATTGAATTGATCAGAAACTCAGAGTTTGTCAGTGAAGAGATTTAAGTCGTCCTTAAAGTGATCCGACGAGACATAGTCATACTCTTTAATTCCCTAACTTTTGCCTGGACCGCCTTTTCGGGTTTTCAATCCACCGGGAAACCCCTTTTTGCCCAAGTCGCCCTTTCGGGTTTTCAACTTGCCAGGTGTACAAATTTTTTTTATTTTATCCCTAATTTTTGCCCGAACCTTTTAGTTCGCCGGGATGCCCCTTTTTACCTAGGTGTGTCAACCTAGTGGATCTCTTATGCGTAGTATCTTTTGACTATGTCAGCGTTCGCAGGGTGTGGCAAATCGTCGCTGTCCATGGTGGTTAAGATCATTTCCCCACCGGAGAAGATGTTCTTGATTACAAATGGTCCTTCATAGGTAGGAGTCCCTTTGCCCTTGGGATCACTTTGTGGCAAGATAATGTGTTTGATCACTAGATCTCCAACTTGATATACTTGGCATCTGACTTTCTTGTTGAAAGCCTTGATCATCCGTTTTTTATACATCTGACCATGGAAAACAACAGTAAGTCTCTTTTCATCAATTAAGTTCAGCTGATCAAGCCGGGTCTGGATCCAATCGTCCTCACTTAAACCTGCATCCTTCATAATTCTCAAGGAGGGGATTTGAGCCTCGATAGGCAAGACAGCCTCCATGCCATAAACCAAAGAATAGGGTGTTTCCCCAGTTGATGTGCGAGTCGTGGTACGATACCCTTGGAGAGAAAACAGTAGCATTTCATGCCAGTCCTTGTAGGTGACTGTCATTTTCTGTATGATCTTTTTAATGTTTTTATTAGCAGCTTCGACTGCACCATTCATCTTTGGTCGATAGGGGGATGAATTGTGATGTTGAATCTTGAACTGCTCGCACAAGGCGGTGATCATAGTATTGTTAAGGTTCGTACCGTTATCAGTGATGATCCTTTCTGGATACCGTACCGACAAATAAGATTTTGCTTGATGAAGCGGGCAACAACATTCTTAGTAACGGATGCGAAGGAAGCTGCTTCGACCCACTTCGTGAAATAGTCAATGGCCACTAGAATGAAACAATGTCCATTGGAGGCTATAGGTTTGATCTCCCAAATCATATCGATTTCCCACATAGCGAAGGGCCAAGGAGCTGTTAAGACATTTAGAGGAACCAGAGGCACGTGCACCTTGTCTGCGTAGATTTGACACTTATGACAGGTCCGGGAGTGTTGATAGCAGTATGCTTCCATGGTAGACCAATAATATCCTGCCCGTGGGATTTTCTTCGCCATCGTATGCCCACTAGAGTGAGTGCCAAAGGTACCTTCATGTAATTCAGCCATGATCTTTTCAGCTTCAATCTTATCCACACAACGGAGCAGAATAAAGTCATGATTGCGCTTGTACAGGATGCCATTAGTCAGGAAGAACTTAGCAGAGAATATCCTTAAGAAATTTTTATCATTGATTGAAGCTCCTTCTGGATATTCTTGAGCCTCGAGATACCTTTTGACTTTATGAAACCAAGGCTGGTCCACTACTTCTTCAGTATTAATCTCGTGACAGTGTGTTGGTTCGTCCATTCCTTCAATGGTGATCTGGGGAGCCTCGTTATCCCAATTAAGTTTAAACATAGATGACATTGTGTCTAGAGCGTCTTCTAGCTGATTTTCTTCTCACGGGAAATGCTCGAAGGTAATCTGCTCGAAATGTGGTAACAATGTCAAAACATGTTCTTTGTAAGGGATAAGGTTGGTATGTTTAGTGTCCCATTCTCCTTTGATCTCACTGATGACCAAAGCTGAATCTCCAAACACATCTAAGTATTTGATTCCCAAGTCTATGGCAGCCTTGAGACCAAAGATGCATGCTTCGTATTCCGCCATGTTGTTCGTACAGTTGAAGCAAAGTCTGGCGGTAAAAGGAGTATGGCATCCTTCCGGATATATGAGTACAGCGCCGATACCATTACCAAGTGCATTGGATGCCCCATCAAAGAACAGGGTCCATCGGGATCCTTGTTCAGGTCCTTTATATAGTCTGATCTCTTCACATTTGTCTAATGTCATGATGTCTTCGTCTGGGAATTCAAACTTCATGGACTGATAATCTTCTACAGCTTGATAAGCAAGATGATCGGCTAGCACACTGCCCTTTATAGCTTTCTGGGTAGTGTCTTGTATGTCATATTCTGTTAAGATCATCTGCCATCTAGCTATTCTTCCAAACAGAGCAGGCTTTTCGAAGATGTACTTTATCAGATCCATCTTAGATATCAACAAAGTGGTATGAGTCAACATATATTGTCTTAGCTGGCGAGCAGCCCATGCCAGAGCGCAGCAAGTTTTCTCGAGCAGTGAATATCTTGTTTCACAGTCGGTAAACTTTTTGCTCAGGTAGTAAATAGCGTGCTCTTTTCAGCCAGACTCGTCATGCTGCCCCAATACACACCCTATTAAGTTCTCTAAAACGGTCAGATACATGATTAGCGGTCTTCCCTCGACTGGTGGCATCAAGATAGGAGGCTCTTGTAAATACTCTTTGATCTTGTCAAAAGCAATATGGCATTCACCGTTCCACCTGACTACTTGATCTTTCTTCAACAGTTTGAAGATTGGCTCAGAAGTAGCTGTCAAGTGATAAATGAACCTGGCAATATAGTTCAGGCATCCCAAGAATCCTCTGACTTCCTTCTCAGTGTGAGGAGCAGGCATTTCTTGTATCGCTTTAACCTTGGCAGGATCAACCTTGATGCCTTTGTTGCTGACGACGAAACCTAAGAGTTTACTGGACCGGACTTCGAATATGCACTTGTTTGGATTCAATCTTAACTTGTACTCCTTCAACCTTACAAACAACTTTTGCAAGTGATCATGGTGTTCCTCTTCAGTTTGTGATCGGGCTATCATGTCATCTACGTAGACCTCTATCTCATGATGTATCATATCATGAAACAAAGCTACCATGGCACGTTGATAGGTTTCCCCAGCATTCTTCAGTCCGAATGGCATCACTTTGTAGCAAAACGTTCCCCACTGTGTGACAAATGTAGTTTTCTCCATGTCCCCAGGTGCCATTTTGATCTGGTTATAGCCTGAGAATCCATCCATGAAAAAAAACACTTTGTACTGGGCTGTATTATCAACCAGGATGTCGATGTGGGGAAGTGGAAAATCATCTTTAGGGCTGGCCCTGTTTAAATCTCTATAATCCACACACATTCGTACTTTATCGTCCTTTTTAGGCACGGGAACAATGTTGGCAACCCATTGAGAATAGGAAGTAACAGCCAGAAATCCAGCATTGAACTGTTTCATGACTTCCGCTTTGATCTTCTCTGACATGTCAGGTCTCATGCGGCGGACTTTTTGTTTCACTGGTGGACAATCTTCTCTTGTGGGTAGACGATGTACCACAATGTCTGTATCAAGTCCCGGCATGTCTTCGTATGACCAGGCAAAGATCTCAACATAATCATGCAATAGCTGAATTAGACGTTCCTTGACACTCGGCTCTAGGTTGGCACCCACTTTGATTTCCTTTTTATCTTCCTCAGTACCCAAATTGATTGTATCCAACAACTCCTCATGAGGCTGAGTAGCTCTTTCCTCTTGTTGTAGTAGTCTGGCCAATTCCCCTGGCACTTCACAATCTTCCTCACCTTCGTATTCGGCTTGGTAGATCAGATCTTCAGAGTCACTAAAGGCTATAGCAGTATCGTTGCCCATGGGATCCGAATGGAGGGGTACCTGCATTTGTGAGTGTGGGTGTGTGTAAGGGTATGGCCATCTTTAAACAATAAAAATGTAAAAGAAAGACAATGAGCACAAAAGGTTTGTATGTGAAAAAGCGTCCATGATTCATTGAAATGTCATATGAAGATGAAATAAAAACCCTTACAAATGGACCATTGTGCCTCGGGTAAGACACAAGGTTTTTAAAGTGCGAATTGTTTGTGAATATTACAAGTCCAACAGAAATGTAAAAGATAAATTACTGAGAGATGAAAGTTATTGGTACAAAGTCTCTGGCTTCCCAGTTGCGAAGTCCTCCGTTGAAAGTAGGAAATATCCAATCTTCCAAGCTGCCATCTTCTTCAACATCTTCCATTGTGTTGACCTCTCTGTTACTAATCTTCAAAGGTGGCCCTCCAGCACGGGCACGGCGCACAGTCTTCTGAGCAGTTGAAGTAAACCCCAAGCCAAACTTGTCTGATTTATACGGGATGTCTGGAAGCTGCCCCCGGATGGTGCATCGACCCTCTTCCACTACTGCCTTTGCGTCCTTTAGAGATGACATCCGAAGTGGAGGTCTTGTGATCTTAGGAATTGAGGATACTGCCTTGGTTATCGCTACTTCTTGAGAGACTTCTTCAAAATGTTGGAAAGGGGTTTCAATGAACTCGCCATCCAACTCCACATATCGGAAGGAATTTAGATGACTAATCATGTACTCCTCTTCTCCATGGACAGTTATGATCTATCCTTGGACCGGGTACTTTAGCATCTGGTGTAGCGTGGAAGTGACAGCACCGACATTGTGAATCCAGGGGCATCCTAACAGACAGGAATAAGAAGGACGGATGTCCATCACATAGAAGGTTGATTTGAAAATCTGGGTTCCCACCTTTATCGGGATGTCCACCTCCCCGTGGACCATCCTCTTCGAACCATCAAATGCTCTCACAACTATGTTACTGGGTTTTAATGTCAGTCCTTCACAATCCAATCTGTCAAGGGCTTTCTTTGGTAGGACATTTAAAGATGATCATGTGTCTACCAAGACATGGGCTAGGGTTGCTCCTCTACACTCCACAGAGACATGTAATGCCTCGTTGTGTTTTCTCCCATTGGGTGTCAAGTCAGCATCAGAGAAGCCTGGGCCATTATCAGCTGTCAAACTGGACACATAATCTTGGAATTGGTCCAAGGACGTCTCTTGTGGCACATGATTTGTCTTCAGAAATTTTACTAGAGCTTTCGCATGTGCCTCAGAGCACAGCAACAGGGCTAGCATGGAGATCTTGGAGGGAGTTTGCCCCAACTGTTCAACCACGTCATAGTCACTCTTCTTTATTACCCTGAGGATCTCTTCCATCTCCTTCTTGGATGTTTTGGGAATAGCTAGTGATTGAGCCTTCGTCCGGACATGCTCTTCTTGAATGCTTTTTCCTCTATTTTCAATAGTAGAAGTATTGGTAGGGATAACAACAGGGGTTGCATCGTATTTGTCGGTAGGTACACTTGCAGGTATGATCACTGGTACAAAGGTAATCTTCGGAATGGCCACGGGTCCAAAACTGCCTTTGGGGGGGGGCGGGGAAATCTCTGGAGAGAAGATTCTACCGCTACAGGTAATCTTGCTAGTTCAGGCAATATTGCTAATTTCGGAACTTTCTTCTTCGGAGCTTTCCTCTTCGGTGGTCAAATCATCTTGTTTAACACCATGGTAGTAGATTTCTCCACCGTAATTCCATGGTATTGTTTTATCTGATTCGTATGGGACTGGCCCGGGCATTGTAATTATGAGCGGAGTCGTCTTTGGAGCTGATGTAATCCTAACGGGCCTTTTGGGGACCCTGGAAGGATTGACGTAGATGGTTATGATTGAAACTTCTTTAACTGGAACGGGTGAAATAGGAGCATTCTCAAACAAAATTTCTTGGTTGTCAATCAGTCGTTGGATACCTGTCTTCAGCAGAGGGCAATCAATTGGGGAGGATAAGAAAATATGGCAGTCTTTATCACAACCTGGGAATATACCAGCTTTCAATAAATTCAACTTGATGACCGGGAGTGGAGTCAAGAGTTCATCTATTGTAGCAATAAACAAACCTTCCTCAATAGCATTGGCGTTGTGACTATGTCTAGGCATAGGAGCGGAAATAACATTTGGTTTCTCTGGCGCTTCAAACTCAATTTCCTTTGCATCTATGAGGTCTTGAATCTTGTTTTTCAAAGCCCAACAGTTATTGGTGTCGTGGACCGAACTCTCGGAATGGTATGCGCATCTGGCATTCGGGTGATAATGGGGGGATGTCATGTTGGGATTCTTTGGAACTTCTTTTAAGGTTGCCAGATTAGATTTCATCAGATGTGGTAAAATCTGGGCTAGAGTCATGTTAAGCCTGGTGAATTTCCGGATTGGCCTCTCCACCCTTGGTTGGTTACTCCTTGGTTGATCAGATGTAGATTTTGGGATCATAATGGCTCCTACCATTGGCCGACGCTCAGTTCTCCCTTGGTTTCTTTGTGGATACAAAGCAGATACCTCCTTCTTCCCAGTGAAGGGTTTTTTCACAGCTGTAGAGGCAGACGCATCTTTCTGAATCTTTCCACTTTTTATACCGGCTTCCACCCTTTCTCCGGTTAATATTAGCTCAGTAAACCCAACAGATGAACTCCCAATCAGATGGTTGAAGAAAGGGCCTGATAGGGTGCCCAAGAACATATCCACCAACTCCCTTTCAGACAGAGGAGGTTGCACTCTTCCAGCTAGGTCTCTCCATTTTTGCGTGTACTCTTTGAAACCCTCATTTGAAACCATAGCCATACTCTGAAGTTGAGTACGGGTAGGTGCCAAATCTGCATTATACTGGTATTGCTTATAGAAAGCTGCGGCAAGTTCTTCCCAGTTGTGGACGTCGGCCCTCTCCAATTGGTAAAACCAATCAAGTTGTGTTCCGGATAAGCTGTCTTAGAAGAAATGGACCCACAAGTCTTTATCGGCAGAGTGCGGCTGAATCTTTCTGACATATGATCGGAGGTGCATTTTAGGACACGACACTCCATCATATTTTTCAAATAATGGCACTTTAAACTTTGGTGGGATCACAATTCCTGACACTAACCCCAACTCTTCAAAATCTAGCCCCGATACTTTCTGTATTTCCATAGCGGTTAAACGCTCTTCCAGGTGTCTGTACTTATCATCAGCCGGAGGATACTGTTCCTCAGAGTAGTCTTCTTCTTCCTCCTCTTCTTCAGATTCTGATGGTACTGCTGTTTCTTTTCCTTTTCTTTCCCCTTCATCAGATGTTGCTGGAAATTCTAAGGTCCTTCTGGCTTGTCCCTGAAACCTTCTGCCCATGATTACCACACCAGCTGGTTTCTTCTCTTTCTTCTTTTTCTCTTTATCTTTCTCTTTTTCCAGCAGAGTCTTCAACTCCTCCTGCCCCTTAGCTAGGGTCATGACTAACTGTTGAAATTGCGTGTTTTGAGCTTGGAGATCTTTGACCGTCTGTTCGAGATCCATCTTACTGAAATAAACAGTAGAGAGATGAGGAAACTTGTTGCAAAGACCTGTTTATGTCATGATGAATGATATGTATTCATGCAATGCTTTCAAGGATTTTAAAAATTCAAATTTGTTTCAAAAAAGAAGCACACGTTATATTGATAAGATAGAATTTGAGTACATCAATGCCCCTTGGGAAAAATAATACAAAATTCTAAGATAAAAATACATTGTGCATCCTCTTTGGTACAATGTAGGTATTCAGAGTCTGCTCCTCATGAAGTAGCTGAGTGAGTTCTAAAACCTTCTTCTTGCTTGCGTAGAATTGAGCTTCGAAAGTATCGCACTCTCCTTTGAGCTGTATCCAATCCCTTTGTAGGTCTTCGAGTGATGTCGGCATGTCAGGATGTAGGATAGTGTATGGAACTTCTCCCTCCTTAACAGGCTCAATAATCACTGGGAGAATGGAAGGATAAGGCATCATAAGACTTTGAGCGCAGGTTCGTACCTGTTGTACCCCAAAATTTTCCCTCCCATTTCCTCAACATTTTCTCATCACAAGACCCTTTGAGCTCAAGATCAAGTTAGGGTTTCCTCTGCTCAAGACTTCTCCTTGCACTGTTGACCCAAATTAGGGTTTGTGTTTGCACAAAGATATCTTGACCTAAAATGCCTAAGATGACTTTCATGCTTCATGTTGGACTTCCAAGTTTATCCATACCAAGTTTTAAGTCTTGATTCCAAATTTTGCCCAGTCAATTGGACAGTTGACCTAGAAATCAGTTGTATTGGGGAAAAGTCAACTATGGCCAATTGACAGTCAAACCTCATGAAAATTGACCCACATCAACATTATGAACTCACATGGACCATTTGATCAAGTTTGGATCACAATTCCACAAGAAATTTGATCAGATCACCAAAAGGGCAAAATGGTCATTTTTAGGGTTTTGACTGCACAAAGGCAATTTTTGACTGTTTGACCTAGCCAATGGCAAACCAAACTCACATATGGACTCAAGGACCCCATGGAATTGTCTTGACATACTCAACAAGTTCAAAAGATCCCAAATGCACAAGATTGACAGTTGAATTTCCTAGTCAATTGATCAATTTTGACTGTATACTGAAAAGTCAAACGTTGACTTTTTGGTCAAAATCAAGTGTCAAGATTCATTTTTCATCAAAACATGCCAAATTATGAAACTTGTTCATCAAGAAATCAAGAATTGCAAGTTAGGGTTTGAAATGAAGATTTTTCATAACTTAGAATTTTTCTAAGTTATGAAAACCCCTAATTTTTTCCTAACTTTGTCCCACTTTCTCACCAAGATTCATTTGGATTCAAGGAAAAGTCAAAACATGAAAGTTGTAGTCCATTGCAAAATCTACAACTTTGATTCACAAAGTTTCCTCAAAATAAGCTTGTAGCTCAAGTTACAATTTTTGGAACAAGGGTACCAAACCATTCTTAACTTAGAGAAAATTTGACCTATTTTAGGCAGGATTTTTGCCTAACTTCAAGACCATTTTTCACATACTTCCACTTGGAATTTCAAATTGCATTTCAAAGATGGATTGTACTACACATTCCAAGCTTTCCAAAATATCCAAGAACTCATCAAATAACCTCATGGTTAGGGAGAATCGAATTTGGCAAGTTGGGAAAAACTCACTTTTGATTTGGCCAATTTACATGTTCATACATTTGTGCCATTTTGAATTCAGCTTGCTTTCCTTGATTACAGGTCCTATATCCCATTTGCACTCAATAATTTAATGCTAACTCATTGTGCCAAGGCCTTATTTTGTGTGTTCAAACATTATATGCAAGATTAAGCCATTTTTCGATAAAGCATTTTTGCCATTTTAGAAAAGTTAAACTTTATGTCAAATGCAAATCCAAGCAAGTACAAGGCAGATCCTTTTGGCACAAGTTTATGAACTAATTACACTGATCAAGGCCAAGGTATGCAGCATAGATTGGGGGCCTGTACAAGCTAGAAACACAAGTTGACATTTGTTGCTTAAAGTTGAAGAAAGATAGCATAACAATACACAACTCTCATTCCTGTGAACCAGAGCTTAAGCAAAGTTATCAAACACTTTCCAATCATCAACCCTAAGCTAAAACACGAGCCAACCATCTCCATTGCCTTCTCAAACACAGAATCACCCTCAAACTGCCCAAACAGGGTACCTGCTGCAGATTGAGTTCCATAGCTCAATCCTTTCATGCATTCTTGCTAAAATCACTTCAAACACATCCCACATCATCCCTTGAAACTATTCCAAGCCTCAAACACGACATGTAACACTCCCAATCAACATCACCATTTTCATTTTTCTGTTTTGCATTTGAAGTTCCATAACACGATTCTCTTGGTTTCCAAACAAAGTAAAGCTTGGAATAGCATCCCTGGACATCAAGGAAGATGTACCAATCATCACCTTGCATTGAAAACACCTCCATCATCAGATACGATTCCAACTGAACAGGTAAGTTCATGGACTCCTATCTCTCTATCCAAGCATTGTTAGCTTTAGGTTTGTGAAGAAATTATGTCATATTCATAGCCCTGAACATGCCCATATAATTAGTTTTCATTTATGTTATGTGTGCTATGAGAATTTGATGTCTGAACTTGGAACAAAAACTAGGTCAAGAATTGGGGGAGAAGAAATTCTCTCTCATTTCTGAGAGTTAAATCATGTTCTTTATATGTATGAACTCGTGAGAAGATGCTTGACATTTTTCGTGTTGTGAGTTTTCATTAAAAGTCCAGGAATCAGGATGTTTGAATCCATGTACAAAGCGCGCGTTTTTTGAACAAGGTTTGCTGGAGGTTGAAGAAGATAGGTTCTGGGCTGGGCCTGGAATGTTTTTCCTTTTCACACTATGTTTTTACTTTTGAACCCCCCTGGCCCATTTTGATTTTTACTTATCATTTTCCATTTTTTCCTTTTGATTTTATTTCTATATTTTTATTTAAGTATGAAAAAATATAAAAATCATTTTTTCCACATTTTTTGCATTTATTTTGATATTTATTAGTCTTTATTTAGTTTTGTACATAAATAATATATAAATACTATTATTTAAAATAACTAAAAAAAAATGCAAACACATTTATTTTCTAATTTTTATTTTATTTTATCTTCTGAAAATATTTTATATAAAATATACTTTTTATAAATATTAAATATTATTATTTTGTATATATAATATATATTTAGTAAATAATACAAATACATATATATTTAGTAGAATATTTAGGACAAAAATACAAAATATATTCATTTTTATTCTTATTAATATTTAATATTAAAAATACCTTTTTTACAAATATACTTCATTTTTATTTTATTTTTGTACATAACTAATAAATATTGTATATATTAAACAATTAATACCTTTTAATTAATAAATTAGGGTTTTGCCCTAAATACATAAAAACTCCAAAAAAATAATACTCTTTATTTTGTTTATTTGACATATAAAAAACACTTTTTTTTTCATACATATAAAAAACATTTTTGCATCTTGCATATTTATTCCCTTTTTGTTTAATTATTGTATATTAAATGATTTGATAATTCCCAATTTGATGTAATAGTCTAGGTTTAAATTCCTTGTCAAAATACCCCCCATTTGAACATTTGTACCCCCCTTCCCATATATTGTGTTGTAATAACTTAGGAACTTTATTTTTCGCATTTTAATGCTTTCTAATTATGCCATGTTAGAATTAGGGTTTGTATGTAAATCAAAAACAACAAAAATAGTTTGACCTAAATTCAAGATAAACAAGCATGAAAATGGACAACACCAATCACACTTGCACCCCTAGGGTATTCCACTTGTTGCCTTCAATAATGGGCCATATTGCATGTTAGGCCTCTTTGGGCAAAACAAAACAATCAAATGATCATAGTCCCTCGATGACGCTTTCGAAAGTTGCCTAAAAAATGATCAAGTCCCTTTCAAGGAAACATTGCCCAAAGATACTTGGCACCGTTGCAATTATGGTCTAAACGATGACCCGCGCCCGTCCCTCTCACATCCTAACACAAGATTGTCCACCAAATGCAATGGTGGAACAAAATTGTTAAAAGGGTTAAAAACATAGGAGAAATCTTTGAGAAATTTAGGAGTAGACAAACTCTTAGTCACTTGAATCAAACTTGCAAAACAAAACACTTGCCTATTTTTCAAACCACACTTTCAAAACAACTTTCAAAAAATAAATGAAAACCTTTTCAAAAGACATACACCTTTGTATACATCCCAACATGGATCATTACAAAGGTTGCCACCACATTGGCTTCTTTTCAAAACATTTTTCAAACCCACACACACAAAGCACCATTTCAAACAATTGAGAATTAAGGCAAGTTGATCTAAGCAAGTAACTAAGAGCCCATGGATAACCATGGATAGAAATGGTGCTAATACCTTCCCTTTCTATAATCTACTCCCCGAACCCAAGAAAACATCTCAAAGGTTTTTGCTGTGCTTTTTAAACCTTTCCTTAGGATAAAATAAAAAGTCGGTGGCGACTCTTGCTCAACCGAAACATTTGCGAAAACAAACGCAAAACCATAGTCAGTTTTCCCACCGTATCACAGAACTGACGACTCTGCTGGGGACGATTTTAAAAGTGGAGTAACCTTAGGGCTTAGATCACCCTCTTGCATGACTAATTGTTTGTCTTGATTGCTTTATATCTTGGCTCTCTTGTTTGGGTTTGCAATCCTACACCCGGATTTTGGGAAACATTCATAGATAGCAATACATTATGGAAACTGTGCGGGGTATACCGACACGGTCGAAGCAATAGCTATATTAGTGCGACATATTTGTGAGTACCGGTAACCTTTGAGTTCAATCAAGGAGAGTACGGGGCCGCTGAGTGATGTCACTAAGCACTAATGACCTAGAACCTTACTTGACCATCTTGGCCTTTTATTAGGGGTAGTGAGATGACCGGCTTTGGTGCAGTCCGAAGTTGGTAGATACTCGATACTACACTCATTGAGGGTTGTTTTCTTGGAATATTTTGGTCGCTAGTTAAGTGGCTAAACCAAAACAATGAACAATGAAAACAATCCAATGATATTGAGCTCCTTAGAACCCGGTTACTATTTATAGGACAGGTTTTTAAGCCAACTACACTCAAGAGGGTACTTACCTATGAAACCTCATGCAAGCCTGAAACTAGGGTTTGGTGTGAATGGCTTGTACATGTGCTTGTGCATACATCATGAACATCATAAAGCATCATATGCATTCACTAACCACTTCAAGGGTTTAGATCTTCATCTTTGTTCTTGTTTTGTAGGTCATGGAAATTCCTCACAGAAAAACCATCCAAGTCAACCTTGTGAGAATCTCTCCTCAACTCAAGGAGCTCACCTCAAGAATTCCGGAAAGCTCATCCTTCAGTGAAAGACATGGTAGACTGCTCAGCTTAGTCAACACCAACATTGAAGAAGATATGATGAAAGTGCTATTCCAGTTCTTTGACCCTCTTCACCACTGTTTCACTTTCCCCGACTACCAGTTGGTGCCCACTTTGGAGGAATTTTCTCAACTCCTGAGAATTCCTATCCTCAATCAACTACCTTTCAACGGTACAGAAAAGGAACCAAAGCCTGAAGATGTTGCTCGAGCATTACATCTACAGCCTTCTGACATCAAGGGGCATTGGGAAACTAGAAGCGGTGTCAAAGGCTTCTTAGCAAAATTCTTGTTTGAGAAGGCACAAGAATGTTGGAATTCATTGGACCTACAAGCATTTGAAGAAATTGTGGCACTCCTTATCTATGGGTTGGTCTTGTTCCCAAATCCTGACCAGCTGGTAGATGTCAATGCCGTCAAAATCTTCTTATCCAGAAATCCAATACCAACATTGCTTGGGGACATTCTTCACTCATTTTACACACGAACAATGAGAAAGAGGGGTGTTCTCATGTGTTGTACTCCTCTCCTTGCAAGGTGGTTTATTTCGCACCTTCCACAATCTGTCTTGAAGAATGACCAAGGCTCAAGGTGGTCCCAACGGTTGATGACTCTTACTCACTCTGATGTACATTGGTGTTCTCGGTCCAGAGAAAATGTCATCATCGTCGATTATTGTGGAGAGTTTCCTAATGTTCCTTTACTTGGAATCAGAGGAGGTATCACCTACAACCCTTGCTTAGCTTTGAGGCAATTTGGATATGCACGAAGAGATGGCCCTCACGACATGTTGATTCCTGACCTAGTTTTTGACTTCGACAACGATGCGCAAGGACTTCGCCAAAGATTCATCAGAGCTTGGGGGAGGCCCAACAAGGTTGATAGCAAGACACTAGGACACAAGAATTCCATCCCTCTTGAGCCTTATCTCAAGTGGGTACGAACCAGAGCCCAAAGTCTAATGATGCCTTATCCTCATGTTCTCCCTGTGATTAAAGAGCCTGTCAAGGAAGGAGAGGTTCCCTACACCATCCTACATCCTGACATGCCTACATCGTGGGAGGAGATGCAGAAGAGTTGGATCCAACTCAAGGAGGAACGGAACACTTTTGAAGCCAGCTTCTACGCCAGCGAGAAGAAGGTTCTAGAGCTCACCCGCCGACTCCATGAGCAAGAGGCCCTCAACACCTACATTGCGCCAAAGAGGATGTGCAACGTCTTTTTACCTTAAGAAGTTGTTTTTGTAATATTTGGCCCATGGGGCACTTATGTACTAACAAATTTCTTCTTATTAATATGACGTGCATTCTTTTTGTCTGCAACAATTGTGAATTTCTAAAATCCTTGAATGCATTGCATAGATAGCATCTCATGCATCATGTGCATAACAGGTACCCTTTTTTCTACAGGTTGCTTAATCTTCTTCGCTGTTTATTTTGAACAGTCATCATGAATCCAGAATCATCCAGTGAGCAAGCAATCAAGGCCCTCCAGGCCCAGAATGCCCAGTTTCAAGAGATGGTCATGAGCCTGGCCCAAGGTCAGCAAGAGTTGAAGGCTCTACTTCTAAAGAAGAAGAAGAAGAAGAAGAAGAGGACTGCGTTGTTCAATACTGGACGCAGGTTTGGGAACACACTCCATAACGAGGCTGATCCAACTACTTCCTCTGCAGAGAAAGACAATTCCCAAGGGGGAGGAGCTCCTAGTCCTGCAGTCTCTGACAATGAGATGGATTACAATGACGAACAATACCCTCCCGCTGCTGACAGATACAAGCAATTAGAAGACCGCTTGAGTGCCATGGAGATTCAGAATGTTCCGGGGCTGGATTTCAGAGATTTAGGGTTATCTTCTGGGGTGGTAATCCCACACAAGTTTAAGGCGCCTGCCTTTGCCAAATACGACGGGGCTTCCTGTCCAAAGCTGCATCTCAGGTCGTACGTAAGGAAGATCCAACCTTACACGGCAGACAAAAATCTTTGGATCCATTTTTTCCAAGATAGCCTTTCGGGGTCACAACTTGAGTGGTTCTATCAGCTAGATGGAACCAGTATCCGACATTGGGAAGATTTGGCGACCGCATTTTATAGACAATATCAATACAATTCTGACCTCGCTCCTACGCGTACCCAACTTCAGGGTATGTCGCTGGGAACGGGCGAAGGGTTCAAAGAATATGCGTAAAAATGGAGAGATTTGGCTGGCAGGGTGCAGCCTCCATTGACTGACCGTGAGCTGGTTGACATGTTTCTAGGGACCTTGTCTGGTCCATTCTTCAATCATCTGGTTGGTAATTCCTCCGCTGGGTTTACGGATTTGATCCTGACGGGCGAAAGGATAGAAGCTGGCATCAGGTCCGGAAAGATACAGAAGGGCGCCTCCGCCAGTATTGAGAAGAAACCTTTCAAGAAGGAAGCTAGTGCCGTCTATGGTCCTAGAAGACAAGTCAAGCCAGAACACTGCCAAGCCATTAATGCCTTGGTAATTTCAAAACCTGTTACTGCTCCTCAGCAGTACAATCAACAAAGGGGTGAGAGGCCCAAGAGGCAATACACTCGGCTGAGTATGACCTTGTCACAAATCTTACCGCAACTGTTATCAACCAACTTGGTGACCATCAAAGAGGCTCTGAAGGTCGTGAATACTGCATCTCCTAAGTATAACCCAAATGCCCGTTGTGCTTATCATTCTGATAGCCCCGGGCATACTACTGATGATTGCTGGGCCCTGAGAAATAAAGTTCAAGACCTCATCGACGCGAAGGAAATTCAGTTTGAGGCGCCTGAGAGGCCAAATGTTGTAACTGCTCCTATGCCCCAGCATAGAGTAAATGCCATTGAGGAAGATTTGTATGCTGTTTCGGTGAATGATGTTGCTACCCCTCTATTGACTGTTAAGAGGAACCTACTGCTGGCCGGTTTATTTCCGGGTTGTAGCAAGGGTTGCCTCCTGTGTGCTGTTGTCCCTACCGGTTGTCCGCTGCTGAAATCAGGCATCCAAAGCCTGATGGATAACAAAGAAATTTTGTTCAAGAAAACTGATGTTCCGTTTGTTTCCGCTGAAGAAGTATCTGTCGTCACAATTTTCAACAATCCTACCAAGGCTCCCCCGAGGAAGCCAGTCCAAATTATGTCTGTTGCACCCATTACCATTACTGTTCCGGGGCCCCTCCCCTATGAATCTGACAAGGCTGTCCCATGGCACTATGGGGCAGACGTGTATGTGCTTGGGGTGAAGCAGGAGTTCAACACCGGTACCAATATCAGTAACATCACTGGTCCCGCCAAGATTACTCGCAGTGGCAGGCTTTTGTCTCCTGACATTACACCACCAGTTTTCCGAAAACCTCTTATCATCACACCCGCAAGTGTGCATGTTCCAAATCAAGTTCCTATGTCTACTACTGCCGCCGAGTCCTCTGATGCTCGGGGCAAAGAAGTTGCTACCGATTTGCCTGCCCGGACGGAGGCACCAAAAAAGACCGCTGTTGAAGCCTCCCAGCAAGAGATGGAGGAAATCTTTAAAATCATTAAAAAGAGTGACTTCAATGTTGTTGAACAACTGGGGCATACCCCCTCCAAAATCTCTATGCTATCATTGCTGATGTGCTCAGAGGCCCACGCTAAGGCCCTGATTTCATTTTTGAAAACGGCCCATGTGCCGCAAGAGACATCTGCAGATCAATTCACTGACTGTGTGGCTAATTTGACAGCTGACAATGGTTTGGGGTTCTCGGATGCTGACCTTACCGCCAAAGGGAAGAATCACAATGATGCCTTGCATGTTTCCATAGAATGCAGGGGCACTACTCTCGCACACGTGTTGGTGGACACCGGTTCTTCCCTGAATGTATTGCCCAAGAAGGCCTTAGATTAGTTGGATTGTGAGGGCCTGGAATTGAAACCTAGTAACATCATTGTTAGAGCCTTCGACGGTTCTAAGAGGATGGTGCACGGTGAGGTAGACATTCCTATTCGTGTGGGTTCCCAAGTCTTCGACTCAACGTTCTACGTGATGGATATTCGTCCATCTTATTCCTGCTTGTTGGGTCGACCCTGGATTCACAAGGTTGGGGCGGTAACATCCGCTCTACACCAAAAGCTCAAATACCCTGTCAAAGGGAAGATTGTTATTGTGCAGGGTGAGGAGGAATACATGGTAAGTCATTTGAATTCATTCCGGTATATCGAGATGGACGGGGAGTTTATTGAAACCCCCTTTCAACATTTTAAGGAGGTACCTCCAACATTGGCGTCCGCTGAGACAGTGGTTGAAGAAGAATTTCCTCTGAAGATGGCTTCCCTGAAGGATGCCCGGGCAGTGATTGAGAAAGGCAAATGCGCAAATTGGGGTCAACTTCCTGACTTCACTCAAAAGACCGACAAGTTTGGGCTGGGCTTCACTGCAGAGGCTCAGAGGGCTGTTCGCAAAGAAAGAATCAGAAAGGCTCCGGTGTTCATCACCAACCCAAGCGTGAATGCTATCGAGGAGGACGTAGAGGAAGCAGAGTTTGACAGTTGGATTTATCCAACAACCAGCAACGGACCAAGCAACTGGACGGCCAAGGATTTTACACCTATTACATTTGTCACGCAGTAATGAACTCTTTTGATTTTCAATTTGTAACAAAACAATATGTTGAAACTTTTATTGGCTCGGTGTCCTACCCGGGGCACCGTGGCTCCATTCGTGAGGGCTTTTTATATGACATTTCCATATATGATTAATCAAAACATTGGACGTTTGTTGCATTTCAAATCTTGTGCTCTTTTTCTTTCTGTGTTATATATTGCAAAGCAGCTATATTTACACACACTCACTTATACAGGTTCCAATCCACTCTGGATCTCACTGGTAACAGCTCTGCTACTTCCAGTTATGACTTCGAAAATCCGATCAACTTGGCCGAAGACGAAGGTGAAGATGATTGCAAAGTGCCTGGTGAACTCGCGAGACTGCTACTCCAGGAAGAGAGGGCCATTCAGTCGCATGAAGAGCCGGTGGAAACAGTGAACCTGGGTACTGAGACAGATAGAAAAGAAGTCAAGATTGGTGCCAATCTAGAGCTCAGCGTGAAGCAACGATTGATCCAGATGTTACATGATTACATGGAGATCTTTGCTTGGTCTTACGAAGACATGCCTGGTTTGGATGCCGACATTGTGGTTCATCACCTGCCTACCAAGGAGGACTGCCCTCCGGTAAAGCAAAAGGTCCTCCGTATGCGTCCAGAGATGTCCGAAAAGATCAAAGCTGAGGTTATGAAGCAATTCGATGCCGGGTTTCTAGCAGTGACTTCTTACCCTCAGTGGGTTGCCAACGTGGTGCCAGTGCCGAAGAAGGACGGTAAGGTCAGAATGTGTATCGATTACAGGGATCTAAACAGGGCAAGCCCCAAGGATGACTTCCCCCTACCTCACATCGACGTTCTTGTTGACAATACTGCTCAACACAAGGTGTTCTCCTTCATGGATGGTTTTTCAGGGTATAATCAGATCAAGATGGCTCCTGAAGATATGGAAAAGACTACCTTTGTGACTCAGTGGGGCACCTTCTGCTACAAGGTCATGCCATTCGGGTTGAAAAATGTTGGGGCAACCTACCAACGTGCCATGGTTGCTTTGTTTCATGACATGATCCATCATGAGATTGAAGTATACGTTGATGATATGATTGCAAGGTCCCAAACTAAGGAGGAACACCTTGACCATCTGCGGAAGCTGTTTGACCGACTGAAGTTGTACAAGCTAAGGTTGAACCCAAACAAATGCACTTTTGGGGTGAGGTCTGGAAAATTGCTAGGATTCATTGTAAGAGATAAAGGTATTCAGGTGGACCCTGCCAAGGTGAAAGCCATACAAGAGATGCCGACTCCCAAGACAGAGAAAGAAGTCAGAGGCTTTCTGGGACGACTGAATTATATTGCCCGATTCATCTCACATCTAACTGCTACCTGTGAGCCAATCTTCAAATTGCTGAAGAAAGATCAAGTAGTACGTTGGAACGATGAATGTCAGGCTGCTTTCGAAAAGATAAAGGAATATCTCCAAGAGCCACCCATTCTTATGCCACCAGTAGAAGGGAGACCTCTAATATTATACTTGACAGTGCTTGACAATTCAATGGGGTGTGTGCTGGGACAGCATGACGAGTCTGGCCGAAAAGAGCACGCTATTTATTACCTGAGCAAAAAGTTTACCGATTGTGAGTCTCGGTACTCACTGCTCGAGAAAACTTATTGCGCTCTGGTATGGGCTGCTCGCCGGCTGAGACAGTATATGTTGACTCACACTACTCTGTTGATTTCAAAGATGGATCCCATCAAGTACATATTCAAAAAGCCTGCTCTGTCTGGAAGAATAGCAAGATGGCAAATGATCTTGACAGAATATGATATCCAGTACACGACTCAAAAAGCAATCAAGGGAAGTGTATTGGCAGACCATTTGGCACACCAACCTGTGGACGATTACCAATCATTGAACTTTGAATTTCCGGACGAAGATATCATGGTAATAACTGATTGTGAAGTACCTGGACCGGATGAAGGACTTGAGGAAGGATCCCGATGGTCTATGCATTTTGACGGAGCCTCGAACGCTTTGGGTAACGGCATCGGTGCTGTGATCATATCCCCCAAAGGCACTCATACTCCACTCACCGCTCGATTGTGTTTCAACTGCACCAACAACGTGGCAGAATATGAGGCATGTATCATGGGTCTTCAAGTTGCAATCGATTTAAGGATCAAGTTTCTGAGTGTCTTCGGAGATTCCGCTCTCGTGATCAATCAGATCAAAGGCGAGTGGGATACGAAACACCCAAATCTTATTCCTTACAAGGAGTATGTGTTGACTTTGCTTCCCCACTTTGAGGAGATAACTTTTGAACACTTCCCAAGAGAGGAGAATCAGTTAGCAGACGCGCTAGCTACGATGTCTTCAATGTTCAAAGTCAAATGGGACAACGAGGCTCCCCAGATCATTATCTGGAAGTTGGATGAACCTGCATACTGCTGCGATCTTGAGGCCGAAGAGGTGACTGAAAAACCCTTGTATCATGAGGTGAAGAGATACTTGGAAGCTCAGGAATACCCTGAAGGTGCGTCTGTCAATGATAAGAAGTTTCTGAGAAGGTTCGCGGTAAAATTCTTCCTCAGCAACGACATTCTCTACAAACGAAACCATGATTAAACTCTACTGCGTTGTGTGGATAAGGCTGAAGCAGAGAAGATCATGGTAGAACTGCATGAAGGTACATTCGGAACACATTCCAGTGGACATACCATGGCAAAGAAAATCCTTCGGGCAGGATATTTCTGGTCCACAATGGAAGCCGACTGTTACCAACACTCTCGAACTTGTCATAAATGCCAGATCTATGCTGATAAGGTGCATATCCCTCCGGTTCCTCTGAACGTCCTGACGGCACCTTGGCCTTTTGCAATGTGGGGCATCGATATGATCGGTGAGATCCGACCAACGGCATCCAACGGGCATCGCTTCATCCTAGTAGCAATTTATTACTTCACGAAGTGGGTTGAAGCAGCTTCCTACGCCACCGTAACCAAGAGCGTCGTTGCACGTTTCATTCGGCATAACCTGATCTGTCGGTATGGCATCCCGGAAAGAATCATTACAGACAATGGTACCAATCTTAATAACAAGATGATCACTGAGCTCTGCGAACAGTTCAAGATACAGCACCACAACTCTTCTCCCTACCGGCCGAAGATGAATGGGGCTGTAGAAGCAGCTAATAAGAATATCAAAAAGATTGTGCAGAAGATGACAGTGACCTATAAAGATTGGCACGAAATGTTACCATTTGCTCTTCATGGGTACCGTACCTCAGCAAGGACGTCAACCGGGGCAACTCCTTTTTCCTTGGTCTATGGCATGGAGGCAGTCTTGCCAATTGAAGTCCAGATACCCTCTCTTCGGATAATAAAGGAGGCAGACTTGAGCGAAGATGACTGGATCCAGACTCGGCTTGATCAATTAAATCTAATTGACGAAAAGAGACTCACCGCTATCTATCATGGTCAGACGTACCAGAAATGGATGATCAGGGCATTTAACAAGAAAGTCAGGCCACAAGAGTATCAAGTTGGGGACCTAGTAATCAAACGTATCATCCTTCCTCAAAGTGATCCCCGGGGCAAATGGACCCCTACGTACGAAGGGCCATTTGTGGTTAAACATGTGTTCTCAGGAGGGGCCATGATTCTAACCACCATGGATGGTGACGACCTTCCTCACCCCGCCAATGCAGACATAGTAAAAAGATACTACGCATGAATTAAAGACCCGCTAGGTTGACATACCTAGGCAAAAATAAGGGCTTCCCGGCGAACCAAAAGGGTTCGGGCAAAAATAAGGGATGAAATGAAAAAAATCTGTACACCCGGCAAGTCGAAAACCTGAAAAGGCGGCTTGGGCAAAAATGGGTATCCCGGTGGACTGAAAACCCGAAAGGGCGGTCCAGGCAAAAGTTAGGGATAAAGCGCAACACTATGTCTCATTGGATCACCTTGCATCCAGAATTCGGCATCAACTATCTGGCTCAGATTTCGGCATCGATCAATCAGCTTCATCTTCAACTAAGCAGCAAAGTGATGAGACGCTTGGAGACATAAAGGCGATAGCAGAGTTGGAACCCAGTGGGAATATTGTGCACATTGCTGTTTTGTTTCCTTTTCAAAATTGTATAAAATTTATGTCATTCGGCGGCGTTCTCTTACTAGGACGTCGACCTCTTGTACAAAAAACGCCTATTTACAGGCAAATTTCAAAATCAATACAAGTTCACTTTTCCAAACAAATTGCCAATTGTTTTTCCTTTTTTCTGTTTTGTCTTGCGAAGAACGTCCAATGTTCATTTCTGATATATGCATTTGACATTAAAATTGCTAAATACTTGCATATGAAACAAAAGACTAATTACAGGTGACATCAGAAGTAGGGGCAATATAGAGTTGTCTAATGCAGTCTAGTTGCTCTGTCCGCCAAGGTACCAAGGAAGAATCAACTGAAGAATATGACCAAGTTACCTTAACTCCCCACAGAGTAAGACAAGAATCAGCAATACCCTCCCAGGGAAGATTTAGTCTATCATCAGCCCTACGGTAGGCACCTCGTTCCCCTAGCAAGTCAGCATTACTCTCCTCCAGCAGAGTTGGTCTATGGTCAGCCTAAAGGAAGTTGGGTATCCCCAGAAGATATCAACATTCCCCAGCGGAGTGTAGGCATTCATCAGCAAGCATCCCCGGCAGTCTTGATCTAAGATTGTTCCCCGGCGGAGTACAGACACCCCAGTGGAACCATTTACCAGTACAGTCTGAAGGTTTCCCCAGGAAAGTGGAATTTATATCCCCAGCAGGTCTTGAAGCTTATCCCCAGTAGATTCCGGAAGCTCGTCCCCTGTAGAGTACGGACGTCTCTCTCGAGCTTTATTCAAAGTTATTCCTCACAAGGGCTTATAACTGGGTTATCCTCAGTTGATTACCACGGAAGATCGTCCTCGGCAAAGTTCTTCCTATCCCCAGCAGAGTTCATCAAAGTTCCTCAACATAACTTATCAACAGAATCCCCAGCGGAGTCCATCATTGAAATCCCCAGCGGAGCTCTCATCAAAACTTCAGCGAAGTATATCTTCCCACAGAGTAATTCCCCTCAGAGTGATCTCTCCAACAAGTTTATTTCCCAACGGAGTCATCTTCTCCTACCGGTGTATTTTTGCAATCATCATCCCCAGCGGAAGCAAAGAGCTCTACTCTTCAACATCAGCCCAGGATTCAACTCCCCGGCCGGTCGTCAAGGATTTATTTTCCTAGACGAAAATACATTCATAAACATTTCACATTTCATACATCTTGCTTACATACATGATAAAGTGCATACAACACTATCTCATTTGGAACATCGTGACATCATGCATTTCATACATCATGACATTGCATACAACTGATGTTTTTCCTTTTCAGGGAAAAAGACAATCCAAAAGACGACTACCTTCAACTGTCACAATTCCAGATTCGATTCCTGTATCTAGCCAGGGCACATCTGTGAGTGATCAGTTTCCAGATTCGATTCCTGTATCTAACCAGGGCACATCTGTGAGTGATCAGTTTCCAGATTCGATTCCTGTATCCAGCCAGGGCACATCTGAAGAGTTTGAAGATTCGATTCCTGTATCCAGCCAGGGCATATCTGTTGACGACTATTTCCAGATTCGATTCCTGTATCCAGCCAGGGCATATCTGTTGACGACTATTTCCAGATTCGATTCCTGTATCCAGCCAGGGCACATCTGAAGAGTTTGAAGATTCGATTCCTGTATCCAGCCAGGGCATATCTGTAGATGACTAATTCCAGATTCGATTCCTGTATCCAGCCAAGGCATATCTGTTGACGACTAATTCTAGATTCGATACCTGTATCTAGCCAGGGCATATCTGCGAACAACCGATTGTAGACTCAACACCTGTATCTAGCCAGGGCATGTCTGCATGAAGAGTTTGAAGATCAACACTTGTAACAAGCCAGGAAAACATCTGTCTTTCTCAAAATACACAAGTTCTCGCTAAGGAATCTCTTATGCGATCAACACTTCCAAATGGAATCTATAAGCCCATCTCCCTATCCACCATCTCTCCAAATGGCATCTATAAGCCCATTCCCGACATCACATTTACTGATACTCCAACATGCGAGTGCAAATTTCCGGGCACTCTAGTGTCCAATCTCCTTTTACCCTCGAGTCACGAAAGGCAAACTTGCCAATCTAACTCTTCAGGTTCAAGAAGATTGAACAGGGGCAACTGTTGTACCCCAAAATTTTCCCTCCCATTTCCTTAACATTTTCTCATCACAAGACCCTTGGAGCTCAAGATCCAGTTAGGGTTTCCTCTGCTCAAGACTTCTCCTTGCACTGTTGACCCAAATTAAGGTTTGTGTTTGCACAAAGATATCTTGACCTAAAATGCCTAAGATGACTTTCATGCTTCATGTTGGACTTCCAAGTTTATCCATACCAAGTTTTAAGTCTTGATTCCAAATTTTGCCCAGTCAATTGGACAGTTGACCTAGAAATCAGCTGTATTGGGGAAAAGTCAACTGTGGCCAATTGACAGTCAAACCTCATGAAAATTGACCCACATCAACATTATGAACTCACATGGACCATTTGATCAAGTTTGGATCACAATTCCACAAGAAATTTGATCAGATCACCAAAAGGGCAAAATGGTCATTTTTAGGGGTTTGACTGCACAAAGGCAATTTTTGACTGTTTGACCTAGCCAATGGCAAACCAAACTCACATATGGACTCAAGGACCCCATGGAATTGTCTTGACATACTCAACAAGTTCAAAAGATCCCAAATGCACAAGATTGACAATTGAATTTCCCAGTCAATTGATCAATTTTGACTGTATACTGAAAAGTCAAACTTTGACTTTTTGGTCAAAATCAAGTGTCAAGATTCATTTTTCATCAAAACATGCCAAATCATGAAACTTGTTCATCAAGAAATCAAGAATTGCAAGTTAGGGTTTGAAATGAAGATTTTTCATAACTTAGAATTTTTCTAAGTTATGAAAAACCCTAATTTTTTCCTAACTTTGTCCCACTTTCTCACCAAGATTCATTTGGATTCAAGGAAAAGTCAAAACATGAAAGTTGTAGTCCATTGCAAAATATACAACTTTGATTCACAAAGTTTCCTCAAAAGAAGCTTGTAGCTCAAGTTACAATTTTTGGAATAAGGGTACCAAACCATTCTTAACTTAGAGAAAATTTGACCTATATTAGGCAGGATTTTTGCCTAACTTCAAGACCATTTTTCACATACTTCCACTTGGAATTTCAAATTGCATTTCAAATATGGATTGTGTTACACATTCCAAGCTTTCCAAAATGTCCAAGAACTCATCAAACAACCTCATGGTTAGGGAGAATCGAATTTGGCAAGTTGGGAAAAACTCACTTTTGATTTGGCCAATTTACATGTTCATACATTTGTGCCATTTTGAATTCAGCTTGCTTTCCTTGATTACAGGTCCTATATCCCATTTGCACTCAATAATTTAATGCTAACTCATTGTGCCAAGGCCTTATTTTGTGTGTTCAAACATTATATGCAAGATTAAGCCATTTTTAGATAAAGCATTTTTGCCATTTTAGAAAAGTTAAACTTTATGTCAAATGCAAATCCAAGCAAGTACAAGGCAGATCCTTTTGGCACAAGTTTATGAACTAATTACACTGATCAAGGCCAAGGTATGCAGCATAGATTGGGGGCCTGTACAAGCTAGAAACACAAGTTGACATTTGTTGCTTAAAGTTGAAGAAAGATAGCATAACAATACACAACTCTCATTCCTGTGAACCAGAGCTTAAGCAAAGTTATCAAACACTTTCCAATCATCAACCCTAAGCTAAAACACGAGCCAACCATCTCCATTGCCTTCTCAAACACAGAATCACCCTCAAACTTCCTAAACAGGGTACCTGCTGCAGATTGAGTTCCATAGCTCAATCCTTTCATGCATTCTTGCTAAAATCACTTCAAACACATCCCACATCATCCCTTGAAACTATTCCAACCCTCAAACACGACCTGTAACACTCCCAATCAACATCACCATTTTCATTTTTCTGTTTTGCAGTTGAAGTTCCATAACACGATTCTCTTGGTTTCCAAACAAAGTAAAGCTTGGAATAGCATCCCTGGACATCAAGGAAGTTGTACCAATCATCACCTTGCATTGAAAACACCTCCATTATCAGATACGATTCCAACTGAACATGTAAGTTCATGGACTCCTATCTCTCTATCCAGGCATTGTTAGCTTTAGGTTTGTGAAGAAATTATGTCACATTCATAGCCCTGAACATGCCCATATAATTAGTTTTCATTTATGTTATGTGTGCTATGAGAATTTGATGTATGAACTTGGAACAAAAACTAGGTCAAGAATTGGGGGAGAAGAAATTCTCTCTCATTTCTGAGAGTTAAATCATGTTCTTTATATGTATGAACTCGTGAGAAGATGCTTGACATTTTTCGTGTTGTGAGTTTTCATTAAAAGTCCAGGAATCAGGATGTTTGAATCCATGTACAAAGCGCGCGTTTTTTGAACAAGGTTTGCTGGAGGTTGAAGAAGATAGGTTCTGGGCTGGGCCTGGAATGTTTTTCCTTTTCACACCATGTTTTTACTTTTGAACCCCCCTGGCCCATTTTGATTTTTACTTATCATTTTCCATTTTTTCCTTTTGATTTTATTTCTATATTTTTAGTTAAGTATGAAAAAATATAAAAATCATTTTTTCCACATTTTTTGCATTTATTTTGATATTTATTAGTCTTTATTTAGTTTTGTACATAAATAATATATAAATACTATTATTTAAAATAACTAAAAAAAAATGCAAACACATTTATTTTCTAATTTTTATTTTATTTTATCTTCTGAAAATATTTTATATAAAATATACTTTTTATAAATATTAAATATTATTATTTTGTATATATAATATATATTTAGTAAATAATACAAATACATATATATTTAGTAGAATATTTAGGACAAAAATACAAAATATATTCATTTTTATTCTTATTAATATTTAATATTAAAAATACCTTTTTTACAAATATACTTCATTTTTATTTTATTTTTGTACATAACTAATAAATATTGTATATATTAAACAATTAATACCTTTTAATTAATAAATTAGGGTTTTGCCCTAAATACATAAAAACTCCAAAAAAATAATACTCTTTATTTTGTTTATTTGACATATAAAAAACACTTTTTTTTCATACATATAAAAAACATTTTTGCATCTTGCATATTTATTCCCTTTTTGTTTAATTATTGTATATTAAATGATTTGATAATTCCCAATTTGATGTAATAGTCTAGGTTTAAATTCCTTGTCAAAATACCCCCCATTTGAACATTTGTACCCCCCTTCCCATATATTGTGTTGTAATAACTTAGGAACTTTATTTTTCGCATTTTAATGCTTTCTAATTATGCCATGTTAGAATTAGGGTTTGTATGCAAATCAAAAACAACAAAAATAGTTTGACCTAAATTCAAGATAAACAAGCATGAAAATGGACAACACCAATCACACTTGCACCCCTAGGGTATTCCACTTGTTGCCTTCAATAATGGGCCATATTGCATGTTAGGCCTCTTTGGGCAAAACAAAACAATCAAATGATCATAGTCCCTCGATGACGCTTTCGAAAGTTGCCTAAAAAATGATCAAGTCCCTTTCAAGGAAAGATTTCCCAAAGATACTTGGCACCATTGCAATTATGGTCTAAACGATGACCCGCGCCCGTCCCTCTCACATCCTAACACAAGATTGTCCGCCAAATGCAATGGTGGAACAAAATTGTTAAAAGGGTTAAAAACATAGGAGAAATCTTTGAGAAATTTAGGAGTATACAAACTCTTAGTCACTTGAATCAAACTTGCAAAACAAAACACTTGCCTATTTTTCAAACCACACTTTCAAAACAACTTTCAAAAAACAAATGAAAACCTTTTCAAAAGACATACACCTTTGTATACATCCCAACATGGATCATTACAAAGGTTGCCACCACATTGGCTTCTTTTCAAAACATTTTTCAAACCCACACACACAAAGCACCATTTCAAACAATTGAGAATTAAGGCAAGTTGATCTAAGCAAGTAACTAAGAGCCCATGGATAACCATGGATAGAAAGGGTGCTAATACCTTCCCTTTCTATAATCTACTCCCCTAACCCAAGAAAACATCTCAAAGGTTTTTGCTGAGCTTTTTAAACCTTTCCTTAGGATAAAATAAAAAGTCGGTGGCGACTCTTGCTCAACCGAAACATTTGTGAAAACAAACGCAAAACCATAGTCAGTTATCCCACTGTATCACAGTACCCACTTGAGGTAAGGCTCAAGAGGGATGGAATTCTTGTGTCCCAAAGTCTTGCTATCTACCTTGTTTAGCATCCTCCAAGCTCGGATGAATCTCTGGTGAAGTCCTTGATCGTCGTTGTCGTAGTCGAAAACTAAACCTTGAATCAGCATGTCATGTAGGCCATCCCTTCGGGCATAACCAAACTATCTTAGATCTAAGCACGGGTTGTAGGTGATGCCTCCCCTAATTCCAAGTAGAGGGTCATTAGGGAATTCCCCACAACGGTCAATAATGATAACATTCTCTTTGGATCGAGATCACCAATGAATATCTGAATGTTTAAGCGTCATTAACCTTTGTGACCACCTCAAACCTTGCTCATTCTTTAAGACCGATTGGGGAAGATGAGAAATAAAACATCTTGCCAGGAGAAGAGTGAAACACATAAGGACCCCTCTCTTCCTCATTGTACGAGTGTGAAAAGAGTGTAGGATATCCCCAAGCAATGTAGGCCCCGGATTGCATGACATGAAGATTTTGACAGCGCTCACATCTATGAGTTGATCAGGATTGGGAAACAAGATCATCCCATAGATGATAAGAGCTACAATCTCCTCAAAAGCTTGCAAGTCTAGGGAATTCCAACATCTTTGGGCTTTCTCCAACAGAAACTTTGCCAAGAAGCCTTTGACACCACTTCTAGTTTCCCAATGAGTTGTGACATTAGATGAGTGCAAGTGCAGGGCTTGAGCAATCTCTTCTGGCTTTGGATCTCTTTCCGTACCGTTGAAGGGTAGTTGATTGAGAATAGGAATCCTCAGAAGTTGAGAGAATTCTTCCAAAGTGGGCACAAGTTGATAGTCAGGAAATGTGAAGCAATGATGCAAAGGGTCAAAGAACTGGAAGAGAACCTTCATCATATCCTCCTCTGTGTTGGAGGTGACCAAGTTGAGTAGACAACCATGTATCTCGGTGAATGGAGAGTTCTTAGGGATCCTTGAAGCTAGCTCCTTGAGTTGTGGAGGAATTCTTACAAGGTTGATTTGGATAGTTTTTCTGCGAAGTGAATTCATATCCTACAAAACAAGAACAAAGATGAATCTCCAAAATCCTTGAAATGGTTAGTGGATGCATATGATGTTCATGATGTCCATGATGTTATGTACAAGCATGCATATACAAACAAATCAAGCAAGTTCTTAGTTTAGGCTTGCATGGGGTTTTATAGGTAAGTACCCTCTTGAAGTTTAGTTGGCTCAACCTGTCCTAAAAATAGTAACCGGGTTCTAAGGAGCTCAATATCACTGGATTGTTTCCTTGGTCATTGTTTCAGCTCAAGCCTCTTTAATGGCGACCGAAATATCCCAAGAAACCAACCCTTAATGAGTGTAGTATCGAGTATCTACCAACTTCGGACTGCACCAAAGTCGGTCATCTCACTACATCCTAAAAGCCGAATTTGGTCAAGTAAAGGGTTGTAGAAGTTCATTAGTGCTTCATGACATCACTCAGCGGCCCCGTATTCTCTTTTATTGACTCAAAGGCTACCGGTACCCACAAATATGCCACACTAACATATCTATTGCTTATACCATGTTGGTATACCCCGCACAGTTTCCACAACGTATTGCTATTTACCTATAATGTTTCCCAAATCCGGGTGGAGGATTCAAAACCAAACAAAGAACCATAATGTAAAGAAAACAAGTCAAACAATGTAAGCAAATAAATGTGATCTAAAACCCTAAGGTAACCCCACTTTTAGAATTGTCCCCAGCAGAGTCGTCAGTTCTGTGATGCGGTGGGAGAACTTACTTGAGGTTTTGCGTTTTATCGCAAATGTTGCGGTTAGCAAGAGTCGCCACCGACTTTTCTTTTATCCAAAAGGAAAGGTGAAAAAGCACAGGAAAGACCTTTGAGATTGTTTCTTGAGTTCGGGGGTAGATTATGAAAAGGGAAGGTGCTAGCACCCTTTTCATCCATGGTTTTCCATGGGCTCTTAGTTACTTGCTTTAGATCACTTGCTTTGGTTTGTTTGAAATGGTGCTTGATGTGGTTTTTGAAAGTATTTTGTAAAAGAGGTCGTTCGTTTAGGCAATCTTTGTAATGATTCCCGTTCGTAAGAATGTATACAGAGATGTTTGTCTTTTAAAAATGTTTTCAATGTTTGTGAGATGTTTTCGAAATGTGTGTGTGTGTGTTTGTTTTGAGAAAATGGCAAGGATTTGTTGTTTGAAATGGAGCTAGTAACTAGAAGCTATCTACCTACTCAAATGTCTTTCTCATGCATTTTCTATTCCTTTGACATTGTTGACTTACCATTGATTTGGTAAGAAACCCTATCTTTGGATGTAAACGGGACGGGCGTGGGTCATCGTATAACTATGATAGAAATGTTGCCAAGTATCTTAGCATTTTTGAGGGACCAAGATCATTTTGTAAGGCAACTTTTGAATAGCGTCATCGAGGGACTATGATCTTAAATTTGTTTTGTTTTGCCAAGATACTTCGCATGCGTAACATGGCCATTTTTTTTAGGCAACCAAGTGGGAGAAACCCTAAGGGTGCTTGTGTGCAAAGTATATCATTTTCATGCTTTTGATCTTGCATTTAGGGTTTTCTATTTGTTTTGTTCCGTTCTTGTCATACAAACCCTAATTACTAATCATGGCATATGAAAGCAATAAATTGCATAATGTAAATATACTAAGCTATTACAACAATTTTATGGGAGGGGGGAATACAAGTTTGAATGGGGATTTGCACAAATATAAAGCTAAATACATTATTACAACCAAATCAAACTTGTGCGAATTAAGATAAATATAATACAATATTTAGAATATAATGCAATGTACACATGAGAAAAGATGTTTTATGTCTTGATTTTATGTAAAAGAAATATTTAATTTAAACCTAAAAAAAAAAGAAAAATATTTTATTTTTGAAAAGGAATTAAACCCTAATTTTTATTTAAAGAAAATAATGTTTCTATATTATTATTTTGAGCATTTTTTGTATGAAAATAATAAATAATATTGTATATAAATATTAAAAATAAATATATGCAAAAAATAGGTATTTGTAAGTATGAAATGTAAAATAAAAATACTAAGTATATTTATTTATATTTATGAGTTTATTAAGAAAATAAATTAAACCCTTTCAAAATAAATTAATTTTTTATGTGAGAAATAATATAAAAATAATAATAATAAAAGTGTAAAAATAATTAAATTATTTTTTAGGGTTTTTTATCATTAAAGAAAATTATTTAAAGTATTAAATATAAAAATATAAAAAAAATAAAATATGAAAGAGTTAGCAGGGGGTGTTGTTGGCTGAAGATTTTGATAATGTTATCTAGAATTCAAAAGAGTTAAAAGTTCTGATCGAAATGGAATTGAACACCATATTTCGAAGTTGCAGAAGCAGTGTTTCGAATGAGTGTGTCAAAGCTTGAAGCTTCGAACGGTGATCATGGAAAAATATCCAAAGGGGTCTCGAAACAACAGCGAGGCTAGGTTTGGGAAGAGCGTTCGAAACGGAGAAACACCAAAGCATTTAAAATTTAAATGGAAGCGGGACTTTCAAAATTTGAAAGTTATGTGTTGGAGCATTTGGGGACACGTGGAAAGATGAAAGAAGCATTGTCTTGCATGTTCGAAACGTGGCATGATCCTATAGCGAGACCGTTAGGGTCGAATTAGTATAAATAGAAGTCTTAGTATTAGGATTTCAGTGTGTCATATCTGTTATACAAAATACTCAATAACATTCAAACTACCACATGGCAAGGGAAACGAATGCAAGAGAGATGTATGTATGATAGCACCATGTATTTCTAACTTAATGAAAGCCTTTTTACCATTTCCAGTACTTTCCTCTTTTCTTTTGTCGAGCAACATTTGCAAGTTTCTTTATTTATTGTCTTTTCATTCCAAAGTCTGTTCCTCAAAGTTTTACTCTTTAATGCTTTCTTTATATTTCGAGCACTTTATATTTCAGAGAACTGTTACGCTTTCAATACCTTTACTTCCAAGTATTGTTTTTCAAACGCATCCTTTTACTTAAAGTTGCATTAAACGCTTTCTTCACATTTTAAACTTCTACATTCCAGAAACCTTTTATGTTAAATGTTTTGCAAATCGAAACCATTTACTTCATTTTTCATGCAGTTTTATATGTCTCTTCAATCAGCATTACAATTAGCATTTATTCGTATGACTTAGTTTTCATGTACAATTTGACCACATTTTTAAACTCTTAGAGAGAAGGATCGAAATAAACCAAACACTTGTACAATAGCAACCATGAATAATTGTTCGATTGTGAGAGTAACTTTAATATCCAAGGAATCCTAGGATCAATCTAGTCGATCCTATGAGTTACCAGAGAGATTGAGTAGCGTTAATAAAGATTATTCGATAGTTTGGAAGACTAGCGGTTGTTTACCAGAAATCACTGGAAACAAATTGGCACACCTAAAAAAGCTATGAAAGGTCAAGTGATTTCTGATTTCATTGTGGATCATTCGTTGGTTGAGCAGACAAGCATGAGTTACGTCGAAATGCAACCATGGAAATTATACTTTGATGGTTCAACCCACAGGAATGGAAGTGGTGTTGGAGTCCTTCTAATTTCTCCTGAAGGAATTCCAACAAAATTCAAGTATAAGTTGGATGGTCCTCGTTGTTCGAACAACGAAGCTGAATACGAAGCGCTCATTGTTGGACTTGAAGCTTTGTTGGAATTGGGGGCAACCAGAGTCGAAATTAAAGGAGACTCTGAATTGGTGGTCAAACAAATCACAAAAGAATACAAGTGCATAAAGGAAAATTTAATGGTATACTTCGTCATAGTCAATAGGCTATTAAGAAAGTTTGAATACATGGACATTCAACACATACCAAGGTTAGAAAACCAGGAAGCAAATGACTTAGCGCGGTTGGCTTCAGGTTATAGAGTATCTACCAAGAATCTTAAAGATTTGGTCGAAATAAGGGGAAGAGTTATGGCTATTAGATTCACACCATCGGATCTGGAAAGTATGAGATTGGGATATGCTGAGAAACAAGGATTCGAAATTCTAGCCATAAATACTTTGTCAGATACAGATTGGCGAAGTCCATTAAAGAGTTATTTAGCAGACCCAACTCTAAAGGTGGATAGAAAAACAAAATATAGAGCATTGTCATATCTCCTCATGGGGAACGAATTGTTCAAAAAGACCCAAGAAGGTGTATTATTGAAATGCCTAGGAGAAAGTGAGGCATATTTAGCATTGTCTGAGGTCCATAATGGGGCATGTGGGGCACACCAAGCAGGCCATAAAATGAAATGGTTGTTATTTCGATATGGTTTGTATTGGCCTAGCATGCTCAAAGATTGCATAGACTTTGCTAAAGGATGTGAGGAATGTCAGAAACATGCAGGAATTCAACACGCCCCTGCAAGTGAGTTGCATTCGATCATCAAACCATGGCCATTCAGAGGATGGGCATTGGATCTGATAGGGGAGATAAATCCTGCTTCGTCCAAAGGTCAGAAATATATCTTGGTAGGAGTAGATTATTTTACCAAATGGATCGAAGCCATACCTTTGGTAGTTGCTGATCAAGAGGCAATTATCGAATTTATACAAAAACACATTATCTATAGGTTTGGATTGCCAGAAAGTATAAATACAGACCAAGGCTCTGTATTTACTGGTAGAAAGATGCAAGGATTTGCCCAAGAAATGGGGTTTAGATTGCTAACATCAACGCCATATTATGCTCAAGCAAACGGACAAGTCGAAGCAGCAAATAAAGTAATAATAGGATTAATCAAAAAGCATATTGGCAAGAAGCCAAGAAATTGGCATAAAACTCTGGACCAAGTGTTATGGGCTTGTAGAACATCTCCTAAGGAAGCCACCAACACTACGCCTTTCCAACTTACATTCGGCCATGATGCAGTATTACCAGTAGAAATTCATCTGCAATCAGTTCGAATCCAGAAACAAAACGAAATCCCAGCTGCATTATATTGGGAAATGATGATGAATGAATTAGTTGAGTTGGACGAAATTAGATTACATGCGTTGGAAATTCTGATGAGGCAAAAAGAAAGAGTGGCCAGAACATACAATAAAAGGGTGAAGAAAAAAGTATTCGTTATTAATGACTTGGTTTGGAGAGTCATATTGCCTATGGATAAGAAGAACAAAGCATTAGGTAAATGGTCACCTCATTGGGAAGGACCTTTTCGAATACTAAAAGTATTCTCAAACAATGCATACGAAGTCGAAGAACTCTTGGATGATAAACGAGTCCTAAAGGTTAATGGGAAATATTTAAAGAAATATAAGCCAAGCCTGCGGGAGATTCGAATAATAACAACATAAACAAAATATTATAAAAAGCCAAGATGGCAAGATAAGAATGCCAAAATGGCGTTGTTCGAATATTACATGTAAAAACCAAAGTTATGGTCAGATGAGATATAAAAATTTAGAAATAAACATTATTTTTCAATCGATTAAAGGTGCTTCGAAATGTTTCAAGTCTCTGCTGAGCAAACCACCTGGCACCTTCCAAGGTTGCCACTTCTCCTTTAAGTTGTTCTGCAGTCTCCATTTCTGCAAGCCCCCGGTTGAGAAGCTCTTCGAATTGGTTACCTGCAGGATTAGTTTCGAAGGCTAGTTGTTGTTCCTTAGCCTCCTTAACTTTCTGTTGAAGTTCCAGAATCTGCCTTTCCCAAATAAGAATGGACTCAGCTCGAGCCTCATATTCAGTTTTCGCCTGCTTCAGATGCATAGCCTGATCCTCAGCTTCTTGAGAAAGCTTCGAAGCTTGTTCATAGGCGGCATCCATGGCAATGCGTTTCTCATGAACCTTCTTGGCAGCAGATTCGTCTTGGAGAAGGTATCCAGTTACGTTGTCCAGCAAATTCTGAAGATCAAACAAGAGAGTACTAACTGGCAAAGAGCAGTTGGAAAGATTAACCTTTGTGAGCAGCTCCTTCATAGTATAGCAAGCAGTACTATCTTGCTTAAGCACTTCGAAGATATCCACATTGAGAATAGTTCTCCTAATTTTGTTAAGAAGAACAACTCTTTCATCTGTGGGAAGAGGATAGCTGGTTGAACTTGTGCCAGCCCTAGCGATTGGAACATCCCTCTGAGCCAACTTTGCCTTCATATACCCAATGGGGTCATTTCGCCTCAGAAGTGCCAGTTCCTCATCAGTCATTCGAGACGGAGAGGATTGGGGGAATTCCACGCGTAGGGGAACCACGTTTGTTTCAACCTCTAGGGTTTCGTTGATTGCATCACCACCCCCTTCATTTGCTTCGTGCTCTTGGTCTTCTTCATCTTCGTCCAAATCTACCACTTCGATACCATCCCTTTCGCCGCTATGTGCGTTAGACTCCGTCCCGGCAGTCGAACCATCATTGGCGTTATCCTCGTCATTGACGTTTTCCTCGTCATTGGCGTTTTCCTCCTCAGATTCTTCGCCTGCAGATTCTTCGAATTCTCGCCCAGAATCAGCTTTTTCTTCTTCAGTCTGGGTATCCTTTGGGTCCTCTTGAAGAGTTTCAAGAGGGGACTTTTGAAGAACCCTTTGTGAATCCTCTGCAGACGTTTGAAGTATCGTTTCGTTCGCCTCTTTCAGAGGAATGGAGGTACCTTGGTCATCTGGCTGTTCAGAAGTTCCAGCCAAAACCGCCACATTGGAAGAACCTTTGTTTTGGACCAAATTGCTGGAATCTCCTTGAGGAGAGGAGTTAAGCGGAGCAGCAGCCCTGGACGGTGAGGTCGAAATGGTAGAAGTGGGATTCAAGATGTTCTGCAAGGAGCAGCGAAATGTTAAAGAAAACATTCATCAAGGTAATAAGAAATTAAACGTTTTTAGAAGTAGTTCGATTTACCTGTGGGCCCTCAGAGGAGAGGTTACTAGCTATGCGTTCCAACTGTGGGTTGGAGGTCGAAGGTGGATTTTTGGATTTTGGTAAGGGAGCAGCATCCCTGGAGTCGAGTCCAGAGACGCTAGTCGGAACAGTACTTTTAGGTGTAGCTTTCTTTAGCTTCTTCTTCGAAGCAGTATTTGAGTTTCCTCCAGCAGTGGGATCTTCCCCAGTAGTGCTTGGTTTTCGCTTTTTAGGAGTAGTGGGAGGAAGCTTGTTGGTCTGAACGAATTTTAACAAAGTTAGATGTAAAAAGCTTGAGTGAATTCGAAGCATAAAAAACTAAGTGATTACCGTTGGAATTGGGGCACTTGTTGTTGGCGTTATTGTTGTTGTTGTAGTTGCAGCAGTAGCAGTTGTTTCGGGTGGATTAGCTTTTTCAGTAGTTTCGATGGAGGCTTGAGAGGCACTCCCTTCCTTCGATTTCGAGGCAGCAGTCTTTATCCTGATAGCTGAAAATCAAAACAATTAAGGCAAAGGTTAAAGATATGGAAAATAAAAGACATTTGGGATTGTTCCCAAGCGTTCGCACCTGTGCCTTGATCAGATTTAATTGACATGGCAGAAAGGTCATATCGAAGATGTCCTGGGAAATCATGAAGCCAGTGTCGAGCCCATGTCACAGTCTCAGATGGCTTTGGTTTCCTTTGAAGATATTTGAACATCTCTTTGCAAGTAAACCACCATGGATATGGGGGAAACCAAGCCAGAGCCAGTTCTGAGGTAGGTAATCTGGGAAATTTAGGTGGATGCATTTCGAATGCCAACCTATACCTATCCTCAGGTGACAGCCCTGAAGGAAGTTTTAGCTTAGAAACTTTTTGTTTAAATTTTTCCTTCAAGGTCTCAGCTGCTTGATGCACAGTGGAGTCCAAGCGCGTGGGGTCGTAAGTAGTTTCAAAATAATTTTGAAAAGCTTTTATCTCTTTGGCATGAGTAAACATACCTTTCTTTGCTGGTACCTGCACATCGAAGGCATCAATTAGTTTCTGTCGAATTGTAAGTGTATCGAACATGCAAGTTTGATAAAACTTAATCCACCACTCCAGAAATCCTTTAGCCGCGAGATGGGTAGGTTCGAAGGCTATCAGCTCAAATTGGGCAAAGCCTTGATATTGTTCTTGTTGAATCTTGGCTTCCCTTGCCTTGAAAGTTCGACCAGATGTAATGGCACTCTCAGTTTGGAACAAAGGTTCAGGAATCAGTTGGCATAAGCCAAACTGCCTCGAAACGAAGTTTGGTTGGTAGGCAAAGAGAAGAATTTGGTTCTTAGCTGGGGTTATCCTCGAAGAGATGAGTCTAGGAAGCAAGAAAGCTCTCCATACATCTTGGATCTCCTTGCTCTTGATGGCTTCTGAGAGAGCCATGGTGAACCAAGAGGGTCCATGAGTCCTCGAAGCAAAAGGCGCCATGCTCTCTTCGAACTTATGCCTTTTGGAGAGGATCATGATGTACTTCGAGAATTGAACCTTGAAGTCATCCTTGTCATCATTAGGAGTTAGTCTTCGAAGCCTAGTGCCTTCGACTATCCTATCACTTATTTCTGAATCTTGCTCATCTATGGTGTTGGCGGTTGGTAAAGAAGGTTCGAACATGGCGTTTAGCCATAATTGGAGTAACCAAAATGGGCCAGCTAATAGAATGTTTTTAGAGGTGTAGGATTTGAGACTCGAAACGGCTGACCTCAGGCTCTCATAGAGGTCAACTAAGAGTAATTCACTTAGGCACACTTTGCGATTTTCGTGTAAATCCCTAGCTAGAGGAATGAACCTACTAGCTACCTGCAGGGATCTACTGCAGAAAACGTACCTAGACAGCCACAGGGTTAAGAATGCAATATGCTCTATGTCAGACACATTATCCCCTTCAGCATGATAATGGCTGATAAATTTGGAAAAGCTGGCTAACTTGACTTCGAAGTCAATTATGCTGGAGTGCTCTTCATTGTCAGGAACATAAGTTTCTCCCACTGGCGACAGCCCAGTAATAGCCGCTATATCAAAGAAAGTTGGGGTAATCATTCCACCTGGGAGATGGAAAGTGTTGTAGGTACTATCCCAGAAATAAAGGGACGCGAACAGCAGAGGGTGGCTATAGGTGAATCCAGGTTTCGATAGCTTAATGAGGTTATAAATGCCTAGTTCTTCCCATTGCTGGGATTTTTTGGCTTCTACTTTCGCGAACCAATTTTGATAGGCAATATCAGAAGTAGGGCAAGATCTAAATGGTTTAAAATTGCTTTTTACATAATCCAAAACAAATGGGTCCTTGGGAGGAACAGTTGGGGTTTCTGCGGTATTCGAACTAAGAGATTCTACTGCCCTAGGGGCATCCATTTTGTTGAATAAAGGTTTGAAGCTATAACATACGGGAAAAATTGTCCTGTTGTCCTTTAGTATTTCAAAAACTGTAAGAGGACCATTTAAGGCTAACCTCTTACCAGCAACATGGGTAGGGATGAGTACCTGTGATGCGTACAACATTTCCTTTTCTTTGGAAATCATTTGAGGAGCAAGAGCAGATTGGCCTTGAATGGTGACGATTTTACTCTCCATGGTTGCTCCTGTAGTCTTTCCCTTCTTCTTTGAGACTTTCTTGAGTTGGGAAGAGGTGGAAGAAGACATTTTTGTTGTTTGAGAGCTTAGATGGTTTATGAGAGAAGAAGAGTGAAAATTCAGAGTATGAAAGATTTAGAGTGTAAAAAAGGAAAAGGAAGAGTAAATTGACGTTTTATAATGAGAAGATTAAACATCCACCGTGTAAAAGTTTGATACGTGGAGATCATGGGTTGGTGTGATGAAGAGGTGGCGAGAAGTTGATATAGGTAATAGGCGTGATTTAAAAACAATCATTGCTTATAACTGCACCACGCTGTGAAGTGACTCTGGGCGGTTAAGGAACCCAAAAGGTGCTATGATTGATGTGACTGGAGTCAAAGGCATTAAATGTTATGATGATTCGAAAATCCTATCAAAATCTTGTATAAATGTTTAAAATGGGTATTTCTCAAAGAGATCGAAATACATATTTTAAAGGGGCAATTTGTTGGCTGAAGATTTTGATAATGTTATCTAGAATTCAAAAGAGTTAAAAGTTCTGATCGAAATGGAATTGAACACCATATTTCGAAGTTGCAGAAGCAGTGTTTCGAATGAGTGTGTCAAAGCTTGAAGCTTCGAACGGTGATCATGGGAAAATATCCAAAGGGGTCTCGAAACAACAGCGAGGCTAGGTTTGGGAAGAGCGTTCGAAACGGAGAAACACCAAAGCATTTAAAATTTAAATGGAAGCGGGACTTTCAAAATTTGAAAGTTATGTGTTGGAGCATTTGGGGACACGTGGAAAGATGAAAGAAGCATTGTCTTGCATGTTCGAAACGTGGCATGATCCTATAGCGAGACCGTTAGGGTCGAATTAGTATAAATAGAAGTCTTAGTATTAGGATTTCAGTGTGTCATATCTGTTATACAAAATACTCAATAACATTCAAACTACCACATGGCAAGGGAAACGAATGCAAGAGAGATGTATGTATGATAGCACCATGTATTTCTAACTTAATGAAAGCCTTTTTACCATTTCCAGTACTTTCCTCTTTTCTTTTGTCGAGCAACATTTGCAAGTTTCTTTATTTATTGTCTTTTCATTCCAAAGTCTGTTCCTCAAAGTTTTACTCTTTAATGCTTTCTTTATATTTCGAGCACTTTATATTTCAGAGAACTGTTACGCTTTCAATACCTTTACTTCCAAGTATTGTTTTTCAAACGCATCCTTTTACTTAAAGTTGCATTAAACGCTTTCTTCACATTTTAAACTTCTACATTCCAGAAACCTTTTATGTTAAATGTTTTGCAAATCGAAACCATTTACTTCATTTTTCATGCAGTTTTATATGTCTCTTCAATCAGCATTACAATTAGCATTTATTCGTATGACTTAGTTTTCATGTACAATTTGACCACATTTTTAAACTCTTAGAGAGAAGGGTCGAAATAAACCAAACACTTGTACAATAGCAACCATGAATAATTGTTCGATTGTGAGAGTAACTTTAATATCCAAGGAATCCTAGGATCAATCTAGTCGATCCTGTGAGTTACCAGAGAGATTGAGTAGCGTTAATAAAGATTATTCGATAGTTTGGAAGACTAGCGGTTGTTTACCAGAAATCACTGGAAACAGGTGTAATAGCAATTCAGTGGTAGTGTTAGCAAAAACAAAAAAGGCCCAGAAAGCAAAAAGCCCAAACAACTTCGTCCCTGTCCTTCCTTCCTCTTCCTCACGCCTTGGCCAGTTCAACCTGTAACTTCCTCATGCTTGCATAAAAATGAAAACTTATAACATGAAAAATGTAGCATTTGAACTCACGATTACAACATATAAATAATGTAATCTAACTATCAAAGATCAAAGAGAATTTTAAAATCCCTAATTTCTAACCTAAAATTTCCAGAGATTTCAACCTCCAAATTCTCTTAGCACAAGTAATAAAAATGCAAGATAATGATATGTACAACTTCGTTATGATGAGAACTACATTTTTCATTCACAGATCGTGGCCTGAGGTTGCCTGTACAAAGAGATAGAGTTTGAAAAATTACCTCCTTCAGCTGGAATCGTATATGGAAATTCAGGGACTTTAATGGAGATGATTGCTTGAGCTTCCTTGAGCTTCCCTGAATCTATTCCAGCTCTTACCTTGCTCTGAAAGTGGCTAGAACTCCCTGACCAAGTCCAACTGTAAGCTTCAAAGTTAACAATGGCAGATGGTGAAACAGAGGTTACAGAACAGGGATGATGGCTTGGATGAGTTTGATATCAAGTATGTAAGATGTTTGAATGATTTAAACACAAAACGCACGGGCTAAATGAGAGTTGGATGTGTTTGTGCAGAAATTGTGTGTTTTGGACAGATTTTGGTGCTTTGCTTTCTCTCAATGTTTTTTGGCCTTTGCTTGGTGTTCTATGTGTTGTATATCCTTTGCATATTAGTATATAAATGATCTAAAGTCAGCTCTCTATCAGCTGTACAAGCCCTAGCTTTTTTGCAACTTTTCTTGTACTTGAAGCAAAGTGACAAGACCAAACCCACATGCTTGTACCAGCTTGCTTTAGGGTTGGTATGAGTTTGTACAAGTTGCTTGAGACCTGTGTGGTTTGTATGCATCAAGGGGACAGGTTCAAAGCTCCAAGTTGAAAAGTTTGCAAAAGTTGCCCTTTATGAAAATGGCAATGTAACCTTTTGGCCAAAAATGGAATTACAAGTTGTATAAAAGTTCAAAAGCATGGATAGAGGCTTTGTCAACTGAGTATGCATTTAATTAAGGAGTTTGTAGCAAGTTTAGGACCTGTAAAGCATGAAATAGCCAGCATAGAATTGGTTTGCAACTTGGTTCTTCATGAAAATGGCTTGAACAAAAAGTGAGAAAATGCCAATTTACTCTCTTCGATTCTCCCTACTCAAAAATGATCTTGGAGAGTTCTTGGACATTTTGGAAAGCTTGTAATGTGCTCTATAATCCATATTTGAAATGCATTTTGAGATACCTCTTGGAACTAGGTGAAAACTTGCCATGAAGTTGGGTCCAAAACTTACCTAAATTAGGGCAAAATTTCACTAAGTTAGGAAGTTCATGACCATGTATTCACAAATTTATAACTTGAGATCCAAGCATCTTTAGGGAAAAGTTTATGAAGCAAAGTTGTATATTTCATGGAGATATACAACTTTAATTTTGGGAATTTTCTTTGAATCAAAATGCATCATGGTGAAAAAGTGCTGTAAAGTTGAGAAAAAATAAGAAAATTTTTATACTTAGAAAAATTTTAAGTTATGAAAATTTTCACATTAAAACCCTAATTTTCAAATTTGGTTTTCTTGGTGAACAAGTTTCTCATTTGGGAATGTTTTGATGAATTATGACCCTTGGTACTTGATTTTGACCAAAAAAGTCAAAGTTTGACTTTTTAGTGTACAGTTGACTTTTGATCAGTTGACTGCAAATTTCATCTGTCAATCCAATGAACTTGAGATGTTTTGAGCCATGTAATTAAGTCAACATGATGCCATTGAATCCTTGAAATCATGCTTGAACTTAATTGGTCATTTTCTAGGTTAAAAATCAGAAATTGCCCTTTCTCAGTCAAAACCCTAATTTTGACCATTTTGCCCTTTTTGTGATTTGACCAAATTTCTTGAGGAATTGTGATCCAAACTTGAACAAATGATACATGTGAGTTTAAAATGTTGATGTGGATAAAAAATTATGAAGTTTGACTGTAAATTGGCCATGGTTGAATTTTTCTCCAATACAACTTATTTTTAGGTCAATTGTCCAATTGACTGATAAAAAATGTGGTTCAAGGCTTGAAACTTGTCATGAGTGATCTTAGGGGTCCAAAATGATGTATGAAAGTCACATGAAGCATTGATGGTCCAAAAATCATTGTGCAAACTCAAACCCTAATTTTAGGTTATCAGTGCAAGATGAGATGTCCTGAGCTGAGCAAACCCTAATCGAGTCTTGAGTCAAAGAAACCTTGTGAGAAAAGTCTTGATAAATGAGAGGGAAATTTTTGGGGTATAACACCCTCGAACATGGGACATTTTAGCAAAGACCCCTCGATAAAAGATCGTAGTCCCTCGATGTTGCCTTCGTTAAACGATCCATTCCCTAAACGACTTTGCTAAAACGTTCATAGGTTGCCTTCTATGACTATACAAACGTCCCACACTCATCCCTCAGACATCCAACGATGGGGCTTCTTACCAAATAAATGGTAAGATAGCAACATCTAAAGGAGGAGTAAAAGCACATTTAAGACCTTTTGAGTAGGTAGATTCGCTCCTAGTTACTCGCTTGCTCACAACAAAAACATTTTATACACCAATACTCTCACTTTGAAACATTTTTGAAACACAACACTTTGTACGCGTTCTTATAGAAACGAGAGCCATTACAAAGAAAACCATTTTCAAAATCACTTTCAAAAACACATCTCACAAACACCTCTTTGAACTATTTTCGAAACAAACACTTTGTATGCGTTCTTATAGAAACGAGAATCATTACAAAGTTACATTTTCAAAATACTTTCAAAAACCACACCACAAGCACGTTCAAACAAAAGCAAGTGATCTAGAAAGCAACTAAGAGCCCATGGAAAACCATGGATGAAAAGAGTGCTAATACCTTCCCTTTTCATAATCTACCCCCGAACTCTAGAAAACATCTCTAAAGGTCTTTCATGTGCTTTTTCACCTTTCTTTATTGGATAAAAGAAAAGTTGATGACGACTCTTGCTAAACCGCAACATTTGCGAACACAAATGAAAAACACCTCAAGTCAGTTCTCCCACCGTATCATAGTATCCCACCCGCTCTTCGTGATGTTCTTCAGTCCTAAACTCAACTAATTGTGCATTTAGATCCCGTTTGAGTCTTTGCTCTGATATTTCAGTGATGGTTCGGATACTGACAGTTTATTTTGAATAGGTAGTCATTTTTTGTTGAGGGTTTGTAGGACCTCTTTCTTTTAGATTTTATTATCCCTGCCTTTTGCCTGAACTATTTATTTTTGTAATTACAGTCAGCGGGATGCCCCTATTTTTTTCTTAAGTCTCCTTCATAGGTTTTGACTTAACGGGCTTTTATTTCGAGAGATAATGACTGCCTGTCTTGATGATTATAGGGAACCATCACCGTCTTTTGTTTCGGAAGGACATATTTGATGCCATTCATTGTGTACGAAGCGGCAGATTGTGACTGAATGCACCTCTGAATTAACTGAGAAAACTACCCTGCCCCAGGTTATGATTAAGGGTTTTAATAGGTGTGAAAAGAAAAACTCATACTTCTTTGGCTCGAAGGGGTTGACTAGGGATTACCTTCCTTATAACTCCACTGTTTAGGATTTGAAACAACGCCTGTACATCGTAAATAAGGTCTGTTCAAAAGCATATTTTAGAGATTGTGGTATCATTTTCGTCATCCTCCCTCTAAAGGCTTACAGTTTTTTAGTCGAGAGTTGAATATCACGAAAAGGAAATATAAAGCAATTTAAGCATAATGAAAACAAATTAATTCAAGAAAAACATGTGTAATGCATTAATGAAATAATAAAGTTTGACATGACAATAATTGTTCGACTAAGCAAAGAAAATACAACTTCAGAATTTAAATGAACAAAAATGCTTTCAATCCTAACCATGTTTTGGCAAGGGAGCAGTGATCACGTTGGGAGTCTAAGGAGGGTCGAATTTGATCTCCTTGGTGTCAATCATATTCTGAATCTTGTATTTTAGTGCCCAACAATCGTTAGTATTGTGCCCCGGGCTACCAGAATGATAAGCACACCTTGCATCCGGATTGTAGTTAGGAGAAGAAGTCTTAGGGTTCGGATGAGGGTTTATCACCGTAATTAGATTCATCTTTAACATGTGTTGCAATTCTTGTGAAAATGGCATGTTGATTTGGGTGAACTTCCTTTGAGGTCTTTCCACCCTTGGCTGATTGTTTCGTTGTTGTGGTCGTTGTGCGCGTGCGGAATTAGAGATCAACACTGCCCCCACAAATTGGTGGTAGTCTGCCTTGCTACGCCCCTTCTGGCCGTACACAACATTGGCTTCCCTCTTGCCACCAAATGAATTCTTCTCTGTACTCGAAGAGGTATTTTTCTGGATCTTGCCACTCCGGATCCCAACTTTTACTCTTTCTCCAGTCAATATTAGCTCGGTGAAACCAGCTGAGGAGCTACCAATCAAGTGATTGAAGAAAGAACCAGACAACGTACCAAGGAACATATCCACTAACTCCCTATCAGACAAAGGGGGTTGGGCTCTCCCTGCCAGATCTCTCCATTTCTGCACATAGTCCTTGAAACCTTTGTTTGCGCCCATGGACATACTCTGGAGTTGAGTACGGGTAGGGGCAAGGTCAGTGTTATATTGATACTGCTTGTAAAAAGTAGCAGCCAGATCTTCCCAATTACGGACATTGGTTCCCTCTAGTTGATAGAACCATTCAAGTTGAGTACCAGACATATTGTCCTGAAAGAAATGAACCCACAGATTTCTATCAGCGGTGTGGGGCTGGATTTTCCTGACGTAGGAATGGAGATGGAGCTTTGGGCAGGACACCTCATCATACTTAGCAAAAACTGGAGCTTTGAACTTCTGCGGGATGACCACTCCCGACACCAATCCCAGTTCTTCGAAATGTAGTCCAGGTATCCTCTGAACTTCCATGGCACTCAGACGATCTTCTAGCTGTTTGTATCTATCCTCGACCGGAGGATATTGTTCGTCATTATAATCAGTATCATTGTCAGAGACTGCAGGAATAGGGTCCTTCTCCTCTTCCTGATTCTCCCCTTCCCTGGATGAAGAGGTCAGATCAGTTTGTCGCTTCAACCGCTCTCCAAACCTTCTGCCCATATTCAGAATACCGACAACCTTCTTCTTTTTCTTCTTCTCTTTCACAATGAGGGCTTTCAAATCCTCCTGCCCTTTTGCCAAACTTATGAACATTTATTGGAACTGGGAGTTCTGTGCCTGAAGGTCCTTGATGCTTTGTTCGAAAGACATTTCTGCTGAAATAAACAGCGAAGAAGATGAGAAACCTGTAATGGTACCTGTTTATGCAATGCTATGGATGGGATGTGTATGCGATGATTTCAAGGATTCTTAAAGGCTCAGATTTGTTTAACCAAAAGAAACACACATTAATTTCATTAATAAGTTCAAATTTTTACAAAGAACGCCTTTTAGGCCTACAATTAGACAAAACAAAACTTGAAGAAAGAAACTAGGTCTCCTAGGAGCGCATCCTCTTTGGCGCGATGTAGGCATTTATGTTCCTTTCTTCATGAAGTAGCCTATTGAGCTCCAGGACCTTCTTCTCTCTAGCATAAAACTGAGCTTCAAATGTGTCCCGCTCCTCTTTGAGTTGAACCCATAACTTCTGTAACTCTTCATGATCGGTTGGCATGTCGGGATGATGACCAAGTGAAGTAGTGTCTCCTTTAGTAGCTGGATCTACGGTTATTGGTAGGACAGCTGGGTAAGGCATCCTAAGGCTTTGGGCGCGAGCTCGTACCCACCGGAGATAAGGCCCAAAAGGAATGGAATTCTTGTGCCCTAGCGTCTTGCTATCAATTTTATGTATCATGCCCCAAGCCCTTATGAACCTTTTACGGTACTCCTGAGCATCACTCTCATAGTTGAAGGCAATTCCTTGGATGAGCGTGTCGTGTGGACCATCCCTTCTCGCATAACCAAACTTACGCAAGGCAAAACAAGGGTTGTAAGTGATTCCTCCCCTAATGCCTAATATAGGGACATTAGGGAATTCACCACAGCGATCGATGATGGTAACATCTTCTGAGAACCGTGAGCACCAATGAATGTCTGAATGTTTAAGGGATATCAGCCTGCGAGACCATTTCAAACCCTGCTCATTCTTCAAAACAGACCTGGGTAGGTGCGAAATAAACCACCTAGCCAATAGAGGAGTGCAACACAGGAGGGTTCCCCTTCTCTTTAGAGTGCGAGCATGCAAAGAGTGCAGAATATCCCCGATTAATATAGGTACTGGATTATGAGACAGGAAAACCTTGATGGCACTCACATCTACGAGTTGATCAGCATTAGGGAAAAGTATCGTCCCGTATACGAGGAGTGCTAACACCTCTTCGAAAGCTTGTAAATATAAGGTATCCCAAAAATGATAAGCCTTCTCAAATAGAAACTTAACCGGAATTCCTTGGACACTCCCTCTAGTCTTCCAATTTGCCACTATGTCAGACCATTGTAAAGACAGAGCTCTAGCAATTTATTCAGGCTTTGGATGTTCTTCCATACCATTGAAAGGCAACTGGTCAAGAATATGTACTCCCAATAACTGAGAAAATTCCTCCATAGTAGGTACTAATTGATAATCCGAGAAGGTGAAACAATGGTGCACTGGGTCGAAGAACTGAAACAACACTTTTAACAACTCTTCATCAGGTTTTGCAGTGACCAGATTGAGCAACTGACCATGCTTTCTAGTGAAATGAGAACCTTCATGAACCCTTAATGCCAGATCCTTTAGTTGGAGAGACACTTTCACAAGGTTGATCTGTATAGTGTTCCTACGAGCAAATGCCATGTCCTACAAAACAGAGCAAAAATGAGCCCTAGGGAATCCTTGAAATGGTTAGTCATGATATGCCATGCTTTTGATGTCATGATTAGGTTAGAAAATCACAGGTATAACAAACAATAAACAAGTCACATCAAGTCCTTAGGTTTAAGGCTTGCATGATTTTTAAGGTCATACCCTCTTGAAGTTGGATTGGTTCAACCTGTCCTATAAATAGTAACCGGGTTCTAAAAGGGATCTCAATATCACTGATCTTTCTCCCAGCTTCGTTCAATAGGCGATGGACTCGCAACCAAACAAAACTCAAGATTCAAACCTCAATGAGTGTAGCATCGAGTATCTGTCGACCTTGAGCATACACCAAAGCCGGCTATCTCGCTACGTCCTACTGGCCAAGTTGTGCAATTAAAGGTTCTAAGGTCAGTTGATGCTTCACGACACCATGTGGCGGCCCCGTACTCTCCTTGATTGACTCAAGGGTTACCGGTACCAACCAAAGTGCCACATCAACATAGCTACTGCTTCAATCGTTCCGGTATACCCCAACATAGTTCCCTCACAGTTTATTGCTACTTACCTAAAATGTGTTCCCCAGATCCGGGTGGAGGATCTATAGTAACCCCGAACAAACCCTCAAAAGTAAAGCAATCAAGAAAATTAAGAGAAGCAATTTTAAAATGATCTAAATCCTAAGGTATACCCCACTTTATAGAATTCCCCAGCAGAGTCGCCAGTTCTGTGATACGGTGGCAGAATCGACTGTTTAATACTGGTTTGTGTTTTACGTTTTTTGTTTGCAAAATGTCGCGGTAAGCAAGAGTCGCCGCCGACTTTTATTTCATCCAATCATGGAAAAGGAAAAAGAACAGAAAAAACCTTTTTTCGAGATATTCTGAGTACGGGGGTAGATTATAGAAAGGGAAGGTGTTAGCACCCTTTCTATCCATGGTTTTCCATGGGCTCTTAGGTACTTGCTCATTTTTCAAATTGCTTGTGTGTGTTTGTCTTAAAAATGTTTTACTTCCTGATAACCCTTGTATCAGTCCTCAAGGACGTGACGAAGTTTGTTTTGAAAATTTGTTTGAAAGGTGTTTGTGAAAAAGTTTTTTATTGAGCAAGTACTTAAGATTCTACCTACTCGAAAAAAGATTATTTGTTCTCATTTCCTTTAGACAGCGCTATCCTACTATTAAGGAGTAGGTAGCCCCGTCGTTGGAGTTGTAAGGGACAATCGAAAGGGACAAGTACAATCACTAAAGCAATAGTTAGAAAACTTTAGTAGTAACCCTAGAGCCTTAAGATCTTTCTGAGGCAACATTTTCGAGGCAACATTTTGATCTTTTAGGCTGGAGAGCGACCACTAAAATTTCCTATGCTTAATGACTGTTTACCGAAGGCAACCATAGTGAAGCAAACCCTAGGAGTGAAACATGTGCATATGATCTGTTTCAATTATTTATCTTTGCACATTAGGTGATCTATCGTTTTAAATTTCAAGCATTCTTTTCATACAATCCTATTAGCCATGCATCTAGACAGTTAAAGATTGCAGGAATTTAAAGTGCGAAAAATAAACCTCGCTATTACAAGGCTTCGGGCAGGGGGGATTAATTACATAACCAAAAATCGGGGATTTAAACAATAAATAAAAACCCTAGTTTTAACTATTACAAACCATTAAGCAGTTACATAATTAATCAAATATAAATATGCGCGACAATCGTAAATACGAGAGAACTCGGGTTTTGACCCTTGGCTACCTAATTGGATTAATTAAAGAAAAAAAATCATTTTTTGTCATTTTTATTTAAGGAAATAAAAACCAAATTGAATTTAATTAAAGAAAAAAAATCATTTTTTGTCATTTTTATTTAAGGAAATAAAGACCAAATTGAATTTAATTAAAGAAAAAAAAATCATTTTTTGTCATTTTTATTTAAGGAAATAAAGAATAAATTGCAAAATATCCTAATCACTAATTAAGTTTTAATTATGAAAAATCATTAAATTAATGAAAAAAAACAATTAACCTATTTTTGTGTTTTTATTTTGAGAAGGAATTAAAATTAAGAATTAAACATAATTTCTATTTGATTTTAATTATGAAAAAAAGATTTAAGTTAACCTAATTAAACTAATTAATACAATTAAATATTTTATGAAAAAAAAGACTAAACCTAATATTGTTTATGACTTTCTGATTTTTATGTTTTGATTAAAAATGATTTTTGGAAAATAAATAAAATAAATAAATTAAAACAATAAAAAGAATTGAAATAAAATAAAAAAGAAAAGATTGGGCATGTGTGGTAGAATGCAGACTGGGGGGTGCATTGCCAAATTGTTAGGCCCAGATTGGTTGGCACATGTTCCTTGCGTGTGATCCCATGTGGATTAGCTTCAGAGAGTGCATCATGGGCTGCTGTGGTTGGACGCTGGATCTGGACCAAGGGATGATCCAAAGAGTAGGATTTGTGAGTGTATGATGGACGCATGGAATGGTGATGTACTGAATCTGCAATAAATTGTTAGGAAAATAATAAAAGTGTGAAATAATAATTAAAAACCTAAATCTGATTAATTTACAAGTTAATTATGAAATAAAATTAATATTGATTAAATCAAAACAACTTTTATGTCAAAAATTATTTTAATTAATTGAAAGCCTAAAACTAATATTTAATGATTTTTTTTTTTTGATTTTATATGTTAATTAAATTAATGATAGAAAACAAATCAAGTGAAAAATAAATAAATGAAAAGGGTTAGAAAAGAAAATAGTCAAAAAAGTGAAAAATGCATGGGGTGGGTGATGAACACATGCCCCTTGGGTCACAGTTAGGTGCCTCATCCACCAAGCCAAGCTATTGTTTGTAATTCAAACCTGTTCTACCTAACAACAAGAACTCATTTGGACAGTTAATAAACATTAGCAATGCATGAAATTAATTATATGAATGTTTGAAAGAAAAGCAAATCAGAGAAGATGAGTATGCTTGTTTCAAGCATCAATGGCCATAACTTTCGACCTATTCTTACCCTTATATACCTCATGAATGATTTGTAATTGATGGCTTGGACTGAAAGTGGCTGGATCTTCGGTTTTGACTTTGCACTAGTTTTGACAGAATTTGAGGTTTTTAGAGAGTGTTCTTGGGCAGCCAATTTCGTTCTCTCTAGTGTATGAGGGTGTTGTGTTTATATAGAGGAGGAATTTAGGTCAAAAATAATGGAAGAAATCTCATGGTATCTTAAGGAATTATGAAGATTTAATTTGATTTTGGCCTTGTATGATTTCTTTCCAAAATAGCTCCAATCATGACTTTTTCAATCTAAATCATCCTTGCACGAATTACATTCCATGCTAGCTGTATATGGACTCATAATATGCACAAAAATCCCAAGATTTGATTTACTCTTATTATTTTACCATTTAATTTGATTTATTTTGGTTTAAATGAATAAAAAATCAAAATAAATGATAAAAAATAATAAAATAATAGGTGGAAAAGCTCAGGGGCCGTGGGTCCTATTAGAAACATGTTTCAAACAAGAAAACATGAGCCCCTTTGGAAAAAATGCAAATTTGATCAATGTTAACTTGACAATTTTCCAAAAATTATCAACTTTGACAATGCACAACTCTCTCAATTTTGACCATAGGAGGATGTTCTTGGACTTTTTAGAAATATTAGGATGTCCTCTAAACAAAACTTTTGGTTTCATCTCAATTGGATCTTCCATGTTCATGTATGAAGCTTTGACCCAAAAGGTGTTTTTGTTGACTTTTCAAAAGGACCTATAATGTCAAAATTCATATCTTTTTATGAGTGCATATTTTGAACTTGAGAGCTGAAGATGAATTGTAAGGATTTTCATCCTCTTCAAAATGAGACTTGGATGGAAAATTTCTGATAAAGTATGAAGAAGTTATGCTTGGTCAAAGTTGGGTTGACTTTTCTTGCAAAACCCTAATTTAGCAACTTTTGGGTTTTGATGAATTTGGAGCATTCCTTGAGGAATCATGATCAACCCTTGATGAAATGATGGAAGTCACTTCAAAATATTGATGTTGACCAAAAATCTTGAGGTTTGACTGTATGTGGGCCATAGTTGACTTTTGACCTAATACAGTCGATTCTCAAGCATTTGAGCAGTTAATTGAGCAGACTTCTTTGTGGAAGGCATGAAACTTGACTTGGATGATCTTGGGAACATATTAGGACCTTGGGAAGCATTTGAGTCCTTTGTGGTTCACACATCTTGATGAAAAGGGAAACCCTAATTTGAGGTATACTGCCTTAGGAGAGAGTTTGTCTGGTCAACTCTTGGACTTCCTTGAGCAACTTGAGGACCTCAATTGACATTTGTTGAGTAAAATGGGAGGGCAAATTTTGGGGTACAACATCTATCAATAAAAGAAATGTCCTCTTGAGAGAGAGGACACCAATGGATGTCGGAGTGAGAGATAGACATTAGTCTTTGACTCCACCTTATGCCTAAATCATACTGCATTGTTGACCGAGGAAGGTGCGAAATAAACCACCTATATAGCAGAGGGGTACAACACATGAGAGCTCCTAGCTTCTTCAGAGTACGCGTATAGAGAGAATGTAGGATATCCCCGAGCAATGTAGGAACCAAATTGTGAGCAAGGAAAATGTTGATGGCATTCACATTTATAAGTTGATCTGAATTAGGAAATAGGACCAACCCATAGATCAAGAGGGCTAATACATCTTCGAAGGCATGATTACTCATAGCATCCAGGAAAATCTGAGATTTCTTCATCAGGAAATTTGCAAGGAGACCCTTAACTTCAATTCTTTTTTCCCAATTGGACTCAATGTTTGATGGCTTCAAGTGCAAAGCTACGACAACATCTTCAGGAGCTGGGTCTTGTTCTAAACCAGTGAAAGGTACTCGCTCCAATATAGGTAAATCAAGTAACTTAGAGAATTCCTCTAGGGTAGGCACCAGTTGATAATTAGGGAATGTGAAGCAATGGTGCTTAGGGTCGAAGAACTAGAATAAGACACTCATCAAACCTTCGTCAAACCCGGTGGTAACCAAACTGAGCAAGTGACCATGTCTTTTGTGGAATGATGAACCATCGAGAACTTTCAAGACTAATTCCTTGAGCTTGGGAGGAACTTCTGTGAAGTGAATCCAGATGGTTTTTCTGCGACCTGAATTCATATCCTACAAAACAGCAAAGAGGTGAATCCAACAGGTCCTTGAAATGATTAGTACATATGAATGTCATGATGTTTATGATATCATGATTATGCTAAAAGTCATAGATAAACACAAGCAAATCACACAATAGACCTTAGGTTCAAAGGCTTGCATGAGGTTTTAAGGTAAGTACCCTCTTGAATATTCAGTTGGCTCAACCTGTCCTAATAATAGTAACAGGGTTCTAAGGAGTCTCAATATCACTGACCTTCCCTTAAGAAATTGTTTCAGCTCCGCACCGAAGTATTGCGGACAAAAAATCCTAAAAGTCCAGCCTCAATGAGTGTAGTATCGAGTATCAACCAATCTTCGGTCGGAACCAAAGCCGGTATCCCACTACTTCCTAATGGCTAGGATGAGTCAATTAAAGGTTCTAAAGGCCAGTTAGCACTTAGTGACATTATGATAAAGCCTAATGTTATCCTTAACTTACTCAAGGAACATTAGTAAAATCCAAAGTATCGCGCTAACGTAGCCACCACTTCGTCCGTATCGGTCTACGCTGTACAACCTCCATGGTTTATTGCTACTTACCTAATAAGGTGCCCCAGATCCGGGTGTAGAACCTTTTAGTAACAACCCAAGCAAACCCTCAAAAGTAAATAAAACAAAGCACAAAAAAGCAATTTAAAAATGAACTATCTCTAAGGTAAACCCAACTTTTATCTTGTCCCCAGTAGAGTCGCCAGTTCTGTGATACGGTGGCAGAACCGACTGTTATATACTGGTTTTGCATTTTGTATTTGCAAATGTGCGGTAAGAAAGAGTCACCACCATCTTTTATTTTATCCAAATTAAGGAAAGGGTGAAAAGAACAGAAAAAGACCTTCTCGAGATGTTTTCTGAGTAAGGGGGGTATTTTATGGAAAGGGAAGGTGTTAACACTCTTTCCATCCATTATTTTCCACGGGCTCTTAGAGGCTTGCTCATTTTGAAATACCTTTGTGTTTTGTGTTTAAAAATGTTTTGAAAACGCCTTAGTACGGCGAACTTTGTAATGTTTCTCAGTTTATTAGAGAAAGTATACAAAGTGTTTTGAAATTGTTTTTGAAAAGTAGTTTTTTGTGTAAGTGTAAAATATTTGAGCAAACTTCTAACAACTATCTACTTTATTACTCGAAAAGGGTCGTTCTTTTCCTCTTTTCCTTTGGACAATGATATCCTACTATTAGTGAGTAGGTAGCCTTATTGTTGGATGTTTGAGGGAAATTCGAAGGGACGTTACAATCACAAAGGAAACTTGTGAAGACGCTTTAGCAATTTTATTTTATGGACTAGATCATTTACCTAAAGGCAACTGTAGGGTCATCGAGGGACCATGATCTTTTTTTTAATTTATAGGTCTTTTCTAAAGCGTCCTTGCCTCATGACTGTTTTATTTCTTAAAGGAAACCAAAGTGGGATACCCTAGAGATGCTTGTGTGCAATTGTGTTCAGTTCAGTTATTTATCTTTTTGTTAAGTTTGCTAGCGTTTGATTATTAGTCTTATCCTACACACCTAATTACTAGCAGTTAATATATAGTGCAGAATATCAAAGTGCAGAAATTTAAATCTACGCTATTACAATGCTTTAGGGAGGGGATTTACATTGTTCAAGAATGAGGGGGATAAAGCAGTAAATGTCATAGTTTTAATCTATTACATCCAGTGGATAGGTACATCAATAGTAAAAATACGGAAATAAATAAACGCGCGTGAAATTGAAAATAACGTCTAACAATATCCTAAGAAATAAAAATCGTTTTGGTTGTTTTTTATTATGAAGAGAAAATTAAATCTGAAATAAGTCCTAAATTCTAATTTGTTTTAAGTTAAGAAAATGGTTTAAATTAATTAATCAATCAATTAATTATTTAATTATTTAATTAAAATGTCTAAGCCTATTTTTTGTGATTTTTTATTTATTTAATGTCAAGTTGAATAGAAAAAGAGTCAATAAAGAAATGAAACAAAGAATAAAATACAAAAAGAAAAAGGGACACCTTCGATTGCAAGGAGAATGGACTTTTCGATCCAGAGGGATGTTGTCATTCGATTCTATGAAGGGTGTCACCCTTCGATCCAGGGAGATGTTGCCTTTCGATTCTATGAAGGGTGTTACCCTTCGATCCAATGGCAAGATGTAGCTAGAGGGCGCTGCTAGAAACTGCTAGAAATTGCTTGATGAATCACTTGTGAGGATGCTACATCTGCAAACATGTTAGAAAAAAAGAAAGACATGACCTGGATGATAAACCCAGGTCCTTCGATTTTGTGCGCGCTGGCCTTATTAATGCTGGATCTATCACAAGCGTTAGAAGCAGAACAAAGGCAGACCTGGGATTGAACGCATGTCTTTAGTCTTGAATAACAAATATAATGAAACAATAAGTGTGGATGTGTTATGCAAATACAAAGTTTGATCTTTTACTCTCTCTTACCAATAATTGGAACCTTCGATTTGGCACTTTCTGGATGTGGGTACCTTGGATTTGGCACTTCTGGGCGTGGGTACCTTTGACTTGGATCACTTATGAAAATTTTGATAACTTTTGGTGGATTTGTGGGTAGCGTGTCTCCAATGTCTCCCTTTGACTTGCCAGCATGCTGCTTATATAGAGTAGGAGGGAGGGGACAAGAAGACAAAATTTTAACTGCCATGATTATATGTTTGAAAGCAATGAATGAGAATTTGTAAAATTGTCCAAACACATGAGATCTTGTCCTTTTTTTTTTGAATTTGAATGAACCCGAACATTTGTCTTTCGAATGCTCTCCTTCGAATGGCTCTGATGGCCTCCTTCTAATGACTCTGATGGCCTCCTTCGAATGACTCTGATTTCCTCCTTCAAATGGCTCTGATCCATTTCCTTCGAATGGTTTTGATGCAGCTCCTTCAAATGGTTCTGATGGCCTTCTTTGAATGGACTTTTTTGAGTGTCTTTCAAATAGTCTTTTGTTGCCTCCTTCCAATGGGCCAGCAATGCGTGTCCTTCGAATGGGCCTTTGGAGTACTCTTTTGAAGGGGTCATATTGGGTTTCATAGTGCAAAAACTATGTTGAGGGGTCTTGGCCCTGTGCATTGAAGGTAATTATAGAAGAGACTTTGCCCTTATGAATCCAGGACAAGTCTGAGGAAGCCTATGCCTTGTGGATCGAAGGCAAGCCTGAAGTAGCTAATGTGAAGTCGAAGCCTTGTGAACCAATCTTGGTCAAAGAGGGTCCAGTGCCTGATCAAAGGGTTTTAGATGTCCAATCGAATCTCCTTGTCCAGATGAAATTGAAAGACATCATGTTCAGATGTCAATCAAAGGACCTTGTTAAAATGCCAATCGAAAGACCTTGTCCCAAGGCCAATCGAAGACTCTTGTCCATATGCCAATCGAAGACTCCTTCTTTATCTTCAAAATCTTTATTTTTCTTTAATCAAATGTTTATGACCACCCATGTAGGAGAAAATCTTGAAAAACATGAGAGAGCAAATTTTGGGGTACAACAACGAGGTACTGTCCTGGACAGGAAATCAGACAGGAAATCATAGTAGCTGGAAATCACAGGTTTATTTAATGATGCTACACAAATATATTGGATAAGTGATCCACCCATAATAGCTGATTTTGTTACTATTTGGTATTGCCCTGTATAGGAAATCATCTGAAGATTCTTATAGTCATTCGGGTTATTGGTATCCTGGCTATATTGCACCAGGTATTAAGTATTTAATTTTTTTCAACATATCCTTGACAGTGGGAGCAAGATAGTATAAGCTAACGTGTTTACATTGTCACATGTCAGAGAACGCATATCAAGTAGTACAAGAAATAAAATCTAATGTATATAGCTACAACATTGTTTTCTCGAGCTAATAACAAGAAAAGAAAGTGTTAGTTCCAACTTTGAATGATGGGAGAAAAGTGACCCCTTTACTGAGTTGGGCTATAAAAGTTTGCTTGGCACTACCATGTTTTTATTGACATTGCACCTCAGAGAAAAAAATATTAATGATTTGTCATTTTTTGGGTTAGAAATTTAATTCAAGACAAAAATCCTAAGAAAAATGATATTTGGGCTGGGCACCTACTTTCAAGATATTCAATATTGTGAATACTACGTATTGCAAACAAAGGAAATCTATTAGGATTATATATATATATATATATATATATATATATATATATATATATATATATATATATATATATATATATATATATATATATATATATATATATATATATATATATATATATATATATATATATATATATATAAAATTGTATTTTTATTTTGTGTATTTTCTATAAATATTTGATTATATTTTATATTTTATATCTTATGTGTATTAAGTTAAAATGTGTTAGTTGTTTTTTAGTCCATTTATTACCGTAGATTTATTTATTTATATAAATAATATTGGATTAGTTTATTATATAATTTATTATTGTAGATGCAATCTTGAATTAATATATAAAATAAATTCATATAATATAATTAATTTACAAGTATAAATAATATTTTATTATTATTTTATGAATATTTATTTAAAAGATTTAAAAGGATACATATTTATTTTATTTCAAAGATTATAAATATTTTCTATTTCATAAAAAATAAAAATAATAACAACTTTAATTTTAATTAATCATAATAAATATATTATTAATATATTTTATATTTCTATAATTTAAGATTTGTAATAAATTATAATAATTTTGTATTTTTTTAATAATAACTTTTTCTTTCTTTTTGAGCAATCTATCAATTTCTTATAATCACTATTTATCTCAAGTTTTCAAAAATAAAATCTCTGCATTTCAAGAGTTTGATACTTCATTTTTATGTTTTCTCAAAAGGACTATTTCTCCGTATTCTAATATTTTGAAACTAACTTTATGTTCTAAATTTAAATAGACAATAATTATCCTATAAATTAGTATTAAAAAATATTAACTATTGTTTTAGTTTTGAAAATCCAAACGTTAGTCATTATTATGACACAAATCATAATTCATGGCATTTAATTATTATTATTTAATTGGAAGTTAAATAATTTTATGTCTCTTAATTATACTATAAATTACATTCTACACATTTTGTTGTGTAGAATATAATCACTTTATGGCTTTTGTGCCTATACCCATTAAATATTTATATAACGATTGTTATTAGTTTAATTTCTAATACAATTGAATTATCTCAAATGTGAATTTGATTATATCCTATTTCTTCTGTATATTAGTAGTAACAATAAAATTCCAAGATAACTCACAGTTACGGTAGAAATGTTGCATAATAATTCATTTATAACATACTTTTTTTATTTTCTTTTATGAGGAATCAATTATTTGATTAATACTACATATGATTTGAACGCAGTTTATAAAGCTAATAAATTTCTATTAAAGACAAACATACTACTTATATAAAATTAATTGTATCTTTTATTTTATTATATGTGAAAATCTTTTAATTTATTTTCCTTACAAAAATTACATTAATTAAAACCAAATAATTATGTATTTATATGTCAATAATTAATAGGTTTTATTCTCTATCATGTTTTTATTGGAATTGCACCTCAAAGAAAAAAATATTAATGATTTGTTATTTTTTTTTGTTAGAAATTTGATTCAAGACAGAAAATCAAAGAAAAATGATGTTTGGACTGGTCACCTACTTTCGAGATATTCGATATTGTAAAAATATTTAAAAGGATTGTATATATATATGATCAATAATGATTGTATTTTAATTTTGTGTATTTTCTATAAATATTTGATTATATTTTATATTTTATATCTTATATGTATTAGATTAAAATGTGTGAGTTGTTTTTTAGTCTATTTATTATAGTAGATTTATTATTTATTTGTATAAACAATATTGTATTATTTTATTATATAATAATATATTATTGTAGATACAATCCTTAATTAATATATAAAATAAATTCATATAATCTATTAACTTACAGATATGAGTAATATTTTATTATTATTTTATGAATATTTAATGAAAATTTTGAAAGGATACATATTTATTTTATTTCAAATGTATATAGGATTATGAATATTTGCTATTTCATAAAAAATAAAAATAATAACAACTTTAATTTTAATTAATTATAATAAATATAGTATTAATATATTTTATTTTTCTATAATTTAAGATTTGTAGTAAATTGTAAAAAAATTGTATTTTTTTAATAATAACTTTTTCTTTCCTTTTAAGCAATCTATCAATTTGTTTTATCATGAACATAATATTAATTAACCTCGAAGATCTCAGATAAATATAAAAGAAAAATTATGGATGATAACTTTATATATGTTTTAATAATCTTTATATTATATCTTATTGTATTTTTTTACAGTCTTATTGATATACATTACTAAATTTATTTTGCAATATTAAGTATTTTTAAGTATATTATTTGGGATCTCATTTATACAAATATATTCTAATTTTGTTTTTGTTTTTGTGCAGTACTTATTTTTAAAATATATTATTTTTATAAATTGAATAATTTATATTTGTTTTTATAAAGGGGAATAAGTTAACAATGATTTTATAAACGTAATAAACTCAACTATTTAAGCAATTATTTGTATAAATGAAAAAAATAATGTTTGGGCTGACCACCTACTTTCAAGATATTCAATGTGATATTATGAATACTACATATTGTAGACAAAAGATTTTTTTTTAGACAGAATAACAATGATTTTGTTATACAATAATTTAAAGATTATATTTAAGAATTTTTAAGAAAAACAAAATTATTTTAGTATGTTATTATTTTATGAAAATTTGTTGAAAAGATTTGAAAGGATTGTAAATACATGAAGATGGGTTTGAAAACCATTCACACTAGAGAAAGGTATTAATTTCTTAGAATTCAAGTGTGAGTGTTTAATATGAAGTTGTAAATTACTAATGAACAAATGAATGATGTATAACATAGTTGAGCAACGTTTGTTGGTGATTATGATTTTAAGTATTATAATATATGATAACAATCATTTATTTACCTGCAGGGTCAAATTTTTAGTAATGAAATCAATGAATTACACAAAAGGTAGAAAACATGCTTAATTTGTTTATTCATCAATTCAAAGATTCAATTGTGTGACACCAAACCCATCAAGAAAGTGAAGGTTCAACCAACTAATTGATAATATTCGAATGACATTTGTATTGAGGTTTATGTTTGAGTAGGCATTATTGGAGGGCTGCTTATTTAATATTGAAAATACCATAACTTTGGTTAGGTTATTTTTGTTGGAAATTCACTAAAGTATATGATGAATTTCTACCACAATGACAATTTAATTATGAGACAAACAAAGAAAAGAAGACAGGACAAATATTTCTGCAGAGTTTCTCTATTTCTGCAGAGTTTCTCTATACTCACAAACTGTGAAAACTTTGTTATTCACTTGCAACTGCAAATTCTGTAATTTGCTTGTTTGACTTGCTTACAAAAATAGGGGTTACTCCCTCTATTTATAACTGAGCTTACATCCTAAGCTCAAAGCCCAAAATATCTTTTTGTTACTAAATCAAATCTAATTTATTCTAGACTTAAATCAAATCTATTTAAATCTAAAACAAATCAAATCTTTTCGACACATAGTTTCGACACATTAGATTACAATTTAACACACTACCTAATTCATTGTGTCTAAACTATCTATGTTCATCATGGCTCTTAGCTTTCTGAATACTTCGACTTGCACTCCCTTCGTCATGATGTTTGTAATCTGATTCTCAGTTCTGCAGTGTTCCAAATTCATCTTCCCATCTGCTACCTGCTCTCGAAGATAATGGAACCTCATTTCGATGTGCTTACTTCGACCATGTGCTATTGGGTTCTTCGCCAGATTAATAGCTGACATGCTGTCTATCTTCATGGTAATTGCTCCATGATTTTTCCCTATTATCTCTTCGACCAAGTTCACCATCCAAGTTGCTTGACATGTACAAAGAGAAGCAGCTATGTATTCTGCTTCGCATGATGATAATGCCACTACTGGTTCCTTTCTTGAATTCCAAGCAACTGGTGCACCACCTAGCATAAACACATATCCTGCTGTTGACTTTCGATCTTCAACATCACTACACCAACTCGAATCAGTGTATCCCACTAACTTGCATTCTTTTCCTTTATCAACTGCAGGAAACAAAATGCCATAATCGAAAGTTCCTTTAAGATACCTTAGTATCCTCTTCACTGCTGCTAGATGTGATACCTTTGGCTTCTGCATGAATCTACTTATCATACCTACACTATATGCTAATTCAGGCCTTGTATAACAAAGATATCTCAATGATCCAATAAGTCTTCTGTATTGGGTTGGATCAACATCATCTTCATCTGCATCTTTCGACAGTTGCATTCTTGGTTCTGCAGGTGTCGAAGTTGAGTTGCATTCTTCCATCTCAAACCTCTTGAGAATTTCTCCTGCATATCTTCTTTGATGCATCATCAAACCTCTACTGCTCTTGTAGAATTCGATACCAAGGAAATATGAAATCTCACCCAAATCAGACATTTCAAATTCCTTGCTGAGATCACATTTGAAGTCTTCGATCTCACTTTTACAGCTACCTGTTATCAACAAATCATCTACATAAAGACATAGTATAAGCAATTTACTCTTGCTTCTTCTTACATATACTCCATGTTCAGTTATGCACTTCACAAATTCCTTCTCCCTTAGAAAACTATCAATTTTCTTATTCCAAGCCCTTGGAGCTTGTTTCAATCTATACAGGGCTTTATGTAGCCTGTACACCTTTCTTTCTTCGTCATGTTTCACAAACCCAACTGGTTGTTTAACATAGACTTCTTCATCTAAGGGTCCATTTAGGAATGCACACTTCACGTCCATCTGACATATGTGCCAACTGTTTATTTCTGCTAGACCAACAACCAACCTGATTGTTTCGATCCTAGCAACATGTGCAAAAACTTCATCGAAGTCTATTCCTTCTTTTTGTAGAAATCCTTTCGCTACAAGTCTTGCTTTGTGTCGAGTTACTTCACCTTTCAAATTTGTTTTCACTTTGTATACCCACTTGACATCAATTGCCTTCTTGCCTTGAGGAAATTCGACAAGTGACCAAGTATTGTTGTCTTCGATAGACTTTACTTCTCCGTTCATTGCTTTCATCCACTTCGAATCCTTTAATGCTTCAGCTGCATTAACGGGTTCGACATCTGCATAGAAAGCATAATGTACCAACTCACCTTCATTATCTATTACATCATCTGATGTAATCACACAATCTTGCAATCTTGCAGGCATGCGTCTTGTTCTTTGATGCCTGCTTGTACTTGGTATATCTGCTGGTTCCTCTTGTCGAACTTCTCTTTCGACTTGAGTTTCTGGTTCTTCAAGAAGGATTCCCACTGAATCTTTCTTGATATTTTTAGTCCAATCCCATTCTTTAAACTCATCTATGATCACGTCCCTGCTGATCACAATCTTCTTTTCACTGGATCAAACAACTTGTAGCCTCCTGTCGAATGATATCCAACTAGAATCATTTGACTTGATTTATCATCAAGTTTTCTTCTCAACTGATTTGGCACATGTCTATGTGCAATAGATCCAAATACCTTCAGATGACTCAAGCTAGGCTTCACACCATACCAACATTCTTCTGGAGTAATTCCTTCTAGCTTCTTTGTAGGACATCTGTTCAAAATGTATGTTGCAGTCGAAACAGCTTCACCCCAAAACTCTTTAGGTAAATTCTTGCCTTTCAACATACTTCTCACCATATTCATGATGGTTCGATTTTTCCTTTCTGCAATTCCATTTTGTTATGGAGTATAGGGTGGCACCACCTCATGCACAATCCATTCCTTTTCACATAATCTGTCGAAGTCTTTCGACACATATTCTCCACCACCATCAGTTCTCAAAACTTTGAGCTTTCGACCACTTTGTCTTTCGACCATAGACTTAAACTTGGTAAATACTTCGATCACTTCACTTTTCTTCTTGATCAGGTAAGTCCATAGCTTTCGACTGAAATCATCTATGAATGTAACAAAGTATTTGTTACCTCCCATCAAATCCACCTGGATTGGTCCACATACATCAGAGTATATGACTTCAAGACTAGCCTTCGATCTGCTTACTGCATCCTTGTTGAAGCTATTTTTGTGTTGCTTCGCGTGCACACATTCCTCACATACCTCGTTTGGAATGTCAATTTATGGCAATCCTGAAACCATATTTCTTCTCTTCAAATCTCTGATGTCTCTGAAGTTGAGATGACCTAGTCTATAATGCCATATCCATTCATCTCTGCTAGCTGCAGTCGAAAGGCACTTGTGCTCCATCATATTTAGTTCAATCTTGAAGGTTCGATTCTGAGACATAGGAGCCTTCAAGATTAATCTCCCATTTGCATCAACGACTCTCATCATCTTATCTTTGATTGATACTTTATAATTCTTTTCGACCAACTGCCCTATACTGAGCAAATTGCTCTTGATGCCTGGTATGTATAACACATTGGAGATTACTGACATTTTGCCATCTTTCCTCATAATCATAACATCACCAATACCTTCAGCTGCTAGGGTATTGTCATTTGCAAATTTTATCATATTTTTCATTGAGGGCTTTATATTGACAAACCAGTCTTTCCTTCCAGACATATGTGGTGAACATCCTGAATCCAAGTACCATTGGTCCTTGAATCTATCTTCATCTCTTGTTGTGACCATCAGCATCATCTCTTCTTCTTCTTCATGTTTTGCAAGCTTTGTATCACTTTCTTGATTCTTTCGCTTTTCTGGACAATCACTCGAATAGTGATCATACTTCTGACAATTGTAACATTGAATGTGACTCTTATCAGGTTTTCGACCACCACCTCTTTCTCTATTTGCAACACCACCTCTTTGGTTGCCTTGGTATGGTCTTCTTTGATTCGACATGTTTCCTTCAATATGGTTTTCTCTACCATTCGATTTGTTGTAGCCACCTCTACCTCTGTCGAAACACTTTCCTTTACCTTTGGTCTCTTTTGCTGAATGTGCCTGCAAGGCCACATCACTCTTCGATTTTCCTGCAGCTCTTTCGTTCATTCTTTGTTCATGAGATTCAAGCGTCCCTTGAAGCTCTTCCTTTGTCAATTTCGACAAGTCTTTTCCCTCTTCTATCGCCACCACTATGTGGTCGAACTTAGGAGCTAAAGATCTCAAGATCTTCGACACAAAAGCTCTTGTTGTTAACGCTTCTCCACATATATTGATTTGATTTACTAGTTTTGTAACTCTAGTGAAAAAATCAGATATGCTTTCACTGTCTTCCATCTGAAGCAGTTCATAGGTCCTTTTGTGAGTGTGTAACCTCACTTCTTTCACCTTCTCAGCGCCTCCAAAAGACTTCTGTGTATTTCTTCTTTTCTTCTTCTGAAGCGTTTTCTCCAAGCGCTTCGACTCCATCTTTTACAAGATCCCAAAGACCTTGACACCTGAATAAGACTTTCATCTGTTTGCACCAATTCTCATAGTTGTCAATTTTCAGAATTGGTAGGGTTGTTGGATAATTTGCATTCCCATAACTTGTCATCGTGAATTCTTCAATCGTTCTTGATTGACACTTCCCTTGAATCGAAACAAAGCTTTTGACGGTATAATAATTAGTTAATAACATTATACGCAAATTGATTATCCATGTGTTAAAAGTTACACATGCTATTTCATTTTACTTATAAAGTCACCATTACCTGAATGTTTTTTTATACTACAAACAAACAGTCTTATGGTGTTGCAATTGTTTTTCGCTCTTTATACATAATATTTGTTCTTTCAATTGCTTTTCATGTTATTGTAAATTTATTCGGTACATATTAGAATTGAATTCTTTGCATTCTACAAGGTAATGTTAGTGATATCACATTTTTATATTTTCTATCAATACCAAAGCTTCTAAAATGCACATCTATTTATGTCATTAAAACCTATGAAATATCATAATCACTACATGTTTCCAAAAATAAAATCTCTGCATTTCAAGAGTTTGATACATCATTTTTATGTTTTCTCAAAAGAACTATTTCTCCCTATGCCAATATTTTGAAACTAACATTAAGTTCTAAATTTAAATAGACAATAATTATGCAATGAATTAATGTTAAAAAATATTAACTATTGTTTAGTTTTGAAAATCGAAACGTTAGTCATTATTATGACACAAATCACAATTCATGATATTTAATTATTATTATTTAATAGGAAGTTAAATAATTTTATGTCTCTTAATTATACTATAAATTAAATTTTAAACTTTTTGTTGTGTAGAATATAATCAATTCATGGCTATTGTGTCTAACCTATTAAATATTTATATAACGATTGTTATTACTTTAATTTCAAATACAATTGAATTATTTCAAATGTGTATTTGATTCTATGCTACTTCTTCCTTATATTAGTAGTAACAATAAAATTCCAAAATAACTCACACTTACGGTAGAAATACTGTATAATAATTCATTTATAACATACTTTTTATTTTCTTTTATGAGGAATCAATTATTTGATTAATACATATGATTTGAACAAAGTTTATATATCTATTAAATTTCAATTAAAGAAAATCATACCACTTATATAAAATTAATTGTATCTTTTATTTTATTTTTCTTACAAAAATTTAATTAATTAAAACCAAATAATTATGTATTTATCTGAATAATTAATAGGTTTTATTCTCCATCTTATTGTATATTTTTATGCCAACAATCAATTGTATTCATTGTACTATCTAAATAGTATATTTTAAAGCTACTAAATCAAATATCCTCTACACATATTTATCTATTTGACAGTTAAATTTAAGAATCTTCCTTTCACGTTGTTTTTTTACATTATAGAGATCTTTATATGATTATTTTATTTTATTTTATTTTCATATAGAAATTAATCTATGACTATAGATAATAAAAAGTTAGAAATTATCAGACTAATCTATTTTGGAGACTAATTTATCTTTTATCTTTATCTTTTATTTTGGAAGTTTATTATAAAAAACTGCATCCTAATTTTTAACCAATTACTACACGTTAAAATTTAGTATGCACCCAATTTTTTTTTTTATATTATGAGATTTTTTTTTCAATTAAGATGAATTAAAAGCAAAAATTTCATAACATAATCTCAATTGCTCTTCATTTTTCTCAATCCTTCTAAATCAAAATTACTTAAAATTATCCTCTAAACATATTTGTCTATTTGAAAGTTAAATAAAAGGGAAGAAGTTACCAAACAAATAACTCATATAATGAAAAAGATAAATAATAAAATAAATAAATAAAAACTTCACTCATAATAAATTTAGGAGCCTTTTATTCATGATGACAATGGCCAAAATTTAAGTAAAAAAATGTTTTTTGAAATAATTATTGTATGTTTTCAATCCAATTTATTTTTTATTATTATGAGTTTATTCTTCTCTTATTTATCTTTTGGATTTGTATGGTATGGTATATTTCTTTGGTTTGATAGTGAAAGATTTCATCTGTTATTTATTTATCCTATTGAAATTAATTTTTGTTTGATAAGTTTTTAATTATGGTATATAAGATTATATTTATTTTACTTTAACTTCAATTTTAATAAAAAATTTTAATATTTTAAAAAAATAATATTTCATTTATTTCATTTATTAACGATATTTGATTTTGTTTGATAACAGATTAGGTTACGTAGTAATAAGCATATAAAATAACATGAAATCCACTTTTAAACTTTGAAATTATCAATACTTTCAAAGTTTATATGATACATTCATTAATTTTTATTCCTATACAAATTATATGTTTGATGTCACTCATTTTTATTTATCTTTTTATATGAAATTCTAAAAACAAGTTTGATAAATAAATTGAGATTTATTTCAGGAGTATCACTTTGCAAACAAAAATTTGTTAAGATTAAATATATATATATATATATATATATATATATATATATATATATATATATATATATATATATATATATATATTAACGAATTGTCCAAAACTTCCTCAATTCTCGGCCAAACGTGAAATTTGAAAATATTGACATGACAATCGATTGTCACAATTGTGCAATCAATTATCACGGTAGAAAACTCATAAAATCTTCAAACATTCATGAAGACAATCAATTGGTTCATCACTACTATCAATTGTCACTGTAATTTTCTCCAAAAATATCACTTCTAAACATATCCCTTTCCAACCTCAATAATCCCAAACCATTCTAAAATAATACCAAACAACATAACCATCACAAAAAATATATAACAACAATTAGAGTATGTATTAGTATAAACAAGCAAAGGAACTCAAGTAAAACATGTGTCACTAGCAATTATCATGATTAAAGCATAAACATGAAAACCCTAAGTTCCTAATCAATGAAATTCTTCCCCCAAAGCTAAACTATCTAGAAAATGAGTTGGTTTGGCTTTGATCCGAGCTTCTTCTTTCATTTCCATGTTTTCTTCCTATTTCTCCTCTCCTTTCCTCTTCTTTTATCTTCTTCTTTCTATTTATCTTGTTTCTCTTCTTACTATCAAAATAAAAGAGTGGTTGGTAAGCCTAGGAGAAAAGAAAATATCCAAAAGGGATATTTCATTTCCTAGAGAGCAATTGACCATTTGTATCAAAATGTTTCTTCCATACAAATTAATAAAGATCAACCTTACTGAAAAAGAACTCAATTGACAAGTAATAGAGCACATAGGAACTCAATATGTCCCTAATAACAAATAAAGCATATAGAAACTCTATTTGTCTCAACTGACAACAGTTAGAGCATTTAAGATTGTATGAAATATTATTACCTATATCACTTTTCTTTTTTCTAAAAACTAAAATATTTTTCAATCTTTTTCCATCGATCACAAAAATGAAATACTACAAAAGCTCCGAATCAAATAAATCTATAAATACACCCAAAAAAAATTAATAACGTGAAACAATAATACTCAAACCAATCACAAAAATAATATGATTTTCTAGTTCACTTTATTCTTGTGATTTATTGATACATGATTTTTCTTTTAGTTTGGATTGTACAATCATGGTAATTCCTTTCTTTCAACCCATAATCTTTTATCTATCAAAATAATACATATTGTTAAGTTGAAACAAAAGACCAACTGTTGAAAGAGAGAGTAGTCAATATTGTTTGTTAATGAGAATCTTTTTTACAGTCATGTTGCCTATGAATGACACTCTTTTTTTTTTTTGTTTTACAAATATTATATATATATATATATATATATATATATATATATATATATATATATATATATATATATATATATATATATATATATATATATATATATATATATATATATATATATATATATATATATATATATATATATATATATATATATATATATATATATATATATATATATATATATATATATATATATATATATATATATATATATATATATATATATATAATTTTTGCATTTCTATCTCAAATTTTTGATTTTAAACTCTAACCTTAAATTAAGCTTGTTATAATAAAAAGCTTTTCATTTTTTAAAAGAATAAAATCTATTTGAGTTAAAAAAATTTATATTTAAAACAAAATTCGAAAACACTTGGCATGCACGTATATTGATTAATAATATATTATTTATTGTGTAATTACAAGTTTGCTAGCTAATCCATTAATAGATTTTTTTTTTTGGAATAACCAAGTATTAAAAAAAAATCGCAAATAACTATGTTTCGGAAAAAATTATGCAAATAACCATGTTTCAGATGACTCCACAAAGGATGAGCCATCTCACTTGGCGCCTCCACTATGCATTTAGCCCTATGCGCCATCCCACTTGGCGCCTCATCTCTCTTTTAGCCAAGTGAGATGGCGCCTACACTTTAAAAGTGAGAGGAGGCGCCATCTCACTTGGCTCCTAGGATAAAATATTGTTTTTATAAATAATTCGTCTGTTTCTCCGTCATTTCTCACACTTCTCGCACTGTTTTATTATTTTTTTTACTCTGTGATTTGCGTCATGACATCGCTCATGATTTTTACCAGAGATGGTTACGTTATCTTCTCCGCCACAAAACCTCCGATAAAAATGAAATTCTAGCACATTCACTCCATGGAGCGTCTGAAACGGGAGTTGATGCGATGGCTAGATGGAGACATCGTGGAGGGAGAAAAAATTAGAAGGATTCAACGAAGACGAACAACAACCTCACATGCGACAGGAAGACCTAATGTTTGGTTGGAGGAAGTCAAAACATACAGCGACGTAATGTTGATGATGCATGGGTCAGATGATATTGTTTTAACAGTTGTAATTTCGTAGACATAATATTGTGTTTTTTTTCTTGTTCGCGCAATGTTTATTGTAACAAATACTGTTAACGAAAAACCCTAATGTTTACAACATAATAAAGGAAAGATTTTATGTAATACAATTTTTATGTGGTTCAGGCAGTAGCCCGATTCGGACAATTTTTGCGATTGTGTCCGACCTGACGACATAAACCACACTTTCTTTCCAGCTTGTCAAGGGAGTCCATTTCGGTTGTGATGCGCTTACTTTTGGGACGAACCTTTTTATTCCTTCGCATTTGGTCATTGTGCCATACTATTTCACCGTCGTATGCAGGCCAATAATCTGGTTTTGCTACCAAAGGGAAGCTGCTGTTGTAAACGTTGAGCAACGTTTCAGATTTGTAAATGTGTGATAGAAGTTGTAGCGCGTCTTGATGAGTATAGGCACACGCGACAATGAAATGAGATCAAGACATACAAAAGGCTTGAAACTTGCCACAATCGCACCAACGAGAAGTTAGTACAACCCTATATTCTTGTCTTGGCAGACCCTCGTTGTGGTCGATTGTCTATTTTACAATGAAGTTGTGGCTATGTCGGTCAAACCGTATAACCATATGGGTGTTGGATTTGGCACTTTCTGCCTTAATGTACTCCATGCAGCTTTCACTCCATAGTTGTCCAGATTGCAACACTGCATTCCATATTTCACCTCTTTTGGAAAACAACGAAGCCATCCTAAAATATGTTGATTTTACCAAAGCAGTGACCAGGAGGTTTCGTATGTCTTTGAATACCCCATTCATCGATTCAATTAGATTTGTTGTCATGTTCCCCCATCTTTGGCCATTGTCGTATGACCTAGTCCATTTTTCCACCGGAATATTGTCGATCCACCTACTGGCTTCGGATTTGACAAACGGATCTCGTTGCGGTAATATTTGAACGTAGGTTGTGTCAATGCATATTCTGCATTCATAAACGCTTTCCTTAGTGTTTTGTATTTTATCTCCCTCGTGAAATTTTGGACGATATGTCTAACGCAATAGACATGCGTAGAAGGAGGGTCATGCCAACCATTTGCAAGATTATTGTATGAACTTTCAATGGATGCATGTCTATCCGAGATCAAACAGAGATCTGGTTGAGGAGCCACGTGTGTTCGTAGATTTTTCAGAAAAAAGCTCCAAGCACCACCAGTCTCCCTCTCGACTAGGGCAACAGCAATTGGGAAAATGTTATTGTTGCCATCTTGTGCAACTGCCATCAGTAGAGTGCCTTTGTATTTCCCATACAACCAAGTCCCATTAATTTATATAATTGGTTTGCATGACACAAACCCTGTGATGCAAGGTTGAAAAGCCCAAAACACTCGACTGAATATTCCATTTCTGTTGACTTGACTACCATCCGGGGCGTATGCTGGCACTGTTTCTAGAATGTAAACAGTACCCGGAGAATAAGTCTGGAGTGCATTTAGGTAGCGAGGAAGTTCTTGGTATGACTCCTCCCTGTTTCCATATACCTTTTCAATCGCCTTGGTCTTTGCTAACCACGCCTTTCGATAAGACGGAGTATAGTTAAATACCGTAGTGATGTAGGAGATTATGGTTTTCACCTTCATAGATGGATCGTTGTTGACGAGTGGTAGGATTTCTTGACAAATGAGATCATAATTAAGTTTTCGATGATCCTGTGATTGAGTAGAACTGACACAAGTGTGGGTAGACATGGAACCTATGACCCAACAATCACCTCTTAATTTGTATGAAGCAGTGAGCTTGAACATACAATCAGGGTGGGCACACTTGATCTTGTACCTTTCTGGATTTACACGGTCCACCTTAAAATCGACCGAGTTGAGCATGTGGAATTTTTTGATGGCTCTGATGCATTCTTCTCTATTACGAAATTTGTCTTTCTCTTTTAAGTTTTCATCTGACTGCATATACAGATTGAAAAATAAATCAGAAGACGGTTCATCTTCGCCCATGTTGAAGTTTGTCATGTGCGGAGGTGGGGTGTAGATCTCGTTTGCAGGAATACTAGGTATCCCATCGTCTTTGGAATCATCATTGACCATTTTGTCAAACTCCAACTCGTGATGTTCTTCTTCTTCATCAATTGCATCTACTTCTGCTTGTTCGGTCTCCAAAGGATCAACCACTTGTGACAGTTGAGGCTCTCGCAGCATAATGTACAACTCAATAGAGTCGTACCCAGAATACTCATGACTAGAAAACATATTCTAAAGATCTTCGTCATCTTGAACCTCAACCTTATAAAATATTATTTGGTTGTTACCAAAAAAAAACGGATTCTGATAAAACATTTGTGTCACGGGGCCTTGTCCAAGTTTGGCCTCCAATCATTTTTTGAAGTATAAGAAATTGGCTTTCCTGTTTAAACAAAATCAGATGTTGTTTGTGTCTCTAAACAGAAACCCAGACGTGGGACAAATGTATGTCTCACTGTTGAAATATGCACTGATGACATACTGGGGTTCATAGGCCATTGTGTATGATTGTTTGAAGGTTTAAAGGTTGGAAGGTTTGAAGTTTATGAGTTATTTGCAGGAATTTTTGAATGTTCTAGTGTTTGAGAGATTAAGTGAATCAGTGTTTTGATAAATGTAAGACTAAATAGGTAATACTGAATTTGAATTAACCAAGGCTCCTCCCATCACGTCCAATAGTGTTACATGTATTCAAAGATGCCTTCTCCAAGGCTGTCACATAGCTTGCACCTACACTGTAACCTCTAAGGCTCCTCCCATCACGTCTAATAGTGTTACATGCATTCAGAGATGCCTTCTCCAAGGTTGTCACCTAGCATGCGCCTACTCTGCAACCCATTCCACCTATTATTCGCCAATGGGGATGGCGACACCTTTCAATTTTGTACTCTTTCGCCAAGTCCAATGGTGCCTCCCTTCATGTCCAATCGTGTTACATGCATTCAGAGATGCCTTCTCCAAGGCTGCCACCTAGCCTGCGCCTACTCTGCACCTACACTGTAACCTCTAAGTCTCCTTCCATCACGTCCAACAGTGTTACATGCATTCAGAGATGCCTTCTCCAAGGCTGTCACCTAGCATGCGCCTACTCTGCAACCCATGCCACCTATTATTCACCAATGGGGATGGCGACACCTTTCAATTTTATACTTTTTCTCCAAGTCCAATGGCGCCTCCCTTCATGTCCAATCGTGTTACATGCATTCAGAGATACCTTCTCCAAGGCTGCCACCTAGCCTGCGCAAGAGTGACACTTATCATGCATGCATGCACCCACCTACCACCTCACTTACTCTATGAAATTTTTTTGCCTATAAATACAGAGCATTACATACTTCTCTCGCATTCACAATCGTCTCACTCTCTGCTACAAACTCTTTCATAATCTCTTATAATTTCAAACTCTTTCATAATCTCAGGCATTTTCAACAATGACTCTTCTCACAATGGGCTATTCTCACAGAGGCACAAAGGACAATATTGCAACATTTGTAAGTTTCTTTTATAGTTATACATTTTTCATACTTCTAGTAATGCTTTGTTTATCTTACTTACTCTTACACCTTTTACATTATTAACTTAGGATACCAAAAGATTCAGAATCCGGTCACACAACTACCTTGCTCCAGACCCATTGATCGTACCATATCTGGAATACGCAAGTTTTGGAAACATTATAAAGAACACCAACTGCACAATTGATTCAAAGTTCATACTTGCAATGTTGGAAAGGTGGAGACCAAAACCCCATACATTTCACCTACCAATAGGTGAATGTACCGTCATGCTAGAGGACGTGTACATGTTATTGGGTCTCCCTGTCGACGGTAAGGACATTAATGGGTCGGTTCAACAACCCAATTCTATGTGTGAAGAATTGTTGGGCAAGGATATGGTTGACGGTGGTGGTGCGAGAGGTCAGGGTATACTACTAACTGAGCTAAAAAATCATTATGCGACTCTGGAATTAAACGAAAATTCATCCGAGCTAGCCAAGGTAATAAAATCTAGAACTTATATAATGATACTATTTGGAACCTTTTTATTTCCCGAAAGTACGGGAAATAGTGTAAATTTCATGTATTTAAATTTACTTAGAGACTTCGAAAAAACTAGAAAGTATAGTTGGGGTTCTGCTGTTTTAGCCCGCCTATACAGTTCCTTGTGTAAAAATGAAATCAAGGAAAATGTACATTTTATGGCTGCACTTTTTTACTTCAAGCCTGGGGTTGGTGGAGGATGGAGTCCCTAAACCCCGTCAACAACAACACATTCGTTTTCGCATACGCAACAAAGTAAGTCATCAAGTTATATCATTTATTACTATTAATCTCTTCACCAAATATATGATAAAAATAAAATATTTTTCATTTCCTTTAGGTATTGCGTGAGGGGTATGGATTACGGCAAGAATTCAAGATTCAATATCGCACTATACCGCAATCTATTGGATCACCTTGGCCCGGATGACGTACGTCGTACCTTTTAACTTTTCTACTTTTAAATTATTTATATATTACGTTTTCATTAACCTGATTTAATTTTATTTGCAGTTTGTCTGGAGACCATATTTGGGTATGGGCCATGAACCAAACCCCGAGGATGCATCAATTTGGAGCGCAAAGACTGCAATCATACGGTTCAATATTGTGGAGATGCACCACAGCGACCGTGTGAAGATGCAGTTTGGAATGCATCAAGAGATACCCAGCGATCCGACTTATTTGTCCCCGTGGCATCTCAAAAGGGTCGACGCTCAATGGGGTCTTACCAACTGGAAAGACTTTGCTCCAGAATGGTGTAAGATGTGGCAGAGGCGTCACCGATATGTCTTGCAATTCCCAGTTTTCCTCAACCATGGTAATATGCGACACACGGATCAATATTTATCTTGGTACAGATCGGTTAGTACCTCTGAGATGCACGTGTCTTATCCAAGGTATTTGGTTGACCCATGAACACAATGGGCACAACCCTCATTTCCCAAACAATAAACCCAACACACATCAACCTCCCACCAACCCCCCAGACGAAACAGAACCGCAAACACCCAACCACAGCCACCACCTCAGTATCAATACCCCCAAATGCCTCACACCCAACCGTAATTTCAATCACAATACTAACACACCCGCATACCCCACACACAATTTCAGTCTTCTGCATATCCCAATATGGGCCCCTCAACATCCAACCTTAGCCCTGATCTGAGAATGTCAGAAGATTATGAACCAACCGACTAAACTTACCATCAACCACAATATCACCAAACCGCCCAACATCCTCAATACCAAACACCCCAAGATCCATTTCCTTTCTACCCCCTGTACTCAGACGACCAATACTACAGACCAACCATGGAACCTCACCCACCGACAACACGACCAAACTTTGAGGGTATGGCTAATCGACTGTACCAAAGCGGATCTTCTAGATATGGATATCTGACTGATTTCATGGATCCGGAACACATTGACTTCACTGGGCTATCAACCCTACCACAGCAGGAAACACGACGAAACCCAGCACGGGAAAGGCGAGGACGGGGATGCGGAACCGACGATCATTACCGGGTTCTTGGGGACCACTGATTAATCTGTTTTTTTTACGTAATACTTATGTGTGTATTCATATTTTGTAAATAAAAATTCAATTTTGTTGATCCTATATCGAATACGTAACGCACCGCATTGGAAAAAAAAAACGCGAAAATTGCTCTAGAAAATGCACTAAGGCGCCATCTCACTTGGCCTAGCGCAAGCTCTAAGCACCTAGGCGCCAAGTGAGATGGCGCCTCCCCTTAAAAAATAGGTGTAGGCGCCAAGTGAGATGGCTCCTCCTTTGGGGAGTCATCTGAAACATGGTTATTTGCGTAATTTTTTCCGAAACATGATTATTTACGATTTTTTTTTAATACATGATTATTTCAAAAAAAAATCCCATTAACATAGGTCATATTCCTTTGTTGTCATATATTACATGAATTTTCTAATTTATGATATTCAATGTCAGTTTTTTATATTTATTTATTTTTCAATTATTTAATTTTAAAATTAATTTTTATATTTAAAACAATTTCAAAACATTAAGTTATTTTAAGATATAAACATTATGAAATAATAAAATAAAAAAACAAATTAACAACGATATCACTTTTATCTTTTTTTCAAAATTGAAATAGTTTTCAAACTTTCCGAAGTTTTATTTTTCATCGATCACAAAATAGAATATTACAAAACCTCTAAATCAAAATAGATCTATAAACACACCAAAAAATCAATAACATGAAACAATCTACAAAAATAATACGCTAATACGCTTTACTAGTTTATCTTATCCTTGTGATTTATTATACATGATTTTTCTTTTAGTTTAGATTGTAACAATGATGGTATATCCTTTCTTTCAACCCATGATCTTTTATCTATTAAAACAATACATATTGTTGAGTTGAAACAAAAGACCAATGGTTGAAAGAGAGTATTCAACATTGTTTGTAATCTTTCACGCAATCATATTGTCACCTATTTTTTTCGTTTTACTAATTCTATATATAGAATTTTTGCATTGGTATATACAATTTTAGGTTCTAAACTCTAATCTTAAATTAAGCTTGTTATTAAAAAAATTTATTTTAAAAGAAATAAAGAATAAAATCTATTTGAGTTTAAATTTTTTATATTTAAAAAAAAATTATAAAAAATTTGGAATGCATGTTTATTTATTAAAAATTTATTACTTATTGTTTGCAAGTTAGCTACCTAATCCATCAATATAGGTCATATTCGTTTGTTGTCATAATACATGAATTTTTTAATTTATGATATTCAATGTCTCTTTTTTATATTTAATCATTTTTATATGGTTTAATTTAAAAATAAATTTTGTATATAAACTATGGATATCAGATAAAAAGTATCAAAGAATTTTCTAATTTTTTTCAAAAAATATAATCCCATATAAAATTTAAGTTACCTAATAAAATCAATTATAAAGTAAATGTATAGGTACAAATTAATTGAACTTGAGAATATTTCATTTTTATTTTAGTTTATCGGCATAAGCATAGTGAAATAAAGTTGTAAAATCACAAAAAACTTAATAGTAAAACATTGCATCATGAAATTCAAAGTTAAGAAAATATTTTTCCTCACACAAGATATTAACTTTATTCAACTCATTTAATTTCAATCATAAAAATTCCAAAATTAAATTTTATAAAAATAAAATATATATTCAATTAAAAATATGTTATATTTGAAAAATCATTATATATATTTAAAATAATTTCTTATTTTACATATTAAATTTGAATACATTCCAAATTCGGAAACCCTAATAAATTTTTGATTGAGTATATTTATAATTTTCATGAGGCCATTTTATGATATCTTTCTTGCACTACTAAAATCACCATATAAATTTGAGAAAACAAACTACTATCAAACATACAAAATAACTCATTGTACTCATTTCTAATATTGTGACAAATGTGTATTTTTAAGGACAAAATTAGTAAGAAATTCTTGCTATTGCACGAATTCTGTCTGAATTCACATCACATGTTTATCAAATTATCATTTGTAAAGTTTGAATTCATTCTTCAATTGATTAACATTCACATAATTATAAATATAGGCTGATTATATGCGCCGATAATTCTCTAACTTCAATTATATAAAACATTAGTAAAAGAAAGATTTTAAAAATGGACAATAAAATAAATAGTCTAAAGCTAATATCTTATAAATACGTTCATATCTATCCGTTGATACGTGTTCTATCGCATGAGTTCAGTCTGAATTCTTATTACATGCCATAATATCTCATTTGTCAATTCTTGAATTTATTTTACAATCTATTAACATTCACGTAATTACAAATATAGATTAATAAAATGATTTAGATGTGTTAGTATCAATATTTATGACTTGTCAATTTAAAATTAATATAATAAACATTTTTTTAATGTGGTTTTTCTATTAAATTTCAAAAAAAAATATTATGGGAACTTTTTTTACAAAAGAAATGTTGATTTATATAATTAATAAACATTCTTTGATGGATACCTTTCACAATCTATAGTTGACATCTCATAGATACGTTTACATGTATTAGTGGATCTATGCCTGCAATGACTTTTATAAGTTAAATAAATTTTTAGTCCTATAGATATGTAAAATTGAACACTCCAAAAAAAAATATATCAATAACAAAGTACAATGAAATTATCATAAAAAACTGACAATTAGCTCACATAAACTATTTACATTAAGTTGAATTGCATTTACATTTACATTTAAATTATCATTAAAAAATAACCTAGCTATTAGCTCATATAACTACTTATAGCAAACATAATAACAAAAGTACATTGAAATTATAAACATAGAGAAATATTCAATGGAAAATTCAAAGTACATAGAGCATTTTTACTGTCCTGGGATGCTGAATAGAATGCATAAACACGGTATTATTAGAATTTCCTGGAAAACTGCAAGAACAAAATTATATATCATTCCAATTTCAGGCTAGTAACAACCATGATTCTATAACTGTTGAGACATATCACCCAGTTTTCTATTTTTCCCTGAATTAAATCCATAAGGTGCACTTCCATTATTTCCATTATCTTTTTAAATTAGTGTTTTTATTAATTAATATTATTCAAAATCTCAACTTAGGACATTCTTTCAATTGGTCCAACACTACTATTACCATACAAACAAATAATATGAATAATATGAGATGCAAGTGAAATATAATAAGTTATAGAATGCAAACATTATTTTTAAACTTATTTCATAACTCAAATTTCACGAAACTATGTGTGTCGAGTATCATAATCTAAGTCATTGTTATAATCAAAGAGACACTTGTTAAATTGTAATTCATGTGTGTCGAAACTATGTGTTTCAAAGGGTTAGAGGTTGTCGAAGCAGGTTGCTCGATAGAAACCATTGCCCAGTCGAAGAGCTTGTGGATCGAAGCAGGCTACACACAGATTTAATTTGGTTTTAAATTTATATTTGATTTAAATCTAAAATAGATAGTTTTGATTTATTTCTAAAATAGATATTTTGTGTTTTCATAGTTTTGGGCTTTGTCTTAGGAAGAAAGCTAACCTAAATCTATAAATAGAGGGAGTAACCCCTATTTTTGTAATCAAGTCAATTAAATTATATTCACAAGATTTACAGTTGCAAGGGAATAAGAAGTTTTCCACTGTTTATGGGCAGAGAGAAACTCTGCAGAAAAATAATTATCTTTCTTTCATTCATATCTTTTCATAGTTATTATATGGTGATAACAATCTTGTTCATCAAGATTGATAGAAATTCATCATAGATTTTGGTGGATTTTCAACATCTGGTATCAAGAGCTCCGGTTGAGTCATTCAAGGGAAGAGCGATTAAGAACGATCGAGGAGGAAGAAGAAGAAATTCACGACGGCGATGAATTACGCTAACAAAAATTTTCCAGCAAGTCACCCAATCTTAAAGGTGGTAACTGTAACACCCCAATTCTACCCCGACAAATTATAGAAAATAAAATCAGAGTTATAAAATTTCATTCATACAAACGAATCGGGACGTCACAAATTCTTCTAACAAATTCATTGGATTCATCATGGATATATAACACTTTTAATAAAACATCAGATGAACCATCAACATAGCATCTTTAATAAAATAATTCAACAACTACGCAGCGGAATTCTTCAATAACATCTCTAAATAAAACGGCAACTTCGAAACATCTCGTAATTAATAATAATTTAATTTAAAAGTCAACAACTGAAAATCAACAATCAAAAATCAGCAAGCGTTCATCTCTCCGAGTGTTACATATCAGAGCAATGACACCGACTCGAACTATTGAAGGTATACAATCTTCACTCGCGATTACCTGCACATTACCAACATAAGGGCAACATTCAAACAGAAGGGGTGAGATATCTAACAATATAATAAAGCGCATGATAATTAATATATTAAATTGGATCACTAATATCACTACTTCTCATCTCATAATCAACAATAATTACAGCATATATACTCATTCATCAGCATCGAATACACTTCATTATTCACTCATATAATGCGACTCAATACTATGCAAATGCATGTGGTACCATTGGAGCAGAACTCCCATCTCAAAAATCTGCCAATTAATAGAGGCATCAACAAGGCATAACCTTCATCTCAAAATTTTCCAATCTAGGTCATCTCAACGAGCATAAGCTCCATCTCAAAAATGCAATGTATGTGACTCATCATGAATGTAATATCAACACCCAAATTACCAACATTTCAAATCATCTCAAAACAACAACATCTCAGTTATCATAACAACATCTCAATCATCTCAAAATAACACATCTAAATCATCTCAAAATAGCAACATCTCAATCATCTCAAAACATCTCAATTACAACATCTCATAAACATCTCAAAATAATTTATTAAACATCACTTATTTATCAAACGTCATTTATTCATCATAAATTATCAAACACCACTTTATTAATAACATCTCACTAATACTCAGCTGTATATTAATACTAGAGTAACCCATACTATTATTCTTCTACTGTACATCATTACTGCCACTAAATCCTACTGTCATAATTCTAACAGCAGCCTCTAAACATCTCATGTTCATCATTCTGTCCAAAAACCATCACCACGATCATTCACAGGAATTAATTCTAAATATTAAATTGGTTACTAGGATTACCCTTCTTAATCATCATCTAAATCATCTAGAATAAAGTTCATCACGTTAGTAAAACAACGCTTCAAATGGCATCTCAAACAGCATCCTAAAACTCAAGTTACAGCAACTTAAAACCGATTCTGTCAGAAATCAGACATTATGTATCGACACAAAACTCTATGGATCGACGCAATGCTTCACCTGTACAACATGGGTCGATGCAAAACCCTATGGATCGACTCATCCTGCTTCATTTATTCACTATGAGTCGACACACCCTCCTTATGGATCGACTCATCCTGCTTCAAATCACAACATGTATCGACACATGCACCTTACCGATCGACTCATCCTAAGTCTTGCAACTAACATGTATCGACGCAAGCCCTGCATGCATCGACTCATCCTGAGTCTAACCTCGCCCATGTATCGACTCATCCAGCTTGAGGTCGACACATACTGATACCTTCTGCATAAATTATGCGATTTTTCTCTATATTTTACTACGGGAATCATACTGCAGCCCTAAAAACCTTATTATGATCATGATAATTCATCTCCTAACATTATACTCTTTTACTATATCGATCAAACAACATCATGGCATCATTATTCATCCAAAATTCATCAATCTTCATCATACATCATCATACATACATCCAATTCAAGAACAAACAACAATCACATCTAACCCCACATATTAAACATCATGAACCCAATTATAAAGTCAGAACCCCACCCTTACCTTGGATTGAAGGTCGCTTTATAATTTATGGGTTGAATCTTTGTTCTTGTCGTTTTCCACTATTTCCAGCAACTTCACGTTCTCTTTCAAATCCTTATTCTCTTCTTACTGCTTCCTCCTTCTATTCTTTCTCACAAATAATAAAATAACCTAATATTATTATATTATTCTTATTGGGCCCCAAACCTACACCCCCTTATTACATCCACTCACACAATATAGGCCCACATGAAATAATATTAGCTTCTAACATTATTTCACCAAATAGTAATATTATACCTCTAATATTATTATTTCTCCACTTAATAAAATAAATCCAATTTAATAACACTTCTTCACAAATATTCTAAAAATAATGTAATTAAATAATTAACTAAATTACGGGTGTTACAACTCTCCCCCACTTAGAATATTTTCGTCCTCAAAAAATTTACCTCAATCAAACAATTCAGGATAGGAGTCTCGCATCTTGCTCTCCAATTCCCAAGTCATGCTTTCTCCTGCAGCTCCTAACCAAACCACTTTAACCTAGGCAATCTCTTTGCCCCTCAGAGTCTTCATTTCACGATCCGCGATCCATACAGGCATCGTCTCCACTGTAATATTATCCCGTACTTGCACATCATCCATATGAATCACATGAGATGGATCTGAAATATACTTCCGAAGTTGCGACACATGAAACACATCATGCAAATTCGAACGATTAGGCGGTAAAGCCACTCTATAAGCATCATTCCCCACTCTCTCTGAAATCTGATACGGTCTAATAAAATAAGAAGTGAGCTTCTTAGACTTCAATGCTCGCCCAACACCAGTCACATGTGTAACTCTCAAAAACACATGATCACCAGCTTGAAATTCTAAATCTTTCCTTCGCTTGTCATGATAACTCTTCTGTCTACTTTGTGAAGCTTTCATCTTTTATCGAATCAACTTCACCTTCTCAGTAGTCTCGCGAACAAGTTCAGGTCCAAGTACTACACTCTCGCCAGATTCATGCCAACATAACAGAGTTATACATCTCCGACCATACAACGCTTCAAAAGGTGCCATTCCAATACTAGAATGGTAACTGTTGTTATATATGAACTCTATCAATGGAAGATAAGTATCCCACGAACCTCCCTGCTCAAGAACACATGCCCTCAGCAAATCCTCCAACGATTGAATAATCCGTTCAGTCTGACCATCTGTCTGAGGATGATACGCTGAACTCAACCTCAACTTAGAACCCAACGCTTCTTGCAAACTCTTCCAAAATTTAGAAGTAAATCTTGGATCTCTATCTGACACAATGCACAAAGGAACACCATGCAGTTTCACAATCACACTAATATAAATCTCAACCAACTTCGACACTGGAAAACTGATGTTAATAGGAATAAAATGAGCTGACTTCGTAAGCCTATCAACAATCACCCAAATCGAATCATGCCCTCTCGAAGTACTAGGCAACCCCGTCACAAAGTCCATTGAAATGTTATCCCATTTCCATTCTGGAACTTCCAACGGCTGCATCAATCCTGCAGGCTTCTGATGTTCAACTTTCGACTTCTGACAAGTCAAACATGCATACACAAATCGAGCCACATCACTCTTCATCCCAGGCCACCAAAACAAACCTTTCAAATCTTGATACATATTTGTATCTCCTAGATGAATACTCAACTTACTTCTATGACTCTCTTCAAGTATCACTTTCTTCATCTCGACATCATTAGGAATACAAATCTGATTACGAAATCTCAACACACCTTGCTCATCTAGCTGAAAATCACTACTCTCATATTGATCAGTCCCAACCATCAAATCTACCAGTTTCACATCCAAATTCTGAGCTTCTCTAATACTGTCTAGAAATTCATTATTAATCTTCAACATACCCAACATAACACTTCACGGAGTAACCTCTCAAACTAAGCTCATATCTCTGAATTTCTCAATCAATTCCAACTCTTTAATCATCATTGCTGACATATGTAAAGTCTTTCGACTCAACGCATCAGCTACCACATTCGCCTTTCCTGGATGATAATTCAAACCGAAATCCTAATCCTTTAACAATTCTAACCATCTTCGTTGCCTCATATTCAACTTCTTCTGATCAAACAAATACTTCAAGCTCTTATGGTCACCAAACACTTCAAATATAGAACGATAAAGATAATGCCTCCAAATCTTCAACACAAAAACAACTGCAGCAAGTTCTAAATCATGCGTAGGATAGTTCTTCTCATGAGTCTTCAACTGCCTTGACGCATAAGCAACTACCTTACCATTTTGCATAAGCACACCTCCCAAACCCATCTTAGAAGTATCACAATACACCACAAAAGGCTCACCTGGATTAGGCAACGTCAAAATCGGAGCCGACGTCAACCTCTTCTTCAATTCCGTAAAACTTTCTTCGCGCTGAACATCCCACACAAACGCTCTACCTTTACAAGTCAACTTAGTCAACGGGAGTGACAACTTAGAAAACCCTTCGATAAACCTTCTATAATAACCAGCTAATCCCAAGAAGCTTCTAATCTCAGTAGCTGACTTTAGAGTTTCCCATTGCAACACAGCATCAACCTTCGATGGATCTACAGCAATGCCACTACCTGAAATCATATGACCAAGAAAACTAACCTCTTTTAACCAAAACTCACACTTGGACAGCTTTGCATACAACTTCTTCTCTTTCAGAATCTGCAATACTACTCTTAAATGTTCAACATGCTCTTCTTCTAACTTAGAGTAAATCAAAATATCGTCAATGAACACCACTACGAACCAATCCAAATAAGTATGAAAGATACGATTCATATATTCCATGAATACTCCTGGCGCATTAGTAACACCGAAAGGCATCACCGAATACTCGTAATGTCCATAACGCATTCTGAAAGCCGTCTTCTGAATATCTTCATCCTTCACATTAATCTGATGGTAACCCGACCTCAAATCAGTCTTACTAAACACACAAGCATCCACCAATTGGTCCATCAAGTCATCTATTCTTGGAAGCGGATACTTGTTCTTAATTGTTACTTTATTCAACTGTCTATAATCAACACAAAGCCTCATACTTCCATCTTTCTTCTTTACTAACAACACTGGAGCTCCCCACGATGATACACTTGGTCTTACAAACCTCTTCTCAAGTAAATCTTGCAATTGCTTCTTCAACTCTGACAATTTAGACGCAGACATCCTGTATGGTGCCATAGACATAGGTCTGGTACCAGGTACAAGATCAATTTCAAATTCAACTTCCCTCTCTGGCGGTACATCAGGAATCTCATCAGGGAAAACTTCAGGAAATTCACACACCACCTGCAATTCCTCAATTACAGCTTAAGTCTCTACATATAGCAACGCCATCAACGAAAACATCTGCGCTTCCTCTTGTATCAACCTCCTTAACTGTCTAGCAGACAACAAACCGTCTTCCTTTTCTTCAGGAGTAGAAAACTTCACCAACTTGTCATAACAATTAATATGAACGCAGTTATGCTCTAACCAGTTCATACCCATAATCACATCCAAACCTCTTAACGACAAACAAATCAAATCAACAACAAAGTCTTTGTAGAAGATCGACAAGGGACACTTAGCACACACAAAAGAAGTAGTCACTGACCCCTTGGCTGGAGTATCGACGACCATTTCTCCATTTAAAGAAGACAACACAAGACCCAATCTCTCAACACAATCAGCAGCAATAAAACAATGCGTAGCACCAGTATCAATAATAGTGATTAAAGGAGTACTATTAATGAAACATGTACCTCTAATAAGTCCGTCCTCAGCATCTGTATGATCCTCAACCAAAGCAAACACTTTACCACTTGATTGGGCTCTCTTCGGTTTCGGACACTGGCTACTAATGTGCCCTTCTTCTTTACAGTTGAAACAAACCACACTCTTGTGCTCACACTCAGATACAACATGTATGTTCTTGCCACAACGAAAACACCTCTTTACTTCAGCAGTGCACACATTAATCTTGTGCCCAGACTTCCCACACTTAAAACAAACCACACCAGCAGGAGCATCTCCCCCACTAGTCCTCTGACCATGAGCAACTATCTGTTTACCCTTACCAGTTGGGGCATCATAAGGCTTACCATGATTCTGTTGGTGCTTACCCCTCTTCTCACTAATAATCTTATAATGAGCGTTATTATCTTCCTCATAAATCCTACAGCTATCAACCAAATCAGCAAAGCCACAGATCTTCTGATATCCAACTGCTTTCTTAATCTCCGGGCGCAACCCATTCTCAAACTTAATACACTTTGAAAACTCAGCATTTTCCTCAGTGTAGTGCAGATAAAACTTAGCCAACTCAGCAAACTTGGCAGCATACTCAACAACTGATAGATTTCCTTGCTTCAGCTCAAGGAACTCAATCTCCTTCTTACCACGAACATCTTCAGGAAAATACTTTCTTAAAAACTCTCTACGGAACACAGCCCAAGTGACATTCTTACCTGCAGCTTCCAACTTCCGACAAGTCTCTAGCCACCAGTCATCAGCCTCGACTGCTAGCATATGAGTCCCATAACGAACCTTCTGCTCTGGAATGCAGTCCATCACGCGAAAGATCCTCTCAATCTCTTTCAACCATTCCAATTCTCCGTCAGGATCATATTTTCCCTTGAACGTAGGTAGATTCTCTCTCTGGAAAGTCGCCAAGCTACGAGATCCAGCATTCCCGTCAGCATTCAGCTGATTTTCCATCGCATGAGCCATTGCTTCTAGAGCAGCAGCAAGAGCAGCATCATTCCTTCCAGCCATCTCAACTTCTCACTACAATGCAAACAACTGTTAGAACTCAAAATAACAATACTCGATTGTTAGACAACTAAGACTCGACGACAAGGTCGGACCAACCTTTTTCTCTGATACCAACTTTGTAATACGCCAATTCGGCCCCGGCAAATCGGGATGTCACAAATTCTTCTAACAAATTCATTGCATTCATCATGGATATATAACACTTTTAATAAAACATCGGATGAACCATCAACATAGCATCTTTAATAAAATAATTCAATAACTACGCAGAGGAATTCTTCAATAACATCTCTAAATAAAATGGCAACTTCGAAACATCTCGTAATTAATAATAATTCAATTTAAAAGTCAACAATTGAAAATCAACAATCAAAAATCAGCAAGCGTTTATCCCCCCGAGTGTTACATATCAGAGCAATGACACCGACTCGAACTATTGAAGGTATACAGCCTTCACTCGCGATTACCTGCACGTTATCAACATAAGGGCAACATTCAAACAAAATGGGTGAGATACCTAACAATATAATAAAGCGCATGATAATTAATATATTAAATTAGATCACTAATATCACCACTTCTCATCTCATAATCAACAATAATTACAGCATATATACTCATTCATCAGCATCGAGTACACTTTATTATTCACTCATATAATGTGACTCAATACTATGCAAATGCATGTGGTACCATTGGAGCAGAACTCCCATCTCAAAAATCTACCAATTAATAGAGGCATCAACAAGGCATAACCTTCATCTCAAAATTTGCCAATCCAGGCCATCTCAATGAGCATAAGCTCCATCTCAAAAATGCAATGTATGTGACTCATCATGAATATAATATCAACACCCAAATTACCAACATCTCAAATCATCTCAAAACAACAACATCTCAATTAACATCTCAATTATCATAACAACATCTCAATCATCTCAAAATAACACATCTAAATCATCTCAAAACAGCAACATCTCAATCATCTCAAAACATCTCAATTACAGCATCTCATAAACATCTCAAAATAATTTATTAAACATCACTTATTTATCAAACGTCATTTATTCATCATAAATTATCAAACACCACTTTATTAATAACATCTCACTAATACTCAGCTGTATATTAATACTACAGTAACCCATACTGTTATTCTGCTACTGTACATCATTACTGCCACTAAATCCTACTGTCATAATTCTAACAGCAGCCTCTAAACATCTCATGTTCATCATTCTGTCCAAAAACCATCACCACGATCATTCACAGGAATTAATTCTAAATCTTAAATTTGTTACTAGGTGTTGTACCCCAAAATTTACCCTCCCATATTCTTCAAGGTTTATCAAGAATCATCTTCAAATGGTTCAAGAGTTCTCAAGGGTTGCACAGTCCAAATGCCTCATAAGCCAGTCAAAATTAGGGTTTTGTTTCCTTCAAGGAATCGGAGGTTTCCAATGGCTCAAACAAGTCTCATATGCATACATATATTGCCAAACACCTACATGCCAAGTCTCAAGTCTCACAATGTCAGTTTGCACAGTCAAAAGCTCCATTTGCTTCACAATCAACTACAGGGGCAAAATGGTCATTTTGCAGTCAAAAGTCAGAATTTTTGGTCAACATCTTATTTTGAGTACACAATCATCATTTGATCAAGTCTTGATCATGATTCCACAAGCATGGCTAAAAAATCATCAAAGATGCAAAAGTTACTATTTTTGGACAGCAGAAAAGTCAACTGTATCTTGACCAGGGCATAACTTTTTCATGGTTCATCAGAAAAATCCCATCCAATTCTCATTTTGAAGGGGATGACATTTCCTACAACTCATCTTCACATTCCAAGTCCAAGAAATGCTTCCACAAAAAGTTATAAATTTCTACATTATATGTCAAATTCAAAAGTCAACAAAAATGCACTTTAAGTCAAAGACCATAACTTGAGATTGGTAAATCCAAATGACATGGGACCAAAGGAATTGGTTAGAGGACTTCAATACCTTTCCAAAATGTCCAAGAACATGTTCATAGGATCAAAATTGAGCAAGATATGAATTGGAGAAGTTGGGAAATTTTTGTGAATTTGCAAAAGTCAACTTTGCTCAAAACACTTTGTTTTTGCTAATGGGCTTCAAATTTCTTCTTGAATCTTTGTCCAAGGCTTATGCACGACCCATTGAGATTAAATTGAATTATTTTCTTATTTTTTATTAATTAATTGAATTTTTAATCAATATTAATTCATTTAATTCATTTAATTGTAGGAAAATATAAAGATATGGTTTCTCAATCTTTTTGTGAAGCAAAAGTGGTCAACATATGCTAGAGATTTCGTGTATCAATCAAAGAGACAAAAATCTCCAAGTTTGGCAAGTTTTCTCAATCAAAAAGATGCAAAAAGATTTGATTGAAAATCAAATATTGAAACCATAATTTCATGGATCTTTTGCCCAAGGATTTAACCTAATTCAGTCCTCTATATGTACACAACCTAACCCTATTCATGTACACGTGAGAATTGCTGCAGAGAAGCCATAAGAACATTGAAAAAAATCAAAGAAAACTCAAAATTGTTTTCCAAGTTCCAGCACGATTCAAAGCAATTTGAGGATTCAAACACATTGCTAGGACTTCCAGGAACGATTTGCAATCAAAACCAAGCTTCATAGCTCAAGAAATTGTTGCAAACAGTCTCACGGTTTGACACTTTTATTCAAAATCGTAACATCCAATTCATGAGCATTTAACGTGATTTTTTGTTTGTTTTGTGTTGTTAGCAATCATATGAAGCCTTTTGCATAAGTTAATTGGATTAAGATGTCCTAAATCAGAAGTTGCCATGAATGAATCCTAGGGTTTTCAAGCTTCCAAATTGGGGCTTTTCAGTATAGGAAAAATCAAGCCTCCTAAGACCCATGGTTGAATTCGTTGCAACCAGACGAATCAGAATCCATATTCGCGAAATATTTATCTTGCTCACACGCCTATTCGCTATTTTTCCTCGTTCTGCTTTGTGGGGGTTAAAAACCCCCGCTATCTGACTTTTATTTTACAGGCAAAAGGAAGACGATGATGACGTGCTGCTTCATGGTTGGGCCATTCAAAAAATAGCGCGCGTTTTGTTTGTTTTTCAGGATGTTACTTGTTTTTATATATTATTTTCAATTGTCACTATAATATCAAAGGCAAGCGAGTGGTTCAGTGGTTGGTGTGTTGGTTGTGCATCATTGGGACCTGGGTTTGATTCCCAGGTCCACCCAAAATTCCATATTATTTTGTTTAACGTGATTGTGTGCAGGCTATCCAAAACGTCCCACCATGCACGTTCCAATCCTAGGTGCCATGTGTCCTGAAGCATAGATCTGATGGCTATAAGACGGTGAACACCATGTTCCCTGGTCAATGCATGCCTGGACAAGTCAGGAAGTCAAACGTGGCTTGGCAACAGATGGGCCAGACTTGCAACTTTCTTACCTCCATATTGGGCCATCAACCCCCCTGGTTTCTTTGTTCTTTCCTTTTTATTTTTTATTTTCTTTTATTAACTATAACTATTATTATTAGTATTTAATTAATCCACAAATAATTATTTTTCATAATAAATTCAGACAATTAAAAAATGTAAATATATTTATTATTTTCACTATTAATTATTTTGTAAATAAATGTAATTAATTAATTTAGTTGTTTTAAATTAGGTTAACTTTAATCCTTTTTTACAATAAATAAAATTAACATAGAATTAGGGTTTCTTGATACTTTTAATTTATTTTATTTTTTATTTTTATTAAGACCTAAAAAACTAAAAAATACTTTTTCTTGTAATTAATTAAATAATTAGTTAGTAAATTAGGTTTAATATTAATTAAATACAAAGGGACCAAATTCAATTCTTTTCTCAAAAAGGGTCAAAACCCTAAGGACGTCCCGATTCAATTTCCTTTCGCGCATTATTATTTATTTGATCACATTTATGTATCTGCCCCGAGAATGTAATAGATAATTAGGGCCTTTATCGCTTTCTTTTAATTTCTCGCATTTACTTTTCCAAAGGGTTATGTTTTTGGCGATGTAAATACCCGACGCCTTGTAATAGCGTAGATTCACTTTCCGCAATTTATTTCCCGCAAATTATTAATTGTTAACTATGCATGATAAGACTTGTACGAAATTAAAATCAACCCGTAGCTCACAATGATGCATGTTCAAAGACAATTAACATGAAACCTGACACACATGCACATGCCACTCCTAGGGTATGCCTCACTTGGTTGCCTCGAGGTGGTCATCAAGTATAGGGTGTTTTAGAGGTCGCCCTCCTGTCTAAAGATCCAGTTGCCTCGAAACGGTTGCCTCGGATAAAAAGGATCTAGGACATTAGGGTTACCGCTAAGGCGTTCTACTATTGCTTTGGTGACCACATTGCCCCTATAATCGAATTGACCCGAATAACTCCAACGACGGTGCTACCTACTTCTCAATAGTGGGATAGTACTGTCTCAAGGACTCTTACACAGCTTAATTCCTTAGAGTAGGTAGATTTCTCCTGGGTACTTTCTCTTTCAAAAAACAAAAACAACTTTTCGCACCTACACTTTAAAAAAGTTTTCAAACAAACACTTCATACACTCTTGAGGACTGATACAAGAGTTACCTAGAAGTTTTCAAAATGAAACTTTTTTTCAAAACCCACAAACACAAGAAAAGCAAAACCTTTTGAAAACATAGTGAGCAAGTACCTAAGAGCCCGTGGATAACCACGGATAGAAAGGGTGCTAACACCTTCCCTTTCTATAATCTACCTCCCGAACCGAGAAACATCTCGAAAAGGAATTTTGCTGTGCTTTTGTCCTTTCCTTGTTGGAGAAAATAAAAGACGGTGGCGACTCTTGCTTACCGCGACATTTCGCGAACCAGCATTTCAAAACAGTCAGTTCTATTTCCACCAATCACAGAACTGGCGACTCTGCTGGGGATTTAATAAGTGAGGTGTACCTTAGGATTAGATCATTCTATGTTTTCAATTGTATGCCTTGTTTGCTTTAATATTGTGGGCTTGCATCGGAGTTTCATATATCTTAACCCGGATCTGGGGATACCCTTTAGAAGTAGCAACAAACTGTGAGGGAACTGTGCGGGGTATACTGACATGGTTGAAGCAGTTGCTACGTTGATGTGGCACTTTGGTGAGTACCGGTAACCCTTGAGTCAAGTCAAGGAGAGTACGGGGCCGCCGCGTGGTGTCGCGAAGCATCAACTGACCTTAGAACCTTACTTGACCATCTTGGCCTCTTTAGGGGTAGTGAGATGACCGACTTTGGTGCAGTCCGAAGTTGGTAGATACTCGATACTACACTCATTGGGGGTTGTTTTCTTGTAATATTTTGGTCGCCAGTTAAGTGGCTAAATCAAAACAATGAACATAGAAAACAATCCCATGATATTTACCTCCTTAGAACCCGGTTACTATTTGTAGGACAGGTTTTGAGCCAACTAACTTCAAGAGGGTAATACCTAAACTCCATACTAGCCTAAAATCTAAGGGCTCTTTGTGTGACTTGTCTGCTTTCAAACTTGAACTACTTTCACATACTTGTTATCTGACAACATGGGTTCCTTGCAGGTTTTTGCTTACAGTCCTTATCCAATAATTTGGACTCATTGCAGGGTTTACTTACATCACTTCATGCATAGCATACCCATCATACCATTGCATACATACTGCATAAGGACTAACCCATTTCAAGGATCTCAAGGGTTTGTGATGCAGGTCATGATGAACCAACTGTCTAGCAAGGGGCAAAGGGGATTTAGTTTCCTCTAGCCAAGGTTGTTTGGAGATTAAAACATGACAACTTGAGTCAGGGGCTATGACCCACTCGATATGGTGAGCCTTGACTCTTGAAGAAGGACTCTCAGCAACATGAAGTTCCTTCAATCAAGCTACCAGATTCAAATTCTAACAAGTTTCTCTGTTTACCCCGCGAGATCCTTGAAAACATTGCATGCATATCATACATATCATTGCATTACATGTACCCTTTTACAGGTCACTTATCTTCTTCGCTGTTTATTTCAGCAATCATCATGTCTTCTGAACCTTCTACTGAACAAGCTATCAAGGCCCTCCAGGCCCAGAATGCCCAGTTCCAGGAGTTGTTTATGAGCCTAGCCCAGGGTCAACAGGATTTAAAGACTCTGATTCTGAAAGAAAGGAAGAAGAAGAAGAAGAGGACCGTCTTGTTCAACACTGGACACAGATTTGGGAATGGACTACAAAATGAGGCAGATCTGACTACTTCCTCTGTAGGGAAAGACAGTCCCCAAGAGAGAAGGGTTCCTAGTCCCGTGGTCTCCGACAACGAGACGGATTACAATGAAGAACAATACCCTTCTGCTGAGGACAGGTACAAACAGCTAGAGGACCGCTTAAGTGCTATGGAGATTCAACATGTGCCCGGGTTGGACTTTGGAGACCTAGGCTTATCCTCTGGGGTGGTGATTCCACATAAGTTCAAGGCACCTGCTTTTGCAAAGTACGACGGAGCATCCTGTCCTAAGTTGCACCTCCGATCGTATGTAAGGAAGATCCAACCTTATACAGCTGACAAGAATTTGTGGATCCATTTCTTCCAAGATAGTGTTTCAGGGACTCAACTCGAATGGTTCTATCAGCTGGATGGAGCCAGTATCCGTAACTGGGAGGATTTGGCTACTGCATTCTATAAGCAGTATCAGTATAATTCCGACCTCGCTCCTACGCGTACCCAACTCCAGGGTATGTCAATAGGGACGGGTGAAGGATTTAAAGAGTACGCCCAAAAGTGGAGAGACCTGGCTGGAAGGGTGCAGCCACCTTTAACTGACCGTGAACTTGTTGATATGTTTCTGGGGACCCTGTCTGGTCCATTTTTCAACCATTTGATTGGCAACTCTTCAGCCGGTTTTACAGACCTTATCTTGACTGGGGAAAGAATTGAAGCTGGCATCAAAAGTGGGAAGATTCAAGAAGCTACACCTTCTGACACTCAGAAAAAGCCTTACAGTGGGAAGAAAGAGTCCAATGCTGCGTACAGTCAAAAGAGTCGTCGTGACCAACACGTAGGGGCAGTCATGATCTCTGGTTCTGCGTCACACCGACAACAGCAAAAGGGAAATCAACGAAGGCCGGACGAGCCTAAAAGACAGTTCACCAACATCAACATGCCATTGTCATAAGCACTGTAGCACATGTTGAAGATGAACCTGATTGCGGTGATAAACCCTCCTGCGAACCCTAAGACATCTTCTCCTAACTACAACCCGGATGCAAGGTGTGCTTATCATTCCGGTAGCCCGGGGCACGATACTGACGATTGTTGGGCACTGAAATACAAGATTCAGAATATGATTGACGCTAAGGAGATCGAATTCGAGCCTTCTGAGACTCCTAATGTGATCACTGCTCCCTTGCCAAAACATGGCTAGGATTGAGAGATTTTTGTTCATTTGAATTCTGATATTGTATTTTTCTTTGCTTATTCAAACAATTATCATATCAAACTCTCTTATTTCATTAATGCATTACACGTGTCTATTTTGAAGTAATTGTGTTCACTATGCTTAAATTTGCTTTCATTTTTTGATGTTCAACTCTCGATTAGAAAATTCTAAGCCTTTTAAGGGAGGATGACGAAAACGATACCATGATCTTTACAGTATGCTTTTGAACAGACCCCGCTGATGAGGTACAGGCATTGTTTCAAATCCTAAACAGTGGAGTTATAAGGAAGATAATCCCTCGTCAACCCCTTTTAGCCAAAGAAGTTGGAGTTTTTCTTTTCAAAAATTAAAACCCTTAATCATAACCTGGGGCAGGGTAGTTTTCTCAGTTGATCCAGGTGCACAATGAACGGCATCAAAGAAGTCCTTCCAAGACAAAAGATGGTGATGGTTCCGTATGATCGTAAGGACAGGCGATCATTATCTCTCAAAATAAAAGCCCATTAAGTCAAAACCTATGAAGGAGACTTACAAAAACTGGTGCATCCCGCTGACTGTAATCACAAAAGAAACAGTTCAGGCAAAAAAAAAACAGGGATAACAAAATCAAAAAGAAAGAGGTCCTACAAACCCTCAACAAAAAGAAATGACTACCTGTTCAAAATAAATTGTCAATATCCGAACCATCACCGGAATTTCAGAGCAAAGACTTAAACAAGATCTAATGCACGATTAACTGAGTTTAGGATCGAAGAACATCACGAAGAACGGGTGGGTACAAATACAATTTGAGCATTTATCCTTTGTTTCTTAAACCGTGAACCAGGCCACGTTATAACCCTTAAAAGTCCTAGCTGAAGCATGGGTTTGTTCGAAAGCATTTTTTTGTTACAAAAGGTATCCTGACTCCTGTAGGGCTCGCTGTAAAATCTTGAGTTGACATCACATTTTACAAAAATTCACTTGTTTTATTGAAAACTGCATTTTCAAAAAAAACTTCAAGACAGACATAAGCTTTGCATTCTTAAAATAACATTGTTTGCATATGACTATTTGTTCAAACAGTAGAGAAATTCGCACGATGAATATCCAGTGAACAGGAATCTTCTCAACAAGAGGGTCATCTCAAGTGTAAAAACACTTCCAATCAAGGGGAAGACATGATCAGTTTCCATAATCAGGGGCAGTCAAGTCAAGATTCAAGGAATCTCTCAAGGTGCCAAAGAGCCAGGGGCAAATCTTCATTTGAATCACTTGGGGCATTGGACATGAATTCCAGCAATGAATCTTGCATGATCAGACATCTTCTGGTAGTATGGCAACTCAACACTACTGACAGTGACAACTCCCTACATCCTGAGAATGTGGACATAGTCGAAAAAGTACTACGCATAATCAAAGACCCGCTAGGTCGACTGACATAGGCAAAAATAAGGGCTTCCCGGTGAACCAAAAGGGTTCGGGCAAAAATAAGGGATGAAAATGAAAAATCTGTACACCCGGCAAGTTGAAAACCTGAAAAGGCGGCTTGGGCAAAAATGGGTATCTCGGTGAACTGAAAACCCGAAAGGGAGGTCCAGGCAAAATTTAGGGATCAAAGCGTACGACCATGTCCCGTCATCTCGTCACTTGCCTACCAGAAGAAGATTTGTCAATCGGCAGTTGTCAAGCACCTCCACAGGTATCTTCTCCCGCAGAAACTGGGGCAATAAGAAGTGTCTGAACAGTACAAGCTGCTTTGTCCTCCAGGTACCAGGTAGATTCTGTTGAAGAATACGACCAAGATACCTTCACTGCCCGCAGAGTAAGACAAGATTCAGCAATACTCTCCCCAAGCAAAGTTAACCTCCCATCAGCCCTAAAAAGGCACAGTATCTCCAGCAAGTCAGCAATACTCTCTCCAAGCAGAGTTAGTCTGTTGTCAGTCCTGGAAAAGTTGGGTATCCCCAGAAGATCTTAATATTCCCTAGCGGAGTATACAGATATTCCTCAGCAAGCATCCTCGGCGTTCTTAATATTCCTCAATAGAGTATAAGAATGTTCCCCGGCGGAATACAAGATACCCTCAGTGGAACCATTTCCCAGCACAGTCTGAAAAGCTTCCCCGCCAGAGTTGAATCATCTTCCCCAGTAGATTCTGGAAGCTTGTCCCCTGCAGAGTACAAATATTATCCCCACCAGAGTCTAACTGGATCGTCCTCAGCGAAGTTCTTCCTACCCCCAGCGGAGTTCATCAAAATCCTCAACAAGAGCTTATCAACGGTATCCTCAGCGGAGTTATCGTTAAAATCTCAGCGAAGCATCTCTTCCCACAGAGCAATTCTCCGCAGAGTAATCTCTCCAACAAGTTTATTCCCCAACGGAGTCATCTTCTCCTACCGGTTTATTCTTGCAATCATCGTCCCCAGCGGAAATGAAGAACTCTACTCTTCAACGTCAGCCCAGGATTCAACAAACTTCCCGGCATTCGTCAAGGATTTATTTTCCCAGACGAAAATACATTCATAAACATATCACATCTCATACCTCGTATTCATATACATGATAAAGTGCATACGACACGATCTCATTTATTTTTTAGAACATCATGACATCATGCATTTCATACATCATGACATTGCATACAACTAATGTTTTGTCTTTTCAGGAAAAGGTCAATCAAAAGACGATTACCATCAACTTTCGCAGTTCCAGATTCGATACCTGTATCTAGCCAGGGCATATCTGTGAGCGATTGATTGTAGATTCGATACCTGTATCTAGCCAGGGCATATTTGCATGAAGAGTTTGAAGACAACCCCTGTAACAGGCCATGAAATTATCTTTCATTCTCAGGTCAGAGGTCTACGCCTGTATCCAGCCATAAAAGCTATCTCTACCAACCTTTTGAAGTTCCAGATTCGATACCTGTATCTAGCCAGGGAATATCTGTGAGCGATTGATTGTAGATTCGATACCTGTATCTAGCCAGGGCATATCTGCATGAAGAGTTTGAAGATTAACACCTGTAACAGGCCAGGAAATTATCTTTCATTCTCAGAGATCTACACCTGTATCCAGCCAGGAAAGCTATCTCTACCAACCTTTTGAAGTTCCGGATTCGATACCTGTATCTAGCCAGGGCATATCTGTGGGCGACTAATTCCAGATTCGATACCTGTATCTAGCCAGGGCATATCTGTAGACGACTAATTGTAGATTCGATACCTGTATCTAGCCAGGGCATATCTGTGAGCAACTAATTAGAGGTCTACGCCTGTATCCAACCAGGAAAGCTATCTCGATCAACCTTTTGAAGTTCCAGATTCGATACCTGTATCCAGCCAGGGCATATCTGTGGGCGACTAATTCCAGATTCGATACCTGTATCTAGCCAGGGCATATCTATGGACGACTAATTCCAGATTCGATACATGTATCTAGCCAGGGCATATCTGTGAGCGATTGATTGTAGATTCGATACCTGTATCTAGCCAGGGCATATCTGCATGAAGAGATTGAAGATCAACACCTGTAACAGGCTAGGAAACTATCTTTCTTTCTCAAGTATGCAAATTCTCGCTAAGGAATCTCTTACGCGATCAACACCCCTGGATGGCATCTTTAAGCCCATCTCCGCAACTATCCGTTACACTTCCAAATGGCATCTATGAGCCCATTCCCGACAAGATTCTGTCACATCTCCAGATAGGCATCTATAAGCCCATCCTCCTATCCATCATCTCTCCAAATGGCATCTGTAAGCCCATTCCCGACATCACATTGCTGATATTCTACTATGCGAGTGCAAATTTCTGGGCACTTTAGTGTTCAATCATCTTCCACCTTTGGATCACGAAAGGCACGCAAGCCAATCTACATCCTCAGGTTTAAGAAGATTGAACAGGGGCAACTGTTGTACCCCAAAATTTGCCCTCCCATATTCTTCAAGGTTTATCAAGAATCATCTTCAAATGGTTCAAGAGTTCTCAAGGGTTGCACAGTCCAAATGCCTCCTAAGCCAGTCAAAATTAGGGTTTTATTTCCTTCAAGGAATCGGAGGTTTCCAATGGCTCAAACAAGTCTCATATGCCTACATGTATTGCCAAACACCTACATGCCAAGTCTCAAGTCTCACAATGTCAGTTTGCACAGTCAAAAGCTCCATTTGCTTCACAATCAACTGCAGGGGCAAAATGGTCATTTTGCAGTCAAAAGTCAGAATTTTTGGTCAACATCTTATTTTGATTACACAATCATCATTTTATTAAGTCTTGATCATGATTCCACAAGCATGACTAAAAAATCATCAAAGATGCAAAAGTTACTATTTTTGGACAGCAGAAAAGTCAACTGTATCTTGACCAGGGCATAACTTTTTCATGGTTCATCAGAAAAATCACATCTAATGCTCATTTTGAAGGGAATGACATTTCCTACAACTCATCTTCACATTCCAAGTCCAAGAAATGCTTTCACAAAAAGTTATCAATTTCTACATTATAGGTCAAATTCAAAAGTCAACAAAAATGCACTTTAAGTCAAAGACCATAACTTGAGATTGGTAAATCCAAATGACATGGGACCAAAGGCATTGGTTAGAGGACTTCAAGACCTTTCCAAAATGTCCAAGAACATGTTCATAGGATCAAAATTAAGCAAGATATGCATTTGAGAAGTTGGGAAATATTTGTGAATTTGCAAAAGTCAACTTTGCTCAAAACACTTTGTTTTTGCTAATGGGCTTCAAATTTCTTCTTGAATATTTGTCCAAGGCTTATGCACGACCCATTGAGATTAAATTGAATTATTTTCTTATTTTTTATTAATTAATTGAATTTTTAATCAATATTAATTCATTTAATTCATTTAATTGTAGGAAAATATAAAGATATGATTTCTCAATCTTTTTGTGAAGCAAAAGTGGTCAACATATGCTGGAGATTTCGTGTATCAATCAAAGAGACAAAAATCTCCAAGTTTGGCAAGTTTTCTCAATCAAAAAGATGCAAAAAGATTTGATTGAAAATTAAATATTGAAACCATAATTCCATGGATCTTTTGCCCAAGGATTTAACCTAATTCAGTCCTCTATATGTACACAACCTACCCCTATTCATGTACACGTGAGAATTGCTGCAGAGAAGCCATAAGAACATTGAAAAAAATCAAAGAAAACTCAAAACTGTTTTCCAAGTTCCAGCACGATTAAATGCAATTTGAGGATTCAAACACATTGCTAGGACTTCCAGGAACGATTTGCAATCAAAACCAAGCTTCATAGCTCAAGAAATCGTTGCAAACAATCTCACGGTTTGACACTTTTATTCAAAATCGTAACATCCAATTCATGAGCATTTAACGTGATTTTTTGTTTGTTTTGTGTTGTTAGCAATCATATGAAGCCTTTTGCATAAGTTAATTGGATTAAGATGTCCTAAATCAGAAGTTGCCATGAACGAATCCTAGGGTTTTCAAGCTTCCAAATTGGGGCTTTTCAGTATAGGAAAAATCAAGCCTTCTAAGACCCATGGTTGAATTCGTTGCAACCAGACGAATCAGAATCCATATTCGCGAAATATTTATCTTGCTCACACGCCTATTCGCTATTTTTCCTCGTTCTGCTTTGTGGGGGTTAAAAACCCCCGCTATCTGACTTTTATTTTACAGGCAAAAGGAAGACGATGATGACGTGCTGCTTCATGGTTGGGCCATTCAAAAAATAGCGCGCGTTTTGTTTGTTTTTCAGGATGTTACTTGTTTTTATATATTATTTTCAATTGCCACTATAATATCAAAGGCAAGCGAGTGGTTCCGTGGTTGGTGTGTTGGCTGTGCATCATTGGGACCTGGGTTCGATTCCCAGGTCCACCCAAAATTCCATATTATTTTTTTTAACATGATTGTGTGCAGGCTATCCAAAACGTCCCACCATGCACGTTCCAATCCTAGGTGCCATGTGTCCTGAAGCATAGATCTGATGGCTATAAGACGGTGAACACCATGTTCCCTGGTCAATGCATGCCTGGACAAGTCAGGAAGTCAAACGTGGCTTGGCAACAGATGGGCCAGACTTGCAACTTTCTTACCTCCATATTGGGCCATCAACCCCCCTGGTTTCTTTGTTCTTTCCTTTTTATTTTTTATTTTCTTTTATTAACTATAACTATTATTATTATTATTTAATTAATCCACAAATAATTATTTTTCATAATAAATTCAGACAATTAAAAAATGTAAATATATTTATTATTTTCACTATTAATTATTTTGTAAATAAATGTAATTAATTAATTTAGTTGTTTTAAATTAGGTTAACTTTAATCCTTTTTTACAATAAATAAAATTAACATAGAATTAGGGTTTCTTGATACTTTTAATTTCTTTTATTTTTTATTTTTATTAAGACCTAAAAAACTAAAAAATACTTTTTCTTGTAATTAATTAATTAATTAGTAAATTAGGTTTAATATTAATTAAATACAAAGGGACCAAATTCAATTCTTTTCTCAAAAAGGGTCAAAACCCTAAGGACGTCCCGATTCAATTTCCTTTCGCGCATTATTATTTATTTGATCACATTTATGTATCTGCTCCGAGAATGTAATAGATAATTAGGGCCTTTATCGCTTTCTTTTAATTTCTCGCATTTACTTTTCCAAAGGGTTATGTTTTTGGCGATGTAAATACCCGACGCCTTGTAATAGCGTAGATTCACTTTCCGCAATTTATTTCCCGCAAATTATTAATTGTTAACTATGCATGATAAGACTTGTATGAAATTAAAATCAACCAGTAGCTCACAATGATGCATGTTCAAAGACAATTAACATGAAACCTAACACACATGCACATGCCACTCCTAGGGTACGCCTCACTTGGTTGCCTCGAGGTGGTCATCAAGTATAGGGTGTTTTAGAGGTCGCCCTCCTGTCTAAAGATCCAGTTGCCTCGAAACAGTTGCCTCAGATAAAAAGGATCTAGGGCATTAGGGTTACCGCTAAGGCGTTCTACTATTGCTTTGGTGACCACATTGTCCCTATAATCGAATTGACCCGAATAACTCCAACGACGGTGCTACCTACTTCTCAATAGTGGGATAGTACTGTCTCAAGGACTCTTACACAACTTAATTCCTTAGAGTAGGTAGATTTCTCCTGGGTACTTGCTCTTTCAAAAAACAAAAACAACTTTTCGCACCTACACTTTCAAAAAGTTTTCAAACAAACACTTCATACACTCTTGAGGACTGATACAAGAGTCACCTAAAAGTTTTCAAAACGAAACTTTTTTTCAAAACCCACAAACACAAGAAAAGCAAAACCTTTTGAAAACATAGTGAGCAAGTACCTAAGAGCCCGTGGATAACCACGGATAGAAAGGGTGCTAACACCTTCCCTTTCTATAATCTACCTCCCGAACCGAGAAACATCTCGAAAAGGAATTTTGCCGTGCTTTTGTCCTTTCCTTGTTGGAGAAAATAAAAGACGGCGGCGACTCTTGCTTACCGCGACATTTTGCGAACCAGCATTTCAAAACAGTCAGTTGTATTTCCACCGATCACACTAGGATTACCCTTCTTAATCATCATCTAAATCATCTAGAATAAAGTTCATCGCGTTAGTAAAACAACGCTTCAAACGACATCTCAAACAACATCCTAAAACTCAAGTTACAACAACTTAAAACTGATTCTGTCAAAAATCAGACATTATGTATCGACACAAAACTCTATGGATCGATGCAACTGCTTCACCTGTACAACATGGGTCGATGCAAAACCATATGGATCGACTCATCCTGCTTCATCTATTCACTATGAGTCGACACATCCTCCTTATTGATCGAATTATCCTACTTCAAATCACAACATGTATCGACACATGCACCTTACCGATCGACTCATCCCGAGTCTTGCAACTAACATGTATCGACGCAAGCCCTGCATGCATCGAATCATCCTGAGTCTAACCTCGCCCATGTATCGACTCATCCAGCTTGAGGTCGACACATATTGATACCTTCTGCATAAATTCTGCGAGTTTTCTCTATATTTTACTACATGAATCATACTACAGCCCTAAAAACCTTATTATGATCATGATAATTCATCTCCTAACATTATACTCTTTTACTACATCGATCAAACAACATCATGGCATCATTATTCATCCAAAATCCATCAATTTTCATCATACATCATCATACATACATCCAATTCAAGAACAAACAACAATCACATCTAACCCCACATATTAAACATCATGAACCCAATTATAAAGTTAGAACCCCACCCTTACCTTGGATTGAAGGTCTCTCTACAATTTCCGGGTTGAATCTTTGTTCTTGTCGTTTTCCACTATTTCTAGCAGTTTCACCTTCTCTTCCAAATCCTTATTCTCTTCTTACGGCTTCCTCCTTCTATTCTTTCTCACAAATAATAAAATAACCTAATATTATTATATTATTCTTATTGGGCTCCCAACCTACACCCCCTTATCACATCCATTCACACAATATAGGCCCACATGAAATAATATTAGCTTCTAACATTATTTCACCAAATAGTAATATTATACCTCTAATATTATTATTTCTCCACTTAATAAAATAAATCCAATTTAATAACACTTCTTCACAAATATTCTAAAAATAATTTAATTAAATAATTAATTAAATTACGGGCGTTACAATAACTATGAAAATTGGTGCAAACGGATGAAGGTTATATTTTGTTTTCAAGGTCTTTGGGATCTTGTGAAACATGAATTAGAACCATTTGATGAAGACACTTCAAAGGAAGAAAAAGCCGCATATAGAGAATCAAAGAAGAAGAATTATAAATCTCTCTTTATAATTCACCAATGTGTCACCCCACATATTTTTTTAAAAGGTTAATGATGTTGAATCTGTAAAAGAAGCCTGGGAGATTCTGAAGAAATCATTTAGAGGTATTGAGAAGGTGAAAGAGGTGAGGTTACAAACTCACAAAAGAATGTACGAATTGCTTCAGAAGGAAGATAGCGAAAGCATATCTAATTTCTTCACTAGGGTTATGAAACTAGTGAATCAAATCAAGAATTATGGAGAGACATTAACAACAAGAGTTATTGTTTCGAAGATCTTAAGATCTTTGGCTCCGAAGTTCGACCATGTGGTAGTTTCCATAGAACAGTCGAAAGACATGTCATCTTTGTCGAAGGAAGAGCTTTAAGGAATAAATAATTGCTAAAAGAGCTGCAGGCAAGTCGAAGAGTGATGTGGCTTTGAGGGCTCAAGCAAGAGACAAGAAAGGAAAAGGAAAGTGGTTCAAAAACAAAGGTAAAGGTGGCTACAACAATTCAACTGGTAGAGGAAATCAGCACGAAGAAAACGTGTCGAATCAGAGAACACCATTCCAAGGTAACCAAATAGGTGGTGTTGCGAATATAGGAAGAGGTGGTGGTTGAAAACCTGACAAGAGTCACATTCAGTGTTTCAATTGTCATAAGTATGGTCACTATTCGAGTCGTTGTCCAGAAAAGCGAAAGAATCAAGAAAGTGATGCAAAGTTTTCAAAGTATAAAGAAGAGGATATTTTTCTGATTGGTTACAACAAGAGATGAAGAAAAATTCAAGGATCAATGGTACTTGGATTCAAGATGCTCATCACACATGTTTGACAGGAAAGATTTGTTTATCAACTTAAAACTCTCAACAAAGAACATGGTGAAATTCGCAAACGACAATACTCTAGAAGCTGAATGTATTGGAGGTGTTTTGATTATGAGGAAAGATGGCACAAAGTCAGTAATTTCCAATGTGTCAGAATAAAACTTTCAAGATCAGACTTAATGTGATGGAGTACCAATGCCTTTTGACTGCAGCTAGAAGAGATGAGTAGATATGGAATTATCGACTTGGCCATCTCAACTTCAGATACATCATAGATTTGAAGATAAGAAATATGGTTTCAGGATTTCCAGAAATTGACATTCGAAACAAGGTTTGTAAGGAATGTGTGCAGGCGCAGCAACACAAGAATAGCTTCGACAAGGATGTAGGAAGCAAGTCGAAGGTTGTCCTCGAAGTCATATACTCTGATGTATGTAGACAAATCTAGATGGATTCGTTTGGAGGTTACAAATACTTTGTCACGTTCATGGATGATTATAGTTGAAAATTATGGATTTACCTGATCGAGAAAAAAAGTGAAGTGATCGAGATATTTTCCAAGTTTAAGTCTATGATAGAAAGACAAAGTGGTCGAAAGGTCAAAGTTTTGAGAACTGATGGTGATGGAGAATATGTGTCAAAATACTTCGACAAGTTATGTGAGAAAGAGGGGGATTATGCATGAGGTGGTGCCACCTTACACTCGATAGTAGAATGGAACTGCAGAAAGGAAGAATCAAACCATCATGAATATGGTGAAAGTATGTTGAAAGGAAAACATTTACCTAAAGAGTTTTGGGGTGAAGCTGTGTCGACTGCAACATATATTTTGAACAGATGTCCTACGAAGAAGCTAGAAGAAATTACTCCAGAAGAATGTTGGTCTGGTGTGAAGCCTAGCTTGAGTCATCTGCAGATATTTGGATCTATTGCACATAGACATGTGCCAGGTCAGTTGAGAAGAAAACTTGATGACAAGTCGAGTCAGATGATCCTAGTATGATATTGTAATACGGGAGGAGAACTGAATTGGTGTTTTGCGTTTTATCGCAATTGTTGCGGATAGCAAGAGTCGCCATTGACTTTTCTTTTATCCAATAAAGGAATGGGTGAAAAGAAAAGGAAAAATCTTTTGAGAATTTTCTTGAGTTCAGGGCATAGGTTATGAAAAAGGAAGGTGTTAGCACCCTTTTCATCCATAGTCATCTACGAGATCTTAATTGGTAGCTCACTTTGAAATTCTTTGCATTTGTGTAAGTTTGAAAATATTTTGAAAACACCTTTGTACGACAAACTTTGCAATGATTCTCATATCATGGAGAATGTATACAAAGTGTTGGTTTTGAAAATATTTTTTTGAAATGGGAATGTTTGAAAGATGTTTTATAAGGAAATTATGTAATGATTCTCGTATCGTTGAGAATGTATACAAAATTTTTGTTGAAAGATGTTTTGAAAGTGTGAGGTGTAAATGGTTTTGTTGGTGAGCAAGCATTACGAGCAATCTACCTATTCAAAAAGTCTTTGTTCTTTTCTTCCTCCTTTAGATAGTTCTATTTTACCATTGGTTGGTAAGGAGCCATATCATTGGATGTGAGGGACGAGCGTGAGTTATCGTACAGTCATAGAAGGCAACTTGTAAGATGTTTTAGCAATTGTTGTAAGGGACTAAGATCATTTACCGAAGGAAACATTTGAAGGGTCATCGAGGGACTATGATCTTTTAATTGAGGGTCTTTTGCTAAAACATCTCACATTCGAGGGATATAACTGTTTAAATCTGAGGCAACAAGTGTGGGTTATCCTAGAGGTGCAAGTGTGCAAGGTGTTTTATTTTCAAGTATTTTATCTTGAATTAGGGTTGTCTGGTGTTGATTTTAAATCTTTCGATACAAACCCTAATTGCTAGAAATAATATGGAAAGTGATAAATTGCAGAAATTAAAGGTCTCACGCTATTACAATGCTTTGGGAATGTGGGGTACAAATTTATAAATGGGGATGACAAGTAAAATAAACCCTAATTACTATTACAAACCATTGAATATGAATAATAGTCAGAAGTAATAAAATGCGCAAGAACAATTTAAAGAGAAAGGAGATTGTTTTTATGGATTTTTTATGGAAAAAGTTTTAATTAACCTAATTAAACTAATTAATTTACAAGAGAAATTAATTAATTATTTAACAAAACCTAAAATCTAATTTAATTAAAAAAGGAAATTAAATTAAAAAGGAAACGTAAGTCTAACTATTTTTAATTCTAGAAAGAGATTAATTAGTTGAGAAAATATTTTTAGTGTTTTATTTATAAAAATAAATAAAGTAAAAATAAAAATTAGAAATTTTTTAGTCTAATTATTTAAGAAAATATATTATATATTATTATTAAAAATAAATAAAGAAAATATAAAAATATAAAAATATAAAAAAATGTTGAGGTCTAGGTGTTGAAATGAAAATGAGTGTGAAAAGCAGTAAAAAGGTCCAGGCCCAAAACATTATGTTAGAAATCAGGAAATAAATAAAAAAAATAACAAAAGTTATGGCCATGTGTGGTTGTAAGCAGATTGTGGGGGGGGGGGGGGGGGGGGGTGAGAGGATGGCAGAAAAAAAATCCCAAGAAGGGGAGGACCAAGCGCGCTGAAAATGGAAAAATAATGGGAAAATGACAAAACGGACGCTGGGGCTCGAACCCAGGTCATAAGGGTGAAAGGCGTGCGCTTTAACCACTGGGGTGGTGATACATCCGTTAGTTAAGACTACAATAACTAAATATATTACAAACTCAGTCCTGGATATAACTTCATCTTCTTCCTCGCACCAGAAACAACACCATGGTTTTTGAATTTTCAAACTTGCTCATTTCTCAACCATTTCAGAAAATGTAAACATCAAACTTGTTAGAAATTTCATCACGATTTCAAATATATAAATAAATTGAACTAACACTCAAAGATGAACATAAATTTCTGTTGGTACCAAATTCTGACCTAATTATTTTATAACTTCAACTTCAAAATTCACATCACTCAGGAAAGATAAAAGGATACTAAGGGCATGGTTAGCTTTAGGGAAATGATGTCTATATTTAATCTTTAAAAAGCAACTATTAATGATGCTTGTATGAGAAGTTCAAAGTTGAGGAAATTTACCTCAAAACTGGAAATCGTGTTTTGAGTTTGAGCACTCCTGGATGTGTTGTAATGATCTGAATAGCTTCAATGGACTCTTAGGAAGCTAATGCAAAGCTTACTTTGATTTGAGAGTGGCTGAATCTCCCTATAGAAGTCAATGTGCAGATGACTATTTTTGGAAATGGAGGATGGCGATGGAGGTGTTACAGTTGTGTAACAGGGTCCTGGATCACTTCTAAATGATGTATGGAAGCTTTGTGATTGATTTTGAGAGAGAACGCACGAGTGAAATGTGAGTTTGGGATTCAAGGTCAGAAATGCCACAAAAATGGAGTTTGAGAGTAGTTCTGAGTTTGAGGGTGTTTCAGGGTGTTTCAAGGCTTGTGAATTCGTGTTTTGCTTGCAAAATAGTTCCTCTATTCATAGGCAGTAGATTTGCGGGCTTGGAGTGATCAGATTCGCAAGATCATATGTTATGGTTTTTGACTAGTTTTTGAAGCAATCTTGACAAGCATTGTCCCAAGGTGAAGTACAAAGAAATCTAGAGTAGTTAGAGGCTTTAAACATGCTTATCTGATCTTATATGTTGAGTGTGTTCAGAACAAACTAGTTAGAGGCTCAAGACAAGTTGACTTCGTGATTAAAGCAACTTTACAAGAATGGCAATGTTACTTTGTGCCAAAAATGGATGAATCTCTTGGACAATGGCTCAAATGCATGGTTATAGCTCTAACAGTTGAGTAAACAATTAATTATGGAGTTATTTGCAAGCTAGAAGCCTGCAAAGTAAGATTTATGTAGCATGGCTTGAAATTTGATCAAATGTTCATCATCAAAATGACCTAAAATTCAAGAATGGATGTCCAACTTCTTCTCTTCGATTATCCTAGCTCAAGCATAATCTCTTCAAGTTATTGGATATTTTGGAAATCTTGAAACATTGTCTACAACCTTCATGTTGACTACTTTGGCTAAATCAAATTGGAGCTAGGTGAAAAATTTCCAAGAAGTTGGGACAAAAAATCTGCCAAACTTGCCAAAATTTTCACCAAGTGTTTTATGAAAAATGCCATGACTTCATGGGCTTATATCTTCAAATCTAAGCATTTTTTGGACATCAACCCTCTAATACGAAGTTGTATCATTCATCAAGATCTAAAACTTTCATGTTGAAGTTTTCCTTGAATCATCTTGCATTTTGGTGAAAATTTGTCATGAAGTATTGAAATTTTCAAGGTTAAAAAGACTTATAAATTTTCTAAGTATTGAAAACTTTGACTTTTTATGGAATTTCTTGACTTTCTTGTTTCTTGTTGGCTAAGTTTGGTATTTTTTAATCTCTTGATGAATCTTGATTTTTGAAATTCAATATTGACCAAAAAGTCAAATTTTGACTTTTTGTGTATTAGTTGACTTTTCATCAGTTGATCAAAAACTCAACTATCAATCTTTTGATCTTGAGAAATTATTTGAGTCTTGAAATTAGGTCAACATGTTGTGTTTGAGTCCTTGAGGTTATGCCTCAAACCATTATATCATGTATTAGGTCAAAAGTCAATGAACAATCAACTTTAATCAAAACCCTAATTTTGACCATTTTACCCCTTTGATGATTTGAATGCTTTTCTTGAGGCATTGTGATCAACACTTGATCAATTGATAAATATGATTTCAAAATGTTGATGGGGACCAAAAATCATGAAGTTTGACTGTAGATTGACCACAATTAACTTTTTACCCAATACAGCTGATCTTTAGTCATTTGAGCAATTGTCTGAGCAAATTCATAGTGAAAGACTTGAAACTTATCATGAGCATTCTTGGAGACCTAAATGAACCATGAAAGTCACTTGAGGCATTAAAAGTCCAATTATCCTTGAGAAAACCAAAACCCTAATTTGGAGCCAATGCTTAGGAGGCGAGCTTATCTGACCAAACTCTTGAAACTTCTTGAGCATTTGAGATCTTTTGTGAGAAATATATTGAGATTAGAGAGGGAAAATTTTGGGGTACAACATATATCATTCGACAGGTGGTTACAATTTGTTCAACCCAGTGAATAAGTAGATTGTGATCAACAGGGACATGATCATAGATGAGCTTAAAGAATGGGATTAGACTGAGAATGTCAAGATAGATTTAGTGAGAATCTTACTTGAAGAACCAGAAACTCAGTTCAAAAAAGAATTTCTACAAGAGGAAGTTAGACAAGAGGAGGTTAGAGATCAACTAAGTATACATGGACCTCAAAGAACAAGACACGTGCCTGCAAGGTTGCAAGATTGTATGATTACATCATATGATGTGGTTGATAACGAAGTTGAGCTGGTGCATTATGCTTTCTATGCAGATGTCAAACCTGTTAATGCAGCTGAAGCATTGAAAGATTTAAAGTGGGTGAAAGCAATGAACGAAGAGGTGAAATCCATCAAAGACAATAACACCTGGTCACTTGTTGAATTGCCTCAAGGCAAGAAGGAAAATAATGTCAAGTGGGTATACAAAGTGAATTTGAATCCTAAGGATAATTAACTTGACACAAAGCAAGGCTTGTGGAGAAAGGGTTTCTTTAGAAGGAAGGAATCGACTTCGATGAAGTTTTTGGAACTGTGGCTAGAATCAAAATAATCAGGTTGGTTATTGGTCTAACATAAATGAATAATTGACACATATGTCAGATGGACGTGAAGTGTGCATTCCTAAATAGATCCTTAGACGAAGAAGTTTATGTTAAACAACCAATTGAGTTTGTGAAACATGACGAAAAGAGAAAGGTGTACAGGCTGCATAAAGCCCTGTATGGATTGAAACATGCCCCAAGAACTCAGAATACGAAGATTGATAGTTTTCTAAGGGGGAAGGAATTTGTGAAGTGCACAACTGAACATGAAGTATATGTAAGAAGAAGCAATAGTGAATTTATTATACTATGTCTCTATGTCGATGACTTGCTAATAACAGGTAGTTGCAAGAAGGAGATCAAAGACTTCAAAGGTGATCTCAACAAGGAATTCGAAATGTCTGATCTGGATAACATTTCATATTTCCTTGGCATCGAATTCCACAAGAGCAGTAGAGGTTTGATGATGCATAAAAGAAGATATGAAGGAGAAATTCTTAAGAGATTTGAGATGGAAGAATTCAACTCGACTTCGACACATGCAGAACAAAGGTTGTTACTTTTAAAAGATGCAGAAGAAGATGATGTTGACCCAACACAATACAGAAAACTTATTGGGTCATTAAAATACATTTGTCACACAAGGCATAACTTAGTATACAATGTAGGTATGGTAAGTAGATTCATGCAGAAGCCAAAGGTATCATATCTAGCAGCGGCGAAGAAGATACTAAGTTATCTCAAAGAAACTATCGACTATGGCATTTTATTTCCTGCAGTGTAAAAGGGAAAAGAATGCAAGTTAGTGGGATACACTGATTCGAGTTGGTGTAGTGATTCCGAGGATCGAAAATCCACAACATGATATGTGTTTAGGCTAGATGGTGCACCAGTTGCTTGTAGTTAGAGAAAGGAACCATTAGTAGCATTATTATCATGCAAATCAGAAGACATAACTGCTTATCTTTGTGTATGTCAAGCAACTTGGATGGTGAACTTGGTCGAAGAGATAACAGGGAAAGATCATGGAGAAATTAACATGAAGATCAACAATATGTAAGCTATCAATCTGGCGAAGAACCCAATAGCTCACGGTCGAAGGAAGCACATCGAAATGAGATTCCACTATCTTCGAGAGCATGTAGCAGAAGGGAAGATGAACTTGGAACACTACAAAGTTGAAAATCATATTTGCAGACATCGTGACGAAGGGAGTGCAAGTCCAAGTATTTCGAAGACTAAGAGCTATAAAGAATATAAATAGTTTAGACAAAATGAATTAGGTGGTGTGTTAAATTGTAATTCATGTGTAATGAAACTATGTGTGTCGAAGAGTTAGAGGTTGTCGAAGCAGGTTGCTCAATGGAAACCATTGCCCAGTCGAAGAGCTTGTGGATCGAAGCAGGCTACACACAGATTTAATTTGGTTTTAGATTTATATTTGATTTAGATCTAAAATAGATAGATTTGATTTAATTATAAAATATGTATTTTGGGCTTTCATACTTTTGGGCTTTGGCTTAGGGAGCAAGCTAACCTAAATCTATAAATAGAGGGAGTAACCCCTATTCTTGTAATCAAGTCAATTAAGTTGTATTCATAGAATTTACAGTTACAAGTGAATAAGAAGTTTTCCATAGTTTGTGGGTAGAAAGAAACTCTGTAGAAAAATATTTGTCTTTCTTTTTTCATATTTTTTTATAGTTATTGTGTGGTGATAACAATCTTGTTCGTCAAGATTGATAGAAATTCATTATAGATTTTGGTGGATTTCCAACAATCCTTACTAGTTTATTTGCCTAATTACTATCCCTAGGTTAACCTCACTCAATACCACAAGATTTTAATCATTTATCATACCTTCAACACAAACATACAATCATAATATAGTTCATAAAGCACATATGATAATCATCATCATTAACCATGTTATACTTGGTCTATAATCATGGTTTTTGTTTACCAGATAGTAGAGCATTATACTAGCTTTCCAACGCATCCGACCATGCCTTAAACAGAGTTACAAAACTAATTTTATAGTGAAAACAAAGGAAGCAATCGATTTCACATAGGTTCAATGGACTGTCCAAAACTTCCCCAACTCTATGCCAAACGTGAAATTTGAAAATATCGGCATGCAAATCGATTGCCACGGTGTGCAATCAATTATAACTGTAGAAAAATCATAAAATCTTCAAATATTCATGAAGACAATCGATTGGTTCATCACTACAATCGACCGTCACTGCAATTTTCCCCAAAAACATAACTTTTAAACACACCCCTTTCCAACATCAATAATCCTAAACCATTCCAAAATAATACCAAACAACATAATCATCACAACAAATATATAACAACAACTAGAACATATGTATATTAGCTTAAACAAGCAAAGGAACTCAAGTAAAACATGTGTCATTAGCAATTATCATGATTAAAGCATAAACATGAAAACCCTAAGTTCCTAATCCATGAAATTCTTCCCCCAAAAGGTAAACTATCTAGAATCCACCTCTAATAAGATGATTGATGATGAAGAAAATGAGTTGGTTTGGCTTTGACCCAAACTTCTTCTTCCACTTCCAAGCTTTCTTCCTCTTTCTCCTCTTCTTTTATCTTCTTCTTTCTATTTCTCTTGTTTCTCTTCTTACTATTAAAATAAAAGAGTGGTTGGTAAGACTAGGAGAAAATAAAATATCTTAAAGGGATATTTCATTTCCTAAAGAGCAATTGACTATTCATTAATGTTACCAAAATGTTCCTTTCTTACAAATTAATAAAGATCAACCTTACGGAGAAAGAATTAAACTCATATGAGTTCACTAATTATTCTATTTGTCTCAATTGGCAAGTATTAGAGCACATAGGAACTGAATATGTCTCAACTGATAACAAATAAAGTATATAGAAATTCCATTTTTCTCAATTGACAACAGTTAGAACACTTAAGAGGATATGAAATATTTTTCAACCTTTTTCCATCGATCACAAAAATGGAATATTACAAAAGCTTCAAATAAAATAAATCTATAAGTACACCAAAAAAATAATAACGTGAAAAAAATAATACTCAGACCAATCACAAATATAATATGATTTTCCAGTTCACTTTATCCTTGTGATTTATTGATACAAGCTTTTTCTTTTAGTTTGGATTATAACAATCATGGTATATCCTTTCTTTCAACCCATGCTCTTTTATCTATCAAAACAATATATATTGTTGATTTGAAACAAAAGACCAATAATTGAAAGAGAGAGTATTCAATGTTGTTTGTCAAAGAGAATCTTTATTGCAGTCATGTTGCCTATGAATGACACTCCTTTTCTTATTTTACAAATTCTATATATATATATATATATATATATATATATATATATATATATATATATATATATATATATATATATATATATATATATATATATATATATATATATATATATATATATATATATATATATATATATATATATATATATATATATATATATATATATATATATATATATATATATATATATATATATATATATATATATATATATATAATTTTTGCATTACTATCTCAAAATTTTGATTTTAAACTCTAACCTTAAACTAAGCTTGTTATAATAAAAAACTTTTTATTTTTTAAAAGAATAAAATCTATTTGAGTTTAAAATTGTTATATTTAAAACAAAATTCCAAAACACTTGGGATGCACATATATTGATTAATAATATATAAGTATTGTGTATTGCAAGTTAGCTAGCTAATCCATTAATATAAGTCATATTTTTTTGTTGTCATATAGTATATGAATTTTCTAATTTTTGATATTCAATTTTACTTTTTATATTTATTTATTTTTAAATTATTTAATTTTAAAATTTAATGTTGAATATATATATATATATATATATATATATATATATATATATATATATATATATATATATATATATATATATATATATATATATATATATATATATATATATATATATATATATATATATATATATATATATATATATATATATATATATATATATATATATATATATATATATATATATATATATATATATATATATATATATATATATATATATATATATATATATATATATATATATATATATATATATATATATATATATATATATATATATATATATATATATATATATATATATATATATTAGTGAAACTATGAGAGAAAGTATAAAACCCAACTTGAAGTTATTTTAAGATATAAACGTTCTGAAATAATAAATAAATAAATTAACAATGATATCACTATTTATCTTTTTTTCAAAACTGAAATAGTTTTCAACCTTTTCGCGATTTTATTTTCCATCGATCGCAAAATAGAATATTATAAAACCTCTAAATCAAAATAGATCCATAAACATACCAAAAAAAATCAATAACGTGAAACAATCCACAAAAATAATACGCTTTACTAATTTATCTTATCCTTGTGATTTATCAAAACAATACATATTGTTGAGTTGAAACAAAAGATCAATGGTTGAAAGAGAGTATTTAATGTTCTTTGTAATCTTTCTCGCAATCATGTTGTCACCTATTTTTTTCGTTTTACAATTTCTATATATAGAATTTTTTCATTGGTATATAAAATTTTAGTTCTAAACTCTAGCCTTAAATTAAGCTTGTTATTAAAAAAACTATTTTAAAAGAAATAATCAATAAAATCTATTTGAGTTTAAATTTTTTATATTTAAAACAAAATTATAAAAAATTTGGGATACATGTTTATTTATTAATAATTTACTACTTATTGTTTGTTGAAAGTTAGCTATCTAATCCATCAATATAGATCATATTCCTTTGTTGTCATAATACATGAAAATTTTTAATTTATGATATTCAATGTCTTTTTTTATATTTAATTATTTTGTATATAAACTATGGATATCAGATAAAATGTATCAAAAGAATTTTCCGATCTTTTTCAAAAAAAAAAAAACATATAAAATTTAAGTTCTGTAATAAAATAAATTATAAAGTAAATGTATAGATACAAATTAATTGAACTCGAAAATCTCTCATTTTTGTTTTAGTTTATTGGCATAAGCATAGTGAAATAAAGTTGTCAAATCTCAATAACTTAATAGTAACTTTATTCAAAGTTAAGAAAATATTTTTACTCACCCAAGATATTAACTTTATTCAAATCATTTAATTTCAATCATAAAAATATCAAAATTAAATTTATAAAATAAAAAATATATATCCAATTAAAAATATGTTTTATTTTTTATTTGAAAAATCATTATATATATTTAGAATAATTTAAAATACTTTTTTATTTTAAATATTAAATTTGAATACATCCCAAATTCGGAAACCCTAAGAAATTTTTGATTGAGTATATTTATAATTTTCATGAGGCCAATTTATGATATCTATCTTGCACTACTAAAATCACTATATAAATTTGAGAAAACAAACTACTATCAAACATACAAAATAACCCCTTGTCCTCGTTTCTAATAAGAAACTTTTGCTATCACACGAATTCTGTCTGAATTCACATTACATGTTTATCAAATCATTATTTATAAAATTTGAATTTATTTTTCAATTGATTAACATTCACATAGTTATAAATATAGGCTGGTTATACGCACCAATGATTCTCTAACTTTAATTATATAAAACATCAATAAAAGAAAGATTTTAAAGATGAACAATAAAATAAACAGTCTACCGCTGATATCTTATAGATACGTTCACATCTATCTGTGGATACATGTGCTATCGTGTGAGTTCAGTCTGAATTCATATTACGCGCCGCAATATCTCATTTGTCAATTCTTGAATTTGTTTTACAATCTATTAACATTAACGTAATTATAAATATAGATTAATAAAATGATTTAGATGTGTTAGTATCAATATTTATGACTTGTCAATTTAAAATTAATATAATAAATATTTTTTATGTGGTTTTTCTATTAAATTTCTAAAAAATATATTGTGGGAACTTTTTTTACAAAAGAAATGTTGATTTATATAATTAATAAACATTCTTCGATAGACAATCTATAGTCTATGAGATCTATGTCTCCAATGACTTTTATAAGGTAAATTTTTTTTAGTCCTATTGATATATAAAATTGAACACTCCAAAAAAAATATATCAATAACAAAGTATAATGAAATTATCATAAAAAAACTGACCATTAACTCACATAAACTATCTACTATCTACATGGAAAGAAACCATCCATAAGTTATTTACCAATTTAGATGCTAATAATTATGATGGAAATATAGAAATGCCAAAACAGTAAAATATTATTTTGAAAAATTGGTATTTAAACCTCATCGTTGCAGCTGAACCACCAATATTTATCTCATCAAAAATATGTTTCAAAGATGGATCTTCTTTGATGCTTTCTATTCTCTGTTCGAGCTGATCATCTTTATTTGACGGATTAGTAAAATTTTCAAGAATGAAAAACATAGATGGATCGTGTGATGGACGACATATACAACGTAAAAAAACAAGTAGATGTCCATAACAAATATTATAAAGAGAGAATTCATTCCTCAACTAATATTAACCATCTCAATATCAATCTCCCCTAGATTACAACTCACCGTAACATTTGTTCTATAACATTATGTTTTGATTGTTCAAGATTGATTTCACATATTCATTGCACTACAAATACATAATATAGTTAAAATAGTTAAAACTACAGTTCTCAAAAATAGTGAAGGATAATATTTGTCATTTTGCTTTATTTTATCCTCAAAGTAGATAAGGTATTTGAGTCTCTCTGAGGCTTCGATGACAGACTCTCCTTAGCCAAAACCACTACTTCTCATGTACCTTTCATCATATGGACTAAAACTGTTAAATTGTAATCCTATGTGTCAAAATTATGTGTCGAAAAGATTTGATTTGTTTTAAATTTAAATAGATTTAATTTAAGTCTAGAATAAATTAGATTTGATTTAGTAACAAAAAGATATTTTGGGCTTTGGGCTTAGGGTGTAAGCTCAATTATAAATAGAGGGAGTAACCCCTATTTTTGTAAGCAAGTCAAGCAAGTCATTCACAGTATTTTGCAGTTGCAAAGTGAATAAGAAAATTTTCACAGTTTGTGAGCAGAGAGAAACTCTGCAGAAATTATTTGTCTTGTCTTTTTTTCTTTGTTTATCTCATAGTTAAATTGTCATTGTGGTAGAAATTCATCATAGACTTTAGTGGATTTCCAACATCTGGTATCAAGAGCTTTGTTTCGATTCAAGGGAAGTGTTAATCAAGAACGATTGAAGAATTCACGATGACAAGTTATGGGAATGCAAATTATCCAACAACCCTACCAATTCTGAAAGTTGACAACTATGAGAATTGGTGCAAACAGATGAAAGTCTTATTCAGGTGTCAAGGTCTTTGGGACCTTGTAAAAGATGTAGTCGAAGCGCTTGGAGAAAACACTTCAGAAGAAGAAAAGAAGAAATATATAGAATCTGAGAAGCTGAGTTATAAAGTATTATTTATAATTCATCAATGTGTCAGCCCAAACAATTTCGAAAATGTTAGTGATTCAGAATCTGCAAAAGAAGCTTGGGAAATCCTTGAGAAGTCTTTTGGAGGCGCTGAGAAAGTGAAAGAAGTGAGGTTACAAACTCACAAAAGGACCTATGAACTGCTTCAGATGGAAGACAGTGAAAGCATATCTGATTTCTTCACCAGAGTTACAAAACTAGTAAATCAAATCAAGATATGTGGAGAAGCGTTAACAACAAGAGCTGTTGTGTCGAAGATCTTGAGATCTTTAGCTCCTAAGTTCGACCACATAGTGGTGGCGATAGAAGAGGGGAAAGACTTGTAGAAATTGACAAAGGAAGAGCTTCAAGGGACGCTTGAATCTCATGAACAAAGAATGAACGAAATTGCTGCAGGAAAATCGAAGAGTGATGTGGCCTTGCAGGCACATTCAACAAAAGAGACCAAAGGCAAATGAAAGTGTTTTGACAGAGGTAGAGGTGGCTACAACAAATCAAATGGTAGAGGAAACCAGATTGAAGGAAACATGTCGAATCAAAGAAGACCATACCAAGGCAACCAAATAGGCGGTGTTGCAAATAGAGGAAGAGGTGGTGGTCGAAAACCTGATAAGAGTCACATTAAATGTTACAATTGTCAGAAGTATGGTCACTATTTGAGTGATTGTCTAGAAAAATGAAAGAATCAAGAAAGTGATGCAAAGCTTGCAAAACATGAAGAAGAAGAGATGATGATGATGGTCACAACAAGAGATGAAGATAGATTCAAGGACCAATGGCACTTGGATTCAGGATGTTCATCACATATGTCTGGAAGGAAAGACTGATTCGTCAATATAAAACCCTCAATGAAAAATATGGTAAAATTTGCAAATGACAATACCCTAGAAGCTGAAGGTATTGGTGATGTTATGATCATGAGGAAAGATGGCAAGAGGTCAGTAATTTCCAATGTATTGTACATACCAGACATGAAGAGAAATTTGCTCAGTATACGGCAATTGGTCGAAAAGAATTATAAAGTGTCAATAGAAGATAAGATGATGAGAGTCGTTGATGCAAATGGGAGATTAATCTTGAAGGCTCATATGTCTCAAAATCGAACCTTCAAGATTGAACTAAATGTGATGAAACACAAGTGCCTTCCGACTGCAGCTAGTAGAGATGAATGGATATGGCATTATAGACTAGGCCATCTCAACTTCAGAGACATCAGAGATTTGAAGAGAAGAAATGTGGTTTCAAGATTTCCAGAAATTGACATTCCAAACGAGGTATGTGAGGAATGTGTGCAGGCGAAGCAACACAAGAATAGCTTCAGCAAGGATGTAGGAAGCAGATCGAAGGCTAGTCTTGAAGTCATATACTCTAATGTATGTGGACCAATCCAGGTGGATTCGATGGGAGGTAACAAATACTTTGTTACATTCATAGATGATTTCAGTCGAAAGCTATGGACTTACCTGATCAAGAAGAAAAGTGAAGTGATCGAAGTATTTATCAAGTTTAAGTCTATGGTCGAAAGACAAAGTGGTCGAAAGCTCAAAGTTTTGAGGACTGATGGTGGTGGAGAATATGTGTCGAAAGACTTCAACAGATTATGTGAAAAGGAAGGGATTATGCATGAGGTGGTGCCACCCTATACTCCACTACAAAATGGAATTGCAGAAAGGAAAAATCGAACCATCATGAATATGGTGAGAAGTATGTTGAAAGGCAAGAATTTACCTAAAGAGTTTTGGGGTGAAGCTGTTTCAACTGCAACATACATTTTGAACAGATGTCCTACAAAGAAGATAGAAGGAATTACTCCAGAAGAATGTTGGTCTGGTGTGAAGCCTAGCTTGAGTCATCTGAAGGTATTTGGATTTATTGCACATAGACATGTGCCAGATCAGTTGAGAAGAAAACTTGATGATAAGTCAAGTCAAATGATTCTAGTTGGATATCATTCGACAGGAGGCTACAAGTTGTTCGATCCAGTGAAAAAGCAGATTGTGATCAGCAGGGACGTGATCATAGATGAGTTTAAAGAATGGGATTAAATTGAAAATATCAAGAAAGATTCAGTGGGAATCCTTCTTGAAGAGCCAAAAACTCAAGTCAAAAGAGAAGTTCGACAAGAGGAACCAGCAGATATACCAAGTACAAGCAGGTCTCAAAGAGCAAGACGCATGCCTGCAAGATTGCAAGATTGTGTGATTACATCAGATGATGTAATAGATAATGAAGGTGAGCTGGTACATTATGCTTTCTATGCAGATGTCGAACCCATTAATGCAGCTGAAGCATTAAAGAATTCGAAGTGGGTGAAAGAAATGAACGAAGAAGTAAAGTCTATCGAAGACAACAACACTTGGTCACTTGTCGAATTGCCTCAAGGCAAGAAGGCAATTGATGTCAGGTGGGTATACAAAGTGAAAACGAATTCGAAAGGTGAAGTAACTCGACACAAAGCAAGACTTATGGCGAAAGGATTTCTATAGAAAGAAGGAATAGACTTCGATGAAGTTTTTGCACCTGTTGCTAGGATCGAAACAATCAGGTTGGTTGTTGGTCTAGCAGAAATAAACAGTTGGCACATATGTCAGATTGACGTGAAGTGTGCATTCCTAAATGGACCCTTAGATGAAGAAGTCTATGTTAAACAACCAGTTGGATTTGTGAAACATGACGAAGAAAGAAAGGTGTACAGGCTACATAAAGCCCTGTATGGATTGAAACAAGCTCCAAGGGTTTGGAATAAGAAAATTGATAGTTTTCTAAGGGAAAAGGAATTTGTGAAGTGCACAACTGAACATGGAGTATATGTAAGAAGAAGCAAGAGTAAATTGCTTATACTTTTTCTCTATGTAGATAATTTGTTGATAACAGGTAGCTGTAAAAGTGAGATCAAAGACTTCAAAGGTGATCTCAACAAGGAATTCGAAATGTATGATTTGGGTGAGATTTCATATTTCCTTGGTATCGAATTCTACAAGAGCAGTAGAGGTTTGATGATACATCAAAGAAGATATGCAGGAGAAATTCTCAAGAGGTTTGAGATGGAAGAATGCAACTCAACTTCGACACCTGCAGAATCAAGACTGCAACTATCGAAAGATGCAGATGAAGATGATGTTGATCCAACCCAATACAGAAGACTTATTGGATCATTGAGATACCTTTGTCATACAAGGCCTGACTTAGCATATAGTGTAGGTATGGTAAGTAGATTCATGCAGAAGGCAAAGGTATCAGATCTAGTAGCAGTGAAGAGGATACTAAGGTATCTCAAAGGAACTTTTGATTATGGCATTTTGTTTCCTGCAGTTGATAAAGGAAAAGAATGCAAGTTAGTGGGATACACTGATTCGAGTTGGTATAGTGATGCTGAAGATCGAAAGTCAACAGCAGGATATGTGTTTATGCTAGGTGGTGCACCAGTTGCTTGGAATTCAAGAAAGGAACCAGTAGTGGAATTATCATCATGCGAAGCAGAATACATAACTGCTTCTCTTTGTGCATGTCAAGCAACTTGGTCGAATAGATAACAGGGAAAAATCATGGAGCAATTACCATGAAGATAGACAGCATGTCAGCTATTAATATGGCGAAAAACCCAATAACACATGGTCGAAGTAAGCACATTGAAATGAGGTTCCATTATCTTCGAGAGCAGGTAGCAGATGAGAAGATGAATTTGGAACACTGCAGATCTGAGAATCAGATTGCAGACATCATGACGAAGGGAGTGCAAGTTGAAGTATTCAGAAAACTAAGAGTCATGATAAATATAGATAGTTTAGACACAATGAATTAGGTGGTGTGTTAAATTGTAATCCAATGTGTCGAAACTATGTGTCGAAAAGATTTGATTTATTTTAGATTTAAATAGATTTGATTTAAGTCTAGAATAAATTAAATTTGATTTAGTAACAAAAAGATATTTTGGGTTTTGGGCTTAGGGTGTAAGCTCAGTTATAAATAGAGGGAGTAACCCCTATTTTTGTAAGCAAGTCAAGCAAGTCATTCACAGTATTTTGCAGTTGCAAAGTGAATAAGAAAGTTTTCACAGTTTTTTTAGCAGAGAGAAACTCTGCAGAAATTATTTGTCTTGTTTTCTTTTCTTTGTTTGTCTCATAATTAAATTGTCATTGTGGTAAAAATCCATCATAGACTTTGGTGGATTTCAACAAAAACCACTTCTTAAAACTATAATTATGTTTGTACTATCAAGAATTTCATCAAAGACTACCCAAGATATTAATCCAGGAAAATGGACCCAAACTTAAGGTGAATTTTTATCTCTGTAAACTGTAAGACCAAGAGAGTTTAAAGCATTGACCATAATTTTTCATTCTCCGCGTAGTAATCAATAAGGGACTTCACACCATGAGAAAATTTCGAAAACATTATAATTTCAACACAAAATTTTGAAAAAGAGACATTCCATTCTCTTGCTGTATGATAATTTCAAAATTTTACATGTTTCATTGGAAATTTAAAATATTTGTACAATCACTTGATAGCTTATAAATAAAATTATCGAGTTAGATATTCTGCATACATTAGAAAAAAACTTAATAATAGGATAACGAATTAATCAAAATCTTATACAACTACGCAAAACGAATCATGCACACGTACCTATAGTTATTCACATATGTAACCTGAGCTGCATCGTGACCGCCCTTACATCGCCACAGCCTTTTTGAATGACTTCTATTTATTCTTACATATCAATAAACATATTCGTACATATTTTGTTATATTTTTTCTTACCTGTCAATAACCATACTTAGTATACATGATCCTATAAACCAACTGCATAATGTGTTCTTAGAGTATTGATAATAAAGTATCTCTACTTAACCATTTTAGAATTATCCTTTCAACCTGATGATAATTTGTTACATGTTTGTTAAGCAGTCAATGATTTCAATAAATAAATTACATTCGCTAAAACTATTATCAACTAGATGTGATATTGTTGGAAATCTTGGTATGATGTAAACTTGGAGTGGGAGTTGGAATGCTTTAATGATATTAAATGGGCAATAAATGAGCACAAGTAAGAACTAGTATGAAAGTGAATTTGAAAAGATTCATTTTAGTCTCACATAGGAGGGATTATAAATACTAGTAGTGTATATATATTCCAACTTGATCAATTGGGTTAGGCCCCAAGGGGCACCCCAATTTTGTAAAGGAGTGAGGACACACCCATGAGTCATCTAGACACACGCGCGCGCGCCGCCGTCCGTCCGGCCGGCTCGGTCCGTGAGACTTGCTGACCAAGTAAAATAACGACCACCTTTGACTGGGTCAATTCCACCTCTCCCACGATTCTCTCCCACTAGACCTGTTCCATTCAGTTGGAATTTTTTACTTATAAATTGAGTTGTTTCGGTTCATTTGTGCAGTTCCAGAATTTACTACTACAATTCTCTCTTCTCTCTCTCTCTCTACTCCCTTCATCTAGAATTTTTCTTCTCTCTTATTTTCGACTGGATCTCTCCAGATCCAGATACTAAGACTGGTTAACTACCATCCGAAGGTGTCATTTTACAAACGACTAATTATAGTGCAAGTAATTGTCGTACTTTGAACGAGCTGTTTTATCCTGGAGGCGTCGTCGAAACTCGACTGCTTTGCATTAATATTGGTAGTACGACGAAACGTCTTAAAGAAAGCGACCTAGTACGCGACTCGTCCCGATAGTTTTCCTTTGTCCCATTTTTAAATCCGGTTTTTACAATTTTAAGACGTTTTCTTAACTGCCATGGCTACTGAGGAAATTATCGGTACTAACGCTGTCGCTTCTGTCTCTGACAAACCATTTAAGTTTTAGGGTTCCAATTTCAAACGTTGGCAAGCTAAGATGAAAATTTTCTTAACTTTAAAGAAGGTTGCCCACGTTCTGACTAAGGATATCCCTGTTGCTCCATCTGGATCAAACGAACTAAGTAATGGTAAATCAACCGTGGAATCAGACGGAACTTCTAAAACGTCTGACTTAAACTCTGTTGCTAAAGCAGCGGCATATAACTTACAGCTCCAAAAAGAAATCACCTTATGGCAAGAAAATGACTACCTCTGCAAAAATCACATTTTGAACAGTCTTGCTGATGATCTCTATGATTACTACAACAATTACAAGACCGCTAAACAGGTATGGGAGGCTCTGCAGAAGAAATATGATACTGAAGAAGCAGGTACCAAAAAATATGCTGTCAGCCACTACTTGAATTACAAAATGGTGGATGAAAGGTCTGTGGAAGCTCAAAGCCACGAATTACAGAAGATTGCTCATGAAATCATAACTGAAGGTATGCCCCTCAATGAACAATTTCAGATTGCTGTTATAATTGACAAGCTGCCTCCTGGTTGGAAAGAGGAAGCTCGAGAGTTTGATTACCCGCCTTCGAATTGAAGAGGAAGCTCGAAGATAAGATCAGAAAGATGAAGTCTTAGTTGTTTCAAACAACAAAAAGAAATTCGGTGCAGTTCTGAAGCCTATGGGCAAACCTTTAAAGAATCAGAACCGTAATACTGTGAACCAAATTAAGAATGGGAATCCCTCTAGGGCCCCATATGCTCCAATTCCTAGGCAGCAACCACCACCCCAGAGAAATGATGCTCCGGTTTTCACTTGCTACAATTATGGGAAACCGGGTCATATGTCTAAGAAATGTAAGAGCAGGCCTAAATCTGCTACTGGCCCAAATGCACAGGTTAACCTGATTGATGAGCAATTAATTGCTATGATCACTGAAGTCAACATGGTTGATGGAAGTGATGGTTGGTGGATAGACACTGGCGCCTCTCGTCATGTTTGTAATGATCGTGCTATGTTTAAGACATACATGAATACTGAAGATAAGAAAGTGTTGTTGGGAGATGCCCACACCACTAATGCTGCTGGAATTGGAGATGTTGAGCTGAAGTTCACTTCAGGAAAGACCTTGATCTTGAAGGACGTCATGCACGTTCCTGAAATTAGGAAGAATCTTGTTTCTGGTTTCCTTTTAAATAAGGTTGGGTTTAGTCAAACTATAGGGGCAGATTTGTACACCATCACTAAGAATGGTATTTTTGTTAGGAAAGGGTACGCCATTGATGGCATGTTTAAATTAAATGTTGATTTGAATAAAATTTGTCCTTCTGTTTATTTTCTATGTGATTTTAATATTTGGCATGCTAGACTTTGTCACGTTAATAAGCGAATTATGTATAATGCAAGAAACTTAGGCCTGATCCCTAAACTAAATGTCAATGATTCAAATAAATGTGAATATTGTACTCAAGCTAAGATAATTAAGACATCACATAAATCAATTCTAAGAGAATTTGATCCCCTAGATCTTATACACTCTGATATATGTGAATTAGATGGAACTTTAACTAGGAACAGTAAACGTTATTTTATCATTTTTATTGATGATTGTTCTGATTATACTTATGTATACTTAATGAAGAATAAAAGTGAAGCACTTGATATGTTTAAGTTGTATGTAACCGAAATTGAAAATCAACTTAGTAAGAAGATCAAGAGACTTCGTAGTGATAGGGGAACTGAATATGACTCTGCTCTATTTAATAATTTTTATAAAGAACATGGAATTATACATGAAACGACTATATTATATTCTCCTGAAATGAATGGTAAAGCAGAAAGAAAGAATAGAACTCTTACTGAACTTGTTGTTGCAATTATGATGAATTCTGGTGCTGCACCTCACTGGTGGGGGGAAATTTTATTGACTGTTTGCTATGTCCTGAATAGAATCCCCAAGTCAAAATGTAATATCTCTCCTTACGAGATATTAAAGAAAAGACAACCAAACATGTCTTATTTGAGAACTTGGGGCTCTCTGGCTTATGTCAGAATTTCGGATCCGAAACGAGTTAAACTCGCTAGCCGAGCATATGAATGTGTTTTCATTGGATATGTAGCAAACAGTAAAGCATATAGGTTTTATGACCTAATAGCAAAAGTGATCATAAAATAAAATGGTGTTGATTTCTATGAAGACAAATTTCCCTTCAAATTGAGAAATAGTGGGGGCATACAATCGAGTCACACTCATGTGATAAGAAGCACAGAATGCAACGACAATATAAAAACAGAACTTCGACGAAATAAACGAGTAAGAGTCACTAAAGACTATGGGCCTGACTATGCGGCTTATAATGTAGAAGAAGATCCAATGAATCTTCAAGAAGCCTTGTCTTCTCTGTATGTTGATTTATGGCAAGAGGCTATCAATGATGAGATAGAATCTCTAGAATCCAATAAGACCTGGAACTTAGTAGACTTGCCTCCTGGTTGCAAACCAATTGGTTGTAAATGGGTTTTGAAAAGGAAACTAAAACCTGATGGAACTATTGATAAATACAAGGCTCGCCTTGTTGCCAAGGGTTTTAGACAAAGAGAAAATATAGATTTCTTCGACACCTTTTCTCCTGGCACTAGAATTACATCCATTAGGGTACTTATTTCAATAGCTGCTATTTATAACTTAATAGTACACCAAATGGATGTTAAAACAACTTTTTTAAATGGTGACTTAGAAGAAAAAATCTATATGGAACAACCGGAAGGGTTTGTAATCTATGGACAAGAAAACAAGGTCTGTAAGTTAAATAAGTCGTTGTATGGACTAAAACAAGCTCCTAAGCAATGGCATGAAAAATTTGATAACTTAATGATATCAAGTGGGTGCAAAGTGAATGAAAGTGACAAATGCGTTTACTATAAATCTGAGAATCGCATATGCACTATCATATGTCTTTATGTTGACGATCTACTCATATTTGGATCTAACATTCAGACCATTAATGATGTGAAATCATTGTTGTGCAATAACTTTGATATGAAAGATCTCGGAGAAGCAAATGTGATCCTTGGCATCAAGATCACGAGATCCGAACAAGGAATTTATTTGGATCAATCACATTATGTGGAGAAGATCTTAAAGAAATATAATTACTTTGAATGTAAACCTGCATGCACACCATATGATCCAAGTGTGAAACTATTTAAGAACACTGGAGAAAGTGTCAGACAATCAGAATATGCGAGCATCATTGGCAGTCTTAGGTATGCCACTGATTGTACTAGACCCGACATTGCATATGTCGTAGGATTGTTATGCAGGTTTACAAGTCGACTGAGTAAAGAGCACTGGAAACCTATTGAACGAGTCATGAGGTACCTCAAAAGCACCATGGATCTCGGCCTACATTATCAGAAGTTTCCAGCTATACTAGAAGGGTAGAGTGATGCAGATTGGAATACTTTGTCAGATGATTCCAAATCTACTAGTGGCTATATATTTAGCATAGCTGGAGGAGCTGTATCTTGGAAATCAAAGAAACAAACTATTCTAGCTCAGTCCACAATGGAATCTGAGATGATAACACTAGCCACAACTAGTGAAGAAGTAAGTTGGTTGAGATGCTTGCTAGCTGAGATCCCTTTATGGGAAAAACCTATGCCAATAGTGTTGATCCACTGCGATAGTACCACGGCTATTGCAAAAATTGAGAACCGTTACTATAATGGTAAAAGACGTCAAATAAGAAGGAAGCACAGAACTATTAGAGACTGTATCTCTAAAGGAGCTGTAAGAGTGGATCATATACGCAATGATGAAAATTTAGCAGATCCTTTGACGAAAGGATTAGCTAGAGAGAAAGTCCATAATACATCCAAAAGGATGGGACTAATGCCTACAAATAAATGAGTTGCTCATAATGGTAACCCGACCTAGATGACTGGAGATCCCCAGAAATAGGTTCAATGGGTAATAACAAGTTATGAGTAATATGAGATGATCATGCAAATAAAGCATGATTCCTGAAGTAATAAGAGGATGAGGTAATAAAAGCTCTTAATGAGATCTATACTCTGTATGAGGGAGTACCTAGGCTACAGGAGTACTCTTTATAGACTCACCTTTGTGATTGTGGAACTTGGGTCGGTTCCTATGGAATTATAAGGCAGGATTCCTAGAGCCTTCACTAAACCGGGATATGCGTGCAGGGCCATTAAAGCACGGGCTATTAGAATACACCTTAAGAAAAGGTTGTGTGTGGGTCTGATGTCTGAGATAGAGTTCAAGACAATAGTGTCACTCTTGTTGAATCAGAATCCTACTTGCTACGCAAAGGTTCAAATCGTAGACACCTTTGCTTATGCACAATCTTAGAAACGTTTGCCGTACTTCTAAAAATCACCTTTTAAATTCAAGTGGGGGATTGTTGGAAATCTTGGTATGATGTAAACTTGGAGTGGGAGTTGGAATGCTTTATTGACATTAAATGGGCAATAAATGAGCACAAGTAAGAACTAGTATGGAAGTGAATTTGAAAAGATTCATTTTAGTTCCACATAGGAGGGATTATAAATACTAGTAATGTATATATATATTCCAACTTGGCCAATTGGGTTGGGCCCCAAGGGGCACCCTGTTGTACCCCAAAATTTGCCCTCTCATATTCTTCAGAAATTGCCAAGCCAAGCTTCAAAATCTCCCCAAAGGTTGCACAGTTCAAGGGCCTCATAAGCAGTCAAAATTAGGGTTTTTGTTCTGATCAAGAAAATGAAGTTTCCAAGGGTCCAATCAAGTCCCACATGCCTATAAATATGGTCAAGCATCCTCATACCAAGTTTCAAGACTTTCAGCACAAAATTGCACAGTCAAAAACCCTAATTGCACTACAGTCAACTGTAGGGGCAAAATGGTCATTTGACAGTCAAAAGTTCAAATTTTTGGTCAACATCTTATTTTGAAGCCACAAACATCATTTGATCAATTCTTGATCATGATTCTCAAAGAATGGCTCAAAAATCATCAAGGTGTCAAAAGTTTCTATTTTTGGACAGCTGAAAAGTCAACTGTAACTTGACCAAGGCATAACTTTTTCATGGTTCATCAGAAAAATCCCATCCAATGCTCATTTTGAAGGGGAGGACATTTCCTACAACTCATCTTCACACTCCAAGTCCAAGAAATGCTCTCACAAAAAGTTATCAATTTCAACATTATAGGTCATTTTCAAAAGTCAACAAAAAGGGACTTTAAGTCAAAGACCATAACTTGAGATTGGTAAATCAAAATGACATGGGACCAAGGACATTGTTTAGAGGACTTCAAGACCTTTCTAAAATGTCCAAGAACATGATCAAAGCTTAAAAATTGAGCAAGATATGCATTGGAGAAGTTGGGAAATTTTTATGAAATGGTCAAAATCATTTATCCTTGGAATTTCATTTTTGACAAAAGGGGCCCACTTTTTCCACTTGAATTAACTTGGCCATGCTTCCCACGTGTCCCACCTTTTATTTCAAATTTTTTAATTAATTTTTTCATTTTTTATTGATTTTATTAGATTTAATTAATTTTAAATCTTTTAAAATCAAAGGAAAATCAAAAAGCCTAATTAAAGAAGATATTTGACTTTGATGGACCTTGAATTACCATTAAGCATGTGCCAAATTCGTGCATGGGGCCAAAGAGAGCAAGAATTCAAAAATGATTCAAAAATGGAAATTTGGTTATGGAGGTTTATGGAGAATCTTGAAATTGAATGCTATGCATTATGGAGCCATAATTCCTCTTCATACATGTTGCATAAGACCTAAGCAAGTGATCAAAAACAAGATTGAGGGCTAAGCTGCGCAAGAGGACTAAAAGCAAACTCACATTTTTTGCCACATTTTTGAAAACTGAAAACAAGGTTAGAGGTTGATTCAAGGCAAAAGAGTTGTTCAAACACCTTCCTTGAGGATCATAGAATGTTTTCCAATCATTCCCTAAGTCCCATACTCAAGAAAACACGAAATCACCATTGAAGTTGGTAAGGAAAATTCCAGAATCATTTTCCATCATTCATGCATTTTTAACCTGTTTCATTGTTGTTTTTGTGTTTAGAATGATGTTTGCAAGCTAACAGCATAGTTTGATTGGAGTTTCATGCCAAAACGAAGAATCCACCATGTGAGCATATTAGGGTTTCGTGAAAATTGATTTAGGGGTTTCCAAACCTTGAACAATTGGCACATGAGACCTAGACTATCCAACTCAGCGCTCTTAGACGAACACAAAATGACCATCGCGCCTAATTTCTAATGCCAGGATTCCTAATCGCTATTTTCTGGAATGCTGTCTTTTGGAACGGTTCGAAAACCGTTGCTTATTGTTCTGTGTTTCAGGGAACGTAGAAGAAGAAGATGAGGTGGCTATCCAGGATTGGGCTGTTTGAAATCTCCCACGAAAAACGCACTAGCATTTAGTTTTACTTTATTATATTTATTTGGTATATTATGTACAGATGAACAAAGCAGCTTGGTTGGTAAAGCGCCTGGTTGGTAATCTTCAGGACCTGGGTTCGAGCCCCAGGTCCTCACCCCTTTCAATATTATTTTTCAATTAACATTCCCATGCAGCTTCAGTACTCAAGCACACCATGCATCTCCCAAATCAAACCTGCCACGCGTTCAATCTCATCAGTTCAAGGGCCCAGATCTGAGGAGCACGGTACACATGAGTCAACGCTTGGGTACATGAGTGGAGAAGTCAGCCAGGCCTAAGGATTATTGGGCTCAGATTGCTGGACCTCACCCTCCAAATTAGGGGCAGACCCCCCTTAGGTTTTGCAAATTTCTTTACATTTTTTTTAATCATTTTTACATTCTTTTAATTATTGCTTTTTTTAATTAATTTAACATTTTCATAATATAATATAAAAACACAAAAAAAATCAGAAAAGATAAAAATAATAAATATTTTTTTTTTAGTACTAATTTTGTAAATAAATCCCATAATAAATTTAGTCTTAATTTTAGGTTGTTAATTTAATTCTTTTTCTCAATAACCAAAAATAATAAAAATAGACCTTTAGCACTTTTTACCCTTTTTTTTTAATTAATTAAATGTTTTTTTATTATAAGTATCATTAACCATTAATTTTGTAAATAAATTTTATAATTAATTTAGTTTTAATTCTAGGTTTTAACTTTAATGCATTTTCTTTAATAAATTAAAAAAATAACTAGAACTAGAATCATTTGACTTTTAATTCCAATTTAATTTTCTTTAATACAAAAAAACATAAAAAAATAAGTCATTGCCTTTATTTAACTTAATTATTTTAATAATTTTATTTTAATTCCTTTAAAAGGGTCCAACGCCCTCGCATTTGATTATATTTTCTTTTCGCGCGTTTTATTTATTTCTTTTTGTAAATATGATGTATTTGCTCCAAAGCCCTGTAATAGTTAATTAGACATTTATTTTCTGCACTTTATTTTAAATCGGGTCTGGATTAATTTGGCGATGTAGACCCGCGCCTTTGTAATAGTGTAGGGCCTTTATCTTTTCCGCACTTTAAATTCCCGCACCTTTAACTGTTAAACAATAACATGAAAGAATGAATGCCCAAAAATAAAATCAAAGCGTAGATCACCAATACATGATAAGACAAACAATAAACTGAAAATGACACACAATTCACACACCACCCCTAGGGTACGCCTCACTGTTGCCTTGCCTCGAAAGGTGATCGTCGAGTAGAGGATGTCTTAGTAAGTCCTCATGATCCGGGAACCTGGCATGAGGGTAGCTTCTAAGGTGTCTTCCTATTGCTCTGGTGATCACCATGTCCCGAACCTCAAATTGACCCGAACACCTCCAACGGTGGTGCTACCTACCTCTCAATGGTGGGATGGCACTACTTTAAAGGACATCTACACAGACGAATTCCTTAGGGTAGGTAGACGACTCTAGATACTTGCTCTAAATTTCAAAACAAATTCAAAAATACTTTTCACACCAACACATTTTCAAAAAGCTTTCGAAAGCATTTTTTCAAACACTCTTGAGGACCGATACAAGAGTCGAACTGGAATTTTCAAAGAAACTTTTTAAAACCCACAGCTGAAAAGCAAACAAACTATTTTTGAAAACACAAATGAGCAAGTATCTAAGAGCCCACGGATAACCATGGATAGAAAGGGTGCTAACACCTTCCCTTTCTATAACCTACCTCCCGAACCGAGAGCAATCTCTATAAGGAATTTTTCTGTGCTTTTGTCCTTTCCATTTGGAGAAAATAAAAGACGGTGGCGACTCTTGCTTCCGCGACATTTTGCGAACCAGCGTTAAACAGTCAGTTCCAGATCCACCGATCACAGAACTGGCGACTCTGCTGGGGACAATAAACTTAAAGTGAGGTGTACCTTAGGGCTTAGTTCATAACTGTGTTTTCAATTGTATTGATTTGCTTGCTTTACTATTGTGGGTTGCATGGGAGTTACATAGATCCTAACCCGGATTTGGGGGTACCCTGTTTAGGTAGCATAAGCTGTGAGGGACCTGTCCGGCGTAGACCGACACGGGTGAAGCAGTGGCTACGTTGGTGTGGCACCTTGGTCTGTACCGATATCCCTTGTGTTGCAACGAGGAGAATATGGGTCTTCTAAGGAGTCATTAAACACCAACAACCTTAGAACCTTAATTGACACAACTTGGCCATTAGAACAGTAGCAGTATGCTATGCCCATTGAGGCTAAACTCTCGTGATGGTTCTGGCCGCAAGAAAAGATTGTGATGCTGGAGTTATGACCGATTGAGGGTAGTCAATGATATTGGGATCCTCTAAGAACCCGATTACTTTTGATTAGGACAGGTATGAACCAACAAACTGAAAGAGGGTAGTACCTAGACCTCATGCTGGCCTAAACTTTAAGGGCTTGCTTTGTGTGACTTGTGTGCCTTACCATGTTTGCCTTTGTATCTATTTGTGGTGTGCTTTATCATAGCATCATAACATCATGAGCATTGCATGCATCCTGCATAAGGACTGACCATTTCAAAGACAAGAGGGTTTCACCTTTGCTCTGTTTTGTAGGACACCATGATGCCTGTGCGAAGGAATACTATCCGGTTCAACTTTGTTCATTCCCCTGAGTTGCTTGAAGAGTTGGTTAGCAGAATTCCAAATACCACTTCCTTCATTCAGAGGCATGGTTCTCTTCTCAGTTTAGTCACTGCAAAGAGGGATCAACAGTTGATGAGTGTTCTGACCTAGTTCTATGACCCTCTGTACCAGTGCTTCACCTTTCAAGACTTCCAGCTGGTCCCTACCCTGGAAGAGTTCTCTGATCTGCTTGGTATCCCTATCTTGGATCAGACTCCCTTTACTGGTTGGGAAAAGACCCTCAGGCTTGAGGATGTTGCTGCAGCTCTTCCCTTGACACAACAAGAGGTAATGGACAACTGGGTGACTAGAAGCGGAGTTAAGGGTTTCTTGGCCAAGTTTCTGATTGGTAAAGCTAACAGTTTCTGGAATGACCTGGACTTTAGGGCATATGAAGACATCTTGGCTCTCCTAATCTATGGGTTAGTCTTGTTTCCCAATCCTGACAACTTCATCAATGTCACTGCCATAAGGATCTTTATGTCTCAGAATCCCGTACCCACTCTCTTGGGTGACATCTTGCAACAACTTCATGCTCGTACTACCCGAAGACGAGGAACCCTATGGTGTTGTATCCCTTTGTTGGTGAGGTGGTTTATTTCGCACCTCCCTAAGTTCGTACTGAAGAACCAAGAAGGAAGAGGTTGGGCTCATAGGTTAATGTCTCTCACCGATAAAGACATCATTTGGACTTACAGAGGTTTGGATGAGATAGCTATTATTGATCGATGCGGGGAATACCCTAATGTTCCTCTGATTGGTACCCAAGGAGGAATCTCTTACAATCCATGTCTAGCACTCCGTCAGTTTGGAAGAGCAAGAAGAGCAGGGCCTCATGAAATGTTGGTGCCTCACATCAGTTTTGAGTTTCAGGTGGATAGTGACGAGCTGCGTCGTAGGTTCATCAAGGCTTGGGACAAAGTTCATAAAGCTAACCCACAGGAGTTAGGGCCAAAGACTTCTTTACCTATGGAAGCCTACTACAAATGGGTTCGCATCCGAGCTCAGAAGTTAGGTATGCCATATGAAGCTGCCAGACCCGTCGTTCTTGAGTGTCCTGACAAAGATGGTGTTCCTCCAACAGTCCTGCCTCCCCAGATACCCACTGATTATGAGACATTAAAGAGGTCTTGGTCGCAACTGCGAGAAGAACGGGATTCTTACCGGGAAAAGTTCAACGAGCAGGAATTGAAGATCCAGAAATTGACAAAGCAGTTGGAGAATGAGCGAGCTCTGAATGCCTACATCCGCATTGAGAAGAGGAGACCATGGGATCAATGAGGAGCTCTGGATGTTTCTTTTTACAGTTTTACTTCCCTTTTCAGTATTTCCTTTCATGTAACGCCTAAGGGCAACCTGTTGAATAATTTTGGTTTCAAAGTTGAATCTAATAAAGTGTGTTCCTTTTTGTTTACAAAGTTGATTCCCGATTGTCGTTGAAAACATAAATCATACGCATTCCATTCATCATATGCATCACAGGTACTCTTCTTTTCAGGTTGCTGACTGTTCTTCGCTGTTTATTTCAGCATCATGAACCCTGAATCATCAACTGAGACATCTATCAAGGCCCTTCAGGCGCAGAACGCCCAATTTCAGGAGCTGATCATGGGTTTGGCTCAAGGTCAAAAAGAGCTGAAGGTTATGCTTCTGAAGAAGAATAAGAAGAAGAAGAGGACTGTGCTATTCAACACTGGGCGCAGACTCGGGAACACCTTGCAAAATGAGGCTGAGAGGACTACTCCATCTGTGGGGGAAGGTAGTCACCAAGAAAGGGAGGTCCCTACTCCTGTGGTCTCTGATACTGAAACAGACTTCAATGACGAACAGTACCCTCTTGCTGAAGACCGGTACAAGCAGCTGGAGGACATATTAAAAGCTATGGAAATTCACCGTGTGCCTGGGCTGGATTTCGGAGACTTAGGGTTATCTACTGGGGTGGTGATTCCACACAAGTTCAAGGCACCTGCCTTTGTGAAATATGACGGGGCTTCCTGTCCCAAGATGCACCTCTGTTCTTATGTCAGGAAGATCCAGCCTTACACAGCAGACAGGAACTTATGGATCCACTTCTTCCAGGAGAGTCTTTCAGGGACTCACCTCGAATGGTTCTATCAGTTGGATGGAACCAACATTCGTAACTGGGAGGATCTGGCCACTGCTTTTTACAAGCAGTATCAATATAATTCCGACCTCGCTCCTACGCGTACCCAACTCCAGGGTATGTCGCTAGGGTCGGGTGAAGGTTTTAAGGAGTACGCACAGAAATGGAGAGATCTGGCTGGCAGGGTGCAGCCACCATTGACGGACCGGGAGCTGGTGGATATGTTTTTGGGGACCCTATCGGGTCCATTTTTCAATCATCTCATTGGTAATTCCTCTGCTGGGTTTACTGATCTGATCCTGACTGGTGAAAGGATCGAGGCCGGTATAAAATCAGGGAAGATACAGAAGGTTGCCTCCTCCAATGCTGAAAAGAAACCCTTCAAAAAGGAGGCTAGTGCTGTATATAGCTCCCGGAGACCAGAGAGATCTGAGCGCCGCCAATCTGTCAGTGCGGTAATGATTGCCAAGCCTGCTGCCGCTCCTCGGCCAACCAATCCTCAAAGGGCTGAAAGACCCCGGAGAGAGTTTACCCGCTTGAGCATGACCTTGTCGCAGATCCTACCACAGCTGCTCTCAACCAACTTAGTGACCGTCAGAGAGGCTCCGAAGTTTCCAAATACTACATCTCCTAAATACAACCCAAATTCCCGCTGTGCTTACCATTCTGACAGCCCGGGGCATTCCACTGATAACTGTTGGGCATTAAGGAGCAAGCTGCAGGACCTTATTGACGCCAAGGAAGTACAGTTTGAGGCATCTGAGAAGCCTAATGTAGTGACAGCTCCCCTGCCTGCTCATGGAGTGAATGCTATTGGGGACAAAGACGAAGTGGATGAAGCTGAGTTTGATAGCTGGATCTACCTGGCAACCGACAGTGGACTTAACAATTGGAGTGCAAAGGACAATATACCTGTTTCTCTCGTTACTAAGTAATGAATTCCTATGTTGTTGGTATCTGTAATAAACAATTAATTGAACTCTATGGCCCGGTGTCTTACCCGAAGCACCGTGGTTTTATTTGTGAGGGCATATAAATTGTCATTTCATATATCATAAATGAAAATCTTGGACGTTTTCTCGCATTTCAAATCTTATGCTCCTTTTCTATCTTTCCTTCCTTTACATATATTGCAAAACAGCTGTATTTACACACACACTCACTCATACAGGTTTCAATCCACTCTGGATCTCACTGGTAACGACTCTGCTACTGCCAATTATGACTTCGAAAATCCGATCAACTTAGCCGAAGACGAAGGTGAAGATGATTGCGAAGTGCCTGGCGATCTTGCAAGACTGTTACTTCAAGAGGAAAGGGCAATTCAACCCCATGAAGAGCCAGTGGAAACAATAAACTTGGGTACTGAAGAAGACAGGAAAGAGGTAAAGATTGGTGCCAACCTAGAGCTCAGCGTGAAGCAACGGTTGACTCAGATGCTGCATGATTATATGGAGATCTTTGCCTGGTCCTACGAAGACATGCCCGGGTTGGATACCGATATTGTGGTCCATCACTTGCCTACTAAGGAAGACTGCCCTCCGGTTAAGCAAAAGGTCCGCCGTATGCGTCCAGAAATGTCTGAGAAGATTAAAGCCGAGGTTATGAAACAATTTGATGCTGGGTTCCTTGCAGTGACTTCTTACCCTCAGTGGGTTGCTAATGTGGTGCCGGTACCTAAGAAGGACGGTAAGGTCAGAATGTGTGTCGACTACAGGGATCTGAACAGGGCCAGCCCCAAGGACGACTTCCCTCTACCTCACATTGATGTCCTTGTTGATAATACAGCTCAGCACAAGGTATTCTCTTTCATGGATGGCTTTTCAGGTTACAATCAGATCAAGATGGCACCTGAAGACATGGAAAAGACTACATTTGTTACTCAGTGGGGCACCTTCTGCTACAAAGTCATGCCTTTTGGACTAAAGAACGCTGGGGCAACCTACCAACGTGCCATGGTTGCCTTATTTCATGACATGATCCATCATGAGATAGAAGTGTATGTTGACGACATGATCGCAAGGTCCCAGACTGAGGAAGAACACCTTGATCATCTGCAGAAATTGTTTGACCGGTTGAAACTGTACAAGTTAAGGTTGAACCCGAACAAGTGCACCTTCGGGGTAAGATCTGGAAAGTTGCTAGGCTTCGTGGTCAGTGATAAGGGTATTCAAGTGGACCCTGCCAAAGTCAAGGCTATTCAAGAGATGCCAGTTCCTAAGACAGAAAAAGAAGTCAGAGGCTTTCTAGGACGCCTGAATTACATTGCTCGCTTCATCTCACACCTGACTGCTACCTGTGAGCCAATCTTCAAGCTGCTGAAGAAAGATCAGGTAGTACGTTGGAATGATGAATGTCACGCTGCTTTTGACAGAATCAAAGAGTATCTCCAAGAACCACCCATCCTTATGCCACCAGTTGAAGGGAGACCTCTGATACTTTACCTGACAGTACTTGACAATTCAATGGGGTGTGTGCTGGGGCAGCATGACGAGTCTGGCCGAAAAGAGCATGCCATTTATTACCTTAGCAAAAAGTTTACCGACTGTGAGACCCGATACTCACTGCTTGAGAAAACTTGCTGCGCTTTGGTATGGGCTGCTCGCCGGCTGAGACAATATATGCTGACTCACACTACCTTGTTGATCTCAAAGATGGATCCTATAAAGTACATATTCGAAAAGCCTGCTCTGTCTGGGAGAATTGCAAGATGGCAAATGATCTTGACGGAATACGACATTCAGTACACAACCCAGAAAGCCATCAAGGGAAGTGTATTGGCAGACCACTTGGCACATCAGGCCGTAGACGACTATCAGTCAATGAACTTCGAGTTTCTAGACGAAAGCATCATGATAGTGACTGATTGTGAAGTACCTGGACCGGATGAAGGACCTGAGGAAGGATCCCGATGGTCTATGCACTTTGACGGAGCCTCCAATGCTTTGGGTAACGGTATCGGCGCTGTGATCATATCCCCTCAAGGCACTCATACTCCACTCACTGCCCGGCTATGTTTCAACTGCACCAACAACATGGCGGAGTATGAGGCGTGCATCATGGGACTCAAAGCTGCAATTGACTTAAGGATCAAGTTTCTGAGTGTCTTCGGAGATTCCGCTCTCGTGATCAACCAGATCAAAGGCGAGTGGGATACGAAACATCCGAACCTTATTCCTTACAAAGAATGTGTGTTGACGATGATCCCCCACTTCACAGAGATAACCTTTGAACATTTCCCGAGAGAGGAGAATCAGTTAGCAGACGCGTTAGCTACAATGTCTTCTATGTTCAAAGTCAAGTGGGACAATGAGGCTCCCCGGGTCATCATATGGAAACTGGACGAACCGGCATACTGTTGTGATCTCGAGACTGAATTAGTGACTGAGAAGCCTTGGTACTATGAGGTGAAGAGATATTTGGAAGCTCAGGAATACCCTGAAGGTGCATCTGTCAATGATAAGAAGTTCCTGAGAAGGTTCGCGGCAAAGTTCTTCCTTAGCAACGGCATCTTGTACAAACGAAACCATGATTCGACCTTACTGCATTGTGTAGATAAGACTGAAGCAGAAAGGATTATGGCGGAGCTACATGAGGGTACCTTCGGAACTCATTCCAGTGGACACACTATGGCAAAGAAGATCCTTCGGGCAGGGTATTACTGGTCCACAATGGAAGCTGACTGCTACCAACATTCTCGGACGTGTCACAAGTGCCAGGTTTATGCAGACAAGGTGCATGTTCCTCCAGTTCCTCTGAATGTCCTGACTGCACCTTGGCCTTTTGCAATGTGGGGCATTGATATGATCGGTGAGATCAGACCTACGGCATCTAACGGGCATCGCTTCATCCTGGTAGCAATTGATTATTTTACAAAGTGGGTCGAAGCAGCATCCTATGCTACAGTAACCAAGAATGTCGTGGCGCGGTTCATTCGGCATAATCTAATCTGTCGATACGGCGTCCCTGAAAGAATCATTACAGACAACGGTATCAATCTCAATAATAAGATGATCACTGAGCTCTGTGAGCAGTTCAAAATACAGCACCATAATTCTTCTCCTTACAGACCGAAGATGAATGGGGCTGTAGAAGCAGCAAATAAGAACATTAAGAAAATCGTGCAGAAGATGACAATGACTTACAAAGATTGGCACGAGATGTTACCGTTCGCTCTACATGGGTACCGTACCTCAGCTAGGACGTCAACCGGGGCAACTCCTTTCTCTTTGGTTTATGGTATGGAGGCAGTCTTACCAATCGAAGTGCAAATACCCTCTCTCCGGATAATGAAGGATGCAAATCTGAACGAAGATGATTGGATCCAGACACGACTTGATCAATTAAACCTCATCGATGAAAAGAGACTTGCTGCTATCTGTCATGGTCAGACGTATCAGAAACGGATGATCAGGGCATTTAACAAAAAGGTCAGACCACAGGAATATCAAGTTGGGGATCTGGTAATCAAGCGAATCATCCTTCCTCAGAGTGATCCAAGGGGCAAATGGACTCCTACGTACGAAGGGCCATTTGTGGTTAAACATGTGTTCTCAGGAGGAGCCATGATTCTAACCAACATGGATGGTGACGACCTCCCTCACCCCGCCAATGCAGACATAGTAAAAAGATACTACGCATAATAAAAGACCCGCTAGGCTGACATGCCTAGGAAAAAATTAGGGCTTCCCGGCGAACCAAAAGGGTTCGGGCAAAATGAAGGGATGAAATGAAAAAAATCTGTACACCCGGCAAGTCGAAAACCTGAAAAGGCGGCTTGGGCAAAAATGGGTATCCTGGTGGACTGAAAACCCGAAAGGGCGGTCCAGGCAAAAGTTAGGGATAAAGCGTAATACTATGTCTCATTGGATCACTTTGTATCCGGAATCCGGTATCAACATCAAGTTCAGACGGCATTGATCAATCAGCTTCATCTTCAACTAGGTCATCAAAAGATGAGACGCTCGAAGATATAAAGGCAATAGCAGGGTTGAAACCCAGTGGATCATTCATTTCACACAGCTGTTTTATTTTCTCTTGTACAAACTTGTATAAATTCTTTTGTTCGGCGGCGTTCTCTTACTAGGACGTCAGCCTCTTGTACATAAAACGCCTATTTTACAGGCAATTCAAAATCAATACAAATACATTTTTCAGTTAAAATTGCCAATTGTTTTTCCTTTTTCTGTTTTGTTTTGCGAAGAACGTCCAAGGTTCAATTTGTGATATATGCATTGACAATAATTTGCTAACTCATGAATATTTACATACGAAACAAAGGATTAATTACAGGTAACATTAGAAACAGGGGCAATGAAGAGTTGTCTGAGCAGTCTAATTGTTCTGTCCTCTAAGGTATCAAGGTAGGTTCGGTTGAAGAACACAACCAGTATATCTTACTTCCCCAGAGAGTGAGTCAGCAAATCAATGCACTCTCCCCAAACAAAGTTATCAAACCTTAAGGAAGTTGGGTATCCTCCAGCAGATCTCAACATTCCCCAGCAGTACATGCATTCTTAACAAGCATCCCCGGCAGTCTTGGTCTAAAGATTGTTCCCCGGAGGTATATCAAATATTCAGTGGTGTCACTTCCCCCGATACATCTCAAAACTTCCCCAAGAGAGTCCAATCCAGCTCCCCCAGGAAAGTTGGAATTTATCTCCCCAAGCAGTAGGCTTATCCCCAGTAGATTCTGGAAGCTTATCCTCGCAGAACACGAACGCGTCGTCCGACTTTATTTAAAGAGTTATTTCCTTAACAGGATATAACTGGGTTATCCTCAGCCAAAAGCCACGGAAAGGTCGTCGTCGACACAGTCTTCTTACCCCCAGCGAAGTCTATTCACACTTCCAATACAACAAGGGTATCCCCAGCAAGTTCCTATCAACAATTCAGCAAGATATCCCTCTCCCCACAGAGTATCGCTCCCCAGCAAGATTACTATAGTACTTTTCTCCCCGCAGAGTAATCTATTCGCCAAGTTCATTCCCCAACGGAGTCATCTTCTCCTACCGGTATTCTTGCAATTATCATCCCCAGCGGGAGCAAAATCTATTCTCCAACATCAGCCCAGGAGTGACTTCCCGGCACCCGTCAAGGATTTACTTTCCTAGACGAAAAATGCATTCATAAACATAGCACTTCCATACATCATTATAGCATGCATAGACGCATCATATCTTACAAATCTCATTTATGTTGAGAACATCATTGCTTGGTCCATATCATGCATTGCATATGACTGACCTTTACCTTTCAGGAAAGATTCAGTTAAATTCTCAATCATATTTCAAGACTCTAAGGCCTTCTCTAGTCCAGCTAAATCGACCCCAAACAGATTTTCCTGATGAAGACTCAGTAGAAGTTATCAAAGGTTTTCTCAATGATTGCTATTGAGACTGTAATTGCCTATGGTTCTCTCCCCGGTCCTGCGGAGACGATAATTCCATTCCAGGTTTTTCTCAATGTTTGCTATTGAGATTATAATTGCCTATGGTTCTCTCCCCGATCCTGCGGAGACGATAATTCCATTCCAGGTTTTTCTCAATGTTTGCTATTGAGATTATAATTGCCTATGGTTCTCTCCCCGATCCTGCGGAGACGATAATTCCATTCCAGGTTTTTCTCAATGTTTGCTATTGAGATTATAATTGCCTATGGTTCTCTCCCCAATGCTGCGGAGACGATAATTCCATTCCAGGTTTTTCTCAATGTTTGCTTTTGAGATTATAATTTCCTATGGTTCTCTCCCCAATGTTGCGGAGACGATAATTCCATTCCAGGTTTTTCTCAATGATTGCTTTTGAGATTATAATTTCCTATGGTTCTCTCCCCAATGTTGCGGAGACGATAATTCCATTCCAGGTTTTTCTCAATGATTGCTTTTGAGATTATAATTGCCTATGGTTCTCTCCCCGATACTGCGGAGATGGTAATTCCCACCAAGATTCTCTCAACAATTGCTGTTGAAGTTGAAGTCGCCCAAGGTTCTCTCACCGTTCCTGTTGAGGTAGTAACCACCCCTGGTTCATTCATCACCGTTTGAAGATCCAGATCCAGCTCCTGTAACCAGTCAGGACACATCTATACCAAGCATCTGAAGACCAGCTCCTGTAACATGTCAGGTAATCGTTTTTTTTCTTTTGCAGGTACGCAAGTTCTCGCTAAGGAATCTCTTACGCGATCGACACCCAGATGGCATCTATAAGCCCATCATCATATCCATCAATCTCCAAATGGCATCTATAATCCCATTCCACCATCACACTACTACTATGTGAGTGCAAATTTCTGGGCACTCTAGTGTTCAATCATCTTCCACCCTCGGATCACGAAAGGCACACAAGCCAATCTATATCCTCAGGTCTAAGAAGATTGAACAGGGGCAACTGTTGTACCCCAAAATTTGCCCTCCCATATTCTTCAGAAATTGCCAAGTCAAGCTTCAAAATCTCCCCAAAGGTTGCACAGTTCAAGGGCCTCCTAAGCAGTCAAAATTAGGGTTTTTGTTCTGATCAAGAAAATGAAGTTTCCAAGGGTCCAATCAAGTTCCACATGCCTATAAATATGGTCAAGCATCCTCATACCAAGTTTCAAGACTTTCAGCACAAAATTGCACAGTCAAAAACCCTAATTGCACTACAGTCAACTGTAGGGGCAAAATGGTCATTTGACAGTCAAAAGTTCAAATTTTTGGTCAACATCTTATTTTGAAGCCACAAACATCATTTGATCAATGCTTGATCATTATTCTCAAAGAATGGCTCAAAAATCATCAAGGTGTCAAAAGTTTCTATTTTTGGACAGCTGAAAAGTCAACTGTAACTTGACCAAGGCATAACTTTTTCATGGTTCATCAGAAAAATCCCATCCAATGCTCATTTTGAAGGGGAGGACATTTCATACAACTCATCTTCACACTCCAAGTCCAAGAAATGCTCTCACAAAAAGTTATCAATTTCAACATTATAGGTCATTTTCAAAAGTCAACAAAAAGGGACTTTAAGTCAAAGACCATAACTTGAGATTGGTAAATCAAAATGACATGGGACCAAGGACATTGTTTAGAGGACTTCAAGACCTTTCTAAAATGTCAAAGAACATGATCAAAGCTTAAAAATTGAGCAAGATATGCATTGGAGAAGTTGGGAAATTTTTGTGAAATGGTCAAAATCATTTATCCTTGGAATTTCATTTTTGACAAAAGGGGCCCACTTTTTCCACTTGAATTAACTTGGCCATGCTTCCCACGTGTCCCACCTTTTATTTCAAATTTTTTAATTAATTTTTTCATTTTTTATTGATTTTATTAGATTTAATTAATTTTAAATCTTTTAAAATCAAAGGAAAATCAAAAAGCCTAATTAAAGAAGATATTTGACTTTGATGGACCTTGAATTACCATTAAGCATGTGCCAAATTCGTGCATGGGGCCAAAGAGAGCAAGAATTCAAAAATGATTCAAAAATGGAAATTTGGTTATGGAGGTTTATGGAGAATCTTGAAATTGAATGCTATGCATTATGGAGCCATAATTCCTCTTCATACATGTTGCATAAGACCTAAGCAAGTGATCAAAAACAAGATTGAGGGCTAAGCTGCGCAAGAGGACTAAAAGCAAACTCACATTTTTTGCCACATTTTTGAAAACTGAAAACAAGGTTAGAGGTTGATTCAAGGCAAAAGAGTTATTCAAACACCTTCCTTGAGGATCATAGAACGTTTTCCAATCATTCCCTAAGTCCCATACTCAAGAAAACACGAAATCACCATTGAAGTTGGTAAGGAAAATTCCAGAATCGTTTTCCATCATTCATGCATTTTTAACCTGTTTCATTGTTGTTTTTGTGTTTAGAATGATGTTTGCAAGCTAACAGCATAGTTTGATTGGAGTTTCATGCCAAAACGAAGAATCCACCATGTGAGCATATTAGGGTTTCGTGAAAATTGATTTAGGGGTTTCCAAACCTTGAACAATTGGCACATGAGACCTAGACTATCCAACTCAGCGCTCTTAGACGAACACAAAATGACCATCGCGCCTAATTTCTAATGCCAGGATTCCTAATCGCTATTTTCTGGAATGCTGTCTTTTGGAACGGTTCGAAAACCGTTGCTTATTGTTCTGTGTTTCAGGGAACGTAGAAGAAGAAGATGAGGTGGCTATCCAGGATTGGGCTGTTTGAAATCTCGCGCGAAAAACGCACTAGCATTTAGTTTTACTTTATTATATTTATTTGGTATATTATGTACAGATGAACAAAGCAGCTTGGTTGGTAAAGCGCCTGGTTGGTAATCTTCAGGACCTGGGTTCGAGCCCCAGGTCCTCACCCCTTTCAATATTATTTTTCAATTAACATTCCCATGCAGCTTCAGTACTCAAGCACACCATGCATCTCCCAAATCAAACCTGCCACGCGTTCAATCTCATCAGTTCAAGGGCCCAGATCTGAGGAGCACGGTACACATGAGTCAACGCTTGGGTACGTGAGTGGAGAAGTCAGCCAGGCCTAAGGCTTATTGGGCTCAGATTGCTGGACCTCACCCTCCAAATTAGGGGCAGACCCCCTTAGGTTTTGCAAATTTCTTTACATTTTTTTTTAATCATTTTTACATTCTTTTAATTATTGCTTTTTTTTTAATTAATTTAACATTTTCATAATATAATATAAAAACACAAAAAAAATCAGAAAAGATAAAAATAATAAATATTTTTTTTAGTACTAATTTTGTAAATAAATCCCATAATAAATTTAGTCTTAATTTTAGGTTGTTAATTTAATTCTTTTTCTCAATAACCAAAAATAATAAAAATAGACCTTTAGCACTTTTTACCCTTTTTTTTTAATTAATTAAATGTTTTTTTATTATAAGTATCATTAACCATTAATTTTGTAAATAAATTTTATAATTAATTTAGTTTTAATTCTAGGTTTTAACTTTAATGCATTTTCTTTAATAAATTAAAAAAATAACTAGAACTAGAATCATTTGACTTTTAATTCCAATTTAATTTTCTTTAATACAAAAAAACATAAAAAAATAAGTCATTGCCTTTATTTAACTTAATTATTTTAATAATTTTATTTTAATTCCTTTAAAAGGGTCCAACGCCCTCACATTTGATTATATTTTCTTTTCGCGCGTTTTATTTATTTCTTTTTGTAAATATGATGTATTTGCTCCAAAGCCCTGTAATAGTTAATTAGACATTTATTTTCTGCACTTTATTTTAAATCGGGTCTGGATTAATTTGGCGATGTAGACCCGCGCCTTTGTAATAGTGTAGGGCCTTTATCTTTTCCGCACTTTAAATTCCCGCACCTTTAACTGTTAAACAATAACATGAAAGAATGAATGCCCAAAAATAAAATCAAAGTGTAGATCACCAATACATGACAAGACAAACAATAAACTGAAAATGACACACAATTCACACACCACCCCTAGGGTACGCCTCACTGTTGCCTTGCCTCGAAAGGTGATCGTCGAGTAGAGGATGTCTTAGTAAGTCCTCATGATCTGGGAACCTGGCATGAGGGTAGCTTCTAAGGTGTCTTCCTATTGCTCTGGTGATCACCATGTCCCGAACCTCAAATTGACCCGAACACCTCCAACGGTGGTGCTACCTACCTCTCAATGGTGGGATGGCACTACTTTAAAGGACATCTACACAGACGAATTCCTTAGGGTAGGTAGACGACTCTAGATACTTGCTCTAAATTTCAAAACAAATTCAAAAATACTTTTCACACCAACACATTTTCAAAAAGCTTTCGAAAGCATTTTTTCAAACACTCTTGAGGACCGATACAAGAGTCGAACTGGAATTTTCAAAGAAACTTTTTAAAACCCACAGCTGAAAAGCAAACAAACTATTTTTGAAAACACAAATGAGCAAGTATCTAAGAGCCCATGGATAACCATGGATAGAAAGGGTGCTAACACCTTCCCTTTCTATAACCTACCTCCCGAACCGAGAGCAATCTCTATAAGGAATTTTTCTGTGCTTTTGTCCTTTCCATTTGGAGAAAATAAAAGACGGTGGCGACTCTTGCTTCCGTGACATTTCGCGAACCAACGTTAAACAATCAGTTCCAGATCCACCGATCACACACCCCGATTTTGTAAAGAAGTGAGGACACACCCATGAATCATCTAGAAACACGCGCGCGCGCCGCCTTCTGTCTGGCCGGCTCGGATCGGCTCGGTTCGGTTCGGTTTGGTTCAAATGAATTAATCTTTTTTGAACCAAATTAGTGGAAATTAATTAATATTGATATTAATTAATTAATTAGTAGATGGTGATATGTCATGCACAAAAGACCAAGTCTTAACCTAATTATTGACGGTTTTGCTTGCCCTCCAAGAGTCCGTGAGACTTGCTGACCAAGTAAAATAACGGCCACCTTTGACTGGGCCAATTTCAACTCTCCCACGATTCTCTCCCACTAGACCTGTTCCATTCAGTTGGAATTTTTTACTTATAAATTGAGTTGTTTCGGTTCATTTGTGTAGTTCTAGAATTTACTACTACAATTCTCTCTTCTCTCTCTCTACTCCCTTAATCTAGAATTTTTCTTCTCTCTTATTTTCGAATGGATCTCTCCAGATCCAGATACTAAGACTGGTTAACTACCATCCGAAGGTGTCATTTTACGAACGACTAATTATAGTGCAAGTAATTGTCATACTTTGAACGGGCTGTTTTATCCTGGAGGCGTCATTGAAACTCGACTACTTTGCATTAATATTGGCAGTACGACGAAACGTCTTAAAGAAAGCGACCTAGTACGCGACTCGTCCCGATAGTTTTCCTTTGTGCCATTTTTAAATCCGGTTTTTACAATTTTAAGAGGTTTTCTTAATTGCCATGGCTACTGAGGAAATTATCGGTACTCACGCTGCCGCTTTTGTCTCTGACAAACCATTTAAGTTTGAGGGTTCCAATTTCAAACGTTGGCAAGCTAAGATGAAAATTTTCTTAACTTTAAAGAAGGTTGCCCATGTTCTGACTGAGGATATCCCTGTTGCTCCATCTGGATCAAACGAACTAAGTAATGGTAAGTCAATCGTGGAATCAGACGGAACTTCTAAAATGTCTGACTTAGACTCTGTTGCTAAAGCAGCGGCAAATAACTTACAGCTCCGAAAAGAAATCGCCTTATGGCAAGAAAATGACTACCTCTGCAAAAATCACATTCTGAATAGTCTTGCTGATGATCTCTATGATTACTACAGCAATTACAAGACTGCTAAACAGGTATGGGAGGCTCTGCAGAAGAAATATGATACTGAAGAACGAGGTGCCAAAAAATATGTTGTCAGTCGCTACTTGAATTACAAAATGGTGGATGAAAGGTCTGTGGAAGCTCAAAGCCACGAATTATAGAAGAATGCTCATGAAATCATAACTTAAAGTATGCCCCTCAATGAACAATTTCAGATTGCTGTTATAATTGACAAGCTGCCTCCTGGTTGGAAAGATTTTAAAAACTTACTCCGACATAAAACTAAAGAATTTTCAATCGAGAGTTTGATTACCCGCCTTCGAATTGAAGAGGAAGCTCAAAGACAAGATCAGAAAGATGAAGTCTTAGTTGTTTCAAACAACAAAAAGAAATTCGGTGCAGTTCTGAAGCCTATGGGCAAACCTTTAAAGAATCAGAACTGTAATACTGTGAACTGAATTGAGAATGGGAATCCCTCTAGGGCCCCATATGCTCCAATACCTAGGCAGCAACCACCACCCCAGAGAAATGATGCTCCGGTTTTCACTTGCTACAATTATGGGAAACCGGGTCATATGACTAAGAAATGTAAGAGCAGGCCTAAATCTGCTACTGGCCCAAATGCACAGGTTAACCTGATTGATGAGCAATTAATTTCTATGATCACTGAAGTCAACATGATTGATGGAAGTGATGGTTGGTGGATAGACACTGGCGCCTCTCGTCATGTTTGTAATGATCGTGCTATGTTTAAACATACATGAATACTGAAGATAAGAAAGTGTTGTTGGGAGATGCCCACACCACTAATGCTGCTGGAATTGGAGATGTTGAGCTGAAGTTCACTTCAGGAAAGACCTTGATCTTGAAGGACGTCATGCACGTTCCTGAAATTAGGAAGAATCTTGTTTCTGGTTTCCTTTTAAATAAGGCTGGGTTTAGTCAAACTATAGGGGCAGATTTGTACACCATCACTAAGAATGGTATTTTTGTTGGGAAAGGGTACTCCACTGATGGCATGTTTAAGTTAAATGTTGATTTGAATAAAATTTGTCCTTCTGTTTATTTTCTGCGTGATTTTAATATTTGGCATGCTAGACTTTGTCACGTTAATAAGCGAATTATGTATAATGCAAGAAACTTAGGCCCGATCCCTAAACTAAATGTCAATGATTCAAATAAATGTGAATATTGTACTCAAGCTAAGATAATTAAGACATCACATAAATAAATTCTAAGAGAATCTGATCCCCTAGATCTTATACACTATGATATATGTGAATTAGATGGAACTTTAACTAGGAACAGTAAACGTTATTTTATCACTTTTATTGATGATTGTTCTGATTATACTTATGTATACTTAATGAAGAATAAAAGTGAAGCACTTGATATGTTTAAGTTGTATGTAACCGAAATTGAGAATCAACTTAGTAAGTAGATCAAGAGACTTCGTAGTGATTGGGGAACTGAATATGACTCTGGTCTATTTAATAATTTTTATAAAGAACAAGGAATTATAGATGAAACGACTACTCCATATTCTCCTGAAATGAATGGTAAAGCAGAAAGAAAGAATAGAACTCTTACTGAACTTGTTGTTGCAATTATGATGAATTCTGGTGCTGCACCTCACTGGTGGAGGGAAATTTTATTGACTGTTTGCTATGTCCTGAATAGAATCCCCAAGTCAAAATGTAAGATCTCTCCTTACGAGATATTAAAGAAAAGACAACAAAACTTGTCTTATTTGAGAACTTGGGGCTCTCTGGCTTATGTCAGAATTCCGGATCCGAAACGAGTTAAACTCGCTAGCAGAGCATATGAATGTGTTTTCATTGGATATGCAGCAAACAGTAAAGCATGTAGGTTTTATGACCTAATAGAAAAAGTGATCATAGAATCAAATGATGTTGAATTCTATGAAGACAAATTTCCCTTCAAATTGAGAAATAGTGGGGGAACACAATCAAGTCACACTCCTGTGATAAGAAGCACAAAATGCAACGACAATATAGAAACAGAACTTCGACGAAGTAAACGAGTAAGAGTCACTAAAGACTATGGGCATGACTATGCGACTTATAATGTAGAAGAAGATCCAATAAATCTTCAAGAAACCCTATCTTCTCTGGATGCTGATTTATGGCAAGAGGCTATCAATGATGAGATAGAATCTCTAGAATCCAATAAGACCTGGAACTTAGTAGACTTGACTCCTGGTTGCAAACCAATTGGTTGTAAATGGGTTTTGAAAAGGAAACTAAAACCTGATGGAACTATTGATAAATACAAGGCTCGCCTTGTTGCCAAGGGTTTTAGACAAAGAGAAAATATAGATTTCTTCGACACCTTTTCTCCTGTCACTAGAATTACATCCATTAGGGTACTTATTTCAATAGCTGCTATTTATAACTTAATAGTACACCAAATGGATGTTAAAACAGCTTTTTTAAATGGTGACTTAGAAGAAGAAATCTATATGGAACAACCGGAAGGGTTTGTAATCTATGGACAAGAAAATAAGGTCTGTAAGTTAAATAAGTCGTTGTATGGACTAAAACAAGCTCCTAAGCAATGGCATAAAAAATTTGATAACTTAATGATATCAAGTGGGTACAAAGTGAATGAAAGTGACAAATGCATTGACTATAAATCTGAGAATTGCATATGCACTATCATATGTCTTTATGTTGACGATCTACTCATATTTGGATCTAACATTCAGACCATTAATGATGTGAAATCATTGTTGTGCAACAACTTTGATATGAAAGATCTCGGAGAAGCAAATGTGATCCTTGGCATCAAGATCACGAGATCCGAACAAGGAATTTCTTTGGATCAATCACATTATATGGAGAAGATCTTAAAGAAATATAATTACTTTGAATGTAAACCTGCATGCACACCATATGATCCAAGTGTGAAACTATTTAAGAACACTGGAGAAAGTGTCAGACAATCAGAATATGTGAGCATCATTGGCAGTCTTAGGTATGCCACTGATTGTACTAGACCTGACATTGCATATGTCGTAGGATTGTTATGCAGGTTTACAAGTAGACCGAGTAAAGAGCACTGGAAAGCTATTGAACGAGTCATGAGGTACCTCAAAAGGACCATGGATCTCGGCCTACATTATCAGAAGTTTCCTGCTGTACTAGAAGGGTACAATGATGCAGATTGGAATACTTTGTCAGATGATTCCAAAGCTACTAGTGGCTATATATTTAGCATAGTTGGAGGAGCTGTATCTTGGAAATCAAAGAAACAAACTATTCTAGCTCAGTCCACAATGGAATCTGAGATGATAGCACTAGCCATAACTAGTGAAGAAGCAAGTTGGTTGAGATGCTTGCTAGCTGAGATCCCTTTATGGGAAAAACCTATGCCAGCTGTGTTGATCCACTGCGATAGTACCGCGGCTATTGCAAAAATTGAGAATCGTTATTATAATGGTAAAAGACGTCAAATAAGAAGGAAGCATAACACTGTTAGAGACTGTATCTCTAAAGGAGCTGTAAGAGTGGATCATATACGCAGTGATGAAAATTTAGCAGATCCTTTGACGAAAGGATTAACTAGAGAGAAAGTCCATAATACATCCAAAAGGATGGGACTAATGCCTATAAAGAAATGAGTTGCTCATAATGGTAACCCGACCTAGATGACTGGAGATCCCAAGAAATAGGTTCAATGGGTAATTACAAGTTATGAGTAATATGAGATGATCATGCAAATAAAGCATGAATCCTGTAGTAATAAGAGGATGAGGTAATAAAAGCTCTTAATGAGATCTATACTCTGTATGAGGGAGTACCTAGGCTACAGGAGTACTCTTGATAGACTCACCTTTGTGATTGTGGAACTTGGGTCGGTTCCTATGGAATTACGAGGCAGGATTCCTAGAACCTTCACTAAACCGGGATATACGTGCAGGGCCATTAAAGCACGGGCTATTAGAATACACCTTAAGAAAAGGTTGTGTGCGGGTCTGATGTTTGAGATAGAGTTCAAGACAATAGTGTCACTCTTGTTGAATCAGAATCCTACTTGCTACGCAAAAGTTCAAGTTGTAGACACCTTTGCTTATGCACAATCTTAGAAACGTTTGACGTACTTCTAAAAATCACCTTTTAAATTCAAGTGGAGGATTGTTAGAAATCTTGGTATGATGTAAACTTGGAGAGGGAGTTGGAATGATTTATTGACATTAAATAGGCAATAAATGAGCACAAGTAAGAACTAGTATGGAAGTGAATTTGAAAAGATTCATTTTAGTCCCACATAGGAGGGATTATAAATACTAGTAGTGTATATATATTCCAACTTGGCCAATTGGGTTGGGCCCCAAGGGGCACCCCAATTTTGTAAAGGAGTGAGGACACACCCATGAGACATCTAGACACACGCGCGCGCACCTCCGTCCGTCTGGCCGACTCGGCTCGGCTCGGTTCGGTTCAAATGAATTAATCTTTTTTGTACCGAATTAGTGGAAATTAATTAATATTAATATTAATTAATTAATTAGTAGATGGTGATGTATCCTGCACAAAAGACCAAGTCTTAACCTAATTATTGACAGTTTTGCTTGCCCTCCAAGAATCCGTGAGACTTGCTGACCAAGTAAAATAACGACCACCTTTAACTGGGCCAATTCCACCTCTCCCACGATTCTCTCCCACTAGACCTGTTCCATTCAGTTGGACTTTTTTACTTATAAATTGAGTTATTTCGGTTCATTTGTGCAGTTCCAGAATTTACTACTACAATTCTATCTTCTCTCTCTCTACTCCCTTCATATAGAATTTTTCTTCTCTCTTATTTTCGACTGGATCTCTCCAGATCCAGATACTAAGACTGGTTAACTACCATCCGAAGGTGTCATTTTACGAACGACTAATTATAGTGCAAGTAATTGTCGTACTATGAACGGGCTGTTTTATCCTGGAGGCGTCGTCGAAACTCGACTGCTTTGCATTAATATTGGCAGTACGACTGTTGTACCCCAAAATTTTCCCTCTCATGTTTTTCAAAGTCTTCCCCCTGCATGGTTGATCACAAACTCTTGCCTAAGGAAAAAGAAATTTTTTGAGTAGTGCTTTAAGTACCTTTCGATTGGCATTATGAAGGAGCATTTCGATTGGCACTATGGATAAGCATTTCGATTGGCACTATGGACAAGCACTTCGATTGGCATTCTGGACAAGTACTTCGATTGGCATTGTGTCAAGGCTTTTGATTGGAATTCTGAAAGACCTTTCGATTGGCCTGTTAACAAAGCCTTTCGACTGACCTGTTAACAAAGCCATCAAGAGGGCACTCAAAAACATGTCCAGGTACACTGAACATGAGAAAATGGCATGTTTCCCTTGCAAATATGGAAATAATTAAATGCTGATTGTGGATTTAATTCCTGAGTTAAAGGCCAGATTCTTGCCTTTTCTGTTCCTAAAGAGCTGATTTGACCAGAGTGTTTCTGTTCAACTCAAGACCATTCGAAGAAGCATTCATAAGGCCCATTCGAAAGATACATGGGAAGTCCATTCGAAGGAAGTAACTCAAGACCATTCGAAGAAGCATTCAGAAGGCTCATTCGAAAGGTACATGAGAAGTCCATTCGAAGGAGGCAACTCAAGGCCAATCGAAGAGCATGGCCTGAAGGCATTCGAAAATCAAAACATGTCCAGGTTCATTCCAGATTCCAAAGAGACATGAATATTTCATAAAAGGAAATAATTTAATGTGTCTGATTCTTGTCTCCTGGCTTTAATGGCCTGTTTAATGGGCTGTCTCCTGCCGTTACTAGACCCCCCACTCCTATAAATACAAGGGCCAGTGGCACATTACAACACACAAAAAATTATACAAGGAGACACGAAAAAAAACACACAACAGGAGAACAAAAAACATTGGAGTTACGCTGCCAAAAGTCATCAACATTTTCAGAAGTGATCCAGGCCAAAGCAACCCTTCAACAAAAGATCACAACGCCCATAATCCCCAAATCAAAAGTGCTTACATCCAGGAAGTGCCCAGATCGAAGGTGCCTACATCCAGGAAGCGCCCAAATTAAAAGTCCAATCTGCTGGTAAGAAAGGGTAAACTATCCAACCTCATATTTGCATAACACATTATTACTTGTTGTTACCTTTGATTTGCCATCCTAGACAGGATCGAAAGGCCTGGGTTTGGCACCCAGGTCATGTTCTTCGTTTGCCAACACTTGCTGCAGACATAGCCTGAAGAAACCCAGCAAGCGCAGGATCGAAGGGCCTGGGGTTCAATACCCAGGCCCTGTGTTTTATTTCGCTAACATACTTTTGCAGGTATAACATCCCAGATCGAAGGAGACACCTTCTCTGGATCAAACCCATTAGCATGCTGGATCGAAGGAGGCATATCATTCCTGGATCGAAAGCCATGGCTTCCATGATCAAAAGACAATCCTCTTCCCTGGATCGAAGGCTACTCACGCCCTACTGTCTGGCCCAATCGAAGCTTCCATTCCCTCCCTGGGTCGAAACTCATTTTTTCCCTGGATCGAAGGATCCCCCTTGTATTTTATTTTTGTTTTCATTGACATCTTTTTATCTTTTTAATTAACATAAAATCAAAAACACAAAAACATTAGGCTAGTTTTTCTATTAAAATTAACTTTGTTAATTAACTTTTTAATTATCTTAACATTTTCTCAAAACTAAAATTAAGTAGATTTAGACCATTTTCCCAAAATAAAATAAAACAACAAAAAGATTTTATTCTTAGAATTTTTTTAGAGGTTATGTTCAGATTCGTGTGCGTTTATTTTATTATAATTGCCTACTGGTTTGTAATAGCTTAAACTAAGACTTTTACATTTTTACTGCTTTATTCCCCCAATTTTGGACATGTAAATAATCCCCCTCCCCGAAGCTTTGTAATAGCGTAGGATTTACAATTCCCGCACTTTAAATTCTTGTACATATATTAACTGTTTAGATGTATGCTAACTAGGATTGCATGGCAAGATCTATCTTAATTTAAAATCAACCACAGCTCACCATAACATGTACAAAGATAACATAAATTGAAAATTGACACACTTGCACATGCCACTCTTAGGGTACACCTCACTTGGTTGCCTCAAACGTGGTCATTAAGTATAGGATGTTTTAGAGGCCGTCCTTTTGTCTAAAGTTCATAAGTTGCCTCGAAACGGTTGCCTCGATAAAAATGATCTAAGACATTAGGGTTACCACTAAAGCATCCTAACGTTGCTTTAGTGACCACACGTCCCCTAAATCGAATTGACCCGAAAACTCCAACGATGGTGCTACCTACTCCTCAATAGTGGGATAGCACTGTCTAGAGGACACTTGCACAGTTTAATTCCTTTTTGAGTAGGTAGATGTTCTTAAGTACTTGCTCCTTTAAAAAACAAAACAAAACTTTTCACACTTACACTTTTCGAGCAAAGTTTTCAAAACAGTTCATTACACACTTGAGGACAGAAGCAAGAGTTAAATCGAATTTTCAAACAAAAAACTCTTTTCAAAACCCACAAACACAAAGAAAAAGCAAACTTTTGAAAACATAGTGAGCAAGTACCTGAGAGCCCGTGGATAACCACAGATAGAAAGGGTGCTAATACCTTCCCTTTCTATAATATACCTCCCGAACCCGAGAAATATCTCGAAAAGGAATTTTTCCGTGCTTTTGTCCTTTCCTTGTTGGATAAAATAAAAGACGGTGGCGACTCTTGCTTACCGCGACATTTTGCAAAAACAAACGCAAACGCGAACCAGCATTCAAAAACAGTCAGTTCTCATTCCCACCGATCACAGAACTGGCGACTCTGCTGGGGATTGATTATAAGTGAGGTGTACCTTAGGATTAGATCACTTGTGTTTTCAATTGTATGCTTTGTATGCTTTAAATTTTGTGGGCTTGTATCTGAGTTCTATAGATCCTAACCCGGATCTGGGGGTACCCTTTTTAGGCAAGTAGCAATAAACTGTGAGGGATCTGTGGCGTAGACCGACACGGATGAAGCAGTAGCTACGTTGGTGTGGCGCCTTGGTCTGTACCGATATCCCTTGTGTTGAAACGAGGAGAATATGGGTCTTCTGAGGAGTCATTAAGCACCAACTGACCTTAGAACCTTAAATTGACCAACTTGGCCATAGAACAGTAGCAGTATGCTACACTCATTGAGACTAAAATCTCGCGATGGTTCCGACCGCAAGAAAAGGTTGCTAAACTGGAATTATGACCGATTGAGGGTAGTCAGTGATATTGAGATCCTCTAGAACCCGATTACTATTTTTAGGACAGGTTTAAACCAACTAAACTGAAAGAGGGTAATGCCTAAACTCCATGCCAACCTAAACTTAAGGCTATATGTGTGACTTGTGTGCCTTTAAACTTGTACTATTTGCGCATTCTTGTTATCTGACAACATGGGTTCCTTGCAGGTTTTATTTATAGTCCTTATCCAATAATCTGGATTTACTGCAGGGCTTACTTACATCACCTCACACTTGTGTTTAAACGCATAGCATACACATCATAGCATCATACCATGGCATTTTCCTTAACCATTTCAAGGATCTCAAGGGTCTGTGATGCAGGTTATGGTAAATCAGATGTCCAGCAAGGGGCAAAGGGGATTTATTTTCCTCTAGCCAAGGTTGTCTAGAAATCCAAGCATGATAACTTGAGTCAGGGGCTATGACCCAGTCGATATGGTGAGCTTGACTCTTGAAGAAGGACTCTCAGCAACATGAAGTTCCTTGAATCAAGCTACCAGATTCAAATTCTAACAGTTTCTTGTTTACCCCGCAAGATCCTTGAAAACATTGCATACATATATCATACATATCATTGCATAACAGGTCTCCCAGTACAGGTCTCTCATGTTCTCGCTGTTTATTTCAGCAATGGCTTTCCAACCAGACAACCAAGATCTCCGGGCTCAAAACGGCCAACTTCAAGAAATGCTCTTGAACCTATCCCAGGGGCAAGAAGAAATAAAAGCTCTCCTCACAAGGGGCTTGGTCCTAGGGAATCCAGGAGGCATCAGGAATGATTAGTTGGAAGGGCTAAAAATTGAGTTGCCAACAATGAAGATCCAGATGATGAGACAGCTGATGGGCCAGATGGCTCTCATTCAAGACTTAGCTCAAAGACAAGAAAAGCTCAGGGTCCTCGTCAACAAGCTGCTTCAAAATAACCAAATGGGGCGAACAACTAGGGTTGAAGATCAAGTCATCATTCAACCACCTTTGGGGAAAGAGGACAAGGGAAAAGCTCCTCAGCTTGCTTCAGGGTCACAAGCCCAACATCAACCTCGCCAGCATCAACAGGGTAATCGTCGTAAGCGAAATACGTCTGGAAGACATTTCTCTGAGACTGATATACCATCATCTCTCATACTAAAACCCTTGATGGAGGTTAATCTGATTACTTTAAAGGATCCTCTCCGGAATCCCAACACCTCTGCTCCTACCTATCATCCCAATGAAAGGTGTGCATACCACTCTGACAGTCCGGGACATGACACCGACGACTGTTGGACTCTGAAGAACAAGATCCAAGACTTGATTGACGGAAGGGTGCTGGAGTTCATGCCAGATGAAGAGATGAAAATCTTCCGCTGAGAATTATCCATCTGAGATTACTAGTTCAGACTAAGAAGCTTTTGTTCATTTGAATTTTCAAGTTGTAATCTCTTTGTTATTCAAACAATTATCTATTAATGCCAAACTTTGTTTTATTAATGCATTGCATATGTTTGTTCTGATTTGATCCAATCATTTTAATTACATTTAAACTATACTTTTTACTCACTTTATGACATTCAACTCTTGCTAAAAGTTATAAGCCTTTAGAGGGAGGATGACGAAACAATGCCATAATCTCATACAGTATGCTTTTGGACAGACCTTGCTGACGATGTACATGCGTTTCTGTCAAATCCTAAACACTGGAGTTATAAGGAAGATAATCCCTAGTCAACCCCTTCGAGCCAAAGAAGTAGGAGTTTTCTGTTTTAAACACAAATTGAAACCTTTAATCTAAACCTGGGGCAGGGTAGTCTCTCAGTTAATTCAAAAGATGCGAATTAAAGTCGCAAAACTCTCAGTTCATAATACAACGAACGACATCAAAAGCATTCCTCTGGAATCAAAAGACAGTGGTGGTTCCTTATCTCACAAGCAGTCAATCTCTCAAAAGAAAAAAAAGCCCACTGAGCCAAAACCTATAAAGGAGGCTTAAGAAAGCTGGGGCATCCTGCTGACTGTAATCTCGAAAACAGGAACAGTCAGGCAAAAGTTAGGGATAATAAATCAAAAGAACGAGGTCATTACAAATCCTCGACAACATGAAAAATGTTGCAAAAAATGATGACTGCCTTCAAAAATCCAACTTGTGTGAACCATCACCAAAACGCCGTTCCAGACTCATTTGGAGTTCAAATGCACAATTAATTGAGTTTAGGATTGAAGAACATCACGAAGAGCGGGTGGGTACAAATATACTTTGAGCCTTTATCCTTTGTTTCTTAAACCGTGAACCAAGCCACGTTACAACCCTTTAAAAGTCCTAACTGAAGCATGGGTTAGTTCAAAAGCATACTGTTACAAAAGGTATCCTGACTCCTGTAAGGCTTTGCCCTAAATCTTGTGTTGAATTTATAAAAAGTTTTCTGCTAAAAAACGCATTTTTCAAAACTTCGAGACAAGCATAAACTTTGCATTATTTGAATATCACTGTTTGCATTTGGCTATTTGTTTGACAACAGAGAAATTCACACAACGAATATCTGATGAACGAAAGCCCTCTCAGTGAACAAAATCACTTCAAAAAGGATGACACTTCCATTGACAAATCTCCTTCCAATCAAGGGGAATGGCATGATCACTATCCAGCACGCCTGGGGAAGTCAAGTCAAGATTCAAGCAATCTCTCGAGATGCCAAATAGCCAGGGGCAGATCTCCATCTGAATCACTTGGGGCATTGGACATGAATTCCAGCAACGAATCTTGCAGGATCAAACGAAGATCTTCTGGTAGTATGGCAACACAATACTACCAACAGTGGCACCTCCCTACATCCTGAGAGCACGAACATAGTAAAAAAAAAGTATTACGCGTAATCAAAGACCCGCTAGGTTGACTGGCCTAGGAAAAAATAAGGGCTTCCCGGTGAACCAAAAGGGTTCGGGCAAAAATAAAGGGATAAAAATGAAAAAATTTGTACACCCGGCAAGTCGAAAACCTGAAAAGGCGGCTTGGGCAAAAAAGGTATCCCGATGGACTGAAAACCCGAAAGGGCGGTCCAGGCAAAAGTTAGGGATTAAAGCGTACGACTATGTCCCGTCATCTCGTCACTTACCTACCAGAAGAAGACTTATCATTTCAATCGAAAGAGACCAAGCACCTCATAGGTTGGGATAATACTCGATCCACAAGGCCTCCGCAGACACCTTCTCCCACAGAAACAGGGGCAATAAAATTGTCCAAACTGTACAACTGCTCTGCTCACCAGGTACAAAGGTAGATTCAGCTGAAGAACATGGCTAAGATACTTTCACTCCCCGAAGAATAAAACAGTAATGGTAGCTCTCCCCACTGAGACTTGCAACTATGAACGAATCAGCAATACTCTCCTCAAGCAGAGTTGGTCTACCATCAGCCCTAAAAAGGTTGGGTATCCCCAGAAGATCTTAATATTCCCCAACGAAGTATAAAGACATTCTCCAGCAAGCGTAAGAGCATCTCCGGAAGTCTTAATATTCCTCAACAGAGTATAAGAATGTTTCCCGGAGGAATACAAGATACCCCCAGTGGAGCCATTTCCCCAGCGCAGTCTAAAAAGGCTTCCCCGCCAGAGTTGAATCATATTACCCAGTAGATTCTGGAAGCTTGTCCCCTGCAGAATACAAATGCATCTCCTCAGCCAAATTCAGAAGGTTATCCCCACAAGGGTCTAACTGGGTTATCCTCAGCAAGTTGCAACTGAAAGATCATCCCCAGCGAAGTTCTTTCTTTCCCCAAGCAGGACTTCTATCCTCAACAGATTCAATATCACCAGCAATGGTAATCAATCCCCAGCGGAGTTCATCATCAAAATCCCCAACAGAGCTTATCAACGGAATCCCAAGCGGAGTTTATCGTTAAAATCTCAGCAGAACATCTCTCCCCCACAGAGTATTTCCCCTCAGAGTAATCTCTTCATCAAGTTTATTCCCCAACAGAGTTCTTTTCTCCTGCAGGTTTATCCTTGCAACCATCTTCGTTCATCATCCCCAGCGGAAACGAAGAACTCAACTCTATTCACCAGTAGCTCCGGGATTTATTTCCCCAGCTAAAAACATCGCATCTTCATACATCATGACATGCATACACATCATACAACACAAATCTCATTTATTTTGAGAACATCATGACATCATGCATTTCATACATCATAACATTGCATGCAGCTAACGTTTTACCTTTTTCAGGAAAAGGTCAATCAAAAGATGGCTACCATCAACCTTTTCAGGTCCCAGTTTAATACCTGTAGCAAGCCAGGAAAATATCTGTGGACGACTGATTGTAGATTGATACCTGTAACAAGCCAGGAAAATTATCTACAAGAAGAGATTGAAGATTAATACCTGTAACAAGCCAGGAAGACCTTTCTTTCTTAGGTCAAAGATCAATACCTGAAACCAGCCAGGACAAATATCTCCTCGACCAACCCTTTTCAAGTCCCAGTTTAATACCTGTAGCAAGCCAGGAAAATATCTGTGGACGACTGATTGTAGATTAATACCTATAACAAGCCAGGAAAAGTATCTACATGAAGAGATTGAAGATTAATACCTGTAACAAGCCAGGAAGACCTTCTTTCTCAGGTCAGAGATCAATACCTGAAACCAGCCAGGACAGCTATCTCCTCGACCAACCTTTTCAAGTTCCAGATTAATACCTGTAGCAAGCCAGGAAAATATCTGTGGACGACTGATTATAGATTAACACCTGTAACAAGCCAGGAAAATCATCTACATGAAGAGACTGAAGATTAATACCTGTAACAAGCCAGGAAGACTTTCTTTCTCAGGTCAGAGATCAATACCTGAAACCAGCCAGGACAGATATCTCCTCGACCAACCTTTTCAAGTCCCAGTTTAATACCTGTAGCAAGCCAGGAAAATATCTGTGGACGACTGATTGTAGATTAACACCTGTAACAAGCCAGGAAAAGTATCTACATGAAGAGATTGTAGATTAACACCTGTAACAAGCCAGGAAAATCATCTACATGAAGAGACTGAAGATTAATACCTGTAACAAGCCAGGAAGACTTTCTTTCTCAGGCCAGAGATCAATACCTGAAACCAGCCAGGACAGATATCTCTTCGACCAACCTTTTCAGGTCTCAGTTTAATACCTGTAGCAAGCCAGGAAAATATCTGTGGACGACTGATTGTAGATTAATACCTGTAACAAGCCAGGAAAAGTATCTACATGAAGAGATTGAAGATTAATACCTGTAACAAGCCAGGAATACCTTTCTTTCTCAGGTCAGAGATCAATACCAGAAACCAGCCAGGACAGATATCTCCTCGACCAACCTTTTCAAGTCCCAGTTTAATACCTGTAGCAAGCCAGGAAAATATCTGTGGACGACTGATTGTAGATTAACACCTGTAACAAGCCAGGAAAAGTATCTACATGAAGAGATTGTAGATTAACACCTGTAACAAGCCAGGAAAATCATCTACATGAAGAGACTGAAGATTAATACCTGTAACAAGCCAGGAAGACTTTCTTTCTCAGGCCAGAGATCAATACCTGAAACCAGCCAGGATAGATATCTCTTCGACCAACCTTTTCAGGTCTCAGTTTAATACCTGTAGCAAGCCAGGAAAATATCTGTGGACGACTGATTGTAGATTAATACCTGTAACAAGCCAGGAAAAGTATCTACATGAAGAGATTGAAGATTAATACCTGTAACAAGCCAATAATACCTTTCTTTCTCAGGTCAGAGATCAATACCAGAAACCAGCCAGGACAGATATCTCCTCGACCAACCTTTTCAAGTCCCAGTTTAATACCTGTAGCAAGCCAGGAAAATATATGTGGATGACTGATTGTAGCTTGATACCTGTAACAAGCCAGGGAAATTATCTACATGAAGAGATTGAAGATTAACACCTGTAATAAGCCAGGAAGACTTTCTTTCTCAAGTCAGAGATCAATACCTGAAACCAGCCAGAACAACTATCTCCTCGACCAACCTTTTCAAGTCCCAGTTGAATACCTGTAGCGAGCCAGGAAAACTATATGTGGACGACTGATACCTGTAACAAGCCAGGAAAACCATCTACACAAAGAGATTGAAGATTAACACCTGCAACAAGCCAGGAAGACAATATTTCTTTCAACAGGTATGCAAGTTCTCGCTAAGGAATATCTTATGCGATCGACACTCCTGCAGATGGCATCTATAAGCCCATCCTCCTACCAACAATCTCCAGATGGCATCTATAAGCCCATCTTCCTACCAACAATATCCAGATGACATCTATAAGCCCATCCTCCTACCAACAATCTCCAGATGGCATCTATAAGCCCCTCCTCCTACCAACAATCTCTAAATGGCATCTGTAAGACCATTCCCGACATCACAATGCTGATACTTCACCATGCGAGTGCAAATTTCTGGGCACTCTAGTGTTCCATTATCTCCCACCTTCAGATCACGAAAGGCTCGAAAGCCAATCTATATCCTCAGGTTTAAGAAAATTGAACAGGGGCAACTGTTGTACCCCAAAATTTGCCCTCTCATGTTTTCCAAAGTCTTCCCCCTGCATGGTTGATCACAAACTCTTGCCTAAGGAAAAAGAAATTTTTTGAGTAGTGCTTTAAGTACCTTTCGATTGGCATTATGAAGGAGCATTTCGATTGGCACTATGGACAAGCATTTCGATTGGCACTATGGACAAGCACTTCGATTGGCATTCTGGACAAGTACTTCGATTGGCATTGTGTCAAGGCTTTCGATTGGCATTCTGAAAGACCTTTCAATTGACCTGTTAACAAAGCCTTTCGACTGACCTGTTAACAAAGCTATCAAGAGGGCACTCAAAAACATGTCCAGGTACACTGAACATGAGAAAATGGCATGTTTCCCTTGCAAATATGGAAATAATTAAATGCTGATTGTGGATTTAATTCCTGAGTTAAAGGCCAGATTCTTGCCTTTTCTGTTCCTAAAGAGCTGATTCGACCAGAGTGTTTCTGTTCAACTCAAGACCATTCGAAGAAGCATTCATAAGGCCCATTCGAAAGATACATGGGAAGTCCATTCGAAGGAAGCAACTCAAGACCATTCGAAGAAGCATTCAGAAGGCTCATTCGAAAGGTACATGAGAAGTCCATTCGAAGGAGGCAACTCAAGGCCAATCGAATAGCATGGCCTGAAGGCATTCGAAAATCAAAACATGTCTAGGTTCATTCCAGATTCCAAAGAGACATGAATATTTCAAAAAAGGAAATAATTTAATGTGTCCGATTCTTGTCTCCTGGCTTTAATGGCCTGTTTAATGGGCTGTCTCCTGCCGTTACTAGACCCCCCACTCCTATAAATACAAGGGCCAGTGGCACATTACAAAACACGAAAAATTATACAAGTAGACACGAAAAAAAACACACAACAGGAGAACAAAAAACATTGGAGTTACGCTGCCAAAAGTCATCAACATTTTCAGAAGTGATCCAGGCCAAAGCAACCCTTCAACAAAAGATCACAACGCCCATAAGCCCCAAATCAAAAGTGCCTACATCCAGGAAGTGCCCAGATCGAAGGTGCCTACATCCAGGAAGCGCCCAAATTAAAAGTCCAATCTGCTGGTAAGAAAGGGTAAACTATCCAACCTCATATTTGCATAACACATTATTACTTGTTGTTACCTTTGATTTGACATCCTAGACAGGATCGAAAGGCCTGGGTTTGGCGCCCAGGTCATGTTCTTCGTTTGCCAACACTTGCTGCAGACATAGCCTAAAGAAACCCAGCAAGCGCAGGATCGAAGGGCCTGGGGTTCAATACCCAGGCCCTGTGTTTTATTTTGCTAACATACTTTTGCAGGTATAACATCCCAAATCGAAGGAGACACCTTCTCTGGATCGAACCCATTAGCATGCTCGATCGAAAGAGGCATCTCATTCCTGGATCGAAAGCCATGGCTTCCATGATCAAAATACAATCCTCTTCCCTGGATCGAAGGCTACTCATGCCCTACTGTCTGGCCCAATCGAAGCTTCCATTCTCTCCCTGGGTCGAAACTCCTTTTTTCCCTGGATCGAAGGATCCCCCTTGTATTTTATTTTTGTTTTCATTGACATCCTTTTATCTTTTTAATTAACATAAAATCAAAAACACAAAAAACATTAGGCTAGTTTTTCTTTTAAAATTAACTTTGTTAATTAACTTTTTAATTATCTTAACATTTTCTCAAAACTAAAATTAAGTAGATTTAGACCATTTTCCCAAAATAAAATAAAACAACAAAAAGATTTTATTCTTAGGATTTTTTTAGAGGTTATGTTCAGATTCGTGTGCGTTTATTTTATTATAATTGCCTACTGGTTTGTAATAGCTTAAACTAAGACTTTTACATTTTTACTGCTTTATTCCCCCAATTTTGGACATGTAAATAATCCCCCTCCCCGAAGCTTTGTAATAGCGTAGGATTTACAATCCCCGCACTTTAAATTCTTGTACATATATTAACTGTTTAGATGTATGCTAACTAGGATTTCATGGCAAAATCTATCTTAATTTAAAATCAACCACAACTCACCATAACATGTACAAAGATAACATAAACTGAAAATTGACACACTTGCACATGCCACTCTTAGGGCACACCTCCCTTGGTTGCCTCAAACGTGGTCATTAAGTATAGGATGTTTTAGAGGTCGTCCTTTTGTCCAAAGATCATAAGTTGCCTCGAAACGGTTGCCTCGATAAAAATGATCTAAGACATTAGGGTTACCGCTAAAGCATCCTAACGCTGCTTTAGTGACCACACGTCCCCTAAATCAAATTGACCCGAAAACTCCAACGACGGTGCTACCTACTCCTCAATAGTGGGATAACACTGTCTAGAGGACACTTGCACAGTTTAATTCCTTTTTGAGTAGGTAGATGTTCTTAAGTACTTGCTCCTTTAAAAAACAAAACAAAACTTTTCACACTTACACTTTTCAAACAAAGTTTTCAAAACACTTCATTACACTCTTGAGGACAGAAGCAAGAGTTAAATCAAAGTTTCAAACAAAAAACTCTTTTCAAAACCCACAAACACAAAGAAAAAGCAAACTTTTGAAAACATAGTGAGCAAGTACCTGAGAGCCCGTGGATAACCACAGATAGAAAGGGTGCTAATACCTTCCCTTTCTATAATCTACCTCCCGAACCCGAGAAACATCTCGAAAAGGAATTTTTCTGTGCTTTTGTCCTTTCCTTGTTAGATAAAATAAAAGACGGTGGCGACTCTTGCTTACCACGACATTTTGCAAAAACAAACGCAAACGCGAACCAGCATTCAAAAACAGTCAGTTCTCATTCCCACCGATCACAACGACGAAACGTCTTAAAGAAAGCGACCTAGTACGCGACTCGTCCCGATAGTTTTCCTTTGTGCCATTTTTAAATCCGGTTTTTATAATTTTAATACGTTTTCTTAACTTCCAAGGCTACTGAGGAAATTACCGGTACTAACGCTGCCGCTTCTGTCTCTAACAAACCATTTAAGTTTGAGGGTTCCAATTTCAAACGTTGGCAAGCTAAGATGAAAATTTTCTTAACTTTAAAGAAGGTTGCCCACGTTCTGACTGAGGATATCCCTGTTTCTCCATCTGGATCAAAGGAACTAAGTAATGGTAAGTCAACTGTGGAATCAGACGAAACTTCTAAAACGTCTGACTTAGACTCTGTTGATAAAGCAGCGACAGATAACTTACAGCTCCGAAAAGAAATCGCCTTATGGCAAGAAAATGACTACCTCTGCAAAAATCACATTCTGAACAGTCTTGCTGATGATCTCTATGATTACTACAGCAATTACAAGACTGCTAAACATGTATGGGAGGCTCTGCAGAAGAAATATGATACTGAAGAAGCAGGTGCCAAAAAATATGCTGCCAGTCGCTACTTGAATTACAAAATGGTGGATGAAAGGTCTGTGGAAGCTCAAAGCCACGAATTACAGAATATTGCTCATGAAATCATAACTGAAGGTATACCCCTCAATGAACAATTTCAGATTGCTGTTATAATTGACAAGTTGCCTCCTGGTTGGAAAGATTTTAAAAACTTACTCCGACATAAAACTAAAGAATTTTCAATCGAGAGTTTGATTACCCGCCTTCGAATTGAAGAGGAAGCTCAAAGACAAGATCAGAAAGATGAAGTCTTAGTTGTTTGCAACAATAAAAAGAAATTCGGTACAGTTCTAAAGCCTACGGGCAAACCTTTAAAGAATCAGAACTGTAATACTGTGAACCGAATTAAGAATGGTAATCCCTCTAGGGCCCCATATGCTCCAATTCCTAGGCAGCAACCACCACCCCAAAGAAATGATGCTCCGGTTTTCACTTGCTACAATTATGGGAAACCGGGTCATATGACTAAGAAATGTAAGAGCAGGCCTAAATCTGCTACTGGCCCAAATGCATAGGTTAACCTGGTTGATGAGCAATTCATTGCTATGATCACTGAAGTCAACATGGTAGATGGAAGTGATGGTTGGTGGATAGACACAGGCGCCTCTCGTCATGTTTGTAATGATCGTGCTATGTTTAAGACATACATGAATACTGAAGATAAGAAAGTGTTGTTGGGAGATGCCCACACCACTAATGTTGCTGGAATTGGAGATGTTGAGCTGAAGTTCACTTCAGGAAAGACCTTGATCTTGAAGGACGTCATGCACGTTCCTGAAATTAGGAAGAATCTTGTTTCTGGTTTCCTTTTAAATAAGGCTAGGTTTAGTCAAACTATAGGGGCAGATTTGTACATCATCACTAAGAATGGTATTTTTGTTGGGAAAGGGTACGCCACTGATGGCATGTTTAAGTTAAATGTTGATTTGAATAAAATTTGTCCTTCTGTTTATTTTCTATGTGATTTTAATATTTGGCATGCTAGACTTTGTCACGTTAATAAGCGAATTATGTATAATGCAAGCAACTTAGGCCTGATCCCTAAACTAAATGTCAATGATTCAAATAAATGTGAATATTGTACTCAAGCTAAGATAATTAAGACATCACATAAATCAATTCTAAGAGAATCTGATCCCCTAGATCTTATACGCTCTGATATATATGAATTAGATGGAACTTTAACTAGGAACAGTAAACGTTATTTTATCACTTTTATTGATGATTGTTCTGATTATACTTATGTATACTTAATGAAGAATAAAAGTGAAGCACTTGATATGTTTAAGTTGTATGTAACCGAATTGAGAATCAACTTAGTAAGAAGATCAAGAGACTTCGTAGTGATAGGGGAACTGAATATGACTCTGGTCTATTTAATGATTTTTATAAAGAACATGGAATTATACATGAAACGACTGCTCAATATTATCCTGAAATGAATGGTAAAGCAGAAAGAAAGAATAGAACTCTTACTGAACTTGTTGTTGCAATTATGATGAATTCTGGTGCTGCACCTCACTGGTGGGGGGAAATTTTATTGACTGTTTGCTATGTCCTGAATATAATCCCCAAGTAAAAATGTAAGATCTCTCCTTACGAGATATTAAAGAAAAGACAACCAAACTTGTCTTATTTGAGAACTTGGGGCTCTCTGGCTTATGTCAAAATTCCGGATCCGAAACGAGATAAACTCGCTAGCAGAGCATATGAATGTGTTTTCATTGGATATGCAGCATACAGTAAAGCATATAGGTTTTATGACCTAATAGCAAAAGTGATATTAGAATCAAATGATGCTGAATTCTATGAAGACAAATTTCCCTTCAAATTGAGAAATAGTGGGGGCACACAATCAAGTCACACTCCTGTGATAAGAAGCACAGAATGCAATGACAATATAGAAACAGAACTTCGACGAAGTAAACGAGTAAGAGTCACTAAAGACTATGGGCCTGAATATGCGGCTTATAATGCAAAAGAAGATCCAATGAATCTTCAAGAAGCCTTGTCTTCTCTGGATGCTGGTTTATGGCAAGAGGCTATCAATTATTAGATAGAATCTCTAGAATCCAATAAGACCTTGAACTTAGTAGACTTGCCTCCTGGTTGCAAACCAATTGGTTGTAAATGGGTTTTGAAAAGGAAACTAAAACCTGATGGAACTATTGATAAATACAAGGCTCGCCTTGTTGCCAAGGGTTTTAGACAAAGAGAAAATATAGATTTCTTCGACACCTTTTCTCCTGTCACTAGAATTACATCCATTAGGGTAATTATTTCAATAGCTGCTATTTATAACTTAATAGTAAACCAACCGGAAGGGTTTATAATCTATGGATAAGAAAACAAGGTCTGTAAGTTAAATAAGTCGTTGTATGGACTAAAACAAGCTGCTAAGCAATGGCATGAAAAATTTGATAACTTAATGATATCAAGTGGATACAAAGTGAATGAAAGTGACAAATGCGTTTACTATAAATCTGAGAATCGCATATGCACTATCATATGTCTTTATGTTGACGATCTACTCATATTTGGATCTAACATTCAGACCATTAATGATGTGAAATCATAGATAAGGAGTGCCACAATTTCTTCAAAGGCTTGTAGGTCCAATGAATTCCAACATTCTTGTGCCTTCTCAAACAAGAATTTTGCTAAGAATCCTTTGACGCCGCTTCTGGCTTCCCAATGCCCCTTGATGTCGGATGGTTGTAGATGTAATGCTCGAGCAACATCTTCTGGCTTTGGTTCCTTTTCCGTACCGTTGAAGGGTAGTTGATTAAGGATAGGAATTCTCAGGAGTTGAGAAAACTCCTCCAAAGTGGGCACCAACTGGTAGTCGGGGAAAGTGAAACAGTGGTGAAGGGGGTCAAAGAACTTGAATAGCACTTTCATCATGTCTTCTTCAATGTTGGTGTTGACTAAGTTGAGCAGTCTACCATGTCTTTCACTGAAGGATGAGCTTTCCGGAATTCTTGAGGTGAGCTCCTTGAGTTGAGGAGAGATTCTCACAAGGTTAACTTGGATGGTTTTTCTGCGAGGAATTTCCATGACCTACAAAACAAGAACAAAGATGAAGATCTAAACCCTTGAAATGGTTAGTGAATGCATATGATGCTTTATGATGTTCATGATGTATGCACAAACATATGTACAAGCAAATCACACCAAACCCTAGTTTCAGGCTTGCATGGGGTTTCATAGGTAAGTACCCTCTTGAGTGTAGTTGGCTTAAAAACCTGTCTTATAAATAGTAACCGGGTTCTAAGGAGCTCAATATCATTGGATTGTTTTCAATGTTCATTGTTTTGGTTTAGCCACTTAACTAGCGACAAAAATATTCCAAGAAAACAACCCTCAATGAGTGTAGTATCGAGTATCTACCAACTTCGGACTGCACCAAATCCGGTCATCTCACTACCCCTAATGAAAGGCCAAGATGGTCAAGTAAGGTTCTAGGTCATTAGTGCTTAGTGACATCACTCAGCGGCCCCGTACTCTCCTTGATTGAACTCAAGGGTTACCGGTACTCACAAATATGTCGCACTAATATAGCTATTGCTTCGACCGTGTCGGTATACCCCGCACAATTTCCACAACATATTGCTATCTATGAAATGTTTCCCAAAATCCGGGTGGAGGATTACAAACCCAAACAAGAGAGCCAAGATATAAAGCAATCAAGACAAACAATTAATCATGCAAGAGGGTGATCTAAGCCCTAAGGTTACTCCACTTTTAAAATTGTCCCCAGCAGAGTCGCCAGTTCTGTGATACGGTGGGAGAACTGACTATGGTTTTGAGTTAGTTTTCGCAAATGTTTCGGTTGAGCAAGAGTCGCCACCGACTTTTTATTTTATCCTAAGGAAAGGTTTAAAAAGCACAACAAAAACCTTTGAGATTTTTTTTCTTGGGTTCGGGGAGTAGATTATAGAAAGGGAAGGTATTAGCACCCTTTCTATCCATGGTTATCCATGGGCTCTTAGGTACTTGCTTAGATCAACTTGCCTTGGTTTTCAATTGTTTGAAATGGTGCTTTGTGTGTGGTTTTGAAATTTTTTTGAAAAAGATGCCTTGTCTAGGCTACCCTTGTAACAATTCTTTACTCGAATGTTTTACAAAAGGTGTTTGTCTTTTTGAAAAGATGTTTCAAGGTTTTTTGAAAGTTTGTTTTGAAAGTGTGGTTTGAAAAATAGGCATGTGTTTTCATTTTGCAAGTTGATAAGTACTTAAGAGCTATCTACCCTAAAGTTCTCAAAGATTTTTGCTATGTTTTAACCCTTTTAACAATTTTGTTCCACCATTGCATTTGGTGGACAATCTTGTGTTAGGATGTGAAAGGGACGGGCGCGGGTCATCGTTTAGACCATAATTGCAATGGTGCCAAGTATCTTTGGGCAATTTTCCTTTAAGGGACTTGATCATTTTTTAGGCAACTTTCGAAAGCGTCGTCGAGGGACTATGATCATTTGAATTGTTTGTTTTGCCCAAAGAGACCTAACATGCAATATGGCCCATTATTGAAGGCAACAAGTGGAATACCCTAGGGGTGCGAGTGTGATGAGTGTTGTCCATTTTCATGCTTGTTTATCTTGAAATTAGGTCAAACTATTTTGTTGTTTTTATTTGCATACAAACCCTAATTCTAACATGGTATATTTAGAAAGCATTAAAGTGCGAAAATTAAAGTTCCTAAGCTATTACAACACAATATGGGAAGGAGGGTACAAATATTCAAATGGGGGGTATTTGACGAAGAATTTAAACCTAGCTATTACATCAATTTGGAATTATTTACAAGATAATCAATTGCACAAATTAAATAGAAATAAGATAAATATGCAAGATGCAAAAAGGCTTTTTATGTGTATGAAAAAAAAGTATTTTTTATGTCAAATAAACAAAATAAAAAAAGTATTATTTTTTTGGAGCTTTTTTATGTTTAGGGCAAAACCCTAATTTTATTAAATAAAAGTATTAATTATTTAATATATACAAATATTTAATAATTATGTATAAGAATAAAATAAAAATGGAGTATATTTGTAAAAAGGTATTTTTAATATTAAATATTAATAAAAAAATAAAAGTGTGTATATTTTGTATTTTAACCTAAATATATTAATATATATATATGTATTTGTATTATTTACTAAATATATATTATATATATAAAATAATAATATTTAATATTTTATAAAAAAAGTATTTTTGATATAAAATGTTTTCAAGGGAGAAATAAAAATAGAAATCAGAAATAAAATAAGTTTGCATTATTTTTGGTATTTTTAAATAAAAGTGTTTATTTATTTATTTATGTACAAAAAACTATTCTAAACAAATAAATACCTATAAATTCAAAAATGGTGTGAAAAATATTTTTTTATATTTTTAATATTATTAGCAAAAATAAATAAGTCAGAATAAAAATAGAAAAGTAAAAAAATCATGAAAATAAGCACAATGGGCCACAGAGGTGTAAAAGCAAAAATGGGGTGTGAAAAGAAATAGCAAAACAGGCCCAGCCCAAAGGCTGTTGTCTTCAACCTTCAGCCATTCCAAACAGAAAAACGCGCGTTTTCCATGCTTCCATCAAACTCCTGATTCCTTGATTGTCAGCCAAAACTCATAACATAAACAATGTAGAGCGTTAAATCACGAATTCATACATATAAAGAACATGATTTAACTCTCAGAAATGAGAGAGAATTTCATCATTCCCAAATCTTAACCTAACTTTTTATCAATGTTCAGACCTTAAATTCTCACAACATATGCAAAATAAATGGAAAGTAAAGGTATGTACAGTTTCAGGGGCATGAGTAGAACACTTCTTATTCACAAACTTAGAGCTAATGATGTCTACATTGAGAGATAGAAGTTCAAGAATATACCTGTTCAGTTGAAGTTGTATCTGATGATGGAGGTACTTTCAGAGCAAGGTGATGATTGGTACAGCTTCCTTGATATCCAGGGATGCTATTCCAAGTTTTACTTTGCTTTGAAACTAGCTGAATCGAGTTGTAGCACTCCACCTGCAAAACAAGAAAATGAAAATGGCCAAACTGATTAGAGGAGTTACAGTCCACTTCTAATGCTTTGGATAGTTTGCATTGATGGTAGGGAAGGTGTTTGAAGTGGTTTTAGCAAGAATGCATGATGGAAATGAGTTGTGGGATTCAATCTGCAGTAGGTGCTCTGTTTGGACAGTTTGAGAGTGATTCTGTGTTTGAGAGGGTAATGGAGGTGGATAGCTCGTGTTTCAGCTTGGGTTTGATGATTAGAAAGTGTTTGACAAGTTTGCTTAAGCTTGGTTTACAGGAAATGAGAGTTGTCTGTTGATATGCTAAGTTTCTTACACTTTAAGCAACAAAAGGCCACTTGGTGTTTCTAGCCTGTACAGGCCCCCATTCTATGCTGAACCACTTAGTCTTGATCAGTGTAATTAGCCCATAAACTTGTGCCAAAGAGATCTTAATTGTACTTGCTTGGATTTGCATTTTGACATAAAGTTCCCTTTTGCAAAAATGGTTAAAATGCTTTATCTATTTTGGGATTAAACCATTATGCAATGCTTGAACACATAAAATATGGTCTTGGCACAAAGAGTTTGTATTAAATTTATGAGTGTAAAAAGGATTTAGGGCCTGTAATCAAGAAATGCATGCTGATTTGAAAATTGCCTAAGTGTATGAACATGGAAATTGGCCATAACAAAAGTGAGTTTTTCCCATATTGCCAAATTCAATTCTCTCTAACCATGAGGTTGTTTGATGAGTACTTGGACATTTTGGAAAGCTTGGAATGTATACTACAATCCATATTTGAAGTGCAAATTGAAATTCCAAGTGGAAGTATATGAAAAATGGTCTTGAAGTTAGGTAAAAACCTTGCCTAAAATAGGTCAAATTTTCTCTAAGTTAAGAATGGTTTGGTACCCTTGTTCCAAAAATTGTAACTTGAGATACAAGCTTCTTTTGGGAAAACTTTGTGAATCAAAGTTGTAGATTTTGCAATAGGCTACAACTTTCATGTTTTGACTTTTGCTTGAATCCAAATGAATCTTGGTGAGAAAGTGGGGCAAAGTTAGAAAAAAAATTAGGGTTTTTCATAACTTAGAAAGATTCTAAGTTATGAAAAATCTTCATTTCAAACCCTAATTTGCAATTCTTGATTTCTTGATGAACAAGTTTCATGATTTTGCATGTTTTGATGAAAAATGAATCTTGACACTTGATTTTGACCAAAAAGTCAAAGTTTGACTTTTCAGTATACAGTCAAAATTGATCAATTGACTGGGAAATTCAACTGTCAATCTTGTGTACTTGGGATCTTTTGAACTTGTTGAGCATGTCAAGACAATTCCATGGGGTCCTTGAGTCCATATGTGATATTGGTTTGCCATTGGCTAGGTCAAACAGTCAAAAATTGCCTTTGTGCAGTCAAAACCCTAAAAATGACCATTTTGCCCTTTTGGTGATCTGATCAAATTTCTTATGGAATTGTGATCCAAACTTGATCAAATGGTCCATGTGAGTTCATAATGTTGATATGGGTCAATTTTCATGAGTTTTGACTGTCAATTGGCCACAGTTGACTTGTTCCCCAATATAACTGATTTCTAGGTCAATTGTCCAATTGACTGGGCAAAACTTGGAATCAAGGCTTGAAACTTGATGTGGATAAACTTGGGAGTCCAACATGAAGCATGAAAGTCATCTTAGGCATTTTTGGTCAAAACATCTTTGTGCAAACACAAACCCTAATTTGGGTCAACAATGCAAGGAGAAGTCTTGAGCAGATGAGACCCTAACTGAATCTTGAGTTTAAAGGGCTTTGTGATGAGAAATCACTGAGAGATGGATGGGAAAATTTTGGGGTACAACAGTTGCCCCTGTTCAATCTTATTGAATCCGAAGAGTTAGATTGGCAGGTTTGCCTTTCGCGACTCGAGGGTAAAAGGAGATTGGACACTAGAGTTCCCTTAAATTTGCACTCGTCAAAGCAATGGATGCAGGAATGGGCTTAGAGATGCCATTTGGAGATGGGCTTAACGATGCCATCGGGGAGAGTGACAGAAACTTGTCGGGGATGGGCTTAAAGATTCCATCTGGAATGAGTATCAGAAAGGTGTCCATGTTTTGGACCACATCTGAATTGGGGGTATGAATAAGCAATAGATTGACATCCGTACCTGGAGGCATCCGTAAACTGTTTTCAGAGGTTGAGAGGATTCTGAACAAGCGATAGATTAACATCCGTTGTTGGAAAGAATCCGTAAACTGTTTTCAGAAGTCTTGAAGTTGAATAAGCAATAGAGCAGCATCCGTTGTTGGGAAGCGTCCGTAAACTGTTTTCAAAAGTTGCATCTGAACAAGCGATAGATTGACATCCGTTGTTGGGAAGAATCCATAAACTGTTTTCAGAAGTCTTGAGAAGAATCTGAACAAGCGATAGGTTAACATCCGTTACTTGGAGAACCCGTGAACTATTTTCAGAAATCTTAAAGTGGAAGAGGAACCGGTGTAGGGTTTCCTGATGATGAGCTCGTGTAAAACTGCATCTGGATGAATCTGGAATAAGCATCAGAATGTTGCCATGTCTGGGTCACATCTGAACTATTCCTGGAGAGAATCTCGGAAGATAATGATTTTTGTCTGTCGACTGATCTTACCTGCAAAGGTAAAGAGTTAGTTATATGCAATGTCATGATGCATGATACAATGTATGTTATATGATATGAATGTAAATGGATGCGTATGTAAGCTGGAGAGCTGTCTTGCAAAGGATAGATGAATCCGAGATGGCTGAAGATAAAAGAATCTTGACTGCTGTCGGGAAGAATAATTCCTGGTTGTTGCTGGGGAATAAGGAGCTTGGGTTGTATACCAATCTTCTGGGGAATCCCTGTCTTGAGGAGATCTCACTGGAGAATCTTCGAATATACAATGAGGAACTGAAAACTGAAAGTCTTCAAATTTGCTTGGGGAATACCAGACCTTCAATCGTTGAGGGGCCTTGGAACCACTTGCGGGGACTTGGAATTTCCTTGGTGACTTGCAGGGTAAGAGAAATTTTGATGATTTCTACTGGGGATTTTAGAACCTGGTAGACCCGTGCTGGGGAAGTATGATTTGAGAATCTTCAGCTTGGTGGGAAGTATCTCAGTGGGGAGAAGGTTCACTAGTCTGGTTCCGCTGAGGATGGATAGTTTGAAGTTTTAGCTCGGCTGGGGATACTGAAACTTAAACTCTGAGGGGAATTGAGTTCTGGAGGATTCTCTGGCTGGAGATAACAAAGATAAGCTCCTCTGGGGGATTGTATTGATAAGTTATGTTGGGGAACTTTGATGAACTCCGTTGGGGATAGGGAGAATTTTGCCGAGTGCGATCTTCCGTGGCAATTAGCTGAGGATAACCCAGTTATAAGCCCTTGTGAGGAATAACTTTGAATAAAGCTCGGGAGAGACGTCCGTACTCTGCAGGGGATAAGCTTCCAGAATCTATTGGGGATAAGCTTCAAGACTTGCTGGGGATATGGATTCCAAATCTCCTGGGGGTTTCCTTTGAAAGGGTATTAAGATATCCAACTGCACCTTCAACCCATCAATAATCCTCTTTCTGGATTCATAAGGAAATGATTATGTTCAAATGCATATGCCTATTTAACAAAACATTGGACGTTTCTCAAAATAAAACAATTAGTGTAAGAGAAAAAGAAAAAGGAAATGACACAAATTTCTGGGAAGAGTATTTGTATTAACTTTCTCTGAGTATATTTGTACAAAGGAGACAATCATCCTAGTAAGAGGATTTTGTCGTAAATATTGAAAGATTTATACAAAATAAAGATGGCTATGTGAAATAATTCCATGGGATTCCATTCCGCTATAGCCTTCACAACTCTGAATATCTGTCCATCCAATGCTTCGTTTGCCGATGACTGGATTGATCAGAAACCTGGAACTGGTTGATGAAGAGATTGTCTTTGAAGTGATCCGACGAGACATAGTCATACGCTTTAATTCCCTAACTTTTGCCTGAATCGCCCTTTCGGGTTTTCGATCCACCGGGAAACCCCTTTTTGCCCAAGCCGCCCTTTCGGGTTTTCAACTTGCCGGGTGTACAGATTTTTTTTTGTTTTTATCCCTAATTTTTGCCGGAACCGCCCTTTCGGGTTTTCGGTTCACCGGGATACCCATTTTTGCCCAAGCCGCCCTTTCGGGTTTTCGACTTATCGGGTTATTTTATGCGTAGTATCTTTTGACTATGTCTGCGTTCGCAGGGTGCGACAAATCGTCGCCGTCCATGGTGGTTAGAATCATCGCACCACCAGAAAATATGCTCTTGATCACAAATGGTCCTTCATATGTAGGAGTCCATTTGCCCCTGGGATCACTTTGCGGCAAGATAATCCGCTTGATTACGAGATCTCCGACTTGATACACTTGACGTCTGACTTTCTTATTGAAGGCCTTGATCATCCGTTTTTGATACGTCTGACCATGGCATATAGCAGCGAGTCGCTTCTCGTCGATAAAATTGAGTTGATCAAGTCGGGTCTGAATCCAATCATCTTCATTCAAACCTGTGTCCTTCATAATCCTTAGAGAAGGAATATGAACTTCCATAGGCAGGACAACTTCCATGCTATATACCAACGAAAATGGGGTTGCCCCGGTTGAAGTACGTGCCATCGTACGGTATCCATGTAGAGCAAACGGTAACATCTCATGCCAGTCTTTGTAAGTGACCGTCATTTTCTGAATGATCTTCTTAATGTTTTTGTTCGCAGCTTCAACAGCACCGTTCATCTTTGGCTGATAGGGAGATGAATTGTGATGATAAATCTTGAACTGTTCGCACAAAGCGGTGATCATCGTGTTATTCAGATTTGTATCGTTGTCTGTGATGATCCTGTCTGGAACACCATACCGGCATATGAGATTTTGTTTGATGAAGCGGGCAACCACATTTTTAGTAACAGAGGCGAAGGAAGCTGCTTCGACCCATTTGGTGAAATAGTCAATGGCAACCAGGATGAAACGATGTCCGTTGGAAGCCGTGGGCTTGATCTCTCCAATCATGTCGATGCCCCACATTGCAAATGGCCAAGGAGCAGTCAGAACGTTGAGAGGAACCGGAGGGATATGGACTTTGTCAGCGTAGACTTGACATTTGTGGCAAGTACGGGAATGTTGATGGCAGTCAGCTTCCATGGTAGACCAGTAATAGCCTTCCCTTAGGATCTTCTTAGCCATTGTATGCCCGCTCAAGTGAGTGCAAAATGTGCCGCTGTGTATCTCAGTCATGATCAACTCTGCTTCAGCTTTGTCTACGCATCGGAGTAATACACAATCATGGCTTCGTTTGTAAAGGATGCCGTTACTCAGGAAGAATTTGGCAGCAAATTTCCTTAAGAACTTCTTGTCATTTACGGAAGCTCCTTCGGGATAATCTCTAGTCTGGAGATACCTTTTGATCTCATGGAACCAGGGTTGTTCCACTACTTCTTCGGTATTAATCTCGTGATAATGTGTCAGTTCATCCATTCGCTCGATGGTGATTTGGGGAGCCTTGTTATCGCAGTTGAGTTTAAACATGGAAGACATTGTAGCTAGAGCATCTGCTAGCTGATTCTCTTCTCGCGGGAAATGCTCGAAGGTAATTTGCTCGAAATGAGGCAACAATGTCAAGACATGTTCTTTGTATGGGATAAGATTAGGGTGCTTGGTATCCCACTCTCCTTTGATTTGACTGATAACCAAAGCCGAGTCCCCAAATACGATCAAAGATTTGATCCCCAAGTCTATAGCAGCCTTGAGACCAAAGATGCAAGCTTCATACCCAGCCATGTTGTTTGTGCAGCTGAAGCAAAGTCGGGCCGTGAAAGGTGTGTGACAACCTTCCGGGGAAATGAGTACCGCACCGATACCGTTTCCAAGTGCATTTGAGGCACCATCAAAGTACAGGGTCCATCGGGATCCCTTTTCGGGTCCATCATACGGTCCGTTACTTTCAATGTTATCCAAATTCATGATGTTCTCGTCTGGGAAGTCAAATATCATGGGTTGATAATCTTCGATAGCTTGATGAGCCAGATGGTCAGCTAGTACACTCCCTTTTATAGCTTTTTGGGTGGTGTACTGGATGTCATACTCAGTCAGGATCATCTGCCATCTGGCTATTCTTCCAGATAAAGCGGGCTTTTCGAAGATATACTTGATAGGATCCATTTTGGAAATCAACAAGGTAGTATGAGTCAACATATACTGTCTTAGTCGGCGAGCAACCCATACCAAAGCGCAGCAAGTTTTCTCGAGCAGTGAGTAGCGAGTCTCACAGTCGGTAAACTTTTTGCTAAGGTAATAAATAGCATGCTCTTTTCGACCAGACTCGTCATGCTGGCCCAAAACACACCCCATTGAGTTATCCAAGACGGTCATATACATGATCAATGGTCTTCCTTCGACGGGTGGCATCAGAATAGGAGGTTCTAGCAAATACTCCTTGATCTTATCAAAAGCAGCTTGGCAATCGTCGTTCCATTCGACTACCTGATCTTTCTTTAAGAGTTTGAAAATTGGCTCACAGGTAGAAGTCAGATGAGAGATGAATCTGGAAATATAGTTCAAGCGTCCCAAGAACCCTCTAACCTCCTTTTCAGTATAGGGAGCAGGCATCTCTTGTATTTCTTTCACTTTTGCTGGATCGACTTTAATGCCTTTGTTGCTTACAATGAATCCTAGAAGTTTACCAGACCTAACTCCAAAAGTGCACTTACTTGGATTCAGCCTGAGTTTGTATTCTTTCAATCTGGCAAACAGCTTTTCTAGATGTTCAAGGTGCTCCTCCTCTGTTTGTGACCGAGCTATCATATCGTCTACGTAAACTTCAATCTCATGATGTATCATATCATGAAACAAAGCTACCATGGCGCATTGATAAGTTGCCCCAGCGTTCTTCAGCCCGAACGGCATCACCTTGTAACAGAAAGTGCCCCATTGCGTGACAAAAGTTGTTTTCTCCATATCTTCGGGGGCCATTTTGATTTGGTTGTAGCCCGAGAATCCATCCATGAAGGAAAACACTTTGTGCTGAGCTGTATTGTCGATTAAAATGTCAATGTGTGGAAGTGGAAAATCATCTTTGGGGTTGGCCCTATTCAAATCCCTGTAGTCCACACACATCCTGACTTTGCCATCTTTCTTAGGTACTGGCACGATGTTAGCGACCCATTGAGGATAGGACGTAACAGCCAGAAAGCCAGCGTCGAATTGCTTCATCACTTCTGCTTTGATCTTTTCAGACATGTCAGGCCTCATTCGGCGGACTTTTTGCTTGATCGGTGGACAATCCTCTCTTGTGGGGAGACGGTGAACCACGATGTCTGTGTCTAAACCCGGCATGTCTTCATAAGACCAAGCGAAGATTTCAACATACTCATTCAACAACTGTATCAGGCGTTCCTTGACACTTGGTTCCAGATTGGCACCCACTTGCACCTCCTTCCGGTCTTCCTCGGTCCCTAAGTTGACAGTTTCCAATGACTCTTCGTGAGGTAAGATGGCCCTTTCCTCTTACTGTAGAAGTCTGGCTAGTTCCCCTGGTACTTCACAACCTTCATCATCTTCATACTCGGCTTGATTGACCAGATCTTCAGAGTTATTGAAGGATATAGCAGAATAGTCACCCATGGAATCCTGAGTGGATGGGTACCTGCATTTATGAGTGTGGGTGTGTGTAAGGGATAACCATCCTTAAACGAAAAATGCAAAAGGAAAGAAAATGAACACAACAGTTTATCAAATGAAAAACGTCCAATGAATCATTAAACATGGCATATGGATATGAAAATAATCAAAACCCTTACAAATGGACCTACATGCCCCGGGTAAGGCATGAGGTAAAAAGATAGTGTACGGATTGTTTGAAAATAAATATTACAGACCAATAGGAAATGTTTGACAGATAAATTACTGATGAATAAAAGTGATGGGGACAAAGTCTTTTGCCTCCCAGTTGCACAATCCTCCTTTGACAGTCGGGTAAATCCACTCTTCGATGCTGCTCTCTTTGTCTTCATCCTCCAAAGCGTTGATTCCGTAGGGAGAAATTTTGACTGGCGCTCTTTCAATCTTCGAACGACGCATAGCTTTCTGGCCCGCGGTAGTGAACCCTAGTCCAAATTTGTCTGCTTTATGTGGAATATCAGGCAATTGCCCCCATGCTGAATTCTTTCCCTCCTTTATTGTGGCCCTTGCGTCCTCCAGAGATGCCATCCTGGCCATCTGCCTCGGTGCCCCAGCTGCCAACTTTGCTACTATTATTTCAGGAAGGACTTCTTCGAAGTGCTGGAAAGGTGTCTCAATGAACTCACCTTCTACCTCCACGTACCGGAAGGAGTTCAAGTGGCTGATCATGTACTCCTCTTCACCATGGACGATAATGATCTTTCCCTTGATAGGATACTTCAACATCTGATGTAAGGAGGAGGTGACTGCCCTTGCATGGTGTATCCAAGGCCTACCCAACAAGCAAGAGTATGACGGACGAATGTCCATCACATAGAAAGTAGATTTAAACACCTCGGTGCCCACCTTGATGGGAATATCAACCTCCCCATGGACCATTCTTTTCGAACCATCGAAAGCTCTGACAACAATATCACTCGGTTTCAACTCCAACCCTTCACAATTTAGTCGGTCCAAGGCCTTCTTAGGCAGTACATTCAGCGACGAACCAGTGTCGACCAAGACATGTGCGAGAGTAGTTCCTCGGCACTCGACTGAAATGTGCAAAGCATCATTGTGGTTTCTACGTTTAGGAGTTAGGTCGGCATCAGCGAAACCTAATCCATTGTCCGCAGTAAGGCTGGCCACGCAATTTTGAAATTGATCTGCAGAGGTTTCCTGGGGCACATAGGCTGCCTTCAGGAATTTTATCAGAGCTTCAGCGTGCGCTTCCGAGCAAAGTAGTAGTGCCAGCATGGAGATCTTTGAGGGGGTTTGCCACAGCTGTTCTACCACATCGTAATCACTCCTTTTTATTATCTTCAAGATCTCATCCATTTCCTTCTTGGAGGTTTCCGGGATGACCAAGGGTTGAGCCCTCGTCCTGACGAGCTCATCTTGGATTCCCTTACCTTTATCAACAGCGGTAGGAGGGATAATACTTGGAACGACAACATCTTCAATCAATGGGGTTCTAGCGGAGAGTTTTATTGGTGCAGGGATGACCTTGTCAGCAGATGAGGGTCCAAAGATTGCTCTTGGAGGGGCAATCTCTGGAGAAAATATTCTCCCGCTCCGGGTGATTTTGCTCGTGCCTGCAATGTTTCCAATGCTGGCTTCTTCATCATCCGAACTTTCTTCAGTTATTTCGACTTGTTTAATACCATGGTAATAGACTTCACCACCATAGTTCCATGTTATTGACTTCTCAGAAATATAGGGGACAGGCCCTGGCATTGTTATCTTCAAAGGAACAGATTTCGTAGCTGGTGTAATCTTAACGGGCTTTCTGACGGCCTTGGAAAGATTGGCGTGAATGGTTATGATTGAGACATCTTCAGTATGGGTTGGAGTAGAAGAAACTTTTTCAAACAAAATTTGTCGACTGTCCATTAGGCCTTGGATGCCTTTCTTCAGTAACGGACAATCAAACGGCAGAGAGTAACAACAATAGCAGTCTTCTTTACATCCCGGGAAAATCCCGGCCTTTAACAGATTCAACTAGATGGTTAACAATGGAGTTACCAGATCATTGACATCAGCAACATACAAATCTTCTTCAATGGCATTGATATTTCGGCCGTGCTTCGGCATTGGAGCAGATATCACATTAGGCTTCTCCGGAGCGTCGAACTCCACTTCCTTCGCCTCTATCAGGTCTTGGATTTTATGCTTGAGTGCCCAACAATCGTTGGTGTCGTGCCCGACTCTGTCAGAATGGTAGGCGCATTTAGCATTAGGATGGTAATACGGAGAGGACGTATTCACATTTTTTGGTGCCTCTTTGATAGTGGCGAGATTCAATTTCAACAGATGGGGAAGCACTTGCGCTGGCATCATATTAATGCGGGTGAACTGCCGTTGTGGCCGTTCCACCCGTTGTTGATTTGGTCTGGACTGGTTATAGCGAGGCTGCTCACTTGAAGGGTTTTGGATCATTACGGCCCCCACAGTTGGCCGACGTTCAGTCTTCCCTGCTCTTCTCTGAGAATATACCACATCTGTTTCCTTCTTGAAAGGTTTCTTCTCAACACTTGCAGCAACACCCTTCTGAATCTTCCCTGACTTGATGCCAGCTTCTATTCTTTCGCCTGTTAAGATCAAATCGGTAAACCCCGCGGAAGAGTTACCAATCAGATGATTGAAAAATGGCCCAGATAGGGTCCCTAGAAACATATCAACCAGTTCACGGTCGGTTAAAGGAGGCTGCACCCTGCCAGCCAAATCCCTCCATTTTTGTGCATATTCTTTGAATCCTTCGCCTGTTCCCAATGACATACCCTGAAGTTGGGTACGCGTAGGAGCAAGGTCAGAATTGTACTGATATTGTTTGTAAAAGGCGGTGGCCAAGTCTTCCCAGTTTCGGACGCTGGTCCCCTCTAGCTGATAGAACCACTCCAATTGAGCCCCAGAAAGGCTGTCTTGAAAGAAATGGATCCAAAGATTTTTATCTGCCGTATAGGGTTGGATCTTTCTTACGTAGGACCTGAGATGCATTTTTGGACAGGACAGCCCGTCGTACCTCACAAAAACTGGCACTTTGAACTTTGGGGGAATCACAATCCTGGCAACTAAACCCAAGTCTTCAAAATCCAAACCCGGTACTCTCTATAGCTCCATGGCGGCCAACCTGTCTTCTAAACCTTTGTATTTATCATCAGCCGGAGGGTATTGTTGATCAGAGTAGTCTTCATCCTCTTCGACCTCCTCTTCTTCCACATCGGACTCGGAAGGTACCGCAGCCCCACCTCCTTTACTGGTTCCTTCATCAGAAGTAGGAGGAAATTCAAGCACTCTCCGAGCTTCTCCTTCAAATCTTCTCCCTAAAGTAGCCACCCCGAGTCTCGTTTTCTTCTTTTTCACTGGGTCTTTATTCCCCAGCAAGGTCTTGAGATCCTCCTGACCTTTAGCCAAGGTCATCAGGAGTTGCTGGAACTATGCATTTTGAGCTTGTAGGTCTTTGACTGTTTGCTCGAGATCCATCCTACTGAAATAAACAACAGACAGATAAGGATTTAGAATATTCAAACTTGTTGCAGACAAAAAGAATGCACGTCATATTAATAAGAAGAAATTTGTTAGTACATAAATGCCCATGGGCCAAATATTACAAAAACAACTTCTCAAGGTAAAAAGACATTGCGCATCCTCTTTGGTGCGATGTAGGTGTTGAGGGCCTCTTGCTCATGGAGTCAGCGGGTAAGCTCTAGAACCTTCTTCTCGCTAGCGTAGAAGCTGGCTTCAAAAGTGTTCCGTTCCTCCTTGAGCTGAATCCAACTTTTCTGCATTTCCTCCCACGATGTAGGCATGTCAGGATGTAAGATGGTGTAGGGAACCTCTCCTTCCTTGACGGGCTCTTTAATCACAGGGAGAACATGAGGATAAGGCATCATTAGACTCTGGGCTCGGGCTCGTACCCACTTGAGATAAGGTTCAAGAGGGATGGAGTTCTTGTGTCCCAGTGTCTTGCTATCAACCTTGTTGGGCCTTCCCCAAGCTCTGATGAATCTTTGGCGAAGTCCTTGCGCATCGTTGTCGAAGTCAAAAACTAGGTCAGGAATTAACATGTCGTAAGGGCCATCCCTCCGTGCATATCCAAATTGCCTCAAAGCTAGGCAAGGGTTGTAGGTAATGCCCCCTCTAATGCCAAGTAATGGAACATTAGGGAACTCTCCACAATGATCGACGATGATGACATTTTCTCTGGACCGAGAACACCAATGTACATCAGAGTGAGTAAGAGTCATCAATCGTTGGGACCACCTTGAGCCTTGGTCATTCTTCAAGACAGATTGTGGAAGGTGCGAAATAAACCACCTTGCAAGGAGAGGAGTACAGCACATGAGAACACCCCTCTTTCTCATTGTTTGTGTGTAAAATGAGTGAAGGATGTCCCCAAGCAATGTTGGTATTGGATTTCTGGACAAGAAGATTTTGACGGCGTTGACATCTACCAATTGGTCAGAATTTGGGAACAAGACCAACCCATAGATAAGGAGTGCCACAATTTCTTCAAAGGCTTGTAGGTCCAATGAATTCCAACATTCTTGTGCCTTCTCAAACAAGAATTTTGCTAAGAATCCTTTGACGCCGCTTCTGGCTTCCCAATGCCCCTTGATGTCGGATGGTTGTAGATGTAATGCTCGAGCAACATCTTCCGGCTTTGGTTCCTTTTCCGTACCATTGAAGGGTAGTTGATTAAGGATAGGAATTCTCAGGAGTTGAGAAAACTCCTCCAAAGTGGGCACCAACTGGTAGTCGGGGAAAGTGAAACAGTGGTGAAGGGGGTCAAAGAACTGGAATAGCACTTTCATCATGTCTTCTTCAATGTTGGTGTTGACTAAGCTGAGCAGTCTACCATGTCTTTCACTGAAGGATGAGCTTTCCGGAATTCTTGAGGTGAGCTCCTTGAGTTGAGGAGAGATTCTCACAAGGTTAACTTGGATGGTTTTTCTGCGAGGAATTTCCATGACCTACAAAACAAGAACAAAGATGAAGATCTAAACCCTTGAAATGGTTAGTGAATGCATATGATGCTTTATGATGTTCATGATGTATGCACAAACATATGTACAAGCAAATCACACCAAACCCTAGTTTCAGGCTTGCATGGGGTTTCATAGGTAAGTACCCTCTTGAGTGTAGTTGGCTTAAAAACCTGTCCTATAAATAGTAACCGGGTTCTAAGGAGCTCAATATCATTGGATTGTTTTCAATGTTCATTGTTTTGGTTTAGCCACTTAACTAGCGACCAAAATATTCCAAGAAAACAACCCTCAATGAGTGTAGTATCGAGTATCTACCAACTTCGGACTGCACCAAAGCCGGTCATCTCACTACCCCTAATGAAAGGCCAAGATGGTCAAGTAAGGTTCTAGGTCATTAGTGCTTAGTGACATCACTCAGCGGCCCCGTACTCTCCTTGATTGAACTCAAGGGTTACCGGTACTCACAAATATGTCGCACTAATATAGCTATTGCTTCGACCGTGTCGGTATACCCCGCACAGTTTCCACAACGTATTGCTATCTATGAAATGTTTCCCAAAATCCGGGTGGAGGATTACAAACCCAAACAAGAGAGCCAAGATATAAAGCAATCAAGACAAACAATTAATCATGCAAGAGGGTGATCTAAGCCCTAAGGTTACTCCACTTTTAAAATTGTCCCCAGCAGAGTCGCCAGTTTTGTGATACGGTGGGAGAACTGACTATGGTTTTGCGTTTGTTTTCGCAAATGTTTCGGTTGAGCAAGAGTCACCACCGACTTTTTATTTTATCCTAAGGAAAGGTTTAAAAAGCACAGCAAAAACATTTGAGATTTTTTTTCTTGGGTTCGGGGAGTAGATTATAGAAAGGGAAGGTATTAGCACCCTTTCTATCCATGGTTATCCATGGGCTCTTAGGTACTTGCTTAGATCAACTTGCCTTGGTTTTCAATTGTTTGAAATGGTGCTTTGTGTGTGGTTTTGAAAATGTTTTGAAAAAGATGCCTTGTCTAGGCTACCCTTGTAACAATTCTTTACTCGAATGTTTTACAAAAGGTGTTTGTCTTTTTGAAAAGATGTTTCAAGGTTTTTTGAAAGTTTGTTTTGAAAGTGTGGTTTGAAAAATAGGCATGTGTTTTCATTTTGCAAGTTGATAAGTACTTAAGAGCTATCTACCCTAAAGTTCTCAAAGATTTTTGCTATGTTTTAACCCTTTTAACAATTTTGTTCCACCATTGCATTTGGTGGACAATCTTGTGTTAGGATGTGAAAGGGACGGGCGCGGGTCATCGTTTAGACCATAATTGCAATGGTGCCAAGTATCTTTGGGCAATTTTCCTTTAAGGGACTTGATCATTTTTTAGGCAACTTTCGAAAGCGTCATCGAGGGACTATGATCATTTGAATTGTTTGTTTTTCCCAAAGAGACCTAACATGCAATATGGCCCATTATTGAAGGCAACAAGTGGAATACCCTAGGGGTGCGAGTGTGATGAGTGTTGTCCATTTTCATGCTTGTTTATCTTGAAATTAGGTCAAACTATTTTGTTGTTTTTATTTGCATACAAACCCTAATTCTAACATGGTATATTTAGAAAGCATTAAAGTGCGAAAATTAAAGTTCTTAAGCTATTACAACACAATATGGGAAGGGGGGTACAAATGTTCAAATGGGGGGTATTTGACGAAGAATTTAAACCTAGCTATTACATCAATTTGGAATTATTTACAAGATAATCAATTGCACAAATTAAATAGAAATAAGATAAATATGCAAGATGCAAAAAGGCTTTTTATGTGTATGAAAAAAAAGTATTTTTTATGTCAAATAAACAAAATAAAAAAAGTATTATTTTTTTGGAGCTTTTTTATGTTTAGGGCAAAACCCTAATTTTATTAAATAAAAGTATTAATTATTTAATATATACAAATATTTAATAATTATGTATAAGAATAAAATAAAAATGGAGTATATTTGTAAAAAGGTATTTTTAATATTAAATATTAATAAAAAAATAAAAGTGTGTATATTTTGTATTTTAACCTAAATATATTAATATATATATATATATATATATATATATATATATATATATATATATATATATATATATATATATATATATATATATATATATATATATATATGTATTTGTATTATTTACTAAATATATATTATATATATAAAATAATAATATTTAATATTTTATAAAAAAAGTATTTTTGATATAAAATGTTTTCAAGGGAGAAATAAAAATAGAAATCAGAAATAAAATAAGTTTGCATTATTTTTGGTATTTTTAAATAAAAGTGTTTATTTATTTATTTATGTACAAAAAACTATTCTAAACAAATAAATACCTATAAATTCAAAAATGGTGTGAAAAATATTTTTTTTTATATTTTTAATATTATTAGCAAAAATATATAAGTCAGAATAAAAAAAGAAAAGTCAAAAAATCATGAAAATAAGCACAATGGGCCACAGAGGTGTAAAAGCAAAAATGGGGTGTGAAAAGAAATAGCAAAATAGGCCCAGCCCAAAGGCTGTTGTCTTCAACCTTCAGCCATTCAAAACAGAAAAATGCGTGTTTTCCATGCTTCCATCAAACTCCTGATTCCTTGATTGTCAGCCAAAACTCATAACATAAACAATGTAGAGCGTTAAATCACGAATTCATACATATAAAGAACATGATTTAACTCTCAGAAATGAGAGAGAATTTCATCATTCCCAAATCTTAACCTAACTTTTTATCAATGTTCAGACCTTAAATTCTCACAACATATGCAAAATAAATGGAAAGTAAAGGTATGTACAGTTTCAGGGGCATGAGTAGAACACTTCTTATTCACAAACTTAGAGCTAATGATGTCTACATTGAGAGATATAAGTTCAAGAATATACCTGTTCAGTTGAAGTTGTATCTGATGATGGAGGTACTTTCAGAGCAAGGTGATGATTGGTACAGCTTCCTTGATGTCCAGGGATGCTATTCCAAGTTTTACTTTGCTTTGAAACTAGCTGAATCGAGTTGTAGCCCTCCACCTGCAAAACAAGAAAATGAAAATGGCCAAACTGATTAGAGAAGTTACAGTCCACTTCTAATGCTTTGGATAGTTTGCATTGATGGTAGGGAAGGTGTTTGAAGTGGTTTTAGCAAGAATGCACGATGGATATGAGTTGTGGGATTCAATCTGCAGTAGGTGCTCTGTTTGGACAGTTTGAGAGTGATTCTGTGTTTGAGAGGGAAATGGAGGTGGATAGCTCGTGTTTCAGCTTGGGTTTGATGATTAGAAAGTGTTTGATAAGTTTGCTTAAGCTTGGTTTACAGGAAATGAGAGTTGTCTGTTGATATGCTAAGTTTCTTACACTTTAAGCAACAAAAGGCCACTTGGTGTTTCTAGCCTGTACAGACCCCCATTCTATGCTGAACCACTTAGTCTTGATCAGTGTAATTAGCCCATAAACTTGTGCCAAAGAGATCTTAACTGTACTTTCTTGGATTTTCATTTTGACATAAAGTTCCCTTTTGCAAAAATGGTTAAAATGCTTTATCTATTTTGGGATTAAACCATTATGCAATGCTTGAACACATAGAATATGGTCTTGGAACAAAGAGTTTGCATTAAATTTATGAGTGTAAAAAGGATTTAGGGCCTGTAATCAAGAAATGCATGCTGATTTGAAAATTGCCTAAGTGTATGAACATGGAAATTGGCCATAACAAAAGTGAGTTTTTCCCATATTGCCAAATTCGATTCTCTCTAACCATGAGGTTGTTTGATGAGTTCTTGGATATTTTGGAAATCTTGGAATGTATACTACAATCCATCTTTGAAGTGCAAATTGAAATTCCAAGTGGAAGTATATGAAAAATGGTCTTGAAGTTAGGTAAAAACCTTGCCTAAAATAGGTCAAATTTTCTCTAAGTTAAGAATGGTTTGGTACCCTTGTTCCAAAAATTGTAACTTGAGGTACAATCTTCTTTTGGGAAAACTTTGTGAATCAAAGTTGTATATTTTTCAATAGGCTACAACTTTCATGTTTTGACTTTTGCTTGAATCCAAATGAATCTTGGTGAGAAAGTGGGGCAAAGTTAGAAAAAAAATTAGGGTTTTTCATAACTTAGAAAGATTCTAAGTTATGAAAAATCTTCATTTCAAACCCTAATTTGCAATTCTTGATTTCTTGATGAACAAGTTTCATGATTTGGCATGTTTTGATGAAAAATGAATCTTGACACTTGATTTTGACCAAAAAGTCAAAGTTTGACTTTTCAGTATACAGTCAAAATTGATCAATTGACTGGGAAATTCAACTGTCAATCTTGTGTACTTGGGATCTTTTGAACTTGTTGAGCATGTCAAGACAATTACATGGGGTCCTTGAGTCCATATGTGAGCTTGGTTTGCCATTGGCTAGGTCAAACAGTCAAAAATTGCCTTTGTGCAGTCAAAACCCTAAAAATGACCATTTTGCCCTTTTGGTGATCTGATCAAATTTCTTATGGAATTGTGATCCAAACTTGATCAAATGGTCCATGTGAGTTCATAATGTTGATATGGGTCAATTTTCATGAGTTTTGACTGTCAATTGGCCACAATTGACTTGTTCCCCAATACAGCTGATTTCTAGGTCAACTGTCCAATTGACTGGGCAAAACTTGGAATCAAGGCTTGAAACTTGATGTGGATAAACTTGGGAGTCCAACATGAAGCATGAAAGTCATCTTAGGCATTTTTGGTCAAAACATATTTTTGCAAACACAAACCCTAATTTGGGTCAACAGTGCAAGGAGAAGTCTTGAGCAGATGAGACCCTAACTGAATCTTGAGTTTAAAGGGCTTTGTGATGAGAAATCACTGAGAGATGGGAGGGAAAATTTTGGGGTACAACATCGTGGCTATTGCAAAAATTTAGAACCATTATTATAATGGTAAAAGACGTCAAATAAGAAGGAAGCACATCACTGTTAGAGATTGTATCTCTAAAGGAGCTGTAAGAGTGGATCATATACGCACTGATGAAAATTTAGCAGATCCTTTGACGAAAGGATTAGCTAGAGAGAAAGTCCATAATACATCCAAAAGGATGGGACTAATGCCTATAAAGAAATGAGTTGCTCATAATGGTAACCCGACCTAGATGACTGGAGATTCCAAGAAATAGGTTCAATGGGTAATAACAAGTTATGAGTAATATGAGATAATCATGCAAATAAAGCATGAATCCTGAAGTAATAAGAGGATGAGGTAATAAAAGCTCTTAATGATATCTATACTCTGTATGAGGGAGTACCTAGGCTACATGAGTACTCTTGATAGACTCACCTTTGTGATTGTGGAACTTGGGTCGGTTCCTATGGAATTACGAGGCAGGATTCCTAGAGCCTTCACTAAACCGAGATATACGTGCAGGGCCATTAAAGCACGGGCTATTAGAATACACCTTAAGAAAAGTTTGTGTGCGGGTCTGATGTCTGAGATAGAGTTCAAGACAATAGTGTCACTCTTGTTGAATCAGAATCCTACTTGCTACGCAAAGGTTCAAGTCGTAGACACCTTTGCTTATGCACAATCTTAGAAACGTTTGACGTACTTCTAAAAATCACCTTTTAAATTCAAGTGGGGGATTATTGGAAATCTTGGTATGATGTAAACTTGGAGTGGGAGTTGGAATGCTTTATTGACATTAAATGGGCAATAAATGAGCACAAGTAAGAACTAGTATGGAAGTGAATTTGAAAAGATTCATTTTAGTCCCACATAGGAGGGATTATAAATACTAGTAGTGTATATATATTCCAACTTGGCCAATTGGGTTGGGCCCCAAGGGGCACCCCAATTTTGTAAAGGAGAGAGGACACACCCATGAGTCATCTAGACACACGCGCGTGCGCCGCCTTCCGTCCGGCTGGCTCAGCTCGACTCGGCTCGGTTCGGTTCGATTTGGTTCAAATGAATTAATCTTTTTTGAACCGAATTAATGGAAATTAATTAATATTAATATTAATTAATTAATTAGTAGATGGTGATGTGTCCTGCATAAAAGACCAAGTCTTAACCTAATTATTGACGGTTTTGCTTGCCCTTCAAGAGTCCGTGAGACTTGTTGACCAAGTAAAATAACGACCACCTTTGACTGGGCCAATTCCACCTCTCCCACGATTCTCTCCCACTAGACCTGTTCCATTCAGTTGGACTTTTTTACTTATAAATTGAGTTGTTTCGGTTCATTTGTGCAGTTCCAGAATTTACTACTACAATTCTCTCTTCTCTCTCTCTACTCCCTTCATCTAGAATTTTTCTTCTCTCTTATTTTCGACTGGATCTCTCCAGATCCAGATACTAAGACTGGTTAACTACCATCCGAAGGTGTCATTTTACGAACGACTAATTATAGTGTAAGTAATTGTCGTACTTTGAACGAGCTATTTTATCCTGGAGGCGTCGTTGAAACTCGTGTGCTTTGCATTAATATTGGCAGTACGACGAAACGTCTTAAAGAAAACGACCTAGTACGCGACTCGTCCCGATAGTTTTCCTTTGTGCCATTTTTTAAATCCGGTTTTTACATAATTATCTTTGGATCAACATAGGGATAAATGCAATATAATGATATTACCGAAGCAGGAAAAATACTTCCATTAATTGCATAATGATAAATGCAGTATAAGCTTCTACATATTTTTAAATAACAAAAACAATTAGATTCTCAAACCAAAAGTCTAGTATGGTTAATTTAAAATGTAATATTTCAGACACTGTAAACTCACAACAACACAGTCGCAATCCAATTTGTTTAATTCAAACCAGTTTTTTGGCAAAATCAACACCAAAATCAGATCAAATACCAAAGAAACCAAACTTGTAAGAAAACTCTATTTTTCGAGAAAAGGGAGAAATCTCAAATAAAGAAAATGGATGATTCACCTATTACATGAGCAATGAGCACTCGAACATAAACTAGGTAGAGAAGCTGCAAATCAGAGAGAACAACGACTGCAAGAATGGATAAAGTAGAGAGTGAGACCCATTTCAAACACCATGGTCGGTAGCGAGTTCATCTCCTGATGCAATAACTAGGTAGAACCAGGAAGATCGTGAGTATTTGCGCTTGTGGATGATGTTGTTGTTGAAGCTCGCATTTTATCAAAGGTGAGAACCTGAAGAACAAATATAAGAAAATAAAATCCAAATTTTTGCTACTCTAAATCAAAATCCATGGTTTTCTTTTCCATTTTAACAAAATAAAACTCATATCTCAAGACAAATCAAGAATTGAAATGAAAATATATAAACTTCAAAGTATCTGGAAATACTAGGTTTAATCAAACTGATTAAAACTTAATTTTTATTAATTCCATGGGTAATATTGTCTTATTTCACTAATGCTTAATTTATATTCATTTAGTATTTAATGTTGATCATGTGTCGTGCCAAGAATTTTTCATATATTTTTTAATTTGTTTTGATTTATTTTATTAATGAATATGAATTAAACTAATGATCAATTTTGTTGGACCAATTTTAGTTAAATTTTTATAATACATAATCATGTTTAACTATTGAACCCTTGAGTTCTCACTCTACACGGTTTCCATAAAACTGCACACAACTTCCCAAGATTTCTTATCAACTGAATCCTTTCATATTCTCTTTTGTTTCCCTCTATAAAACCCTAAAATATGGTATGTGTTGACACAACTTCTCATCTTCATCATTTACAGCTTCTTCCATCTTCTTCCCCAATGTATGTCAAAATTATGAATAATTGTTGTTGCACGCTTTGATTGTCATTGTGAATCATTTTGTTAGATAGTTTTTGTACGAGAAGAAACATTGTAGTCATTTTTTGTTTTAAGCTCTTCTAAACGTTAGCATTGATTTGCTTGGGATTTTTTGGTAATGAAAATATGGTGATGAATCATGAAATTGTTTGTTTCAGATGTTCCATAAACATGATGTGATTCATAGAGATCTAAAGCTTCGGAAAATTGTTGTTTGCAAATAAGAAGGTGTGATACGGTGGGAGAACTGACTTGGGTGTTTTGCGTTTGATCGCAAATGTTGCGGTTAGCAAGAGTCGCCACCGACTTTTCTTTTATCCAAAAAGAAAGGTGAAAAAGCACAGGAAAGACCTTTGAGATTGTTTCTTGAGTTCGAGGGGTAGATTATGAAAAGGAAAGGTATTAGCATCCTTTTCATCCATGGTTTTCCAAGGGCTCTTAGTTACTTGCTAGATCACTTGCTTTTGTTTGAAAATATGCTTTGTGTGGTTTTTTGAAAGTATTTTGAAAAGGCGTCATCATTTAGGCAAACTTTGTAATAGTTCTCGTTCGTAAGAACGTATACAAAGTGTTGAGCTTTTGAAAATGTTTCAAGTTTGGAAGATGTTTTGAAAGTGTTTTTGAAAGTGTTTTTGAAAGTGTTGGTGTTTGTTTTGAAAATAGCAAGGATGTTTTTGTTTTGAAATTGAGCAAGTAACTAGAAGCATTCTACCTACTCAAATATCTTTCTTGTTCATTTTCTTTTCCTTTGACATTGTTGTCTTACCATTGATTTGGTAAGCAACCCTATCTTTGGATGTAAGCGGGACGGGCGTGGGTCATCGTATAGCCATGATTAGCAATGTTGTGAGGTATCTTAGCATTTCTTTTTGAGGGACTACGATCATTTTGAAAGGCAACATTTATAGCATCATTGAGGGACTATGATCTTGTATTTCGATTGTTTTTGCTAAAACATCCCACGTGCATAACATGAACATTTTTAGGCAACAAGTGGAGTTAACCTTAATGGTGCATGTGTGAATAGTGTATTTGATTTGCATGCATTTAATCTTTGATAAGGGTTATCTACTTGTTGATTTTATGTCTTGCCATACAAATCCTAGTTACTAGCATTTATATTTGAAAGCGATAAATTGCGGAAATGTAAAGTCCTACGCTATTACATCATTTAGGGGATGAGGGTACAATTTAAAAATGGGGATGAAGTAGGAACTTAAATATTACAAACATATCCAATAACCATGAAGGAAACGTAAAAATAGTGTAAAAAGAAGGAAAAAATGCATTTTGAACTATTATGTGTCGACACAAGCTCACATGCATCGACACATAACTTTCCTTTCCCATGTATTTCCAAATCAACTCAGTATGAGTCGATACATAATGGTATGTGTCGACTCATACACTGCATGTGTCGACTCATACGTGCTTTGTGTCGACCCATACATTGTTTTTCCTTCTATTTTGGGCCTGTAAAGCAGTATGTATCGACTCATAAGGCTATGTGTCGACTCATATTGTCATTTTTTCTACTTCAACATTGTTTTGCTGCATACATGGGTTAGTTCTCAATACATAATGAAAAGAATGGAAGATAAACAAAAGGTTAGCTTCAAGGACAATGGTTACTACACTTTGTCTTCAAAAAATGAATTACTAATGATGCTTGAAATGAAGAACTAAAGTTAAGAAACTTACCTTGGAGTTGGATCTTATACTCTGAGCTTAAGTTGTTGTATTGACTGCTCTTGAACTTGGAAAAGAAAACAGGGGTGTTGTAGAAGCTTGCTCTTGAGTTTGAACAATTTCTAGGTGATGTATGTGAGGTGTTTAGATGGTTGGATAGAATTTGTAAGGTATGAGAGGTTCAAAGGTTTGGACTTTAAAACTCAAGAGTGTAAGCTTTTTTGGACAGTTATGGTTTTTGATGGCTAGTTTACAACAAGACTTCTGGATTTTCTCTCTATTTTTCTAACCTTTTTCCAACCTCTTTCTCTTGCAAATGCTTCTTCTATTTATAGGCAAAGGGTTTGTGCATATGATCTGATTAGGTTTATAAGACAACATGTTATGGTTTGGTTGGATTACAAAGATCAAACTAAGTCAAGTACTCCATAGTCCCAAGGTGAAGTAACAAAGTTACTGGTATAGAGGAGCTACTTCCCATGATTTATGGTTGAGTATAATCAGCAACAAGCAAGGTATGGGCTCAAGACAAACTTTGTACAAAAAGCTTGCTTTTCAAGAATAACAATGGTGCCTTTATGCCATAAATGGAAAGATCTTTTGGACAATGGTTTGAACACTTGGGTAATAGCTCAAGAGTGGGTGTAAGCATTAAATTATGATGAGATTTTCAAGCAAAGAAGCCTGCAACATAAGATTATGCATCAAATCATGAGAGTTTTGTTATGTGTTCTTCACTTAGAATGACTTGGAATTCAAAAATGGATGGCCAACTTCAAGCCCTTGAATATCCTAGCTCAAGTATGATAAATTTATGCTCTTGGATGTTTTGGAAAGCTTTAAACATCCTCTATAACTTTCATGTTGGCCATTTTGACAAAATCATCTTAGAACTATGTGAAAAAATTCCAAGAAGTTGGGGTAAAATCCTGACCAAAATCTGTTGAAAATTTCTCTAAGTGTTAAATGAAAATGTCATGACTTCATGAATTTGTAACTTGAGATCCCATCATATTTAGGAGAAGTTGTGTAAAGCAATGTTGTAGATATCATGGAGATCTACAACTTTCATGTTGAAAGTTTCTTTTGAATCATCTTGCATCATGATGAAAGAATGACATGAAGTGATGAAATTATCATGTATAAAAACACTTAGTAAATTTCTAAGTCTTGGAAATCTTGACTTTCTTGATGACCATGCTTGATATTCTTGCATGTCTTGATGAAATTTGATCTTTGGAATGTAATGTTGACAAAAAAGTCAAAGTTTGACTTTCTAATATGCAATTGACCATTTTTCCCTTGTGCCAATTCCAAGCCTAAATTAATGTATGAGTGCTGCAAACTTGACGTCATAGAAGATCTCGTGAGAGAATCCTTGAGAAATGAGAGAGAAAATTTTGGGGTACAACAGCTTCCCCTGTTCAATCTTCTTAAACCTGAAGAGTTAGATTGGTGAGTCTGCTATTCGTGACTTGAAGGTGAAAGTTGATTGAACACTAGAGTGCCCAGAAATTTGCACTCGAAGATGTATGTTGAATGGGCTTATAGATGCCATTTGGAGGAAAGTTGATAAACATTAGAAGAAATATTAGCACAAATCTCTTGTTGATTTATACTAAAACTTGATGTTTTACCTGTGAGAAAAAGAGTTAGTAAAATGCAGATGCATGCATGATGTTCACCAGATGTGGTATTATGCTAAATGCATAGGATATGTACATGCTATGATGTATGAATGTGAGATGTATGTTTCTGTCCGGGAAAATAAATCCATGACTGCTGCTATGGAATATCTCTTGAATGTCAACTGTTATCTGGTCGGATCCAGGCTTCACAATTTGCTGAGGATAAAGTAGTTGAATGCCATCTGGTCAGATCTAAGCTTCACAATTTGTTGAGGATGAAGTAGTCAACTGCTATCTGGTCGGATCCAGGCTTCACGGTAACTTACTGGGGGAAGAGAAGAATTAACTGTTATCTGGTTGAATTCCAGGCTTTGCATAAAATTTCTTGAAATTGAATAGTTATCTGGTCGGATCCAGGCTTCACAACAACTTGTTGGGGATACATAGGTTAGTTATTATCTGGTCAGATCCAAGCTTCGCAGTAACTTGAAGTGGTAACTACTATCTGGTCGAATCCATGTTTCATAGTTTTTGGAAAGTTGTACTATTATCTGGTCGAGTCCAGGCTTCATAGTGCATCTCTGGGGATTACAGTTAATTGTTATTTGGTCGGGCTCCAGGCTTCACAATAAACTGTTTGAAAAATTGTTATCTAGTCGGGTCCAGGCTTTGCATATTTCTAAGGTTGATGAGGTCAATTTCTATCTGGTCGGGTCCAGGCTTCACAATAAACTATTTGGGGATTTAGTTGTTATCTGGTCGGATCTAGGCTTCAGAACAACTTGCTTGAAAAGATGAAGTTGAGAACTGTTATCTGGTCGGATCCACGTTTCACAGTAATTTGTTGGGGCAGAGGCAAACTCTACTGGGGAAAATAAGTTAAACCTTAGTCGGATTGAGTCCAAGTTCTTCTATATCTTTGAAGAGTTAGGCTACTATCTGGTTGGGTCCAGGTTTCATAGCATCTTGAAATTGAGATCAACTGTTATCTGGTCGGGTCCAGGTTTCAGATACTCAAATTGTTATCTGGTCGAGTCCAGGTTTCAGTAACTTGAAGAAGTCAAACTATTATCTGGTCGGGTCCAGACTTCAGTAATAACTTGAAAATTGTGCTAATATCTGGTCGGATCCAGGATTCATAGTATCTTTTTTTTTGAAATAGTAAAGGCTTTGCTGACGACTTTACTACGGATCAGGGGTTGTGGCCCTATGATTTGCAATAATCTGAAAGGAAAATTCAAACTGGAGAGTGTAGACTCAGTCGGGTAGGACAGACTCAACTTGGGGAGGATACACTCAACTGGGGAGGATAAACTCCGCTTGGGGATAATAGCCTTGGCCGGGGAAGATATGCTCAGCTGGGGAAGATAGACTCGGTTGGGGAACTTCGCGGTGTCTTGATTGTTGTATGCTAAGGAAATTTGAACTCGGCTGGGGAGTTTTGTGGTTCCTCGATTATTGTTGGGGAAACAAAACCTATTGGGGATAATAAACCTTTTTGAGGAGGTGACTTTCCTTTAGGAAGAGACCCAGGAGGTTTCAATTTGTGAAAATTGACTTAGCTGGGGAGAAAGCGGCCAAGAGGTTGAGACTCTGGTCGGGGATTATCCTATGCAAAGAGACTTTGTGGACAACTCCACTGGGGAAAGGTTTATCGTAGTTGTCCTTGTGGGGATAATGATAATGAGATAACTCTGTGGGGATATTTCATATACATTAAAGAGATGCTTACTGCTGCCTAGCAGAACACATGTGCCAAACAGTTTTAATTATATTCATATGCATATGTTCATTCAATTTTAGTCATTGGACAAATTTGCATTCAAAATAAAGGCAGAAATTTTTCACTTCAAAGTATATTTGTATTGATATTTTACCCATGAATAAGCGTTTTTGTACAGAGAGACGGAGATCCTAGTAAGAGAAAATCGTCGAAAGGAAAACGAAAATTTAGAATGAAAACAAATAGCCATGTGAAATGATCTCATTGCCTTCTAACTCTACTATTGCCTCAATGTCTTTGAACATTCTTTGTCGTTGATCGAAGTTGATTGGATTGATCTTGGACTATTTGGACTTGGACCTTGATGATAAAATTGACTGTATTGATTCCACGGGACATAGTCATACGCTTTTAATCCTTAATTTTTGCCTGGACCGCCCTTTCGGGTTTTCAGCCCACCAGGATACCCTTTTTTTTGCCAAAGTCGCCCTTTCGGGTTTTCAACTTGCAGGGTGTACAATCTTTTCCATATACCCCTAATTTTTGCCCAAACCTTTTGGCTTGCCGAGATGCCCTTATTTTTCTTAGGTGTGTCAACCTAACGGGTCTCTTATGCATAGTATTTTTTAACTATGTCCGCATTTATGGGATATGGGAAATCCTCGCCATCCATGGTAGTCAACATCATGGCACCGCCAGAGAAAACTCTCTTGACAATAAATGGCCCTTCATAGGTGGGAGTCCATTTTCCTCTGGGGTCTCCTTGTGGTAAAATGATGCGCTTTATCACCAAGTCGCCAACTTGATATACTCGAGGCTTGACCTTTTTGTAGAAAGTGTTGATCATCCATTTTTGATAAGTCTGACCATGGTAAATAGCTACTAATCATTTTTCATCGATCAAGTTCAGCTGATCCAATCTCATTTGAATCCACTCGTCTTCGGCTAGGCCTTCCTCATTCATAATCTTTAGCGAGGGGATCTGAACTTCTACTGGAAAAACATCTTCCATGCCATAAACTAAGGAAAAGGGAGTTTCCCCAGTTGAGGTTCTAGCTGAAGTACGGTAGCCATGTAGAGCAAACGAAAACATATCATGCCAATCCTTATAGGTTACTACCATCTTCTGCATAATCTTCTTGATATTTTTATTGGCCACTTCGACTGCACCATTCATTTTTGGTCTATATGGAGAAGAATTGTGATGCTTGATCTTAAATTGAGTGCAAAGCTCAGTAATTATAGCATTATTGAGGTTAGTCCCATTATAGGTGATGATCCTTTCGGGGATACCATAACGGTAGATGAGGTTGTGTTTGATGAATCTGGCTACCACATTCTTGGTGACTAAGGCAAACGAGGCGGCTTCGACCCATTTAGTAAAATAGTCGATATAACAACAAGAATGAAGCGATATCCGTTGGAAGCTATGGGCTTGATCTCTCCAATCATGTCAATGCCACAAATTGAAAATGGCCACGGAGCGGTCATGACATTCAGAGGTATAGGAGGCACATGGATCTTGTCAGCATAGATTTGGCATTTGGGACAGGTTCTTGAATGTTGATGGCAATCAGTCTCCACCGTTGACCAATAGTAACCTGCTCTTAAGATTTTCTTAGCCATCGTAAGCCCACTTGAGTGAGTATCAAAGAAACCATGTGCATGTCTTCCATAATTTCCTCTGCCTCCTTCTCATCCACACATCGGAGTAGAGTCGAATCATGGTTGCGTTTGTACAATATCCCATTACTTAGGAAGAATTTGGCTGCAAATCTTTGCAAGAACTTTATGTCATTGATAGACGCACCCTCTGGATATTCTTGTGCTTCAAGGTATCTCATCACCTCATGGTACCATGGCTTTTCCTCATTGGTGTCAAGCTCATAGCAATGTGAAAGTTCGTTGAATCTTTCAATTGTTATTATATGGGCTTCGTCGTCCCATCTGACTGTAAACATTGAAGACATGGTTGCCAAAGCGTCAGCCAACTGGTTTTCTTCCCTAGGGAAGTGCTCGAACGTGATCTCTTTGAAGTAAGGAATTAGAGATAGCACAAGTTCCTTGTAAGGGATAAGATTAGGGTGTTTAGTGTCCCAATCACCTTTTACTTGGATGATCACCAAGGCAGAATCTCCAAACACATCCAACTGCTTGATCCTTAAGTCAATAGCAGCTTTCAGACCTAAGATGCATGCTTTATACTTAGCCATATTGTCTGTGCAATCAAAGCATAGTCTGGCAGTGAAAGGAGTGTAGCAACCTTTAGGAGATATGATCACAACACCAGTTCTGTTACCTAAGGCGTTGGAAGCCCCATCCAATACCATAGTCCATCAGGATCCTTGTTCAGGTCCGTCATACTGTCCAGGTTTCGCATAGTCGGTTACCAGCATGATGTCCTCATCAGGGAAGTCGAAGTTCATTGACTGATAATCATCCACAGCTTGATGGGCCAAATGATCTGCTAGTACACTTCCTTTGATGGCCTTTTGAGTCGTGTATTGAATCTCGTACTCAGTCAAGATCATTTGCCATCTGGCTATCCATTCGGAAAGGGCAGGTTTCTCGAAGATGTACTTGATTGGGTCCATCTTAGAAATCAACAAAGTGGTATGAGTCAACATATACTGTCTTAGCCGGCGAGTAACCCATGCCAGAGCGCAACAAGTTTTCTCGAGCAGTGAATATCTGGTTTCACAGTCTGTAAATTTTTTTCTTAGGTAATAAATAGCATGCTCTTTTTTACCAGACTCGTCATGTTGGCCCAACACACACCCCGTAGAGTTCTCTAGTACAGTCAAGTACATGATCAAGGGTCTTCCTTTAACTGGAGGCATGAGAATAGGAGGTTCTTGTAAATATTCTTTGATTTTGTCAAAAGCAATCTGGCATTCATCGTTCCATCTGACTACCTGATCTTTCTTCAAGAGTTTGAAGAGTGGTTCATAAGTAGTAGTCAAGTGGGATATGAAACGGGCAATGTAATTGAGACGACCCAAGAATCCTCTGACTTCTTTTTCAGAATGAGGGACTGGCATTTCTTGGATGGCCTTTACCTTGGCAAGGTCAACTTCAATGCCTTTATTGCTGACAACAAAAGCTAGAAGCTTTCTAGAGCGTACTCCAAATGTGCACTTGTTAGGGTTTAACCTCAGCTTGTACTTTTTCATCCTCTCGAACAATTTGTGTAGGTGATCGAGATGTTCTTCTTCGGTTTTTGATCTGGAAATCATATCATCCACATATACCTCTATCTCATGATGAATCATGTTATGAAATAAAGCTTCCATAGCCTTTTGATATGTTTCCCCTGTATTCTTTAGTCTGAACGGCATGACCTTGTAGCAGAAGGTGCCCCATTGCGTAACGAAAGTAGTCTTCTCCATGTCTTCGGGAGCCATCATTATCTTATTATAGCCTGAGAAGCCATCCATGAAAGAGAAGATTTATGCTGAGCGGTATTATCAACTAAGACGTCAATGTGTGGTAGAGGGAATCATCTTTGGGGCTTGCCCTATTCAGATCCATATAGTCTACGCACATGCGAATTTTCCCGTCTTTTTTTGTCACTGGAACCACATTGGCAACCCATTGAGGATAGGATGTCACAGCTAGGAACCCTGCATCAAATTGTTTCATCACTTCAGCTTTGATCTTTTCAGACATATCAGGGCTCATGTGGCGAACCTTTTTCTTGACAGGAAAACAATCTTCTTTAGTTGGCAGGCGATGAACTACAATGTCGGTATCCAACCCAGGTATATCTTCATAAGACCAAGCAAAAACTTCCACATAATCATGCAACATATGAACCAACCTGCTCTTGACACTACTTTCCAAGTTAGCGTCGATCTTGATTTCCTTCTTATCTGACTCAGTACCCAGGTTGATAACTTCAACTGATTCTTCGTGTGGTAGAATAGCTTTTTCCTCTTGTAATAGAAGTCTGGCTAGTTCTCCCGGTATGTCACAATCTTCCTCGTCTTCGTCTTCGGCTTGGTTGATAGGACATTCAATGTCATAGTCGGCAATAGTAGAGTTATTGGCAATAGGATCCAGAGTGGATGTGGACCTGCAAGAGTGTGTGTGTGTGCATGTAAGATACATGGCTTTTTTTTGAAAAATGTATTTGTAAGAAAACAAAGACAATGAACACGAATATTTGAATGCAAAAGAGTCCAATGTACTGAATGATCATATGATTAGATGAACATAAATAAAACCCTTGACAAATGGACCAAAGTGCCCCGGGCCAGGCAAATGGCTGAAAAGTCATTGTTTGAATATTATAGACAACATGTTCTTGAATTGAAAGAAAAGAAATAACAAGTAGATTACTCCTCGATGAAGGAGATGGGAATAAAGTCCTTTGTATGCCAATTCTTCAGCTCCGTAGTAGTTGGATACACCCACTCCTCAAATGCAGTCTCTTCTTCAGAATCATCCACGGCGTTGACTCCATGGCTTTCATTGCGGAGAGGTAGATTTCCAGCACGAGCACGCCTCATTTCCTTCTGAGTTTTGACGGTGAATCCCAAACCAAACTTGTCTTCTTTAAATGGGATATCGAGGAGTTTCCCCCAAGTATCACAGTTTCCTTCTTCAATTTCCACACGGGAATCTTCGACTGAAACCATCTTTGGCATGGCCTTAACAACTTTGGACTCATCAGAAGAACATTAAGTAGCAGCAATCATCGGTGGTACAACCTCAAAGGCTTGACACGGGATTTCAATGAATTCTCCATCCATCTATGATACGGTGGCAGAACCGACTGTTCAATACTGGTTTGCGTTTTGCGTTTTTGTTTGTAAAATGTCGCGGTAAGCAAGAGTCGCCACCGACTTTTATTTCATCCAATCAGAAAGGAAAAAAGTACAGAAAAAATCCTTCTTCGAGATATTCTAAGTACGGGGGGGGGGGGGGGGTAGATTATAGAAAGGGAAGGTGTTAGCACCCTTTCTATCCATGGTTTTCCATGGGCTCTTAGGTACTTGCTCATTTTTAAATTGCTTGTGTTTGTGTGCTTTGTTTTCGAAAAGTTTGACTTCGTGATAACCCTTGTATCAGTCCTCAAAGGTGTGACGAAGTTGTTTTGAAAATTTGTTTGAAAAGTGTAAGTGTGAAAAGTTTTGATTTGAGCAAGTACCTACTAACATCTACCTACTCGAAAAAAGATCGTTTCTATTCTTGTATCCTTTAGACAACGCTATCCTACTATTGAGAAATAGGTAGCACCGTCGTTGGAGTTTGTAAGGGTCAATTCGAAAGGGACGTATGATCATCAAAGCAATATTAGGACACCTTAGTAATAACCCTAGAGTCTTAAAATCATATTCGAGGCAACATTTCCGAGGCAACATTCAAATGGGACATTTGATCTTTTTTAGACAGGAGGGCAAGCACAAAGACCCCATATGCTTAATGATCGTTTAACGAAGGCAACCGAAGGGAGAGTATACCCTAAGAGTGATATGTGCGAGTGATTTATTTCAGTTATTTAATCTTTGCACATTAGGGTTTTCTAACCATTTTAATTTGTCATGTATTCTTGCCATACAATCCTATTAGCATACATCTAGACAGTTAAATATTTGCAAGCAATTAAAAATGCGAGAAAATAAACCTACGCTATTTCAAGGCTTCGGGGAGGGGGATTAATTACATAACCAAAAATTGGGGATTTAAACAGTAAAATAAAAACCCTAAATTAACTATTACAAACCATGAACAGTTGCAAAAATAATGGCAAAATAATAAACAAGCGCGCGGCGAATTAAATGCGAGACGGCTAGGGTTTTGACCCTTGAATAAACCTATTTGTGATTGATTAAGGGAAAAAATGTTTTTTGTCATGTTTTGTTATTTGAGAAAAATAATGGAAAAATTGAATTAAAAAAGGAACCTAATTACTAATTAATTTAATTAAGAAAAATAATTAAATTAACCTATTTTTTGTATTTTGTTTTATTTGAGAAAAAAGGAAAAGAATTAAATCAAGAACTTAAACCTAATTTTTAATTGGTTTTAATTATAAAAACAAGTTAAAATTCCCCTAAATTAAATTAAACTAAAAAATTGAATTTGATAAAAAAACCTAATCTAATTTTTGTGAATTCTTGATTTTGTTATTTTATAAAAAAAGTTGATTTTAAATTAAAATAAAGGATTAAACAAATTAAAAAGGAAATAAAAAATTAGGAGAAATTGAGAATTGGGTCTGATAGTGTTAGCAAATGCAGGGGGTGCACATCTGAATTCTGGGCCCAAGATACTCCAAGCCTGTTTGACCATGCTTGATTTGGTGTGGGGGTTGACTTGAGGACTATGGTGGTCTCTCATTGGAGAGGCATGGGATCTGATGGCACGTTGGATCAAAGGATGGACGTTGATAGCATATGGTGGGCGCTTAAGATTGTAGTGCACCTGATCACATGAAGAAAATTAATATGAAGCAAATGTTGGGACCTGGGGATCGAACCCAGGTCCTTATACTTAAGTCCAATGCCACGCTGCCAGCTGAGCTATGATGGTTAGTCGTGATTATAATAATAATACAATATAATATAAGAAAAGCAAAAGATCTAATTTCAAAACACGCAAAATTCAAACGGACGAGTCACACGCTGTCACACCATCGTCTCCTTCACTGGCATGTCGCTTTAGGTAAAACACTTTTACCTATGGACATTTGTGTGTCACTACAGACCTGTAACATTCCAAAATCCTGTACAAGCAATATAAATGAAAGGTAAGGGTACCAATCAACTCGTCTCATCCTCACGAGCATCATGGTACCAGAATCAAAGCCTAATTTTGCCTATACTGAAAACCCCTAACACGAGCAAAGACAACCCTAGCAATGGCATATTGTGATTCCTGCACTGCAAATGCAATTAAGTGGTACCAATAGCTTGCAAACACAATGATGAACAAGAATATATAATTAAAACATGCTTATGATGAATTAATCAGTGAAATCAAAATCAAGTTTTTAGGCAATCCGTGGTGCCTGTAGGGTGCGATTTTGGGCATTTCAAGACCTGGGAGTGATTGGAATAGCTTCCTGGGATGTCTAGCAAGCGATTGGAACCTTCAGCACACCTTGAATTGGCCTGTAGAAGAAGATTTGTCTCACACTTTTCTTGAGAATTTTCAAGTTTTGTTCTGGTTTTACACGACCTCTAACCCTTGTTTTTTGATATGTAATTCTTCATTATATAATCTAGAGTGAATTAGGTTAACAAACTTAGCATGAATCTTTGCATTTATCCAAGATTTGATTTGATTTTCAAGTTGTAAGATATCTTTCTATTTTCATGCCAATCATGCTCTTTTTGTACCAATTGCCCTTTATTCGATTTGATCATGTAAGCTCAGCATATCTTGATTGCCAATCTGTAAAAAAAACAAATCAAATCATATCTTTGATAATTTTCATCATTTATTTGATTTAATTCACTATTTAATTAATAAAAAATCAAAATAAATTGAAAAAGGAAGCATAATATGGGTGAGTGGACATTTGAGTCATGGACCATATTATAATTGAGGTGCAAGCATAAAAAGTTGGGCCCATTTAGCAAAAAATGAAAATTTGAGCACATTTGACTTTTGGCAATCTTGCAAAATGGTCAACTTGGCCAATGCATAACTCTCTCAATTTTGACCCTAGAGAGGTGTTCTTTGACTTTTTAGAAATCTTAGGATGTCCCCTAAACAACCCTTTTAGTCTCATATAAATTGAGTCTTTCATGTTCATGTATGAAGCCTTGACCCCAAAGGTGTTTTTGTTGACTTTCCAAAAGGACCTATAATGTCAAAATTTATATCTTTTTGTGAGTGCATATTATGACCTTAGGAGATGAAGATGAACTGTATGGAATTTCATCCTCTTCAAAATGAGCTTTGGATGGGTCATTTCTGATAAAATATGAGAAAGTTATGCTTGGTCAAAGTTGAGTTGACTTTTCCTATAAAACCCTAATTTAGCAACTTTTGGGTTTTGATGAATTGTGAGAAATCCTTGAGGAATCATGATCAACCCTTGATCAAATGATGAATAATACTTCAAAATGAGGATTTTGACCAAAAATCTTGAAGTTTGACTGTATGTGGGCCACAATTGACTTTTGACCCAACATTGTTAATTTTCAGGCATTTGAGCAATTGACTGAGCAAACTTCTTCTGCAAGGTTGAAACTTGACATGGATGATCTTGAGAACATATTAGGACAATGGTGAGCATTTGAGTCCTTTGTGATTCACACATCTTGATGAAAATAGAAACCCTAATTTGAGGTATGCTGCCTTAGGAGAGAGTTTGTCGGGTCAACTCTTGAACTTCCTTGAGCAATTTGGGAACCTCACTTGCCATGTGTTGAGAAATATGGGAGGGAAAATTTTGGGGTACAATAGCTTCCCCTGTTCAATCTTCTTAAACCTGAAGATGTAGATTGGCTCGTCCGCCTTTCGTGATCTGAAGGTGGAAGATGATTGAACACTAGAGTGCCCAGAAATTTGCACTCGCATTAAGTGGTACTTGATTTGTGATATCGAGAATGGGATTACAGATGCCATTTGGAGGTTGCTAGAGAATTGTCAGAGATGGGCTTAAAGATGCCATCCGAAGAGGTGTCGATCGCATAAGAGATTCCTTTGCGAGAACCCACATACCTGTTGTCGAGGAGGATTTCACTGGGGAATGTTGGTCTCTGTCTTGAGAGAAATAGAGTTTTAGGAGCTTCAGTTGTCCGTTACTCTACTGGGGAATAACTCCGATTTAGGAAGCGGAAGTGAACTGCGTATCTTGTCGGGGTATATGTTGCACTGCGACTTTTTGGGGAAATGTGAAATCAATTGTGTTTGATTGGGTCCCGGTCTTACAGTGTTGTGGACTGTTGTTTGGGGATAAGAGAGGCAGAACCCGGACAGTAAGGTTATGAGAAGGAACCTGGATAGTAGGGTTACTTCGATATGAAAGCCTGGATAGTAGGGCTGTGAGAAGGAACCTGGATGGTAGGGTTACTTCGATATGAAAGCCTGGATAGTAGGGCTGTGATAAGGAACCTGGATGGTAGGGTTACTTAGATATGAAAGCCTGGATAGTAGGGTTGTGAGAAGGAACCTGGATGGTAGGGTTAATTCGATATGAAATCCTGGATAGTAGGGCTATGAGAAGGAACCTAGATGCTAGGGTTACTTTGATATGAAAGCCTGGATAGTAGGGCTGTGAGAAGGAACCTGGGTAGTAGGGTTAGTTCGATATGAAAGCCTGGATAGTAGGGCTGTAAGAAGGAACCTGGATGGTAGGGTTACTTCGATATGAAAGCCTAGATAATAGGGTTGTGATAAGGAACCTGGATGGTAGGGTTACTTCGATATGAAAGCCTGGATAGTAGGGTTGTGAGAAGGAACCTGGATGGTAGGGTTACTTCGATATGAAAGCCTGGATAGTAGGGCTGTGAGAAGGAACCTGAATAGTAGGGTTACTTCGATATGAAAGCCTGGATTGTAGGGCTGTGAGAAGGAACCTGGATAGTAGGGTTACTTCGATATGAAAGAAGGGATAGTAGGGCTGTGAGAAGGAACCTGGATGGTAGGGTTACTTCGATATGAAAGCCTGGATAGTAGGGATATGAGAAGGAACTTGGATGGTAGGGTTACTTCGATATGAAAGCCTGGATAGCAGGGCTGTGAGAAGGAACCTGGATGGTAGGGTTACTTCGATATGAAAGCCTGGATAATAGGGCTGTGAGAAGGAACCTGGATGGTAGGGTTACTTCAATATAAAAGCCTAGATAGTAGGGCTGTGAGAAGGAACCTGAATGGTAGGGTTACTTCGATATGAAAGCCTGGATAGTAGGGCTGTGATAAGAAACCTGGGTAGTAGGGTTACTTCGATATGAAAGCCTGGATATTAGGGTTGTGAGAAGGAACCTGGATAGTAGGGTTACTTCGATATGAAAGCCGGGATAGTAGGGCTGTGAGAAGGAACCTGGATGGTAGAGTTACTTCGATATGAAAGCCTGGATAGCATGGCTATGAGAAGGAACCTGGATAGTAGGGTTACTTCGATATGAGTTTGGGTAAAAATGTAGAGGGAACCTGGGTAAGGTTGCTTTTATCGCACCGATGATTACTCTGTTTAGCTTTGAGTGTTGATCATGGACCTGCTTGGAAATTGTTGATAATAACTGTCTTTCCTGAAAGAAATACACGGTTAGTTATGCACGATGCACGATATGCATTGTGATGAGGTTCCCAAAATAACTGAGATTATGTTATATGTAATGTATGCACATGTCATGATGTATGAACATGAAATGCTGACGTAATAAACTGAGTCTGGGAAAATAAATCCCTGACTGCTGTTTGGAGAGTATGAGAAATGGTATTCTTGACTGCTATAAAAAACCATAGTTCCTCTATTTCTGTTGGGGATGGTGAACAAAGATGACTATGCTGGGGATTTTCCCCTTCTTTACGGATATTCTACCGAGGAGAGACTCTATTTGAGAACAACTCTGTGCGAGAATAACTCTGTTAGAGAGGAGATACTCTGTTGATAGATCTGCTGATTTGGAGAAATAAACTCCACCGGGGATGAATTTTCGTTGTTGGTGATAATAAATTCTGTTGGAGATTGAATTTCTTCTTGTGAGAGAAATAAACTCTGCTTGGGGAAAAATTTACTGACTCACTCGCGATTGTGAACCTCGGCTGGGGAGAGTTGTGTCTTGTTCGGGAAATCTAACCTTACTATCTTTGGATACTTTTTACTCTGTGGGGAGTGTATGTACCACCACTCATGTTCTCAAGCTGGCTCTATCCCGGTACCTGGTGGGCAAAGTAACTGTAAGGTTTGGGCACTTCCTGTTTGTCCCTGTTTTTAGCATTACGAGTAATCGTCTTTTGTTTCTCATGTAAACAGTTATGAGCAGCAATCATTTTCAAATGCATATATAAAAAATGAATCATTGGACGTTCTTGCAAAACAAAACAGAAAAAGAAAAACAAATTGAAATTTCTTATGAAAATGAGTTGTATTGATTTTGAAATTGGCCTGTAATAGGTGTTTTGTACAAGGAGGCTGACGTCCTAGTAAGAGAATGCCGTCGAAACTCAGAAATTATACAATTTGTGTAAATAAAGAAAAACAACTATGTGAAACAATCCCATTGGGTTCCAACTCTGCTATTGCCTTTATATCTTCAAGTGTCTCATCACTTTGCTACTTGGTCGAAGGTGGATCAGATTGATTGGCGTCGTCTGAGCTTGATAGTTGATACCGAAGTCTAGTTGCAAGATGATTCAATGAGACCTAGTGTTACGCTTCGATCCCTAATTTTTGCCTGGACCTCCCTTTCGGGTTTTCAGTCCACCGGGACACCCTTTTTTTCCCAAGCCTCCCTTTCGGGTTATCGACTTGCCGGGTGTACAGTTTTTTTCGTTTTCATCCCTTACTTTTGCCCGAACCCTTTTGGTTCGCCAGGAAGCCCTTATTTTTGCCTAGGCCAGTCAACCTAGCAGGTCTTTGATTATGCGTAGTATCTTTTCACTATGTCTGCATTGACGGGGTGAGGAAGGTCGTCACTATCCATGGTGGTTAGAATCATAACTCCTCCCGAGAAAATGTTCTTAACCACAAATGGCCCTTCGTATGTGGGGGTCCATTTTCCCCTGGGATCACCTTGTGGTAGTATGATGTGTTTGATCACTAGATCCCCGACCTGATATTCTTGACGTCTGACTTTCTTGTTAAAAGCCTTGATCATTCGGTTTTGATACGTCTGACCATGACAGATAGCAGTAAGTCTCTTTTCATCGATTAGATTCAGCTGATCAAGTCGGGTTTGGATCCAGTCGTCTTTGTTCAAACCCGCATCCTTCATAATCCTGAGAGAGGGTATCTGGACTTCGATGGGTAGGACTGCCTCCATGCCATACACCAAAGAGTAGGGTGTTGCCCCTGTCTACGTCCGTGTTGAGGTACGGTACCCATGAAGAGCAAATGGTAACATCTCGTGCCAGTCTTTATATGTCACCGTCATCTTCTGCATAATTTTTTGATGTTCTTGTTAGCTGCTTCAACAGCCCCATTCATCTTCGGTCGATAGGGAGAAGAGTTATGATGCTGAATCTTGAACTGTTTACAGAGCTCGGTGATCATCGTGTTGTTGAGATTTGTACCATTGTCAGTAATAATCCTCTCTGGGACACCATATCGACAAATCAGATTGTCTCGGATGAACCGTGCCATGACGTTCTTAGTTACTGTAGCAAAGAAAGCTGCCTCAACCCACTTGGTGAAATAATCAATAGCCACCATAATGAAACGATGCCCGTTAGACGCAGTAGGTCTGATCTCGCCGATCATGTCGATGCCCCACATTGCAAAGGTCCAAGGAGCTGTCAAGACATTCAGGGGAACTGGAGGTACATGCACCTTATCAGCATAGACTTGGCACTTATGATAGGTTTGAGAGTGCTAATAACAATCGGCTTCCATAGTGGACCAGTAATATCCTTCCCGTAGGATTTTCTTCGCCATGGTATGTCCACTAGAATGAGTTCCGAAGGTACCTTCATGTAACTCTGCCATGATCCTTTCTGCCTCGCTCTTATCTACACACCACAATAAGGGTGAATAATGTTTACGCTTATAGAGGATTCTGTTACTCATGAAGAACTTCGCAACGAACCTTCTCAGAAACTTCTTATCGTTGACAGATTCCCCCTCAGGGTATTCTTGAGCCTCAAGATACCTCTTTACCTCGTGAAACCAGGGTTTATCTGTTATCTCTCCAGTCTCAATGTCACAACAGTGTGCGGGTTCATCCAACCTCTCAATGGTAATCTGGGGAGCTTCATTGTCCCACCTGACTTTGAACAGAGAAGAAATGGTAGCTAGCACGTCCTCCAACTGGTTCTCTTCTCGTGGGAAATTTTCAAAGGTTATCTCCTCAAAGTATGGGAGAAATGTCAGCACATACTCTTTGTAAGGAATAAGATTTGGGTGTTTCGTATCCCACTCACCTTTGATCTGACTTATCACCAGAGCGGAATCCCCGAATACACTTAAGAACTTAATCCTCAAGTCAATATCAGCTCGAAGACCCATGATACATGCTTCATACTCCACCATGTTGTTGGTGCAGTTAAAACATAATCGGGCGATGAACAGAGTATGACAACCTTCAGGAGATATAATTACAGCACCAATGCCATTACCCAATGCGTTTGAGGCTCCATCAAAATACATAGACCATCGGGATGCCTCCTCGGGTCCTTCATCCGGTCCAGGTTCTTCGCAGTCGGTTACCAACCTGATATTCTCATCCGGGAACTCGAAATTCATGGACTGGTAGTCATCCACGGCCTGATGCGCCAAATGATCCGCCAATACACTCCCCTTGATTGCTTTTTGGGTTGTGTATTAGATGTCGTACTCGGTTAAGATCATCTGCCATCTTGCGATCCTTCCGGAGAGAGCGGGCTTCTCGAAAATATACTTGATCAGATCCATCTTTGATATCAACAAGGTAGTGTGAGTCAGCATATACTGTCTTAGTCGGCGAGCAGCCCATGCCAAAGCACAACAAGTTTTCACGAGCAATTAGTATCGGGTCTCATAGTCGGTAAACTTTTTGCTAAGGTAGTAAAATGCATGCTCTTTTCGACCAACTCGTCATGCTTCCCCAACACACACCTCATTGAATTGTCTAGCACTGTCAAGTATAATATCAAAGGTCTTCCTTCAACTGGAGGCATCAAAATTGGTGGTTCTTGAAGGTATTCCTTGATTCTTTTGAAGGCGGTCTGGCATTCATCATTCCACTTTACCACTTGATCTTTCTTCAGAAGCTTGAAGATTGGCTCACAAGTAGCGGTTAGATGTGAAATGAACCTGGCGATGTAATTCAGACATCCCAGGAAACCTCTAACTTCTTTTTCTGTGCGGGGAATCGACATCTCTCGTATGTCCTTTACCTTTGCAGGGTCCACCTGAATACCCTTATCACTGACGACGAAACCCAAAAGCTTACCAGGCCTTACCCCGAAGGTGCACTTGTTCGAATTCAACCTCAGCTTGTACGTCTTCAACCTGTCAAACAATTTCTGGAGATGATCAAGGTGTTCTTCCTCAGTCTGGGACCTGGCTATCATGTCATCAACATAAACCTCGATCTCGTGGTGAATCATATCATGGAACAAAGCAACCATGGCGCGCTGATAAGTTTCCCCAGCATTCTTCAACCCAAAAGGCATTACCTTGTAACAAAATATGCCCCCCTGTGTAACTAAGGTTGTCTTCTCCATGTCCTCAGGAGCCATCTTGATCTGGTTGTAGCCAGAAAAACCATCCATGAAGTAGAAGATCTTGTGTTGCACGGTGTTGTTCACTAGAGCATCAATGTGAGAAAGTGGGAAGTCATCCTTGGGGCTTGCCCTGTTCAGATCTCTGTAGTCCACACACATCCGTACCTTACTGTCCTTCTTAGGTACCGGAACGACGTTGGCAACCCACTGCGGATAAGAAGTGACAGCTAAGAATCCTGCATCGAACTATTTCATGACCTCTGCCTTGATTTTCTCTGACATTTCAGGGCACATACGACAGACCTTCTGCTTTACCGGAGGGCAATCTTCTTTAGTCGGAAGACGATGTACCACAATATCAGTGTCCAAACCAGGCATGTCTTCATAGGACTATGCGAAGATCTCAACATAGTCGTGTAGCATCTGTATTAACCGTTGTTTGACACTAGGCTCCAGATTCACACCTATTTTAACCTCTTTCCTGTCTTCCTTTGTACCTAAATTCACTGACTCAACTGGCTCTTCATGAGGCTGTATGGACCTTTCTTCCCGCTGTAATAGTCTAGCAAGTTCTCCAAGCACCTCACAATCATCCTCACCTTCGTCCTCGACTTGGTTGATCGGATTTTTGAAGTCATAACTGGCAGTAGCAGAGTTGTTATCAATGGGATCCAAAGTGGATATGGATCTGCAGTATGATATGTGAGTGTGTGTAAGAGAATAGCTGTTTTGATAAAGTGAGAGACAAAAAAGAAAAACAAGGAGCGCAAAATTTGTATGCAAGAAACGTCCAATGCTTTATTAATGATATATGAAATGACAATTAGTAGCCCTCACAAGCAAAGCCAAGGTGCCCCGGGCAAGGCACCAGGCTGTAAAGTTTCACATTATTTATTACAAATCTTAAAACAAATAAGTCAATTACTGTGGAATAAAAGAAACAGGTATGAAGTCCCTAGTCGTCCAGTTACTCGGTCCATTGTTGGTAGTCGGGTAGATCCAATTGTTAATGTTTGATTCCTCTTCACTGTCTTCAATGGCGTTAACCCCACGATTGTTGATGCGTAGGGGAGGTCTTCCAGCCCAAGCACGTCTAACAGTCCTTTGAGCCCATGTAGTAAAGCCCAAACCAAACTTATCAATTTTATGAGTGAAATTGGGGAACTGACCCCAACTGTCACACCCACCTTCTTCAACCACAACTCTGGCGTCCTTGAGAGAAGCCATCTTTAGAGGAGGTTTGTTGCTGGTAGTTTCAGTCGAAGCCAAGATCTAAGGGACCTCTTCAAAATTCTGACAAGGAGTTTCTATGAATTCCCCGTCCATCTCTACGTATCGGAAGGAATTAAGGTGACTCACCATATATTCTTCTTCACCTCGCATTGTGACAATCTTTCCCTTCACTGGGTATTTCAGCATTTGATGGAGTGTGAAAGTAACTGCCCCAGCCTCATGGATCCAAGGACGGCCAAACAAGCAAGAATACGATGGCCTGATATCCATTACGTAGAAGGTGGCCCCAAAAGTCTTAGAACCCACTTTGACAGGGATGTCCACCTCCCCGTGCACCATTCTCTTCGATCCGTCAAAAGCCCTTACCACAATGTTACTAGGCTTTAGAATCAAACCCTCACAATCCAAACGGTCCAACGCTTTCTTCGGAAGAACATTCAATGAAGACCCGGTATCTACCAGCACATGCGCCATAGTGGTGCCCCTGCACTCAATCGAGACATGAAGAGCATCATTATGATTCCTTCCTTTCGGTGTCAGATCCGCATCTGAGAAACCCAACCCATTGTCAGTAGTCAGGATGGCCACACAATCTTTGAACTGATCTGCTGAAGTTTCCTGTGGCACATGCTCAGTCTTGAGAAATGCAATCAAAGTCTTCACATGGGCTTCAGAACACAACAACAGAGACAACATGGATATCTTCGACGGGGTCTTCCCCAGCTGCTCGACCATATTGTAGTCGCTCATCTTAATGATTTTCAATATGTCCTCTATTTCTTGTTTAGAGGCTTCCACCACGATTTTCTTAGGTGCCTCTGTTCGGGCAGGCCCACCTATAATTTCCTTGCCCCGAGTCCCAAATGGCTCAACAGCAGGGGTGATAACTAGAATAGGAATAGGAGAAATGTCAGGAGTGCTGGTTGGAGCAGCAGTTGGAATAACAGTAGGCTTGATGATCTTCGGAGCAATCTCAGGAGAGAAAACCCTTCCACTTCGGGTCACCTTACTAGTCCCAACAATATTACTGACATCAGTATCAACTTCTTCATTCTTTAGATCTTGCTTAATACCATGATAGTACACATCAGCACCGTAATGCCATGGGACAGCCTTGTCTGAGGTGTACGAGATGGGACCAGGAACAATGATTATCAGCAGAGCAATTCTTTAAATAGGTGTAATCATAACAGGTCTTCTCGAGGAAACCTTGGAAGGATTGGAGGAAATAGTTATAATAGTGACGTCTTCAATGGGAACAACATGAATCATAATCTTCTCGAACAAAATTTCTTTATTATCCATCAGGCGCTGAACACCTGACTTCAACAAATGGCAACCAGAAGGTAGAATCGAGCACATGTGGCAACCCTCACCACAACCCGGAAATAAACCGGCCAACAACAAATTCTTCTTAACAGTCATAAAGGGAGTAGAAATTTCTTCAACAGAGGTCACAAACAAATCAGTGTCAACAGCATTAACTCCACGTCCATGTTTGGGCATGGGAGCAGTTATAACATTCTACTTTTCTGGAGCGTCGAACTCTATCTCCTTGGCTTAGAGCAAGTCTTGTACTTTGTTTCTCAGAGCCCAACAATCGTTTGTGTCGTGGCCTAGACTCTAAGAATAGTAGGCGCACCACGTGTTGGGATTGTATCTGGGAGAGGTAGTGTTTGGATTCTTGGGAGCCTCTCTCAAGGTTGCGAAGTTGGATTTTAATAAATGAGGTAGAACTTCAGCCAAAGTCATGTTGATGCAGGTAAACTACCGTTGTGGTCTTTCCACCCTTTATTGATTGTTGCATTGTGGAGCAACTGCAGGTCTTGGTATCACTACAACATTTACCATTTGACGGTGCTCAGATCTGCTTCGGCCCCTCGAGCTATAGACCGCACTGACTTCCTTCTTACCAGCAAATGGCTTCTTTGTTGAACTCGAGGAGGCATCCTTCTGTATTTTACCACTCTAAATTCCAGCTTCTACTCTTTCTCCAGTTAAAATCAGCTCGGTGAAACCAGATGACGAGCTGTCGATTAAGTGATTGAAAAATGGACAAGACAGCGTCCCCAGAAACATATCAACCAACTCCCTATCAGACAACGTGGGTTGAACTCTCCCAGCCAAGTCTCTCCATTTCTGAGCATAATCTTTAAAACCTTCACCTGCACCCATAGACATACTCTGGAGTTGAGTACGAGTGGGAGCAAGGTCAACATTATACTGATACTGCTTGTAGAAAGCAGCAGCAAGATCTTCCTAGTTTCGGACACTGGCTCCCTCCAAATGGTAGAACCATTCAAGCTGAGTCCCTGACAGACTATCTTGGAAGAAGTGGACCCACAAATTTCTATCAGCTGTGTGGGGCTGGATCTTCCTGACATACGAGCGGAGATGGAGTTTTCTGCAGGACACCCCATCATACTTAGCAAAAACCAGAGCTTTGAACTTCTACAGGATGACTACTCCCGACACCAATCCCAGTTCTCCGAAATCCAAACCAGGTATCTTTTGAACTTCCATAACACTCAGACGGTCTTCTAGCTGTTTGTACCTATCCTCAGCAGGAGGATATTTCTCATTGTTGTAATCAGTATCATCGTCAGAAACTGCAGGACTAGGGTCCTTTTCCCCTTCTTGGTTCTCCCCTTCCTTGGATGAAGAGGTCAGATCAGTTTGATGCTTCAACCTTTCTCCGAACCTTCTGTCCATATTCAGAATACCAGTCTTCTTCTTATTCTTCTTCTCTTTCAGAATGAGGGCTTTCAGATCCTCTTGCCCCTTTACCATACTGATGAACATCTGTTGGAACTGGGCGTTCTGCGCCTGAAGATCTTTGATGGCTTGATCGGAAGACATTTCTTCTGAAATAAATAGCGAAGAAGATGAGAAACCTGTAGGGGTACCTGTAATTATGTGTATGATAATAGGATGTGCATATAATTATTTCAAAGACTTTGGGAAATTTAAATTTGCAAACCAAAATAAACAAAACTTTATTAGCTTAAATTTGAAGGTTCAAAATGCCTTTAAGGCGTTACAAATAAGTAAATAAAACAAATCTAAAACTAGAAAAGAAAAATCAAAAGTCCCATGGACGTTTTCTCTTTGTGCTGATATAATCATTGAGCACTATTTCTTCCTCGATCTGTCTGGTGAGCTTTAAAACCTTCCTCTCTTGATCATGGAATTGTTCCCTGTAAGTATCCCGCTCATTCTTCAGCTGAATTCATGACCTCTGTAACTCCCCAAGATCGGTGGGCATGTAAGGATAGAGAACCGTGTAAGGAATGCCTTCTTCAGTAGTGGGCTCCACAGTCACTGGTAATACGGCCACATAAGGCATCATAAGCTTTTGGGCACGAGCTCGTACCTATTGGAGGTAAGGCTGCATAGGAATGGAAGTCTTTGGTCCCAACTCTTTGGGGTCAGATCTGTTTACCATGCCCCAAGCTCGTATGAACCTCCGGCGATACTCCTTAACATCATCCTCATAGTTGAATGCAATGCTCTCAATAAGTAACTCATGAGGGCCATCCCTTCGAGCATGACCAAATTGTCGCAAAGCTAGACAAGGATTGTAAGTTATACCCCCTCTGATGCCAAGTAATGGGACATTAGGGTACTCCCCACAACGGTTAATAATAGTGTGATACGGTGGAAGAACTGACTGTTTTTGGAATGTTGGTTTGCGTTTTGCGTTTGTTTTCGCAAAATGTCGCTGTAAGCAAGAGTCGCCACCAACTTTTATTTTATCCAACAAGGAAAGGAAAAAAGCACAGAAAAATTCCTTTTTCGAGATATTTCTGAGTACGGGGGGAGGATTATAGAAAGGGAAGGTATTAGCACCCTTTCTATCCGTAGTTATCTATGGGCTCTTAGGTACTTTCTCATCATTTTCAAAATTGTTTTCTTTGTGTTTGTGGGTTTTGAAAAGTTTTTGTTTTAACTTCGATTTAACTCTTGCGTCTGTCTTCAAGAGTGTAATGAAGTGTTTTTGAAAACTTTGTTTAAAAAGGAGTGTAAGTGTGAAAAAAGTTTTGTTTTAGATGAGCAAGTATCTAAGAACTAATCTACCTACTCGAAAAAGGAATCGTTCTATGTTTGTTTCCTTTAGACAATGTTATCCCACTATTAGTGAGTAGGTAGCACCGTCGTTGGAGTTTGAGGGTCAATTCGAAAGGGACGTACAATCACTAAAGCAATGTTAGGACATCTTAGCGGTAACCCTAGTGTCTTAGATCATTTATCCGAGGCAACGATATCCGAGGAAACCATTTCGAGGCAACTATGATCTTTTAGACAAGAGGGAGACCTCTAAAACAACCTATACTCAATGACCGTTTACGAAGGCAAACAAGTGGGGTGTACCCTAGGAGTGCGCATGTGCGAGTGTGTTGATTTCAGATTATTTTTATCTTTGCACATGTTTAGGGTGATCTAACTGTTTTAAATTTAAACATTCATTATTTTCATGCAAACCCTATTATCAAACATCTAGCAGTTGAATATTTGCAAAAATTAAAGGTGCGGAAATTAAACTATGCTATTACAAGGCGTCAGGTATTTACATCGCCAAAAACAATCCTTTGAAAAATAAAAGCGGTAAAAAAATAACTGTCCTAATTAAAATTATTACAAACCGGTAGCAGATACAATAATTGAATAAAAATCAAACGCGCGAGAAAATTGAATCGAATGTGAAACTAGGGTTTTGACCCTCCTAATTAAAGAAAATGTTTTTGTTGTTTTTTTTATTTTTTTTAAAGAAAAGAAGTTAAATCCTAAAATTAAATGCTAAATTAATTAGTTATTAAATTAATTAATGAAAAATAACTAAATGACATATTTTTGTAGTTTTTATTATTTCAGGAAAGAAATTAAATAATTAAATTAGTAATAAAAACCTATTGATTCTAATTGATTTTAATTATTTGCAAAATAAATGAAAGTTATCTAAAATTAAGCTAATTAAATTAATTAATATTTAGTGATGAAAAATAGATTTCTAAATTTATTTAGACATAAAAATATTTTTGTGATTTTTGATTGCGTTTGAATAGCAATCAAAAATTAATTAATATGTTAGTAAAAATAATAAATAAATTAATTAAAGAAAAATATAGAAAAAGGAAATAAAGAGTGAGAAATCGGCCTGATTAGGGGTGTGAATAGCAGGAATTCTGGCCCAATGATGTGAGGTCTGTTTGACTTTTTGCAATTCAGTGCATTGCGTTTGACTGGCCCTTTGGTGCACCCTCAGTAGTAGCCACCAGATCTGGCCATCTGGCGCATGGATGATGAAGGTCCATGGTGGGCGTTTGGCTTGCATATGCATATGATAACCTAAAAATAAATGGAAAAATAACAAATGCTGGAGGCAGGGATCGAACCCCTGACCTCCAGCCTCTATGCCTTGAATACTCATGTGGCAACCACTAGGCCATTCTGCTTTGATTGTTAATATATTACAAAATAATAATAATATAAGAAACAAGAAAAAACAAAAGAACATCCGCGCGAAATTTAAACAGGCCAGTAGGGGCGTGACAACGCATCATCTCCTTCCTTTCTCCGTGGCTAAAACCTGCAATACCTATACCCACGGACAATGTCCGTTGCTACAGGTCTGTGTATTTCGAAAATCCTCTACAGGCCATAGAAATAAAATCTAAAGCCATGGTTGTGTCTGTCTCGTCTTCCTGATCACAACCATACCCCTTTCGAAGGCTAATTGTACCTGAAAACAAAAACCCTAAAACCAAACTCGAAAAACTAACAATGGTGAATTTCGATTCAGTCCATATAAATGAAATTGGCTATTGTAAAAAGCTTGCAAACATCATGGTGATCAAGAATATGCAATTATTTTACACTATGGATGCAAGAATAAAGCTTTTCGAATTCAAGAAAAGGGTGATACCGTGACGGACTTACAGCTCGTGGGAGGGCTTGAAAACTTTTGGTTTTGATTGCTTTAGGTTCCTGAGAATGCCAGGAAATGATTGGGACAAATACCAAGCCTTGAGGATGCTTCTAAGTGGGACTTTGATCTCACACTTTTCTTTGATTTTTTTGAATCTGATTCTTGCTCTGCGCCTGATTTGTAACCTTTGTTTTGATCTGCCTCGCCTCCTTATGTATCCAGCAATGCATTAGGGTTAATAGTTGTGTCCAAATCTTCTTCTTTCAAGGCTTTGGATATTGATTTGATTTGCTTTGAAGATCTTTCCAAACATGGCATATTTTGAATCTTTTTGTGCACTCTAAGGCTTGGCACGAATTTGAATGATGCTAGCTATAATTGGAACCTGAAACAAGCACAAAATCCCTTGTTATCAATGCTTTGGATTTTTATTTGATTTATTTTGATTTAAATCAAATTAATTCAAATAAAAATAAAAATAATTAATAAAAAAATGATATGAACAGGTGGCAAAGGCTAGGGCACGTGGCCCATGATACCAACTTAAAACAAGTGAAAAAGAATGGGCCCATTTGGCAAAATTTGAAGTTTTTGGGGATAATTGACTTTTGGCAATTTTGCAAAAAAGGTCAACGTCACCAATGCATAACTTCCTCAATTTTGAACCTTTGGAGGTGTTCTTTGGCTTTTTAGAAATATTGATATGTCCTATAAGCAACCCTTTTGGTATCATATCATTTTTATATTCCATGCTCAAGTATGAAGCTTTGACAAAAAAGGTGTTTTTGTTGACTTTTCAAAATGACCTATAATGTCCAAATTCATAACTTCTTGTGAGTGCATATTTTGATCTTGGGAGATGAATATGGATTGTAGGTAATTGCATCCTCTTCAAAATGAGATTTTTGTGGGTCATTTCTCATAAAGTATGAGAAAGTTATGCTTGGTCAAAGTTGAGTTGACTTTTCCTACAAAACCCTAATTTAGCAACTTTTAAGTCTTGATAAATTATGAGCAATCCTTGATGAATCATGATCAACCCTTGATCAAATGATGAAATATACTTCAAAATGAGAATGTTGACAAAAAATCTTGAAGTTTGACTGTATTTGGGTCACAATTGACTTTTGCCCTAGCACAATCGATTTTTGGACCTTTGAGCAATTGCCTGAGCAAACTTCCTCTGCAAGGCTTGAAACTTGACATGGATTGTCTTGAGAACATATTGGGACAATGTTGAGAATTTGAGACCACTTGGACTCAAACATCTTGATGCAACATGAAACCCTAATTTGGGGTAGACTACCTTAGGAGAGAGCTTGTCTGGCCAACCCTTGGACTACCTTGAGCAATCTGGAGATCTTTCTTGAAATGTTTTGAGAAATATGGGAGGGAAAATTTTGGGGTACAACAGCTGCCCCTGTTCAATCTTCTTAAACCTGATGATATAGATTGGCTTTCGTGCCTTTCGTGATCCGAAGGTGGAAGAGGATTGAACACTAGAGTGCCCAGAAATTTGCACTCGCATGAAGTGGTAATTGTCTTGTGATGTCAGAAATGGGCCTAAAGATGCCATTTGGAAATTGCTGACGAGGGGATGGGATTAAAGATGCCATCTGATGGAGTGTCGATCGCATAAGAGATTCCTTAGCAAGAGCTTGTATACCTGTCGTTGAGGAAGATTCCGCTGGGGAAGGCTGATCGTTATTGAGAGGAGTAGAATTTTAGGAGCTTTGGTCGTCCGTTATTCTGTTGGTGAGTCGCCTCTGTTGATATTTAGGAACTTCGATCGTCCGTACTCAACTTAGGAATCATCTCTGTTGATATTTAGGAACTTCAATCGTCCGTACTCAACTGAGGAAACATCTTTGCTGAGATTTAGGAGCTCGTCCGTAATTCAACTAAGAAAACATCTATGCTGAGATTTAGGAACTCGTTCGTAATTTAACCGAGGAAATATCTCTGCTGAGATTTAGGAGCTCGTCCGTAATTCAACCAAGGAAACAACTCTGCTGAGATTTAGGAACTCGTCCGTAATTCAACTGAGGAAATATTTATGCTGAGATTTAGGAGCTCGTCCGTAATTCAACTAAGAAAACATCTCTACTGAGATTTAGGAACTCGTCCGCAATTCAACCGAAGAAACATCTCTGCTGAGATTTAGGAGCTCGTCCGTAATTCAACCGAGGAAACAACTCTGCTGAGATTTAGGAACTCGTCCATAATTCAACTGAGGAAATATTTATGCTGAGATTTAGGAGCTCGTCCATAATTCAACTGAGGAAACAACTCTACTAAGATTTAGGAACTCGTCCGTAATTCAACTGAGGAGATATTTATGCTGAGATTTAGGAGCTCGTCCGTAATTCAACTAAGAAAACATCTCTGCCGAGATTTAGGAACTCGTCCGTAATTCAACCAAGGAAACATCTTTGCTGAGATTTAGGAGCTCGTCCGTAATTCAACCGAGGAAATATCTTCACTGAGATTTAGGAGCTCGTCCGTAATTCAACCAAGGAGACATCTTTGCTGAGATAGGAAACTCGTCCGTAATTCAACAACTTTGTTGATATTTAGGAACTTGTCCGTAATTCGACTGAGAAAACATCTTCGGTGAGATTTAGGAGCTCGTCCGTAATTCAACTACTTTGCTGAGATTTTGGAGCTCGTCCGTAATTCAACTACTTTGCTGAGATTTAGGAACTCGTCTGTAATTCAACTGAGGAAATATCTTTGTCGAGATTTAGGAGCTCGTCCGTAATTCAACTGAGAAAACATCTTCGCTGAGATTTAGGAGCTCGTCCGTAATTCAACTAAGAAAACGTCTCTGTCGAGATTTAGGAACTCGTCCGTAATTCAACAGAGGTAAAAGCTTCATAGCTTGAATTTTGTGAGAATTTGATTGTATCTTTCCTGAAAGGTAAAGGTTAGTTGTATGTAATGCATGATATGTGTCAAGCAATGATGTTCTCAAAATAAATGAGATTGTTTCGTATGATGCGTATATGCATGTCATGATGTATGGAAATGTGATGTTTTTAGCTGGGAAAATAAATCCCGAATTGATGATGGAGAAAAGAGTTGAATTCTTCGTTTCTGCCGGAGATAGTGGATGAAGATGATTGTGAGAATAAACTTGTAGGAGAGGATGATTCCGTTGGGGAATAAACTAACGAGAGAATGACTCTGTGGGGAAGAGATGCTCTGCTGGAGGATTCCGTTGATAAATTCAACTGGGGATGAATTACCGTTGATGGTGATAATGAACCTTGTTGGGGATTGAATTCCTGTTTTTGTGAAAAGAAAGAACTCTGCTGGGGATGATTTTCCAGTTGCGACTTCACGGGGAATAATCGTTTTAGACTCTACTGGGGATAGTCTTCCAGAGTCTACTGGGGACAATTCTTCAAACTCCACTGGGGATATTTTTATACTCCGCGAGGGATGATAAGACTTTTCAGTGTTGATGGTAGATAAACTCTCTTTGGGGAGAATATTACCGATTCAATCACAGTTGCGAGTCTCAGCTGGGGAGAGCTAACACCATTATCTTTCTTCTTACTTTACGGGGAATGAATGTACTTTCAATCGTTTCCTCCAGCTAGGTCTATCCCTATACCTGGTGGACAGAGCAACTGTACGGTTTGGACATTTCTCGTTTGCCCCTGTTTCTGATATTACAAGTAATCTTCTTTTGTTTCGCATGTAAATATTTATGAGTAGAAATTAATGTCAAATGCATATATAAAAAATGAACATTGGACGTTCTTTGCAAAACAAAACAGAAAAAAGAAAAATTTATTTGTGAAAATGAATTGTATTGATTTTGAAGTTTGGCCTATAAATAGGCGTCTTTTGTACAAGAGGCTGACGTCCTAGTAAGAGAATGCCGCCGAACAAATAGAGTTTATACAATTTGTGAAAACAAAGAAAAACAGCTATGTGAACAATCCCACTGGGTTCCAACTCTGCTATTGCCTTTATGTCCCCGAGCATCTCATCACTTCGCTACTTGGTTGAAGGTGGATCAAACTGATTGGTGCCGTCCGAGCTTGATAGTCGATACCGAAGTCTGGTTGCAAGGTGATCCAATGAGACACAGTGTTACGCTTTAATCCCTAATTTTTGCCTGGACCGCCCTTTCGGGTTTTCAGTCCACCGGGATACCCTTTTTTGCCCAAGCCGCCTTTTCAGGTTTTCAACTTGCCGGGTGTACAACTTTTTTCATTTTCATCCCTTATTTTTGCCCGAACCCTTTTGGTTCGTCGGGAAGCCCTTATTTTTGCCTAGGCCAGCCAACCTAGCGGGTCTTTGATTACGCGTAGTATTTTTTCACTATGTCTGTATTGACGGGGTGAGGAAGGTCGTCACCGTCCATGGTGGTTAGAATCATAGCTCCTCCTGAGAAAATGTTCTTAACCACAAATGGCCCTTCGTACGTAGGGGTCTATTTTCCCCTGGGATCACCTTGTGGTAGGATGATGCACTTGATCACTAGATCCCCAACTTGATACTCTTGTCATCTAACTTTCTTGTTAAATGCCTTGATCATCCGCTTTTGATATGTCTGACCATGACAAATAGCAGTAAGTCTCTTTTCATCGATTAAGTTCAGCTGATCAAGCCGAGAGGGTATCTGAACTTCAATGGGCAAGACGACCTCCATGCCATATACCAAGGAATAGGGTGTTTCCTCTGTTGACGTCCGCGCTGAGGTACGGTACCCATGAAGAGCAAAAGGTAACATCTCGTGCCAATCTTTGTACGTTACCGTCATCTTCTGCACAATCTTCTTAATGTTCTTATTAGCCGCTTCTACAACCCCATTCATCTTCGGCCGGTAAGGAGAAGAGTTGTGATGCTGTATCTTGAACTGTTTGTAGAGTTTGGTGATCATCTTATTATTGAGATTTGTACCATTGTATGTAATGATCCTCTCTGGTACACCATATCGACAGATCAAATTGTGCCAAATAAACTGTGCCACAACGTTCTTGGTTACAGTAGCAAAGGAAGCTGCTTTAACCCACTTCATAAAATAATCAATAGCTACCAAAATGAAACGATGCCCGTTAGATACCGTAGGTCTGATCTCACCGATCATGTCAATGCCACACATTGCAAAAGGCCAAGGAGCTGTCAACATGTTCGCATCTTTGATATCAATAGGGTAGTGTGAGTCATAATATACTGTCTCAGTCGGCGATCAGCCCATGCCAACGCGTAGCAAGTTCTCTCGATCAGCGAGTATCGATCTCACAGTCGGTAAACTTTTTGCTAGAGCAATAAATAGAATGTTCTTTTCAGCCAGACTCGTCATGCTGCCCCAACATGCACCCCACTGAATTGTCGAGTACTGTCAAATATGGGATTAAGGGTCTTCCTTCAACTGGAGGCATCAAAATTAGTGGCTTCTGTAAGTTGTATGTCTCTTTCTTCCTGAAGTAACAGTCTAGCAAGTTCACCAGGCACTTCACAATCGTCCTCACCTTCGTCCTCGGCTTGGTTGATCGAACTTTCGAAGTTATAACTAGCAGTAGCAGAGTCGTTATTAGTGGGATCCAGAGTGGATGTAGACCTGTATATGTGAGTGTGTGTAAATTAGATGTTTTGCAAGATAGAAAAGAAAAACAAAGAGCGCAAAATTCGTAATGCAAGAAAATATCCAATGCTTTTATTAATGATATATGGAAACGACACATAATAAGCCCTCAAACAAAGCCACGGTGTCTCGGGTAAGGCACCGGGCCGTAAAGTTTAAAATTGTCTGTTACAAATCCAAAACAAAAGTCTCATTACTGTGTAATAAAAGAAATTGGCACGAAGTCCTTTTCTGTCCAATTGCTTAGGCCACCATCATTAGTCGGGTAAATCCAGCTGTCCAACTCAGACTCTTCATCAATGTTGTCTATCGCATTCACTCCCGAATTACTGATAAACAGGGGAGGTCTTCCAATCCGCGTATGCCGAACAACCCTTTGAGCTTCTGTAGTAAAATTCAAACCAAACTTGTCAGTCTTGTGTGCAAAGTCAGGGAGCTGGCCCCAATTCGCCCACCCACCTTTCTCAATAACAGCCCGGGCATCCTTGAGGGAAGCCATCTTCATTGGAGGATCTTCAGCAACAGTTTCAGTCAACGCCAGAGTCTGGGGGACTTCCTCAAAATGTTGACACAGGGTTTCAATGAACTCCCCATCCATCTCCACATACCGAAAAGAGTTGAGGTGGCTCACCATGTACTCCTCTTCTCCTCGTACCGTAACAATTTCCCCTTCACTGGGTATTTCAGCATCTGGTGGAGCGTAGAAGTTATTGCCCCAGCTTTGTGAATCCATGGGCGACCCAGCAAACAAGAATAAGATGGTCGAATGTCCATCACATAGAATGTAGACGCGAAAATCTGAGAACCGACCTTAACTGGAATATCCACCTCTCCATGTACCATCCTCTTGGACCCGTCAAAGGCCCTAACCACAATGTTACTCAGTTTCAGCACCAACCCTTCACAGTCTAACCGGTCTAACGCTTTCTTGGGTAAAACATTCAACGAGGACCCAATATCCACCAATACTTGAGCTAAGGTAGTGCCCCTGCACTCGATTGAAACATGCAGGGCGTCATTGTGATTCTTCCCCTTAGCAGTCAAGTATGCATAGGAGAAACCCAAACCATTATCAGCAGTTAAACTAGCCACACAATCTTTGAACTGGTCAGCAAATGTTTCCTGGGGCACGTGCGCGGTTTTTAGGAAAGCAATCAGAGCCTTAACATGGGCCTCTTAGAATAACAATAAGGACAACATAGAGATCTTCGACGGGGTTTATCGCAGCTGTTCGACTACATTGTAGTCGCTTTTCTTGATGATCTTTAAAATTTCCTCTATCTCCTGTCTAGAGGCTTCAACAGTAATCTTCCTCGGTGCCTCCGTCCGGGCAGGCTCACTGGTGATCCCTTTGCCCCGAGTATTAGATGACTCGGTGACAGGGGTAAGGATTGGAACTTGAACAGAGACAGTAGCAGATGTACTGGCAGGTGTAATAACAACAAGCTTCTGAACAATTGGTGGAGAGATCTCAGGGGAGAAAAGTCTTCTGCTTCGGGTGACTTTACTAGACCAAGCAATATTACTGACATCAGTATCAACCTCTTCATCCTTCAAGTCTTGTTTAATCCCGTGATAATACACATCGTCCCCATAGTGCCACGGGACAGCCTTATCCGACGTCTAAGGGATAGGTCCAGGAACAGTAATGATCAATGGAGCAATTCTTGGAACAAATGTAATTCTAACAGGATTTCTCGAGGAAGCCTAGGAAGAATTGGCGGAAATGGTGATTATAGAAACATCTCCGAAAGGAATCAGCGGAACCAAAGTTTTCTCGAACAAGATTTCTTTATTATCCATCAGGCGTTGGACACCTGACTTCAATAGATGGAAACCAGTAGGCAGGATGGAACACATGTTGCAACCCTCGCCACAACCCGGAAATAAACTGGATAACATAAGGTTCTTCTTCACTGTCATCAATGGAGTAGAAACTTCTTTCACAGAGGTCACAAATAAATCATCTTCTTCATATTTACTAGATGAATAAGACAAATCAGCTTCCTGTCGCAACCTATTCCAGAATCTATGACCCATATTTAGGAGGATTGTCTTCTGATTCTTCTTCTTCTTATCCTTCAAGATAAGAGTCTTCAGATATTTCTGCCCCTTGGCCAGGTTCATGAACATTTCCTGGAACTGAGCGTTCTAAGCTTGAAGAGCCTTAATAGCTTAATCAGTGGATGTTTCAGCAGACATGATGCTGAAATAAACAACGAAGAAGATAAGAGACCTGTAAGGGTACCTGTAATGAGGTGCATGGGAATGGAATGCATATGATATGATTTCAAAGACGTCGGGAGATTCAAATTCGTAAACAAAAATGAAATACACTTTTATTAGATTAAAAACTTGAAACAATGTTTGACAAATGCATTTAAGGCGTTACAAAAAGAAAAATTGAACAGTAAATCAAAACTAGAAATAACAAAATTCATCAGCGCTCCCATGGTCTCTTTCCGTTGGTGCTGACATAATCGTTGAGGACCTTCTCGTTCTCCAGCTGCCTTGTAAGCTTTAGGATCTTCCGTTCATGTTCATGATACTTTTCTCTGTAAGTATCTCGTTCTTCTCTTAGCTGGATCCAAGACCTCTTTAATGCCCCAATGTCAGTAGGCATGTATGGGTGGAGGACAGTATAAGGAGCCCATTCTTCATCAGTACTCTCAACAATTACCGGTAAGACAGCTTCATATGGCATCCCCAGTTTTTGAGCACGGGTTTGAACCCACCGGAGATACGGTTCCATCAGAAGAGAGGTCTTCATCCCTAGCTCATGTGGATCATACCTATGCACCCTGTTCCAAGCTCGTATGAATCTGCGGCGATGTCCCTCACTATCCCCTTGGAAGTAAAAGACAATGCTCGGAATCAGTAACTCATGAGGACCGTCCTTTCGGGCTTGTCCAAACTGTCGCAAGGCCAGACAAGGATTATAGGTTATTCCTCCCCTAATTCCAAGTAAAGGAACATTGGGGTATTCTCCGCACCGGTCAATAACATCTACTTCTTCCATGTCTTTAGTGCTCCAGATGATGTCCGTATGAGCAAGGGACATAATTTTATAGGCCCAACCCATACCTTCCTTATTCTTCAAAACAGATTTGGGGAGGTGAGAAATAAACCATCTCGCCAGCAATGGTGCGCAACACATAAGGGTTCCCCGTTTCCGAGCAGTACGGGCATAAAGAGCATGCAGAATGTCACCTAAGAGAGTGGGCACAGGATTACGGGACATGAAGATCTTCATTGCGTTCACGTCGATGAAAGAATCTGAATTAGGGAACAGAACCAGGCCATATATGAGAAGAGCCAGGATGTCTTCGAATGCTTGAAAGTCCAAACTGTTCCAAAACTGTTGAGCCTGATCAATCAAGAACTTAGCCAGGAAGCCTTTTATCCCACTCCGAGTTTCCCAGTTAGACATTACATCAGCCTTTGTCAGATGTAGGGCTGTAGCAACATCCTCTGGCCTAAGAACTATCTCCCAACCTGTGAATGGCGTCTGCTCTAGAATAGAAATACCAAGTAAATCAGAGAACTCCTCCAAAGTAGGGACCAACTGATAGTCTAGGAAGGTGAAACAATGATATAGCGGGTCAAAGAATTGGAACAAGACGCTCATCATTTGCTCATCCATCTTAGAAGTGACCAAACCAAGGAGGTGACCATGTCTTTTGATAAAGGAGGAAGTATCTGGAACTTTATAAACCAACTCTCTAAGTTGAGAAGGGATTTGTACGAAGCTGATGCGAATAGTATTTCTGCGCATAGATGCCATGACCTACAAAACAGAACAAAGATGAATCCCCTCGGTCTTTGAAATGGGTTAGTCTAATGAAATATGCATGCAATGTCATGATGCATGATGTTATGATAGAAACACACCACAAGTATTCACAGATAGCAAACATGGTAAGGGCAAACAAGTCACACAGTAGCCCTTAAATTTCAGGCTGGAATGGAGTTTAGGTACTACCCTCTTTCAGTTTAGTTAGTTCAACCTGTCCTAGTAATAGTAATCGGGTTCTAGAGGATCTCAATATCACTAACCACCCTCGATCGGTCATAATTCCAGTTTAGCAACCTTTTCTTGCGGCCGGAATCATCGCGAGAGTTTGGTCTCAATGAGTGTAGCATACTGCTACTTTTCTATGGCCAAGTTGGTCAATTATAGGTTCTAAGGTCAGTTGGTTCTTAATGACCCCTTAACAGCCCCATATTCTCCTTGTTCCTCCACAAGGGATATCGGTACAAACTAAAGTGTCACACCAACGTAGCTACTACTTCAACTCTATCGGTCTACGCTGTACAGTTCCCTCACAGTCTATTTCTACTTACCTAAAAGGTATCCCCAGATCCGGGTTAGGATCTATAGTAACTCCGATCCAAAGTCCACAAAGATAAAGCAAACAAATAAAAACAATTGAAAACAATATGATTAAATAATCCTAAGGTACACCCCACTTATTAGCTCCCTAGCAGAGTCGCCAGTTTTGTGATATGGTGGAAGAACTGACTGTTTTTGGAATGCTGGTTTGCATTTTGCGTTTGTTTTTGCAAAATGTCGCGGTAAGCAAGAGTCGCCACCGAATTTTATTTTATCCAACAAGGAAAGGAAAAAAGCACAAAAAAATTCCTTTTTCGAGATATTTCTGAGTACGGGGTAGATTATAGAAAGGGAAGGTATTAGCACCCTTTCTATCCGTAGTTATCTACGGGCTCTTAGGTACTTGCTCATCATTTTCAAAATTGTTTTATTTGTGTTTGTGGGTTTTGAAAAGTTTTTGTTTTAACTTCGATTTAACTCTTGCGTCTGTCTTCAAGAGTGTAATGAAGTGTTTTTGAAAACTTTGTTTAAAAAGGAGTGTAAGTGTGAAAAAAGTTTTGTTTTGGATGAGCAAGTATTTAAGAACTAATCTACCTACTGAAAAAGGAATCGTTCTATGTTTGTTTCCTTTAGACAATGCTATCCCACTATTAGTGAGTAGGTAGCACCGTCGTTGGAGTTTGAGGGTCAATTCGAAAGGGACGTACAATCACTAAAGCAATGTGAGGATATCTTAGCAGTAACCCTAGTGTCTTAGATTATTTATGCGAGGCCACGATATATGAGGCAACCATTTCGAGGCAACTATGATCTCTTAGACAAGAGGGCGACCTATAAAACAACCTATACTCAATGACCGTTTACGAAGGCAACCAAGTGGGGGTGTACCCTAGGAGTGCGCATGTGCGAGAGTGTTGATTTTAGATTATTTTTATCTTTGCACATGTTTAGGGTGATCTAACTGTTTTAAATTTAAACATTCATTCTTGTCATGCAAACCCTATTATCAAACATCTAGCAGTTGAATATTTGCAAAAATTAAAGGTGCGGAAATTAAACTACGCTATTATAAGGCGTCGGGTATTTACATCGCCAAAAACAACCCTTTGAAAATAAAAGCGGTAAAATAAATAATTGTCCTAATTAAAATTATTACAAACCGGGAGCAGATACAATAATTGAATAAAAATCAAACGCGCGAGAAAATTGAATCGAATGCGAAACTAGGGTTTTGACCCTCCTAATTAAAGAAAATGTTTTTGTTGTTTTTTATTTTTTTTTAAAGAAAAGAAGTTAAATCCTAAAATTAAATGCTAAATTAATTAGTTATTAAATTAATTAATGAAAAATAACTAAATGACATATTTTTGTAGTTTTTATTATTTTAGGAAAGAAATTAAATAATTAAATTAGTAATAAAAACCTATTGATTATAATTGATTTTGATTATTTGCAAAATAAATGAAAGTTATCTAAAATTAACCTAATTAAATTAATTAATATTTAGTGATGAAAAATAAATTTCTAAATTTATTTAGACATAAAAATATTTTTGTGATTTTTGATAAAAAGAAAATTAATTAATTGTTAGTAAAAATAATAAATAAATTAATTAAAGAAAAATATAGAAAGAGGAAATAAAGAGTGAGAAATCGGCCTAATTAGGGGTGTGAATAGCAGGAATTCTGGCCCAATGATGTGAGGTCCGTTTGACTTTTTGCAATTTAGTGCATTGCGTTTGACTGGCCCTTTGGTGCACCCTCAGTAGTAGCCACCAGATCTGGCCATCTGGCCATCTGGCGCATGGATGATGAAGGCCCATGGTGGGCGTTTGGCTTGCATATGCATATGATAACCTGAAAATAAATGGAAAAATAACAAATGCTGGAGGCAGGGATCAAACCCCTGACCTCCAGCCTCTACGCCTTGAATACTCATGTGGCAACCACTGGGCCATTCTGCTTTGATTGTTAATATATTACAAAATAATAATAATATAAGAAACAAGAAAAAACAAAAGAAAATCCGCGCGAAATTCAAACAGGCCAGTAGGGGAGTGACAACGCATCATCTCTTTCCTCTCTCCGTGGCTAAAACCTGCAATACCTATACCCACGGACAATGTCTGTTGCTACAGGTCTGTGTATTTCCAAAATTCTCTACAGGCCATAGAAATAAAATCTAAAGCCATGGTTGTGTCTGTCTCGTCTTTCTGATCACAACCATACCCCTTTCGAAGGCTAATTGTACCTGAAAACAAAAACCCTAAAACCAAACTCGAAAACCTAATAATGGTGAATTTCGATTCAGTCCATATAAATGAAATTGGCTATTGTAAAAAGCTTGCAAACATCATGGTGATCAAGAATATGCAATTATTTTACACTATGGATGCAAGAATAAAACTTTTCGAATTCAAGAAAAGGGTGATACCGTGACGGACTTACAGCTCGTGGGAGGGCTTGAAAACGTTTGGTTTTGATTGCTTTAGGTTCCTGAGAATGCCAGGAAACGATTGGGACAAATACCAAGCCTTGAGGATGCTTCTAAGTGGGACTTTGATCTCACACTTTTCTTTGATTTTTTTGAATCTGATTCTTGCTCTGCGCCTGATTTGTAACCTTTGTTTTGATCTGCCTCACCTCCTTGTGTATCCAGCAATGCATTAGGGTTAATAGTTGTGTCCAAATCTTCTTCTTTCAATGCTTTGGATATTGATTTGATTTGCTTTGAAGATCTTTCCAAACAAGGCCTATTTTGAATCTTTTTGTGCACTCTAAGGCTTGACACGAATTTGAATGATGCTAGCTGTAATTGGAACCTGAAACAAGCATAAAATCCCTTGTTATCAATGCTTTGGATTTTTATTTGATTTATTTTGATTTAAATCAAATTAATTCAAATAAAAATCAAAATAATTAATAAAAAAATGATATAGACGGGTGGCAAACGCTAGGGCACGTGGTCCATGATGCCAACTCAAAACAAGTGAAAAAGAATGGGCCCATTTGGCAAAATTTGAAGTTTTGGGGATAATTGACTTTTGGCAATTTTGCAAAAAAGGTCAACTTCACCAATGCATAACTTCCTCAATTTTGAACCTTTGGAGGTGTTCTTGGACTTTTTAGAAATCTTGAGATGTCCTCTAAGCAAACCTATTGGAATCATATCATTTTGGTATTCCATGCTCAAGTATGAAGCTTTGACAAAAAAGGTGTTTTTGTTGACTTTTCAAAATGACCTATAATGTCCAAATTCATAACTTCTTGTGAGTGCATATTTTGATCTTGGGAGATGAATATGTATTGTAGGGAAATTCATCCTATTCAAAATGAGCTTTGAATGGGTCATTTCTCATAAAGTATGAGAAATTTATGCTTGGTCAAAGTTGAGTTGACTTTTCCTACAAAACCCTAATTTAGCAACTTTTGAGTCCATATGAATTATGAGCAATCCTTGATGAATCATGATCAAACCTTGATCAAATGATGAAATATACTTCAAAATGAGAATGTTGACAAAAAATATTGAAGTTTGACTGTATTTGGGTCACAGTTGACTTTTGCCCTAGCATAGTCGATTTTTGGACCTTTGAGCAATTGACTGAGCAAACTTCCTCCGCAAGGCTTGAAACTTGACATGGATGGTCTTGAGAACATATTGGGACAATGTTGAGAATTTGAGACCACTTGGACTCAAACATCTTGATGCAACATGAAACCCTAATTTGGGGTAGACTGCCTTAGGAGATAGCTTGTCTGGCCAACCCTTGGACTACCTTGAGGAATTTGGAGATATTTCTTGAAATGTTTTGAGAAATATGTGAGGGAAAATTTTGGGGTACAACAAATAGCAATGTCTTCCATAGCTCGGGAACACCAAATAATATCCGTATGAGCGAGTGACATTATTCTGTGCGACCAACCCAAATCTTCTTCGTTCTTCAGTATAGACTTAGGGAGGTGAGAATTAAACCACCTCGACAACAATGGCATTCAGCACATAAGAGTCCCTCTTATCTTCATGGTATGATTATGGAGAGCGTGTAATATATCTCCAAGCAAGTTAGGCACAGGGATGCGAGAAAGGAAAATCTTGATAGCATTCACGTCTACGAAGGAGTCTGGATTAGGGAAGAGAACCAAACCATAGATAAGAAGAGCCAAGGCATCCTCAAATGCCTGAAAATCCAAATCATCCCAAAATAGCTGAGCCTTGTCTATCAGAAATTTGGCCAGAAAACCCTCGACTCCGCTTCGAGTTTCCCAATTGGATGCCACATCGGCCCGTTTCAAATGCAAAGCTGAGTCAATGACTTCTGGCTTAGGAACATCTTCTTTACCTGTGAAGGGTACCTGTTCAAGAATGGATATGCCCAATAGCTGAGAGAATTCTCCCAAGGTGGGTACCAACTGATAATCTGGAAAGGTGAAGTAGTGATGCTTGGGATCGAAGAACTCAAAAAGTACGCTCATCATCTGTTCATCAAGGTTTGAAGTAACCAGGCTGAGAAGTTAACAGTGTCTCTTAATGAAAGTAGACATTTCAGAAACTCTTGATGCTAGCTCTTTAAGTTGGGAAGGTATATGCACAAAGCTAATTCATATGGTATTTCTATGCACAGAAGCCATGATCTGCAAAACAGAACAAAGATAAATTCCCTTGGTCTTTGAAATGGTTAGTGTAATGAAGCATGAATGTCATGTTATGATGCATGATGTCATGATAAACCACAGGTATAGCAAACACAGGTATTGCAAACATAATCAAATCACACAAAACCCTTAGGTTTAAGGCTTGCATGAGGTCAAAGGTAATATCCTCTTGAAGTTAAGTTGGTTTCAAACCTGTACTAGAAAAGTAACCGGGTTCTAGAGGATATCAATATCACTGACCATCCTTTATCGGTCATGGTTTCAGCTCACGCAATCTTTTCTTGCAGCCAAAATATTCCTAAAGTCTGGTCTCAATGAGTGTAGCATCGAGTATCAACCAGTTCTCAGCTCTACACCGAGGCCAGCTATCTCGCTACTTTCTAATGGCCAAGTTGGGAAATTAAAAGTTCTAAGGTCAGTTGATGCTTCACGACACCACGCAGCGGCCCTGTATTCTCCTCGTTTCACCACAAGGGATACTAATACCAACCAAAGTGCCACACCAATGTAGCTATTGCTTCAACCGTATCAGTCTACACGTACAGTTCCCTCACAATATATTTCTACTTACCTAAAATGTATTCCCCAGATCCGGGTGTAGGATCTATAGTAACCCCAAACAAAACCCTTAAAAATAAAGCAAACGAAGCAATCAAGAGAAGCAATTTAAATGACCTAGATCCTAAGGTATACCCCACTTATATCTCTCCAATAGAGTCGTCAGTTCTGTGATACGGTGGCAGAACCGACTATTTAATACTGGTTTGCGTTTTGTGTTTTTGTTCGCAAAATGTCGCGGTAAGCAAGAGTCGCCACCGAATTTTATTTCATCCAATCGGAAAGGAAAAAAGTACAGAAAAATTATTTTTCGAGATATTCTGAGTACGGGGAGTAGATTATAGAAAGGGAAGGTGTTAGCACCCTTTCTATCCATGGTTTTCCATGGGCTCTTAGGTACTTTATTTTGACTTTGTGATAACCCTTGTATCAGTCCTCAAAGGTGTGACGAAGTTGTTTTGAAAATTTGTTTGAAAAGTGTAAGTGTGAAGAGTTTTTATTTGAGCAAGTACCTACTAGCATCTACCTACTCGAAAAAAGATCGTTTCTATTCTTGTTTCCTTTAGACGGCGCTATCCTATTATTGAGAAATAGGTAGCACCGTCGTTGGAGTTTGTAAGGGTCAATTCGAAAGGGACGTATGATCATCAAAGCAATATTAGGACACCTTAATAATAACCCTAGAGTCTTAAGATCATATTCGAGGCAACATTTCCGAGGCAACATTCAAATGGGACATTTGATCTTTTTTAGACAGGAGGGCAACCACTAAGACCCCCTATGCTTAATGATCGTTTACCGAAGGCAACCAGAGGGAGAGTATACCCTAAGAGTAATATGTGCGAGTGATTTATTTCAGTTATTTAATCTTTGCACATTAGGGTTTTCTAACCATTTTAATTTGTCATGTATTCTTGCCATACAATCCTATTAACATACATCTAGATAGTTAAACATTTGCAAGCAATTAAAAATGTGAGAAAATAAACCTATGCTATTACAAGGCATCAGGGAGGGGGATTAATTACATAACCAAAAATTAGGGATTTAAACAGTAAAATAAAAACCCTAAATTAACTATTACAAACCATGAACAGTTACAAAAATAATGGCAAAATAATTAACAAGCGCGCGACGAAATAAATGCGAGATGACTAGGGGTTTGACCCTTGACTAAACCTATTTGCGATTGATTAAGGGAAAAAATGTTTTTTGTCATGTTTTGTTATTTGAGAAAAATAATGGAAAAATTGAATTAAAAAAGGAACCTAATTACTAATTAATTTTAATTAAGAAAAATAATTAAATTAACCTATTTTTTGTATTTTGTTTTATTTGAGAAAAAAGGAAAAGAATTAAATCAAGAACTTAAACCTAATTTTTAATTGGTTTTAATTATAAAAACAAGTTAAAATTCCCCTAAATTAAATTAAACTAAATTAAATTGAATTTGATAAAAAAACCTAATTCTAATTTTTGTGAATTCTTGATTTTGTGATTTTATAAAAAAAAAGTTGATTTTAAAATAAAATAAAGGATTAAACAAATTAAAAAGGAAATAAAAAATCAGGAGAAATTGAGAATTGGGCCTGATAGTGTTAGCAAATGCAGGGGGTGCACATCTGAATTCTGGGCCCAAGATGCTCCAAGCTTGTTTGACCATGCTTGATTTGGTGTGGGGGTTGACTTGAGGACTATGGTGGTCTCTCATTGGAGAAGCATGGGATCTGATGGCACGCTGGATCAAAGGATGGACGTTGATAGCATATGGTGGGCGCTTGAGATTGTAGTGCACCTGATCACATGAAGAAAAATAATATGAAGCAAGTGTTGGGACCTGGGGATCGAACCCAGGTCCTTATACTCAAGTCCAATGCCACGCTGCCAGCTGAGCTATGATGGTTAGTTGTGATTATAATAATAATACAATATAATATAAGAAAAGCAAAAGATCTGATTTCAAAACGCGCAAAATTCAAATAGACGATTCACATGCTGCCACGCCATCGTCTCCTTCACTGGCCTGTCACTTTAGGTAAAACACTCTTACCTACGGACATTTGTGTGTCACTACAGACCTGTAACATTCCAAAATCCTGTACAAGCAATATAAATGAAAGGTAAGGGTACCAATCAACTCGTCTCATCCTCACGAGCATCATGGTACCAGAATCAAAGCCTAATTTTGCCTATACTGAAAACCCCTAACACGAGCAAAGACAACCCTAGCAATGGCATATTGTGATTCCTGCACTACAAATGCAATTAAGTGGTGCCAATAGCTTGAAAACACAATGATGAACAATAATATATAATTAAAACATGCTTCTGATGAGTAAATCAGTGAAATCAAAATAAAGTTTTTAGGCAAATCGTGGTGCCTGTAGGGTGCGATTCTGGGCGTTTCAAGACCTGTGAGTGATTGGAATAGCTTCCTGGGATGTCTAGTAAGCGATGGAACCTTCAGCACACCTTGAATTGGCCTGTAGAAGAAGATTTGTCTCACACTTTTCTTGAGAATTTTCAAGTATTGTTCTAGTTTTACACGACCTCTAACCCTTGTTTTTTGATCTGCAATTCTTCATTATATAACCTAAAATGAATTAGGTTAACAAACTTGGCATGAATCTTTGCATTTATCCAAGATTTGATTTGATTTTCAAGTTGTATGATATCTTTCTATTTTCATGCCAATCATGCTCTTTTTGTACCAATTGCCCTTGATTCGATTTGATCATGTAAGCTCATCATATCTTGATTGCCAATCTGTAAAAAAAACAAATCAAATCATATCTTTGATAATTTTCATCATTTATTTGATTTAATTCACTATTTAATTAATAAAAAATCAAAATAAATTGAAAAATGAAGCACAATATGGGTGAGTGAACATTTGAGTCGTGGACCACATTATAATTGAGGTTCAAGCATAAAAAGTTGGGCCCATTTAGCAAAAAATGCAAATTTGAGCACATTTGACTTTTAGCAATTTTGCAAAAATGGTCAACTTAGCCAATGCATAAATCTATCAATTTTTACCCTAGAGAGGTGTTCTTAGACTTTTTAGAAATATTAGGATATCCCCTAAACAAAACTTTTGGTCTCATCTCAATTGAGTCTTCCATGTTCATGTATGAAGCCTTGACCCAAAAGGTGTTTTTGTTGACTTTCCAAAAGGACCTATAATATCAAATTATATTTATTTTTGTGAGTGCATATTCTGAACTTGGTAGATGAAGATGAATTGTAGGGAATTACATCCTCTTCAAAATGAGCTTTGGATATGTCATTTCTGATCAAATATGAGAAAGTTATGCTTGGTCAAAGTTGAGTTGACTTTTCCTGTAAAACCCTAATTTAGCAACTTTTGGGTTTTGATGAATTGTGAGCAATCCTTGAGGAATCATGATAAACCCTTGATCAAATGATTAATAATACTTCAAAATGAGGATTTTGACCAAAAATCTTGAAGTTTGACTGTATGTGGGCCACAATTGACTTTTGACCTAGCATAGTTGATTTTCAGGCATTTGAGCAATTGACTGAGCAAACTTCTTATGCAAGGCTTGAAACTTGACATGGATGATCTTGAGAACATATTAGGACAATGGTGAGAATTTTAGTCCTTTGTGGTTCACACATCTTGATGAAAATAGAAACCTTAATTTGAGGTATGATGCCTTAGGAGAGAGTTTGTCTGGTCAACTCTTGAACTTCCTTGAGCAATTTGGGGACCTCACTTGCCATGTGTTGAGAAATATGGGAGGGAAAATTTTGGGGTACAACAATCTCTACATACTTGAAAGATTTAAGGTGGCTCACCATAAACTCTTCTTCCCCACAGACGGTGACTATTCTTCCCTTGACTAGATATTTGAGTTTCTGATGGAGGGTTGAGGTCACTGCCCCAGCTTTATGAATCCACGGGCGACCTAACAGACAAGAATAGGCAGGGAGAATATCCATAATATAGAAGGTGGAGTTGAAGAATTGGGAGCCCACTTTGATTGGAAGATCTACTCCCCCATGAACAGTCCTCTTTGATCCATCAAACGCCCTTACGATGATATCACTTGGCTTCAAGATTAAATCTTCACAGTCAAGACGGTCTAATGCCCCCTTGGGTAACACATTCAGAGAAGAATCAGTGTCGACTAGCACATGTGCTAGGGTAGTCCCTTTGCACTCGATAGAAACATGTAAAGCGTTATTGTGATTCTTCCCGAGAGGTGTTAAGTCAGCATCTGAAAACCCCAAGCCATTATCAACTGTCAGGCTAGCCACGCAATTCTCAAATTGGTTCATTGTTGTCTCATGGAATACATGAGCTTTTTTCAAGAACTTGATTAACGTTTGAGCATGGGCATCGAAGCAAAGCATCAATGACAACATTGAAATCTTAGAGGGGGTTTGCCCCAACTGTTCTACAATCTTTAAGTCGCTTCCTTTTATGATCTTTAAAATCTCTTCCATCTCGTGAGCGGAGGGTTCTTCATTACATACGTCCTTGGAGGGTACTTCAATCACATCAGGATCAACAACCTTCCCTTTCCCTTTTGTCTCGGTACTTGGCTTGGCGGAAGTAATGCGGATGGGCGTCTTTGTAACTACTGGAGGTGAGATATTGGGTGAGAATATTCTCCCAGTTCTAGTTACTTTTCTTGAGCCAGCTATGTTTTCGACATCATCATCTTTTCCTTCTCCGATCCAGGCATCATGTTTAATCCCATGATAGAACACTTCAACACCGTAATTCCATGGTACCGCTTTATTTGAAGAGTAAGGAATTGGTCTAGGATTGGTAATTATTAATGGAGCAATGGTGGGTTCATTTGAAATCCTAATAGGACCTTTGGAGGTGATCCTAATAGGTTTGTTTGAGATGGTAATAATGGAGAGGTCTTCATATTTGTTAATCAAACTCTTGGAAAATGGAGTCTTTTCAAACAGAATTTCGTGGCTATCCATCAAGCATTGTATGCCTTTCTTCAACCCTTCACATTCATCGAGTCGTCTTGTACATCACACACATTATTTTTCACAGCCAGGGAAGATCCAAGCTTTCAACAGATTATTCTTGATTATATTCAGCAGAGTAGTCAAATCTTCAACAGAGGTAACAAAAATTGTATCTTCGACAACATTAACACCTTTGTCATGCTTCGGCATTGGAGAGGTAATTACATTAGACATTGGAGGAGGATCAAATTCAATAGTTTTATTGTCAACCAAATCCTGGATTTTGTTCTTCAAGGCCCAGCACTGGTCAGTCTCATGCCCGGGGCTGTTTGAATGGTAAGCACACTTGGCGTTTGGATTATACTTTGGTGAGGAGGTGTCAGGGTTGGCAGGAGGATCGCGCAACGTCACTAAATTAGCCTTGAGCAAATGTTGAAGGGCTTGAGACAGTGACATGCCTAACCTCGTAAATTGTCTTCTTGGAGTTTCAAAACGTTGATGATTTGTAGATGGTCTTGGAGTAGGAGTTGGATTGGAGATTCAGACATCATTGACAGACGGACGATCATTCTTCTTGGTATGAGACCTTGCCCCATACACAACATTAACTTCCTTCTTTGCAGCAAAAGGTTTCTTGATAGGATTGATGGTGGAGGTAGATGGCACAAAGATCTTCCCACTTTTGATGCCACTTTCAACTCTTTCACCGGTTAAGATTAATTTGGTGTAACCAGAAGAAGAGCAGCCAACCAATAGATTAAAGAAAGGACCAGATAAAGTGCCCATGAACATGTAGATGTGCTCCCTATCAGTCAATGGAGGTTGGACTCTACTAGCAAGGTCTCTCCACTTTTGCGCATATTCTTTAAATCCTTCATTATTTCCCATGGTCATATCTTATAACTGAACCCTTGTTGGCACCAAGTTGGAATTGTATTGATACTGATGGTAGAAGGCAGTATCTAGATCCTCCCAAGTGTTGATACGAGAACCATCTAACTGATAAAACCATTCAAGTTGTGTTCCAGCCAAGCTCTCTTGGAAAAAGTGAACCCAAAGCTTCTTATCAGCAGTGTGCGGCTGTATCTTGCGTACATAAGATTTCAAATGGAGTTTGGGACAAGAAACCCCATCGTACTTTGCAAAGATTGGTACTTTGAATTTGTGGGGGATTATTACCCCAGATATCAAACTCAAATCATCAAAATCTAAACCGAGGACGGCTTGGATTTCAACAACTTTCAATCTATCTTCTAACTGCTTGTATTTGATATCAGCGGGTGGATACTGCTCGTTGAAATAATCATCATCAGATTCTTGATCATTAGCACATTCATCCTGAGTACTCTTGACCTCACCGACCTGGTTCTCATCCTCTTCAGATGAGTCTCCTCCTACTGGGATTTGACGTATTGTCTCCTCGAACCTTCTACCCATGTTGAGCAGAGCTTTCTTCTTTGGCTTCTTTTTAACGGCCGACAAAGCCATCATATCTTGCTGCCCCTTGGCTAGGGCTAGTAAAGCTTCCTGAAACTGAGAATTCTGGGCTTGGAGTTTCGTCACAGTTTTCTCTAGATCCATCTTGATGAAATAAATAACAGAAAGATAAGGAATCTTGTTATGCGAAAACTTGTCATGTTATGATGCATGGAATATTTACATGCAAATGATTTCAAGGATTAATGAAATTTAAATTTGTGTAGACAAGAGAATGTCAATTTTCATTAGAAAAACAAAAAAGATTACATCATGCCTCTTGGGCTTACAAAATAACTTTCTAAGATAAAAAGACTAAATGCATCCTCTTTGGCGCGAGATAAGCGTTCACACTTTGCTCTTCTTGTAGCTGCTTCGTAAGCTCCAAGACCCTTTTTTCACTAGAATAGAACTGAGCCTCGAAAGTATCTTGTTCTTCCTTCAGCTGGATCCAACCCTTTTGTAAGTCTTCGAGAGAGGTGGGCATGTCGGGATGGAGGATGGTGTAGGGAACATCTCCTTCAACCACAGGCTCCATGATGAATGGTAGGATAGAGGGATAAGGCATCACCAGTTTCTGAGCACGAGCTCATACCCATTTAAGGTAAGGCTCTAGGGGAATGGAATTCTTGTGTCCTATTGTCTTTCTATCCACCTTGTTTAACATCCTCCAAGCTCGGATAAATCTCTGGCGGTGACCTTGATCGTCGTTCTCGTAGTCAAAAACCAAACCTTGAATAAGCATCTCGATTGGACAATCCCTTCGGGCGTAACCAAACTGTCTTAAGGCTAAGCAAGGGTTGTAAGTGATACCTCCTCTAATGTCAAGCAAAGGGACATTAGGGAACTCTCCACAATGGTCGACAATAGTAACATTCTCCAAAGAGCGGGAACACCAATGAATATATGAATGTATGAGTGTCATTAACCTGTGGGGCCACCTTGAACCTTTCTCGTTCTTCAATACATATTGGGGAAGATGCGAAATAAACCATCTTGCCAAGAGAGGAGTACAACACATAAGGATACCTCTTTTCCTCAAAGTATGAGTGTGAAAGGAATGTAGGATGTCCCCTAGCAAAGTAGGCACCGGGTTATGAGACATGAAGATTTTGACGGTGTTCACATCTATGAGTTGGTCAGGATTTGGAAACAAAACCATCCCATAGATGAGGAGAGCCACAATTTCCTCAACGACTTGCAAATCCAAAGATTTCTAACAGTTTTGGGCTTTCTCAAACAAGGACCTTGCTAGGAAGCCTTTGGGACCATTCCTTGTTTCCCAATTAGTTGTGATATCAGATGGTTTCAAGCGTAGAGCTTGAGCAATATCTTCTGGCTTTGGATCTCTTTCTGTACCGTTGAAAGGTAGTTGATTGAGAATGGGAATCCTCAAGAGTTGGGAGAATTCTTCCAAAGTTGTCACAAGCTGATAATCGAGAAATGTGAAGCAATGGTGTAAAGGATCAAAGAACTGAAAGAGCACCTTCATCATGTCTTCATCAATGTTGGAGGTGACCAAGTTTAGTAGGCGACCATGTCTTTCGGTAAATGGATAATTTTCAGGAATCCTTGATGCTAGCTCTTTGAGTTGAGGAGGGATCCTTACGAGATTGACTTGAATGGTTTTCCTACGAATATAATCCATGTCCTACAAAACAAGACAAAGATAAATCCCAAAAATCCTTGAAATGGTTAGTGAGTATGAGTATGACATTATGATGTTTATGATGTCATGTACAAGTATATATATATATATATATATATATATATATATATATATATATATATATATATATATATATATATATATATATATATATATATATATATATATATATATATATATATATATATATATATATATATATATATATATATATATATATATATATATATATATATATATATATACAAACAAAGCAAACAAGTTCTTAGGTTTAGCCTTGCATGGAGTCTCATAGGTAAGTATCCTCTTGAAGTTTAGTTGGCTCAAACATGTCCTAGTAATAGTAACCGGGTTCTAAAGAGCTCAATATCACTGATTTGTTTTCTAGGGCATTGTTTCAGCGCAAGCCTCTTAAATGGCGACTGGAATATCCCAAAAAACCAAACCTCAATGAGTGTAGTATCGAGTATCTACCAACTTCGGACTGCACCAAATCCGGTCATCTCACTATGTCCTATTGGCCAAGTTGGTCAAGTAAAGGTTCTAAAAGTTCATTAGTGCTTTGATGACATCACTCAGTGTCCCCGTATTCTCCTTGAATACTCAAGGGCTACCGATACCCACAAATATGTCACACTAACGTAGCTATTGCTTAGACCGTGTCGGTATACCCCGCACAGTTTCCACAACGTATTGCTACTTACCTATAAGGTTCCCAAATCCGGTTGGAGGATTCAAACCCAAACAAAGAACCAAAATGTAAAGCATACAAGTCAAACAATGAAAGCAAGTAAATGTGATCTAACCCTAAGGTAACCCCACTTTTAAAATCTCCCCAGCAGAGTCGCTAGTTCTGTGATACGGTGGGAGAAGTGTCTTGGGTGTTTTGCATTTGATCGCAAATGTTGCGGTTAGCAATAGTCGCCACCGACTTTTCTTTTATCCAAAAGGAAAGGTGAAAAAGCACAAGAAAGACCTTTGAGATTGTTTCTTGAGTTCGGGGGGTAGATTATGAAAAGGGAAGGTATTAGCACCCTTTTCATCCATGGTTTTCCATGGGCTCTTAGTTACTTGCTAGATCACTTGCTTTTGTTTGAAAATGTACTTTGTGTGGTTTTTTGAAAGTATTTTGAAAAGATGCCATCGTTTAGGAAAACTTTGTAATAGTCCTCGTTCGTAAGAACGTATACAAAGTGTTGAGCTTTTGAAAATGTTTCAATTTTGGAAGATATTTTGAAAGTGTCGGTGTTTGTTTTGAAAATAGAAAGGATGTTTTTGTTTTGAAATTGAGCAAGTAACTAGGAGCATTCTACCTACTCAAATGTCTTTCTTGTTCATTTTCTTTTCCTTTGACATTGTTGTCTTACCATTGATTTGGTAAGCAACCATATCTTTGGATGTAAGCGGGACGGGCGGGGATCATCGTATAGCCATGATTAGCAATGTTGTGAGGTATCTTAGAATTTATTTTTGAGGGACTAAGATCATTTTAAAAGGCAACATTTATAGCGTCATCGAGGGACTATGATCTTGTATTTCGATTGTTTTTGCTAAGACATCCCACATGCATAACATGAACATTTTAAGGCAACAAGTGGGGTTAACCTTAAGGGTGCATGTGTGAATAGTGTGTTTGATTTTCATGCATTTAATCTTTGATTAGGGTTATCTACTTGTTGATTTTATGTCTTGCCATACAAACCCTAGTTACTAGCATTTATATTTGAAAGCGATAAATTGCAGAAATGTAAAGTCCTACGCTATTACATCATTTAGGGGATGAGGGTACAATTTACAAATGGGGATGAAGTAGGAACTTAAATATTACAACCATATCGAATAACCATGAAGGAAACGTAAAAACAGTGTAAAAAGAAGGAAAAAATGCATTTTGAACTATTATGTGTCGACACAAGCTCACATGCATCGACATATAACTTTCCTTGCCCCTGTATTGCCAAATCAACTCAGTATGAGTCGATACATAATGGTATGTGTCGACTCATACACTGCATGTGTCGACTCATACATGCTTTGTGTTGACCCATACATTGTTTTTCCTTCTGTTTTGGGCCTGTAAAGCAGTATGTATCGACTCATAAGGCTATGTGTCGACTCATACTGTCATTTTTTCTACTTCAACATTGTTTTGCTGCATACATGGGTTAGTTCTCAATACATAATGAAAAGAATGGAAGATAAACAAAAGGTTAGCTTCAAGGACAATGGTTACTACACTTTGTCTTCAAAAAATGAATTACTAATGATGCTTGAAATGAAGAACTAAAGTTAAGAAACTTACCTTGGAGCTGGATCTTATACTCTGAGCTTAAGTTGTTGTATTGACTGCTCTTGAACTTGGAAAAGAAAACAGGGGTGTTGTAGGAGCTTGCTCTTGAGTTTGAACAATTTCTAGGTGATGTATGTGAGGTGTTTAGATGGTTGGATAGAATTTGTAAGGTATGAGAGGTTCAAAGGTTTGGACTTTAAAACTCAAGAGTGTAAGCTTTTTTTGGACAGTTATGGTTTTTGATGGCTAGTTTACAACAAGACTTCTGGATTTTCTCTCTATTTTTCTAACCTTTTTCCAACCTCTTTCTCTTGCAAATGCTTCTTCTATTTATAGGCAAAGGGTTTGTGCATATGATTTGATTAGGTTTATAAGACAACATGTTATGGTTTGGTTGGATTACAAAGATCAAACTAAGTCAAGTACTCCATAGTCCCAAGGTGAAGTAACAAAGTTACTGGTATAGAGGAGCTACTTCCCATGATTTATGGTTGAGTATAATCAGCAACAAGCAAGGTATGGGCTCAAGACAAACTTTGTACAAAAAGCTTGCTTTTCAAGAATAACAATGGTGCCTTTATGCCATAAATGGAAAGATCTTTTGGACAATGGTTTGAACACTTGGGTAATAGATCAAGAGTGGGTGTAAGCATTAAATTATGATGAGATTTGCAAGCAAAGAAGCCTGCAACATAAGATTATGCATCAAATCATGAGAGTTTTGTTATGTGTTCTTCACTTAGAATGACTTGCAATTCAAAAATGGATGGCCAACTTCAAGCCCTTGAATCTCCTAGCTCAAGTATGATAAATTTATGCTCTTGGATGTTTTGGAAAGCTTGAAACATACTCTATATTTTTCATGTTGGACATTTTGACAAAATCATCTTAGAACTATGTGAAAAAATGCCAAGAAGTTGGGGTAAAATCCTGACCAAAATCTGTTGAAAATTTCTCTAAGTGTTAAACGAAAATGTCATGACTTCATGAATTTGTAACTTGAGATCCCATCATATTTAGGAGAAGTTGTGTAAAGCAATGTTGTAGATATCATGGAGATCTACAACTTTCATGTTGAAAGTTTCTTTTGAATCATCTTACATCATGATGAAAGAATGGCATGAAGTGATGAAATTATCATGTATAAAAACAATTAGAAAATTTCTAAGTCTTGGAAATCTTGACTTTTCAAGTTGACTTTTGACTTTTTTGACTTTCTTGATGATCAAGCTTGATATTCTTGCATGTCTTGATGAAATTTGATCTTTGGAATGTAATGTTGACCAAAAAGTTAATGTTTGACTTTCTAATATGTAATAGACCATTTCGCCCTTGTGCCAATTCCAAGCCTAAATTGATGTATGAGTGCTGCAAACTTGACGTCATAGAAGATCTTGTGAGAGAATTCTTGAGAAATGAGAGGGAAAATTTTGGGGTACAACAGAAGGAAACAAATTTTTTGAAAGCTATAGATTTTGGGCTGTCTCTCTCTAATTTCAAAAACAAAAAATCTGACAGAATCGAGGTGAAAGAAATGTTACCGCGACAGTTGGAAGAGGAGCGGCATAGAGGCTTTGTGTCGTGCAGGTCGGAGCGTGTAGGACTGATGGTTGAGAGATTAATGTTATAATGAAAAAAAAATTATGGTTTATGCAAATGGTAAGAATCATGAAAGTTTGAATGGAGTATTGGCTCAAGGTAACATGAGCTTGAAGATGAGGGAATAATTAAGGTTGGTGGTGGTGAATAGGTGGAGGGTAGTGTATGAAAAAGATTCTTATTTGAGAGTGAGAGATTTGGGAGATGGTTTTTTTATTAGTTTTTGTCCATTTCTTGTGAAAAAATGTACTTATTTATACTAAAATAACGTATATTGACAAATAATGACAAATCATGAACAATCAAAAGTGAGTATGATAAATTTTGACCAATCAAAAGTAAGTATGACACATTACGATCTATTAAACAAATATGACATATCACGACCAATTAAAAATAATTATGACAAATTGCGACCAATTAAAAATAAGAATGACAAATTGCGACCAATTAGGAAGAGGGATAACAAAACGGGAAAGATTGAGATTTTTTACATTTTTTTGTGATTTTTTATTATTTCTGATTAAAAATGAATAAAAAATAATAATTAAAAAACATATATTTAAAATATATATATATATATATATATATATATATATATATATATATATATATATATATATATATATATATATATATATATATATATATATATATATATATATATATATATATATATATATATATATATATATATATATATATATATATATATATATATATATATATATATATATATATATATATATATATATATATATATATATATATATATATATATATATATATATATATTAAAATACTCCAAAAAGTTAACATGATTAGTTCATTAATCGCATGATTGTACTCATCATTCACTAGGTGATCATAATCATCAATATCATAACACCATCTCATGTTGCATACAACGCACATCATTCACAATTAACTATCATTCACCATCCATGCCAAAGGCATCCTAACATTTAGAACAATTCATTCAAGTGATTACTTATCCACGATACACGTCGATGTACCTTCGCGTCCGAGTATCATAATCTAAGTCATTGTCATACCGAAGAGGCCCTTGTTAAATTGTAATTCATGTGTGTCAAAACTATGTGTGTCGAAGGGTTAGAGGTTTTCGAAGCAGGTTGCTCAATGGAAACCATTTCTCATTCGAAGAGCTTATAGATCGAAGAAGGCTACACACAAATTTAATTTGGTTTTAGATTTGGATTTGATTTAGATCTAAAATAGATAGATTTGATTTAGTTCCAAAATATATATTTTGGGTTTTCATAGTTTTGTGATTTGGCTTAGGGAGAAAGCTAACTTAAATCTATAAATAGAGGGAGTAACCCATATTCTTGTAATCAAGTCAATTAAGTTGTATTCACAGAATTTGCAGTTCCAAGTGAATAAGATGTTTTCCACAGTTTGTGGGTAGAGAGAAACTCTTCAGAAAAATAATTGTCTTTCTTTCATTCATATTTTTTCATAGTTATTGTGTGGTGATAACAATCTTTTTCATTGAGATTGATAGAAATTCATCATAGATTTTGGTGGATTTCCAACAACTCTTTCTAGTTTATTTTCCTAATTAGTATCTCTAGGTTAACCTCACTCAATACCAGAAGATTTTAATCATTTATCATACCTTCAACACAAACATACAATCATAATATAGTTCATAAAGCACACATGATAATCACCATCATTCACCAAGTTATACTTGGTCTATAATCTTGGTTTCTGTTTACCAGATAGTAGAGCATTGCACTAGCATTCCAATGCATTCGACCATGCCCTAAACAGAGTTACGAAACTAATTTTATAGTGAAAACAAAGGAAGCAATCGATTTCACATAGGTTCAACGGATTGTCCAAAACTTCCTTAACTCTGCCAAACGTGAAATTTGAAAATATCGGCATGACAATCGATTGTCACAGGTGTGCAATCAATTATCATTGTAGAAAACTCATAAATCTACAAACATTCATGAAGATAATCGATTGGTTCATCACTAAAATTGATTGTCACTGCAATTTTCCCCAAAAATACCACTTCTAAACACATCCCTTTCCAACCTCAATAATCCTAAACAATTCCAAAATAATACCAAACAACATAATAATCACAATAAATATATAACAACAATTAGAACATGTATTAGCATAAACAAGCAAAGGAACTCAAGTAAAAAATGTGTCATTAGCAATTGTCATGATTATAGCATAAACATGAAAACCCTAAGTTCCTAATCCATGAAATTCTTCCCCCAAAAGCTAAACTATCTAGAACCCACCTCTAATAAGATGATTGATGATGAAGAAATTGAATTGTTTTGGCTTTGATCCAAACTTATTCTTCCACTTCCAAGCTTTCTTCCTCTTTCTCCTCTTATTTCCTCTTCTTTTATCTTCTTCTTTATATTTCTCTTGTTTCTCTTCTTACTATCAAAATAAAAGAGTGTTTGGTAAGGCTAGGAGAAAAGAAAATATCTAAAAGGGATATTTCATTTCCTAGAGAGAAATTGACCATTCATTAATGTTACCAAAATGTTCATTCCTTACAAATTAATAAAGACCAACCTTACTGAGAAAGAATTAAGCTCATATGAGTTCACTAATTACTATATTTGTCTCAATTGACAAGAAATAGAGCATATATGAACTCAATATGTCCCAACTGATAACAAATAAATCATATAAAAACTCAATTTGTCTCAACTGACAACAATTAGAGCATTTAAGAGGATATGAGATATTATTACCTATATCACTTTTCTTTTTTCTCAAAACTGAAATATTCTTCAACCTTTTTCCATCGATCACAAAAATAGAATATTACAAAAGCTCTAAATCAAATAAATCTATAAGTACACCAAAAAAATTAATAACGTGAAACAATAATACTCAAACCAATCACAAAAACAATAGGATTTTCTAGTTCACTTTTGTTGGTGCACAAGAAGAGATGAAAGGCAAAAGGAATATATTTAATGACGGCTAGAAAAATAAGGAATAATGATTTACAATGAATTACATTGACCCACCTTACTAGGCTATTTATACACAAAATTAGGGTATAATAAAATCCTAAATATCCTCTCACAAAGATATAAAAAGGTCTAAAAGGATATTCCTAAAATATAAATTAATATCTAAAAAGATATTTCTAAAATATAAATTAATTCTAACATCATCCCACCCAAAACTGACAACACCAATTCCATCCCTTAAATGAAGAAATTGATCAGTCTTGATAGCCTTTGTTAGAACATCTTCCAGCGACTTCTGGGTGCTACAGTGGACAACTTCTAATATTCTTCTTTGAACTTGATTCCTTGGAAAGTGATATTTGGTCTCAATATGCTTGCTTCTCCCATGCAGCATTGGGTTCTTGGCAAGATTGATTGTAAACTTATCATCAATCATCAGCTTCAGAGGTTTGTATACTTCAATCTTCAGATCTTGCAGCAAGTTCAGAATCCACACAACTTGGCATGCAGTCAGAGCGCCTGCAATATATTCAGCTTCACAGGTTGACAGTGTAACAACATGTTGCTTCTTGGACGGAAATAAAGTAGAAGTTCTGATTCGATCTTTCTTCCAGACGGAAATAACACTCTATACTTCAGAGTTCCCTTCACATACCTCAGAATCCTGACAGCAGCTTGGTAATGAGACCACTTTGGTTTACTCATAAATCTGCTAACCATTCCAACTGCATAGCAAATATCAGGTCTGGTATTACACAAATACCTCAGAGAACCAACCATTTGTTTGAAGGTTGTAGCATCCACATCCTCTCCATCAGAATCAGAGTCCAACTTCTGATTCGTATCAGCAGGTGTGATAATAACTTTGCAATTCTCTAGCTCAAATATCTTCATAAGCTCAAGTTCATACTTCATCTGATGCAAAATGATTCCTTTATTACAGTACATAAATTCCATCCCTAGAAAGAAACTCATTTTCCCAAGATCTATCATCTCAAACGCATTCATTAGAACTTTCTTGAACTCAGCTATCTCTTGTTCAGAACTTCCTGTAGGTAATATGTAATCAACATTCAAACAGACCAGAATCATATTACCTTCTGAAGTATGTTGAACATAAACACCATATTCTATCTCACACTTCTGAAACCCTTGTCCCCTGAAAAAAGAATCAATCTTCAAATTCCAAGCTCTGGGCGCTTGCTTCAATCCATACAAGGCTTTGTGTAATTTGAACACCACCCCTTCCCGATTCTTTTTCTCAAATCCAGAAGGTTGTGATATGTATACATCTTCTTGTAATGGACCATCAAGAAATGCAAATTTTACATCTAAGTGCATCAGAGGCCAATTCCTGTTAGTAGCTATTGCAATTACTAGTCTAATTATTTCATGTCTCGCTACAGGGGCAAACACTTCAGAGTAATCTAGCCCAGGCTTCTGTAGAAAGCCTCTTGCTACTAATATTTCTTTGTGTTTTCTAATTGATCCATCTGGATTTAGCTTCTGCTTGAAACAACTTCTCCCCATAGAGTATGAAATTCTTCTCCCCATAGAGTATGAGCTTCTTCTCTTTCAGCATGCTTCTCACCATATCAAGCAAAGTAAGGTATCTTCTTTTATCAAGACCATTATGTTGAGGAGTATAGGGAGCAGTAACCTCATGCTCAATTCCATTCTCCTCACAGAACCTTCTGAATTTTATGGAGTTATACTCATCACCACCATCAGTTCTAAGAATCTTCAGAGTCTGGTCACTCTGATTCCCAGCCTTCAGTCTGAACTTCTTGAATTCAGCAAACACCTCGTGTTTGAACTTTATGAGAGATACCCATTTCATTCTGATGAAATCATCAACGAATGAGACAAAGTATTTATTCCCTCCTGTTGATGCTACTAGAAATGGACCGCACACATCAGAATGCACTACTCCCAAATGGTAATATTGGTTGCTTCCTTTCCATGCACACCTTGCATGACTTCTCAGGCTTCTTGATTGTAGAATTCCATGTACCAGCTTCTTTAATTTTAGATTCCCCGAGTTTCTGAAATTCAGATGACCAAATCTTATGTGCCACAGCTCACTCTCCTTGAAAACACTTATTGCACTAAGGCATTCAGAGTCTGCAGTTCTAACATTCACCTTGAATGTTCTGTTCCTTCCCTATTCTGACTCCATAATAAACTTCTGATTACAGTCATACAACTTCAGAAGATTGTCCTTCATGGTAACCGAAAAACCTTTCTCAATTAGTTGTCCCACACTCATCATATTGCTTTTCATGCAAGGTACATACCATACATTCTGGATCCTTGCTGCTTTCCCATTGTTTAGAATGATTCTGACATTTCTCATACCTTCGGCATTGAGGTATTTATCACCATCACATGTGATCTTTGTACTCTTCCTAGAGTCAAAATCAACCAATCATTTTTTATTTTCATTAAGGTGGTTTGAAAACCCTGTGTCCATATACCACCATTCAGATGAATTCATATTATCAGATTTAGATGCAACAATAGCACATGTTCATCATCAGACTCTCATCTGGCTATATTTGCTTATTATGAATTCCTTTCTTTGTTTGACCGGTAATCTTTGGCATAATGACCAAAGTTCTTGCAAAAGTAACACTGAACATTCTTCTTGTCAGACTTCTCCTTTCCCTTCTCGATATTCTTCTTCCTATCAGAGTTTGAAGCTTCTGACCTTTGACCATCGTTATTTTTCTTCCTGGATTCTGACCAAGTCTGCTTCTGATACTTCTTACCAAAAGTTACTTTCAGAGCTTGTTGCTCTACTTCCCTCTCAGAAGTTCTCGCAATCATACACAACTCATGCGCCTCTAGACTACTTTGTAGCTCTTCAACTCTCATGGTGCTCAGATATTTAGAATGTTCAATTGATACCACAATGTAATCAAACCTAGAGGTTAAAGATCTCAAGATCTTCTCAATGATTACTTGTTTAGAAAGGGTTTCTCCACAAGCTTTCATCTCATTAGTGATCAGAATCACTCTAGAGATGTATTCAGAAACCTTCTCCTTGCCCTTCATGTTGAGATTCACATATTGCTTTCTAAGAGACTGAAGCTTCACCTTCTTCACTGATGCGTCACCACCGTAACATCTGACCAGTATGTCCCACACATCCATTGTTGTTTCAGAATCAGCAATCTTCTCAAACACGTTTGCATCCACACATTGATGGACGTAGAACAACGCCTTCTGATCTTTCTTCCTTAGTGAATTTTGTGTTATCTTTTGTGCCTCTGTTGCGTTTGCTTCTAACAGATCATAGCCATCGATGACAAGATCTAACACATCTTGAGAACCAAACAACACGCGCATCTGGATCTTCCAACGATTCCAATTTTTGCCATCAAATACTGGAAGCTTAGAATGGATATCACCGTCGTTTCCGTTCATCTTCTACCTTGTGCAATTTATGCAGAAACTCAATAAAGCAGTGTTTCCCAAATTACACAGATTCAAAATATTTTAATTCTCAATCACACAATACTTTCCCCATGGGTTTCGAACCAGAGCTCTAGATACCAACTGTTGGTGTACAAGAAGAGATGAAAGGCAAAAGGAATATATTTAATAACGGCTACAAAAATAAGGAATAATGATTTACAATGAATTACATTGACCTACCTCACTAGGCTATTTATACACAAAATTAGGATATAATTAAATCCTAAATATCCTCTCACAAAGATTTAAAAGATCTAAAAATATATTCCTAAAATATAAATTAATATCTAAAACGATATTCCTAAAATATAAATTAATTGTAACAATTTTATCCTTGTCATTTATTGATATATGATTTTTTTTAGTTTGGATTGTAACAATCATGGTATATCCTTTCTTTCAACCCATGATCTTTTATCTATCAAAACAATATATATTGTTGAGTCGAAACAAAAGACCAATGGTTGAAAGAGAGAGTATTTGATGTTGTATGTCAATAAGATTTTTTTTTGCAGTCATGTTGCCTATGAACACTACGCCAAAAATAAGATTAGACACCACACCTAAGGCAGCACTTCTTATCAAATGCGCTGCTAAAAGTGCATTTTAAAAACACAGAAATTTTGTCATATGCCTTAGACAACGCTTTCTAAAAAAGCGCTGCCTAAGGGGGGGTGAATATTGTTTGATAAAGCGCTGCTAAAGGGGGTAGGTCCTGAAGCGCTTCCTAAAGGGTGGGCTTACAAAGCGCTTTTCAGAAGCGCTGCCTAAAGGGTGGACTTAAGCAGCGCTTTTTAGAAGCGCTGCCTAAAGGGTGGGCTTAAGCAGCGCTTTGTGAAAGCGCTGCCTAAAGGGGGTTAATGTGAATTTATAAAGCGCTGCCTAAAGGGGGGATTAAGCAGCGCTTTCTTAAAGAGCTTCCTAAAGGGGGAATTAAGCAGCGCTTTCTACTACAAGTGCTTCCTAAAGTCATGTTATAAAAAAAATAAAAGATGCGCCCAACATAAAACACAGTAACATGTTATTATTTGCAAAACCCATTTTCAGAAGATAATAGTTACGAAGAAAATCCACTTTGACGCTATTTTTCATTTGATTCTTGACAAAATCGTTGCATCCTTTCTTCAAGATTCTCATCCTTCTTCCATTCAAGACTGTTGCATCCTTTCTTCCATCACAACCAAGGTTCTCTTCTCCTCTAGGTATGATTTTTGATATATTTGATAATATTGATATATAATGTTGCATTTGGTTTAGTTGATAGTGTTATTTTAGTGTTGATTTAGTGTTGATAATGTTGCATTATGGTGTGTTTTGTGTGGCATGTGGTTTTTGCATGTAAGGTGTTTGGGAAAATGTCACAATGAGATTGCATGTAAGGTGTTTGTGTAAATATCATAATAAATATTACATGTATTGAATGAGAGAAAAAAGCATTGTAATTGAAATGTGTATACATTATCATTGTGATTATTATTGTGAAAATTTTGTTTTTAGACAAGAGTCACGGACGAGACACAAGGATGAAATGTTTTATTAAAATTGGTGATTAGAAATTGATAAAGAAATAGTTTATATAGTGATGCAAATTCTAGAGAAAAGAGACATGTTACATAAAGTATTTATGGGTCAATAGAATTATGGAAACTTGGATTCTCTAACGTAAGAGTCATACTAACACATAAATTAAGATAGTTAAACAAATTATGATTGTTGGACTAAAATTTGAAGATCTAGATTTGAAGTTAGAATATAATTTGAAGGGAAAAAAATGAAAGTTACACTTTAAGAGCCATTTGATTAATATAGAGTCATATGAATTGTTTGATTGATTTATATTTTTCAATGTAGAATATTAAAAAAAATCTTTATTAAACAAAAAAAATTTATTAATATTTTACCTTCATATTTTAAAATCAAATATTTATATTAAAAAAAAAATTATAACAGTAAAATATATGTTAAAAAGAATATTAATGATTATTTAATGGTGTATACATATATGTTTAATGTTGTATAAATATTCTAATGTAATTCTTCTTCTATAGATTTGTTTTATTATAATGAAATTAATTGATTATTTATATAGGTTACTTGTGAAGAGTGGGGTTTTTGAGCGTTTCCAAGAATATTGCACTGTGTGGTTTCAGAAGTTATTGACTTCTCTACAGGTATTTAGTTGTTCTTTTAATTTTCTATAGTTGCTTGAATAATTATAGTATTTTTATTTTTGATGAATATGCCTAATTGGTATTAAGCTTTTTAGTCTTTGTCCTTTTTTTTAAGTATTGTTTTTGTTTATCTTACTTAATAGTAAGACCATGGATAAAAAATGGATGTCTGCCAATCGATTGTCCAAAGAGTACGAGAATGAGGTATTGGAATTCGTTAAGTTTGCGGTTAAACATGCCGAAGATGCAAATCGAATGAAATGTCCTTGCTTAAGTTGTTGTTTTGTGGGTCAGGTTGACGCAGTTGGGTTGCAATCGCATTTATTGAGGTGTGGAATTGATCGAAGTTACACATGTTGGATATTCTATGGTGAGAAAAGTTACGAGAATGTTGAACTGCGGGATAGTACGACATATGCTTCAGACGACAATGACACAGATACATACGATTGTGATCGAGTCGAAGAGATTGCAGAAGCACTTGAAGAATATCTTCAGGATTGTCCCAAAATGTTTGAGAGGTTGATAAGCGATGCAGATAAACCGTTGTATAAAGGTTGCACTAAATTCACAAGACTGTCTGCGGTATTAAAGTTGTACAACTTAAAGGCGGGCAATGGATGGTCGGATAAAAGTTTCACATAGTTATTAGTCATTATGAGAGATATGCTTCAGGAGGATAATGTTCTTCCTAATCGAATATATGAGGCCAAAAAAATATTGTGCTCTATTGGCATGAGCTATGATAAGATACATGCTTATCCAAATGATTTCATTTTGTTTCGAAACAAATATGCATCATTAAATGAGTGTCCTAAATGCGGTTTATCTCAATATAAGAAAAAATTATCTCCAGCAAAAGTCTTATGGTATTTTCCTATAATTTCGAGGTTTAGACACATGTTTCATAGTGAAACTGATGCAAGACACTTGAATTGGCATGCAAATGAAATAATTATTGATGGAAAGTTTCGACATCCGGCAGATTCACCACAATGGTCGAAATTTGATAATGATTATCCTGATTTTGGAGGAGATGCAAGAAACCTTCGCTTGGCATTATCTACCGATGGAATGAATCCGCACGGTATTCAAAGTATCTCACATACCACATGGCATGTGATTATTATGATTTATAACCTACCTCCATGGTTATGTATGAAGCGCAAGTACATGCTGTTATCTATGTTAATTTCTGGACCTAAACAACCAGGGAATGACATAGACGTTTACTTGAAACTGTTAATCAAAGATTTAAAGATTTTGTGGGAGAACGGGGTGGAGGTTTATGATGGATATAGGAAAGAAAGTTTCAATTTGAGGGCGATGTTGTTTGGAACAATTAAAGATTTTCTGGCATACGGAAATCTATCAGGGTATAACATTAAAGGTGAAAAAGCGTGTCCTATTTGTGAAGAACATACAAATTGGAAGCGGTTGGAATTTTGTCAAAAGAATGTATTTCTCAGTCATCGTAGATTCTTAAATTCTAATCATCACTATCGTGGGTGGAGAAAGGCATTTAATGGAAATCCAGAACATGATAGAGCTTCACATATGTTGACAGGTGACCAACTTTTTGAAAAGGTGAAAGATATGAGTACCCAGTTTGGTAAGCCTTTTGCACATACGCTTGTCAAAGGTGGGTGGAAGAAGAGGTCAATTTTTTTTGAATTTCCGTATTGGAATTAGTTGTATGTAAGACATTTTCTTGGTGTTATGCATATTGAAAAAAAATGTATTTGAAAGTGTTATTGGTATGTTACTCAATATACAAGAAAAGTCTAAGGATGGCCTTAAAGAAAGAAAGGACTTGATACAAATGGGAATAAGAACTGAATTAGGACCCATGGAGAAAGGAAGACGAACATATCTGTCGCCTGCTGCTTATACTTTATCTAGAAAGGAGAAAAAAAATATTGTGTAAGTTTCTAAGTGAAGTAAAAGTTCTAAAAGGTTACTCTTCAGATATTAGAAGACTTGTGTCTATGAAAGACCTCAAGTTAAAGAGTTTAAAGACACGTGATTGCCATGTTATAATGGAGCATTTTCTACCAATAGGCATCCGTTCTATTTTTCTAGAAAAAGTAAGAAGCGACATAACTAAATTGTGTTTTTTCTCTAGGTCAATTTGTAGTAAGGTGATCGATCCCGAGATCTTACCAATATTGCAAAAAGAAATAATTATTACTTTGTGTGAGCTTGAAATATATTTTCCTGCCTCATTTTTTGATATTATGGTACATCTTGTTGGTCATTATGTGAAAGAGACACAATTGTGTGGACCAGCTTATATGAGATGGATGTACCCTGTTGAGCGTTATATGAAAATATTAAAAGGGTACGTGAAAAATCGAAGTCGGCCAGAGGGTTGTATGGTTGAACGATACGTTGTTGAAGAAGCGGTTGAGTTTTGTACTGAATATTTGACCAATGTTCAATCCACTGGACTACCCAAATCTCATATTATCAAAAGGAAGGAAGGAAAAAATTTAATCGGAAATAAAATTGTGACAATATCAAGGGTTGAACGGGATCAAGTGCATTTATATGTTCTACACAATGACAATGAGGTTAAGCCGTATGTTAAAATGCACAAGGATGTACTCCGGGGAATAAATCCGAGTAGAATTGAAAATTGGATAGTACGAGAGCATAATAAAAGTTTAATATAATGGTTCATAGATCATATTTATTCAAAGTTTGATTTAGATCCCGCTACAATAACTGAAAGGTTGAGATGTTTAGCACATGGTCCGGGTTTGCTCGTGTTTTCTTATAGCGCATACGCAATTAATGGATACACATTTTATACCAAAGAACAAGATGATAAAAGTACTATGCAAAATAGTGGTGTCACAGTTTTAGCTGAAGCAATGCACATTTCAAGTATGAATGACTTAAACCCAAAATATGAAAATATGTCATATTTTGGGGTTATCGAGCATATTTGGGTGTTTGATTATGAGAAGTTTCAGATGCCTATCTTTGGTTGCAAGTGGGTACATAATAGCGACACACGGATGGATAAGTCGGGATTTTTACAAGTGGATCTTAATAGGTTGGGGTATAAAGATGAGCCTTTTATTCTAGCTTCTCAAGCTAAACAAGTGTTCTACGTCACTGATCCGACAAGTTCCAAATGGTCTATAGTGCTTTTATCTAACAAAGTGATTGATGATAACAATTTAAATCAAAGTGATGTTGATGTTGAGAATGATTCATATGTTAGAGGAAATGAGTCGTATGTACGAAATGATCAAGATGAGAATATTATAGCGGATGAATCATATATTAGAAATGATCATACTAAGGGAATTTGGATCAATCCATCCGTCCGAGTTATTAAGAGCCAAGTAATTCATATTCCAACCAAGAAAAGAAAGATATATTAGTGGAAAAGGTAATAGTGAAATGCTATATGTTCTGTCATTCAATAAAATTGTGTTTCTGTTTTTATATTGTGTTTATGGTTTTATATATTGTGTTTATGTTTTTATTTTTTGGTTATTCATTCAATGCTACTTGAATTTTATATGGTGTTTATGTTTTACTCTAAGTTGCAGATGTTTTGACAAGCATGGAGAGGGAGGCTAAGCTCTGCCAGTGACATCAGAACTTCTGAAATCTTCTTTGTTCACAGCGGACCCAGAACTTCTGACTTTACCTATTTCTACTAATATGATTTCTATTTTTGCAGCACGCCTGAGTCAGAACTTCTGATCTCTTTTATTTTAGTAATGCGCTGATTCTATTTTCCTTTTTTCCTTACTATTTTTTTTGCTATCGATTCTATTTTAACTAATAAAAAACACTAAAAACATTTTACATTTTACATGTTTTATTTTATTTCTTAAAACAAAAAGATCAAAAATATTTTCTTAAACAAAACTTATCTCTTTTCTTAAACAAAACAAGTTCATTTTACATTTATTGTACATTCTTATCCATTCCATATGGTTGTAATAGTAACTTAGGCCTTAATTTTACTTGCAATCCCCATTTGTAAATCTGTACACCCCACCCCCTAATGATTGTAATAGCATAGGATATTTATTTTCCGCATTTTTTGTTACTTTCATATATTGCTAGTAATTAGGGCTTGTATGGAAAGACTAAAATCAATCAATTAGAAACCCTAATCAATACCAATCAAGCATGTAAACCAATACACTTGAACACAAACACCCCTAGGGTAAATCCACTTGGTTGCCTTATAAATGGCCATATTACGCATGTAAGGTATCTTAGCAAAAAAAAGATCATAGTCCCTCGATGACGTCATCTAAGTTTCCTTTCCAAATGATCTTAGTCCCTAAAGAAAAAATGCTAAGATACCTTGTAACATTGCTAATCATGGTTATACGATGACCCACGCCCGTCACGTTTACATACAAAGATATGGTTACTTACCAAATCAATGGTAAGATAACGATGTCAAAGGAAAAGAAAATGAACGAGAAAGACTTTTGAGTGGGTAGAATGCTCCTAATTACTTGCTCAATTTCAAACAAAACATCCTTGCTATTTTCCAAACAAACACTTACACTTTCAAAACATCTTACAAAACTTGAAAACATTTTCAAAAGATCAACATCGTTGTATACATTCTTACGAACGATAATAATTACAAAGATTGCCTAAACAATGGCATCTTTACAAAATACTTTCAAAAATCACACCAAGCACAATCTTCAAACAAAAAGCAAGTGATATAGAAAGTAACTAAGAGCCAATGGAAAACCATGGATGAAAAGGGTGCTAATACCTTCCCTTTTCATAATCTACCCCCCGAACTCAAGAAATAATCTCAAAGGTCTTTCCTGTGCTTTTTCACCTTTCCTTTTGGATAAAAGAAAAGTCAGTGGCGACTCTTGCTAACCGCAACATTTGCGATCAAACACAAAACACCCAAGTCAGTTCTCTCACCGTATCACAGAACTGGAGACTCTGCTGGGAAAGATTCTAAAAGTTGGGTTACCTTAGGGTTAGATCACATTTACTTGCTTTCATTGTTTGATTTGTATGCTTTACATTATGGTTCTTTGTTTGGGTTTGAATCCTCTACCTGGATTTGAGATACAATATAGGTAAGTAGCAATACATTGTGGAAACTGTGTGGGATATACCAACATGGTCTAAGAAATAGCTACGTTAGTGCGATATATTTGTGGGTACCGGTAGCCTTTGAGTTAATAAAAGAGAATACGGGGCCACTGAGTGATGTCATAAAGCACTAATGAACTTCTAGAACCTTTACTTGACCAACTTGGCCTTTAGGATGTAGTGAGATGACCGACTTTGGTGCAGTCCAAAGTTGGTAGATACTCGATACTACACTCATTAAGGTTTGGTTTCTTGGGATATTTAGGTCGCCATTAAAGAGGATTATGCTGAAACAATGACCAAGGAAACAAACCACTGATATTGAGCTCCTTAGAACCCGATTACTATTACTAGGACAAGTTTGAGCCAACTAAACATCAAGAGGGTACTTACCTATAAAACTCCATGCAAGCCTAAACCTAAGGATTTGTTTGCTTTGTCTGTGTATACATACTTGTACATAAAATCATGAACATCATACACATTCACTAACCATTTCAAGGATTTTGGGATTCATCTTTGTTCTTGTTTTGTAGGATATGGATTCTCTTCGCAGGAAAACTATTCAAGTCAAACTTGTAAGGATCCCTCCACAACTCAAGGAGCTAGCTTCAAGGATTCCTGAAAACTCTTTATTCACTAAGAGACATGGTCTCCTGCTTAACTTAGTCACCTTTAACACAGATGAGGACAAGGTGAAGGTGCTCTTTCAGTTCTTTGATCCTTTACACCATTGCTTCACATTTCCCGACTATCAACTTGTGCCTACTTTGGAAGAACTCTCCCGACTCCTGAGGATTCCCATTCTCAACCAACTACCTTTCAACGGTACAGAAAGAGACCCAAAGCCAGAATAGATTGCTCAAACTCTACACTTGCACTTATTTGATGTCACAACTAATTGGGAAACAAGGAGTGGTGTCAAAGGCTTCCTAGCAAAGTTCTTGTTCGAGAAAGCCCAAAACGTTTGAGATTCTTTGGACCTGCAAGCTTTTGAGGAAATTTTGGATCTCCTCATCTATGGGATGGTTTTGTTTCCAAATCCTGACCAACTCATAGACGTGAACATCGTCAAAATATTCATATCCCACAACCCGGTGCCTACTTTGCTAGGAGACATCCTACACTCTTTTCACACTCGCACAATGAGGAAAAAAGGTGTTCTTATATGTTGCACTCCTCTTTTGGCAAGATTTTTTATTTTGCATCTTCCCCAATCTGTATTAAAGAACAAGCAAGGTTCAAGGTGGTCACAAAGGTTGATGACACTCAAACATTCAGATATTCATTGGTGTTACCGATCCATAGATAATGTTACTATTGTCGATCGTTGTGGAGAATTTCCTAATGTCACTTTACTTGGCATTAGGGGAGGTATCACCTACAACCCCTGTCGAAGGGATGGCCTACATGAGATGCTGATTCAAGGTTTGGTATTTGACTACGAGAATGATGATCAAGGTCTTTGCCAGAGATTTATCCAAGCTTGAAGGATGTTGAACAAGGTAGATAGCAAGACATTGGGGCACAAGAATTCCATCCCTCTTGAGCATTACCTCAAATGGGTACGAACTCGTGCTCAAAGTCTTATGATGCCTTATCCTTCCATTCTCCCGGTAATCATTGAGCCTATTATGGAAGGAGATATTCCATACACTATCTGTGATACAGTGGCAGAACCGACTGTTAATACTGGTCTGCGTTTTTTGTTCGCAAAATGTCGCGGTAAGCAAGAGTCGCCACCAACTTTTATTTTATCCAATCAGGAAAAGTAAAAAGAACAGAAAAAACCTTTTTCGAGATGTTTTTGAGTATGGGGGGGTAGATTGTAGAAAGGGAAAGTGTTAGCACCCTTTCTATCTGTGGTTTTCCACGGGCTCTTAGGTACTTGCTCATCTTTTTAAAATTTCTTGTGTATGTGCTTTGTTTATGAAAAGTTTGACTTTGTGATAACCCTTGTATCAGTCCTCAAAGGTGTGACAGAGTTGTTTTGAAAGTTTGTTTAAAAAGTGTAAGTGTGAAAAGTTTTGATTTGAGAAAATACCTACTAGCATCCACCTACTCGAAAAAAGGATCGTTTATATTCTTGTTTCCTTTAGACAACGCTATCCTACTATTGAGAAATAGGTAACACCATTGTTGGAGTTGTAAGGGTCAATTCGAAAGGGACGTACGACCACTAAAGCAATGTTAGGACGTATTAGTAATAACCCTAGAGTCTTAAGATCATATTCGAGGCAACATTTCCTAGGCAACATTTCCGAGGCAACATTTTCGAGGAAACATTTCCGAGGCAACATTCGAATGGGACATTTTGATCTTTTTTGGACTGGAGGGCAAACACTAAGACACCCTATGCTTGATGGTCGTTTACCGAAGACAACCGAAGTGAGATTATACCCTAAGAGTGATATGTGCGAGTGATTTGTTTTCAGTTATTTATCTTTGCACATTAGGGTTTTCTAACCGTATTAATTTGTCATGTATTCTTGTCATACAATCCTATTAACATACATCTAGGCAGTTAAATATTTGCGGGAATTGAAAATGCGAGGAAGTAAATCTACGCTATTACAAGGCTTCGAGGAGGGGGATTAATTACATAGCCAAAAACCCGGGAATTTAAACAGTAAATAAAGACCTAAATTAAACTGTTACAAACCGTGAACAATTACAAAATATTTGCAAAATAATAATAAGCACACGGTGGATTAAATGCGAGGCGATTAGGGTTTTGACCCTTGACTAAACCTAATTGCAATTGATTAAAAATGTTTTTTTTTTCATGTTTTGTTATTTGAGAAAATAATGCAATAATTGAGTTAAAAGAAAATCCTAAGTTCTAATTAATTTTAAATTAAGAAAAATAAATTAATTCAATCTAAAAACCTATTTTTGTATTTTTTATTTATTTGAGAAAAAAAAGGAAAAAATTAAATCAAGAGTTAACCCAATTTTCTAATTGAATTTTAGTTGCGAAAGAAATTAAAGTTATCCTGAATTAATTAAACTAATCAATTAAAACATTTATTAAGAAAATAAAATCTTTTTTGTTATCTTGATTGGTTGATTTTAAAATAAAATGATTTTTGTGTTAATTAAAAAACAGAATAATTAAAGAAAATAAATGAAACAAAAATAATGGAAATAACCGAGTGGGCCTGCTATCAGCATATCTGGTTCTGGCTGATGGGTCTAGAAGATGGTGACCCTCAGAAGATGGGGGGCGCTGTATCTGATCCTGGCTGGTGGATCAGAAGATGCTTCTCTTTAGAAGATGAGGTGCACTGCATTTGATTCTGGCTGATGGATCCAGAAGGTGATGTGCTGGATCTGGTCCTGGCTAGTGGATTAGAAGATGCTGCTCCTCAGAAGATGCACGTGCTGGATTTGGTGAAAACAAAGGAGAAAATACCAAAAGCTCACGCCTGGGCTCGAACCCAGAACAATGAGCTTCTGACTTCCTTCTTCTGACCAACTGCGCTGGATGTTAACTTGTTAATACAATAAAAACAAACAGTATATTAGAAAAACAAGTTTCTTGCCAGAATAACGCGCCAAAATTTGAATCAACCAAAGAGGTTGTGACACACTGTTGTCTTCTTTCCTGGAACCGTCGTTTTAGGTTCTGAACCTTTACCTACAAATGTAGGCCTGTTGCTGCAACCTGTGTTATTCAAGAATCAAGCATATGCGATATAAATTCAATTGGGGACTATGGATCAGCTGGGTTTGAAACTATGATCGTCATGGTACCCATTATCCAGTCTAATTTCGCTTGATAATCGAAACCCCAAATTGGAACACGAAACCCTAACAATAGAAAAAGCTTATTCCTGCACTGTAACTCAAATCAAACTATCCAGAAACATTATAAACATGATGATGAATACAAATATGTAATTTAAACATGCCAAATATGCAAGAATTACAGTAATCAAATTTGGATATTTATGAAAATCGTAAGAATGCTGGGCAGTGATTCTGGATGTTATGATGCCTGCGAACGATTGGGGATGCTTCTTGAGACGTCCTGGAACAGGTTGCTAGCCTTGAATTATTCTCAAAGATCCTCTATCCTGAAATCAGAACTTCACTTTTTATCAAGATTTTTGAGTTTTGTTCTTCTAGTCTCACGCCTCCAGCCTCCTTCTTTTGGTCTGCCCAGCTTTCTTATATAACCTAGAGTGAATTAGGTTAACAAACTTGGATTAAATCTTTGCATTTATCCAAGATTTGATTTGATTTTCAATGTATATGATATCTTTCTATTTTCATGCCAATCATGCCTTTCTTGTGCCAATTTCCATTGATATGATTTGATTCTGATACGCTAGCACTATGAGCTCATGATTCTGTCCACAAATCCAATCAAAACAAATATTTGCTATTATTTTCCAATTATTTGATTTAATTCAATTTTTAATAAATAAAAAATCAAAATAAAATAAATAATGAAGCAAATAACATGTGAATGGACAATTGGGTCGTGGACCATGGTATATTTGAGGTGCAAGCATAAAAAGGTAGGCCCATTTAGCAAAAAATTTAAATTTGAGCACATTTGACTTTTGGCAATTTTGCAAAAATGGTCAACTTGGCCAATGCATAACTCTCTCCATTTTGACCCTAGAGAGGTGTTATTAGACTTTTTAGAAATCTTAGGATGTCCTATAAGAATCCCTTTTGGTCTCATCTCAATTGAGTCTTCCATGTTCATGTATGAAGCTTTGACCCGAAAGGTGTTTTTGTTGACTTTTCAAAATGACCTATAATGTCAAAATTCATATCTTTTTGTGAGTGCATTTTCTGAACTTGGGAGATGAAGATAAATTGTAGGGGATTGCATTTTCTTCAAAATGAGATTTTGATGGGTCATTTCTGATAAAGTATGGGAAAGTTATGCTTGGTCAAAGTTGAGTTGACTTTTCCTATAAAACCCTAATTTAGCAACTTTTGGGTTTTGACGAATTATGAGCAATCCTTGAGGAATCATGATCAACCCTTGATCAAATGATGAATAATACTTCAAAATGAGGATGTTGACCAAAAATCCTGAAGTTTGACTGTATATGAGCCACAATTGACTTTTGACCTAGCATAGTTGATTTTCAGGCATTTGAGCAATTGACTGAGCAAACTTCTTCTGCAAGGCTTGAAACTTGACATGGATGATCTTGAGAACATATTAAGAGAATGGTGAGCATTTGAGACCTTTGTGGTTCACACATCTTGATGAATATGGAAACCCTAATTTGAGACAGACTGCCTTAGGAGAGAGTTTGTCTGGTCAACTCTTGAACTTCCTTGAGAAATTTGTGGACCTCACTTGCCATGTGTTGAGAAATATGGGAGGGAAAATTTTGGGGTACAACAGCTACCCCTGTTCAATCTTCTTAAACCTGAGGATGTAGATTGGCTCGTCTGCCTTTCGTGATCTGAAGGTGGAAGATGATTGAACACTGGAGTGCCCAGAAATTTGCACTCGCATGAAATGATACTTGACTTGTGATATCGGGAATGGGCTTATAGATGCCATTTGGAGGTTTCTAGAGAATTGTCGGAGATGGGCTTAAATATGCCATCCGAAGAAGTGTCGATCGCATAAGAGATTCCTTTGCGAGAACCCGTATACCTGTTGTTGAGGAGGACTTCACTGGGGAATGCTGGTCTCTGTCTTGAGAGAAATAGAGTTTTAAGAGTTTCAGTTGTCCGTTACTCTACTGGGGAATAATTCTGGTTTGGCAAGCGGAAGTGAACTGCGTATCTGGTAGGGGTATATGCTGCACCGCGACTTTCTGGGGAAATGTGAAATCAATTATGTTTGATCGGGTCCCGGTCTAACAATGTTGGGGACTGCTTCCTGGGGATAAGAGAGGGGGAACCTGAATAGTAAGGTTATGAAAAGGTACCTGGATAATAGGGTTGTTTTGATATGAAAGCCTGGATAGTAGGGCTACTGAGAAGGAACCTGGATAGTAAGGTTACTTCGATATGAAAGCCTGGATAGTAGGGCTGTGAGAAGGAACCTGGATAGTAGGGTTACTTCGACATGAAAGCATGGATAGTAGGGATGTGAGAAGGAACTTGGATAGTAGGGTTACTTCGATATGAAAGCCTAGATAGTAGGGCTGTGAGAAGGAACCTGTATAGTAGGGTTACTTCGAGATGAAAGCCTGGATGGTAGGGCTGTGAGAAGGAACCTGGATAGTAGGGTTACTTCGATATGAAAGCCTGGATAGTAGGGTTGTTAGAAGGAACCTGGATAGTAGGGTTACTTCGATATGAAATCCTGGATGGTAGGGCTGTGAGAAGGAACTTGGATAGTAGGGTTACTTCGATATGAAAGCCTGGATAGTAGGGCTGTGAGAAGGAACCTGGATAGTAGGGTTACTTCGATATGAAAGCCTGAATAGTAGGATTGTGAGAAGGAACCTGGATAGTAGGGTTACTTCGAGATGAGTTTGGGTAAAACTGCAGAGGGAACCTGGGTAAGGTTGCTTTTGTAGTACTGACGATTACTCTATTTAGCTTCGAGTGTTGGTCATGGACCTGCTGGAAATTGTTGATAATAAATGTCTTTCCTGAAATAAGTACAGGGTTAGTTATGTGCGATGCATGAGATGCATTGTGATGAGGTTCTCAAAATAACTGAGTTTATTTTTTATGTAATGTATGCACATGTCATGATGTATGAACGTGAAATGCTGACGTAATAATCTGAGTCCGGGAAAATAAATCCCTGACTGCTGTTTGGAGAGTATGAGAAATGGTATTCTTGACTTCTGCAAAAAACCTCAGTTCCTCTACTTCTGTTGGGGATGGTGAACAAAGATGACTAAGCTGGGGATTTGCCCCTTGGCTGGTAAATATTCTGCCAGACGAGACTCTGTTTGAGGATAACTCTGGGGAATAACTCTGTTTGAGAGGAGATACTATGTTGATAGATCTACTGTCCTGGAGAGATAACTCATCTAGGGATGAATTTCCACCGCTGGTGATAATGAATTCTATCGGGGATTGAATTTCTGCTGATGAGAGAAATAAACTCTGCTTGGGGAAAAATTTACTGACTCACCCGCGATTGTGAACCTGAGCTGGGGGAGAGTTATATCCTATTCGGGAAAGCTAACATCATTGTCTTTGGATACCTTTTACTCTGTGGGGAGTGTATGTATCACTGCTCATGTTCTCGAGATGGCTCTTTCCCGATACTTGATGGGCATAATAATTGTAAGGTGTGGGCACTTCTTGTTTGTCTTTGTTCCTGGAATTACGAGTAATCGTCTTTTGTTTCTCATGTAAATATTTATGAGCAGCAATTATTTTCAAATGCATATATAAAAATGAATCATTGGACGTTCTTGCAAAACAAAACAGAAAAAGAAAAACAATTTGAAATTTCTTGTGAAAATGAATTGTATTGATTTTTAAAGTTGGCCTGTAATAGGCGTTTTGTACAAGAGGCTGACGTCCTAGTAAGAGAACACCGCCGAAAGAAATTACAATTTGTGTAAAAGTAAAAAAAACAGCTATGTGAAACAACCCCATTGGGTTCCAACTCTGCTATTGCCCTTATATCTTCAAGCGTCTCATCACTTTGCTACTTGGCCGAAGGTGGACCAGATTGATTGGCGTCGTTTGAGCTTGATAGTTGATACCGAAGTCTGGTTGCAAGATGATACAATGAGACATAGTGTTACGCTTTAATCCCTAATTTTTTCCTGGACCGCCCTTTCGGGTTTTCAGTCCACCGGGATACCCTTTTTTTCCCAAGACGCCTTTTCAGGTTTTCGACTTGCCGGGTGTACAGCTTTTTCATTTTCTTCCCTTACTTTTTCCCGAACCCTTTTGGTTCACCGGGAAGCCCTTATTTTTTCCTAGGCCAATCAACCTAGTGGGTCCTTGATTATGCGTAGTATTTTTTCACTATGTCTGCATTGATGGGGTGAGGAAAGTCGTCACCATCCATGGTGGTTAAAATCATAGCTCCTCCCGATAAAATGTTCTTAACCATAAATTTCCCTTCGTATGTAGGGGTCCATTTTCCCCTGGGATCACCTTGTGGTAGTATGATGCGTTTGATCACTAGATCCCCGACCTGATATCTTGATGTCTGACTTTCTTATTAAAAGCCTTGATCATTCGCTTTTGATACGTCTGACCATGACAAATAGCAGTAAGTCTCTTTTCATCGATTAGATTCGGTTGATCAAACCGAGTTTGGATCTAGTCGTCTTCGTTTAAACCCGCATCCTTCATAATTTTGTGAGAGGGTATCTAGACTTCGATGGGTAGAACTGCTTCCATGCCATACACCAAAGAGTAGGGTGTTACCCATGTCGATGTTCGTGCTGAGGTACGATACCCATGAAGAGCAAATGGTAACATCTCATGCCAGTCTTTGTATGTCACAGTCATCTTCTGCACAATCTTCTTGATGTTCCTGTTAGCTGCTTCAACAACCCCATTCATCTTCGGCCGATAGGGAGAGGAGTTATGGTGTTGTATCTTTAACTATTTGCAGAGCTCAGTGATCATTTTATTATTGATATTTATACCATTGTCAGGAATAATCCTCTCGGGTATACCATATCGACAAATCAGATTGTATCGGATGAACCGCGCCACGACATTTTTGGTTACTGTAGGAAAGGAAGCTGCCTCAACCCACTATGTAAAGTAATCAATTGCTACCAGAATGAAGCGATGTCCGTTAGATGCAGTAGGTCTGATCTCGCCAATCATGTCGATGCCCCACATCGCAAAGGGCCAAGGAGCTGTCAAAACATTCAGGGGAACTGGAGGCACATGCACTTTATCAGCATAGACTTGACACTTATGACAGGTTCGACAGTGCTGATAACAATCAGCTTCCATAGTGGACCAATAATATCCAGCCCGTAGAATTTTATTCTCCATAGTGTGTCCACTGGAATGAGTTCTGAAGGTACCTTCATGTAACTCTGCTATGATCCTTTCTGCCTCGCTCTTGTCCATGCATCGCAGTAAGGTTTAATCATGGTTACGCTTATAGAGGATTCCATTATTGATGAAGAACTTCGCAACAAACCTTCTTAGAAACTTCTTATCATTGACAGATGCCCCCTCGGGGTATTCTTGAGCCTCAAGATACCTCTTTACCTCAAGAAACCATGGTTTATCTGATACCTCTTCCGTCTCAATGTCACAACAATGTGCGGGTTCGTCCAACTTCTCAATTGTAATCTGGGGAGCTTCATTATCCCACCTGACTTTGAACATAGGAGACATGGTGTGATACGGTGGGAGAACTGACTTGAGGTTTTGCATTTGTGTTCGCAATTGTGCGGTTTAGCAAGAGTCGCCATCGACTTTTTATTTTATCCAAAGGAAAGGTCAAAAAGCACAGGAAAGACCTTTGAGATGTTTTCTTGGGTTCGGGGGGTAGATTATGAAAAGGGAAGGTGCTAGAACCCTTTTCATCCATGGTTTTCCATGGGCTCTTATTTACTTGTTTAGATCACTTGCTTTTGCTTTTCAATTGTTTGAAATGGTGCTTTGTGTGTGGCTTTTGAAAATGCTTTGAAAAAGAGGCCTTGTCTAGGAAACCTTTGTAATGATCCTTGTTTGAATATATACAAAGGTGTTTGTCCTTTTGAAAAGATATTTCAATGTTTTGAAAGTTTGTTTTGAAATTGTGTCGTGATGTGTGTTTGAAAGTAGCAAGGATGTTTTGCAAGCTTTTGATCAAGTAACTAAGAGTTGTCTACCCTATATTACTCAAAGATCTTTCTTATGTTTTTAACCCTTTTGACAGTGTTATTTCACCATTGCATTTGGTGAATAACCTTGTGTTAGGATGTTAAACGGGACAGGCGCGGGTCATCACATACAATCATTGAAAGCAACTTGTGAGACGCTCTAGCAATTTTGTAAGGGACGAGATCGTTTTATCGAAGGAAACATCGAGGGTCATCGAGGGATTACGATCTTTGTTTATCGAAGGGGAATTTGCTAGAGTGTCTCATATTTGAGGGACATGATTGCATTTTCCAAAGCAATAAGCGAGGTTACCCTAGAGGTGCAAGTGTGCATTGTATTTGTCATTTTCATGCATTTGGATTTTGTATTAGGTTATCTAGCGATTGATTTTAGATTTTCGCATACAAACCCTAATCTCTAGTCATGGCATATTTGAAAGCATAAAGTGCGAGAATTAAATTCTAAGCTATTACAAAAGTATCCGGGGATGGGGGTACAATTATTTACAAATGGGGATGAATCTCACAAGGATAACAATGTCCAAATATTATGTGTTATAACCAAATCGAATTATCGCAATTATAACAAATTATAAAATAAGGAAAATCAATAAATTATGAAATGCATGTGTAAATAAAAATCTATTCTAAAAAAGAAAGATGAAGTATTATTATTATTATTATTATTTTTGTGTTTTATGAGTTATGTAAATAAAGGGTCTAAAGAAAGAAAAAATACTTAAATTAATGTTTCTATTTTTTTTTGTATTTTACTAATGTGTGTGAAAAGAAAAGAAACAAAAAGTGATTTAAAACAATTAAGGAAAATCAAGCTATTAGTATTATTACTAACTAAAAAAAATGAATTAAGAAAAAGTTAACATTTGTTTAAAAAAGGAAGAAATGGGCTATGGGTTGAGGCTGGCCCAAAACAAGCATAAAAAACAAATGGACAGTGTAAAGGAGGGGGGTGCGCTGGCCAGATTATGATGGGCTCAGGAATTTTGGACAAACATGCCCAGTGCAGGATCTTTGTACAATTTCTAGGGGTTTGACGTTTTTAGGGTTTGTTGTTTTGATTAGGGTTTGGAAACCCCTTTACAGCGGCGCCACTCTCTCACTTTCTTCTTCATCTTTTCATATTTCTAAAAAAAAATCTGATATTCTTCCTAAACATAGCTACCGGAGCGCCGCCCTCTCTCACTCTCTATCTTCTTACAGTGGCCCACGACATTTGTTTGAACGGTACGATTTGTTTCCTTTTCGGTTTTACAGTTTTGTGTTTGTTTGCATGTTCATGTTACTTTGTTGTAATCCATGGTGTTTATGTGTTTGATATGTAGTAAAGGTTTGAGAAAATCATACATTGAGAGATTTGTTTCTGGAAAATAGAGGGATAGAGATTGGAGGGTGAGCCGGTGCTCCTTGGTGGCTTAGCGGCACAAGGAGGGAAATGATGATGTTTCGCTTCTGGTATCTCTTTTCTTGACTTGTTAATGATGAACTTGATTCTGAAACTTGTTGGTTGCTTGATTTTGTTGATGATGAACTTGATTTCTAAAACTTGTTGGTTGCTTGATTTTGTTGATGATGAACTTGATTCTGAAACTTGTTGGTCGCTTGATTTTGTTGATGATGAACTTGATTTCTGAAACTTGTTGGTTGCTTGATTTTATTGATGATGAACTTGATTATGAAACTGTGTTTGCTTTGCTTCTGAATCTCTCTTCCTTCTCTCTTGGAATGCTAATGATGATTTTCTGAAACTGTGCTTTTTTGTTGATGCTTGTTAATGATGATGATCTGAAGCTTATGATTTTTTTTCTCTACCTTGAATATTGGTGATGATGGTTAAACTGGGATTACAGTTTATGCAGTTTTGCAGTTTGTTTTGGCAAGCTGGTTACAGTTTGTGGTTTGTTTTGTTGGTTTTGGAATTGTTGGTCTGTTATGTAGGTTTTGTGGTTTCACAGTTTGGCCAAACAGTTTGGCAAGTTATACAGGTTGGTTGGCTTTGTGGTTTGAGCAGTTTGGTTTGTGGTTTGAGTTTGTTTGCATAGGCCTGGGCAAGTTGCAGTAGTTTGTTTGCCTGTTGTTAACTTGGGCAGGTTTTGTTATGTTTGATTTGCAGTTTGAAACTGCAGGTTTGGCAAGGCTTGGCTATGCAGGTTTATGGTGTTTTGAGCAAGCTTGTGGTCTGTTTAGTTTGTGGTTTATGGTGCTTTTCTGGACTGTGTTTTGTTATACAGGTTTAGGCTGTTTTGTAACTTGGGCAGGTTTTGAGCTAGCTTGTGGTTTTTTCATAAAGTGTTTTATGCTTCTTTTTTTCTACTGTTATGCAGTTTGATAGTTTTATATCCCTTTGCTATTTGACTTGTGACAGCTTGCTCCTTTTGCCAAACTGTCAAACCTCACCCAAGGTGATATCTTTTCCTCTTTCTCTCTCTATGAAAACAAGCATTTTTGCTTTGTTTATTATATTTCAGAAAAATTGCCTCTGGAAAATGATGACAGCTTTTTGACAAGCTTTGACTTGTCTAGTGGGTTACATCCTTCTATTTTACTTTTGCCTGCTGTATTTCTGTTTCCATGCTGCATTGCTACATTTATCCAATTTTTCTTGTAACTTGGTTTTGGGCAATTTGTTTTGTAGCTGAATTTGGGACTTTGCTTGCTGTTGCATTGTATATTTGTTTGACATATGCTTTGGCAGTTTTGGCGCCTGTTTTCCCTTTTGAATTTTGTAACTCAGTTTGGTTTGGCTGCCATGTTTAGTTTGCTTAGTTTGACAGTTTGGTTTGCAATGCAGTACAATGGGTGCCCATCATGTTTGAATATTGGTGCCTTGGTTTGCCTTGTATATTCACTTTGTAAATCAGTATGCTTGCATTTATTCAATTGGTATTTTTAATTTTCTCTTTGTGAACCAAGAAGAGAAATCTTCTTGTGACTTGCAGAGAGAAAAATAAAGCGTGATGAAAATAAGCATTCTGATTCCAGACGGCCAATTTTAATGATGACTTTGTTCTTTCTTTTCTATTTGAAAATTCTTGTACTAATTTTCTTTTCCTTTGTCTTTTGCAGGTGAGCCCCAATTGGACGATAGAGGAAGCAGAGGAAGCAAAAAACCTTGAGCATGGGGCAATGGAGTTTAGGCTTTAGACTTAGATTTAATTTCCATTTATTGTAAACAATTATTATTTTAAATACTATAAGTTGTAAACTTACAATACTCAAATAATTTTGTAACAACATTTGAAATGAATAAAAAGTCTTTATCTATTGTCACATATCTTGCCATTCTTCCTTGCACCTTTACTTAATTATCTAAGTTTTCTCAAAAATCAAAAATAATTGAAATTGCATTCCAATAATTCTAATCCCGATCACTTAAATCTCAAATAATCCAAAACTTTGCAGTTTCATAACTTTGCAACAACATTCCAATTAACATACGCATTGTATAGTTAAACAAGCAAGCATCCCATTAAACGACAAACCTTTCATTCCATTAACAATAAGATGCCTTAATATTCCAAATAAAAGTCTCATCTCTTATCCCAGATAATCAGGCTTTGAGAATAATCAGTTAACCTTTCAACAAACTTTGAAAAAGTGTGAAAACAATGTAACAGTAAACTGAATTTCTGTGGATTCAATTTCTTCTGAGAAATGAGAGAAAACCTGATTCTTTATTTACTGCCAAAGAAAAGTCTGTTTGATCGATTCCTGAGCCAATCTTAAAAATCAGAGAAAACCCTAGGGTTGTGATTTCTTGTGAAAAAGGGAGGGCAAATTTTGGCGTACAACAGCTGCCCCTATTCAATCTTCTTGAACCCGAAGAGTTAGATTGGCAATTTTGCCGTTCGCGACTTGAAGGTAAAAGATGATTGGACACTAGAGTGCCCATAAATTTGCACTCGTCAAAGCATAGTTAAGGGAATGGGCTTAAAAATTCCATTTGGAGATGTGACAGAATCTTGTCAGAGATGGGCTTAAAGATTCCATCCAAGAATATTTATTGAACTGTATGTTGTAGGCGAAAGAATGAGTATCAGAAAGGTATCCAGGTCTGGAACGTCTCTGAGCTAGGGCCCTGAATAAGCAATAGATTAGCATCCGTGTTTGGATAATCCGTAAACTGTTTTCATGAGTTGAATTTGAACAAGCGATAGATTGACATCCATGTTGGGAAGCATCCGTAAACTGTTTTCAAAAGTCTGAAGTTGAATAAGCAATAGATTAACATCCATGTTGGGAAGTATCCGTAAACTGTTTTCAGAAGTTGAGGTTGAATAAGTAATAGATTAGCATCCATGTTTGGAAGTATCCGTAAATTGTTTTCAAAAGGTGAATCTGAACAAGCGATAGATTAACATCCATGTTGGGAAGCATCCGTAAACTGTTTTCATGATTCCGGAGTTGAACAAGAAATAGATTAACATCCATGTTTGGAAGTATCCGTAAACTGTTTTCAAAAGGTGAATCTGAACAAGCGATAGATTAACATCCATGTTGAGAAGCATCCGTAAACTGTTTTTAGAAGTTGAGGTTGAATAAGCAATAGATTAGTATCCATGTTTGGTGCATCCGTAAACTGTTTTCAAAAGTTGAATCTGAACAAGCAATAGATTAACATCCATGTTGGGAAGCATCCGTAAACTGTTTTCATGATTCTGGAGTTGAAGTTTGCTAATCTTATCCTAAAAAGGGTAAAATATTAGTTGAAACACAAAGTTATGTTGCATGAAATGTATGATGCAATATATGTGTTATATCAATGTTTATGATATATGAATGCAATGTATGCGCATGTAAGCTGATAAGCTGTCTTGCTGAGGAAGATAAATCCTAGATAGCTGGAGATAATAAAATCTTTGACCGCTGTCGGGGAAAATAAATCCCGGACCACTATTTGAAGAATATGTATGTCTTCAAGCTCTTTGACAACCTCTGCGGGGAGAATTTATACTGCTGGGGAAATCAGGAGTTTGGGTTGTATGCCAATCTACTGGGGATTTCTGTTTTGTTGTTTGAGGAGAACTCCGCTGGGGAATATCTGAAAACTCTGTGGGGAAATGAGAATGAGAATCTTCATTCTGCTATGGGAATTTGTGCTTAGGAGTCAAGAACGAGAATCTTTGATCTGCAGGGGATTAAAAATTCTGCGGGGAATAGCCATACTGCTGGAGAGTAAGCTCAGGACCCTGGGAAAAGCTTATTCCTGTTTGGAAGAAGTTCAGGAGCTTAGGTTGTATGCCACTTTGAAAATGAGAATCCTCATTCTGTCGAGAATATTAGGAGCTTGGGTGTATGCCACTTTACTGGGGAAACAAGAGTGAGAAACTCTGTTCTGTTGAGGATATCAGGGGAAAACTGAATGGTTTCCGCTGGGGATTGGTAGCTCAAAGTTTGCTCTCCGCTGGGGGTCTTAGTGACGTGCTGATTTGATTGGCGACTTCACTGGGAAAAAGTTTTAACAAACTTTCTGATGAATTATCTGGTTTAAAAGCAACTCTCTGGGAGAAGGGAGGAAACTGGATGGTCTTCACTGGTGTTCACAAGTTGAAGGTTTAACTCTGCTTGGGGAAGAAAGTTTCATTCTTACTGATGGTTTATAGTTCAAAGTTTTGCTTCGCTGTTGGTTGAGAATTTGAATACTCAACTCTGATGGGGATCCTTGAAACTTAACTCCGCTGGGGGTATGCCTTTCAAAGCTTTAGTTCTGCCTAGGATCTGGATGATGTATTACAGGGGATTTCTTATGGAATAGCCTAAAGACACTTTCCTACACTTCCATCCTATCAGTAGTTATTCTTTCTCATTTTGTTTTATTTGTAAGCAGTGATTATATTCAAATGCATATGCTCATTTAATAAATCATTGGATGTTTTCAAATAAAGCACAAGTGTACAAAAAAAAGAGAAAAGGCAGACAGTTTTCTGTACTTTGAAGTAACTTTGTATTAACTTTGTGTAAGTATTTGTACAAAGGAGACAGACATCCTAGTAAGAGAATGTCATCAAAAAGTTGAGAAAAATTTTATACAAAGAAAGATGGCTATGTGTAACAATTCCATGGGGTTCCCATTTTGCTATAGCCTTCATAACTCTGAGTATCTTGTCCATTCGTTGCTTCGTTCGCAGATGATTGGATTGATCAGAAGCTTTGGAGCCTGTCCGTGAAGAGATTGTCCTTAAAGTGATCCGACGAGACATAGTCATACGCTTTAATTCCCTAACTTTTGCCTGGATCGCCCTTTCAGGTTTTCGATCCAACGGGAAACCCTTTTTTTCCCAAGTCGCCCTTTCGGGTTTTCAACTTGCCGGGTGTACAGATTTTTTTTGTTTATCCCTAATTTTTGCCTGAACCTCCCTTTCGGGTTTTCGATTCATCGGGATGCCCATTTTTGCCCAAGTCGCCCTTTCGGGTTTTCGACTTGTCGGGTCGTTTATGTGTAGTATCTTTTGACTATGTCTGTGTTCGCAGGGTGTGGCAGGTCGTCACCGTCCATGGTGGTCAGAATCATTGCCCCGCCAGAAAAGATGTTTTTGATCACAAATGGTCCTTCGTAAGTAGGAGTCCACTTGCCCCTGGGATCACTTTGCGGCAAGATAATCCGCTTGATTACAAGATCCCCAACTTGATATGTTTGTCTCTTGACTTTCTTGTTGAAAGCCTTGATCATCCGTTTTTGATACGTCTGACCATGACAAACAGCAGTAAGTCGCTTCTCGTCAATCAAGTTAAGTTGATCAAGCCGGGTCTGAATCCAATCGTCTTCACTCAAACCAGTGTCTTTCATGATTCTTAGGGAAGGAATCTGAACTTCTATAGGTAAAACAGCTTCCATGCCGTATACCAAAGAAAAGGGGGCTGCCCCAGTTGAAGTACGCGCCGTGGTACGGTACCCATGTAGAGCAAACGGTAACATCTCATGCCAGTCCTTGTAGGTGACTGTCATCTTTTGAATGATATTCTTGATATTTTTGTTTGCAGCTTCGACAACACCGTTCATCTTTGGCCGATAGGGAGATGAATTGTGATGTTGAATCTTGAATTGTTCGCACAGAGCAGCGATCATAGTGTTGTTCAGGTTTGTACCATTGTCCGTAATGATTCGGTCAGGAATACCATACCGGCAGATGAGGTTCTGCTTGATGAAGCGGGCAACCACATTCTTTGTTACAGAGGCGAAGGAAGCTACTTCGACCCACTTGGTAAAGTAATGAATGGCCACCAGGATGAAGCGATGTCCATTGGACGCTGTAGGCTTGATCTCTCCAATCATGTCGATACCCCATATTGCGAATGACAAAGGAGCTGTTAGGACATTTAGAGGAACTGGAGGAATATGCACCTTGTCTGCATAGACTTGGCATTTGTGACAAGTGCGGGTGTATTAATGACAATCAGCTTCCATGGTAGACCAGTAGTAGCCTGCCCTTAGGATCTTCTTAGCCATCGTATGTCCGCTCAAATGGGTGCCGAATGTGCCACTATGCAGTCCAGTCATGATCTGCTCAGCTTCAACCTTGTCCACACAATGAATCAGAACACAATCATGGTTGAGTTTGTATAGGATGCCATTGCTCAGGAAGGACTTGGCAACAAATCTCCTTAAGAACTTTCTGTCATTGACTGAAGCTCCTTCAGGGTATTCTAGAGTCTCGAGATACCTTTTGATTTCGTGAAACCAAGGTTGTTCCACTACTTCTTCGGTATTAATCTCATGACAATGTGCAGGTTCATCCATTCGCTCGATGGTGATTTGGGGAGCCTCATTATCCCAGTTAAGTTTAAACATGGAAGACATTGTGGCTAGAGCATCCGCTAGCTGATTTTATTCTCGTGGGAAGTGCTCGAAGGTAATCTGCTCGAAATGAGGTAACAATGTCAGGACATGTTCTTTGTATGGGATGAGGTTAGGATGTTTAGTGTCCCACTCTCCTTTGATTTGACTGATAACCAAAGCTGAGTCTCCAAATACAACCAAAGATCTGATTCCTAAGTCAATCGCAACCTTAAGACCAAAGATACAAGCTTCATACTCGACCATGTTGTTGGTGCAAATGAAGCAAAGTCTTGCAGTGAAAGGTGTATGGCAACCTTATGGAGAGATAAGTACCGCGCCAATACTGTTGCCAAGTGCATTTTAAGCACCATCAAAGTACAGGGTCTATCGGGATCCTTGTTCAGGTCCGTCATACGGTCCGTTACCTTCAATGTTGTCCAATGTCATAATGTCCTCGTCGGGAAAGTCGAATTTCATGGATTGGTAATCTTCGATAGCTTGATGAGCTAGATGGTCAGCTAGTACACTCCTCTTTATAGATTTTTGGGTTGTGTACTGGATATCATACTCAGTCAGGATCATTTGCCATCTAGCGATTCTTCCAGATAAAGCAGGCTTTTCGAAGATATATTTGATCGGATCCATTTTAGAAATCAGCAGAGTGGTATGTGTCAACATATACTGCCTTAGTCGGTGAGCAGCCCATACCAAAGCGCAACAAGTTTTCTCGAGCAGTGAGTAGCGAGTCTCACAGTCAGTAAACTTTTTGCTAAGGTAATAAATGGCATGCTCTTTTCGACCAGACTCGTCATGTTGGCCCAGTACGCACCCCATTGAATTATCCAAAACAGTCAGATACATGATTAACGGCCTTCCTTCGACGGGTGGCATCAAGATAGGAGGCTCTAGCAAATACTCCTTGATTTTATCAAAAGCAGCTTGACAATCGTCATTCCATTCAACCACCTGATCTTTCTTCAACAACTTGAAGATTGGTTCACAGGTAGATGTTAGGTGAGAAATGAACCTTGCAATGTAGTTTAAGCGTCCTAAGAAACCTCTGACCTCCTTTTCAGTGCGAGGGGCAGGCATTTCTCGTATAGCTTCGACTTTAGCAGGATCAACTTCAATGCCTTTGTTGGTGACGATGAATCCCAAGAGTTTACCAGACCTGACTCCGAAAGTGCACTTGCTAGGATTCAATCTGAGCTTATACTCCTTTAATCTGACAAACAGCTTTCGCAGATGGTTGAGGTGTTCTTCTTCTGTTTGTGAACGGGCTATCATGTCGTCTACGTAGACTTCGATCTCATGATGTATCATGTCATGAAACAAAGCTACCATGGCACACTGATAGGTTGCCCCGGCATTCTTCAGTCCGAATGGAATTACTTTATAGCAGAAGGTACCCCACTGTGTAACAAAAGTAGTCTTCTCCATGTCTTCGGGGGCCATTTTGATCTGGTTATACCCTGAAAATCCATCCATGAAAGAAAATACCTTATGTTGAGCTGTGTTGTCAACCAAAATGTCAATGTGCGACAGTGGAAAGTCATCTTTAGGGCTAGCCCTGTTTAAATCTCAGTAATCCACGCACATTCTTACTTTGCCATCTTTCTTAGGTACGGGCACGATGTTAGCGACCCATTGATGATAAGAAGTAACAGCAAGAAACCCGACATTGAATTGCTTCATCACTTCGGCTTTGATCTTTTCAGACATATCGGGCCTCATTCGGCGGACTTTCTGTTTTATTGGTGGACAGTCTTCTCTGGTAGGGAGACGGTGAACCATAATATCTGTGTCGAGTCCCGACATGTCTTCATAGGACCAGGCAAAGATCTCAACATATTCATTCAACAGCTGAACTAAGCGCTCCTTGACACTTGGCTCTAGGTTGGCACCCATTTTAACCTCTCTCATGTCTTCCTCTGTTCCCAAATTGATTGTCTCTAGCAACTCTTCATGGGGAATAATAGCCCTCTCTTCTTGTTACAAAAGTCTAGCTATCTCTCCAGGCAATTCACAGTCTTCATCACCTTCGTACTCGGCATGATTGACCAAATCTTTAGAGTCACTGAAGGCCAAAGCAGAATAGTCACCCATGGAATCCGGAGTGGATGGGTACCTGAATTTTGTGAGTGTGGGTGTGTGTAAGGGATAGCCATCCTTTAAACAAAACAAAATGTAAAAGGAAAGAAAATAAACACCACAGTTTATAGATGAAAACGTCCAATGATTCATTAAAAATGGCATATGATAATGAAGAAATCAAGCCCTTACAAATGGACCTATATGCCCCGGGAAAGGCATAAGGCAAAAAGAGAGTGTACGAATTGTTTAATTATTACAGACCAAAATAGGAAATTGTTCAAAGATAAATTACTGATTGATGAAAGTGATGGGAACAAAGTCTTTCGCCTCCCAGTTGCTTAATCCTCCTTCAACGGTCGGAAAGATCCAATCTTCAAAGTTGTCTTCTTCATCATCATCTTCTAAGGCATTAATTCCATGGTGAGTGATTTTTACGGGTGGTCCTCCAGCCCGGGAGCGACGCACAACTTTCTGGCCAGCGGCAGTGAAACCCAATCCGAACTTGTCCGTCTTGTGAGGAAAATCTGGCAGTTGCCCCCATACTGTACTCATTCCCTCTTTGATTACAGCTTCTGCATCTTTAAGGGATGCCATCCGAGACACAGGCTTGGAAATGATAGGCACATCAGCCATTGTCTTTGCAACTGCAACTTTAGGAGAAACCTCTTTAAAGTGTTGGAAAGGCGTTTCTATGAATTCGTCATCTAGCTCCACATAGCGGAAAGAGTTAAGGTGACTTATCATATACTCTTCCTCCCCATGAACCGTTATGATCTTACCCTGAACTGGATACTTTAGCATTTGGTGTAGGGAAGAAGTGACTTCCCCATCGTTGTGGATCCATGGCCTTCCCAACAAGCATGAATATGAAGGACGGGTGTCCATCACATAAAAAGTAGAGTTGAAAGTTTATGTACCCACTTTGATTGGGATGTCCAGTTCTCCGTGAACCATCCTCTTAGAACCGTCGAAGGCTCTAACAATGATGTTACTGGGCTTTAGGGTCAAACCTTCACAGTCCAATCTGTCCAACGCCTTCTTCGGTAGCACATTTAAAGATGAACCGGTGTCAACCAGAACATGGGCAAGTGTGGTCCCCCATGCACTCTACCGAGACATGCAGTGCATCGTTATGCTTCCTTCCCTTAGGGGTCAAATCAGCATCAGAAAAACCAAGACCATTATCAGCTGTAAGGCTAGCCACGCATTCTTGAAACTGGTCCGCAGAAGTTTCTTGAGGCACGTGTGCCGTCTTTAGAAATTTGATCAAGGCTTTGGCATGAGCCACAGAGCAGAGTAAGAGAGCCAGCATGGAGATTTTTGAAGGGGTCTGCCCTAGCTGCTCCATGACATCGTAGTCGCTCTTCTTGATTATCTTTAAGATTTCTTCCATCTCTTTTTGGGTGGTCTCGGGGATAACCACAGTCTGAGCCTTCATCCTGACAGGCGCTTCTTGTATCCCCTTTCCCTTATTGGCAGTAACATCAGAGGGTCTAGCTTCAGGAGCATCAATTTCTTCAATTATCGGAATTTGCACAGATGGTTTGACAGGTACAGAAACTCTTGAGGGTCCAAAGACTGCCCGTGGAGGAGCAATCTCCGGAGAGAAGATCTTTCTGCTGCGAGTTATCTTGCTCGTTCCCGCAATATTCCATATATCAGGGGTTTCATCATCAGAATTCTCTTGGACTGATTCAATCTGTTTGACACCATGGTAGAAGATTTCTCCTCCGTAATTCCATGGTATCGTCTTGTTGGATTTATACGGGACAGGCCCCGGCATGGTGATTTTCAGTGACACAAACTTAGGATCAGGCGTAATCTTAACATGCCTTTTGTAGGTCTTGGAAAGATTGTCGGAGATGGTTATTATTGCAATGTCATTGATTGGAGTAAAGGTAACAGGAGTAACATGAGTGATAGTAGCAACAAGAGTTTTTTGAAAGAGGATCTCTTGAGTATCCATCAGGCATTGGATGCCTGACTTCAACAGTGGGCAGTCTGTTTGCAAGGTTGAACATAAGTAACAGTCTTTTCCACAGCCTGGGAATATCCCAGCTTTCAACAGATTTAATTTAATCATTGGCAACAGAGTCCTTAATTCGTCAACAGCGATAACATGAAGATCTTCCACAATTGCATGGACATTATGACCATGCTTGGGCATTGGGGCAGAAATCACATTCGGCTTTTCGGGCGCATCGAATTCTACCTCCTTGGAATCTATCAAGTCTTGCATTTTGTTTTTGAGGGACCAACAGTTGTTGGTGTCATGCCCTATACTGTCTGAATGGTATGCATATTTTGCATTGGGATGATAATGTGGAGAAATGGTATTTGTATTCTTCGGTGCCTCTCTCAAATTAGCAAGGTTTAATTTCAGGAGATGTGGAAGGATCTGAGCGGGTGTCATATTTATCGGGGTATATTGCCGTTGTGGCCTTTCTACCCTTTGCTGATAGGTTCTGGGCTGATCATTCATCGGTTGACTGTTTCTAGGCTGATCCGATGCGGACTTCTGAATGAATACGACCCCCACTATTGGCCGGTGTTCCTCTCTTTCCCGATTTCTCTGGGTGTAAACAGCAGAACTTTCCTTCTTGGCTGGGAAGGTCTTCTTTATAGAGGCTGAAGTAGATGTATCCTTCTGAATTTTACCACTCTTAATACCAGCTTCGACCCTTTCACCTGTCAGAATTAATTCAGTGAACCCTGCAGATGAGATCCCTATTAAGTGATTGAAGAATGGACCAGACAGGGTCCCCAAAAACATATCAACAACTTCCCTTTCAGACAATGGTGGCTGCACCCTTCCAGCCAAATCCCGCCACTTCTGGGCATACTCTTTAAATCCCTCGTTAGAAACCATACTCATACTCTATAGTTGAGTACGAGTAGGCGCTAAATCTGCATTGTATTGATATTGTCGGTAGAAAGCAGCAGCCAAGTTCTCCCAGTTATGTACATCAACCCTCTCAATCTGGTAGAACCAGTCCAATTGTGTACCCGACAAACTATCTTGAAAAAAGTGGACCCACAGATCCTTATCAGAAGAGTGAGGTTGAATCTTTCTGACATAAGAACACAGATGCATCTTTGGACAAGACAAACCATCGTATTTAGCGAATGTAGGCACTTTGAATTTGGGGGGATAACGATCCCAGTAACCAATCCCAGATCTTCGAAATCCAGTCCGGGAACCCTTTGCACTTCCATAGCTGCCAACCGTTCTTCCAGATTTTATACCTGTCATCCGCAGGAGGGTACTGCTGCTCGGAGTAATCTTCATCCTCCTCAACTTCTTCCTCTTCAGCCTCAGACTCAGAAGGTACTGCAACTCCTTTCCCTTTTCCGGTCCCTTCATCAGACGTCGAGGGGAACTCCAAGACTCTCCTAGCTTCGTTCTCAAATCTTCTTCCCAGAGTAGCTACTCCGATTCTTTTCTTTTTCTTCTTTCCTTTTTCCTTTTCTTTCTTCTCTAACAGTGCTTTAAGGTCCTCCTGACCCTTTGCCAATATCATGTGGAGTTGTTGGAATTGTGAATTCTGTGCTTGCAGATCTTTGACCGTCTGCTCTATATCCATCTTACTGAAATAAAAAGCAGAAAGATAAGGAAACCTGGTGTGAACACCTGTTTATGCATATGATGAATGATATGTTTATTCATGTAATGCATCCAAGGATTCAGAAATTCAAAGTTGTTGCAGACAAAAAGAACACACGTCATATTAATAAGAAGAAATTTGTCAGTACATAAATGCCCCATGGGCAAAATATTACAAAGCTTCTTAAGGTAAAAAGACGTTGCACATCCTTTTTGATGCGATGTAAGTGTTAAGAGTCTCCTCCTCGTGAAGTCGGCGGGTAAGTTCCAAAACCTTCTTCTCACTGGCATAGAAGCTGGCTTCAAAAGTGTTCCGCTCTTCCTTGAGCTGTATCCAACTCTTTTGCAATTCTTCTAATGATGTTGGCATGTCTGGATGCAGGAGGGTGTATGGAACCTCTCCTTCCATAACAGGCTCTTTAATCACGGGGAGAATGTGGGGGTAAGGCATCATAAGACTCTGGGCGCGTGTTCGTACCCATTTGAGGTAAGGCTCAAGAGGGATGGAATTCTTGTGCCCCAGTGTCTTACTTACCACTTTGTTGGGCATCCTCCATGCTCGGATAAACCTTTTTCGAAGTCCTTGAGCGTCGTTGTCGAAGTCAAAAACCAAGTCAGGAATCAACATATCATGAGGGCCATCCCTTCAGGCATATCCAAATTGTCTCAGAGCTAAACAGGGGTTGTAGGTAATACCTCCCCTAATGCCAAGTAGTGGGACATTATGGAATTCCCCACAATGATCAATGATGATGACATTTTCTCTGGACCGAGAACACCAATGAACATCAGAGTGGGTAAGAGTCATCAACCGTTGTGACCACCTCAAGCCTTGTTCATTCTTCAAGACTGACTGGGGAAGGTGAGAAATAAACCACCTTGCTAGGAGAGGAGTACAACACATGAGAACACCTCTTTTCCTCATTGTTCATGTGTAAAATGAGTGTAGGATATCCCCAAGCAATGTAGGTATAGGATTCCGAGATATGAAAATCTTGACAGCATTCACATCTATAAGCCGATCAGGGTTTGGGAACAAGACCAACCCATAGATGAGAAGTGCTACAATCTCCTCAAAAGCTTGCAGATCTAGAGAATTCTAGCAGTCTTGTGCCTTCTCAAACAGAAACTTTGCCAAGAAACCCTTGACATCACTTCTGGTTTCCCAATGGCCTTTGATATCAGATGGTTTCAAGTGTAAGGCTCGAGCAACATCTTCAGGCTTTGGCTCTCTTTCCGTGCCGTTGTAGGGTAGTTGATGGAGAATAGGAATCCTCAGGAGTTGAGAAAATTCCTCCAAAGTAGGTACTAGTTGGTAATCAGGGAATGTGAAACAGTGGTGAAGGGGGTCAAAGAACTGGAAGAGGACTTTCACCATGTCTTCTTCAATGTTGGATTTGACCAAGTTGAGAAGTCTACCATGTGTTTCACTGAAGGGAGAATTCTCGGGAATCTTGGAAGTAAGCTCCTTGAGTTGAGGAGGGATTCTCACAAGGTTGACTTGAATTGTTTTCCTGCGAAGAGATTCCATGACCTACAAAACAAGAACAAAGATGAAGATCCAAACCCTTGAAATGGTTAGTGGATGCAAATGATGTTTCATGATGTTCATGATGTATGCACAAGCATATGTACAAGCAAATCACACAAGATCCTAGTTTCAGGCTTGCATGGGGTTTCATAGGTAAGTACCCTCTTGAAGTTAGTTGGCTCAACCTGTCCTATAAATAGTAACCAGGTTCTAAGGAGCTCAATATCACTGGATTATTTTCTGTGTTCATTGTTTTAATTTAGCCACTTTACTGGCGACCTAAATATTCCAAGAAAACAACCCTCAATGAGTGTAGTATCGAGTATCTACCAACTTCAGACTGCACCAAAGCCGGTCATCTCACTACCCTTAAAAAGGCCAAGTTGGTCAAGTAAAGGTTCTAAATGTCCATTAGTGCTTCATGACATCACTCAGCGGCCCCGTATTCTTTTTGATTAACTCAAAGGCTACCGGTACCCACAAATATGTCGCACTAATATAGATATTGCTTCAACCATGTCGGTATACCCCGCACAATTTCCACAACGTATTGCTATTTACCTATGAATGTTTCCCAAATCCGGGTAGAGGATTTCAAACCCAAACAATAGAACCAAATGTAAAGCAATCAAGGAAAACAAGATAGCATGCAAAGGTGATCTAAAACCCTAAGGTAACCCCACTTTTAGAATTGTCCCCAGCAGAGTCGCCAGTTCTGTGATACGGTAGGAGAACTGACTTGAGGTTTTGCGTTTGTGTTCGCAATTGTACGGTTTAGCAAGAGTCGCCACCGACTTTTTATTTTATCCAAAGGAAAGGTCAAAAAGCACAGGAAAGACCTTTGAGATGTTTTCTTGGTTTCGGGGGGTAGATTATGAAAAGGGAAGGTGCTAGCACCCTTTTCATCCATGGTTTTCCATGGGCTCTTAGTTACTTGTTTAGATCACTTGCTTTTGCTTTTCAATTGTTTGAAATGGTGCTTTGTGTGTGGTTTTTGAAAATGCTTTGAAAAAGAGGCCTTGTCTAGGAAACCTTTATAATGATCCTTGTTTGAATATATACAAAGGTGTTTGTCCGTTTGAAAAGATATTTCAATGTTTTGAAAGTTTGTTTTGAAATTGTGTCGTGATGTATGTTTGAAAGTAGCAAGGATGTTTTACAAGCTTTTGATCAAGTAACTAAGAGTTGTCTACCCTATTTTACTCAAATATCTTTCTTATGTTTTTAACCCTTTTGACAGTGTTATTTCACCATTGCATTTGGTGAATAACCTTGTGTTAGGATGTTAAACGGGACAGGCGCGGGTCATCGCATACAATCATTGAAAGCAACTTGTGAGATGCTCTAGCAATTTTGTAAGGGACAAGATCGTTTTATCAAAGGCAACATCGAGGGTCATCGAGGGACTACGATCTTTGTTTATCGAAGGGGTATTTGCTAGAGTGTCTCATATTTGAGGGACATGATTGCATTTTCCGAAGCAATAAGCGAGGTTACCCTAGAGGTGCAAGTGTGCATTGTATTTGTCATTTTCATGCATTTGGATTTTGTATTAGGTTATCTAGCGATTGATTTTAGATTTTCGCATACAAACCCTAATCTCTAGTCATGGCATATTTGAAAGCATAAAGTGCGAGAATTAAATTCTAAGCTATTAAAAAAGTATCCGGGGATGGGGGTACAATTATTTACAAATGGGGATGAATCTCACAAGGATAACAATGTCCAAATATTATGTGTTACAACCAAATCGAATTATCACAATTATAACAAATTATAAAATAAGGAAAATCAATAAATTATGAAATGCATGTGTAAATAAAAATCTATTCTAAAAAAGAAAGATGAAGTATTATTATTATTATTATTATTGTGTTTTATGAGTTATGTAAATAAAGGGTCTAAAGAAAAAAAACTATTTAAATTAATGTTTCTATTATTTTTTGTATTTTACTAATGTGTGTGAAAAGAAAAGAAACAAAAGGTGATTTAAAACAATTAAGGAAAATCAAGCTATTAGTATTATTACTAACTAAAAAAAACTGATTTAAGAAAAAGTTAACATTTGTTTAAAAAAGGAAGAAATGGGCTATGGGTTGAGGCTGGCCCAAAACAAGCATAAAAAACAAATGGACAGTGTAAAGGAGGGGGGTGCGCTGGCCAGATTATGATGGGCTCAGGAATTTTGGACAAACAGGCCCAGTGCAGAGTCTTTGTAAAATTTCTAGGGGTTTGACCTTTTTTAGGGTTTGTTGTTTTGATTAGGGTTTGGAAACCCCTTTACAGCGGCGCCACTTTCTCACTCTCTTCTTCATCTTTTCATCTTTCTCAAACAAAATCTGATATTCTTCCTAAACCTAGCTACCGGAGCGCCACCCTTTCTCACTCTCTATCTTCTTACAGTGGCCCACGACATTTGTTTGAACGGTATGATTTGTTTCCTTTTGGGTTTTACAGTTTTGTGTTTGTTTGCATGTTCATGTTACTTTGTTTTAATCCATGGTGTTTATGTGTTTGATATGCAGTAAAGGTTTGAGAAAATCATACCTTGAGAGATTTGTTTCTGGAAAATGGAGGAAGAGAGATTGGAGGGTGAGCCGGTGCTCCTTGGTGGCTTAGCGGTGCAAGGAGGGAAAGGATGATGTTTCGCTTCTGGTATCTCTTTTCTTGACTTGTTAATGATGAACTTGATTCTGAAACTTGTTGGTTTCTTGATTTTGTTGATGATGAACTTGATTTCTGAAACTTGTTGGTTGCTTGATTTTGTTGATGATGAACTTGATTCCGAAACTTGTTGGTTGCTTGATTTTGTTGATGATGAACTTGATTTCTGAAACTTGTTGGTTGCTTGATTTTGTTGATGATGAACTTGATTCTGAAATTGTGTTTGCTTTGCTTCTGAATCTCTCTTCCTTCTCTCTTGGAATGCTAATGATGATTTTCTAAAACTGTGCTTTTTTGTTGATGCTTGTTAATGATGATGATCTGAAGCTTGTGATTTTTTTCTCTACCTTGAGTATTGGTGATGATGGTTAAACTGGGTTTACAGTTTATGAAGTTTTGCAGTTTGTTTTGGCAAGTTGGTTATAGTTTGTGGTTTGTTTTGTTGGTTTTGGAATTGCTGGCCTGTTATGCAGGTTTTGTGGTTTCACAGTTTGGCCAAACAGTTTGGCAAGTTATGCAGATTGGTTGGCTTTGTGGTTTGAGCAGTTTGGTTTGTGGTTTGAGTTTGTTTGCATAGGCCTGGGCAAGTTGCAGTAGTTTGTTTCCCTGTTGTTAACTTTGGCAGGTTTTGTTATGTTTGATTTGCAGTTTGGAACTACAAGTTTGGCAAGGCTTGGCTATGCAGGTTTATGGTGTTTTGAGCAAGCTTGTGGTCTGTTTAGTTTGTGGTTTATGGTGTTTTTGCTGGACTGTGTTTTGTTATGCAGGTTTAGGCTGTTTTGTAACTTGGGCAGGTTTTGAGCTAGCTTGTGGTTTTTTCACAAAGTGTTTTATGCTTCTTTTTTTCTACTGTTATGCAGTTTGATAGTTTTATATCCCTTTGCTATTTGACTTGTGACAACTTGCTCCTTTTGCCAAACTGTCAAACCTCACCCAAGGTGATAACTTTTCCTCTTTCTCTCTCTATGAAAACAAGCATTTTTGCTTTGTTTATTATATTTCTGAAAAATTGCCTCTGGAAAATGATGACAGCTTTTTGACAAGCTTTGACTTGTCTAGTGGGTTACCTCCTGCTGTTTTACTTGTGCCTGCTGTATTTCTGTTTCCATGCTGCATTGCTACATTTATCCAATTTTTCTTGTAACTTGGTTTTGGGCTATTTGTTTTGTAGCTGAATTTGGGACTTTGCTTGCTGTTGCATTGTATATTTGTTTGACATATGCTTTGGCAGTTTTGGCGCCTGTTTGCCCTTTTGAATTTTGTAACTCAGTTTGGTTTGGCTGCCATGTTTAGTTTTCTTAGTTTGACAGTTTGGTTTGCAATGCAGTACAATGGGTGCCCATCATGTTTGAATTTTGGCGCCTTGGTTTGCCTTGTATATTCACTTTGTAACTCAGTATGCTTGCATTTCTTCAATTGGTATTTTTAATTTTCTCTTTGTGAACCAAGAAGAGCAATCTTCTTGTGATTTGCAGAGAGAAAAATAAAACGTGATGAAAATAAGCATTCTGATTCCAGACGGCCAATTTTAATGATGACTTTGTTCTTTCTTTTCTATTTGAAAATTCTTGTACTAATTTTCTTTTCCTTTATCTTTTGCAGGTGAGCCCCAATTGGACGATAGAGGAAGCAAAAAAACCTTGAGCATGGGGCAATGGAGTTTAGGCTTTAGACTTAGATTTAATTTCCATTTATCGTAAACAATTATTATTTTAAATACTATAAGTTGTAAACTTACAATACTCAAATAATTTTGTAACAACATTTGAAATGAATAAAAAGTCTTTATCTATTGTCACATATCTTGCCATTCTTCCTTGCACCTTTACTTAATTATCTAAGTTTTCTCAAAAATCAAAAATAATTGAAATTGCATTCCAACAATTCTAATCCCGATCAATTAAATATCAAATAATCCAAAACTATGCAGTTTCGTAACTTTGCAACAGCATTCCAATTACATACGCATTGTATAGTTAAACAAGCAAGCATTCCATTAAACGACAAACCTTTCATTCCATTAACAAGCAGATGCCTTAATATTCCAAATAAAAGTCTCAGCTCTTATCCCAGATAATCAGGCTTTGAGAACAATCAGTTAACCTTTTAGCAAACTTTGAAAAAGTGTGAAAACAATGTAACAGTAAACTGAATTTCCGTGGATTCAATTTCTTATGAGAAATGAGAGAAAACCTGATTCTTGATTTACTGCCAAAGAAAAGTCTGTTTGATCGATTCCTGGGCCAATCTTAAAAATCAGAGAAAACCCTAGGGTTGTGATTTCTTGTGAAAAAGGAAGGGCAAATTTTGGGGAACAACTCATGGTAGCTAGCGCGTCCGCTAACTGATTCTCCTCTCTTGGGAAATGTTCAAAGGTTATCTCCTCGAAGTATGGGAGCAACGTCAGTACATACTCTTTATAAGGTATAAGATTCGGGTGCTTCGTATCCCACTCGCCTTTGATCTGACTTATCACCAGGGCAGAATCTCTGAATACACTTAAGAACTTAATCCTCAGGTCAATAGCAGCTCGAAGACCCATGATACACGCTTCATACTCCGCCATATTGTTGGTGCAGTTAAAACATAATCGGGCGATAAACGAAGTATGAAAGCCCTCAGGAGATATAATTACAGCACCAATGCCATTACCCAATGCCTTTGAATCTCCATCAAAATACATAGACCATCGGGATCCCTCCTCGGGTCCTTCATCCGGTCCAGGTTCTTCGCAGCCGGTTACCAACATGATATTCTCATCCAGGAACTCGAAATTCATAGACTGGTAGTCATCCACAGCCTGATGCGCCAAATGATCTGCCAATACACTCCCCTTGATTGCTTTTTGGGTTGTGTATTGGATGTCGTACTTGGTTAAGATCATCTGCCATCTTGCTATCCTTCCGGAGAGAGCGGGCTTCTCGAAAATATATTTGATTGGATCCATCTTTGATATCAACAAGGTGGTGTGAGTCAGCATATACTGTCTCAGCCGGCGAGCAGCCCATGCCAAAGCGCAACAAGTTTTCTTGAGCAATGAGTATCAGGTCTCACAGTCTGTAAACTTTTTGCTAAGGTAGTAAAATGGCGTGCTCTTTTTGGCCAGATTCGTCATGTTTCCCCAGCACGCACCCCATTGAATTGTCTAGCACTGTCAAGTATAATATCAAAGGTCTTCCTTCAACTGGAGGCATCAAAATTGGTGGTTCTTGAAGGTATTTTTTGATTCTTTCAAAAGCAGTCTGGCACTCATCATTCCACTTTACCACTTGATCTTTCTTCAGCAGCTTAAAGATTGGCTCACAAGTAGTAGTCAAATATGAAATGAACCTGGCGATGTAATTCAAGCGTCCCAAGAAACCTCTAACTTCTTTCTCTGTGCGGGGTGCCGACATCTCTTGTATGGCCTTTACCTTTGCAGGGTCCACCTAAATACCTTTGTCACTGACAACAAAACCCAAAAGCTTACCAGACCTTACCCCGAAGGTACACTTATTCAGATTCAACCTCAGCTTGTACGCCTTCAACCTGTCAAACAGTTTTTGGAGATGATCAAGATGCTCCTCTTCAGTATGGGACCTGGCTATCATATCATCAACATAAACCTCGATCTCGTGGTGAATCATATCGTGGAACAAAGCGACCATGGCGTGCTGATAAGTTGCCCCAGCATTCTTCAACCCAAAAGGCATTACCTTGTAACAGAAGGTGCCCCATTGTGTAACGAAGGTTGTCTTCTCCATGTCTTCAAGAGCCATCTTGATCTGGTTGTATCCAGAGAAACCATCCATGAAGGAGAAGATCTTGTGTTGCACGGTGTTGTCTACTAGAACATCAATGTGAGGAAGCGGGAAGTCATCCTTGGGGCTTGCCCTGTTCAGATCTCTATAGTCCACGCACATCCGTACCTTACCGTCCTTCTTAGGTACCGGAACGACGTTGGCAACCCACTGCAGATAAGAAGTGACAGCTAAGAATCCTGCATCAAACTGTTTCATGACCTCTGCCTTGATTTTCTTTGACATTTTAGGGCGCATACAACGAACCTTCTGTTTTACTGGAGGGAAGTCTTCTTTAGTCGGTAGGCGATGTACCACAATATCAGTGTCCAAACCAGGCATGTCTTCATAGGACCAGGAAAAGATCTCAACGTAGCCGTATAGCATCTATATTAACCGTTGTTTGACACTAGGCTCCAGATTCGCACCTATCTTAACCTCTTTCCTGTCTTCCTCTGTACCCAAATTCACTGACTCAACTGGCTCTTCATGAGGTTGTATGGCCCTTTCTTCCCGCTGTAACAGTTTATCAAGTTCTCCAGGCACCTCACAATCATCCTCACCTTCGTCACTGGCTTGGTTGATCGGAATTTTGAAGTCATAACTGGCAGTAGCAGAGTTGTTATCAATGGGATCCAAAGTGGATATGGATCTGCATTATGATATGTGAGTGTGTGTAAGAGAATAGCTGTTTTGATAAAGTGAGAGACAGAAAAGAAAAAAAAAGAGCGCAAAATTTGTATGCAAGAAACGTCCAATGCTTTATTAATGATATATGAAATGACAAGTAATAAGCCCTCACAAGCAAAGCCAAGGTGCCTCGGGAAAGGCACCGGGCCGTAAAGTTTCAAACTGTTTATTAAAAATCTTAAAACAAAAGTCAATTACTGTGGAATAAAAGAAACATGTATGAAGTCCTTCATCGTCCAATTGTTCGGTCCACCGTTGGCTGTTAGGTAGATCCAGTTGTCGATGTCTGAATCTTCTTCACTGTCCTCAATTGCATTAACTCCCTGATTGCTAATGTGCAGAGGAGGTCTTCCAATTCGTGCGTGCCTAACAGCCCTTTGAGCCCCTGTAGTAAAGCCCAAACCAAATTTGTCAGTCTTGTGAGTGAAATCAGGGAGCTGACCCAAATTGGTACACCCACCTCCTTTAACTATAGCCTTGGCATCCATGAGAGAAGCCATCTTCAGCGGAGGTTTATTGGTAGTAACTTTAGTTGACGCTAAAGTCTGAGGGACCTCTTCGAGGTTCTGACAAGGTGTTTCTATGAATTCCCCGTCCATCTCCATGTAGCTGAAGGAATTGAGATGACTCACCATATACTCTTCTTCACCTTGCACTGTGACAATCTTCCCCTTCACTGGGTACTTCAGCATTTTATGGAGTGTGGAAGTAACTGCCCCAGCCTTATGAATCTAAGGACGACCCAGTAAGCAAGAATACGATGGTCTAATATCCATTACGTAGAAGGTGGACCCAAAAGTCTGAGAACCCACTTTAACAGGGATGTCCACCTCCCCATGCGCCATTCTTTTTGATCCATCAAAAGCCCTTACCACAATGTTACTCGTCTTTAGAAACAAACCTTCATAATCCAGACGGTCTAACGCTTTCTTTGGCAGAACATTCAGTGAGGACCCGATATCTACCAGCACATGGGCCATAGTGGTTCCCCTGCACTCGATCGAGACATGCAGAGCATCATTATGACTTCTTACTTTCGGTGTCAGATCCGCATCTGAGAAACCTAGCCCATTGTCAACAGTCAGGCTAGCCACGCAATGTTTGAACTGATCTACTGAAGTTTCCTGCGGCACATGCGTAGTCTTGAGAAATGCAATCAAAGCCTTCACATGGGCTTAAAAATACAACAACAGGGACAACATGGAGATCTTTGACGGGGTTTTCCCCAGCTGTTCGACCACATTGTAGTCGCTCTTCTTGATAATCTTCAGTATTTCCTCTATTTCTTGTTTAGAGGCTTCCACAACGATTTTCTTAGGTGCCTCCGTCTGGGCAGGCTCACCTATAATTTCCTTGCCCCGAGTCCCAGATGGCACAGCAGAGGGGGTGATAACTGGAGTAAGAATAGGAATAGTAGCAGGTGTAATAATTGGAGTAGGAACATGAGAAATGTCAGGAGTGCTGGTTGGAGCAGTAGTTGGAATAATAGTAGGCTTGGTGATAGTCTTCGGGGAAATCTCGGGAGAGAAGACCCTTCCACTTCGGGTAATTTACTAGTCCCGACAATATTACTGACATCAATATCAGCTTCTTCATTCTTCCGCTCTTGCTTAATACCATGATAATACACGTCAGCACCGTAATGCCAGGGGATAGCTTTATCTGAGGTGTACGGGATGGGACTAGGAACAATGATTATTAACAGATAAATTCTTGGAACAGGTGTAATCCTAACAGGTTTTCTCGAGGAAACCTTGGAAGGATTGGCGGAAATGGTTATAATGGCAACGTCTTTAGTGGGAACAATGGGGATCACAGTGTTCTCGAACAAAATCTCTTTATTATCCATCAGGCGCTGAACACCTGACTTCAACAAACGGCAACCAGTAGGTATAATTGAACACATGTGACAACCTTCACCACAACCTGGAAATAAACTGGCCAACAACAAATTCTTCTTAACAGTCATAAGAGGAGTGGAAATTTCTTCAACAGAGGTCACAAACAAATCAGTGTCAACAACATTAACTCCACGACCATGTTTGGGCATGGGAGCAGTTATAACATTCGGCTTTTCTGAAGCATCAAACTCTATCTCCTTGGCTTCGAGCAAATCTTGTACTTTGTTCCTCAGGGCCCAATAATCATTTGTATCATGGCTCAGACTCTCAGAATGGTAGGCGCACCACGCGCTGGGATTGTATCTGGGAGAAGTACTGTTTGGATTCTTGGGAGCCTCTCTCAAGGTTGCCAAGTTGGATTTTAACAGATGAGGCAGAATTTCAGCCAAAGTCATGTTGATGCGGGTAAACGTCCATTGTGGTCTCTCCACCCTTTGTTGATTGTTGCATTGTGGAGCAACTGCGGGTCTTGGTATCACTACAGCATTTACCGTTTGACGGTGTTCATATCTATTTTTGCCCCTCGGGCTATGGACTGCACTGGCTTCCTTCTTACCAGTGAAAGGCTTCTTTACTGAACTCGAAGAGGCATCCTTTTGTATTTTACCACTTCGAATGCTAGCCTCCACTCTTTCTCCAGTCAAAATTAACTCAATGAAACCGAATGACGAGCTGCCGATCAAGTGATTGAAAAACGGACCAGATAGCGTCCCTAGAAACATGTCAACCAACTCCCTATCAAACAATGGGGGTTGGACTCTTCCATCCAAGTCTCTCCACTTTTGAGCATAGTCTTTAAAACCTTCACCTGCACCTATGGACATACCCTGAATCTGAGTATGAGTAGGGGCAAGGTCGGCGTTATACTGATACTACTTGTAGAAAGTAGCAGCAAGATCTTCCCAGTTTCGGACACTGGCCCCCTACAACTGATAGAACCATTCAAGCCGGGTCCCTGACAGACTATCTTGAAAGAAATGCACCCACAAATTTCTATCAGCGGTGTGGGGTTGAATTTTCCTGACATACGAGCGGAGATGGAGTTTTGGGCAGGACACCCCATCATATTTGGCGAAAACCAGAGCTTTGAACTTATGAGGGATGACCACTTCTGATACCAGTCCCAGTTCTCCGAAATCCAAAATAGGTATTTTCTGAATTTCCATAGCGCTCAGACGGTCTTCTAGATGCTTGTACCTATCCTTAGCAGGAGGATATTTCTCATCATCGTAATCCGTACCGTTATCAGAAACTGCAGGACTAGGGTCCTTTGCCCTTTCTTGGTTCTCCCCGTCCTTGGTTGAGGAGGTCAGATCAGCTGGTTGTCTCAACCTTTCTCCGAATCTTCTACCCATATTCAGAATTCCGACCTTCTTCTTCTTCTTCTCTTTCAGAATGAGGGTCTTCAGATCCTCTTTCCCTTTAGCCAGACTTATGAACATCTATTAGAATTGGGCGTTCTGTGCCTGAAGATCTTTGATGGCTTGATCGTAAGACATTGCTGCTGAAATAATCAGCGACGAAGATGAGAAACCTGTAGTGGTACCTGTAATGATGTGTATGATAATGGGATGCACATGTAATGATTTCAAAGACTTTGGGAAATTTAAATTTGCAAACCAAAAATAAACAAAACTTTATTAGCTTAAACTTTGAAAGGTTCAACAATGCCTTTAAGGCGTTTACAAAGAAGTAAATAAAACAAATATAAAACTAGAAAAAGCAAAATCAAAAGTCCCATGGATGCTTCCTCTTTGTGCTGATGTAGTCATTGATCACTCTTTCTTCCTCGATCTGCCTGGTGAGCTTCAAAATCTTCCTTTCTTGCTCATGGAACTTCTCCCGGTAAGTATCCCGCTCATTCTTCAGCTGAATCCAAGACCTCTGTAACTCCCCAGGATTAGTAGGCATGTAAGGATAGAGAACCGTGTAAGGAATGCCTTCTTGTTAGTGGGTTCCATAATCACTGGTAATACGGCCTCATAAGGCATCCCAAGCTTCTGGGCACGAGCTCAGATCCACTGGAGGCAAGGCTGCATAGGAAGGGAAGTCTTTGGTCCTAACTCTTCAGGATCAGATCTGTTCACCATGCCCCAAGCTCGTATAAACCTCCGGAGATGCTCCTTAACGTCCTCCTTATAGTCAAATACAATCTCCTCAAGAAGTAACTCATGGGGACCATCTCTTTGAGCACGACAAAATTGTCGCAAAGCCAGACAAGGATTGTAGGTTATACCCCCTCTAATTCCAAGCAATGGGACATTAGGTATCCCCCACAACGGTCAATAACAGCAGTGTCTTCCATAGCCCGGGAACGCCAAAGAATATATGTATGGGCAAGTGACATTATTCTATACGACCAACCCAAACCTTCTTCGTTCTTCAGCACAGACTTAGGAAGGTGAGAAATAAACCACCTCGACAGTAATGCCATGTAGCACATTAGAGTCCCCCTTCTCTTCATAGTACGGGTGTGGAGGGCATGCAAGATATCTCCAAGCAAGATAGGCACAAGGTTGCGAGAAAGGAAAATCTTGACAGCATTCACATCTACAAAGGAGTCCGGATTAGGGAAGAGAACCAAACCATAGATAAGAAGAGCCAAGATATCTTCAAAAGCCTAAAAATCCAAATCATCCCAGAATAGTTGATCCTGGTCTATCAGAAACTTGGCCAGAAAACCTTCGACCCCACTTCGAGTTTCCCAATTGGATACCACATCATCCCGTTTCAAGTGCAAAGCTAAGGCAATGTCTTCTGGCCTGGGAACTTCTTCCATACCTGTGAAGGGTACCTGTTCAAGGATGGATATACCCAATAGATGAGAGAACTCTTCCAAGGTGGGTACTAGATGGTAATCTGGAAAGGTGAAGCAATGATGCACGGGATCGAAGAACTGAAATAGTACGCTCATCATTTGTTCATCAAGGTTTGAAGTAACCAGGCTGAGAAGCTGACCGTGTCTCTTAATGAACATAGAAGTCTTAGAAACTCTTGAGGCTAGCTCTTTAAGTTGGGTAGGTATTTGCACAAAGTTGACTCGGATGGTATTTCTGCGCATGGAAGCCATGATCTGCAAAACAGAACAAAGATAAATTCCCTTGGTCTTTGAAATGGTTAGTGTAATGAAGCATGAATGCCATGTTATGATGCATGATGTCATGATAAACCACAGGTATAGCAGACAACAGGTATTGCAAACACAGTCAAATCACACAAAACCCTTAGGTTTAAGGCTTGCATGAGGTCAAAGGTAATACCCTCTTGACGTTAAGTTCGTTCAAACTTGTCCTAGAAAAGTAACCGGGTTCTAGAGGATCTCAATATCACTGACCATCCTCCATCAGTCATGGTTTCAGCTCACGCAATCTTTTCTTGCGGCCAGAACTATCTCGAGAGTATGGTCTTAATGAGTGTAGCATCGAGTATCAACCAGTTCTCAGATCTACACCGAGGCCGGCTATCTCACTACTTTCTAATGGCCAAGTTGGAAGATTAAAGGTTCTAAGGTCAGTTAATGCTTAACGACACCACGCAGCGGCCCCGTATTCTCCTTGTTTCTCCACAAGGGATACCGGTACCAACCAATGTGCCACATCAATGTAGCTACTGCTTCAACCATATCGGTCTACGCCGTACAGTTCCCTCACAGTCTATTGCTACTTACCTAAAAGGTATTCCCCAGATCCGGGTGTAGGATCTATAGTAACCCCAAACAAAACCCTTAAAACTAAAGCAAACAAAGCAATCAAGAGAAGCAAATATGAAGAACTAGATCCTAAGGTGTACCCCACTTATATATTTTCCCCAGCAGAGTCGCCAGTTCTGTGATACGGTGGCAGAACCGACTGTTAATACTGGTTTGCGTTTTTTGTTCGCAAAATGTCGCGGTAAGCAAGAGTCGCAACCGACTTTTATTTTATCCAATCAGGAAAAGGAAAAAGAACAGAAAAAACCTTTTTCGAGATGTTTCTGAGTACGGGGGGTAGATTATAGAAATGGAAGGTGTTAGCATCCTTTCTATCAGTGGTTTTCCACAGGCTCTTAGGTACTTTCTCATCTTTTTAAAATTGCTTGTGTATGTGCTTTGTTTTTGAAAAGTTTGACTTCGTGATAACCCTTGTATCAGTCCTCAAAGGTGTGACAAAGTTGTTTTGAAAGTTTGTTTAAAAAGTGTAAGTGTGAAAAGTTTTGATTTGAGAAAATACCTACTAGCATCCACCTACTCGAAAAAAGGATCGTTTCTATTCTTGTTTCCTTTAGACAACGCTATCCTACTATTAAGAAATAGGTAGCACCGTCGTTGGAGTTGTAAGGGTCAATTCGAAAAGGATGTACGACCACTAAAGCAATGTTAGGACGTATTAGTAATAACCCTAGAGTCTTAAGATCATATTCGAGGCAACATTTCTGAGGCAATATTTCCGAGGCAACATTTCTGAGGCAACATTCGAATGGGACGTTTTGATCTTTTTTGGACTGTAGGGAAACCACTAAGACACCCTATGCTTGATGGTCGTTTACCGAAGGCAACCAAAGTGAGAGTATACCCTAAGAGTGATATGTGTGAGTGATTTGTTTTCAGTTATTTATCTTTGCACATTAGGGTTTTCTAACTGTATTAATTTGTCATGCATTCCTGTTATACAATCCTGTTAGCATACATGTAGACAGTTAAATATTTGTGGGAATTGAAAATGCGAGGAAGTAAATCTACGCTATTACAAGGCTTCGGGGAGGGGGATTAATTACATAGCCAAAAACCCGAGAATTTAAATAGTAAATAAAGCCCTAAATTAAACTATTACAAACTGTGATACGGTGGGAAGAACTGACTGTTTTTGAAATGCTGGTTTGTGTTTTGCGTTTGTGTTCGCAAAATGTCGCGGTAAGCAAGATTCGCCATCGTCTTTTATTTTATCCAACAAGGAAAGGAAAAAAGCACAGAAAAATTCCTTTTTTTTTGAGATATTTTTGAGTACGGGGGGTAGATTATAGAAAGGGAAGTTATTAGCACCCTTTTTATCCGTAGTTATCTACGGGCTCTTAGGTACTTGTTCATCATTTTCAAAAATGTTTTCTTTGTGCTTGTGGGTTTTGAAAAGTTTTGTTTTTAACTTTGATTTAACTCTTGCTTCTGTCTTCAAGAGTATAATGAAGTGTTTTTTGAAAACTTGTTTTGTAAAAGAGTGTAAGTGTGAAAAAGGTTTTATTTTGGATGAGAAAGTATCTAAGAACTAATCTACCTACTCGAAAAAGGAATCGTTCTATGTTTGTTTCCTTTAGACAATGCTATCCCACTATTAGTGAGTAGGTAGCGCCGTCGTTGGAGTTTGAGGGTCAATTCGAAAGAAGGACGTACGGCCACTAAAGCAATGTTAGGACATTTTAGCGGTAACCCTAATGTCTTAGATCATTTATCCGAGGCAATGATATCCGAGGCAACCTTTTCGATGCAACTTATGATCTTTTAGACAAGAGGGCGACCTCTAAAACAACCAATACTCAATGACCGTTTACAAAGACAACCAAGTGGGGGTGTATCCTAGGAGTGCGCATGTGCGAGTGTGTTGATTTCAGATTATTTTTATCTTTGCACATGTTTAGGGTGATCTAACTGTTTTAAGATTAGACATTCATTCTTGTCATGCAAACCCTATTATCAAACATCTAGCAGTTGGATATTTACAGAAATTAAAGGTGCAGAAATTAAACTAAATTATTACAAGGCGTCGAGTTTTTACATCGCCAAAGACAACCCTTTGAAATTTAAAAGCGGAAAAATAAATGTCCTAATTAATTATTACAATCCAGGAGCAGATACAATAATTGGATAAATAAAAAAAATAAAGCGCGCGGTGCGACATTAAATCGGATGCGAAATTAGGGTTTTGACACTTTTAATTAAAAGAAAATATTTTTGGTTGTTTTTATTTCTTTTTAAGAAAAGAAATTAATCCTAAAATAAAAAGCTAAATTAATTATTAAATAAATTAATTAATGAAAAATAATTAATGACATATTTTTGGAGTTTTTGTTAATTTAGGAAAGAAAATAAAATAATTAAATTAATGTTAAAACCTATTAATTATAATTGATTTTATTTATTTGCAAAAATAAATCAAAGTTACCTAATTAACCAACCTAATTAATTAATTAATATTTATTAATGAAAAAAAATAAAGTTCTGAAATTTAATTGGGTAAAAAATATTTTTTGTGATTTTTTGATAAAAAGAAATTATTCTATAGGTTAGTGATTAATTAAAAATAATTAAATGAAAATAAATAAAATATAGAAAGATAGAGGAATGGGCCTGATTTTTGAGGGTGTCAATAGCAATTTTCTGGCCCATTTGTGAAGATCCAATTGACTTTTGTGATCCCCTGCGTATGCATTGACTTGGCCTTTTGGTACACCTTCAATGCTGGCCACCAGATCTGGCCATTTGGCGTGCTGGATGGTGAGTGTCCATGGTGGGCGCTTGGCTTGAGTGTGCACATGATTTCTTGTAAATAAACAAGAAAATGGCAAATTGCTGGAGGCAGGGATCGAACCCCTGACCTCCAGCCTTTGAATCCTTATGCGCTGACGTGGTTACCACTAGGCTGCTTGCTTCTGTTTGTTAACATGTTACAAAACAATAATAATATAAAAAAAGCAAACACAATAATGGATTTTCGTGCGAAATTCAAACAACCCAGTATGGGGGTGACAGCGCATCATCTCCTTCCTCTGCACCGTGGCTAAAACTCAAAGGGGCTATACCCGCGGACAGATGTCCGTCACTACAAACCAAGCATCCTTAAAATCTCGTACAGGCCATGGAAATGGATTCTAGCACAAGGGTTGAGTTCGTCTCATCCTCCTGAATGCAACCATGCCCATTACTAGGGCCAATTATTCCTGAAAACAAAAACCCTAAAAAACTCCAAGAAACCCTAACAATGATGATTCACGATATAAGTCACATAAATGAAATTGGCTAATGTAAAAAACTTGCAAATGATATGGTGATCACGAATATGTAATTATTTTACATTATAGATGCAAGAATAGTGTTAATCGATTTCAAGAACATAGAGGTTCTGTAAATGACTTACAGTGCACTGGAGGGCTCGAAAACGCCTGGTTTTGATTGGTTTAGGTTGTGGAGACTGCCAGGAAGAGATTGAGACAAGTATTAAGCCTTGAATCTGCCTCTAGGAGTGATTTCGAACTCACACTTTTTGCTTGATTTTTCAGTTTTTGTTCTGACTTTATGCTTGATCTCTAACCCTGATTTTTGTCTGCCTCGCCTCCTTATGTATTGTACAATGCATTAGGGTTGCAAACTCAGTCCAAATCTCTCTATTTCAATGCTTTTGATTTGATTTGATTTGCTTCCTTAAATCTTTCCAAAATTGGTTCCTTTGCAATCTTTTTGTACACAATTGCCTTGATACGAGTTTGGAATGGTACTAGCTATCCAATGAAACCTGAAATCATCAAAAGATCTTTGGTTTTCAATATTTTTTATTTAATTTGATTTAATTTGGAATAATTCAAATAAAAACCAAATTAAATAATAAAAATATGATATGGAAACATGGCCAAGGCTAGAGCACGTGGGCTATAATTCCAACTCAAAACAAGTGAAAAAGAGTGGGCCCATTTGGCAAAATTTGAAGTTTTGGGGATAGTTGATGTTTGCCAATTTTGCAAAAAAGTCCAACTTCAACAATGCATAACTTCCTCAATTTTGACTCTTTGGAGGTGTTCTTGGACTTTTTAGAAATCTTGAGGTGTCCTCTAGTCAACCCTTTTGGTCTCATCTAATTTTGATATTCCATGCTCATGTATGAAGCTTTGAAAAAAAGGTGTTTTTGTTGACTTTTCAAAATGACCTATAATGTCCAAATTCATAACTTCTTGTGAGTGCATATTTTGATCTTGGGAGATGAATATGGATTGTAGGAAATTGCATCCTCTTAAAAATGAGATTTGGATGGGTCATTTCTCATGAAGTATGAGAAAGTTATGCTTGGTCAAACTTGAGTTGACTTTTCCTGTAAAACCCTAATTTAGCAACTTTTGAATCTTGATGAATTATGAGAAATCCTTGATGAATCATGATCAAACATTGATAAAATGATGAAATATACTTCAAAATGAGGATGTTGACCAAAAATATTGATGTTTGACTGTATGTGGGTCACAGTTGACTTTTGCCCTAGCATAGTCGATTTTTGGATCTTTGAGCAATTGACTGAGCAAACTTTCTCTGCAAGGCTTGAAACTTGACATGGATGATCTTGTGAACATATTAGGACATTGGTGAGAACTTGGGGTCACTTGGACTCAAGGATCTTGATGCAATGTGAAACCCTATTTTGGGGTAGACTGCCTTAGGAGAGAGCTTATCTGGCCAACCCTTGGACTACCTTGAGCAACTTGGAGATCTTTCTTTAAATGTTTTGAGAAATATGGGAGGGCAAATTTTGGGGTACAACAGCTGCCTGTGTTCAATATTCTTAAACCTGAGGATGCAGATTGGCTTTCGTGCCTTTCGTAATCCGAAGGTGGAAGTGGATTGAACACTAGAGTGCCCAGAAATTTGCACTCGCATGAAGTGGTAATTGTCTTGTGATGCCGGAAATGGGCTTACAGATGCCATTTGGAGGAGTGTCGATCACATAAGATATTCCTTAGCGAGAGCTTTTATACCTGTTGTTGAGGAAAATTCGGCTGGGGAAGGCTGGTCTTTGTTGAGAGAAGTAGAATTTTTAGGAGCTTTGTCGTCCGTTATTTTGCTGGTGAGTCGTCTCTGTTGATATTTAGGAACTTCAATCATCCGTACTCAACTGAGGGAACAACTTTTGTTGAGATTTAGGAGCTCGTCTGTAATTCAAATACTTTGCTGAGATTTAGGAGCTAGTCCGTAATTCAACTGACTTTGTCGAGATTTAGGAGCTTGTCCGTAATTTAACTGATTTTGTCGAGATTTAGGAGCTTGTCCGTAATTCAACTTATTTTGTCGAGATTTAGGAGCTTGTCCGTAATTCAACTGATTTTGTCGAGTTTTAGGAGCTTGTCCATAATTCAACTGATTTTGTCGAGATTTAGGAGTATGTCCGTAATTCAACTGAGAAAATAACTTCGCTGAGATTTACGGGCTTTCCCGTAATTCAACTGGGAAAATAACTTCGCTGAGATTTAGGAACTCGTCCGTAATTCAACTACTTTGCTGAGATTTAGGAGCTAGTCTGTAATTCAACCGGGGGAGTATTTATGCTGAGATTTAGGAACATCGTCTGTAATTCAACTATTATGCTGAGATTTAGGAGCTTGTCTGTAATTCAACTAAGCAACCATCTGTTGAGATTTAAGAACTCGTCCATAATTCAACTGAGGAAACATCTCTGCTGAGATTTAGGAACTCGTCCGTAATTCAACCGAGGAACATATCTATCGAGATTTAGGAACATCGTCCATAATTCAACTGAGGTAATATCGGTCGAGATTTAGGAACTTGTCCGTAATTCGACTGAGGTAGAAGCTTCATGGCTTGAACTTTATGAGAATTTAACCGTATCGTTCCTGAAAGATAAAGGTTAGTTGTATGTAATGCATGATATGTATAGGGCAATGATGTTCTCAAAATAAATGAGATTGTGTCGTATGATGTGTATGCATGTCATGATGTATGAAAATGTGATGTTTTGAGCTGGGGAAAATAAATCCCAAATCGCTGCTGGAGAAAAGAATTGAATTCTTCGCTTCCACTAGAGATAATGGATGAAGATGTTCGTGAGAATAAACCTGCAGGAGAGGATAACTCCGCTGGGGAATAAACTGATAGGGAGATTACTCTGTGGGGAAGAGATGATCTATTGAAGATTCCATTGATAAATTCAGCTGGGGATGAATTACCGCTGCTGGTGATAATGAACCTTGTTGGGGATTGAATTCCTGTTTGGTGAAAGGAAAGAACTCTGTTGAGAATGATTTTCCAGTTGCGATTTTACTGGGGATAGCCCTTTTAGACTTCACTGGGGATGATCTTCCGGAGTCTACTGGGGATGATTCTTCAAACTCCACTGGGGATATCTTTATACTCCGCTGGGGGATGATAAGACTTTTCAGTGCTGATGGTAGATAAACTCTGCTTTGGGAGAATATTACCGATTCATTCACAGTTGCGAGTCTCAGCTGGGAAGAGCTAACACCACTGTCTTTCTCTTACTCCGCGGGGAATGAATGTACTTCCAATCGTTTCCTCCAGCTAGATCTATCCCTATACTTGGTGGACAGAGCAACTGTATGGCTTGGACACTTCTCGTCTGCCCCTATTTCTGATATTACAAAGTAATCGTCTTTTGTTTCACGTGTAAATTTTTATAAGCAGCAATCAATGTCAAATGCATATATCAAAAATGAACATTGGACGTTCTCGCAAAACAAAACAGAGAAAGAGAAACCAATTTGAAATTTATTTGTGAAAATAACTTGTATTGATTTTGAAATTTGGCCTGTAAATAGGCGTCTTTTGTACAAGAGGCTGACGTCCTAGTAAGAGAACGCCGCCGAACAATAGAGTTTATATAATTTGTGAAAAACAAAGAAAAACAGCTATGTGAACAATCCTGCTGGGTTCCAACTCTACTATTGCCTTTATGTCCTTAAGCATCTCATCACTTTGCTACTTGGTTGAAGGTAGATCAGATTGATTAGCACCGTCCGAGCTTGATAGTCGATACCGAAGTCTGGTTGCAAGGTGATCAATGAGACATAGTGTTACGCTTTAATCCCTAATTTTTGCCTGGACCACCCTTTAGGGTTTTCAGTCCACCGGGATACCCTTTTTTCCCAAGCCTCCTTTTCAGGTTTTTGACTTGCCGGGTGTACAGATTTTTTTCATTTTCATCCCTTATTTTTGCCCGAACCCTTTTGGTTCGCCGGGAAGCCCTTATTTTTGCCTAGGCCAGTCAACCTAGCGGGTCTTTGATTATGTGTAGTATTTTTTCACTATGTCTGCATTGACGGGGTGAGGAAGGTCGTCACTGTTGTACCCCAAAATTTTCCCTCTCATTTTATCAATATTTCCCCTCACAAGACTCTTTGAACTCCAGACAGGATTAGGGTTTGCTCTGCTCAAGACATCTCCTTGCACTGTTGACCTAAATTAGGGTTTGAGTTTGCACAGGGATTTTTGGACTTTCAATGCTCAAAGTGAATTTCATACTTCATGTTGGACTTATAAGATTGCCTCTACCAAGTTTCAAGCTTTGAATCAAATTTTTGCCCAGTCAATTGGACAGTTGACCTAGAAATCAGCTGTATTGGGGAAAAAGTCAACTGTGGCCAATTTACAGTCAAACCTTACAATTTTTGATCCACATCAACATTATAGACTCATATGAACCATTTGATCAAGTTTGGACCACAACTCCTCAAGAAATTTGATCAGATCATCAAAAGGGTAAAATGGTCATTTTTAGGGTTTTGACTGTATAAGGGCAATTTCTGATTTTTCACCTAGCCAATGGCAAATTGGGTTCAAGTATGGATTCAAGGACTCAATGGCATCATCTTGACCTATTCACAAGGTTCAAAAGATCTCAAATGCATTGGATTGACAGATGAACTTTCCAATCAACTGATCAAAAATTGACTGTACATTGAAAAGTCATACTTTGACTTTTTGGTCAAAATCAAGTGCCAAGGGTGTCATTTTTCATCAAGATGAGTCAAAACACGAAACTTGTTCATCAATAAACCCAATTTGGCAAATTAGGGTTTAAGATTGAAAAATTTCATAACTTAGAATTTTTAAGTTATGAATTTTTCTTAATTTTTCCCAACTTTGCCCAACATTTTCATCATGATGCAATTGGATTCAAACAAAACTTCCAACATGAAAGTTATAGTACTCCATAAAATCTACAACTTTTATTCACAAAGTTTTCCAAAAATAAGCTTGGATATCAAGCTATGATTTTTGGAACAAGGGTCCATGAAACTTTTAACTTAGTGAAATTTTGCCCTAGTTTAGGCAGGATTTTGACCTATCTTCTTGGCAATTTTTCACCTAGTTCCACTTGGTATATCAAAATGCATTTCAAAGATGGATTGTAGAGAATGTTATAAGATTTCTAAAATGTCCAAGAACTCTCCAAAATCATTTGTGGTTAGGGAGAATCGAAAGCTTGAAGTTGGCAAAAACTCACTTTTGATCCATGGCATATTCATATTGATACAAGTTGCAAACTCTAATCAGCCTTGTTTGTACCTGATTACAGGTCTCAAAATCCTTCCATACTCAATAATTAAATTCAAATTCATTGGTATAAGGCTTTGTTTTGGTCATGGGAGGATTACACAAAGAATTAACCCTAAAATAGCAAAAAGGCAACATTGCCATTTTTGTCAAAATTGCTTTATGTCAAACCACATCTCTTGAGCCTTGAACAAGATCTAGTACAGCACACAATATCCACCAATTGAGGGGGCCAATATCACAAAGTACCAACTGATAGATAGCCTTTATAGGCCTGTCTTGCATCATGGCTTGCTTTTGCTTAAAATACAAGAAATTTGTCAAATACACTAGAACTTACACATCTGTTAGAACCAACTCTTGCAAGCATTTGAGACAAGTTTCACACATCCCCTTGAGCCAGAAATACGAGCCTTTAAGTCCTTAAGCTTTCCAAAACACAAAATCACCCTCCATTGGCAAAACAGGGCACTCCCTACAGTTTGACTTCCATAGAAAAAACCCCTCGTGCGTTTTGCCTCAAACTTGTTCAAACACATTCCACATAACCTATCCAAGCTATCCCAACCATTGAAGAGTGAATGTAACTCCCTTTACAAGGTTTGCCATTTCTGTTTTCAGCTTGTGCTGGTTGAGTTCTACAAGCTTGTTCAAGATCATTCAAGGCAAGCTAGGCATTAGGGAAGGTCAGGGGAAGTTCAAGCAAGCTCCCAAACATCTCAGGCCTCACTGAAAAGTTCCACATTGCCATACACGAAGTCAACTGAAACAGGTTTTTGTCAACTTCCTATCTCTCTATTTAGGAATCATTAGGCTTAGGTTTGTGAATAAAATATGTAGTATTCATGGCCATGAAGCTGTACATATGCTCAGTTTTCATTTAAGTTAAGCGTGTTAAGAGAATTTGATTCATGAAATTCCTGAAAAAATTAGGTTAGGATTTAGGGCCAGAGAAATTCTCTCTGGTCTTAGAGAGTTAGAATGAGTTCTTTACATGGTTGGATTCGTCTTGAAAAATGCTACAACTTTGATGTTATGAGTTTTTGCATTAGGGCACGTATGCAGGTTCTCCATGTTTGAATCAGGCGTGTGCGTTCTTTGACAAAGGTTGAAGATGAAGTCAGTGGGCTGGGCTTGGTTTTGGCCTTGTTTTTTACACCCCCCTCATTACTGACTGCACCCCCTGGCCCATTTCTTCATATTTTTTATATTTTTTGTATTTATTTTCATTTCTGATTTTATTTTATTATTTTCTAAAACATAAAAAATACCAAAAATATTTTTATAAAATTTCACATTTATTTTTATATTTTTATTTTATTTTTCTAACATGAAAATAATTATCAAATAGTATATATTTTTATTTTACTTAATGAGAATTTGAAAATAAAACATAAAAAATATTATACCTTTATTTTTTTTTATCATTTATACTTAAATAATATTTTTTTAAATATATTTTTATTTTGTATATATTTTATTTTATTTTATTTTATCATACATGAATAAAACAATTAATATACATTTACTTTCTTAAAAGAAACTAGGGTTTTTACCCTCATTAAAAATAATATTTTTTATTATATTTTCATTTTTTGACATTTTTACATATTTCATTTATTTTTATTTTTATTGTATATAATATATATTCATATATACTTTCTTAAAAGAAAATTAGGGTTTTTACCCTTAATAAAAAAATATAGAATCTTTTATTTCTTTTTTATATATACCTTAAATATTTTTTACATACATAAAAAATAAACAAAAAACATTTTTTTTTGCATATTCATAATATTTTGTATATTCATTTAATTGACTATTTAAATACTTGTCCATTTATTTACTTGTACCATTTATTCAATTTGGATGTAATAGTAAATATTAGGGTTTTAATTTCTTGCAAAATAATCCCCTATTCAAAAATTGTACCCCCCTTCCCATATCAAATGTTGTAATAATATAGATTTATTTTACGCATTTTGTGCTTTCAAATATGCCATGTTAGAGATTAGGGTTTGTATGCAAAAATCCAAAATCAAACAAATAGCTTGACTAATACAAAGACAAAAAGCATGTAAATTGACAACACAATGCACACTTGCACTCCTAGGGTTTCATCCACTTGTTGCCTTAAAATAGTCTTGTTATGCATGTTGAGTATCTTGGCAAAACAAAAATAAAACAAAAGATCATAGTCCCTCGATGACGCTATCTTGGTTGCCTATACAAAAAATGATCTAGTCCCTCAAAAATTGCCAAAGATACTTAACACAATTTCTATCATGGTCAATACGATGACCCGCACCTGTCCCGTTTAACATCCTAATACAAGGTTGTTTACCAAATGCAATGGTAAAACAACACTGTCATAAGGGTTAAAAATATGTAGGAAAGATCTTTGAGTAAAATAGGGTAGACAACTCTTAGTTACTTGATCAAAACTTGCAAAAAAAACATCCTTGCTATTTTCAAACACACCTCACAACACAATTTCAAAACTTTTCCCAAAAGCAAACTTTCAAACAATCAAACATTGAAACATCTTTCCAAAAGACAATACACCTTTGTATACATTAAAACAAGAATCATTACAAAGGTTGCCACAACGATGGCCTCTTTTCAAAACATTTTCAAAACCATACACAAAAGCACCATTTCAAACAATTGGAAAAGCAAAGCAAGTGATCTAAACAAGTAACTAAGAGCCCATGGATAACCATGGATGAAAAGGGTGCTTGCACCTTCCCTTTTCATAATCTACCCCCCGAACCCAAGAAAACATCTCAAAGGTCTTTCCTGTACTTTTTGACCTTTCCTTTGGATAAAATAAAAAGTCGGTGGCGACTCTTGCTAAACCGAAACATTTGCGAACACAAACGCAAAACCTTAAGTCAGTTCTCCCACCGTATCACAGTCACCATCCATGGTGGTTAGAATTATCGCTCCTCCTGAGAAAATGTTTTTAACCACAAATGGCCCTTCGTAAGTAGGGGTCCATTTTCCCCTGGGATCACCTTGAGGTAATATGATGCGCTTGATCACCAGATCCCCAACTTGATACTCTTGTCGTTTAACTTTCTTGTTAAATGCCTTGATCATCCGCTATTGATACGTTTGACCATGACAAATAGCAGTAAGTCTCTTTTCGTTGATTAAGTTCATCTGATCAAGCCGGGTCTGAATCCAGTCATCTTCGCTCAAACCTGCATCCTTCATAATCCAAAGAGAGGGTATTTGAACTTCAATGGGTAAGACGACTTCCATGCCATAAACCAAGGAATAGGGTGTTGCCCCTGTTGACGTCCGCGCTGAGGTACGGTGCCCATGAAGAGCAAACTGTAACATCTCGTGCCAATCTTTGTATGTCACCGTCATCTTCTACACAATCTTCTTAATGTTCTTATTAGCCGCTTCTACAGCCCCATTCATCTTCGGCCGGTAAGGAGAAGAGTTGTGATGATGTATCTTAAACTGTTTGCAGAGTTCAGTGATCATCTTATTGTTGAGATTTGTACCATTGTCCGTAATGATCCTCTCTGGTACACCATATCGACAAATCAGATTGTGCCGAATGAGCCGTTCCACGATGTTCTTGGTTACAGTAGCAAAGGAAGCTGCTTCAACCCACTTCGTAAAGTAATCAATAGCTACTAGGATGAAACGATGCCTGTTGGATGCCGTAGGTCTGATCTCGCCGATCATGTCGATGCCCCACATTGTAAAAGGCCAAGGAGCTGTCAAGACGTTCAGAGGAACTGGAGGTATGTGCACCTTATCAGCATAAACTTGGCACTTATGACAGGTCCAAGAATGCTGATAATAGTCGGCTTCCATAGTAGACCAATAATCTCCTGCCCGTAGGATTTTCTTTTCCATGGTATGTCCACTGGAATGAGTTCCGAAAGTACCTTCATGTAACTCCACCATAATCTTTTCTGCTTCGTTCTTATCCAAACATCGCAGTAAGGTTGAATCATGGTTACGCTTGTAAAGAATGCCATTGCTGATGAAGAACTTCGCCGCGAACCTCCTCAGAAACTTTTTATCATTAACAGATGCACCCTCAGGGTATTCTTTGGCCTCAAGATACCTTTTTACCTCGTGAAACCAGGGTTTATCTGTTACCTCTTCAGTCTCAATGTCGCAACAATGTGAAGGTTCGTCCAATCTCTCAATGGTAATCTGGGGAGCTTCATTGTCCCATCTGACCTTGAACATAGAAGACATTGTAGCTAACGCGTCCGCCAACTGATTCTCCTCTCTAGGGAAGTGTGCAAAGGTTATCTCCTCGAAGTGTGGAAGCAACGTCAATACATACTCCTTGTAAGGAATAAGATTAGGGTGTTTCGTATCCCACTCGCCTTTGATCTGACTGATCATGAGAGCGGAATCCCCGAAAACACTTTGAAACTTAATCCTTAGGTCCATAGCTGCTCGAAGACCCATGATGCACGCTTCATACTCTGCCATATTGTTGGTGCAGTTGAAACATAGTCGGGCGGTGAATGGAGTATGAGAGCCTTTAGGAGATATGATCACAGCGCGAATGCCATTACCCAAAGCGTTTGAAGCTCCATCAAAGTACATAGACAATCGGGATCCCTCCTCAGGTCCTTCATCCGGTCCAGGTGTTTCACAGTCAGTTACCAACATGATGTTCTCATCAGGGAATTCAAAGTTCATAGACTGGTAATCATCCACCGCCTGATGTGCCAAATGATCTGCCAACACACTTCCCTTGATTGCTTTCTGGGTCGTGTATTGGATGTCATACTCAGTCAAGATCATCTGCCATCTTGCTATTCTTCCGGACAAGGCAGGCTTTTCGAAGATATACTTGATTGGATCCATCTTTGATATCAATAGAGTAATGTGAGTCAGCATATACTATCTCAGCTGGTGAGCAGACCATGCCAAAGCGTAGCAAGTTTTCTCAAGCAACGAGTATCGGGTCTCGCAGTCGGTAAAATTTTTGCTAAGGTAGTAAATAGCATGATCTTTTCGGCCATACTCGTCATGCTGCCCCAGCACGCACCCTATTGAATTGTCGAGTACTGTCAAGTATAAGATTAAAGGTCTCCCTTCAACTTGAGGCATCAGAATAAGAGGCTCTTGGAGATACTCTTTAATCCTTTCGAAAGTGGCCTGACATTCATCATTCCATCTTACCACTTGATCTTTCTTCAATAACTTGAAGATTGGCTCACAAGTAGCAGTTAAGTGTGATATGAATTGGGAAATATAGTTCAAACGTCCCAGAAAGCCTCTGACTTCTTTTTCTGTTCGGGGAGCTGACATTTCCTGTATAGCCTTCACCTTTGCAGGATCCACTTGAATACCTTTATCACTTACGACGAAACCCAGCAGCTTACCAGACCTCACCCCGAAGGTGCACTTGTTCGGGTTTAACCTTAGCTTGTACAACTTCAACCTGTCAAATAGCTTCTGAAGATTGTCAAGATGTTCTTCCTCGGCCTGGGATCTTGCAATCATATCGTTAACATATACCTCAATCTCATGATGAATCATGTCGTGGAACAAAGCGACCATGGCGCGCTTATACGTTGCCCCAGCATTCCTCAATCCGAAAGGCATGACCTTGTAGAAAAAGGTACCCCATTGAGTAACAAAGGTTGTCTTCTCCATGTCTTTGGGAGCCATTTTAATCTAATTATAACCGGAGAAACCATCCATAAAGGAAAAGACCTTATGTTGTGCGGTGTTGTCAACCAGAACGTCGATATGAGGCAGAGGGAAATCATCCTTGGGGCTCGCCCTGTTCAGATCCCTATAGTAAACACACATTCGAACCTTACCATCCTTCTTCGACACCGGAACCATGTTGGCCACCCACTGTGGGTAAGAAGTAACTGCTAGAAAACTGACATCAAACTGTTTCATAACTTCGGCCTTGATTTTCTTAGACATCTTCGGGCGCATTCAACGGACTTTATGTTTCACTGGAGGACAGTCTTCCTTGGTAGGCAAGCGGTGAACCAAGATATCGGTATCCAACCCAGGCATATCTTCATAAGACCAGGCAAAGTCTCCACGTAGTCACGCAACATCTAAATCAACTGTTGCTTAACACTGGATTCCAGATTTGCACCAATCTTGACCTCTTTCTTGTCTTCCTCTGTACCCAGATTTACTGTTTCCACTGGCTCTTCATGTGGCTGTATAGCCCTCTCTTCCTGGAGCAACAATCTAGCAAGTTCACCAGGCACTTCGCAATCATCCTCACCTTCGTCCTCGACTTGGTTGATTGGACTTTCGAAGTCTTAATTGGCAGTAGCAGAGTCATTATCAGTGGGATCCAGAGTGGATGTAGACCTGTATATGTGAGTGTGTGTAAAATAGATGTTTTGCAAGATAAAAAGAAAAACAAAGAGCGCAAAATTTGAAATGCAAGAAAATGTCCAATGCTTTTATTAATGATATATGGAAATGACACACATAAAGCCCTCACAAACAAGGCCACGGTGTCTCGGGTAAGGCACCGGGCTGTAAAGTTTAAAATTGTTTGTTACAAATTCAAAACAAAAGTCTCATTACTGGGTAATAAAAGAAATTGGCACAAATTCCTTTGTCGTCCAATTGCTTAGTCCGTAGTCGGTGGTCGGGTAGATCCAACTGTCAAACTCAGATTCTTCATCATCATCTTCAATGGCATTCACTCCCGAATTGCTGATAAATAGGGGAGGTCCTCCGATCCGTGCACGCCGAACAACCCTTTGAGCTTCTGCAGTGAAACCCAAACCAAACTTGTTAGTCTTATGTGCAAAGTCAAGGAGTTGGCCCCAATTCGCACACCCACCTTTCTCAATAACAGCCCGGGCATCCTTGAGGGAAGCCATCTTCATTGGAGGATCTTCAGCAACAGTTTCAGTCGATGCCAGCGTCTGGGGGACTTCTTCAAAATGTTGACACGGGGTTTCAATGAACTCCCCGTCCATCTCCACATACCAGAAAGAGTTGAGGTGGCTCACCATGTACTCCTCTTCTCCTCGTACTGTAACGATTTCCCCTTTACTGGGTATTTCAGCATCTGGTGGAGCGTAGAAGTTACTGCCCCAGCCTTGTGAATCCATGGGCGACCCAGCAAACAAGAATAAGATGTATGAATGTCCATCACATAGAATGTAGACACGAAAATATGAGAACCAACCTTAACTGAAATATCCACCTCTCCATGTACCATCCTCTTGGACCCATCAAAGGCCCTAACCACAATGTTACTCGGCTTCAGCATCAATCCTTCACAGTCTAACCGGTCTAAAGCTTTCTTAGGTAAAACGTTCAACGAGGATCCAGTATCCACCAACACGTGAGCTAGAGTAGTGCCCATGCACTCAATGGAGATATGCAGGGCGTCATTGTGATTCTTCCCCTTGGCAGTCAAGTCTGCGTCGGAGAAACCCAAACCGTTATCTGCTGTCAAACTAGCCACACAGTCTTTGAACGGGTCAATAGATGTTTCCTGCGGCACATGCGCAGTCTTCAGGAAAGCGATCAGAGCCTTAGCACGGGCCTCTGAACACAACAATAAAGACAACATAGAGATCTTCGACGGGGTTTTCCCCAGCTGTTCGACTACATTGTAGTCGCTTTTCTTGATGATCTTTAAAATTTCCTTTATCTCCTGTCTAGAGGCTTCAACAGTAATCTTCCTCGGTACCTCCATCCGGGAAAGCTCACTGGTGATCCCTTTGCCACGAGTATCGGATGACTCGGCAACATGGGTAAGGATTGGAACATGAACAGGGACAGTAGAAGGCGTACTGGAAGGTGAAATAACAACAGGCTTCCGAACAGTTGGTGGAGAGATCTCAGGGGAGAAAAGTCTTTCGCCCTGGGTGACTTTACTAGATCTAACAATATTGCTGACGTCAGTATCAACCTCTTCGTCTTTCAAGTCTTGTTTAATCCCGTGATAGTACACATCGGCCCCATAGTGCCATGGGACAACCTTATTCGACGTGTAAGGGATAGGTCCAGGAACAGTAATGATCAATGGAGCGATTCTCGGAATAAATGTAATTTTAACAGGCTTTCTCGAGGAAGCCTTGGAAAAATTGGCAAAAATGGTGATTATAGAAACTTCTTCAACAGGAACCAAAGGAACAACAGTTTCCTCGAACAAGATTTCTTTATTATCCATCAGGCGTTGGATACCTGACTTTAAAAGATGGCAACCGGTAGGTAGGACGGAACACAGATGGCAACCTTCACCACAACCCGGAAATAAACCGGCTAACAGAAGGTTCTTCTTCACAGTCATCAATGGAGTAGCAATGTATTCTACAGAAGTCACAAACACATCATCATCCACATCATTTACTCCATGATTTGGCATAGGAGCAGTCATAACATTAGGCTTTTCTGGCGCTTCGAACTCAATCTTCTTAGCGCCAATTAGATCCTGTACCTTATTCTTCAAGGCCCAACAATTATTAGTATCATGCATCGGGCTGTCAGAGTGATAAGCACAGCGGGCGTTTGGATTGTACAGCGGTGAGGTGGTGTTGGGATTCTTTGGGGCTTCCCTCGGAATCACCAAGTTAGTCTTCAACAACTGCGGCAAAATTTGAGATAAAGTCATGCTAAGTAGAGTAAATTGTCTTTGAGGCCTCTCTGCCCTTGGCTGAGTGTTACGTTGTGTGGCAACAGTTGGTCTTGAAATAACCACCGCATTAACTGCCTGGCGGCGCTCGGGTCAACTTTGGTTCCTAGAGCTGTAAACTGCACTAGACTCCTTCTTAAATGGCTTCTTCTCGGTACTTGACGAAGCACCTTTCTGTAACTTGCCGCTCTTAATACCGGCTTCAACTCTCTCCCCAGTCATAATTAACTCGGTAAAACCAAAAGATGAACTCCTAATCAGATGATTAAAATACGGACCAAACAAAGTCCCCAGAAACATATCTACTAACTCCCTATCAGCCAAAGGGGCTTATACTCTTCCAGCAAGGTCCCTCCATTTCTGAGCGTAATCTTTAAAACCTTCGCTCGCACCCATAGACATACCATGAAGTTGGGTACGCGTAGGAGCAAGGTCGGCATTATATTGGTACTGCTTGTAAAAAGCAGCAGCAAGGTCCTCCCAGTTACGGATGCTAGCTCCTTCCAGTTGATAGAACCATTCATGTTGAGTCCTTGAAAGACTATCTTGAAAGCAATGAATCCAGAGGTTCCTGTCAGTGGTATATGGTTGAATCTTTCTAACATACGAACGGAGGTGTAGCTTTGGGCAGGAGACCCCGTCGTATTTAGAAAAGACTGGTGCTTAGAACTTGTGGGGAATCACCACTCCAGATGCCAAAACTAACTCTCCAAAATCCAGCCCAGGTATCTTCTGGATCTCTATCGCGCTTAAACGGTCTTCAAGTTGCTTATACCTGTCCTCATCCGGAGGATACTGGTCTTCATCAAAGTCAGTCTCGTTGTTAGAAACCACAGGGCTAGGAGCCCTCCTTTCTTCCCGATTCTCTCCCCCTCCAGATGAGTGAGACAAATCAACTTCCTCTCGCAACCTGTTTCCAAACCTGTGACCCATGTTCAGGAGGACTGTCTTCTTTTTCTTCTTCTTCTTCTTCTTCTTCTTCTTCTTCTTCTTATCCTTCAAAATAAGAGTCTTCAGATCTTTCTTCCCCTTGGCCAGGTTCATGAACATTTCCTGGAATTGAGCGTTCTGAGCTTGTCGAGCCTTAATAGCTTGATCAGTGGATGTTTCAGCAGACATGATGCTGAAATAAACAACGAAGAAGATAAGAAACCTGTAATGGGTACCTGTGATGAGGTGCATGGAAATGGAATGCATATGATATGATTTCATAGACTTTGGGAGATTCAAATTTGTAAACCAAAAGGAAACACACTTTTATTAGATTAAAAACTTGAAACAATGTTTGACAAATGCCTTTAAGGCGTTACAAAAAGAAATACTAAAAAGTAAATCAAAACTAGAAATAAAAAAATACATCAGCGCTCCCATGGTCGTTTTCCTCCTGTGCTAACATAGTCGTTGAGGACCTTCTCATTCTTCAGCTTCCTTGTAAGCTTTAGGATCTTTCGCTCCTGCTCGTGATACTTTTCTCTGTAAGTATCCCGTTCTTCTCTCAACTGCATCCAAGACCTCTTTAATGCCCCAATGTCAGTAAGCATGTGTGGATGGAGGAAAGTATTAGGAGCCCCTTCTTCATCAGCATTCTCAACAATTACCGGTAAGACAACTTCGTACGGCATTCCCAGCTTTTGGGCACGAGCCCGAACCCACCAGAGATACGGTTCCATCGGAAGAGAAGTCTTCGCTCCTAACTCATATGGATCAGACCTGTTAACCCTATTCCAAGCTCGTATGAACCTGCGGCGATGTCCCTCACTATCCCCTTGGAAGTCAAAGACAATGCTCGGAATCAACAACTCATGATGACCGTCCTTTCTAGCTCGCCCAAACTATCGCAAGGCCAGACAAGGATTATAGGTGATTCCTCCTCTAATTCCAAGTAGTGGCACATTGGGGTATTCCCCACAACGATCAATAACAGCTACTTCTTCCTTGTCTTTAGTGCTCCAGATAATGTCCGTGTGAGCAAGGGACATAATTCTGTAGGCCCGTCCCATACCTTCCTTGTTCTTCAAGAAAAATTTGGGGAGGTGAGAAATAAACCACGTCGCCAGCAATTGTGCACAACACATAAGGGTTCCCCGTTTCCGAGTAGTACGTGCATAAAGAGCGTGCAGAATGTCACCTAAGAGAGTGGGCACCGGATTATGGTACATGAAGATCTTCACTGCGTTCACGTCGAAGAAAGAATCTGAATTAGGGAATAAAACCATACCATATATGAGAAGAGCCAGGATATCTTCGAACGCTTGAAAATCCAAACTGTCCCAAAACTGATTAGCCTGATCAACCAAGAACTTAGCTAAGAAGCCTTTTGTCCCACTCCGGGTCTCCCAGTTAGACATTACCTCAGCCTTTGTCAGATGTTGGGCTGTAGCAACATCTTCTGGCCTAAGTGCTTTCTCCCAACCTGTAAATGGCGTCTGCTCTAGAATATAAACACCAAGCAAATTAGAGAACTCCTCCAAAGTAGGGACCAACTGATAGTCCGGGAAGGTGAAGCAGTGGTGTAACGGGTCAAAGAACTGGAACAAAACACTCAACATCTTCTCATCCATCTTGGAAGTGACCAAACCCAGGAGGTGACCATATCTTCTGACAAAGGAGGAAGTATCAGGGACCTTTGCAACCAAATCTCTAAGCTGAGTAGGAATCTGTACAAAGCTGATCCGAATAGTGTTTCTATGCATAGAGGCCATGACCTAGAAAACATAACAAAGATGAATCCCCTCTGTCTTTGAAATGGGTTAGTCTGATGCAAGATGCATGCAATGTCATGATGCATGATGTTATAATATAAACACACCACAAGTATTCACAGATAGCAAACATGGTAAGGGCAAGCAAGTCACACAGTAGCCCTTAAATTTCAGGCTGGCATGGAGTTCAAGTACTACCCTCTTTCAGTTTAGTTGGTTCAACCTATCCTAGTAATAGTAACCGGGTTCTAGAGGATGTCAATATCACTGACCACCCTCGATCGGTCATAATTCCAGTTTAGCAACCTTTTCTTGCGGTCGGAATCATCGCGAGAGTTTGGTCTCAATGAGTGTAGCATACTGCTACTTTTCTACGACCAAGTTGGTCAATTATAGGTTCTAAGGTCAGTTGGTTCTTAATGACCCCTTAGCAGACCCATATTCTCCTTGTTCCTCCACAAGGGATATCGGTTCAAACTAAAGTGCCACACCAACGTAGCTACTGCTTCAACCGAATCGGTCTACGCCGTACAGCTCCCTCACAGTCTATTGCTACTTACCTAAAAGGTATCCCCCAGACCCGGGTTAGGATCTATAGTAACTCTGATTCAAACCCACAAAGATAAAGCATACAAATCAAGCAATTGAAAACATTATGATGAACTAATCCTAAGGTACACGCCACTTATATAATCCCCAGCAGAGTCGCCAGTTCTGTGATACAGTGGGAAGAACTAACTGTTTTTGGAATGCTGGTTTGCGTTTTGCGTTTGTATTCGCAAAATTTCGTGGTAAGCAAGAGTCGCCACCGTCTTTTATTTTATCCAACAAGGAAAGGAAAAAAGCATAGAAAAATTCCTTTTTTTTGAGATATTTTTGAGTACGGGGGGTAGATTATAGAAAGGGAAGGTATTAGCATCCTTTCTATCCGTAGTTATCTACGGGCTCTTAGGTACTTGCTCATCATTTTCAAAAATGTCTTCTTTGTGCTTGTGGGTTTTGAAAAGTTTTGTTTTTAACTTCGATTTAACTCTTGCCTCTGTCTTCAAGAGTGTAATGAAGTGTTTTTTGAAAACTTGTTTTGTAAAAGAGTGTAAGTGTGAAAAAGGTTTTGTTTTGGATGAGCAAGTATCTAAGAACTAATCTACCTACTCGAAAAAGGAATCGTTCTATGTTTGTTTCCTTTAGACAATGCTATCCCACTATTAGTGAGTAGGTAGCACCGTCGTTGGAGTTTGAGGGTCAATTCGAAAGAGGGACGTACGGTCACTAAAGCAATGTTAGGACATTTTAGCGATAACCCTAATGTCTTAGATCATTTATCCGAGGCAATGATATCCGAGGCAACTTATGATCTTTTAGACAAGAGGGTGACCTCTAAAACAACCTATACTCAATGACCGTTTACAAAGGCAACCAAGTGGGGTGTATCCTAGGAGTGCGCATGTGCGAATGTGTTGATTTCAGATTATTTTTATCTTTGCACATGTTTAGGGTGATCTAACTGTTTTAACATTAGACAGTCATTCTTGTCATGCAAACCCTATTATCAAACATCTAGTAGTTGGATATTTGCAGAAATTAAAGGTGCGGAAATTAAACTAAATTATTACAAGGCGTCGGGTTTTTACATCGCCAAAGACAACCCTTTGAAATTTAAAAGCGGAAAAATAAATGTCCTAATTAATTATTACAATCCGGGAGCAGATACAATAATTGGATAAATAAAAAAAATAAAGTGCACAGTGCGACATTAAATCGGATGTGAAATTAGGGTTTTGACCCTTTTAATTAAAAGAAAATATTTTTGGTTGTTTTTGTTTATTTTTAAGAAAAGAAATTAATCCTAAAATTAAAAGCTAAATTAATTATTAAATAAATTAATTAATGAAAAGTAATTAATGACATATTTTTGGATTTTTTGTTAATTTAGGAAAGAAAATAAAATAATTAAATTAATGTTAAAACCTATTAATTCTAATTGATTTTATTTATTTGCAAAAATAAATCAAAGTTACCTAATTAATCAACCTAATTAATTAATTAATATTTATTAATGAAAAAAAATAAAGTTCTGAAATTTAATTGGGTAAAAAATATTTTTTGTGATTTTTTGATAAAAAGAAATTATTCTATAGGTTAGTGATTAATTAAAAATAATTAAATGAAAATAAATAAAATATAGAAAGATAGAGGTATGGGCCTGATTTTTGAGGGTGTCAATAGCAATTTTCTGGCCCATTTGTGAAGATCAAATTGACTTTTGTGATCCCCTGCGTATGCATTGACTTGGCCTTTTGGTACACCTTCAATGCTGGCCACCATATCTGGCCATCTGGCGTGCTGGATAGTGAGTGTCCATGGTGAGCGCTTGGCTTGAGTGTGCACATGATTTCCTGTAAATAAACAAGAAAATGGAAAATTGCTGGAGGCAGGGATCGAACCCCTGACCTCCAGCCTTTGAATCCTTATGCGCTGACGTGGTTACCACTAGGCTTCTTGCTTCTGTTTGTTAACATGTTACAAAACAATAATAATATAAAAAAAGCAAACGCAATAATAGATTTTTGCGCGAAATTCAAACAACCCAGTAAGGGGGTGACAACGCATCATCTCCTTCCTCTGCACCGTGGCTAAAACTCAAAGGGGCTATACCCACGGACAGATGTCCGTCACTACAAACTAAGCATCCTTAAAATCTCGTACAGGCCATGGAAATGGATTCTAGCACAAGGGTTAAGTTCGTCTCATCCTCTTGAATGCAACCATGCCCATTACTAGGGCCAATTATTCCTGAAAACAAAAACCATAAAAAACTCCAAGAAACCCTAACAATGGTGATTCACGATATAAGTCACATAAATGAAATTGGCTAATGTAAAAAGCTTGCAAATGATATGGTGATCATGAATATGCAATTATTTTACATTATAGATGCAAGAATAGTGTTAATCGATTTCAAGAACATAACGGTTCTGTGAACGACTTACAGTGCACTAGAGGGCTCAAAAACGCCTGGTTTTGATTGGTTTAGGTTGTGGAGACTGCCGGGAAGAGATTGAGACAAGTAATAAGCCTTGAAACTGCCTCTAGGAGTGATTTCGAACTCACACTTTTTGCTTGATTTTTCAGTTTTTGTTCTGACTCTATGCTTGATCTCTAACCCTGATTTTTGTCTGCCTCACCTCCTTATGTATTGTACAATGCATTAGGGTTGCAAACTCAGTCCAAATCTCTCTCTTTCAATGCTTTGGATTTGATTTGATTTGCTTCCTTAAAGCTTTCCAAAATTGGTTCCTTTGCAATCTTTTTGTACACAATTTCCTTGATACGAGTTCGGAATGGTGCTAGCTGTCCAATGAAACCTGAAATCATCAAAAGATCTTTGGTTTTCAATATTTTTGATTTTATTTGATTTTATTTGATTTAATTTGGAATAATTCAAATAAAAACCAAATTAAATAATAAAAATATGATATGGACACATGGCCAAGGCTAGAGCACGTGGGCTATAATGCAAACTCAAAACAAGTGAAAAAGAATGGGCCCATTTGGCAAAATTTGAAGTTTTGGGGATAGTTGACGTTTGGCAATTTTGCAAAAAAGTCCAACTTCAATAATGCATAACTTCCTCAATTTTGACTCTTTAGAGGTGTTCTTGGACTTTTTAGAAAGCTTGAGATGTCCTATAATAAAACCTTTTGGTCTCATCTCATTTTTATATTCCATGCTCATGTATGAAGCTTTGACAAAAAAGGTGTTTTTGTTGACTTTTCAAAATAACCTATAATATCCAAATTCATAACTTCTTGTGAGTGCATATTTTGATCTTGGGAGCTGAAGATGGATTGTAGGAAATTGCATCTTCTTCAAAATGAGATTTTGATGGGTCATTTCTCATGAAGTATGAGAAAGTTATGCTTGGTCAAAGTTGAGTTGACTTTTCCTACAAAACCCTAATTTAGCAACTTTTGAATCTTGATGAATTATGAGCAATCCTTGATGAATAATGATCAACCCTTGATCAAATGATGAAATATACTTCAAAATGAGGATGTTGACCAAAAATCTTGAAGTTTGACTGTATGTGGGTCACAGTTGACTTTTGCCCTAGCACAGTCGATTTTTGGATCTTTGAGCAATTGACTGAGTAAACTTTCTCTGCAAGGCTTGAAACTTGACATGGATGATCTTGAAAACATATTAGGACATTGGTGAGCACTTGGGGTCACTTGGACTAAAGGATCTCGATGCAATGTGAAACCCTAGTTTGGGGTAGACTGCCTTAGGAGAGAGCTTATCTGGCCAACCCTTGGACTACCTTGAGCAACTTGGAGATCTTTCTTGAAATGTTTTGAGAAATATGGGAGGGCAAATTTTAGGGTTCAACACAAACCATGAACAGTTACAAAATATTGCCAAAATAATAATAAGCGTGCGGCGGATTAAATGCATGGTGATTAGGGTTTTGACCCTTGACTAAACCTAATTGCAATTGATTAAAAATATTTTTTGTCATGTTATGTTATTTGAGAAAATAATGCAATAATTGAATTAAAAGAAAATCCTAAGTTTTAATTAATTTTAAATTAAGAAAAATAAATTAATTCAATCTAAAAACCTATTTTTGTATTTTTTATTTATTTGAGAAAAAAAAGGAAAAAATTAAATCAAGAGTTAACCCAATTTTCTAATTGAATTTTAGTTGTGAAAGAAATTAAAGTTGTCCTAAATTAATTAAACTAATCAATTAAAACATTTATTAAGAAAAGCAAATCTTTTTTATTATCTTGATTGGTTGATTTTAAAATAAAATGATTTTTGTGTTGATTAAAAAAACAGAATAATTAAAGAAAAGAAATTAAAGAAAAATAATGGAAATAACCGAGTGGGCCTGCTGTCAGCAGATCTGGTTCTGGATGATGGGTCCAGAAGATGGTGACCCTCAGAAGATGGGGGGCGCTGTATCTGATCCTGGCTGGTGGATCAGAAGATGCTGCTCTTCAGAAGATAAGGTGCACTGGATTTGATTCTGGCTGATGGATCCAGAAGGTGATGCGCCGGATCTGGTCCTGGGTAGTGGATGAGAAGATGTTGCTCCTCAGAAGATGCACGTGCTGGATCTGGTGAAAATAAAGGAGAAAATACCAAAAGCTCACGCCTGGGCTTGAACCCAGAACAATGAGCTTCTGACTTCCTTCTTCTGACCAATTGCGCTGGACGTTAACTTGTTAATATAATAAAAACAAACAATATATCAGAAAAACAAGCTTCTGGCCAGAATAACGCGCCAAAATTTGAATCAGCCAATCAGGTTGTGACACAATGTTGTCTTCTTCCCTGGAACCGTCGTTTTAGGTTCTGAACCTTTACCTACAGACGTAGGCCTGTTGCTGCAACCTGTGTCATTCAAGAATCAAGCATATGCGATATAAATTCAATTGGGGACCATGGATCATCTGGGTTTGAAATTCTGATCGTCATGGTACCCATTATCCGGTCTAATTTCGCTTGAAAACCGAAACCCCAAATTGGAGCACGAAACCCTAACAATGGAAAAAGCTTATTCTTGCACTGTAACTCAAATCATACTATCCAGAAACATTGCAAACATGATGATGAATACAAATATGTAATTTAAACATGCCAAATATGCAAGAATTACAGTAATCAAATTTGGATATTTGTGCAAACCGTAAGAATGCTAGGTAGTGATTCTGGATGTTCAGATGCTTGCGAACGATTGAGAATGCTTCCTGAGACGTCCTGGTACAGGTTGCTGGCCTTGAATTATTCTCAAAGATCCTGTATCCTGAAATCAGAACGTCACTTTTTGTCAAGATTTTTGAGTTTTGTTCTTCTAGTCTCACGCCTCCAGCCTCCTTCTTTTGATCTGCCCAACTTTCTTATATAACCTAGAGTGAATAAGGTTAACAAACTTGGATTAAATCTTTGCATTTATCCAAGATTTGATTTGATTTTCAACGTATATGATATCTTTCTATTTTCAAGCCAATCATGCCTTTCTTGTACCAATTGCCATTGATATGATTTGATTCTGATAGGCTAGCACTATGAGCTTATGATTCTGTCCACAAATCCAATCAAAACAAATCTTTGCTATTATTTACCAATTATTTGATTTAATTCAATTTTTAATAAATAAAAAATCAAAATAAAATAAATAACAAAGAAAATAACATGTGAATGGACAATTTGGTCGTGGACCATGGTATATTTGAGGTGCAAGCATAAAAAGTTGGGCCCATTTAGCAAAAAATGCAAATTTGAGCACATTTGACTTTTGGTAATTTTGCAAAATTGGTCAACTTAGCCAATGCATAACTCTCTCCATTTTAACCCTAGAGAGGTGTTCTTGGACTTTTTATAAAGCTTAGGATGTACTATAAGCAAGCCTCTTGGTCTCATCTCAATTGAGTCTTCCATGTTCATGTATGAAGCTTTGACCCGAAAGGTGTTTTTGTTGACTTTTCAAAATGACCTATAATGTCAAAATTCATATCTTTTTGTGAGTGCATATTCTGAACCTGGAAGCTGAAGATAAATTGTAGGGAATTGCATCCTCTTCAAAATGAGATTTGGATGGGTCATTTCTGATAAAGTATGAGTAAGTTATGCTTGGTCAAAGTTGAGTTGATTTTCTTGTAAAACCCTAATTTAGCAACTTTTGGGTTTTGACGAATTGTGAGCAATCCTTGAGGAATCATGATCAACCCTTGATCAAATGATGAATAATACTTCAAAATGAGGATGTTGACCAAAAATATTAAAGTTTTACTATATGTGGGCCACAATTGACTTTTGACCTAGCATAGTTGATTTTCAGGCATTTGAGCAATTGACTGAGCAAACTTCATCTGCAAATCTTGAAACTTGAAATGGATGATCTTGAGAACATATTAAGACAATGGTGAGCATTTGAGACCTTTTTGGTTCACACATCTTTACGAAGATGGAAACCCTAATTTGAGACATACTGCCTTAGGAGAGAGTTTGTCTGGTCAACTCTTGAACTTCCTTGAGCAATTTGGGGACCTCACTTGCCATGTGTTGAGAAATATGGGAGGGAAAATTTTGGGGTACAACACTATCCTACATCCTGACATGCCCACCTCTCTTGAAGACCTACAAAGGGATTGGATACAACTCAAGGGGGAGCGAGATACTTTTGAAGCCCAATTCTACGCAAGCGAGAAGAAGGTTTTGGAACTCACTAAGCAACTTCATGAGGAGAGGAACTCGAATGCCTACATTGCACCGAAGAGGATGTGTACTACCTTTTTATCTTAAAGTTTTTGTATTATTTTGCCCAAGAAGGCATTGATGTACTCAAGCTTTAATCTATTAAATATAACATGTGCTTCCTTTTTGTCTAAAACAAATTTGAATCTTAAAACCCTTGAAATCATTGCATATGCATTTATCATTCATCATAACATAAACAGGTTTCTTGCAACAAGTATCCTCATCTCTCTAATATTTATTTCAGTGAGATGGATATCGAGCAAATGGTGAAAGACCTTCAAGCTCATAATGCACAGTTTCAACAATTGTTCTCAACTCTAGCCAAAGGACAAGAAGAGTTGAAGACCTTGCTGGTTGAGGAGAAGAAAAAGAAGACAAAGAAAATAACCGAAGTTCTAAACATGGGAAGAAGATTCCAAGGGAAAACAAGAAGGGCTTTAGACTTTGCAACGACATTTGGTGAAAAAGACAATCAAAAGGGGAAAGGAAAAGAAACAGTTATCCAGTCAGAGTCAGAAAAGGAAGAGGAAGAAGAAGACTATTCTGAAGAGCAATATCCTCCAGCCGATGACAAGTATAAGCATCTAGAAGAGCGGTTGAGCGCAATGGAAATCCAAAAAGTTCCTGGCTTGGACTTTGAGGAATTGGGTTTAGTGTCGGGGATTGTCATTCTCCAAAATTCAAAGCACCTGCGTTCGCCAAATATGACAGAGTTTCATGCCCTAAAATGCATCTCTGATCCTGTGTGAGGAAAATCCAGCCCCATACCACCGACAAATATTTATGGGTACATTTCTTCCAAGACAGTTTGTCTGGAACTCAACTTGATTGGTTTTATCAGTTAGAAAGAGCCAATGTTCATAACTGGGAAGATCTTACTGCAGCCTTTTACAAACAATACCAATACAACGCTGATCTTGTGCCTACCTGTACTCAACTCTAGAGTATGGCCATGGTTTCAAGTGAAGGCTTCAAGAACTATGCGCAAAAATGGAGAGACTTGGCTGGAAGAGTTCAACCTCCCCTATCTGAAAAAATTAATAGACATGTTTTTGGGCACCTTGTCTGGTCCCTTCTTCAATCACCTAATTCGCAGTTCATCGGCAGGTTTTACTGAACTGATATTGACCGGAGAAAGGGTAGAAGCCGGGATAAAAAGTTGAAAGATTCAAAAAGATGCATCCTCTGCTGCTGTAAGGAAGACATTTATCGGAAATAAAGAAGTGGTTGTTGTTTATCCTCAGAGAAATCAAGATAGGGCCGAACGCCGTCCAATGGTGGGGGCTGTTATGATTCCTAAACCTGCTCCTGATCAGCAAAGAAATAACCAGCCAAGGATGGAAAGACCAGTCAGACAATTCACCAGAATTAATATGACCCTATCTCAAGTATTGCCACATTTACTAAGATCCAACCTAATGACCTTGAAAGAAGCTCCAAAGAATCCTAACACAACATATCCTCACTGCCATCCTAATGCCCGCTGTGCACACCACTCTGAGAGTCCCGACCATGACAGTAATAATTGTTGGGCTCTAAAGAACAAAGTACAAGACCTCATCAAAGCCAAGGAGATTGAATTCGACGCGCCCGAAAAGCCAAATGTCATTTCTGCCCCTATGCCCAAACACAGCCATAATGCCAATGCCATCGAGGAAGATATGTTTGTTACTTCAATTAATGAACTTATGACCCCACTCCTGATTGTCAAAAAGAATTTATTTTTTGCCGGTGTATTCCCAGGTTGCGATAAAGGCTGTCATTTCTGTTTGTCCTCACCAACCAATTATCCTTTGTTGAAAGTAAGGGTTCAATGCCTAATAGATAACAAGGAAATTTTGTTTGAGAAGACTTCTATTCAACCTGTTCCTTTTAATGATGTTTCCATCATTACCATTTCCGCCAATTCTTCCAGGGTCTCCACCAAAAGACCCGTTAGAATTACATCAGTTCCAAAAGCAACTCCTTTGATAATTACAATGCCTGGACCAGTCCCGTATTTGTCAGACAAAACCATACCATGGAATTATGGAGGGGACGTCTACTACCACGGTATCAAGCAAGACTGGCCAGCTACCGAAGATTCAAGCTCTGAGAAGGATGACTCCAATATAAGTAACATTGCCAGGACTAGCAAGATTACCCAAAGCGGGAGGATATTCTCTCAAGAAATTGCTCCCCCAAAAGCACTTTCTGGACCCGTAATCATTCATGTTGTTGTTGCTCCTCCGAAGGCTACTCTCAGTCCCACAATCATCTCCACCAACGCTCCAATTGACAAAGTTGTTACAATCCCTGCTATCACTCCTACTGACATTCCTACTGCCGAGTTCATCGAGACTTGAGGTAAAAGTATTCTGATTGAGCCTGTCCGGATGAAGACACAATCATTGGCTATCCCTGAGACCTCCCGGAAAGAGATGGAGGAAATTTTAAAAATCATAAAAATAAGCGACTATGATGTAGTTAAGCAATTGGGGCAAACTCCATCCAAAATTTCCATGCTGGCTTTACTACTATGTTCCAAGGCGCATGCAAAAGCCTTGGTAAAATTCCTGAAAACTGCCCATGTACCCCAAGAAACATCTGTTGATCAGTTCGAAGACTGCGTAGCCAGCTTGACGGCAGATAATGGTCTAGGTTTTTCAGATGCTGATTTAACGCCAAGAGGAAGGAAGCATAATGAAGCATTGCACGTCTCATTTGAATGTAGGGGCACAACCTTGGCTCATGTTTTGGTGGACACTGGCTCATCTCTGAATGTATTGCCTAAAAAAGCTCTTGATAGACTTGACTGTGAGGGATTGACATTGAAGCCAAGCAACATAGTAGTGAGGGCTTTTGATGACTCGAAAAGAATGGTACATGGGGAAGTGGATATCCCCATAAAGGTTGGAACCCAAACATTTGATTCAACTTTTTATGTAATGGATATTCGCCCTTCATACTCCTGCTTGCTAGGCCGACAATGGATTCATAATGCTGGCACTATTACTTCTACGTTACACCAAATGCTGAAGTATTTGATTCAAGGGAATATTATCATAGTTCATGCAGAAGAAGAGTATATGATCAGCCATATCAATTCCTTCAAATATGTGGAATTAGATGGTGAATTTATTGAAACTCCATTCCAACACTTTGAAGAAGTCCCACAAGATGTGGCAGTGACCAAGGTTGTTCCCAAGATCACAAGGCCTCCACTCAGGATGTCATCTTTGAAGGATGCAAAAGCAGTAATAGAAGAAGGTGGGTGCACTATTTGGGGACAACTCCCAGATATCCCATACAAATCTGACAAGTTTGGCCTGGGTTTTACTTCAGGTGCTCAGAAGGTTATACGTCACGCTCGTGCTGGAGGACCACCCCTGAAGATCAGTAACCGCGAAGTCAATGCGGTGGAAGATGATGAAGACAGCTACAACCTGGATGATTTGATTTTCCCAACTGTCAGTGGAGGGCTCATCAACTAGGAGGCTAAAGATTTTGTCCCGATCACTTTTATCCCACAGTTATTTGTCTTTACATTTTGTTGGATCTGTAATATTAAAACAATTCAGACTCTTAAAACCTTGTGTCTTACCCGAGGCACAATGGTCCATTTGTAAGGGTTATTATCTCATTTCCATATGACATTAATGAATCATGGACGTTTTGCATACAAACTTTGTGCTTATTGTTTTTATTTTTTACATTTTCATTTCTTTCAAAGATAGATATACCCTTACACACACTCACACTCACAATGCAGGTCTACATCCATTCGGGATCCCATGGATAACGGTTCTGCTATGGCTTTTTGTGACTCTGAAAATCTAATCTACCAAGCCGAAAACGAAGGTGAGGAAGATTGTGAAGTACCAGGGGAACTTGCCAGATTACTACAACAAGAAGAGAGGACCATTCAGCCCCATGAGGAACCTGTGGATACAATCAACCTAGGTACCAAGGAAGACAAAAGAGAAGTCAAGGTTGGTGCCAATATGGAACCCAGTGTCAAAGAGCGTCTGATTCAGTTGCTCCACGAGTATGTTGAGGTCTTTGCCTGGTCGTACGAAGACATGCCAAGACTTGATGCAAATATTGTGGTACATCATCTACCTATAAAAGAGGACTCCCCACCAGTAAAACAAAAGGTTCGTCGAATGCAACCAGATATGTCGGAGAAGATTAAAGTTGAAGTCATGAAGCAATTTAACGCTAGATTCTCGGCCGTCACCTCTTATCCGCAATGGGTTTCCAGTGTTGTTTCCGTGCCCAAAAAGGACGGCAAGGTACGAATGTGCGTAGACTACAGAGATTTGAATATGGAAATCCCTAAGGATGATTTCCCACTTCCCCACATTGATATTTTAGTTGACAATACGATACAACACAAGGTGTTTTCCTTCATGGACGATTTCTTAGGCTACAACCAAATCAAAATGGATCCTGAGGACATGGAGAAGACAACCTTTGTCACATAATGGGGCACATTCAGCTACAAGGTGATGCCATTTGGACTGAAGAATGTTGGGGCAACCTATCAGCGTGCCATGGTATCCCTATTTCACAACATGATACATCACGAAATAGAGGTCTATATGGACGACATGATAGTTAGATCTCAAAAAGAAGAAGAGCATCTTGATCATTTACAAAAGCTGTTTGAGAGGCTAAAGAAGTACAAGCTGAGGTTGAACCCAAATAAATTCACATTTGGAGTAAGGTCTGGCAAGCTCCTAGGCTTTGTCGTCAACAATAAGGTTATTAAAGTAGATCCTACCAAGGTGAAAGCGATACAAGAGATGCCTACTCCTCGTACTGAGAAGGAAGTCAGAGAATTCTTGGGACGTTTGAACTACATTGCCAGATTCATTTCTCACTTGACAGCTACTTGTGAACCAATCTTCAAACTACTGAAGAAAGATCAAGTAGTCAAATGGAATGATGAATGCCAAACTACTTTTGACAAGATCAAAGAGTACCTGCAAGAGCCTCCTGTGTTGATGCCACCAATCGAGGGAAGGCCATTGATCATGTATCTGACTGTTTTATAAAATTCAATTGGTTGTGTGTTGGGGCAGCATGACGAGTCTGGCCGAAAAGAGCATGTTATTTATTACCTGAGCAAAAAGTTTACCGACTGTGAAAGAGGATATTCACGGCTCGAGAAAACTTGTTGCGCTCTGGCATGGGCTGCTCGCCGGCTAAGATAATATATGCTGACCCATACTACCTTGTTGATATCTAAAATGGATCCAATAAAATACATCTTCGAGAAGCCTGCACTCTCTGGGAGAATAGCGAGATGGCAGATGATCCTGACAGAAATGACATACAGTACACTACCCAGAATGCAATAAAGGGCAGTGTACTAGGCGATCACCTTGCTCACAAAGTTGTAGAAGACTACTAGTCCATGAAGTTCGAATTCCCAGATGAGGACATCATGATGGTAAACAACTCTGAAGAATTCAGGCCATATGACGGACCTGAACAAGGATCCCGATAGACCCTGGTTTTTTATGGGGCATCTAACGCACTCGACAATGGTATTGGTGCTGTACTCATATCTCCTGAAGGATGTCATACTCCTTTTACGGCAATACTCTGCTTCAATTGTACAAATAACATGGCGGAATACGAAGCGTTCATCTTTGATCTCGAAGCTGCCATAGACTTGGGGATCAAATCCTTGAATGTATTCAGAGATTCAGCTTTGGTTATCAGCCAGATCAAAGGGGAATGGGACACAAAACACCCTAACCTTATCCCTTACAAAGAACATGTTTTGACATTGCTCCCACATTTTGAGAAGATTACCTTCGAGCACTTCCCGCGAGAAGAAAATCAGCTAGCAGACGCACTAGCTACAATATCATCTATGTTTAAACTTAAATGGTATAATGAAGCTCCCCAGATCACCATTGAACAAAGGGATGAACCAGCACACTGTCAGGAGATTAATACTGAAGAAGTAGTGGACCAACCTTGGTTTCACGAAGTCAAGAGGTATCTCGAAACCCAAGAATATCCAGAAGGAGCTTCCGTAAATGATAAGAGTTCTTAAGGAGATTCTCTGCTAAATTCTTCCTTAGTAATGGCATTCTTTACAAACGCAACCATGACTCTGTGTTACTTCGGTGCGTAGACAAGGTTGAAGCTGAAACGATCATGGCTGAATTACATGAAGGCACTTTTGGAACTCATTCCAGTGGGCATACGATGGTAAAGAAAATCCTACGGGCAGGCTATTACTGGTCTACCATGGAAGCAGATTGCTATCAACACTCTCGAACCTACCACAATTTCAGATCTATGCTGACAAGGTGCACGTACCTCCGGTTCCTCTAAATGTATTGACGGCTCCTTGGCTCTTTACTATGTGGGGGGATTGATATGATTGGGGAAATAAAACCAACAACCTCCAATGGACACCGCTTCATCTTAGTGGCTATTAACTATTTTACAAAGTGGGTCAAGGCAGCTTCTTTCTCTTCTGTTACTAAGAATGTTGTCGCCTGTTTCATCAAGTAGAATCTTATCTGTCGTTACGGTATCCCAGAGAGGATCATTACAGGCAATGGTACAAACCTGAACAATACTATGATCACCACCCTGTGTGAGCAATTCAAGATCCAGCATCACAATTCTTCCCCTTACCGGCCAAAGATGAATGGTGTTGTCGAAGTTTCGAATAAGAACATTAAAAAGATCATACAGAAAATGACAGTCACACACAAAGACTGGCATGTGATGTTACCATTCCCTCTCCACGGGTATCGTACTACAGCTCGTACATCAACCGGGGCAATACCCTATTCTCTAGTATACAACATGGAAGTTGTCTTGCCTATTGAGGTTCAGATCCCCTCTCTAAGAATCATGAAGGATTCAGGGCTGAATGAAGACAATTGGATCCAGACTCGACTTGATCAACTAAACTTGATTGATGAGAAAAGACTTACTGTTGTCTGTCATGGTCAAATGTATCAAAAACGGATGATCAAGGCTTTCAACAAAAGGTCAGACGACAAGTATATCAAGTTGGAGATCTGGTGATCAAGCGCATCATACTGCCGCAAGGTGATCCCAGGGGAAAATGGAATCCTACATACGAAGGACCATTTATAATCAAAATCATATTCTCTAGTGGCGCAATGATCTTGACCACCATGGATGGTGACGACCTACCGCACCCTGCAAACACAGACATAGTCAAAGGATACTACGCATAAGAAGACCCGCTAGGTTGACACACCTAGGAAAAACAAGGGCATCCCGGCGAACCAAAAAGGTTCGGGAAAAAATTAGGGATAAAACAAAAAAATTTTTACACCCGGTAAGTTGAAAACCCAAAAGGGCGACTTGGGCAAAAAAGGGTTTCCCGATGGACTGAAAACCCGAAAGGGCGGTCCAGGCAAAAGTTAGGGAATTAAAGAGTATGACTATGTCCCGTTGGATCACCTTACAGACAACCTTTGGATTCAATTGACAAACTCATAGGTTCTGACCAATTCAATCATCTTCGAACCAGGCAACAAATAGACAAGATGCTCAGAGATACAAAGGCTATAGCAGAATGGGACCCCCATGGGATTATTGCACATAGCTATCTTTTCTTTGTATCAAAATTTTCATTTTTTACGACAGCATTCTCTTACTAGAATGCTTGTCTCATTGTAAAAATACTTACTCAAAGTTAATACAAATATATCCCTTTGAAAGTGCAAAACTATCTGTTTTTCTTTACTTTTGTGTTTTGTTTACAAAAACGTCCAAATGATTCATTTTTGAACATATGCATTTGAACATAATTACTGTTTACAAATAAACAAAATAAAAAGACAATCACGGATGGCTTTAAGAGATAGGGCAATATCTTTGAGCTATTCCATAAAATTCCCCGCAGTGTGCAGTTTAGTCCCCAACAGAACAAAGCTTCCAGTTATCAATCCCCGGTAGAAGTCACTGAATTTCTCAGGATTTTCCAATAGGATTTTTCAAGAAGTACGCGACATTTCATTGACAACAAAGTTTATTTCTCTAGGTGGAAATTCACCAACACTTCAACTTCACAACATGAAGACTTACATATCCTCAACAGTGGTCAGGGATTTATTTTCCCCAATCCAACAGCAGTGCAGCAGATTAGCTCACATACGCATACATCACATCCATATATCATAAACATTCATAGCATGAATACATCATACCATGCATTTCATACAAACTTGACTTTACATTTTAGCTAACATTTTACCCTTTTCAGGATAAGGTTAACAACTACCACTAACAATGTTCAAATTTCCCAGATACAGTTCAGATACGCTCCAGACACGGACGCCATTCTGATACTCATTCAATTTCAGATACAATTCAGATATGCTCCAGATACGGTGCCATTATGATACTCATTCATATTTCAACTTTTGATATAATTCAGATGCGCTCCAAATACGGATGCCATCCTGATACTCATTCAGATTTCAACTTTTGATACAGTTCAGATACGCTCCAGACACAGATGCCATTCTGATACTTATTTAGATTCAACTTTTGATACAGTTCAGATACGCTGCAAACACGGATACCATTCTGATACTCATTCAGATTCAACTTTTGATACAGTTCAGATACGCTCCAAACATGGATGCCATCCTGATACTCATTCGGATTCAACCTTCAGATACAGTTCAGATATGCTCCAGACACAAATGCCATTCTTATACTCATTCAATTTCAGATACAGTTCAGATACACTCCGGACATGGATGCCATTCTGATACTCATTCAGACTCAGCTTTCAGATACAGTTCAGATATGCTCCAGACACGGACGCCATTCTGACACCCATTCAGTTTCAGCTTATAGATACGATTCAACAATCATTTTTGGATGGCATCTACAAGCCCATATCCAACAAATTTCTATCACCTCTCCAAATGGCATCTTTAAGCCCATTCCCTCAACCATCACATCACCGAGTGCAAATTTCTGGACACTTTAGTATCCAATCACCTTCCACCTTCGAGTCACGAATGGCAGAATCGCCAATATAACTCTTCAAGTGTAAGAAGATTGAATAAAGGCAGCTGTTGTACCCCAAAATTTACCCTCTCATTTCTCAAAGGATCACCCTGGATCCTCAGGTTTGTTCCCATCTAATTTTAAGCCTTGAATTACAAATTTTCCAAGAAAGTCATTCACAAAGGCAAAATGGTCATTTGCACACTAAAAAGTCAAACTTTGACTTTTGGATTAAAAAATCAAGTTCCAAGAATCATATTTCATTAAGGCATAAAGTTTGTTTCATCAAGAAATTCAAAAGTCAAGATTACTTTGGAAAAGTCAAAATTCTAAATACTTAGAATTTTTCTAAGTGTTTAAGAAATATGACAAATTCAGAACTTCTAATCAGATTATCACCATGATGCAAGCTGATTCTGGAAGAACTTCTGGAACAAAAGTTTTAGATTTCAATCAGACCTAAAACATTGCAGAACATGACTTCTCCTAGAAATGTTAGGATTTCAAGTTAAATCCTCAAAGACACGTCCCTGAAACTGAAGCATTCAACAAATTCTGGACACTTTCAAAACAGATTTTGGTCAGAACTTATGGGCCAGTTTTCACAAAGGTTTAGTCAGAGTTTGAAAGGGTAATTCAAAGAAGGTTACAAAGAATGCTACAAGCTTCTTGGAAAGCCTGAGAACTCCTTCAGAATATGCTGGAGCAAGGAGATACAAAGATCAGAAGTTAGATGTCTATTCTAAGTTACACTGAAGCTGAGCTTCTGATTCAGAATTAAGCAATGATGCAAAATCTTACATTGCAGGATTTTTGTATGGATAAATCTCATCATCATTTAATGCTCACAACCACTTTTGGGTCTTTATCCAAAGGACTTCCCCGCGTGTGGCATAGAAGTACCATCACTGTCTTGGAAAAAGAAACTTTTGCACAAGAATAGGTTGGGCCCATGCGTTGCTTTTTCTTTTGAGGTTACTTTTCCTTAATTCCCTCTTACGAATCCAGCTTAGGCACGGCTAAGAAACTTCTAACCACCATACCTATTTGAACTTGCTTCAAGAACAAGTCAGCGCCTATCATATGATGGTTGTACACTTGATCTCTATAAGCTATAATATCCCTGCCCATAAATTGAAAGCCATTGGTAACTATAAGGAGGTCGAATTTTTGAGAAATAAAAAGCCTTGAACCCTTGCTAAAATTCCAAGAGTCCAAAACTACAAATACAAAATACAAAAACCTGTTAACTTTTGGTTCTTGCATTCAAACTCAATTTTTTTCCTTAAGTACTTTTTGACCAAAACCATCCATACAGTTTCTGATATACATTTAGAAATCATCCTAACTTCTGTGTTCATACTGTAAAACATACTCCATCCATATTCACCTTAAGGAAGTCAGAACTTTGCCCCCTTGGTTGTTCCAGAATTTTTCTAATCATTCATTGCCCAAGTTGAAAGCTTCCAGCCTACTGAGTACGTGAAGAAGCTATTCAGAACATCACACGAGTTCAGAACCAGACCCCAGCTCACAAAGTATTTTCCAGCTGCAAGGTAAGCTTCTGCTGACTCTCATCATATTACTTAGGCATTATCAGATTTGCATGTTCAAAAATACAATGTAGACATCATGATTCTGATGTTGTACGTATTCTTAGGTTTCATGTATTTGTATGCCTAAGTAGGGAGTAAATTAATTTAGAACTTAAGGAAATTAGGATTAGCAAATTCATTCTTGCTTCTGATTTATAGTTCTGATATCTCTTGTTTCTGAAACATTATGAAACCTGCCATAACTGTGATATGCACATCTTCTGTTCTGTTGAGAAATGACTAAGTTGCAGATGTTCTGACTAGCATGGAGAGGGAGACTAAGCTCTGCCAGTGGCATCAGAACTTCTGAAATTTTCTTTGTTCCCAGCAGACCCAGAACTTCTGACTTTACCTATTTCTACTAATATGATTTCTGTTTTTGCAGCACGCCAGAGTCAGAACTTATGATCTCTTTTATTTCAGTAATGCGCTGATTCTATTTTCCTTTTTTCCTTACTATTTTTTTTGCTATCGCTTCTATTTTAACTAATCAAAAACACCAAAAACATTTTACATTTTACATGCTTTATTTTATTTCTTAAAACAAAAAGATCAAAAATATTTTCTTAAACAAAACTTATCTCTTTTCTTAAACAAAATAAGTTCATTTTACATTTCTTGTACATTCTTATCCATTCAATATGGTTGTAATAGTAACTTAGGCCTTAATTTTAATTGTATTCCCCATTTGTAAATATGTACACCCCACCCCCTAATGATTGTAATAGCATAGGATATTTATTTTTCGCATTTTTTATTACTTTCATATATTGCTAGTAATTAGGGTTTGTATGGAAAGACTAAAACCAATCAATTAGAAACCCTAATCAAGACAAATCAAGCATATAAACCAATACACTTCCACACAAACACCCATAGGTTAAATCCACTTGGCTGCCTTATAAATGGCCATATTATGCATGTAAGGTATCTTAGCAAAAACAAGATCATAGTCCCTCGATGACGCCATCTAAGTTGCCTTTCCAAATGATCTTAGTCCCTAAAGAAAAAATGCTAAGATACCTTGCAACATTACTAATCATGGTTATACGATGACCCACGCCCGTCTCGTTTATATCCAAAGATAGGGTTACTTACCAAATCAATGGTAAGATAACGATGTCAAAGGAAAAGAAAATGAACGAGAAAGACTTTTGAGTAGGTAGAATGCTTCTAATTACTTGCTCAATTTCAAACAAAACATCCTTGCTATTTTACAAAATAAAACTTACACTTTCAAAACATCTTACAAAACTTGAAAACATTTTCGAAAGATCAACATCTTTGTATACATTCTTACAAACGAGAATCATTAAAAGATTGCCTAAACAATGGCCTCTTTACAAAATACTTTCAAAAATCACACCAAGCACAATCTTCAAATAAAAAGCAAGTGATCTAGCAAGTAAATAAGAGCCCATGGAAAATCATGGATGAAAAGGGTGCTAATACCTTCCCTTTTCATAATCTACCCCCCGAACTCAAGAAATAATCTCAAAGGTCTTTCCTATGCTTTTTCACCTTTCCTTTTGGATAAAAGAAAAGTCGGTGGCGACTCTTGCTAACCGCAACATTTGCAATCAAATGCAAAACACTCAAGTCAGTTCCTCCACCGTATCACTGTAGCGCTTTCACTTTAGACAACACTTGAAGAAATGTTGTCTAAAGTGAAAGCGCTGCTATAGGCACACTATAGAAAGCACTTATATTGTTAAAAGCGCTGCTAATAGGGGCCTTTAGAAAGTGATTGTTCAATAAAGTGTTGTCTAAGGTCTACATTAAGCAGCGCTTTCATATAGACTAAAAGCGCTGCCTAAGGTTACAGCAGCACAAGAATAGACAACACTTATAAGCGCTGTCTATGTGCTTGTTTGGCATAGTGGAATGACACTCCTTTTTTGGTTTTACAAATACCATATATATAATTTTTGCATTGCTATCTCAAATTTTTGATTTTAAACTCTAACCTTAAACAAAGCTTGTTATAATAAAAAGCTTTTTATTTTATAAAAGAATAAAATCTATTTGAATTTTAAAATTGTTATATTTAAAACAAAATTCCAAAATACTTGAAATGCACATATATTGATTAATAATATATTACTTATTGTGTATTACAAGTTAGCTAGCTAATCCATTAATATAAGTCATATTCCTTTGTTGTCATATAGTATATGAATTTTTTAATTCATGATATTCAATGTCACTTTTTATATTTATTTATTTTAAAATTATTTAATTTTAAATTTAAATGTTGAACATATATATATATATATATATATATATATATATATATATATATATATATATATATATATATATATATATATATATATATATATATATATATATATATATATATATATATATATATATATATATATATATATATATATATATATATATATATATATATATATATATATATATATATATATATATATATATATATATATATATATATATATATATATATATATATATATATATATATATATATATATATATATATATATATATATATATATATATATATATATATATATGCATGTTAGTGAAATTACTGGAGAAAGTCTAAAACCCAACATAAAATTATTTTAAGATATAAACATTATGAAATAATCGAAGAGACTTTTGTTGAATTGTAATTTCTGTGTGTCAAAACTGTGTGTGTCGAAGGGTTAGATATTATCGAAGCAGGTTGCTCAATGGAAACCATTACCCAGTCGAAGAGCTTGTGGATCGAAGCAGGTTACACATAGATTTAATTTGGTTTTAGATTTAGATTTGATATAAATCTAATATAGATAATTTTGATTTAGTTCCGAATAGATATTTTGGTTTTTTATAGTTTTGAGCTTTGGCTTAGGGAGAAAACTAACTTAAATCTATAAATAGAGGGGGTAACCCCCATTCTTGTAATCAAGTCAATTAAGTTGTATTCATAGAATTTGCAATTGCAAGTGAATAAGAAGTTTTCCACGATTTGTGGGTAGAGAGAAACTCTGTAAAAAAATAATTGTCTTTCTTTCATTCATATTTTTTCATAGTTATTATGTGTTGATAACAATCTTTTTCATCAAGATTGATAGAAATTCATAATAGATTTTGGTGTATTTCTAACATCTGGTATCAAGAGCTCTGGTTGAGTGATTAAAGAGAAGAACGATCGAGTACGATTGAGGAGGAAGAAGAAGGAATTAACGATTGCGATGAATTAGGCTAATGGAAAATTTCCAGCAAGTCACCCAATTCTTAAAGGTGATAACTATGAAAATTAGTGCAAATGGATGAAGTTTATATTTTGTTTTCAAGGTCTTTGGGATCTTGTGAAACATGAATTAGAACCACTTGATGAAGACGCTTCAGAGGAAAAAGAAGCTGCATATAGAGAATAAAAGAAGAAGAATTATAAACCTCTCTTTATAACTCACCAATGTGTCAGCCCAGACAATTTTGAAAAGGTTAATGATGTTGAATCTGAAAAAGAAGCCTAGGAGATTCTGAAGAAATTGTTTGGAGGAGCTGAGAAGGTGAAAGAGGTGAGGTTACAAACTCACAAAAGAACGTATGAATTGCTTTAGATGGAAGATAACGAAAGTTTGATACGGTGGATGAACTGACTGTTTAATATATTACTGGTTTTACGTTCGTGTTTGCAAATGTCACGGTAAGTAAGAGTCGTCACCAAATTTTCTTTTATCCAAATTAAGGAAATGGTGAAAAGAACAGAAAAAGACATTTTCGAGATTTTCTGAGTAAGGGGGTAGATTATGGAAAGGGAAGGTATTAGCACCATTTCCATCTGTAGTTATCTACGGGCTCTTAGAGGTTTGCTCATTTTGAAAGTACTTTGTGCTTTGTGTGTTTTGGAAATGTTTGGAAAATGCCTTAGTGCGGAGATTTGCTTTGCGTTTAACTCTTGTATCAATCCTCAAGAGTGTTAACAAAGCAAATATTTTGAAAATTGCTTTTGAAAAGTAGTATTTATGTAAGTGCAAAATGTTTTTTTGAGCAAACTTCTAACAGCTATCTACTTTTATACTCGAAAGTCCTTCTTTTCCTCCTATCATTTAGACAGCACTACCCTAATATTAGTGAGTATGTAGCCCTATCGTTGGATGTATGAGGGACATTCGAAGGGACGTTATAGTCACGAAGGTAACTTGTGGAGACGCTTTAGCAATTTTGTTTAGGGACTAGATCATTTACCGATAAGGCAACTGTAGGGTCATCGAGGGACTATGATATTTTAATTTATGGGTCTTTGCTAAAGCGTTCCTGCCTCATGACTGTTTTTATTTCTGAAGGAAACCAAAGTGAGGTACCCTAGAGGTGTATATGTGCAAATGTGTTATGTTCAGTTATTTTTCATTTTTGTTAAGTTTGCTAACCTTTGATTTTAGTGTTTTTATACATGCCTAATTACTAGCAGTTAATACATATTACAGAATATTAAAGTGCATGAATTTAAATCTACGCTATTACAATACTTTAGGGAGGGGATTTACAATGTACAAGAATGAAGGGGATAAAGCAATAAATATCCTAGTTTTAATCTATTACATCCAGTGGGCAGGTACATTAATAATAAAAAAAACAAAATTAAATAAACGCACGTGAAATTGAAAATAACGTCTAAAAATATCCTAAGAAATAAAAATCTTTTTGGTTGTTTTTATTTTAAGAAAATAATTAAATTTAAATTATCCTAAAGTCTATTTGAAAAATAAAAATTAAATAAGTTCTTTTTGGTTTTTTTTTATTATGAAAAGAAAATTAAATCTAAGTTAAGTTCTAAATTCTGATTTGTTTTAAGTTAAGAAAATGGTTAAAATTTAATTAATCAATTAATTAAGAAATTAATTATTTAATTAAAATGTCTAAGCCTATTTTTTGTGATTTTTTAATTTAATGTCAATTTAAATAAAAGAGGGTTAATAAAGAAATGAAAACAAAAAATAAAAATAGAAAAGGAAGCATCCTTCAATTGCAGGGAGATGGTGCCTTTCGACTCTATGAAGGGGAAACTGTCTTTCGATTACTCTTCGATCCAGCGACATGATGTGGCTTTAGATCCAGAAGGCACTGCTGGAATTTCCTGATGGATCACTTATGAGGGCATTACATCTGTAAACGTGACCTAAGTTCCAAACCCAGGCCTTTCAATTCTGTACTCATTGGGTCTATTCAGGCTATATCTGTAGCATGTGTTAGCAACAAAGCAAATGTAGACCTGGGTGTCGAACCCAGGTCCATAATCTTGAATATAGATTGAATAAAATTATAAATGCCAATATGTCATGCAAATGTAGAGATTGATCTTTTTACCAATTCTTTCTAATGGTTGATGGATGAATATGTGATGATGGGTGTGGGTACCCTTGTTTGATGATTGCTTCGATTTGGCTTTTTGACGTGGGTACCTTTGTTTAAGGGTTGTTTTGACTTGGATCACTTATGATACTTTTTGATAACTTTGGTGGGTTTATGGGGGCAGCGTATCTCCCATGTGTGTGTGTAACTGTCCATTTAGCTTGCAAGCACTCTGCTTATATAGAGTAGAAGGGAGGGGACAAGAAGACAATCGTTTAAAATGCCATAAACAAACGTTTTAAAGACCATGAATGAAATTTTGTAACGTTGGCCAAAAACATGGGATCTTGTCCTCTTTTTTAAATTTGAATGTATGTGGAGATTTTGGCTCCTCTGAATGCCCTCTAGTGTTTCTATTCGACTGGCCTCAAATTTCCTCTTTCGACTGGACCTCTTGTGTAGCTTTCGATTGGGCCTTCTACATGCTTCTTCAAATGTACCTCTTGTGTACCCTTCGACTGGCTCTAGTATTACTTCCTTCGAATGGGTCTCTTGTATAGCTTTCTACTAGGCCTTCTGAATGCTTCTTCAAATGTACCTCTTATGTACCCTTCGAATGGGTCTCTTGTATGGCCTTCGATTGGGCCTTCTGCATGCTGAAGTGTATACAATTGTTTTAAAGGGGGGGGGGGGGGGGGGGGGCTGCGCCTAGTCAAAACTGGCACAAAGGTAGCCTATGTCTTGTGGATGCTAGCATAAAGAAAATCAAGGCAGGCGTAAAGAAGGTCGTTGCTTAGGCGAATCTGGCACAAAGGTGGCCAGTGTTTGTGGGTCAAAAGCAACTTTGAAGGAGTCTTGGCCTTGTGCTTAAGACAAGCTGAAGAGGGATAGGTGCGCTGGTGACACGCTAAGGGGTTTTTTGCCTAGTGGGAGCTTTGTTGATCGAAGGCCAATTTGAAGAAATTCTTGCTTTGTGCGCTGAAGGCACGCCCAGAGGGATAATTTTCCTAGTAGAAGCAGGAAACAAGCTTTCTCCAAGGAAAACAAATTCCCAATCGAAGCAGGGATCCAGCTTGCATGCAGGTAGCCATTGCATTTGTGAGTTAAGCCAGCATGCAAAGATAATGGTGCAATCGAAGGAGCACTGATAAGAAGCCCTTCCCCTTTGGATCGAAGGAGGTTGTTTTAAAGGGAAAACATGCCCATTCGAAGTTGGTGTGCAGCAAACAAGCAAAATACCAAGGCTTCAATCGAAGCTTGGAAATTTGAGGCAAACTTGGAGGAGGATATGCGCTCAATCAAAACCTGTCCAAATACCAATCGAAAAGCCTTTTAACATGCCAATCGAAGGATTTTGTCAAAATGTCAATCGAAGACTCCTTGTTTATCTTCAAAAAAAATTATCTTTCCTTTAATCAAATGCTTGTGATCACCGTGTAAGAGAAAGATATTGGGAAAGTATGAGAGGGAAAATTTTGGGGTACAACAGCTGCCCCTGTTCAATCTTCTTAAACCTGAGGATTTAGATTGGCTTGTCTGCCTTTCGTGATCCAAAGGTGGAAGATGATTGAACACTAGAATGCCCAAAAATTTGCACTCGCATGAAATAACACTGATGATTAATGATGTAGGGAATGAGCTTACAGATGCCATTTGGAGGAGATGACTGAGAGTCATCAGAGATGCGCTTAAAGATGCCATCCAGAGTAGATTCTGATTTCACACATGCTCCCTTTGGGGTTCATGTTCCTGCTGTCTGAGGAGGAGTTCTCTGGGGAATATGGGTTTCTGGAGTTCTCCCGCTTGAGGAAAACTTTGTGGGGAATAGAGTCTAGGAACTTCAGTTGTCCAAGGCTCTGCTGAGGAGTTATCTCTGGAGAGATGATAGTTTGTTGTATTTTGGTTGAAGTTCAGGTTTCCAGTGATTTGTTGGGGATAATGGAATTAATCATTATCTGGAAATGCACTAGAAAGAGCCTGTATAGGGCCGTTTTAGGATGAGTCATGTTAGACTGTATCTAGATGCCGAGAAGGAACCCGTGTAAGATTGCTTCGTCTGGTCATGTAGATAACTTTCCTGTTTGGTTTCAGATGTTAATCTACAATCAGCTTGTTCACAGATAGTTGTCCTGTCTGGTTTCAGGTATTAATTTGGAACTATGTTTTTGTTTGGTCGTTGAGATAGTTGTCCTGTCTGGTTTCAGGTATTAATCTCTGACTTAGGAAATAAAGATAGTTTTCATGGCTTGTTACAGGTATTAATCTTCAATCTCTTCATGTAGATAGTTCTCATGGCTTGTTACAAGTATTAATCTGGAACTATGTTTTTGTTTGGTCGTTGAGATAGTTGTCCTGTCTGGTTTCAGGTATTAATCTCCGACTTAGGAAAGAAAGATAATTTTCCTGGCTTGTTATAGGTATTAATCTTCAATCTCTTCATGTAGATAGTTCTTCTAGCTTTCTACAGGTATTAATCCACAGTCGGTCGTCCACATATAGTTTTCCTGGCTAGTTTCAGGCATTAATCTGGAACTTGTTTTGCTGGTTACATAGATAGTTTCTCCGTCTTGTCTCGGGCATTAATTTGTAGCCTGCTGCATTTTTTGGTAAATCCGTCTTGTTTTGGGAGTTCACACCACTTGGTCGTGCAGATAGTTTCCCCGTCTGGTTTCGGGCATTAATCTTTGACCTGTTTGTAAAAGTTGATAGCATTTGTTTGTTTATTAATTTAACCTAAAAAGGTAAAATCAGTTTCATGTGATGTAATGATGTATGAATTACATGATGATCCCAAAATAAATGAGATTATGATATATGTATTTGTATGCACATGCCATGATGTATGAACATGTAATGTTGTTGTGCAGGATCTCTGTCTGGGAAAATAAATCCCTGACTGCTGCTGGGAGTATCGGGAATCTGAATCCCGGACTGCTGTTGGTGAGTGAAGAATGTGATTCTTCAATTTCCGCTGGGGACAGTGAATGGAGATAGTTTTGTTGGCGATTTCCTTTCTCTGCCGAGGATCCTCGACTTTTGTTTGGGAACGATTTTTCCAAGAGGAAGAGATTCGTTGGAATGTTTCACCAATTTGGAGAAATAAACTCCGCTGGGAGATGAACATCCGTAGCTAGATAAATAAACTCTACTGGGGATAAGGTTTTATAAACTACTCGAGTTTTACAAAATTTTGTTGCGGAAGGTGAAATCACTAAACTGCTTGGGGATTTCGTTGAAATCCTGTTGAGGAATCCTGAGAAACTTGGTGACTGTAATAGGGATTTTAGGAGTAGTTAATTGGAGATTTTTTCTTCTTCCGGGATCCGAGAACAACTGACATCAATAGGTTACCTGCTGAGAATATGGCAGTGACCTTGTAGTAGAATTGCCTTGCCTCTGTACCTGCTGGAGAAGGTATCTACCGGGGAAGACATCTGTGAGGATCTTGTGGATGGCTCTTAGTTATTGTTACGTTTCTTAAAGTCATTAGCAATTGCCTTTTTGTTTTTATGCGTGTATTTGTGAGCAGTAATCATATTCAAATGCATATGTTAAAAAATAATCACTGGACGTTTTCGCACATAAAATAGGAAAACAAAAACAAAAATTTGCAACTCTCAAAGAAGTAGTTTTGTATTAATTTGAAATAAGTGTTTTGCACAAGGAGACAGACATCCAAGTAAGAGAATGTTGTCGTAAGAATTGAAATTATACAAAAATAATATACAAAGAAATACAGCTATGTGAAATAATCCCATTGAGTTCCCATTCTGCTATTGCCTTTATGTCCTTGAGTATCTCATCACTTTCGCTGCTTGTCTGAAGCTGATTGGATTGATTAGTACTGCTTGAGCTTGATAGTTGATACTGAAGATTAGCTATAAGGTGATCCAAGGAGACATAATTATGCGCTTTAAATCCCTAACTTTTGCCTAGACCTCCCTTTCGGGTTTTCAGTCCACCGGGATACCCTTTTTTGCCCAAGCTGCCTTTTCAGGTTTTCGACTTGCCGGGTGTACATATTTTTTATGTATATCCCTAATTTTTCCTGAACCCTTTTGGTTCGCCCGAATGCCCTAATTTTTGCCTAGGCCAGTCAACCTAGCGGGTTTTTGATTATGCATAGTATCTTTTAACTATGTCTGTGTTGATAGGGTGCGAAAGGTCATCACCGTACATAGTTGTTAGGATCATGGCTCCACCAGAGAATATGTTCTTGATTACAAATGGCCCTTCGTATGTGGGAGTCCATTTTCCCCTGGGATCAAATTGCGGTAGTATAATGCGTTTGATTACCATATCACCAACCTGATATACCTAACGTCCGACCTTCTTGTCGAAAGCTTTGATCATACGTTTTTGGTACATCTGACCATGGCAGACAGCCGCGAGCCTCTTATCATCAATCAAGTTTAACTGGTCAAGTCGAATCTGGACCCATTCGTCTTCATTCAAACGTGCGTCCTTCATGATTTTCAAGGAAGGGAATTGGACCTCAATGGGTAGGACAACTTTCATAACGTATACCAAAGAGAAAGGATTTTCCCCTGTTGATGTGTGCATTGTAGTGCGGTAACCATGAAGAGCAAATGGTAAAATCTCATGCCAATCTTATGTCACCATCATCTTTTGTATGAGTCTCTTGATATTTTTTTTAGCAGGTTCAACAACGCCACTCATCTTCGGCCGATAAGGAAAAGAGTTATGATGCTGAATCTTGAATTATGTGCAAAGCTCGATTATCATGGTGTTGTTGAGATTGGTACCATTATCTGTAATGATTCTTTCTAGGATACCGTATCGACAGATAAGGTTATGTCTGATGAATTGGGCCATAATGTTCTTGGTAACAGAAGTGAATGAAGCTGCCTCAACCCACTTCGAGAAGTAATCAATGGCAACCAGGATGAAGCGGTGTCCATTAGAAGTCGTAGGTCTGATTTCCCCAATTATATCGATGCCCCACATTGCGAATGGCCAAGGAGAAGTCAAGACGTTCAGAGGAATCGGAGGTACATGTACCTTGTTAGCATAGATCTGACATTTGTGACAAGTTCATGAATGTTGATAACAGTCTGCCAACATGGTGGACCAATTGTATCCTGCCTGTATGATCTTTTTAGCCATTGAGTGTCCACTAGAGTGGGTGCCAAAGGTACCTTCGTGCAAGTCATCCATAATATTTTCTGCCTAACTCTTGTCTGCACACCGAAGCAAGGTAGAGTCGTGGTTGCGCTTGTAGAGGATCCCGTTACTGAGGAAGAACTTAGCAGAGAACCTTCTTAGGAACTTCTTATCGTTGACTGAAGCTCCCTCAGGGTATTCTTGGGCTTCGAGATATATTTTTACTTCATGGAACCAAGGCTTGTCCACTACTCATCCACTACCAATCTCGTGACAGTATGCTGACTCGTCCATCCTCTCGATGGTGATCTGAAGGACCTCATTATCCCGACTGACCTTGAACATGGATGACATCGTAGCTAGCGCGTCTGCTAGTTGATTTTCCTCTCGTGGAAAATGCTCAAAGGTAATTTCTTCAAAGTATGGGATTAGTGTCAACACATGCTCTTTGTACGGGATGAGATTAGGGTGCTTCGTGTCCCATTCTCCTTTGATCTAGTTGATTACCAAAGCCGAGTCTCCAAACACACTTAAGAACTTGATCCTTAAATCGATTGAAGCTATGAGACCCATGATACATGCTTCATACTCAACCATATTGTTGGTACAATTGAAACTTAGCCTGGAAGTGAAAGGAGTATGACAGCCTTCAGGAGATATGATCACAGTGCCGATGCCATTTCCAAGAGCGTTGGAAGCTCCGTCAAAAACCATAGTCCATCGGGGTCCTTTTTCAGGTCCTTCATCTGGTCCAGGTTCTTCACAATCAGTTACTAACATGATGCTCTCATCCGGGAACTCAAAATTTATGGATTGGTAGTCATCCACAACTTGATGTGCCAAATGGTCAGCTAGTATACTTCCCTTAATTGCTTTCTGGGTTATATATTGAATGTCGTATTCGGTCAGGATCATTTGCCATCTTGTTAATCTTCCGGAGAGAGCAGGCTTCTCAAATATGTACTTGATAGGATCCATCTTAGATATCAACAAGGTAGTGTGATTCAACATATATTGTCTTAGTCGGCGAGCAGCCCATGCTAAAGCACAACAGGTTTTCTCGAGCAGTGAGTATCTTGTTTCACAGTCGGTAAACATTTTGCTAAGGTAGTATATTGCATGCTCTTTTCGACCAGACTCGTCATATTGCCCCAGCACACACCCCATGGAGTTCTCTAATACTGTTAAGTACATGATCAGAGGTCTTCCTTCAACTGGAGGTATCATAATTGGAGGCTCTTGGAGGTATTCCTTGATTTTGTCAAAGGCATACTGACAATCGTCATTCCACTTCACTGCTTGATCTTTCTTCAATAATTTGAATATTGGTTCACAAGTAGCGGTCAAATGTGAATTGAATCTGGCTATGTAGTTTAAGCGTCCCAAGAATCCTCTAACTTCCTTCTCAGTGCAAGGAGTTGGCATTTCTTGTATAGCTTTGACCTTTGCAGAATCCACTTCAATGCCTTTTCCGCTGACAATAAAGCCTAAGAGCTTACTGGATCTTACACCGAAAGTGCACTTATTCAGGTTTAGCCTCATTTTGTATTTCTTCAGCCTGTCAAATAGTTTCTGCAGGTGATCAAGATGCTCCTCTTCAGTCTGAGACATGGCTATCATGTCATCAACGTAGACCTCTATCTCATGATGGATCATATCATGAAACAAAGCTACCATGGCGCGCTGATAGGTTTCCCGGTGTTCTTTAGCCCAAATGGCATAACTTTGTAGCAGAAAGTGCCCCACTGTGTGATAAAGATCATCTTCTCCATGTCCTCAGGTTCCATATTGATCTGATTATACCTGGAGAAACCATCCATGAAGGAGAATACCTTATGTTGTGCGGTGTTGTCAACCAGAACATCGATATGGGGAAGCGGAAAGTCATCCTTAGGGCTTGCCCTGTTCTAGCCTCTGTAATCCACACACATATGTACCTTACCGTCCTTCTTAGGTACTGGAACAACATTGGCGACCCATTGTGGATAAGACGTGACATCTAAGAAACCGACATCGAACTGTTTCATGACTTTAGCCTTGATCTTTTCTGACATATCAGACCGTGTTGTACCCCAAAATTTGCCCTCTCATTTATCAAAGGATCACCTGGACTCTCGGGTTTGCTTCTATCAAGTTCCAAGTCTTGAATTACAACTTTTCAAGAAAATCACTTACAAGGGCAAAATGGTCAAAAGCACACTAAAAAAGTCAAACTTTGACTTTTAAATCAAAAATCAAGTTTCAAACAATTATATTTCATCAAGACATGAAACTAGTTCTTCAAAATCAGGAGTCAGAAGTTACTTTGGAAAAATCAAATTTTCTAAACATTTAGAAAATTTTCTAAGTGTTAAGAGTATGTGATACTTCAGAACTTTTGAGCCAGCCTCCATGCAAGTGCGGTACGAAGTTGCAAACTGGGTTCAGAACATAGCCTTCAATTAGAACAGGGCTCTTCATCCTCTATACAAGCGCAGTCAGAAGTTGCAAATATGGTTCAGAACACAGTCTTCAATCAGAACATGACTCTTCTGCGCATGGAAGTTACGTTTCTGATCTTCCGTGATCAGAACATCACCAAATCCCAAAACATCGTTTAAACAACCTGCTACACTGCTGCATAACATTACTCTAACCAACAGTTAATACATTCATAAACATCGCATTTCCATATATTATAGCATGCATATATGCATCATATCTTACAAATCTCATTTATGTTGAGAACATCATTGCTTGATCCATATCATGCATTGCATATGACTGACCTTTACCTTTCAGAAAAGATTCAGTTAAGTTCTCCGCCATATTTCAAGACTTTAGTCTGGTTCAGTTAAATCGACCCTAAGATTTTCCTGATTCTTACCCAGTCAAAGGCCTTCCCTGGTTCAGTCAGATCGACCCTAAGATCTCCCTGATTCTTATCCAGTTGAAGATTTCAAGACCTTGTCCGGTTCAGTTAAATCGACCCTAAGATTTTCCTGATTCTTACCCAGTCAAAGGCCTTCCCTGGTTCAGTCAGATCGACCCTAAGATCTCCCTGATTCTTATCCAGTTGAAGATTTCAAGACCTTGTCCGGTTCAGTTAAATCGACCCTAAGATTTTCCTGATTCTTATCCAGTCAAAGGCCTTCTCTGGTTCAGTCAGATCGACCCTAAGATCTCCCTGATTCTTATCCAGTTGAAGATTTCAAGACCTTGTCCGGTTCAGTTAAATAGACCCTAAGATTTTCCTGATTCTTATCCAGTCAAAGGCCTTCTCTGGTTCAGTCAGATCGACCCTAAGATCTCCCTGTTTCTTATCCAGTTGAAGATTTCAAGACCTTCTCTAGTCCAGTTAAATCGATCCTTAAAAGATTTTCCTGATGAAGACTCAGTAGAAGACATCCAAGATTCTCTCAGCGTTACTGTTGAGGTTGAAGTCGCCCAAGATTCTCTCAGCGCTACTGTTGAGGTTGAAGTCGCCCAAGATTCTCTCAGCGTTACTGTTGAGGTTGAAGTCGCCCAAGATTCTCTCAGCGCTACTGTTGAGGTTGAAGTCGCCCAAGATTCTCTCAGCGTTACTGTTGAGGTTGAAGTCGCCCAAGATTCTCTCAGTGTTACTGTTGAGGTTGAAGTCGCCCAAGATTCTCTCAGCGTTCCTGTTGAGGTTGAAGTCGCCCAAGATTCTCTCAGCGTTCCTGTTGAGGTAGTAATCGCCCAAGATTCTCTCACCGTCCCGTTGAGGTAGTAACCATCCCTGGTTCATTCATCACCTTTTGAAGCTCCAGATTCAATTCCTGTAACCAGTCAGGGCACACCTACAAAGAGTTTGAAGACCAGCTCCTGTAACAGGCCAGGTAATCATTTTCTTTTTCAAGTACGCAAGTTCTCGCTAAGGAATCTCTTATGCGATCAACATCCAGATGGCATCTATAAGCCCATCCACCTATCCATCACCTCTTAGCATGGCATCTATAAGCCCATAATCCTATCCATCAATCTCCAAATGGCATCTGTAAGCCCATTCCCACCACCACATTACTATGTGAGCGCAAATTTCTGGGCACTCTAGTGTTCAATCATCTTCCACCCTCGGATTATGAAAGGCACGTCAGCCAATCTGCATCCTCAGGTTTAAGAAGATTGAACAGGGGCAACTGTTGTACCCCAAAATTTGCCCTCCCATATTCTTCAAGATTTGCAAAGAGCATGCTTCAAAATCTCCCCAAGGGTTGCACAGTTCAAGGGCCTCCTAACAGTCAAAAGCTAGGGTTTTGGTTCTGGCAAAGAAATTGAAGTTTCCAAGGGTCCAATCAAGTCCCACATGCCTATAAACATGGTCAAGCATCCTCATGCCAAGTTTCAAGACTTACAGCACAAAATTGCACAGTCAAAAACCCTAATTGCTCAACAGTCAACTGCAGGGGTAAAATGGTCATTTGACAGTCAAAAGTTCAAATTTTTGGTCAACATCTTATTTTGAAGCCACAAACATCATTTGATCAATTCTTGATCATGATTCTCAAGGCATGGCTCAAAAAGTCTCAAGATGCAAAAGTTTCCATATTTAGCCAGTTAAAAAAGTCAACTGTAACTTGACCAAGGCATAACTTCCACATGGTTCATCATAAAAATTCCATCCAAAGATCATTTTGAAGATAAAGACATTTCCTACAACTCCTCTTCACACTTCAAGTCCAAGAAATGCTCTCACAAAAAGTTATCAATTTCAACATTATAGGTCATTTTCAAAAGTCAACAAAAAGGAACTTTAAGTCAAAGACCATAACTTGATATTGGTAAATCAAAATGACATGGGACCAAAGGCATTGGTTAGATAACTTCAAGACCTTTCCAAAATGTCCAAGAACATGATCAAAGCGTAAAAATTGAGCAAGATATGCCTTGTGGAAGTTGGGAAATTTTTGGGAATTTTGAAAAGTCAACTTTACTTCAAATGCCTCAAAATTGCTAATGGGCCACATTTTCTTCCAAGATTCATCATCCAAAGGCTATGCACGACCATTTGGCCCAAAGGGGATTTATTTCATCATTTTTTATTATTTATTTGAATTTTTAATCACCATTAATTCATTTAATAAAATAAAATATGAAAAAAAAATACTAAACAAATTTGTTTGAATCTTTTTATGCAGTATAATCACTCATGATTCACTCAAGATTTCGTGCACATCAAAAAGGGAAGATTTGGTGCAAATTGGCATGATATTCATGGAAAAGATTTGAAAAAATATTCATTGAAAATCAAATATTTCTTTCATCAATGCAAAGGGTTTTTGGACTTGATTCTTACCCTAATCCATTCCCATACATAAACAGAACTGAACCCTAGTGCACACAACCTTGATGCTGCGCCTCACATCAAAAACCAAGTTTGCATTTTTGTCCAAATTTTCAAAACTGAAAACTGCATTCTAGCACAATTCAAAGAAAAGTATCGATTCCAATAGCTTGCCAAGGTCTCAAGGAACGTTTCTGGATCAAAACCACAGCTTCTAACCTCAAGAAACGGTAAAACGGAGTAGTCCTGTTCTTGATATATTGCATACTCGCGTTTTGATCTATAGGACATATTCATGCATTCTAATGCTTGCTTTACACTAATATGGACACACCGAACCTCATGGTATCATTGAATTGAGTTAATAATGCTTGTATAGAAAAATGCCATTGATGCTTTTTAGGTTTTCAGAGATGTGAATTTGGGGTTTTCCTCTCCTGGAAAAATCAGCCAACAAGACCTATGCCATTAGAATCAGAAGCTCATAACGATTCAAATGGCATACTCGCGCTCAATTTATGAACGACAGGGTTCTATTCGCTATTTTTTCATGTGTCATGTAGTGGGGGTTTAAAACCCCCGCAATCTTATTTTATTTTTCAGGCAAATGCAGAACAAGTGGAGAAGATGATGCGTGTTGGACTGCAATTGGCTGATTCAAATAATTGGCGCTTTTTTTATTTGTTCCACTAACTTGCATTTTCTCTCTTTTATTATTCACGTCCCACTATATTAACAAAGCAACACAACAGCGCAGCTGGCAAGGCGTTAGCATGGTAAGTGTTGGGACCTGGGTTCGATTCCCAGGTCCCCTCCCTTTCTCAATATATTTTGGCTTAACGTGATTCCATGCAGTTCCAACCCCAGGGCCTACCATGCGTCTTCATGCCTGTGTTTGCCACGCGCCCACTGATCTCAATCCAATGGCCATGATCTGAGGAGCACCCTATGCATTGGTCAATGGAGCCACACGTGACTACCAGAAGTCAACCAGGCCTCCAATAAATGGGCCAGATTGCTGGATAATACCTCCAAATTGGGGTCAACACCCCCCAAGTGTTTGTATTTCTTTTCTTTTTCCTATTTTTTTATTATTTGTTTTAATTTAATTATTTCCTTTTAGTTCATAAATTAATATTTTCATAACATAAAAATACCCAAAAAAATTCAGAAACTATAAAATAAAAAATATGTTTTTTTTATGTTTAATTCACTAACATTTTTGTAAATAAATTTTATTAATTGATTTAGTTTTAATTCTAGGTTTTAATTTTAAATGTCTTTTTTATAAACTAAAAAATGTAGAATTAGGGTTCTAAATATTTTTATTCTTTTTCTTTTCTTTCACCATAATTAATAATTAATTATTTATTTTGTAAATAAATTGCCATGTAAATAATTAGGTTAAAATTAGGATACAAACTTAAACATTTTCTTAATAAATTAAAAAAACAATTTAGAATTAGGGTTAACTAACTTTTCTTTTAATTCCAATTTAACTTTCTTACAAAAGTCCATAAATACAAAAAAATACAAAAAAAATAATTTCCTTTTTCTCATTAAATTTAATTAATTTCATAATTTTTCTCATTAAATTTAATTAATTTCATAATTGTAATTTAATTTCCTTAAAAGGGTCCAACGCCCTCGCATTCCCGACTTTACTTCTTCGCGCATTTTTATTCTTATTTCCTTTTTTGTGAATATAAATGTAATTGCCCAAAAGCCATGTAATAGATTAATTAGACATTTATCTTTCCACATTATTTTTTATTCAAATCGGGTCCTGGATTAATTTGGCGATGTGGACCCGCGCCTTTGTAATAGCGTAGGACTTTTAATTCTCGCATCTTTTTAACTGTTAATAAATTGCATGAAAGAATGTGCCAAAATAAAAGCAACGCGTAGATCACCAATGCATGAACAAGATAAACATAAATGAACATGACACACAAATCACACACCACCCCTAGGGTACGTCTCACTGTTGCCTTGCCCCTCGAAAGGTGGTCGTCGAGTAGAGGACGTTTTAGTAAGTCCTCATGTCCATGAACATGGCATGAGGGTAGCTTCTAAGGTGTCTTCCTATTTCTCCGGTGATCACCATGTCCCGAACCTTCGAATTGACTCGAACACCTCCAACGATGGTGCTACCTACCTCTCAATGGTGGGATGGCACTACTTTAAGGACATTTACACAGACGAATTCCTTAGGGTAGGTAGACAACTCTAGATACTTGCTCTAATTTCAAAACAAAATCAAAACTTCTTTTCACACCGACACTTTGCAAAAAGCTTTCGAAAGCAACTTTTCAAACACTCTTGAGGACTGATACAAGAGTCGAACTGAAATTTTCAAAGAAACTTTTTAAAACCCACAGTTGAAAAGCAAGCAAACTATTTTGAAAACACAAATGAGCAAGTATCTAAGAGCCCATGGATAACAATGGATAGAAAGGGTGCTAACACCTTCCCTTTCTATAAATCTACCTCCCGAACCGAGAACTAATCTCAATAAGGAATTTTTCTGTGCTTTTGTCCTTTCCATATTGGAGAAAATAAAAGACGGTGGCGACTCTTGCTTACCGCGACATTTCGCGAAACCAGCGTTAAACAGTCAGTTCCAGATCCACCGATCACAGAACTGGCGACTCTGCTGGGGACTATCTTTAAAGTGAGGTGTACCTTAGGATAGTTCATAACTGTGTTTTCAATTATATTGATTTGCTTGCTTTAAATTGTAGGTTGCATGGGAGTTACATAGATCCTAACCCGGATCTGGGGATACCATGTTTAGGTAGCATAAGCTGTAAGGGACCTGTCCGGCGTAGACCGACACAGGTGAAGCAGTGGCTACGTTGGTGTGGCACCTTGGTCTGTACCGATATCCCTTGTGTCGCAACGAGGAGAATATGGGTCTTCTGAGGAGTCGTTAAGCACCAACAGACCTTAGAACCTTAAATGACACAACTTGGCCATTAGAACAGTAGCAGTATGCTACGCCCATTGAGGCTAAACTCTCGTGATGGTTCTGGCTGCAAGAAAAGATTGCAATGCTGGAGTTATGACCGATTGAGGGTAGTCGATGATATTGGGATCCTCTAAGAACCCGGTTACTTTGATAGGACAAGTATGAATCAACAAACTGAAAGAGGGTAATACCTAGACCTCATGCTGGCCTAAACTTTAGGGGCTTGTCTTGTGTGACTTGTGTGCCTTACCATGTTTGCCTTTGTAACTATTTGTGGTGTGCTTTATCATAACATCATAACATCATAACATCATGAGCATTGCATGCATCCTGCATAAGGACTGACCATTTCAAAGACAAGAGGGTTTCACCTTTGCTCTGTTTTGTAGGACATCGTGATGCCTGTGCGAAGGAATACTATCCGGTTCAACTTTGTTCACCCACCTGAGTTGCTTGAAGAGTTGGTTAGCAGAATTCCAAGCACCACTTCCTTCATCCAGAGGCATGGTTCTCTTCTCAGTTTAGTCACTGCAAAGCGGGATCAACAGTTGATGAGTGTCCTGACCCAGTTCTATGACCCTCTGTACCAGTGTTTCACCTTTCAAGACTTCCAGCTGGTCCCTACCCTGGAAGAGTTCTCTGATTTGCTTGGTATCCCTATCTTGGATCAGACTCCTTACACTGGTTGGGAAAAGACCCTCAGGCTTGAGGAGGTTGCTGCAGCTCTTCCTTTGACCCATCAAGAAGTAATGGACAACTGGGTGACTAGAAGCGGAGTTAAGGGTTTCTTGGCCAAATTTCTGATTGGTAAAGCTAACAACTTCTGGAATGACTTGGACTTTAGGGCATATGAAGACATCTTGGCTCTCTTAATCTATGGGCTAGTCTTGTTTCCTAATCCTGACAACTTCATCAATGTCACTGCCATAAGGATCTTTATGTCTCAGAATCCTGTGCCCACTCTCTTGGGTGACATCCTGCAACAACTTTATGCTCGTACTGCCCGAAGACGAGGAACCCTATGGTGTTGTATCCCTTTGTTGGTGAGGTGGTTTATTTCGCACCTCCCTAAGTTCGTACTGAAGAACCAAGAAGGAAGAGGTTGGGCTCATAGGTTAATGTCTCTCACTGATAAGGACATCATTTGGACTTTCAGAGGTTTGGATGAGATAGCAGTTATTGATCGTTGCGGGGAATACCCTAATGTTCCTTTGATTGGTACTCAAGGAGGAATCTCTTACAATCCATGTCTAGCGCTCCGTCAGTTTGGAAGAGCCAGAAGAGAAGGACCTCATGAGATGTTGGTGCCTCACATCAGTTTTGAGTTTCAGGTGGATAGGGACGAGCTGCGTCGTAGGTTCATCAAGGCTTGGGACAGAGTTCATAAAGCTGACCCACAAGAGTTGGGGCCAAAGACTTCTCTACCTATGGAAGCCTACTACAAATGGGTTCGTATCTGTGCTCAGAAGTTAGGTATGCCATACGAAGCCGTCAGACCTATCATTCTTGAGTATCCTGACAAAGATGGTGTTCCTCCAACTGTCTTCCCTCCTCAGATACCTACTGATTATGAGACATTAAAGAGGTCTTGGTCGCAACTGCGAGAAGAGCGGGATTCTTACCGGGAAAAGTTCAACGAGCAGGAATTGAAGACCCAGAAGCTGACAAAGCAGTTGGAGAATGAGCGAGCTCTGAATGATTACATCCTTACTGAGAAGAGGAGACCATGGGATCAATAAGGAGCTTTGGATGTTCTTTTACAGTTTTATTTCCCTTTGCAGTTTTTCCCTTTTATGTAACGCCTAAGGGCAACTTGTTGAACAATTTAAGTTTCAAAGTTGAATCTAATGAAGTGTGTTCCTTTTTGTTTACAAAGTTGATTCCCGATTGTCTTTGAAAACATAAATCATACGCATTCCATTCATCATGTGCATAGCAGGTTTTCTTCTTTTCAGGTTGCTTACTGTTCTTCGCTGTTTATTTCAGCATCATGAACCCTGACTCATCATCAACCGAGATGTCTATCAAGGCTCTTCAGGCGCAGAATGCGCAATTTCAGGAGTTGATCATGGGTTTGGCTCAAGGCCAAGAAGAGATGAAGGCTTTACTCCTGAAGAAGGAGAAGAAGAAGAAGAAGAGAACTGTTCTTTTCAACTCGGGCCGAAGGTTTGGCAACACTCTGCAGAATGAAGAGGCTGGTTCTTCTATAGGCAAGAGCAGTCCCCAAGGGGGAAAAGGTCCTAGTCCGGTAGTCTCTGACAACGAGACTGATTTTAATGAGGAACAATATCCTCCTGCTGAAGACCGGTATAAGCAGTTGGAGGACAGACTGAATGCAATGGAGATCCAATAAGTGCCTGGGTTGGATTTCGGAGACTTGGGCTTATCTACTGGTGTGATTATTCCTCACAAGTTTAAGGCACCATCTTTCACCAAGTATGACGGGGCGTCTTTCCCTAAGATACACCTCAGATCTTATGTGCGGAAGATTCAACCCTACTCAGTGGACAAGAACTTGTGGATCCACTTCTTCCAGGAGAGTCTTTCAGGGACTCATCTCGAATGGTTCTATCAGCTGGATGGGACCAAGGTTCGTAACTGGGAGGAGTTGGCTACTGCTTTTTATAAGCAGTATCAATATAATGCCGACCTTGCTCCTACACGTACCCAACTCCAGGGTATGTCTCTAGGATCAAGCGAAGGTTTCAAAGAGTATGCACAGAAGTGGAGGGATCTGGCTGGCAGGGTGCAGCCTCCGTTAACTGACCGGGAGTTGGTAGACATGTTCTTGGGGACCCTATCTGGGCCATTTTTCAATCATCTTATCGGTAACTCATCTGCAGGGTTTACTGATCTTATCCAGACTGGAGAGAGGATAGAGGCTGGAATGAAGTCCGGCAAAATTCAGAAGGGTGCATCGTCAAATTCAGAGAAGAAGCCCTTTAAGAAGGAGGCCAGTGCTGTATATGGGTCTAGAAGACAAGAGAAACCTGAGCGCCGCCAGTATGTCAACGCGGTGATGATTGCCAAGCCTGCTGCCGCTCCTCGGCAAACCAATCCTCAAAGGGGTGAAAGACCCAGAAGAGAGTTTACCCGGCTGAGTATGACCTTGTCGCAAATCTTGCCGCAGTTACTATCCACCAATTTGGTGACTGTTAGAGAGGCCCCGAAGGTTGTGAACATTGCCTCTCCCAAGTATAATCCGAATGCCCGTTGTGCTTATCACTCTGATAGCCCGGGGCATTCCACTGATGACTGTTGGGCCTTAAGGAATAAAGTGCAGGATCTTATTGACGCCAAGGAGGTACAGTTTGAGGCACCTGAGAAGCCCAATGTGGTGACTTCTCCCATGCCTAACCATGGAGTAAATGCTATCAGGGAGGATGATGAAGTGGGAGAGTCAGAGTTCAATAGCTGGATCTACCCGACGACTGATGGCGGATTGACCAATTGGATTGCTAAAGATCATACTCCTGTTACTTTTGTTATGCAGTAATAAACTCCTTTGTTTTGTTATTTGTAATAAACAATAAATTGAACTTTATGGCCCGGTGTCTTACCCGGGGCACCGTGGCTTCATTTGTGAGAGTATATTAATTGTCATTTCATATATCATGAATAAAGATCTTGGACGTTTTCTCGCATTTCAAATCTTATGCTCCTTTTCTTTCTTTCCTTTCTTTATATATCGCAAAACAGCTGTATTTACACACACTCACTCATACAGGTTTCAATCCACTCTGGATCTCACTGGTAACGACTCTGCTACTGCCAGTTATGACTTCGAAAATCCGATCAACTTAGCCGAAGACGAAGGTGAAGATGATTGCGAAGTGCCTGGCGAGCTTGCAAGACTGTTACTCCAGGAAGAGAGGGCAATTCAACCACATGAAGAGCCAGTGGAAACAATAAATCTGGGTACTGATACAGACAGAAAGGAGGTAAAGATTGGTGCCAACCTAGAGCTCAGCATGAAGAAACGGTTGACTCAGATGCTACATGATTATATGGAAATCTTTTCCTGGTCCTACGAAGACATGCCTGGGTTGGATACCGACATTTTGGTCCATCATTTGCCTACTAAGGAAGACTGCCCTCCGGTCAAGCAAAAGGTCCGCCGTATGCGTCCAGAGATGTCTGAGAAGATCAAAGCCGAGGTTATGAAACAGTTTGATGCCGGGTTCCTTGCAGTGACTTCTTATCCTCAGTGGGTTTCTAATGTGGTGCCGGTACCAAAGAAGGATGGTAAGGTCAGAATGTGTGTCGATTACAGGGATCTAAACAGGGCCAGCCCCAAGGATGACTTCCCCTACCTCACATTGATGTCCTTGTTGACAATACAACTCAGCATAAGGTGTTTTCTTTCATGGACGGTTTTTCAGGCTATAATCAGATCAAGATGGCACCTGAAGACGTGGAAAAAACTACCTTTGTCACCCAGTGGGGCACCTTCTGCTACAAGGTCATGCCTTTTGGACTGAAAAATGCTGGGGCAACCTACCAACGTGCCATGGTTGCTTTATTTCATGACATGATCCATCATGAGATAGAAGTGTATGTTGACGACATGATCGCAAGGTCCCAAACTGAGGAAGAACACCTTGATCATCTGCAGAAATTGTTTGACCGTCTGAAGTTGTACAAGCTGAGGTTGAACTCGAACAAGTGCACCTTCGGGGTAAGATCTGGAAAGTTGCTAGGCTTCGTCGTAAGTGACAAGGGTATTCAAGTGGACCCTGCCAAGGTTAAAGCCATTTAAGAGATGCCAGTTCCTAAGACAGAGAAAGAAGTCAGAGGCTTTTTAGGACGCCTGAATTACATTGCTCGATTCATCTCGCATCTAACCGCTACTTGTGAACCAATCTTCAAGCTGCTGAAGAAAGATCAAGTAGTACGTTGGAATGATGAATGTTAGGCCGCTTTCGACAGAATCAAGGAGTATCTCCAAGAACCACCCATCCTTATGCCACCGGTTGAGGGGAGACCTCTGATACTATACCTGACAGTACTTGACAACTCAATGGGGTGTGTGCTGGGGCAGTATGACGAGTCTGGCCGAAAAGAGCATGCCATTTATTACCTTAGAAAAAAGTTTACCGACTGTGAGACCCGTTACTCACTGCTCGAGAAAACTTGCTGCGCTTTGGTATGGGCTGCTCGCCAGCTGAGACAGTATATGCTGACTCACACTACCTTGTTGATCTCAAAGATGGATCCTATAAAGTACATATTTGAAAAGCCTGCTATGTCTGGGAGAATAGCAAGATGGCAAATGATCTTGACAGAATACGACATTCAGTACACGACCCAGAAAGCCATCAAGGGAAGTGTATTGGCAGACCACTTGGCACATCAGGCAGTAGACGACTATCAGTCAATGAACTTCGAGTTTCCAGACGAGAGCATCATGATAGTGACTGATTGTGAAGTACCTGGACCGGATGAAGGACCTGAGGAAGGATCCCGATGGTCTATGCACTTTGACGGAGCCTCCAATGCTTTGGGTAACGGCATCGGCGCTGTGATCATATCTCCTCAAGGCACTCATACTCCACTCACTGCCCGGCTATGTTTCAACTGCACCAACAACATGGCGGAGTATGAGGCATGCATCATGGGTCTCCAAGCTGCGATTGACTTAAGGATCAAGTTTCTGAGTGTCTTCGGAGATTCTTCTCTCGTGATCAATTAGATCAAAGGGGAGTGGGATACGAAACATCCGAATCTTATTCCTTACAGAGAATGTGTATTGACATTGATCCCCCACTTCACAGAGATAACTTTTGAACATTTCCCAAGAGAGGAGAATCAGTTAGCGGATGCGTTAGCTACGATGTCTTCTATGTTCAAGGTCAAATGGGACAATGAGGCTCCCCGAATCATCATCTGGAAACTGGACGAACCGGCATATTGTTGTAATCTCGAGACTGAATTAGTGACTGAGAAGCCTTGGTACCATGAGGTGAAGAGATATTTGGAAGCTCAGGAATACCCTGAAGGTGCGTCTGTCAACGATAAGAAGTTTCTGAGAAGGTTCGCAGCGAAGTTCTTCCTTAGCAACGGCATCCTGTATAAGCGAAACCATGATTCGACCCTACTGCGTTGTGTGGACAAGACAGAAGCAAAAAGGATCATGGAAGAGCTACATGAAGGGACCTTCGGAACACATTCCAGTGGACACACTATGGCAAAGAAAATCCTTCGGGCAGGGTATTTCTGGTCCACAATGGAAGCTGACTGCCACCAACATTCTCGGACATGCCATAAATGCCAGATATATGCAGACAAGGTGCATGTTCCTCCAGTTCCTCTGAATGTCTTGACTGCACCTTGGCCTTTTGCAATGTGGGGCATTGACATGATCAGTGAGATTAAACCTACAGCATCCAATGGGCATCGCTTCATCCTGGTAGCGATTGATTACTTCACGAAGTGGGTTGAAGCAGCTTCCGACGCTACGGTAACCAAGACCGTTGTGGCACGGTTCATTCGGCACAACCTGATCTGTCGATACGGCGTCCCAGAAAGGATCATTACAGACAACGGTACCAATCTCAATAACAAAATGATCACTGAGCTCTGCGAGCAATTCAAGATACAGCACCACAACTCTTCTCCTTACAGACCGAAGATGAATGGGGCTGTAGAAGCAGCAAATAAGAATATTAAGAAAATCGTGCAGAAGATGACAGTGACTTATAAAGATTGGCACGAGATGTTACCGTTCGCTCTACACGGGTACCGTACCTCAGCCAGGACGTCAACCGGGGCAACTCCTTTCTCCTTGGTCTATGGTATGGAGGCAGTCTTACCAATCGAAGTGCAAATACCCTCTCTTCGGATAATGAAGGATGCAGATCTGAACGAAGATGATTGGATCCAGACACGACTTGATCAGCTAAACCTTATTGATGAAAAAAGACTTGCTGCTATTTGTCATGGTCAGACGTACCAAAAACGAATGATCAGGGCATTTAACAAAAAGGTTAGACCACAAGAATATCAAGTTGGGGATCTGGTAATCAAACGCATCATCCTTCCTCAGAGTGATCCAAGGGGAAAATGGACCCCCACGTACGAAGGGCCATTTGTGGTTAAACATGTGTTCTCAGGAGGAGCCATGATTCTAACCAACATGGATGGTGACGACCTTCCTCACCCCGCCAATGCAGACATAGTAAAAAGATACTACGCATGATAAAGACCCGCTAGGTTGATATACCTAGGCAAAAATTAGGGCTCCCGGCGAACCAAAAGGGTTCGGGCAAAATGAAGGGATGAAATGAAAAAAAATCTGTACACCCGGCAAGTCGAAAACCTGAAAAGGCGGCTTGGGCAAAAATGGGTATCCCGGTGGACTGAAAACCCGAAAGGGCGGTCCAGGAAAAAGTTAGGGATAAAGCGTAATACTATGTCTCATTGGATCACTTTGCATCCAGAATCCGGTATCTACATCAAGTTCAGACGGCATCGATCAGTCAGCTTCATCTTCAACCAAGGTCATCAAGTGATGAGACGCTCGAAGATATAAAGGCGATAGCAGAGTTGAAACCCAGTGGGATCATTCATTTCACACAGCTGTTTTATTTTCTTTTGTACAAACTTGTATAAATTCTTTTGTTCGGCGGCGTCCTCTTACTAGGACGTCAGCCTCTTGTACATAAACGCCTATTTTACAGGAAAATTCAAAAAATCAATACAAAAATCACTTTTCAGCTCAAATTGCCATTTGTTTTTTTCCTTTTCTGTTTTGTTTTGCGAAGGACGTCCAAGGTTCAATTTGTGATATGTGCATTGACAATAATCTGCTAACTCATGAATATTTGCATACGAAACAAAGGATTAATTACATGTAACATTAGAAACAGGGGCAATAAAGAGTTGTCTAAGCGATCTAATTGTTCTGTCCCCTAAGGTACCAAGGTAGGTTCAGCTGAAGAACATAACCAATACACCTTAATCCCCCAGAGAGTGAGCCAGCAAGTCAGTGCACTCTCCCCAAGCTATATTATCAAACCTTAAGGAAGTTGGGTATCCCCCGCAGATCTCAACATTCCCCAGCACAACATACGGATATTCCTAACAAGCATCCCCGGCAGTCTTGATCTAAGATCGTTCCCCGGCGGTCAACCAGACATTCAGTGGAGGTACTTCCAGTACGTCTCAAAACTTCCCCAGGAGAGTCCAATCCAGTTTCTCCAGGAAAGTTAGAATCCATCTCCCCAAGCAGTAAGCTTATCCCCAGTAGATTCTGGAAGCTTATCCCCTACAGAGCACGAACACGTCCCCCGGCTTTATTCAAAGGTTATTTCCCTACCGGGATATAACTGGGTTATCCTCAGCCAAAAGCCACGGAAAGATCGTCCACGACGAAGTCTTCTTATCCCCAGCGAAGTCTATTAACACTTCCGACATAACAATGGTATCCCCAGCGAAGTTACCATCAATATCTCAGCAAAGTACCTCTTTCCCCACAGAGTACCGTTCCCCAGCAAGACCACTAGAGTAATTTTCTCCCTGCAGAGTATTCCATTCGCCAAGTTTATTCCCCAACGGAGTTATCTTCTCCTACTGGTATTCTTGCAACTATCATCCCCAGTGGAAGCAAAAATCTATTCTTCAACATCAGCCCAGGATGTGACTTCCCTGCACCCGTCAAGGATTTACTTTCCTAGACAAAAAAACATACATTCATTCAACATCGCATTTCCATATATTATAGCATGCATATATGCATCATATCTTACAAATCTCATTTATGTTGAGAACATCATTGCTTGATCCATATCATGCATTGCATATGACTGACCTTTACCTTTCAGAAAAGATTCAGTTAAGTTCTCTGCCATATTTCAAGACTTTAGTCTGGTTCAGTTAAATCGACCCTAAGATTTTCCTGATTCTTACCCAGTCAAAGGCCTTCCCTGGTTCAGTCATATCGACCCTAAGATCTCCCTGATTCTTATCCAGTTGAAGATTTCAAGACCTTGTCCGGTTCAGTTAAATCGACCCTAAGATTTTCCTGATTCTTACCCAGTCAAAGGCCTTCCCTGGTTCAGTCAGATCGACCCTAAGATCTCCCTGATTCTTATCCAGTTGAAGATTTCAAGACCTTGTCCGGTTCAGTTAAATCGACCCTAAGATTTTCCTGATTCTTATCCAGTCAAAGGCCTTCTCTGGTTCAGTCAGATCGACCCTAAGATCTCCCTGATTCTTATCCAGTTGAAGATTTCAAGACCTTGTCCGGTTCAGTTAAATAGACCCTAAGATTTTCCTGATTCTTATCCAGTCAAAGGCCTTCTCTGGTTCAGTCAGATCGACCCTAAGATCTCCTTGTTTCTTATCCAGTTGAAGATTTCAAGACCTTCTCTAGTCCAGTTAAATCGATCCTTAAAAGATTTTCCTGATGAAGACTCAGTAGAAGACATCCAAGATTCTCTCAGCGTTACTGTTGAGGTTGAAGTCGCCCAAGATTCTCTCAGCGCTACTGTTGAGGTTGAAGTCGCCCAAGATTCTCTCAGCGTTACTGTTGAGGTTGAAGTCGCCCAAGATTCTCTCAGCACTACTGTTGAGGTTGAAGTCGCCCAAGATTCTCTCAGCGTTACTGTTGAGGTTGAAGTCGCCCAAGATTCTCTCAGCGTTACTGTTGAGGTTGAAGTCGCCCAAGATTCTCTCAGCGTTCCTGTTGAGGTTGAAGTCGCCCAAGATTCTCTCAGCGTTCCTGTTGAGGTAGTAATCGCCCAAGATTCTCTCATCGTCCCGTTGAGGTAGTAACCATCCCTGGTTCATTCATCACCTTTTGAAGCTCCAGATTCAATTCCTGTAACCAGTCAGGGCACACCTACAAAGAGTTTGAAGACCAGCTCCTGTAATAGGCCAGGTAATCATTTTCTTTTTCAAGTACGCAAGTTCTCGCTAAGGAATCTCTTATGCGATCAACATCCAGATGGCATCTATAAGCCCATCCACCTATCCATCACCTCTTAGCATGGCATCTATAAGCCCATAATCCTATCCATCAATCTCCAAATGGCATCTGTAAGCCCATTCCCACCACCACATTACTATGTGAGCGCAAATTTCTGGGCACTCTAGTGTTCAATCATCTTCCACCCTCGGATTATGAAAGGCACGTCAGCCAATCTGCATCCTCAGGTTTAAGAAGATTGAACAGGGGCAACTGTTGTACCCCAAAATTTGCCCTCCCATATTCTTCAAGATTTGCAAAGAGCATGCTTCAAAATCTCCCCAAGGGTTGCACAGTTCAAGGGCCTCCTAACAGTCAAAAGCTAGGGTTTTGGTTCTGGCAAAGAAATTGAAGTTTCCAAGGGTCCAATCAAGTCCCACATGCCTATAAACATGGTCAAGCATCCTCATGCCAAGTTTCAAGACTTACAGCACAAAATTGCACAGTCAAAAACCCTAATTGCTCAACAGTCAACTGCAGGGGTAAAATGGTCATTTGACAGTCAAAAGTTCAAATTTTTGGTCAACATCTTATTTTGAAGCCACAAACATCATTTTATCAATTCTTGATCATGATTCTCAAGGCATGGCTCAAAAAGTCTCAAGATGCAAAAGTTTCCATATTTGGACAGTTGAAAAAGTCAACTGTAACTTGACCAAGGCATAACTTCCACATGGTTCATCAGAAAAATTCCATCCAAAGCTCATTTTGAAGATAAAGACATTTCCTACAACTCCTCTTCACACTTCAAGTCCAATAAATTCTCTCACAAAAAGTTATCAATTTCAACATTATAGGTCATTTTCAAAAGTCAACAAAAAGGCACTTTAAGTCAAAGACCATAACTTGAGATTGGTAAATCAAAATGACATGGGACCAAAGGAATTGGTTAGAGGACTTCAAGACCTTTCCAAAATGTCCAAGAACATGATCAAAGCTTAAAAATTGAGCAAGATATGCCTTGTGGAAGTTGGGAAATTTTTGGGAATTTTGAAAAGTCAACTTTACTTCAAATGCCTCAAAATTGCTAATGGGCCACATTTTCTTCCAAGATTCATCATCCAAAGGCTATGCACGACCATTTGGCCCAAAGGGGATTTATTTCATCATTTTTTTATTATTTATTTGAATTTTTAATCACCATTAATTCATTTAATAAAATAAAATATGAAAAAAAAAATACTAAACAAATGTGTTTGAATCTTTTTATGCAGTATAATCACTCATGATTCACTCAAGATTTCGTGCACATCAAAAAGGGAAGATTTGGTGCAAATTGGCATGATATTCATGGAAAAGATTTGAAAAAATATTCATTGAAAATCAAATATTTCTTTCATCAATGCAAAGGGTTTTTGGACTTGATTCTTACCCTAATCCATTCCCATACATAAACAGAACTGAACCCTAGTGCACACAACCTTGAAGCTGCGCCTCACATCAAAAACCAAGTTTGCATTTTTGTCCAAATTTTCAAAACTGAAAACTGCATTCTAGCACAATTCAAAGAAAAGTATCGATTCCAATAGCTTGCCAAGGTCTCAAGGAACGTTTCTGGATCAAAACCACAGCTTCTAACCTCAAGAAACGGTAAAACGGAGCAGTCTTGTTCTTGATATATTGCATACTCGCGTTTTGATCTATAGGACATATTCATGCATTCTAATGCTTGCTTTACACTAATATGGACACACCGAACCTCATGGTATCATTGAATTGAGTTAATAATGCTTGTATAGAAAAATGCCATTGATGCTTTTTAGGTTTTCAGAGATGTGAATTTGGGGTTTTCCTCTCCTGGAAAAATCAGCCAACAAGACCTATGCCATTAGAATCAGAAGCTCATAACGATTCAAATGGCATACTCGCGCTCAATTTATGAACGACAGGGTTCTATTCGCTATTTTTTCATGTGTCACGTAGTGGGGGTTTAAAACCCCCGCAATCTTGTTTTATTTTTCAGGCAAATGCAGAACAAGTGGAGAAGATGATGCGTGTTGGACTGCAATTGGCTGATTCAAATAATTGGCGCTTTTTTTATTTGTTCCACTAACTTGCATTTTCTCTCTTTTATTATTCACGTCCCACTATATTAACAAAGCAACACAACATCGCAGCTGGCAAGGCGTTAGCATGGTAAGTGTTGGGACCTGGGTTCGATTCCCAGTTCCCCTCCCTTTCTCAATATATTTTGGCTTAACGTGATTCCATGCAGTTCCAACCCCAGGGCCTACCATGCGTCTTCATGCCTGTGTTTGCCACGCGCCCACTGATCTCAATCCAATGGCCATGATCTGAGGAGCACCCTATGCATTGGTCAATGGAGCCACACGTGACTACCAGAAGTCAACCAGGCCTCCAATAAATGGGCCAGATTGCTGGATAATACCTCTAAATTGGGGTCAACACCCCCCAAGTGTTTGTATTTCTTTTCTTTTTCCTATTTTTTTATTATTTGTTTTAATTTAATTATTTCCTTTTAATTCATAAATTAATATTTTCATAACATAAAAATACCCAAAAAAATTCAGAAACTATAAAATAAAAAATATGTTTTTTTATGTTTAATTCACTAACATTTTTGTAAATAAATTTTATTAATTGATTTAGTTTTAATTCTAGGTTTTAATTTTAAATGTCTTTTTTATAAACTAAAAAATGTAGAATTAGGGTTCTAAATATTTTTATTCTTTTTCTTTTCTTTCACCATAATTAATAATTAATTATTTATTTTGTAAATAAATTTCCATGTAAATAATTAGGTTAAAATTAGGATACAAACTTAAACATTTTCTTAATAAATTAAAAAAACAATTTAGAATTAGGGTTAACTAACTTTTCTTTTAATTCCAATTTAACTTTCTTACAAAAGTCCATAAATACAAAAAACTACAAAAAAAATAATTTCCTTTTTCTCATTAAATTTAATTAATTTCATAATTTTTCTCATTAAATTTAATTAATTTCATAATTGTAATTTAATTTCCTTAAAAGGGTCCAACGCCCTCGCATTCCCGACTTTACTTCTTCGCGCATTTTTATTCTTATTTCCTTTTTTGTGAATATAAATGTAATTGCCCAAAAGCCATGTAATAGATTAATTAGACATTTATCTTTCCGCATTATTTTTTATTCAAATCGGGTCCTGGATTAATTTGGCGATGTGGACCCGCGCCTTTGTAATAGCATAAGACTTTTAATTCTCGCATCTTTTTAACTGTTAATAAATTGCATGAAAGAATGAATGCCAAAATAAAAGCAACGCGTAGATCACCAATGCATGAACAAGATAAACATAAATGAACATGACACACAAATCACACACCACCCCTAGGGTACGTCTCATTGTTGCCTTGCCCCTCGAAAGGTGGTCGTCGAGTAGAGGACGTTTTAGTAAGTCCTCATGTCCATGAACATGGCATGAGGGTAGCTTCTAAGGTGTCTTCCTATTGCTCCGGTGATCACCATGTCCCGAACCTTCGAATTGAATCGAACACCTCCAACGGTGGTGCTACCTACCTCTCAATGGTGGGATGGCACTACTTTAAGGACATTTACACAGACGAATTCCTTAGGGTAGGTAGACAACTCTAGATACTTGCTCTAATTTCAAAACAAAATCAAAACTTCTTTTCACACCGACACTTTGCAAAAAGCTTTCGAAAGCAACTTTTCAAACACTCTTGAGGACTGATACAAGAGTCGAACTGAAATTTTCAAAGAAACTTTTTAAAACCCACAGTTGAAAAGCAAACAAACTATTTTGAAAACACAAATGAGCAAGTATCTAAGAGCCCATGGATAACCATGGATAGAAAGGGTGCTAACACCTTCCCTTTCTATAAATCTACCTCCCGAACCGAGAACTAATCTCAATAAGGAATTTTTCTGTTCTTTTGTCCTTTCCATATTGGAGAAAATAAAAGACGGTGGCGACTCTTGCTTACCGCGACATTTCGCGAAACCAGCGTTAAACAATCAGTTCCAGATCCACCGATCACAGCTGTTTATTAAGAACTAAATAAATTGCTGATGTGCTGATTAAGAGTTAAAATATGGCATAGAAATTATGATGTTCACTCACAGTTTTAGCACAACACAAAACTTCTGAGTTCTCCTCACTGTTAATGCACATTGAACTGTTGATTGTTCACCCACTATTTTAACACTTAAAACTTCTGATTTTCATGCGCTGATAACACGCTGAACTGCTGACTGTTAATTCACTGTCTTAGCACCATACATAACTTCTGAGTTCTTCCTACTGTTTTGACACGCACATAACTTCTAAGGTTTTCTCATTGTTCTAACATTCAGAAGTTCAGCACATAGCAATCCAGAACTTATGTGTTTTACCTCTAATGTGTCTTGCAGGACCTCAGAGCGTACCAATCCAGAACTTATGATTTCACTGACGTTCCTTTCTGAGTGATCACGCGCCTGGCTTCAGAACTTCTGATCCTTGTTGTTTTTCTTGCAGCAGCACACTGTTTCTATCTTTCATTTATTTTCCTTTTCATCATTTTAATATTAACATAAAAAGACATAAAAATATTTTTATTTTATTAATTTATTTCTTTTTTTATTAAAATAAGAAACCATTTTCTAAACAAATCCTTCTTTTTTCTTATATTGTACATTTCAATATGGTTGTAATAGTAATTTAGGATTTAATTTTATTTGCAATCCCCATTTGTAAATATGTACCCCCACCCCTAAAAATATTGTAATAGCGTAGGACTTTACATTTCTGCAATTTATCGTTTTTGAATATAAATGCTAGTAATTAGGGTGTGTATGGCAAGACATAAAATTGACAAATAGACAACCTAATAATCAAGACTAAATGCATGCAATCAAACACACTTTGCATACTAGCACCCTTAGGGTAATCTCACTTGTTGCTTATCAGAAAAATAGTCATGTCCCTCGAACATGGGCGTTTTAGCAAAAGACTCTCGATAAAAGATCGTAGTCCCTCAACGACCCTTGATGTTGCCTTCGGTAAACGATCTAGTCCCTAAACACGAAATTGTTAAAACGTCCCATAGGTTGCCTTCTATGACTATACAAACGTCCCACACTCTTCCCTTCACATCCAACGATGGGGCTTCTTACCAAAACAATGGTAAGATAGAAACATCTAAAGGAGGAGGAAAAGAATATCTAAGACCTTTTGAGTAGGTAGATTCGCTCCTAGTTGCTCACTTGCTCACAACAAAAACATTTTATACACCAACACTCTCACTTTGAGATATTTTCAAAAGACAACACTTTGTACGCGTTCTTATAGAGACGAGAGCCATTACAAAGAATACACTTTTCAAAATCACTTTCAAAAACACATCCCACAAACACCTCCTTGAACTATTCTCAAAACAACACTTTTTATGCATTCTTATGGAGACGAGAATCATTACGAAGTCACATTTTCAAAATAATTTTAAAAATCACCATCACATGCACACATTCAAACAAAAGCAAGTGATCTAGCAAGCAACTAAGAGCCCATGGAAAACCATGGATGAAAAGGGTGCTAATACCTTCCCTTTTCATAATCTACCCACCGAACTCAAGAAAACATATCTAAAGGTCTTTCTTGTGCTTTTTCACCTTTCCTTATTGGATAAAATAAAAGTCGATGGCGACTCTTGCGAAACTGCAACATTTGCAAACACAAACGTAAAACCTCAAAGTCAGTTCTCCCACCGTATCACACAACTGGAGACTCTGCTAGGGAAAATATTATAAAAGTGGGGTTACCTTAGGGATAGATCACATTTAATTGCTTACATTGTTTGATTTGCATGCTTTACATTTTGGTTCCTTGTTTGGGTTTGTTTTAAATCCTACACCCGGATTTGGGGATACCTTTTAGGTAAGTAGCAATAGACTGTGAGGGAACTGTGCGAGGTATACCGGCACGGTTGAAGCAGTAGCTATGTTGATGTGGCACTTTGGTTGATACTAGTAACCCTTGAGTCGAATCAAGAAGAGTACGGGGCCGCCGCGTAGTGTCGTGAAGCATCAACTGACCTTAGAACCTTACTTGACCAACTTGGCCATTAGGGAGTAGTGAGATAGCCGGTTTTGATGTAAAACTGAAAATTGGTTGATACTCGATGCTACACTCATTGAGACTTGACTCCTGAGTTTTGTTCGGTCGCAAGTCAATTGCCTATCGAACGAAGCTTGTGGGAAAGGTCAGTGATATTGAGACCCCTTAGAACCCGGTTACTATTAACTAGGACAGGTTGAGCCAACTAAACTTCAAGAGGGTATTTACCTACAAACTCCATGCAAGCCTAAACTTAAGGATTTGTTTGCTTTGTGTGAATATGATTATTTGTATATAAACTTGCTCACCTCGCATATTTGTACATAACATCATAACATCATACCATAGCATTTTCAATAAACATTGAACCATAGCATTTCAAGGATCTCAAGGGTCTTTGATGCAGGGTCACGTTGAACCATACGTCTATCAAGAGACAAGAGGATTTATTTCCCTCTAACCAAATGCCATCAAAGATCAAGTACAACAATTTGAGTCAAGGGCTACAACCCACTTGGCATGGTGAACTAAATTCTCGTGGGAGCACATCCACCAATACAAAGTTCGCCAATCAAAGTTTTTGATCAAAGTTCAACTTTTAACTTTTTCTTGTGTTTACCCCGCGAGATCCTTGAAAACATGCATCCACATATCATGCATCATATCATGACAGATCTCTCCCCTACAGGTCTCCTTATCTTCCTACTGTTTATTTCAGTAATATGGATATGGAACAAACGGTGAAAGGCATCCAGGCTCAAAACGCTCAACTTTAAGATATGTTCTTAAACCTATCCAAGGGACAAGAAGAGGTCAAGGCGCTCCTCACCAGGGGCATGATCATGGGAAATCCTGGGGACGACAGAGATGACCAATTGGGGCGGCTACAAACTGAGATAGCCGTAATAAAAGTCCAGATGATGGGACAACTGGTGGGTCAGATGGTTCTTATCCAAAATCTGGCCCAAGGACAAGAAGAGTTGAGAGTCCTCATCAACAAGCTTCGTTGGGATGGATGTAACCAAATAGGGAAAACATTTAGGATTGGGGATCAAGTCATCATTCAGCCTCCCATGAGACAAGAAGCCGGTTTAAGGGAGAGAAGACCTCCCCAATTTTCTTCCACGTCACAAACACAACAACCACCTCGTCAACAAGGACAGGGTAACCAAAGTAAATAGGTCCCAGCCGTTAGGCAGTTTACCAAACTCGATATGCCTATATCGAAGGTCTTACAACACCTGCTAAAATTGAATTTGGTCACATTAAGGGATCCTCCTCGGAATCCCAAAACCTTTGCTCCTAACTATCATCCCAATGCGTTATGTGCATACCACTCCAATAATCATGGGCATGATACGAATGATTGTTGGGCTTTGAAAAATAAGATCCAAGACTTGATTGAAAGAGGAATGCTGGAGTTCACACAAGATGGCTAGACTGAGTTCTTCTGCCTTCCCTCAAAGGCTCTCCAGCTGAAGTGAAAAATTCAAACAAAGAGGCTTTTGTTTCATTTGAATTTTCAAGTTGTAATTCCTTTCGTTATTCAAACAATTATCTATTAATGTCAAACTTTATTTCATTAATGCATTGCATATGTTTGTCTTGAATTCATCCGTTCGTTTTCTCTATATTTAAACTATGCTTTTTACTCTCTTTATCACATTCAACTCTTGCTAAAATATACAAGTCTTTAGAGGGAGGGTGATGAAAACAATGCCATAATCTCATACAGTATGCTTTTGGACAGACTTTACTGACGATGTACAGGCGTTTCTTTCAAATCTTAAACACTGGAGTTATAAGGAAGATAATCCCTAGCCAACCCCTTCGATCCAAAGAAGTAGAAGTTTTCTTTTTTTACACAAATTGAAACCTTTAAAATCAAAACCTGGGGCAGGGTAGAGTCTCAGTTAATTCAAACGCGCGTTAAGCCGCAAACTCTCATCTAGTAATACAACGAATGACGTCAAGAAACATTCCTCTGGAATCAAAATACGGTGATGGTTCCTGTTGTACCCCAAAAATTGTCCTCCCATATTTCTCAATACATTTCAAGTGAGGTCTTCAAGTTGCTCAAAGAAATCCAAGGGTTGACCAGACAAACTCTCTCCTAAGGCAGTCTACCTCAAATTAGAGTTTCAGTTTGCATCAAGGTACTTGAGTCCAAAGGGTCCCAAATTCTCACCATTGTACTAATATATTCTCAAGATCATCCATTTCAAGTTTCAAGCCTTGCAGAGGAAGTTTGCTCAGTCAATTGCTCAAAGGCCTAAAAATCGACTGTGTTAGGGCAAAAGTCAACTGTTTCCTACATACTCATTTTGAAGTATTATGCATCATTTGATCAAGGGTTGATCATGATTCCTCAAGGATTGCTCACAATTCATCAAATCCCAAAAGTTGCCAAATTAGGGTTTTGCAGGAAAAGTCAACTCAACTTTGACCAAACATAACTTTCCCATACTTTATCAAAAATGACCCATCCAAAGATAATTTTTAAGAGGATTAAATTCCCTATAATTCATATTCATCTCCCAAGTTCAAAATATGCACTCACAAGAAGATATGAATTTGGAAATTATAGGTCATTTTGAAAAGTAAAAAAAAAACACTTTTTTTGTCAAAGCTTCATACATGGACATGGAAGACTCAATTGAGATGAGACCAAAAGGGTTGCTTATAGGACATCTTAAGATTTCTAAAAATTCCAAGAACACATCTCTAGGGTCAAAATTGAGAGAGTTATGTATTGGCAAAGTCGACCTTTTTTGCAAAATTGCCAAAAGTCAAATGTGTCTCAAATTGCAATTTTTGTCAAATGGGCCCAACTTTTTATGCTTGCATTGAGTTTGTAACATGACCCACGGCCCATGATCCTTTCCATTTGTCATTATTTTATTTTTGTCATTTATTTTGATTTTATTTCAATTAAATCAAATAAAATCAAAATAAAATCATGAAAATATCAAGACTAATCAAAGCTTGAGATTTTGTGCATGTTTAGGCCTCTTATACAGCTGGAAAGAGAATCAAGTCGTGCAAGCTTCATTTGGACACAAAAAGATTGGATTTGGCTTGATTTGTAAATATTTGCATAATGATCAAATCTTGAATCAATGATCTTAATTGAGGAAGATTTGAAACAAGTTTGTAACCCTAATTCGTTCTAGGGTACATATAGAACATTGGCAGATCAAAAGAAGAGGAATTGGAGGCGTGAAAAGAAGATAAAAAATCTCAAAATTTCAAAGAAAAGTTGCAATCTAATTTCCTAGTTCCAGGATTCCTCAAGCCATTCCAGGCACACCATTTGTTCGCTTGACATCCAAGGATCATATTGCAATCACTAGCAAGCATTCTCGTGCCCTGAAACGCACTGTAAGTGTCCCACAATCTCCATGCTTTCTTGAAATCGAATATCACAATTCTGGCATTTTTAGCATAATTTATTTGCATATTCTTATTCCTTGAATCATTTGCAAGCTAATGGTGATACTTAATTGCATTTTCGTTAAATATACAACAAGATGCCATAGTTAGGGTTCTTGCTTCATTTTTGGGGTTTTTATGTACAGGTACAATTGGCCATGGATAAGGGTACCATGATGCTCGTGAGGTTGCCACGAGTTGATTGGTACCATTATTGTGCATTTATCTTGCTTGCATAAGATTTTGGAGAAACACAGGCTTATACCTACACCCAGGTGACCGTAGGTAAAAGTCCAAAAACTTTTAGCAACGGAGGGAGGAAGAAGATGATAACGTGGCCTTCTCTGAATGGCCCATTCAAATTTTTGCGCATTTTCAGAATCCACTTTTTATCTTTATCATATAATGCTTGTTTATTATTATTCATACACAAAGACAAGCCAGTTCAGATGGTCAGCGTGTGCATTGAAAATGCCAAAGGGCCTGGGTTCGATCCCCAGGTCTCCAACTTTGCTTTCTATATTTTTTCTATGCATAATTAGGTACACAGATATACAACAAGTCCACCATGCGTCCTCAATGTCCAACCAATCAGATCATCCACATGCTAGATCCAAGGATTCCCAATGAAGGTCTACCATGGACATCAGTCAAGCGTGTACGCAGGATCTGGAAAGTCAACATAGGCTAGGCGCTATTGGGCTCAGAAAATGCAATTGACACCCCTCCTTTTTGCTATTTTCCAGGCCCATGAAGATGTGAAAAACACAAGAAGGGGGGTTGAATTGTAAAACTTAAAATCAAATGCAGACAACGCGTTATTTTTATCCTGGTTCGTTTGATCTCAAACTACTCCAGTCCACCCGTCAAGGTGATTTCGCCTCTCTCCAACGAGGTCTTAATCCACTATATTCAACTGAATACACAACTGCTTTAACAACTGTTAAAGCCTTCTTGAGTCTAACCACAGACCGGTTTATCTCAAGGAAATTCTCTTACAGATAAATGAACAAAAGTGTGTTTGATGTTTTCTAGTAAAACTATATATCACAACTGTGATAATACACAATATTAAGCTTAGGATGAAACTAGATTGCTAGAGCTATAGAGTAAGCGTGGTTGAAAGCTTTAGCAAAAGTGAGAGCATGCGTGAAGATGATTAGCTTAGGCGTGTATATGCGTGTAGAGTATTGGCCATTTCTTTTCTCACTGACTTGTTTAAGTAGCCTAGGAATAGATACGTTGCTGTCCATAAATCCATTTCAATGCTCATAACATTCTTTCCTTTTTGAGAAGATCTTTGTCTTGGAATAAAGCTGTTTGTAATTAATATGTCTTGAATGCATAGTAACGTTGATACTTCAGAGTGTTCTGCTAATGATAATCAGAGTGTTCTTGGCTTTAGCTTATTCTGACGCTTCTGAGTGCTGATGACTTGGTTAGGATCTTGATCAGAATCAGAGTATGTTATGTACAGATTTTGTTCATCAGGCTTCAGCGTATAGCACATGTTATTTGATCTTCTGATGCTGACATATCTTTTGATGCTGATGTTGATACTGATATTCTGATGCTGATTCCATCAGAGTTTCTGTAAATACACAACATAATTTGAAGTAGCATATATTTTTTTATATAAATCTCATAATTCATTTAATCTTGTATTTTGTTATCATCAAAACTCTAACTGAGGGTTGTAGAATCAAACTATGTTCTAACAATATCCCCCTTTTTGATGATGACAAAAACCGGATTTTTTCAATTAAAATAAAATAATAAAAGGTATCAGAGATTAAGGATAGAGAGGTAAAGGTATCAGAGATAAAAAAATAACGAATACAAGGTATTAGAGATAAGAAGATAAGGAATAAAAGGTATCAGAGTAACGAAGAGAAAAACTCCCCCTGAGTTGGTTACTTCCCTTTAATTCCATGAGACCTTGAGCATCAGAACTTTACTTTATCAGAGTTCATCAGATTCTTGTACCTGTAAGCTTTTCAGAAAAAAGAGATTCAAATAGATCAGAATGTTAGAATGTTTGAGACTTATGTCTTAGTAATCCGTTATTGAAAAATATCATTCTTTCTCCCCCTTTTTGTCAGTTATCAAAAAGCACAGATAATCAGAGTTAAAATAGTCAGAGCTAAAAAAGCGTTTGTATAAAAAACAGAAGCAATGATAAGTTCAGAACACGTAAAATATTACAGACAAACATGTAAAGAAAACAAGGAAAATTCTAAGAGGAAGGTGGAAGACACCATGTTCACACGAGGTTTTTTGTGAAAAAGATTGAAAGGTTTTCTTGAGAAAGAAGAACACTGAAAACAGAAATATTGAGAGAAAATGAAAGTGAAGGTAAAAACTGTGAATGGTGTGAAGTGTTTAAATAGATTTCTAAAAAGTTTTTGAAAACATAAACGTTTAAGAGAGAGAAATAAATAATGATTATTAGCATTTAATGATAGCTGATTTTAGGGGATTCAGAAAGATATTTGGAACGATTACCCATGACATGTGTCTCAATGCATCCAATCAGCGCTTTTCCTTTTTCAGAAACGTGAACGCGTGTTCAGCCTCAGAAAATAGCTGATGACTAGATGACACTTGTTTGCTTGAGTGAACAGCACTTCTATCGTTGAACTGAAGCGCTCAGATCTTCATGGATAGATTCTGATACAATCTGCACTTCTAAGATTCTGAAAGAAGATTGATCAGAAGTTCACAGAGAAATAAACACAATTCTGAAGGTTAATATATAAAATTAAGACAATTTTATTCTGGGCAGAGCTTCATGCTGAGATGTTTCAGAATGAAGTTGAACCTATCTTCAGAAAGTGGTTTTGTGAAAATATCAGCCCATTGATGGTCTGTGTTAATAAATTTAAAAATTAAAATACCTTTCTGAATATAGTCCCTAATAAAATGATGTTTTATTTCTATATGCTTAGCCCTAGAATGCAAAATTGGATTTTTACTTAAGCAAATAGCAGAAGTGTTGTCACAGAGGATAGGAATGTTACTCTCAAATATCTGGAAGTCCTCAAGTTGACTTTTCATCCAGAGCATTTGTGTGCTGCATCCAGCTGCTGCTATGTATTCAGCTTCTGCTGTTGATAGAGCAATTGTGGATTGTCTTTTGCTGGACCATGAGATCCAATTTTCTCCCAGAAACTGGCAGCTTCCAGAAGTGCTTTTACGTTCAACTCTGTCTCCAGCAAAGTCAGCATCACAGTATCCTACTAAGCTGTAATCACTTGATTTTCTATAAAACAAACCCAGATTAGTAGTACCTTTCAGATACTTGAAAATTCGCTTGACAGCTGTTAAGTGAGATTCTCTAGGATCTGATTGGAATCTTGCACAAATGCATACACTGAATAAAATATCAGGCCTTGATGCTGTCAGATAAAGAAGAGAACCAATCATACCTCTGTAGACCTTCTATTCTACCTTTTTGCTTACCTCTTCTCTTTCCAGAATGCACGTGGGATGCATTGGAATCTTTGATGGCTTACATTCTGAGAGATCAAATTTCTTCAGAAGTTCTCTGACATATTTGCTCTTATGAATGTAAGTTCCTTCTGGGGTTTGATTGATCTGAATGCCTAGAAAGAATTTTAGTTCCCCCATTAGGCTCATCTCAAATTCTGCCTACATACACTTAGCAAACTTTCTTCCCAGAGAAGGTTTAGTAGATCCAAAAATGATATCATCAACATAAATCTGACATACTAAAATGTCATTCTTAACTGTCTTACAGAATAGAGTTGTGCCCACTTTCCCTTTGGTGAATTCCTTTTCTAACAGTAAGTTACTCAGTCTTTCATACCAAGCTCTGGGAGCTTGTTTCAGACCATACAGTGACTTCTTTAGTTTGAAAACATATTCTGGATTTTTTGAACTTTCAAAACCAGGGGGTTAGTGCACATATACCTCTTCTTCTATATAGCCATTTAAGAATGCACTCTTAACATCCATCTGATACAGAGTGATGCCTTTATTAACAACAAAATAAATTAAGAGTCTGATAGATTCTAACCTGGCGACTAGAGCAAACGTTTCTGTATAGTCTATCCCCTCTTGCTGACTATAACCTTGTGCTACCAATCGTGCCTTGTTTCTGATGACTTCACCTTGTTCATTCAGTTTGTTTCTGAACACCCATTTTGTTCCAATGATGTTGAATCCTTTTGGTTTGGGAACTAGATCCCATACGTCATTCCTTGTGAATTGATTCAGCTCCTCTTGCATTGCTAGAATCCAGTCATTGTCCAAAAGTGCTTCATCAACTGTTGATGGTTCAATTAGAGAAATAAGTCCCATGAGGGATTCTTCAGAGTTTCTGAAGCTGGCTCTTGTTCTGATTGGATCTTCATTTCTTCCTAAGATTGTTTATTCTGGGTGATCCATGCTGCTTCTGGATGGTCTTTTCTGAAGTTGATCAACAGAAGGTGCTGGATTGCTTGCAGTGCCTCTTTCTGATATTGAGGGAGTGTCTCTGTTGAGAGCTTCTGATGACTTGTCTTCAGTACCTGTGAATTCAATTTCCATACCTGCAAATACTTCATTCTTCTTTGACTTTTGAGAGTCAAGCTTATCATCAAAATGAACACTGATTGATTCTTCCACAATCTGTGTTTCTGTATTGTATACTCTGTACCCTCTTGAGCGTTCAGAGTATCCTAACATAATACACTTTTGTGCTTTAGAGTCAAACTTGTTCAAATAATTTTTTGTATTTAAAATAAAGCAAGTACATCCAAATGGATGAAAATATGAAATGTTGGGCTTTCTGTTCTTCCACAATTCATATGGAGTCTTTTCCAGAATAGGTCTTATGGAGATTCTATTATGAATGTAGCACGCTGTGTTTATTTCCTCTGCCCAGAAGATCTTAACAACGTTAGTCTCGTTGATCATGGTTCTGGCCATTTCTTGCAATGTTTTGTTCTTTCGTTCTACAACTCCATTTTGCTGAGGAGTTCTAGGACAAGAGAAATCATGCAGAATGCCTTTGTTGTTAAAAAATGATTCAAAATCTTTGTTTTCAAACTCTCCACCATGATCACTTCTGACTTTGACGATTCTAAGATCCTTTTCATTCTGAACTTGGTTGCAGAAGGTGACAAACACAGAGTGTGACTCGTCCTTGTGTCTTAAGAACTTTACCCATGTCCATCTGCTATAGTCATCTACGATTACTAACCCATACTTCTTGCCACAGACTGAAGCAATTTTAACTGGTCCAAATAAGTCAAGGTGCATAAGTTCTAATGGCTTAGAGGTGGAAACAACGTTTTTAGATTTGAAAGCTGGTTTTGCAAACTTGCCTTTCTGACATGCTTCACACAGAGCATCTGAATTGAACTTCAGGTTAGGAAGTCCTCTGACCAGATTGAGTTTGTTAATCTGAGATATTCTTCTCATACTAACATGTCCCAATCTTCTGTGCCAGATCCATTGCTAGTTGTTAACAGATAGAAGACACTTTACATTCTGACTTTTCAGTTCAGAAAGTTTGATTTTATAAATGTTGTTTCTCCTCTTTCCATTAAATAGGATAGTCCCATCTTTCTGACTAACAACTTTGCATGAATTTTTATTAAAGATTATATCTTAACCGTTATCACTTAATTGACTTATGGATAACAGGTTATGCATTAATCCATCTACTAATAAAACATTACTTATAGAGGGAAGGTTTCCATTACCTACTGTTCCTGAGCCAATGATCTTTCCCCTCTGATTGCCTCCAAACCCTACGTGGCCTCTAGGCTTAAGTTCCAGGCTTGGGAACATATGCTTTCTTCCCGTCATGTGTCATGAGCAGCCAGAGTCCAAGTACCATGACTGGTGTTTCTGCTTTGCTGCTAAAGATATCTACCACATGTATTATTTTATCCTTAGGTACCCATATTTTCTTGGGTCCTGATTTGTTAGTTTTACCAAAACTCTGGTTGAATTTTGGTTTGACAGAATAATTGCTACTAGTATATTTGATGTCATGTGTGTGCCCGTATACAAAGTGTGAATTAAGTGGAGTTCGTTTTATAACTAAATCCATGGCATTCTTTGGTGTAGGTACCTTACCTTGGTATCCTATTCCTTTTCTGCCATTTCTGCTAACTCCATAGATCATTGAAGCCATTTTGCTTCTATCTATGTTTTTAGCTAGAAACTTCTGAAAGTTGTGATCATACTCCTTGATGATCTCATCAGCACTACTGGGAGTTTCAGGAATTGTTTCCTTCTGAGAGTTTTGCAATAGATTTTCTAATTTTGAAATTTTATTTTTTAACTCAGAATTCTCCAATTTGAGACTCTCAGTCTTATCAGATTCAAAAGCAAGATTCCTTTTCAGGTTTCTGAATTTGACTCTGATCTGCTGATATCTTTCCAGAATTTCATTAAGGCTTTCAGCTAGTTCAGCCTTAGTAAAGTTAATAGAAAAGTCAGGGAATACCTCTTCTATGTCTGATTCAGAGTCTGATTCAGAAGCTTCACTGTCTTCTGTTATGTTTGCCATGAGAGCTATGTTTGCTCTCTCATCATCTGGTTCTGAGTCAGCTTCAGATGTGTCAGAGTCATCCCGTGTAGCCATGAGACTTTTCTTATTTTCCTTGCCAAACTTCTTTTTGGGCTTTTCCCTCTGAAGCTTTGGGTAATCACTCTTGTAGTGTCCTTGCTCGTTACATTCATAGCAGATGATGTCTTTGTTGTTTGGCTTTCTGCTTCCTGAAGAGCCTTCAGATCTTCTGTGTCCAGAGGATGATTATGACCTTCTGTATCTGGAGGAAGATTCATTCTGATTTTCTGATCTTCTGGGATTCCTGAAATTTCTTTGCCTCTGCTTCCACAGTTGGTTCACCCTTCTGGAGAGGAGAGACAGTTCATCTTCTTCTGATGAGGACCCATCAGAGGTTTCTTCAACAGCCTGCAAAACTTTGGAGTTAGATTTTCTGTTAGATTTTAAAGCTAATGGCTTACCTTGCTTTTGAGATTCATCTGCTTCTAGCTCTATCTCGTGACTTCTGAGGGAGCTGACAAGTTCCTCCAAAGAGATTTTGTTGAGATCCTTAGCTAGCTTCAGCGCTGTGACCATTGGCCTCCACTGTTTTGGCAAGCTTTTGATGATCTTCTTAACATGATCAGCAGTAGAATACCCTTTGTCCAGAACTTTGAGACCAACCACCAGAATTTGAAATCTTGAGAACATCGTTTCAATTGATTCACTTTCTTCCATCTTGAATGCCTCATACTTCTGAATGAGCGCAAGAGCTTTAGTTTCTTTGACTTGAATGTTGCCTTCATGCGTCATTCTCAGAGAGTCAAACATATTCTTTGCAATGTCTCTTTTTGATTTCTTTTCATATTCAGAGTAAGAGATGGCGCTGAGAAGAATTGTTCTGGCCTTGTGATGATTTCTGAAATCACGCTTTTGTTGATCAGACATTGCTTTTCTGTCAATCTTATGACCACTTCCATTTATTGGGTGCGTGTATCCATCAGTCACCATATCCCACAGATCAACATCATGGGCCAGAAAGAAGCTTTCAATTCTGTCTTTCCAGTAATCAAAGTTCTCTCCATCAAAGACTGGAGGTTTGCCACTGAATCTGTCTCTTTCTTCATTGTTGTCATTGCTGATGTTTTGATGTGGTCCTGCCATTGTGTTTTTCTAACGCTGGATCTTGTACTGATACGGTTAAGTGTTATAAGCTCAGAACCAGGCGCTCTGATGCCAATTGAAGATGTGAAAAACACAAGAAGGGGGGTTGAATTGTAAAACTTAAAATCAAATGCAGACAACACGTTATTTTTATCCTGGTTAGTTTGATCTCAAACTACTCCAGTCCACCCGTCAAGGTGATTTCGCCTCTCTCCAACGAGGTCTTAATCCACTATATTCAACTGAATACACAACTGCTTTAACAACTGTTAAAGCCTTCTCGAGTCTAACCACAAACCGGTTTATCTCAAGGAAATTCTCATACAGGTAAATGAACAAAAGTGTGTTTCATGTTTTCTAGTAAAACTATATATCACAAGTGTGATAATACACAATATTAAGCTTAGGATGAAACTAGATTGCTAGAGATATAGAGTAAGCGTGGTTGAAAGCTTTAGCAAAAGTGAGAGCGTGCGTGAAGATGATTAGCTTAGGCGTGTATATACGTGTAGAGTATTGGCCATTTATTTTCTCACTGACTTGTTTAAGTAGCCTAGGAATAGATACGTTGCTGTCCATAAATCCATTTCAATGCTCATAACGTTCTTTCCTTTTTGAGAAGATCTTTGTCTTGGAATAAAGTCGTTGGTAATTAATCTGTCTTGAATGCATAGTAACGTTGATACTTCAGAGTGTTCTGCTAATGATAATCAGAGTGTTCTTGGCTTTAGTTTATTCTGACGCTTCTGAGTGCTGATGACTTGGTTAGGATCTTGATCAGAATCAGAGTATGTTATGCGCAGATTCTGTTCATCAGGGTTCAGCGTATAGCACATGTTATTTGATCTTCTGATGTTGACATATCTTCTGATGCTGATGTGATACTGATATTCTGATGCTGATTCCATCAGAGTTTCTGTAAATACACAACATAATTTTAAGTAGCATATATGTCTTATATAAATCTCATAATTCATTTAATCTTGTATTTTGTTATCATCAAAACTCTAACTGAGGGTTGTAGAATCAAACTATGTTCTAATAGCCCATTCTTATACCTTCTTTTTATTTTCTTTTTTTTTTAATTTAATTAGTTTATATTATTTTTCTAACCACAAAATTAATTCTTTTTTCAAAAAATCATAAAATCGATTTTCACAAATTTAGATTTAGGTTTTAATTTTATTTTTATCAAATTTAATTTAATATTAGTTAAATTTAATTTTAGGGTAATTCTAACTTTTTTTGTAAATAATTTAAAATCAATTAGAAAATTAGGGTTTGTTCTTGATTTAATTCTTATTTCTTTTCTCGATAAAACAAAATATAAAAATAGGTTAATTTAATTATTTTTCTTAAATAAAATTAATTAGTCATTAGGTTTTCTTTATTTATTCAATTTAACTCTACTTTTCTCAAAATAACATAAAAACCACAAAAAAAAAATATGTTTTTTCTTTCAATTAGGTTTATACGGGGTCAAAACCCTAATTTTTCTCGTTCTTAATTCATCATGCGCGTTTACTATTTTTTGCGATATTAATGTAACTTCTCATGGTATGTAATAGTTTAATTAGGATTTTCTTTTATTTCTCGTTTTACGGGTTTTTGGCTATGTAATTAATCCCTCTCCCCGAAGCCTTGTAATAGAGTAGTTTTTATTTCTCGCATTTTAATTCTCGTAAAATATTAACTGTTAGATGTATGATAATAGGATTGCATGACAAGACTGTATGTTAATTTAAAATGGCTAGAAAACCCTAAATGTGCAAAGATAATAACTGAAATCAAATCACTCGCACATGCGCACTCCTAGGGTATACTCTCACTTTGGTTGCCTTCGGTAGACGATCATTAAGTATAGGGTATCTTAGTGGTTTCCCTCTTGTCTAAACAAAGATCAAATGTTCCGTTCAGAAATGTTTCCTAGAAATGTTGCCTCAGAAAGGTTGCCTCGGAAATGTTGCCTCGAATATGATCTTAAGACATTAGAGTTATTACTAAAACATCCTAACATTGATTTAGTGATCGTACGTCCCTTTCGAATTGACCCTTACAACTCCAACGGTGGTGCTTCCTATTTCTCAATAGTAGGATAGCATTGTCTAAAGGAAACAAGAACATAAATAATCTTTTTTCGAGTAGGTAAATGCTAGTAGGTACTTGCTCAAAACAAACTTTTTCACACTCACACTTTTCCAAACAAAGTTTTCAAAAACACTTCGTAACACTCTTGAAGATAGAAGCAAGGGCTAAAACGAAGTAAAACAAAAACTTTTCAAAACACACAAACACGGAAGCAATTTTTTTAAAATAATAAGCAAGTACCTAAGAGCCCGTAGAAAACTACGGATAAAAAGGGTGCTAATACCTTCCCTTTCTATAATCTACCCCCCGTACTCAAAATCTCGAAAAAGGATTTTTTCTGTGCTTTTGTCCTTTCCGGTTGGATAAAATAAAAGTCGGTGGTGACTCTTTCTTACCGCGACATTTTGCAAACACAAACGCAAAATGAAAACCAGCATTTTCCTAAAACAGTCCGGTTCTGCCACCGTACCACAGAACTGGCGACTCTGCTGGGGATAATATAAGTGGGGTATACCTTAGGATTAGTTCATCATAAATTGCTTCTCTTGTTTGTTTTGGTTGCTTTACTATTAAAGGGTTTTGTATTGGGAGTTACTATAGATCCTAACCCCGATCTGGGGGACACCTTTTAAGTAAGTAGCAATAAACTGTGAGAGAACTGTACAGCGTAGACCGATACGGTTGAAGCAGTAGCTACATTGATGTGGCACATTGGTTGGTACCGGTATCCCTTGTGGAGAAACGAGGAGAATACGGGTCTGTTATGTGTGTCGTTAAGCATCAACTGACCTTAGAACCCTTAATAGACCAACTTGGCCATTAGGAAGTAGTGAGATAGCCGGCCTCAGTGTAAAGGTGAGAACTGGTTGATACTCGATACTACACTCATTGAGACCATACTCTCGAGATAGTTCCGGCCGCAAGAAAAGATTGCGTGAGCTGAAACCATGACCGATGGAGGATGGTTAGTGATATTGAGAACCTCTAGAACCCGGTTACTATTACTAGGACAGGTTGAAACCAACTGAACTTCAAGAGGGTAATACCTTTGACTCGATGCAAGCCTTAAACTTAAGGGCTTTTGTGTGACTTGTTTGCCTTTGCCATGTCTGTTATCTGCTATACTTGTTGTTTGTTTTATCATGACATCATGCATCATAACATAGCATGCATACTTCATTATACTAACCATTTCAAAGTCCGAGGGGATTTATCTTTGTTCTGTTTTGCACATTATGGCTTCCATGCGCAGAAACACCATCTGAGTTAACTTTGTGCAAATACCTGCTCAACTCAAAGAGTTAGCCTCAAGAGTTTATGATACTTCTTAATTCATTAGGAGACATGGTCAACTTCTTAGCTTGGTTACTTCATAGTTTGATGAGCAGATGATGAGTGTGCTTTTCCAGTTCTTTGATCCGGTGCATCATTGCTTCACCTTCCCAGATTATCAGCTGGTTCCCACTTTGGAAGAGTTCTCACACTTATTGGGCATATCCATCCTTGATCATATGCCCTTCACAGGTATGGAAGAGGCTCCTAGACCAGAAGACATTGCCTCAGCTTTGCATCTGAAATGGGTTGATGTAGTATCCAATTGGGAAACACGAAGCGGGGTTGAAGGTTTCTTGCCCAAGTTTCTGATGGATCGGGCTCAGCTGTTCTGGGATAACTTGGATTTTCAGGATTTTGAAGACATCTTGGCTCTCCTTATCTACAATTTGGTTCTCTTCCCGAATCCGGATTCCTTTATAGATGTGAATGCGGTTAAGATCTTCCTATCTCGTAATCTTGTGCCTACTTTACTGGGTGATATCTTGCATGCCCTCTACACCCGTACTGTGAGGAAAAGAGGGACTCTCATGTGTTGCATGCCGCTGCTGGCGAGGTGGTTTATTTCGCACCTCCCCAAGTCTGTGTTGAAGAATGAAAAGGGTTTAGGATGGTCTTACAGGATAATATCCCTTGCCCATACAGACATTCTTTGGATTTCCAAGGCTATGGAAAGCACTGCTGTCATTGATCGTTGTGGGGGATACCCTAATGTCCCATTGCTTGGAATCAGAGGGGGTATAACCTACAGTCCTTGTTTAGATTTGTGACAATTCGGTCGTGCTCGGAGAGATGGTCCTCATGAGCTACTTCTTACAGATATTGCATTTGACTACAAGGAGGACGTTTACGAGCATCGCCGAAGGTTTATACGAGCTTGGGGAATGGTGAACAGATCTGACCCTCAAGAGTTAGGACCAAGGACTTCTCTCCCTATGCAGCCTTATCTCCAGTGGGTCCGAGCTCGAGCCCAGAAGCTTGGGATGCCTTATGAAGTTGTGTTTTCAGTGATTGTGAAGCCTACCATTGAAGAGGGCGTTCCTTATACAGTCTTTTATCCCTACATGTCAACTGATCTTGGGGCATTAAAGAGATCTTGGATTCAGCTGAAAGAGGAGAGGGATGCCTACTGGGAGAAGTACCATGAGCAAGAGAGGAAGATCTTGAAGCTCACCAGGCGGCTCGAGAATTAAAGAACAATCAATGACTATGTCAACACCAAGGGGAAGCGTCCATGGGATTTCTGATTTTTGCTTTTTCTAGTTTAAATTTGTTTTTCATTTACTTCTTTGTAAACGCCTTAAAGGCATTGTTGAACCTTTTTATAAGTTTAATATAATAAAGTTCGTTTATTTTTTGGTTTGCAAATTTAAATCTCCCAAAGTCTTTGAAATCATTACATACGCATCCCATTATCATGCACACCATTACAGGTTTCTCATCTTCTTCGCTGTCTATTTTAGCAGAAATGTCTTATGATCAAGCTATCAAAGATCTTCAGGCACAAAATGCCCAATTCCAAGAGATGTTCTCGAGCTTGGCTAAAGGGCAAGAGGACTTGAAAGCTCTCATTCTGAAATAGAAAGAGAAGAAGAAGAAGAAGAAGAAGAAGAAGGTCGTTCTGCTGAGTATGGGCAAAAGGTTTGGAGATAGGTTGAAATAGCAAGGTGATCTGTCCTTTTCATCTAAAGAAGGGGAAAACCAAGAAGAAGAAAAGGGCCCCAGTCCTGCAGTTTCTGATAATGATACAGATTATGATGAGGAACAGTATCCTCCTGCTGAGGATAGGTACAAGCAACTTGAAAACCGTCTGAGTGCTATGGAGATTCAGAAGATCCATGGTTTGGATTTTGGAGAGCTAGGACTGGTATCGAGAGTGGTGATCCCTCATAAGTTCAAAGCTCCTGTTTTTGCCAAGTACGATGGAGTATCCTGCCCAAAACTCCATCTTCGCTCGTATGTCAGAAAAATCCAACCCCACACTGCTGATAGAAATTTGTGGGTGCATTTATTTCAAGATAGTCTGTCAGGGACTCAGCTTGAATGGTTTTATCAGTTGGAAGGAGCCAATGTCCGAAACTGGGAAGACCTTGTTGCTTCTTTTTACAGGCAATATCAGTATAACGCCGACCTTGCTCCCACTCGTACTCAGCTTCAGGGTATGTCTATGGGTGCAAGTGAAGGTTTTAAGGACTATGCTCAGAAGTGGAGAGATTTAGCTGGAAGAGTCCAACCCCCTTTGTCTGACAGGGAGTTGGTTGACATGTTTCTGGGGACGCTATCTGGTCCATTTTTCAATCATCTGATCGGCAGTTCGTCATATGGGTTTACTGAATTGGTTTTAACTAGGGAGAGAGTAAAAGCTGGTATCCGAAGTGGTAAGATACAGAAGGATACTTCATCAAGTACAATGAATAAGCCTTTCACTGGTAAGAACGAAGCTAGTGCAATATATGGCTCGAGGAGCCAAAACAGACCTGAACACCGTCAAGCAGTAAATGCGGTAATGATATCAAGACCCACAGTTGCTCCACAATGCAACAATCAGCAAAGGGTGGAAAGACCATAGAGACAGTTCACTCGGCTCAATATGACCATGTCTCAAATTCTACCACAATTATTGAAGACCAACCTGTAACTCTGAGGGAAGCCCCGAAGAATCCCAACACCACATCTCCACTATATAACCCAAATGCCCATTGTGCCTATCACTCCAATGGCCCAGGTCATGATACAAACAACTATTGGGCCTTGAAGAATAAGGTGCAAGACTTGATCGAAGCTAAAGAGATTGAGTTTGACGCTCCGGAGAAACCCAACGTCATAACTGCTCCTATGCCCAAACATGGTCATAGAGTGAATGCTGTGGACGGTGATTTATTTGTGACCTCCGTGGAAGAAATTTCTTCTCCTTTAATGACAATTAAGAAGAATCTATTGTTGGTCGATTTATTTCCGGGCTGTAGCGAAGGTTGCCACATGTGTTCAACCCTGCCTGCTGGTTGCCATTTATTGAAATCAGGTGTTCAACGCCTGATGGATAACAAAGAGATCCTGTTCGAGAAGACTATGATTCCGTTAGTTCCATTTGAAGATGTTGTCATCATAACCATTTCCACCAATCCTTCCAAGGCTTCCTCGAGAAAGCCTGTTAGGATTACACTCGTTCCAAGAATCGCTCTGTTAATCATTACTGTCCCTGGTCCTATCCCATACACTTCAGATAAGGTTGTTCCTTGGCACTATGGGGCCGATGTGTATTACCATGGAGTTAAGAAAAACTTAAAGATTGAAGAAGTTGATGTTGATGTCAGCAATATTGTTGGGGCTAGCAACGTCAACAGAAGTGGAATACTCTTTTCTCCCGAGATTTCCCCTCCGACTGTCAACAAATTTGTTGTCATTCCATCTGCTAGTACATCAGCTACTATCCCAGTCCCTATTCCAGTTATCACCCCTATCGCTGAGCCATCTGGAACTCGGGGCAAAGAGATCACATGTGAGCTTGGCCGGACGGAGGCACCTAAGAAGATCAATGTAGAAACGTCTAAGCGGGAAATAGAGGAAATTCTGAAGATTATCAAGAAGAGCGACTACAACGTAGTCGAGCAACTGGGGCAGACCCCGTCAAAAATCTCCATGTTGTCCTTGTTATTGTATTCCTAAGCCAATGCAAAGGCTTTAATTGCTTTCCTCAAAACTGTGCATGTGCCGCAGGAAACTTCCGCCGACCAATTCAAAGACTGCGTAGCTAGTTTTACTGCCAATAATGGGTTGGGTTTCTCAGATGCAGATCTGACCGCTAAAGGAAGAAATCACAATGACGCTATGCACGTCTCGATCGAGTGCAGGGGCATTACTATGGCCCATGTGCTGGTAGATACTGGGTCCTAATTGAATGTTTTGCCAAAGAAAGCATTAGACCGTCTGGACTGTGAAGGTTTGATTCTAAAACCGAGCAATATTGTGGTCAGGGCTTTCGACGGGTCAAAAAGGAAGGTGCACGAGGAGGTGGACGTCCCTGTTAAAGTTGGCTCTCAGACTTTTGCATCTACTTTCTACGTGATGGATATCCGACCATCATATTCTTTCTTGTTGGGTCGCCCTTGGATCCATAAGGCTGGGGCAGTGACTTCTAATCTCCATCAAATGTTGAAATATCCGGTAAAGGGGAAGATTATCATGGTACAAGGTGAAGAGGAGTATATGGTGAGTCATCTTAATTCCTTTCACTACGTGGAGATGGATGTGGAATTCATCGAAACCCCTTGTCAGAACTTTGAAGAGGTCCCTCAGACTTTAGTGTCGACTGAGGTTGCTGCTGACAAACCTCCGATGAAGATGACTTCCCTCAAGGATGCCAGGGCTATAATTGAAAAAGGTGGGTGTGCAAATTGGGGTCAGCTCCCTGATTTCACACACAAGACTGACAAGTTTTGTTGGGGATTTACTACAAGGGCTCAAAGGGCTGTTAGGCGCGCGCAGATCGGAAGACCTCCTCTGCACATCAGTAATCAAGGAGTTAATGCAATTGAAGATGGTGAAGAAGATTCAGATATCGACAGTTGGATCTACCCAACAACCAATGGTGGCTTGAACAACTGGATGGCGAAAGACTTCATACCCGTTTCTTTTATTACACAGTAATTGACTTTTGTTTTGAGATTTGTAATAAACAGTTTGAAACTTTACGGCCCGGTGCCTTGCCCGAGGCACCTTGGCTTTGCTTGTGAGGGCTTATTATTTGTCATTTTCATATATCATCAATAAAGCATTGGACGTTTTCTTACATTACAAATTTTGTGCTCCTTGTTTTTCTTTTTCTGTCTCTCGCTTTATCAAAAACAGCTATTGTCTTACACACACTCACATATCATAATGCAGATCCATATCCACTCTGGATCCCATTGATAACAACTCTGCTACTGCCAGTTATGACTTTGAAAATCCGATCAACCAAGCCGAGGACGAAGGTGAGGATGATTATGAGGTACCCGAAGAACTTGCTAGACTGTTACTGCAGGAAGAGAGGGCCATACAGCCTCATGAAGAGCCAATGGAATCAGTAAATTTGGGTACAGAGGAAGACAGGAAAGAGGTCAAGATAGGTGCTAATCTGGAGCCTAGTGTCAAGCAACGGTTGATACAGATGCTACGCGACTATGATGAAATCTTCGCTTGGTCCTATGAAGATATGCCTGGTTTGGACACTGATATTGTGGTTCACCGCTTGCCAACTAAAGAAGACTGTCCTCCGGTAAAGCAGAAGGTTCGTCGTATGCTCCCTGAGATGTCGGAGAAAATTAAAGCTGAGGTCGTGAAACAGTTTGACGCCGGATTTCTCGCTATAACTTCTTACCCATAGTGGGTCGCCAACGTTGTTCCAGTGCCCAAGAAGGATGGTAAAGTAAGGATGTGTGTGGACTATAGAGATCTAAACAGGGCGATCCCCAAAGACGATTTCCCACTGCCTCACATCGATGTTCTGGTCGACAACACCGCACAACATAAAATCTTCTCCTTTATGGATGGTTTTTTTGGGTATAATCAGATCAAGGTGGCTCCTGAAGACATGGAGAAGACAACCTTCATTACGCAGTGGGTCACTTTCTGTTACAAGGTAATGCCTTTCGGGTTGAAGAATGCTGGGGCAACTTATCAGTGTGCCATGGTCGCCCTGTTCCACAACGTGATTCACCATGAGATTGAGGTTTACGTTGATGACATGATTGCAAGGTCCCAGACTGAGGAAGAGCATTTAGGTCATCTCCAGAAACTATTTAACAGGTTGAAGATGTACAAGCTGAGGTTGAACCCGAACAAGTGCACCGTCGGGGTAAGGTCTGGTAAGCTGTTGGGTTTCGTCGTCAGTGATAAAGGTATTCAGGTGGATCCTGCAAAGGTGAAAGCTATACAGGAGATGCCGGTTCCCCACACAGAAAAGGAAGTTAGAGGCTTTTTGGGATGTCTGAACTACATCGCCTGATTCATTTCACATCTGAGTGCTACTTGTGATCCAATCTTCAAGCTGCTGAAGAAAGATCAAGTGGTAAAATGGAATGATGAATGTCAGGCCGCTTTCGAAAGGATAAAGGAATACCTCCAAGAGCCACCTATCCTGATGACTCCAGTTGAAGGAAGACCTTTGATCTTATACTTGACATTACTGGATAGTTCAATGGGGTGTGTGCTGGGGCAGCATGACGAGTCTGGACGAAAAGAGCATGCTATTTACTACCTCAGCAAAAAGTTTACTGACTATGAGACCCGATACTCATTGCTCGAGAAAACTTGCTACGCTTTGGCATGGGCTGCTTGCCGGCTGAGACAGTATATGCTGACTCACACCACCTTATTGATATCAAAGATGGATCTAATCAAGTATATTTTCGAGAAGCCCGCTCTCTCCGAAAGGATAGCAAGATGGCAGATGATCTTAACTGAGTATGACATCCAATACACAACCCAAAAAGCAATCAAGGGGAGTGTATTGCCGGATCACTTGGCGCATCAGGCCGTGGATGACTACCAATCCATGAATTTTGAGTTCCCGGATGAGAATATCATGTTGGTGACCGACTGTGAAGAACCTGGACCTAATGAAGGACCCGAGGAAGGATCCCGATGGTATATGTATTTTGATGGAGCCTCGAACGCGTTGGGTAATGGCATTGGTGCTGTAATTATATCTCCTGAGGGCTGTCATACTCCGTTCACCGCCCGATTATGCTTTAACTGCACGAACAATATGGTGAAGTATGAAGCATGTGCCATGGGTCTTCGAGCTGCTATTGACCTGAGGATTAAGTTCTTGAGTGTATTCAGAGATTTTTCCCTAGTGATCAGTCAAATCAAAGGCGAGTGGGATACGAAGCACCCAAATCGTATTCCTTACAAAGAATATGTACTGACATTGCTCCCACATTTTGAGGAGATAACCTTTGAACACTTCCCGAGAGAGGAGAACCAGTTAGCGGACACGCTAGCTACCATGTCTTCTATGTTCGAAGTCAGGTGGGACAATGAAGCTCCCAAGATTACCATCGAGAGGTTGGACGAACCCGCACATTGCTGTGATATTGAGACTGAAGAGGTAGCAGATAAACCCTGGTTTCACGAGGTAAAGAGGTATCTTGAGGCTCAAGAATACCCCGAGGGGGCATCTGTTAATGATAAGAAGTTTTTGAGAAGATTCGCTACGAATTTCTTCATCAGTAATGGTGTCCTCTATAAGCGTAACCTTGATTCGACCTTACTGCGGTGCATGGACAAGAGCGAGGCAGAAAGGATCATGGCAGAGCTACATGAAGGTACCTTCGGAACTCATTTCAGTGGACATACCATGGCAAAGAAGATCCTACGGGCAGGATATTATTGGACCACTATGGAAGCCGATTGTTATCAGCACTCTCGGACCTGTCATAAATGCCAAGTCTATGCTGATAAGGTGCATGTACCTCCAGCTCCTCTGAATGTTTTGACAGCTCCTTGGCCTTTCGCAATATGGGGGCATCGATATGATAAGTGAGATCAGACCTACTGCGTCCAACGGGCACCGCTTCATTCTGGTAGCTATTGATTAAATCACGAAGTGGGTCGAGGCAACTTCCTTTGCTACAGTAACCAAGAACATCGTGGCACGGTTTATCCGACACAACCTGATTTGTCGATATGGCGTACCAGAGAGAACTATTACTGACAATGGTACAAATCTTAACAATGCAATGATCACCGAGCTCTGCAAACAGTTTAAGATACAACATCATAACTCTTCACGCTACCGGCCGAAGATGAATGGGGTCGTTGAAGCAGCTAATAAGAACATCAAGAAGATTGTGCAAAAGATGACGGTGACATACAAATACTGGCACGAGATGTTACCATTCGCTCTTCATGGGTACCGTACCTCAACACGGATGTCGACAGGGGCAACACCCTACTCTCTGGTGTATGGTATGGAGGAAGACCTACCCATCGAAGTCCAAATACCCTCTCTCAGGATTATGAAGGATGCGGGTTTGAGAGAAGACGACTGGATCCAGAACCGACTTGATCAGCTGAATCTAATTAATGAAAAGAGACTTACCGCTATTTGTCATGGTCAAACGTATCAAAAGCGGATGATCAAGGCTTTTAACAAGAAAGTCAGACGTCAAGAATATTAAGTCGGGGATCTGGTGATCAAACGCATCATACTGCCGCAGGGTGATCCTAGGGGCAAATGGACCCCCACATATGAAGGGCCATTTGTGGTTAAGAACATTTTCTCGGGAGGAGCTGTGATTCTAACCACCATGGACGGTGACGACCTTCCTCACCCCGTCAATGCAGACATAGTGAAAAGATACTACGCATAATCAAAGACCCGCTAGGTCGACTGGCCTAGGAAAAAATAAGGGCTTCCCGACGAACCAAAAGGGTTCGGGAAAAAGTAAGGGATGATAATGAAAAACTGTACACCCGGCAAGTCGAAAACCTGAAAAGGCGGCTTGGGCAAAAAAGGGTATCCCGGTGGACTGAAAACCTGAAAGGGAGGTCTAGGAAAAAATTAGGGATTGAAGCGCAACACTATGTCTCATTGAATCATCTTACAACCAGACTTCGGTATCGACTATCAAGCTCAGACAACGCTAATCAATCTGATCTACCTTCGACCAAGCGGCAAAGTGATGAGATGCTTGAAGATATAAAGGCAATAGAAGAGTTGGAACCCAATGGGATTGTTTCACATAGCTTTTTTTCTTTCTTTTTCACAAATTGTATAATTTCTATCTTTCGGCGATGTTCTCTTACTAGGACGTCAGCCTCTTGTACAAAACGCCTATTACAGGCCAACTTCGAAAATCAATACAATTCATTTTCACAAGAAATTTCAAACTTGTTTTTCCTTTTTTGTGTTTTGTTTTGCAAGAACGTCCAATGGTTCATTTTTTATATATGCATTTGAAAATAATTGCTGCTCCTAAATATTTACACAAGAAACAAAAGACGATTACTCGTAATTCCAGGAACAGGGACAAACAAGAAGTGTCCGAGCCTTAAAGTTACTCTGCCCATCAGGTACAGGGATAGAGCCAGCTGGAGAACATGAGAAGTGGTACAAACACTCCCCGCAGGGTAATAAGTATCCATAGACAGTAGTGTTAATTCTCCCCAAGCAAAGTTTATCTACCACCAACAATAGAAGTTCACCATCAACTGAGTTTAGTTCTTCCACAAGCAGAAACTCAATCCCCGACAGGGTTCATTATCACCAGCAACGGTAATTCATCCCCAGCTAAGGATATTTCTCCAAATCAATAGATCTTCTGAAAGAGTATCTCTCTTCCCCACAGAGTCATTCTCTCGCCAATTTATTCTCAAATCATCTTCGGTCATTACCCCCAGCGAGAACGAAGAACTCAACTCCTTGTATTCTCCAGCAGCAGTCCGAGATTTATTTTCCCCAGCTAGAGAATATCACAAGAACATTGTATATCCATACATCATGGCAGGCACATATGCATCATACAGCACAATCTCATTTATTTTGAGAACATCATTACTCAATACATTTCATACATCATGACATTACATACGGCTAACTCTTTACCTTTCAGGGAAAGATGCAATCAAATTCTCACAAGTTTTCTATGGTTCAGTCAAATCAATGCTAAGATTTCTGTTCCAGTTCAAGTTATGAAGCCCGGATTCGACCGAATAATATCTTGATTTCTCCAAAAACACCATGAAGCCTGGAATCGTCCAGATAGTGGTATATCTTAAATTCAAGCTATGAAGCCCAAAAATCAACCAGGAAATAGTTGAATCCCCAGTAAGTTACTGTGAAGCCTGGAAACCGACCAGATAGAAGTACAAGACACCATGAAGCCTGGAATCGACCAGATAGTGGTATATCATAAACACAAGCTGTGAAGCCCAGAAATCGACCGGAAAACAGCTTAACCCTCAACAAGTTATTGTGAAGCCTGGAGATCGACCAGATAGCAATGCAAGATACCATGAAGCCTGGAATCGACCAGATAATTGTATGAGACACCGTGACGCCTGGATTACGACCAGATAGCGACAAAAGACACTGAAGCCTGGGACTACGACCAGATAACAGTATATGGTACTGCGAAGCATGGAATTCGACCAAATAGTAGTTTACCCGTCCAATTACTAAGAAGCCTAGAATCAACCAAATATTAGTATTGCCTTAAATTCCAGTTGAAGCCCGGATGCGACCGGATAACAACTTAATTTATTCTGAAGCCTGGAGCACGACCAGATAAGAAGTGAGAAATTGCGAAACCTGGAGAACGACCAGATAGCAAGTTTCATCTCAACCCCCCGGTAAGTCACTCTGAAGCCTGGAGCACAACCAGATAGCAGTCAGTCTTATTTTTCTCAGCAAATCACTATGAATCCTGGAGCACGACCAGATAACAGTTCATTTTCACCTCCTCTACTAAGAGATGATTCCCCAGTAGAATAACGGACGACTGAAGCTCCTAAAATTCTATTTCTCCCAAGACAGAGACTAGCACTCCCCAGTGTAGTCCTCCTTAACAACAGGTATACGGACTCTCGCAAAGGAATCTCTTATGCGATCGACGCTTCTTCAGATGGCATCTTTAAGCCCATATTTCGACATCAACTTCCAAATGGCATCTATAATCCCATTCCCGATATCGCAAGACAAATACCACTTCATGCGAGTGCAAATTTCTGGGCACTCTAGTGTTTAATCATCTTCCACCCATATTTGGAAGCCAATCTACATCCTCATGTTTAAGAAGGTTGAACAGGGGCAGCTATTGTACCCTAAAATTTTCCCTCCCATATTTCTCAATACATTTCAAGTAAGGTCTTCAAGTTGCTCAAAGAAATCCAAGGGTTGACTAGACAAACTCTCTCCTAAGGCAGTCTACCTCAAATTAGGGTTTCAGTTTGCATCAAGGTACTTGAGTCCAAAGGGTCCCAAATGCTCACCATTGTCCTAATATATTCTCAAGATCATCCATGTCAAGTTTTAAGCCTTGCAGAGGAAGTTTTCTCAATCAATTGCTCAAAGGCCTGAAAATCGACTGTGTTAGGGCAAAAGTCAACTGTGTCCTACATACAGTCAAACTTCAATATTTTTGGTCAACATCCTCATTTTGAAGTATTATTCATCATTTGATCAAGGGTTGATCATGATTCCTCAAGTATTGCTCACAATTTATCAAAACCCAAAAGTTGCCAAATTAGGGTTTTGTAGGAAAAGTCAACTCAACTTTGACCAAGCATAACGTTCTCATACTTTATAAAAAATGACCCATCCAAAGCTAATTTTGAATAGGATGCAATTCTCTACAATTCATCTTCATATCCCAAGTTCAAAATATGCACTCACAAGAAGATATGAATTTGGACATTATAGGTCATTTTGAAAAGTCAACAAAAACACCTTTTTTGTCAAAGCTTCATACATGAACATGGAAGACTCAATTGAGATGAGACCAAAAGGGTTGCTTAGATGACATCTTAAGATTTCTAAAAAGTACAATAACACATCTCTAGGGTCAAAATTGAGAGAGTTATGCATTGGCAAAGTTGACCTTTTTTGCAAAATTGCCAAAAGTCAAATGTGTCTCAAATTGCAATTTTTGTCAAATGGGCCCAACTTTTTATGCTTGCATTGAGTTTGTAACATGACCCACGACCCATGATCCTTTCCATTTGTCATTCTTTTATTTTTGTCATTTATTTTGATTTTATTTCAATTAAATCAAATAAAATCAAAATAAAATCATGAAAATATCAAGACTAATCAAATCTTGAGATTTTGTGCATGTTTAGGCCTCTTATACAGCTGGAAAGAGAATCAAATCGTGCAAGCTTCATTTGGACACAAAAAGATTGGATTTGGCTTGATTTGGAAATATTTTCATAAGGATTAAATCTTGAGTCAATGATCTTAATTGAGAAAGATTTGAAACAAGTTTGTAACCCTAATTCGTTCTAGGGTACATATAGAACATTGGCAGATCAAAAGAAGAGGAATTGGAGGCATGAAAAGAAGAGAACAAATCTCAAAATTTCAAAGAATAGTTGCAATCTGATTTCCTAGTTCCAGGCTTCCTTAAGCCATTCCAGGCACACCATTCGTTCGCTGGACATCCAAGGATCATATTCCAATCACTAGCAAGCATTCTCGTGCCCTGAAACGCACTGTAAGTGTCCCACGATCTCCATGCTTTCTTGAAAATATCACAATTATGGCACTTTTAGCATAATTTATTTGCATATTCTTAATCCTTGAATCATTTGCAAGCTAATGGTGATACTTAATTGCATTTTCGTTAAATATACAGCAAGATGCCATAGTTAGGGTTCTTGCTTCGTTTTTAGGGTTTTTGTGTACAAGTACAATTGGCCATGGATAAGGGTACCATGATGCTCGTGAGGTTGCCACGAGTTGATTGGCACCATTGTTGTGCATTTATCTTGCTTGCATAAGATTTTGGAGAAACACAAGCTTATACCTACGCCCAGGTTACCGTAGGTAAAAGTCCAAAAACTTTTAGCAACGGAGGGAGGAAGTAGATGATAACGTGGCCTTCTCTGACTAGCCCATTCAAATTTTCGCGCATTTTCAGAATCCAATTTTTGTCTTTATCATATAATGCTTGTTTATTATTATTCATAAACAAAGACAAGCCAGTTCAGATGGTCAGCGTGTGCATTAAAAATGCCAAAGGGCCTGGGTTCGATCCCCAGGTCCCCAACTTTGCTTTCTATATTTTTTCTATGCATAATTAGGTACACAGGTATACAAAAAGTCCACCATGCATCCTCAATGTCCAACCAATCAGATCATCCACATGCTAGATCCAAGGATTTCCAATGAAGGTCTACCATGGACATCAGTCAAGTGTGTACACAGGATCTGGAAAGTCAACATGGGCTAGGCGCTATTGGGCTCAGAAAATGCAATTGACACCCCTCCCTTTTGCTGTTTGCCAGGCCCATTCTTATTCCTTCTTTTTATTTTATTTTTTTAATTTAATTAGTTTAAATTAATTTTCTAACCACAAAATTAATTCTTTTTTACAAAAGTCATAAAATCAATTTTCACAAATTTAGATTTAGGTTTTAATTTTATTTTTATCAAATTTAATTTAATATTAGTTAAATTTAATTTTAGGGTAATTCTAACTTTTTTTGTAAATAATTTAAAATCAATTAGAAGAGTAGAGTTTGTTCTCGATTTAATTCTTATTTCTTTTCTCAATAAAATAAAATATAAAAAATAGGTTAATTTAATTATTTTTCTTAAATAAAATTAATTAGTCATTAGTTTTTATTTATTTATTCAATTTAACTCTATTTTTCTCAAAATAACATAAAAACCACAAAAAATATGATTTTTCTTTCAATTAGGTTTAGACAGGGTCAAAACCCTAATTTTTCTCATTCTTAATTCATCGCGCGTGTTTACTATTTTTTGCGATATTAATGTAACTGCTCATGGTATGTAATAGTTTAATTAGGATTTTCTTTTATTTCTCGTTTTACGGGTTTTTGGCTATGTAATTAATCCCTCTCCCCGAAGCCTTGTAATAGCGTAGTTTTTATTTCTCGCATTTTAATTCTCGCAAAATATTAACTGTTAGATGTATGATAATAAGATTTCATGACAAGACTGTATGTTAATTTAAAATGGCTAGAAAACCCTAAATATGCAAAGATAATAACTGAAATCAAATCACTCGCACATGCGCACTCCTAGGGTATACTCTCACTTCGGTTGCCTTCGGTAGACGATCATTAAGTATAGGATGTCTTAGTGGTTGCCCTCTTGTCTAAAAAAAGAACAAATGTCCCGTTCGGAAATGTTGCCTCAAAAATGTTGCCACAGAAAGGTTGCCTCGGAAATGTTGCCTCGAATATGATCTTAAGACATTATAGTTATTACTAAAACATCCTAACATTGCCTTAGTGATCGTACGTCCCTTTCGAATTGACCCTTACAACTCCAACGGAGGTGCTTCCTATTTCTCAATAGTAGGATATCATTGTCTAAAGGAAACAAGAACATAAATAATCTTTTTTCGAGTAGGTAGATGCTAGTAGGTACTTGCTGAAAACAAACTTTTTCACACTTACACTTTTCCAAACAAAGTTCTCAAAAACACTTCGTAACACTCTTGAAGACAGAAGCAAGGGTTAAAACGAAGTAAAACAAAAACTTTTCAAAACACACAAACACGAAAGCAATTTTTTTAAAATGATGAGCAAGTACCTAAGAGCCCGTAGAAAACTACCGATAGAAAGGGTGCTAATACCTTCCCTTTCTATAATCTACCCCTCGTACTCAAAATCTCGAAAAAGAAATTTTTCTGTGCTTTTGTCCTTTCTGATTGGATAAAATAAAAGTCGATGGTGACTCTTGCTTACCGCAACATTTTGCGAACACAAACGCAAAATGCAAACCAGCATTTTCCTAAAACAGTCTGGTTCTGCCACCATACCACAGTTCCCTATCATATAGGCAGTCATTATCTCTCAAAAAAATAAAGGCCTACTAAGTCAAAACCTACAAAGGATACTTGAGAAAAACTGGGGTATCCCGCTGACTGTAATCTCAAAACAAGAACAGTCAGGCAAAAATTAGGGATAACAAATCAAATAAAGAGGTCACTATAAATCCTCAACAACATGAAAAATGTTGCAAGAAATGAATGCTTTCTGATAAACTCAACTTGTCGGAACCATCACCAAAACGTCATTCCAGACTCAATTGGAGTTTCAAACGCACAATTAGCTGAGTTTAGGACTGAAGAACATCACGAAGAATGGGCGGGTGCAAATACACTTTGAGCCTTTATCCTTTGTTTCTTAAACCGTGAACCAAGCCACGTTACAACCCTTCAAAATTCCTAATTGAAGCATGGGTTAGTTCGAAAGCATACTGTTACAAAAGGTATCCTGACTCCTGTAGGCTTTACTCAAAATCCAAAGTTGAATTACAAACTTCTTTACTTGCTAAAAACACATTTTTCAAAACTTCAAGACAAGCACAAACTTTGCATTACTTGAATATCACTGTTTGCATATGGCTATTTGTTTGACATCGGAGAAATTCACAATGAATGTCCGATGAAGGAAAGCTCTTTCGGTGAACAAAATCACTTCAAGTGGGATTACGCTTCCATTGAAAAATCTCCTATCAACTAGGGGGCATGACATGTCACTATCCTGCACACCTGGGGCAGTCCAGTCAAGATTCCAGGAAACCTCTCAAGAAGTGCAGAGTAACCAGGGGCAGGTCTCCATCTCCGTCACTTGGGGCATTGAACGTTAATCTCAGCAAAGGGTTACGTACAATCAAACATTTTTGGCAATACCACAAAGATTTGCTGCTAAGGGCAATGAAAAGTCTCCCCAAAGTCCTTCTCATAGGATAATTTCCCAGCAAGAGTTTAACCTCTGAAAACCTCTCCCCAACTGAGTCGATTTCAAGAATCCTCGAGGATTTCTGCCAGTGAAGTCACCGCCTCCCCAACAGACCGACAACATGGTTTATTTCCCCAATAAACTACAGATTCCCCAGCTTGAGTTTGCCTCTCCAACTACTACAAATCAAAGGACCACAACTCCCTTTCCCCAGTAGAGTACTCTACAATCCCCAGCAAGTTACTATGAAGCCTGGACCCAACCAGACATTAGTTCAACTTCGACTCCCCAGTAGAGCAACGAACAACCGAGACTCCTGAACTTTTTCCCCCAAGCAGGAATCAATACTCTCCACAGAGTTCTCAACTTTCCCCAACGGAGTTCTCCTCAACAAAACATGAATCCTTGGTGGAAATATTCTAAGAAAAGTTTGAAGACTCACATACTCTTCAACAGCAGTTCGGGATTTAATGACTCTCCAGCATTTGTCAAGGATTTATTTTTCAGACAAAGATACATCCAAATAAACATCTCACATTTCATATATCATATTACATACATGACAAGTGCACACGACACAATCTCAATTATTTTGAGAAGATCATTACGCAATGCATACATCATGACATTGCATACAACTAACTCTTTACCTTTTCAGGAAAGATCAGTCAACAGATAAAGGTCATCATCCTTTTGGAGTTGTAATCATCCAAGATTCCTTCATCATCCTACTGAGGTAGTAATCATCCAAGATTCCTTCATCATCTTGCTGAGCATTCAGATACAGTCTAGATATGATCCAGATTCGGATGTCATTCTGTCACTCATTCAAATACAGTCTAGATACGATCCAGATTCAGATGTCATTCTGTCACTCATTCAAATACTGTCTAGATACGATCCAGATTTGGATGTCATTCTGTCACTCATTCAAATACAGTCTAGATACGACCCAGATTCAGATGTAATTCTGTCACTCATTCAAATACAGTCCATATACGATCCAGATTTGGATGTCATTCTGTCACTCATTCAAATACAGTCCAGATACGATCCAGATTCGGATGTCATTCTGTCACTCATTCAAATACAGTCCAGATACGATCCAGATTCGGATGTCATTCTGCCACTCATTCAAATACAGTCCAGATACGATCCAGATTCGGATGTCATTCTGTCACTCATTCAAATACAGTCCAGATACGATCCAGATTCGGATGTCATTCTGTCACTCATTCAAATACATTCCAGATACGATCCAGATTCATATGTCATTATGTCACTCATTCAAATACAGTCCATATACGATCCAGATTAGGATGTAATTTTGTCACTCATTCAAATACAGTCCAGATACGATCCAGATTCGGATGTCATTCTGTCACTCATTCAAATATAGTCCAGATACGATCCAGATTCGAATGTCATTCCGTCACTCATTCAAATATAGTCCAGATACGATCCAGATTCAGTTGTCATTCTGTCACTCATTCAAATACAATCTAGATACGATCCAGATTCGGATTTCATTTTGTCACTCATTCAAATACAGTCCCGATACGATCCAGATTCGGATGTCATTTTGTCACTCATTCAAATACAGTCCAGATACGATCCAGATTCATATGTGATTCTGTCACTCATTCAAATATAGTCCAGATACGATCCAGATCCGGGTGTCATTTTGTCACTCATTCAAATACAGTCCAGATACGATCCAGATTCAGATGTCATTCTGTCACTCATTCAAATACAGTCCAGATACGATCCAGATTCGGATGTAATTCTATCACTCATTCAAATATAGTCCAGATACGATCCAGATCTGGATGTCATTCTGTCTCTCATTCAAATACAGTCCAGATATGATCTAGATTCAGATGTCATTTTGTCACTCATTCAAATACAGTCCAGATACGATCCAGATTCGGATGTCATTCTGACGCTCATTTAGTACATTTCACATATACGAGTCAGATACAATTCATTTATGGATATTATTTTGATACTCATCCCACAGAATCATCATTAACCAACCCTACACAAGTTCTTCCTATTTTCCAAGATGAAGTTTCACACAGACTCATCATGAAGCAGCCCTACACAGGCCCATCATAAATTAAAGAAAATTCAAGACCTCTACTGGTTCAGTTTAAATCTCTCAATGGTTTATCCTGATTCTTCCTGGTAGACATCTTCTCTGGGTCAGATAAGTCAATCCAAGATTTATTTTGATTTCTTCTCTAGTTGAAGTCAGAATTTAGACTTTGTCTAATTTCTGTCAACAATCACTCTGGATGGCATATATAAGCCCATCTCCAACAACTATCCATCATTTCTCCAAATGGAATCTATAAGCCCATCTCAAACAACTATCCATCATTTCTCCAAATGGCATCTATAAACCCATTCCCTACATAATCAACTAACACATCTTCGAGTGAAAATTTTATGGGCACTCTAGTGTTCAATCATCTTCCATCTTCAAGTCACGAATGGCAGATTTACCAATCTAACTCTTCATATGTAAGAAGATTGAACAGGGGAAGCTGTTGTACCACAAAATTGGCCCTCTCATTTCTCAAAGGATCACCCTGGACTCTCAGGTTTGCTTCTATAAAGTTGCAAGTCTTGAATTACAACTTTTCAATAAAATCACTCATAAGGTCAAAATGGTCAAAAGCACACTGAAAAAGTCAAACTTTAACTTTTAAATTAAAAATCAAGTTCCAAACAATTATATTTCATCAAGACATGAAACTAGTTCTTCAAAATCAAGAGTCAGAATTTACTTTGGAAAAATCAAATTTTCTAAACATTTAGAAAATTTTCTAAGTGTTAAGAGTATGTGATACTTCAAAACTTCTGAGCCAACCTCCATGCAAATGCGGTCAGAAGTTGCAAACTGGGTTCATAACATAGCCTTCAATTAGAACAGGGCTCTTCAGCCTCTATAAAAGCGCAGTCAGAAGTTGCAAATATGGTTCAGAACATAGTCTTCAATCAGAACATGACTCTTCAGCGCATGGAAGTTACGTTTCTGATCTTCCGTGATCAGAACCTCACCAAATCCCAAAACCTCGTTTAAACAACTTGCTACACTGCTGCAGCACATTACTCTAACAAGCAATTAATCCAGTCCACGCCTGCATCTTCCCAAATCTTGTATTTGTACCAAATACAAAAAGCTGTGATCAAAAAGCAATGGAACAATGTGCCAAAAAATTTTAAATCCCATTTGTTTTTCCCCTCAAAACCACAACAAATTCATCTATAAATAAGTTGCTCCATCACACTTTCAAGGGGCTGGATTTTGGAAAGAGAGAACTATCAAAAGAGAAAAAGAAACCTATGAAACCCTTCATAAAAATCCAGATTTCCCAAATAGAAAACCAAACCTTTGTTTTTCCCTTTGAATCAAAGAACTTGGCATTTTCTCTTCTGTTACTCTTGCTGACTCCAGAACATCCAAAGGCAGCAACTCAAAGCTCCAAGCACGCTCCAGGTTCAAGGTAAGTCTTTCTGACTTTGCTTGTTTTTTTCATTCTGAACATCATTAACATGTAAATATCATAGTATTAATGTTGTCCATATCATTGCATAAGTAGAAAAACTGTGGATCAGAGTTTCTTGATAGGGCTAGACTCAGATTTAGATTTAGAACTTCTATAAACTGTTGTGCTATTATCCTTCTAATTTGTTGTTTATTAAGAACTGAATAAATTGCTGATGTGCTTATTAAGAGTTAAAATATGGCATAGAACTTCTGATGTTCACTCACAGTTTTAGCACAACACAGAACTTCTGAGTTCTCCTCACTGTTAATGCATAATGAACTGCTGATTGTTCACCCACTGTTTTAACACTTAGAACTTATGATTTTCATGCACTGATAACACGCTGAACTGCTGGCTATTCATTCACTGTCTTAGCACCATACAGAACTTCTGAGTTCTTCCTACTGTTTTGACACGCACAGAACTTCTAAGGTTTTCTCACTATTCTAACATTCAGAAGTTCAGCACATAGCAATTCGGAACTTTTGTGTTTTCCCTTTAATGTGTCTTGCAGGACCTCAGAGTGTACCAATCCAGAACTTCTGATTCCACTGACGTTCCTTTCTGAGTGATCACGCGTCTGGCTTTAGAACTTCTGATCCTTGTTGTTTTTCTTGCAGCAGCATGTTGTTTCTATCTTTCATTTATTTTACTTTTCATCATTTTTAATATTAACATAAAAAGACATAAAATATTTTTCTTTTATTAATTTATTTCTTTTTTTATTAAAATAAGAAACCATTTTCTAAACAAATCCTTCTTTTTTCTTATATTGTACATTTCAATATGGTTGTAATAGTAATTTAGGATTTAATTTTATTTGCAATCCCCATTTGTAAATATGTACCCCCGCCCCTAAAAATATTGTAATAGTGTAGGACTTTACATTTCTGCAATTTATCGCTTTTGAATATAAATGCTAGTAATTAGGGTGTGTATGGCAAGACATGTAATTGACAAATAGACAACCTAAAAAGCAAGACTAAATGCATGCAATCAAACACACTTTGCACACTAGCACCCTTAGGGTAATCTCACTTGTTGCTTATCGGAAAAATAGTCATGTCCCTCGAACATGGGCGTTTTAGCAAAAGACCCTCGATAAAAGATCGTAGTCCCTCGATGACCCTCAATGTTGCCTTCGGTAAACGATCTAGTCCCTAAACGCGACATTGATAAAACGTCCCATAGGTTGCCTTCTATGACTATACAAATGTCCCACACTCGTCCCTTCACATCCAACGATGGGGCTTTTTACCAAAACAATGGTAAGATAGCAACATCTAAAGGAGGAGGAAAATAATATCTAAGACCTTTTAAGTAGGTAGATTCGCTCCTAGTTTCTCGCTTGCTCACAACAAAAACATTTTATACACCAACACTCTCACTTTGAAACATTTTTAAAAGACAACACTTTGTACGCTTTCTTATAGAGACAAGAGCCATTACAAAGAAAACCCTTTTCAAAATCACTTTCAAAAACACATCCCACAAACACCTCCTTGAACTATTTTCAAAACAACACTTTGTATGCATTCTTATTGAGACGAGAATCATTACGAAGTCACATTTTCAAAATACTTTCAAAAATCACCATCACATGCACACATTCAAACAAAAGCAAGTGATCTAGTAAGCAACTAAGAGCCCATGGAAAACCATGGATGAAAAGGGTGCTAATACCTTCCCTTTTCATAATCTACCCCCCGAACTTAAGAAAACATCTATAAAGGTCTTTCCTGTGCTTTTCACCTTTCCTTATTGGATAAAAGAAAAGTCGGTGGCAACTCTTGCTCAACCGCAACATTTGTGAACACAAACGCAAAACCTCAAAGTCAGTTCTCCCACCGTATCACAGGCCGCATACGACGAACCTTGTATTTCACTGGAGAGCAGTCCTCTTTTGAAGGCAGGCGATGAACCACAATATTTGTGTCAAGTCCCGGCATATCCTTATATAACCAGGAAAAAACCTCAACATAGTCATGTAGCATCTGTATTAACCATTGTTTGACGCTGGGCTCCAAGTTAGAACCTACCTTTATGTCCTCTTCAGTACCCAGGTTCACTGTCTCAACTGGCTCCTCATGAGGCTGTATTGCCCTTGTTCATGTTGTAGCAGTCTGGCAAGCTCTCTCGGTAGCTCAAAATATTCCTCACCTTCGTCTTCGGCTTGGTTGATTGGATTTTCAAAGTTGTAATAAGCAATAGAAGAATCGTTATCAATGGGATCCAGAGTAGACGTGGATCTGCATTTTGATATGTTAGTGTGTATAAGAGCATATATGTATATAAAGTAAAGAGCAGAAAAGAAAGGTGTGATACAGTGGGAGAACGGACTGTTATACTGGTTTGCGTTTTGTATTCGCAAATGTGCGGTAAGCAAGAGTCGCCACCGAATTTTCTTTTATCCAATAAAGGAAAGGATGAAAAGAACAGAAAAAGACCTTTTTTGAGAGTTTCTGATTAAGGGGGCAGATTATGAAAAGGGAAGGTGTTAACACCCTTTCCATATGTGGTTTTCCACGGGCTCTTAGATACTTGCTCATTTTTGAAAATTTCTTTCGTGTTTGTGTGTTTTGAAAATGTTTGGAAAACGCCTTAATGTGGCGATTTGCTTTGCCTTTAACTCTTGTATCAATCCTCAAGAGTGTTAACAAAGCAGGTGTTTTGAACAATTGCTTTTGAAAGTGTGAAAAATTGATTTTTGAGCAACTACCTAACAATTATCTACCTACTCGAAAAAGGATGTTATTTTCCTCTTTTCCTTTAGATAGTGTTATCCTACTATTAGTGAGTAGGTAGCCCTATCGTTGGATGTTGAGGGACTATTGAAGGAACGTTTACAGTCACTAAGGCAACTGGGCAAGAACTCTCAGTAATTGTCCTAAAGTTCTAAGATCAATTTTTAACCGAAGCAACACTCGAAAGGGTCATCGAGGGACTTGTGATCTCTTGAACTAAAGGACAGCCATTAAAAATCCTCACGTTTCAAGAATTATGACCGTTTTCGAAGGCAACTGAAGTGGGAGATACCCTAGGGGTGAGCATGTGCATGTGTGTTGATTCAGTTCATTTATCTTGCGCTTTAGGGTTATCTAATCGTTTTAATTTCAGTCTTTTTCATACAATCCTATTAATCTAAGCAGTTAATAGTGCGGAAAATAAATTACAGAAAACAAAATTCCTAAGCTATTACAAGGCCTTGGGGCATTTACATAAATAGCACAAGAGAATAAAATGTGGAATTTTAAACCTAATTAAAGCTATTACAAACCGGGAAACAGTTACATAATGGGAAAAGAAAAAATGGAAAAAAGATAAACGCGCGAAGAATGCAAAGAGCGTCTAAACCCTAAAAATGTTTAAAAGAAAATCTTTTTTTTTTGTTTTTATTTATTTATGAAAATATCAAATTGTAATAATATCCTAATTAACTAAATTAAAAAAGGAAAGAAAAAATTATTAATTACAATTAATTCTAATGAATCTAATATTTTTTGGTATTTTTAAAGAAAAAAGATTTAAAATTTAATCCTAACTTCTAGTAAATTAAAATTAAAATTAAAATATTAAAGTAATTAAACTATATTAATTTGCAACCTTAATTTTAATTATGAAAAAAAAAACGTAATTCTATTTTTTGTGATTTTATTGATTTTATGATTAAATAAAAAATGAGTTTTAAAAGCATAAAAAATAATTCAAATAAAATAAAGTAAGTGAAATAAAAAAGAAAAGAATGAATTGGGCCTGATATGAGCAATGAGGGGGGTGTGACGCTGAATTTGTTAGGCCCAGATTGTACATGCCCATTGTCTTGCGTGAGATCCATTGTTGCCAACCCCTGGGGGTTCACTGTGGGTGCCTAGATTTGGATCAATGACCTGATGCTTGTGATAGATCCAATGATGATGAGATGTTAGCCAAGGGTATACTCCTTTAGCCTCAGCACACTAGATCTGGAGATAAATGGTTTGAAAAAATCAAAACGCACGACCTAGGTATCGAACCCAGGTCCTCCCATTCATACGCATTCCCTCTTACCACTCAGCCATCATGTTCATTCATTTACACAAATAAACACAATAATATATATATATTATGAAATAAGTGGAGTATGTTGAAGTGTCAAAATGCGCGCTGAGGTGGGCCCCTGGGAATTTGAATAAACCAATCATCACCATGTTTCCTGCAACGCCACGGTCCACACCGGTCAAGCCACCCCAGACGGTTGCTCCAGTCACCCCCTCTAATTGCTCAAAAAGCCAAACTTGCGAAATATCAAGAAAACAAAAGCAAAAGTGACCCTACCCCTCTAATTTTGGGTCTACGGGTTCAATGGTGATGGCCATTTGGTCTAAGACGGCCTGTATCATCCTATTTGTGCCTTGGTCGTTTCAAAGCCCTAACAATGGCAACTCCCTAAATTTGCGCCCAAACCCTCATGCTTCACGTTAGAACAGAGCAAAATAATAATATAAACATGAATATGGAACGAAAACTTATTTATATCATATATTTGCAAGGTTTCGAATCCCAACCTTACCAAAGTTCGGTGACGCGTAGATTTGGAATTCTAGGGTGTTGCACATCTTGTGGAGGATACGAATGATCTCCTAAGGGCCTCAGAGAGTGAATGATGTAATTTGTTTGTCCTGGAAACTGCTGAATCGTATGGTACCAAATTCCACCTTTCTTTTGAATTTTTGGACTTTGCTAGGGTTGTTTCTAAAGCAGTTGTGCCTCCTCTCTTGGGTTGGGATATTTGCGCATATATATGAGACAATACTAGGTCAACAAATATGAAGAGATATCAAGGCTTTCATGAGAAAATATTTACTTTCCAATTATGTGATTTTTGACTTTTTTGGACCAAATCAAATTTTTTCCTCTCTCCACGAAATTCCCTTGATATAATCAGCATATTTTGTCCATTATTTAATAGGAAAAAGATTTCAAATCAAATCTTATGTTATCTCCATTATTTATTTATTTAATTTTAAAGAATAAAATATCAAAATAAATAGCATAAATAATAGAATAATGAATGGGTGGGCTTAGAGGTCGTAGACCATGTTAGGAATAAATTTCAAACATAAAAAGGTAGGCCCATTTGAAGAAAAAAAATTCAAGTTTGGTAAATATTGGCTTCATGCACTTTTCCAAAAATTGGTCAATTTTGGCAATGCACATCTCTCTCAATTTTAACCCTATGAGGGTGTTCTTGGACTTTATAGAGAGCTTAGGATGTCCTCTAAACAGACCTTTTGGTTTCATCTCATTTGAATCTTCCATGTTCATGTAAGGATCTTTGACCCAAAAGGTGTTTTTGTTGACTTTTTGAAAGGACCCATAATGTCTGAGCTTGTATCTTACAATTGATACATTTCTTGAGCTTGAGGGATGAAGATAAGTTGTAGGGAATTGGATTCTCTTCAATATGATCTTTGGTAGAAAACTTTCTAATAAAGTATGAGAAAGTTATGCCTAGTCAAAGTTTGGTTGACTTTTCCTATAGAAACCCTAATTAGCAATTCTTGACTTTTGATGAATTAGGAGCATTTTTTGAGGAATCATGATCAACCCTTGATAAAATGATGGATATCATTTCAAAATGTTTATGTTGACCAAAAATCTTGAAGTTTGACTGTATATAGGCCATGTGATCGGTGGATTTAGAACTGACTGTTTAACGCTGGTTCGCGAAATGTCGCGGAAAGCAAGAGTCGCCATCGTCTTTTATTTTCTCCAACATGGACAGGACAAAAGCACAGCAAAATTCCTTATGAGATAGTTTCTCGGTTCGGGAGGTAGATTTATAGAAAGGGAAGGTGTTAGCACCCTTTCTATCCATGGTTATCCATGGGCTCTTAGATACTTGCTCTTTATGTTTTCAAAATGTTTGCTTTTCAAAGTGTGAGTCGATTTGAAAAAGTTTCGTTTAAAGATTTCTGAATAACTCTTGTATCTGTCCTCAAGAGTGTTTGAAAAATTGTTTTGAAAGCTTTTTGAAAGTGTCAGTGTGAAAAGGTTTTTTTGATTGTTTTTGAAAAGAGCAAGTATCTATGAGTCATCTACCTACCCTAAGGAATTAGGCTGTGTAAATGTCCTTAAGGTAGTGCCATCCCACCATTGAAGGGTAGGTAGCACCACCGTTGGAGGTGTTCGGGTCAATTCGATTTAGGGACAGTGTGGTCACCGAAGCAACATCAGGACACCTTAGAAGCTACCCTTATGTCCTTGATCCTTTTTTAATCCGAGGCAACCGTTTCGAGGCAACTATTCCGAGGCAACTGTTTCGAGGCAACTGGATCATGGACATAAGGACTTACTAAAACGTCCTATACTTGATGACCACGTTTCGAAGGCAACAAGTGAGGCGTACCCTAGAAGTGGTGTGTGTATTTGTGTGTTGTTTTCAGTTTAACAGTTATCTTTGATCATGGCATTGTGAGCTACGCTTGTTTTTAATTAGCATACATTCTTTCATACAAAGTTAGAATTTAAAAGTGCGGAAAGTAAAAGACAGAAAGATAAAAGCTACGCTATTACAAGGCGCGGGTCTATACATCGCCAAAGTACAAAGACCCGTTTTTGATAAAGATGCGGAAAGTAAATAAATGCGGTAAACCTAATTACTATTACATCCGTGAGCAGTTACATAATATTCAAAAAGAAAATAATGCGCGAAATAGAAATTAAAATTGAACGTCCGAGGGTTTTGACCCTTTGCTTGAAATTAAATGAAATTAAAGTCTATTTAATTATTTAATTAAAGAAAATAAAGTGTTTTTTTTTTGTATTTTTGGTATTTATGAAAATAAAGAAAATTAAAATCAAGATGAAACCCTAATTCTATATATTTTTATTATTAATGAAAAAATATTAAAGTTATTAAGAATTTTTGGTATTTTTGGTATTTTTGGTGATTAATAATAATTAATTAAGAAAAAAGATGAAAATGTCAAAAAACCTAATTCTATGCATTTTTATTTATGATTAAAGTTTAAAACCTAAATTAACTAAATTAGTTATTGAAATTTATTTACAAAAATATTTTAATGGTGAAATTAATAATGATTAAATATAAAACATTTTTTTTGTTTCTGATTTTTTTATTATGAAAATTAATTAATGGTGAATTAATAAAAAGAATTAAAAAGAATTAAAAAGAATTAAAAAGAATTAAAAAGAATTATAATTAGTAAAGAAAATAAAATTAAAAAGATGCAAACCAAGGGGGGGTTTCAGGCCCAAATGGAGGTGTTATTGGAAGAATCTTGGCCCATTAGACAAAGCCTGTTTGACCTTTTGGTATCACGTGTTTGATGGTTGACTGAGGTACACCCTGGACTTCACTCTGCAGCCTTCAGATTGGACCTTGAAGCCACTTGGCAGGCTAGCACATGAGCGTGTATGGTGGAACGTTTGATGGGTGATGTACCTGAAAGCATTGGAAAAAATATGAAGAATATATGGGGGGACCTGGGAATCGAACCCAGGTCCCAACGCTTGAGGGACACGTTGCCAACCAGCTGAGCTATTGTGTTTGTTTGTATACATAATGGATAGAGAATATAATATATAAAAAAGGTCAGTTATGCTGAAACGTTTGAAAAACGCGCTAACATTTGAATGCCCCAATAGCATGATGCCACGCATGTCTTCGTCCTCGTTTGTACCTGCAACATGAATGAAATAGCGGGGGTTTTAAACCCCCACTAAGTGGAACAGTGAATAATAGCGAATAGAAGAGGAGGACATATAAATTGAGCGCGAGGAGTTGGTTGAATTCGTCTGGCCTTGATGAATTCAACCATGGCCATGACGCAGTCCAATTTTTCCCTATGCCTAAAGCCCCAAATGCAAGCTTCAGAAAACCTAATTTTCGTCCATGGATTTGGATTCAGGCAGTGTTAGTCCAATTAACTTATACCAATCGCTTCAGGGGGTACCTATTAGTATGAATCAAGCAAGAAAATAGATTAAAAGCACATGAATCGTGTTATGCAAGATTGAAAAACAAGACAAACCGTGTGGCCTAGGTTCTTGGATTCTTCACGTATTAGGATTGATTCTTGATGCCAAAAGACTCCTGCAAGGTCCAGCAATGTGTTAGAATACTTTTTAAGCTTTGGAATATGCTGCAAGCATGAAATCAGTTTCAAGCTTTTCTTGGAATTTTTGCAAATTGGTTCTCTATTCTCAGCAGCTTTTTCGTGTCTGTGTGAGTAGGGTTTCACTCAGCCTTTGTATGTGAACGAATTTAGGTCAAGAAACAAGCCCATAAGTCCATGAATTGATGTTTCATATCTTTGATTTTCATCATATATTTTTCAATCTTTTTTCATTGAAACCTTTGCCAATTATGGATGATTTTCCTTTTTTGGATGTGAAACGACTTGGCCAGCTTGCCCTAGTTTGATTTGCTGCACAAAATATCTACAAAATCATATCTTTGAATTTTCTTATAATAAAAACTAATTAAATGAATTAATATAAATATAAATTCAATTAATTAATTAAAAATAAGAAAATAAATTATTTTGAGCTCATTGGGTCGTGCATAGGCTTTGGGTAATGATTCAAGGAAGAATTTGAGGCCCATTAGCAAATTTGAAGTGTTTTAGGCAAAGTTGACTTTTCAAAATTCCCAAAAATTTCCCAACTTCTCCAATGCATATCTTGCTCAATTTTGAAGATATGAACATGTTCTTGGACATTTTGGAAAGGTCTTGAAGTCCTCTAACCAATGCCTTTGGTTCCATGTCATTTTGATTTACCAATATCAAGTTATGGTCTTTGACTTAAAGTGCCTTTTGTTGACTTTTGAAAATGACCTATAATGTTGAAATTGATAACTTTTTGTGAGAGCATTTCTTGGACTTGAAGTGTGAAGATGAGTCGTAGGAAATGTCATCCCCTTCAAAATGAGCTTTGGATGGGATTTTTCTGATAAACCATGAGGAAGTTATGCCCTGGTCAATTTGCAGTTGACTTTTCAGCTGTCCAAAAATAGAAACTTTTGCATCTTGAGACTTTTTGAGCCATGCTTGTGGAATCATGATCAAGAATTGATCAAATGATGATTGTGGCTTCAAAATAAGATGTTGACCAAAAATTTTGACTTTTGACTGTCAAATGACCATTTTGCCCCTGCAGTTGACTGTGGAGCATTTAGGGTTTTTTGACTGTGCAATTTGATGCTGTGAGTCTGAAACTTGACATATGGGTGCTTGACAATGTATACAGGCATATGGGACTTGATTGGATCCTTGGAAACCTCATTTTCTTTGCAATAACCAAAACCCTTAATTTTTGACTGTGTTAGGAGGCAATTGGATTGTGCAACCTTTGAGGGATTTTGAATCATCTGGAGATTGATCTTGGCAAATCTTGAAGAATATGGGAGGGCAAATTTTGGGGTACAACAGGCCACAATTGACTTTTGACCTAATACAGTTGATTTTTAGGCATTTGAGCAGTTGACTGAGCAAACTTGTTGTGCAAGGCATGAAATTTGGCATGGGTGGTCTTGAGGACATATTAGGACCATGAAAAACAATTAAGACCATTGGATCTCACACATCTTGATGAAAATTGAAACCTTAGTTATAGGTTTATTGCGTTATGAGGAGAATTTGTCTGGTTAATTCTTAGTCATCCTTGAGCAGCTTGAGGACCTCAATGGGCATGTGTTGAGTAAATGGGGAGGGAAATTTTTTGGAGTACAACAGCTTCCCTTGTTCAATATTCTTAGACCTGAGGATGTAGATTGGCTTGTCTGCCTTTCGTGATCTAAAGGTGGAAGATGATTGAACACTAGAGTGCCCAGAAATTTGCACTAATCTGAAGTGATATTGTTGGTGAATAATATCGGGAATGGGATTACAGATGCCATTTAGAAAAGATGATAGAAGACTGTCGGTGATGGGCTTAAAGATTCCATCCAAGGAATATTATGGAGAGTCGTCGAAGATTGGCTTAGAGATGCCATCCACAGAACATGACGGAGAGTCGTCGGAGATGGGATTAGAGATGCCATCCAAAGTAGATGCTGACTTCATAAGAAGTCTCTTTATGGGGATTCTTGCTCCTGATGTCTGAGGAGGAGTCTGCTGGGGAATGTTTTAGGGGAAAAGAGTCTAGTAGCTTTAGTTTCCATTACCCTACAATGGAGTTATCTCTTGACTAGAGAGACGGAATCATGATGTTATTCAGTCAGGATCCAGGCTTCACAGCGAATTGCTGAGGATAATAAGGCTGATTGTTATCCAGTCGCATTTCAGGCTTCACAGTGACTGATCAAGGAATATGAAATTAACTGCTATCTGGTCGGTTCCAGGCTTCGCGGTAATTGTAGACATTGAACTATTATCTGGTCGTGTCAAGGCTTTAGTGATTTGAAGAAATTAAGTTGTTATCTGGTCGGGCCCAGGACTTAAGACATCCTTAACTGGATAAAAATCAGAAAAATCTTAGGGTCGATTTAACTGAACCAGAGAAAAAGTATTGAATTATCTTTAACTGGATAAAGAATCCGAAAAATATTAGGGTCGATTTAACTGAACTAGAGAAAAGGTCTTGAATTATCTTTAACTGGATAAAGAATCAGAAAAATCTTAGGGTCGATTTGACTGAACCAGAGAAAGGTCTTGAATTAACTTTAACTGGAATAGAATCAAAGAAATCTTAGGGTCGATTTGACTGAACCAGAGAAAGGTCTTGAATTAACTTTAACTGGATAAAGAATCAGAAAAATCTTAGGGTCGATTTGACTGAACCAGAGAAAGGTCTTGAATTAACTCTAAATGGATAAAGAATCAAAAAATATTAGTGTCAATTTAATTGAACCAGAGAAAGTATCTATCGAAAAGAATCAGAATAAATCATTGGTTGATTTAAACTAAACCATCAGAGGTCTTAAATTATCTTCAACTGGATAAATAATCAGAAAATCTTAGTGACGATTTAAATGAACATGAGGAAGTATCTACTTGAAAAGAATCAGAATAAATCATTGGGTGATTTAAACTGAACCAGTAGAGGTCTTGAGAATTACTTTTTTTTGAGGAAAATGCTGAAATAGCCCTTCGTCAGATGTAGCCTTTGAGAAGACTGTCAGGCCATATAAGTAGTTAATGGTGTTTGTTGATTGATCTTACCTGAAAAGATAAAGAGTTAGTCATATGCAATGTCATGATGTATGAAATTCATCGTGTAATGATGTTCTCAAAATAAATGAGATTGTGTTGTATGCAATATGTGATACGATGGGAGAACTGACTTGGTGTTTTGCGTTTTGTGTTCGCAAATGTTTCGGTTTAGCAAGAGTCACCACCGACTTTTTATTTTATCCTAAGGAAAGGTCAAAAAGCACAGGAAAGACCTTTGAGATGGTTTCTTGGGTTCGGGGAGTAGATTATGAAAAGGGAAGGTGCAAGCACCCTTTTCATCCATGGTTATCCATGGGCTCTTAGTTACTTGTTTAAATCACTTGCTTTGCGTTTCAATTGTTTGAAATGGTGCTTTGTGTGTGGTTTTGAAAGATGTTTTGCAAAGAGGCCATCGTTGTGGCAACCTTTGTAATGATTCTTGTTTGAATGTATACAAAGATGTTTTTGTCCTTTGAAAAGTTTCCAATGTTTGAAAGTAGGGTTTTGAAATTGTGTTGTGAAGTGTGTTTGAAAATAGCAAGGATGTTTTGCAAGCTCTTGATCAAGTAACTAAGAGTTATCTACCCTATTTTACTCAAAGATCTTTCTTATGTTTTAAACCCTTTTACAGTGTTGTTTCACCATTGCATTTGGTGAACAACCTTGTGTTAGGATGTTAAAGGGGACAGGCGCGGGTCATCGTATAGACCATGATAGCAATTGTGTCAAGTATTTTTGGCAATTTTCTTGAGGGACTTTGATCATTTTGTTTAGGCAACTCAGATAGCGTCATCGAGGGACTATGATCTTTTGTTTGTTTTTGTTTTGCCAAAGTACTTAACATGCATACCATGGCCCATTTTTGAAGGCAACAAGTGGATTGTAACCCTAGGGGTGTAAGTGTGCATTGTGTTTTGTTTTTCATGCATTTTTGTCTTTGATTAGGTCAAACTATTTGTTGGTTTTGATTTTGCATACAAACCCTAATTCTCTAATCATGGCATAATTGAAAGCATTTAAGTGCGTAAAAATAAATCTAAGCTATTACAAATTTGATATAGGGAGGGGGTTACAATTTTGAATAGGGGGTATTTGACAAGAAATATAAACCTTAAGTTATTACAACCAAATTGAATCTCAATGTAACAATATTTAAATGTATTAAATAAACACAATAAATAAATATTAAATAAAATGTATTATGTAACAAAGGTTTTTATGTATGTAAAAATATTTTCAATATAAAGAAAAAAAATAAAGAAATAAAAATAAAAAAAATAAACAAAGGTTAATTTTATTTATTTTAGGGTAAACCCTAATTTCTTTTAAGGAGATAAATATTATATATTATTTATATAAAAATATATTAACATGTATAAAAATGAAATATATTTGAAAAAGTGTTTCTTAATATGAATAATAATAAAAATAAAAATGTAATATTTTTGTATTTTTATTCTATGTTTTTAATAAAATAAAGTATATATATATATATATATATATATATATATATATATATATATATATATATATATATATATATATATATATATATATATATATATATATATATATATATATATATATATATATATATATATATATATATATATATATATATATATATATATATATATATATATATATATATATATATATATATATATATATATATATATATATATATATATATATATATATATATATATATATATATATATATATATATATATATATATATATATATATATATATATATATATATATATATATATATATATATATATATATATATATATATATATATATATATATATATATATATATATATATATATATATATATATATATATATATATATATATATATTATATATATATATATATATATATATATATATATATATATATATATATATATATATATATATATATATATATATATATATAAATATGTATAAAATAAAATAAAATATTTACAAAAAAATAAAATATATTCAAGAAAGTATTTACAGTGTGAATAAAAAAAGAAATGAAAATAAAAGTATTATTTACGTTATTTTTAAATTTGAACAAATAATATAAAGTATTTAAATGGTTTTTATGTTAGAAAAAATCAAAATAAAATACCTAATAAAATGTAAAAAAAAGTGAAAATATTTTTAAGCATTTTTTATGTTGGAAAATAAAATAATAAAGTCATAAATAAAATAAAAATGCAAAAATAACAAAATATAAAGGAAATGGGCCAGGGGGTGTGAAACTGAAAATGGGGGTGTCAAAAGTGAGAAATAGCGAGGCCTAGCCCAACTACTTCATCTTCTTCCTCCGTTCAAACAAAAACACGCGCCTTTTGTGTACAAACTCGTATCTCCTGCATTTGTAATCTTTTGCCAAAACTCAAAACATGAAACTTGTAGAGTATCAAACCACGATTCTAACCATATAAAAAACTTAATCTAACTCTCAAAGACCAGAGATAATTTCTTTGGCCCTAAATCTTGACCTAGTTTTTTCAGAAAGTTCAAACATCAAATACTCCTAGCCTAGTTAACATAAATGAATTCTATGAGTATGTACAGTTAAAGGACAATGAGTACTACATTTTTCATTCACAAACCTAAGGCTAAATGTTCCTAAATAGAGAGACAGAAGTTTGAGAAATACCTGTTTCAGTTGGATTCGAGTTGGACAATGCAGCAACTTTCAGTGAGGCCTGAGGTTCTTTCGAGCTTGCTTGATGTTCCCTGGACCTTTTCCAATGCTTAGTTTGTTTTGAAATAGTCTGAATCTCTCTATAGAACTCAACCTGCAAAGCTTCAAAGCAGAAATGGTGAACACTGTAAATGGAGTTACAGTTAGCAATGGAGGTTTGGGATAGCTTGAGTGAGTTGAATGGAAGGTATTGGAACAAGTTTGAGGCAAAACGCACGAGGCAATGTGAAGATGGAAGTGATTCTGCAGAGTCTGCCCTGTTTTGCAAGAAAATGTGGTTTTTGTGTACAAGGGTGTTTGAGGGATGAATGGCTCGTGTTTCTGGCTCCAAGGGATGTGCAAAAATTGTTTAAAATGTTGGCTTAAGTTGATTATATCAGATATGCAAGCTATGTACTTTTGGCACAATGACTTGGTTTTGAAGCAAAAAGTGGGAGTTGACAATGCAAGGGATGTACTGGCTTGTAACCTAGCTGCACAAAGTTGTTAAACTTTTCCTGACATTAGGGAGCCTTGTTTGCAGCAAAGGGCTTGGTATATGGCTCAATAAATGAAACTTGACATAAAGTATGCTTTATGTAAATGGAAGTGTTATCTTTATGCCCAAAATGGAATTATTCATTGTGCCAAGCTCTAATGATCAGAATAACAACAATGTCCAATGTATTTGCATTCATTTTTTGAGTGTAAATTGGTTTAGAGACCTGTAATCAAGTACAAAGCTAGTTTGGTCAGGTTTTGCAACTTGTATGAACATGTATTGGTCATGGTTACAAAGTGAGTTTTTGCTAACTTCAAGCATTCGATTCTCCATAACCACAAATGTGTTTGAGGAGTTATTGGACAATTTGGGAAGTTTGCAACATGTACTATAATCCATCTTTGAAATGCAACTTGATACTCCAAGTGGAACTATGTGGAAAATGGCCAAGAAGATGGGTCAAAATCCTGCCTAAATTAGGGCAAAATTTCTCTAAGTTAAAAGTTTTGGGTACCCTTGTTCCAAAAATCATAACTTGAGATCCAAGCTTCTTTTGAGAAAACTTTGTGAATAAAAGTTGTAGAATTTGTGATGGACTACAACTTTCATGTTGTAAGTTTTGTTTGAATCCATTTTCATCTTGGTGAAAATGTGGGACAATGTTAGGAAAAAATAAGAAAATTTCATAACTTAGAAAAATTCTAAGTTATGAAAATTTTCAATTTCAAACCCTAATTTGCAATTTTGGGTTTCTTGATGAACAAGTTTCATAATTTGACACATCTTGATGAAAAATGACTCTGGGCATTTGATTTTGACAAAAAAGTCAAAATTTGACTTTTCAGTGTACAGTCAAATTTTGATTAGTTGATTGAAAAATTCATCTGTCAACCCTATGCATTTGAGATCTTTTGAACATGTTGAATAGGTCAAGATAATGTAATTGAGTCCTTGAGTCCATTATTGAACTTGATTTTCCATTGGTTAGGTCAAACAGTCAAAAATTGCCTTTGTACAGTCAAAACCCTAAAAATGACCATTTTGCCCTTTTGATGATCTGATCAAATTTCTTGTGGATTTGTGGTCCAAACTTGATCAAATGGTTCATATGAGTTCATAATGTTGATGTGGGTCAAAATTCATGAGGTTTGACTGTAAATTGGTCACAGTTGACTTTTTCCCCAATACAACTGATTTCTAGGTCAATTGTCCAATTGACTGGGCAAAAATTTGATTCAAGGCTTGAAACTTGGTATGGACAAACTTATGAGTCCAATATGAAGTATTAAAGTCACTTTAGGCATTGTAAGTCAAAAAATCCCTGTGCAACCTCAAACCCTAATTTAGGTCAACAGTGCAAGGAGGTGTCTTGAGCAGATCAAGCCCTAGCTTGGTCTTGAGTTCCAAGAGCCTGGTGATGGAAAATGTTGATAAAATGAGAGGGAAAATTTTGGGGTACAACACAATATATATGTTCATTCCGTGATGTATGAACATCGAATGTTGTTGCGACATTTCATAGTCTGGGAAAATAAATCCTTGATTGCTTGCTGGAGAATACTGGGAAGTTGACTCCCGGACTGCTGTTTGGTAGATGAGGAAAGTGATTCTTTTATTTCCGCTGGGAATGATGAATGGAGGTGATCTGGTCGGGGATTTCCTCTTTCCATTTGGGGATACTCTGTCGGGGATATTTAACTTCTACTTTAGAATGTTTCGCCGGGGAGACGATGCTCTGTTGGAAGATCTTACCAATGTAGAGAAATAAACTCTATTGGGGGATGAACTTCTGAAGCTAGAGAAATAAACTCTACTGGGGATGAGATTTTATAAAATGTTTGAGATTATAAAACTTAGCTGGGGAACATGGATTTTAGCTCTCTGAGTGAACTTTACTGGAGGATGTAATTCTTGCTTGGGGAAGAAGAGGTCAAAACTTTGGTTGTTTTCACTATGCTGGGACATAGACATCACTAGGACGTATGCTAAGGATATGGCGGTGACATCACATCAGGACGTTTCTGCCCCTGTACTTGCTGAAGAAAGTACCTGCGGGGATTTTGTGGATGGATCTATGTCGTGATTGTACTTGAACATGTATTGAATGAGTGTAAGAATGACATTCGTCTTTGTATCGTATCTGAACTATACTTGAAACATGTGTTGAATGAGTATCAGAATGACATCCGTCTCTGGATCGTATCTGAACTGTACTTGAAACATGTGTTGAATGAGTGTCAGAATGACATCTGTCTCTGGATCGTATCTGAACTGTACTTGAAACATGTGTTGAATGAGTGTCAGAATGACATCCGTCTCTGGATCGTATCTGAATTGTACTTGAAGAGAATCTAAATAAGTATCAGGATAACATCCGTCTCTGGATCTTACCTGAACTGTTTCTAGAAGATAAATCTAGAATAAGTATCAGGATAACATCCGTCTCTAGATCGTACCTGAACTGTTTCTAGAAGAGAAGTCTGGAATAAGTATCAGGATAACATCCATCTCTGGATCGTACCTGAACCATTTCTAGAAGAGAAATATGGAATAAGTACCAGGATAACATCCGTCTCTAGATCGTACCTGAACTGTTTCTAGAAGAGAAGTCTAGAATAAGTATCATGATAACATCCGTCTCTGGATCGTACCTGAACCATTTCTAGAAGAGGACTTGGTTCATTTAGAATGTTTCCATTGGGAATTCCTGTTTAATTGTTTTTGAGAATAAATCCGATGGGGAACATTGATTTTTCTTGATTATACGTGATTCGTTGCTGGAATTCATGTCTAATGCCCAAAGTGATTCAGATGGAGATCTGCCCCTGGCTATTTGGCATTTTTGAGAGATTCCTTGAATCTTGACTTGACTTCCCCAGATGATGGATAATGATCATGCCGTGCCCCTTGGTTGGAAGTGTTTTTCCACTTTATGTGAACCTTTTCATTGAGAAAGTTTTTATTCACTAGATATTCGTCACGTGAATTTCTCTATTGTTGAACAGATAACTATATGCAAACAACGATATTCAAATAATGCAAAGTTTATGCTTGTCTTGAAGTTTTTGAAAATTCATTTTTTAAGTAAAACAAATTTTGCAAGAGGGTGATATCAACTCAGGATTTATAGCAAATCCTACAGGAGTCATGATACCTTTTGTAACAGTATGCTTCTGAATTAACATATGCTTCAGTTAGGACTTTTAAGGGTTTTAGCGTGGCCTGGTTCAAGGTTTAAGAAACAAAGGATAAAGGCTCAAAGTTTATTTGTGCCTACCCGTTCTTCGTGATGTTCTTCAGTCCTATGCTCAATTAATTGTGCATTTCGAATCCCAATTGAGTTTTGGAATGTCCTTGATATTCCAGTGTTAGTTCAGTGATTGAATGTTTGTTTGAGAAGAAAGTCATTTTTGTGACCTTTTCTTTTTGTTGAGGATTTGTAGGACCTCTTTCTTTTTTGATTTTTCTATCCCTGTCTTTTGCTTGAACTGTTTCTTTTGTGATTACAGCCAGCAGGATGCCTCTGTTTTTTTCTTAAGTCTCCTTCATAGGTTTTAACTTAATGGGCTTTTATTTTAGGATATAATGACTGCTTATTTTGATTATTACACGGAAACTATCACCGTATTTTGATTTGGAAGGACGTCTTCGATGCCATTCATTGTGTACGAAGTGGAAGATTCCAACTGAATGCGCGTCTGAATTGACTGAGAAACTACCCTGCCCTAGGTTATGATTAAGGGTTTTAATTTGTGTGAAAATAAAAAGTCCTACTTCTCAGGCTCAAAGGGGTTGACTAGGGATTATCTTCCTTATAACTCCACTGTTTGGGATTTGAAAAAACCCTTGTACATCGTCAGCAAAGTCTGTTCAAAAGCACATTGTGTGAGATTGTGGTATTGTTTTCGTCATCCTCCCTCTAAAGGCTTATAGCTTTTTAATCGAGAGTCGAATATCACATAAAGGAAGTAAGAAAATCGTTTAAATAAAATGACAATGAAATCATTTAAGACAAACATATGCGATGCATTAATGGGAAAACCAAAGTTCGGCATGATAGTAATTGTTTGAACAACAAATGAAATTACAAATGGAAAATAAAAAATGAACTGGACGTTCTCAATGATTTGGCCTAGGAGCAGTGATCACTTTGTGAGTCTCTGGAGGGTCGAATTTAATCTCTTTGGTGTCAATCATATCTTGAATTTTGTTCTTCAGAGCCCAACAGCCGTTTGTATCATGTCCAGGACTATCAAAATGGTATGCACACTTTTCGTCAGGGTGGTAACTAGAAGCAGAAGTATTGGGATTTCACATAGTAGCCTTTAACGTAATCAACTTTGCCTTCAACATGTGTTGTAACGCTTGAGCTAGTGATATGTTGATTCTGGTGAATTGTCTCTTAGGTGTGACCTCTTTATGTTGATTCCCCTGTTGGTGTCTTTGCATAGGCGTAGGATTAGAGACCAATATTTCCCCCATAGATTAATTGTGGTCGTCTGCCTTATTATGAGCCTTCTGGCCATACACAACATTGGCTTCCATCTTACCAGCAAATGGCTTCTTCTTAGCATTAGAAGATGTAGCCATTGGTATCTTCCCAATCTTGATACCACTTTCGATCTTTTCTCCAGTCAGAACCATTTTTGTGAACCCAGATGAGGAACTCCCAATCAGTAGATTAAAGAACGGGCCTATCAGAGTGCCCATGAACATGTCTACCATTTCCCGATCATTCAGAGGAGGTTATACCCTGCCAGCTAGATCCCTCCATTTCTGGGCATATTCCTTGAAGCCTTCGCTAGAACCCATAGACATGCTTTGAAGTTGTGTACGAGTTGGAGCGAGGTCAGCATTGTATTGGTACTGCTTGTAGAAAGCAACAACCAATTCTTCCCAGGTATGAATGTCTATTCTTTCTAGCTTATAGAACCACTCCAATTGTGTGCAAGCTAAACTTTCTTGGAAGAAATGGACCCATAACTTCCGGTCAGCAGTGTGAGGCTGGATCTTCCTGACATAGGACCTTAAGTGCAACTTAGGGCAGAAGACACCGTCATACTTAGCGAATGTGGGAACCTTGAATTTTCGTGGGATGATCACGCTAGAAACTAGCCCTAATTCTTCAAAGTCCAAGCCAGGTATCTGTTGAATCTCCATAACATTGAGGCGATCCTCCAGCTATTTGTATTTATCATCAGCAGTAGGATATTGCTCCTCAGAATAATCAGCTTCTTCTTCATCAGCCTTGGGGTTTTTATCTTCTTCATGATTATCCCCCTTATTTGATGGAGTTGAAATATCTAGAGCTCCTTTAACCGGTCCTCTGAGTCTTCTTCCCATATTCAAGATGCCAGCCAGTTTTTTTGCCTTCTTCTTCTTCTCTTTGATGAAGAGAGCTTTCAGTTCTTCCTGCCCATGGACCAAAGTCATGAACGTTTTTTGAAACTGGGCGTTTTGAGCTTGAAGGTCTTTTACTGTTTGTTCAAGGGCCATTTCTTTTGCTGAAATAAACAACGAAAAGATGAGAAACCTGTACTGGAAGACCTGTTATGAAATGGCATGCATGCAATGTTTTCAAGGATCTCGCGGGGTAAATAAGAAAATGTCGGAAGTTGAATTTTGCAGCTTTAATTGAATAACTTTCGTATCGCTGAAGGTCCTTCTACAAGAATCAAGCTCACCATGTCGAGCGGGTCATAGTCTCTGACTCAAGTTGTCTTGTCTTGGTCCTTTGACGACATTGGCTAGAGGAAAATAAATCCCATTGCCCCTTGCTAGACGCCTAACCTGCATCATATACCCTTGAGATCATTGAAATGGTTACTAAGATTCTATGGTATGATGTTATGATGTGTATTCTATGCGTCAAGCAAAAGCGTAAGGTGATGAAGATGAGTGATTCTTAGAAGTCCAGGTTACTGTATAATGACTGTAAACAAACCCTGTGGGGAAATCAAGTTGTTAGATAATGAAATAAAACCCTACAAGTAGTTCAAGTTAAAAGCAAACAAGTCACACAAGCAGCCTTAGGTTTAGGCTTGCATGGTTTTCAGGTAAGTACCCTCTTTAAGTTTAGTTGGCTCAACCTATCCTATTAATAGTAACCGGGTTTTAAGGAGTTTCAATATCATTGACCTTCCCATTAGGAATTGTTTTAGCTCACGCACCAAAGTATTGGGGACAAAAAATCCTGAAAGTCCAGTCTCAATGAGTGTAGCATTGAGTATCAACCAATCTTCGGTTGGAACCAAAGTAGGTTATCTCACTACTTGCTAATGGCTAGGATGAGTCGATTAAAGGTTCTAAAGGTAAGTTAGCACTTAGTGACACTATGAGGAAGCCTAATGTTATCCTTGACTTACTCAAGGAACATTAGTACAATCCAGAGTATCGAGCTAACGTAGCCACCAATTCGTCCGTATAGGTCTACACCGTACTGTAGGTGTTTAGGTATTGGCTTGCATTTTTGGTAAACTCCAAGTGTATGTATGAATGTCATGACTGATGTCATAACATTCTAGTTCAGGTTGTACCAACTCTTTAGGTACATATGCAGAAAAATATTGTAACTCAAATACTGATGTTTATAAGTGTGTATCTGAGCATGTTTGCAAAATGATCACATTTAGCTAAACAGTAGACAGGTGTTCTCAGATGTCATAACAGATGTTATGACATCCTGTTCTGAACTAGCAGGATTACAGGATTGGATAAGTCTGAGTTTTTTCAGGAAATAACTCAGTCCTTCCTAAACAGAATCCTGCGTTTTCTGAGGAGTAACCTAGCTCAATCCTAACCTGATCAATGAAGTACTGTGACCTGGTCTTAAGGTCAAACGGAATCAACCCTAGGTTTTTGGAAACCCTAACTGAAGTTGCAGCTGCTATATATTCAACAGAGCTGCGGTTTTTGAAATCATCCCTGCTGATTGATTAGAAGATCAAGTTTGTAATCTGTATAGATTTGTTAATTGTACTCCAAGCAATTATCATTGTGATAAGTGTCTTGGAATAGGTTTCAATTGTAAGGGTTGTGTAGCACTCAAAGCTTTGAAGCAAGAGTGTTTGAATGTTACTTGACTAAAGCTGTGAAGCAGAGTCAAGTTAGTTGTGTACATCACTCAAAGCTGTGAAGCACGAGTGATTGTGTTACTTGATTAAAAAGCTGTGAAGCTTAATCAAGTGTGTGTTTTGAAGAGTGTCTTCAACAATTCTCAAGTCAAATTTGTTTATGTATCACTGCTGTGATTGAGGGGGAGTGAGTAGGAACTCAGGTTTAAGTTATACTTAGATTAGAATTGCATTGGGTAGGTCTTAAGTGAAGGAGATAAACTGGTTGGTTTATTCCTGAATTAACATCTCTTATAGTGGATTCTCTCCCTGGCTTGGTAGCCCCCAGAGTAGGTGTTGTTGCACACTGAACTGGGTAAACAATTGACTGTGTTATTTACTGCTTTTGTATTTACTGTCATATAGTAAGTCAGATACGGTGTCATAACATTGGACGTGACATTGAGTATCTGTAGCCAGAATTTTCAATTGGCATCAGAGCAGGCACCCTGCCTGTATTACTGGGTGAGATCTAGGGATATCACTTTCTGGCACTATGGACAAAGAAGGAGTTTTTGGAAACAGACCACCCATTCTGGATGGAACTAATTATGACTACTGGAAACCTCGTATGATTGCCTTCCTAAAATCTCTGGACAAAAAGGCTTGGAGAGCTGCTGACAAAGGATGGATTCATCCCACCATAACTGAAAGAGATGGGACAATCAGTCTGAAGCCTGAGGAAGATTGGAGTAAAGAAGAAGATGAGTTAGCTCTGGGAAATTCAAAAGCCTTAAATGCCTTGTTCAATGGAATTGATAGAAACATCTTCAGATTAGTACATCAATATGAACTGGCCAAGGAAGTTTGGGACACCCTCAAAACTACTCATGAGGGCACTTCCAAAGTAAAGATGTCAAGGCTTCAGATGTTGACCACTAAGTTTGAGAATCTAAAAATGATGGAAGATGAAACCATCCATGAATTTCACATGAACATCTTGGAGATTGCCAACACCTCAGGAGCACTGGGAGAAAAAATGTCAGAAGAAAAACTGGTGAGGAAGATTCTCAGATCCTTGCCTAAAAGATTTGCAATGAAGGTAACTGCCATAGAGGAAGCCCAGGACATTAGCAAGTTAAAAGTAGATGAACTTATTGGGTCTCTTCAGACTTTTGAGATGGGGATCACTGATAATGGTGACAAGAAGAACAAAAGCATAGCACTTGTAACCAACACTGATGTTGAACACAAGGAGGATGAAGAAGAAAACATATCAGAAGCCATTGCCATGCTTGGAAGACAGTTCAACAGGCTCATCAAAAGAATGGACCCAAAGTCAAGGTCAAATGTTCACAACATTCCTTCTGACATTGACAGTTCTAGCAGAAGACCAAGATCAGAAGATAAGGAAAACCAAGGCAGAGGAATTCAATGCCATGGATGTGAAGGATATGGACATATTCGAGCTGAATGTCCTACCTTTCTTAAGAAGCAAAAGAAAGGAATGACTGTTACTTGGTCTGACTATGATTCAGAAAGCAATTCTGAAGAAGAATCTGCCAAACTAGTTACTGCCCTAACTAGTGTTTGTACTTCTGAAAGTGACACCAGTGATGAAGAAGTAACATTTGAAGAACTGGCTGATACCTACAAGAAATTGTGTATCAGAAGTGGTGAAGTCTGTGTGCAAAATGAGAAACAATCAAAACTCATTGTAAAGCTGGAGGCTGAAAAGAGAGCAAATCTTGAAACTATAAGTCATTTAGAAGGAGAAGTTCAACTGCTGAACTCACAACTGAATCAAATGACCAAATCAGTCAAGATGTTGACAAATGGAACAGACAAATTGGAAGAGATTCTTCAGGCTGGACAAAATATGGGAAATAAATCTGGCCTAGGATTTGTGGAAATAAAGAAAGTTGTTACCAGGAAGCAAATGTCAAACCAGATGTCTCAACATTACTCTCCACATCAGGGACGGAGACACATGAAGAAGAGGTACCAAAGATGGAGATGTCATCATTGTGGGAAATATGGTCACATAAAGCCTTTCTGCTACAGACTACATGGATATCCTAATCAGAAATCAGATGTCAAACCTAAGTCTAAAAAGGTACCACACGCTCCTCAATGGAAGAAAAAGGCTATTGCACTAATAGCACACACTTCCCAGAAGATCTCAGCAAAGGAAGATTGGTACTTTGACAGTGGATGTTCCAGACACATGACTGGATTCAAAAATCTCCTCAATAATGTTATGCCTCACACCACCAGTTTTGTGACCTTTGGAGATGGTGCTAAAGGAGAAATCAAAGGAGTTGGTAACTTGGACTACCCTGGAGTTCCAAGTCTGAATAAGGTACTGCTGGTAAAAGGGTTGACTACTAATCTCATCAGCATCAGTCAATTATGTGATCTAGGATTCATGGTCAACTTCTCAAGATCTGAATGTCTAGTGTTTAATGAAAAACTAGATATTGTAATGAGAGGAATAAAATCCAAAAATAACTGTTATGTGTGGCAGCCTGAGAACACTGATATCCACACTTTGAGTCAAATCATCAAAGAAGAAAAAGATATGAAACAGTGGCAGCATAAACTTGAAGGAATGAAAAGTGCTATTCCTATGGAAGATGTCAGAAGAACTCCTAAACTACAGGCTGATAATATATGTGATGTGTCAAAGAACAAGTCTCATAAATTCTGTTCTAAAAAATTCTGGTCAACACAGTTGCTATCTGAAGACAATGTTACACAAGATGTTGTGACATTGTGGTGTGATAATCTGAAAACATTCAACATTTCCTTAAACCCTATTGACTTTGGAGAGAAGAAATCATTTGAACTGAAACATAGGTTCTCTGAGCTTCAGCTAACTGATTCTTCTATCAAGGCGCTTGTTGGAAATCAACTTGAAAATTTGAAGGGCAGATTGGGTATTCACCAACATGAGAAATTATAGCAATTAGTTTTGCTGAAAACAAGGGTTGAAGGGATTAATTCTATTAAGTCTATATTTAGTGGGTTGATCATATTCATTCACAATTCCTTCAAAAGCCTTCAGAAGTTGAAAAGACTCCCTTGTACTCCCTATCTCTCTCATCCTTGCAACCTGTTTTCTCCTCCCAATCAAAGAGCTTTCTCAAATTGCTACTGCTACTCAACGTTAAACACAATGTCTCAGACATCATCTTCCACTATGGCGGCTTCGTCTCACTCATCATCATCGTCATCTGATCAAGATTCTAGGGCAATCACGACATGCATAGAATCTGAAGTACTTGAGGTCACTCCTCTCAGGGAGATGGCAACTAACCCAGCCAAAATCAAGAAGCTCAGGACCAGACATGCAGGAAGAGCTCAAGCTGCAGTCTCTGGTAATTCTTCTCTTCCTTCATCTACTATACCTAATAAAGAAGGAACAGTTCAAGTACACCAAGCCATTGCTAGACTGGTTACTAGCATTCTGAGTGGCAACCAATCTGTTCCGGGGATTTCTATTCCTTTGAATCAATCTGAGAGTCCAAATGTGGAAGGTTCTGAAAATATAGATGTCACTGAGGATGTTGTGACACCAAAAGACAATATTCAGAATCCCTCTGAAAAGGCTGCTGATCCACCTATCATTGATGTGGATGAAGAGTACTCAGATAATGAACTGATTGCTAATGTGAACCCTAGCATTGCTAGGAGATTGATGAAAAGAAAAAGTAGTGAGACTGTTAAACCTAAGAAGTCCAAGGCTGAAGGGATGGCTGAAAAAATTCAGACTAAAGGGAAGAAGGCACAGGTGCTGACTGCTAGACAACCAATCTCCAAGAAAAGAAAAGAACCTGAAACTTCTGACTCTGATGATGAATCAGAATTTGAGATTGACATTGACAATGCTCCCATCAGAAGGAAGCTCCCTTCCAGCAAGATTGCTAGAGTGCCTGAAGTGCCAACTGACAACATCTCCTTTCATCATCCTGATAATGCAAACAGGTGGAAGTATGTTTGCTTGAAGAGAATAGCCTTGGAGAGAGAACTCAACAATGATGCTTTGGAGTGCAAAGACATCATGGAGCTGATCAGGAATGCTGGGCTAATAAAGACTGTGATGAAGTTTGGCAAATGTTATGAAAATCTGGTTAAAGAGTTTGTAGTGAACCTATCCAATGATTGTGCTGATGGGAGGTCAGCTGACTTTGAGAGTGTGTTTGTTAGAGGAAGAAGGGTCAAGTTCTCTCCATCAGAAATCAACAAGTTTCTTGGAAGAACGAATAAGGACTGTCCTGATCTAGAGGCAACTGACAATGAAGTATGCTTGACCATCACTGCCAGGCAAGTAAAGTGCTGGCCATTGAAAGGGAAGTTGAATGCTAGTAAACTCAGCATGAAATTTGCCATCTTGCATAAAATAGGTGCAGCAAACTGGGTGCCTACAAATCACAAATCAACCATCTCCACAGGATTGGGGAGATTCATCTATGCTGTAGGAACCAAGACTGCCTTTGACTATGGAAGGTACATTTTTGAACAAACCTTGAAGCATGCTGGCAGTTATGCTGTCAAAGGACCAATTGCCTTTCCCTCCCTCCTTTGTGGAATCATCCTTGCACAATATCCTGACATACTTGTAGCAAGAGATACAGTCTGCAAAAGAGCCCCTGCCCTTGGCCTGCACTACAAACTGTTTCAGGGATCCCATGCTCCAGACATTGTCATAACATCAGCTGAGACATCGTCTGCAAAGAGCCAGTCCAAAACATCAGATGTCATAGCTGTCTTAAAAGAAACTTGCAAAGATCTGGATGCTAGAAAAAGGACCCTAGAAGCACTAATTGCCAAGCTAGAAAAGGAAGAAGCTGAAGCAAGCATGAGGGAAGAAGATGAAGGACAGCTCAACAGTGAAGAAAGTGGCTCCTCTGAGTCTGATGACAGTACTTGAAAGGATGATTGTTGCTTGGTGGTGTTGCTGGTGGAGTTTGGAAGTATGTTCTGCTATTGTCTGCTGCTGATCTCATTATTTTGTCTTGGATAACTGTATAACTTTATAAACATGTAATCTTTGGCCCATTTGTGGCTAAAGTGGGGGAGACTATTTGGTACTGTTTAATTAGTACTTAACACTATATTTTTCTGCTGTCATTTATTTCTGCTGCTATCTATCTATCTCTGATTGTTTAGGGACTTTAGCCAAAAATCTGCCAAAGGGGGAGTTTGTAGGTGTTTAGGTATTGGCTTGCATTTTTGGTAAACTCCAAGTGTATGTATGAATGTCATGACTGATGTCATAACATTCTAGTTCAGGTTGTACCAACTCTTTAGGTACATATGCAGAAAAATATTGTAACTCAAATACTGATGTTTATAAGTGTGTATCTGAGCATGTTTGCAAAATGATCACATTTAGCTAAACAGTAGACAGGTGTTCTCAGATGTCATAACAGATGTTATGACATCCTGTTCTGAACTAGCAGGATTACAGGATTGGATAAGTCTGAGTTTTTTCAGGAAATAACTCAGTCCTTCCTAAACAGAATCCTGCGTTTTCTGAGGAGTAACCTAGCTCAATCCTAACCTGATCAATGAAGTACTGTGACCTGGTCTTAAGGTCAAACGGAATCAACCCTAGGTTTTTGGAAACCCTAACTGAAGTTGCAGCTGCTATATATTCAACAGAGCTGCGGTTTTTGAAATCATCCCTGCTGATTGATTAGAAGATCAAGTTTGTAATCTGTATAGATTTGTTAATTGTACTCCAAGCAATTATCATTGTGATAAGTGTCTTGGAATAGGTTTCAATTGTAAGGGTTGTGTAGCACTCAAAGCTTCGAAGCAAGAGTGTTTGAATGTTACTTGACTAAAGCTGTGAAGCAGAGTCAAGTTAGTTGTGTACATCACTCAAAGCTGTGAAGCACGAGTGATTGTGTTACTTGATTAAAAAGCTGTGAAGCTTAATCAAGTGTGTGTTTTGAAGAGTGTCTTCAACAATTCTCAAGTCAAATTTGTTTATGTATCACTGCTGTGATTGAGGGGGAGTGAGTAGGAACTCAGGTTTAAGTTATACTTAGATTAGAATTGCATTGGGTAGGTCTTAAGTGAAGGAGATAAACTGGTTGGTTTATTCCTGAATTAACATCTCTTATAGTGGATTCTCTCCCTGGCTTGGTAGCCCCCAGAGTAGGTGTTGTTGCACACTGAACTGGGTAAACAATTGACTGTGTTATTTACTGCTTTTGTATTTACTGTCATATAGTAAGTCAGATACGGTGTCATAACATTGGACGTGACATTGAGTATCTGTAGCCAGAATTTTCACGTACAACCTCCATGATTTATTGCTACTTACCTAAAAGGTGCCCCAGATTCGGGTGTAGGAACTTTACAAGAATAACCCAACAAACTCTTAAAGATAAAGCAAGCAAACACACAATAAAGTATTTTAAAAATGATGAACTAAACCTATAAGGTAACCCCACCTTAAAGCCTTACTCCCCAACAGAGTCGTCTGTTCTGTGATACGATGAAAGAATTGATTGTTATACTGGTTTGTGTTTTGTATTTGAAAATATGCGTTAAGCAAGAGTCACCATCGACTTTTTTTTTATCCAATAAAGGAAAGGGTGAAAAGAACAGAAAAATACCTTTTTCGAGAGTTTATGAGTAAAGGGGACACATTATGGAAAGGGAAGGTGTTAGCACCCTTTCCATCCGTGGTTTTCCACGGGATCTTAGATACTTGCTAGATTTTGAAAATTGATTTCGTGTTTGTGTGTTTTGAAAGTGTTTGGAAAACGTCTTAATATAGTGATTTGCTTTTCATTTAACTCTTCTATCAGTCCTCAAGAGTGTTAACAAAGCAGGTGTTTTGAACAATTGCTTTTGAAAGTGTGAAAAATTGATTTTTGAGCAAGTACCTAACAGTTATCTACCTACTCGAAAAAGTATGTTCTTTTCTTCTTTTCCTTTAGATAGTGATATCCTACTATTAGTGAGTAGGTAGCCCTATCGTTGGATGTTGAGGGACTATCGAAGGGACGTTTACAGTCACTAAGGCAACTGGGCAAGAACTCTTAGTAATTGTCCTAAAGTTCTAAGATCACTTTTTAACCGAAGTAACACTCGAAAGGGTCATCGAGGGACTTGTGATCTCTTGAACTAAAGGACAGCCACTAAAAATCCTCACGTTTCAAGAATTGTGATCGTTTCCGAAGGCAACCGAAGTGGGAGATACCGTAGGGGTGAGCATGTGCAAGTGTGTTGATTCAGTTCATTTATCGTGCACTTTAGGGTTATCTAATCGTTTTAATTTCAGTCTTTTTCATGCAATCCTATTAATCTAAGTAGTTAATAGTGCGGAAAATAAAATCCCTAAGCTATTACAAGGCCTTGGGTCAATTACATAAATAGCACAAGAAAATAAAATGCGGAATTTTAAACCTAATTAAAGCTATTAGAAATCGGGAAATAGTTACATAATGGGAAAAGAAAAAATGGAAAAAAGATAAACGCGCGAAGAATGGAAAGAGCGTCTAAACCCTAAAAATGTTTAAAAGAAAATATTTTTTTGTTTTTATTTATTTATGAAAATATCAAATTGTAATGATATCCTAATTAACTAAATTAAAAAAGGAAAGAAAAAATTATTAATTACAGTTAATTCTAATGAAGCTAATACTTTTTGGTATTTTTAAAGAAAAAAGATTTAAAATTTAATCCTAACTTCTAGTTAATTTTAATTTAAAGAAAAAGATTAAAGTAATTAAACTAAATTAATTTACAACCTTAATTTTAATTATGAAAAAAAAACCTAATTCTATTTTTTTTGATTTTATTGATTTTATGATGAAATAAAAAATGAATTTTCAAAGCATAAAAAATAATTTAAATAAAATAAAGTAAGTGATATAAAAAAGAAAAGAATGAACTGGGCCTGATATGAACAATGGGGGGCGTGACGCTGAATTTCTTAGGCCCAGATTGTACAAGCTCAATGTCCTGCGTGAGATCCAATGCTACCAACCCTTGGGGGTTCACCGTGGGTGCCTAGATCTGGATCAATGATCTAATGCTTGTGATAGATCCAATGATGATAAGATCAAAGCCCAAAGTACACTCCTTCAGCCTCAGAGCACTAGATCTACAGATAAATGGTTTAAAAAAAATCAAAACGCACAACCTGGGAATCGAACCCAGGTCCTCCCCTTCATACGCATTCCCTCTTACCACTCAACCATCATGTTCATTCATTTATTCTGAAGTGTCAAAACGCACGCTGAGGTGGGCCCTTGGGAATTTGAATAAACCATTCATCACCATGTTTCCTGCCACGCCACAGTCCACGCCGATCAAGCCACCCCAGACGGTGGCTCCGATCACCCCCTCTGATTGCTCAAAAAGCTAAACCTGCGAAATATCAAGACAACGAAAGAAAAAGTGACCTTACCCCCCTAATTTGGGGTTTACGAGTTCAATAGTGATGGCCATTTGGCCTGAGACGACCTGTATCATCTTATTCGTGCCTTGGCCATTTCAAAGCCCTAACAATGGCAACTCCCTAAATCCGCGTCCAAACCCTCATGCTTCACGTTAGAACAGATCAAAACAATAATATAAACATGAATATGGAACAAAAACTTATTTATATCATATATTTGTAAGGTTTCGAATCCCAACCTTACCAAAGTCCGGTGACCCGTGGATCTGGCCTTTTAGGGTGCTGCACGTCTTGTGGAGGATATGAATGATCTCCTGAGGGCCTTAGAGAGTGAATGATGCAATTTGTTTGGCCTGGAAACCACTTAATCGTAAGGTACCAAATTCCACCTTTCTTTTGAATTTTTGAACTTTACTAGGGTTATTTCTAAAGCAGCTGCGCCTCCTCTCTTAGGCTAGGATATTTGTGCATACATATAAGACAATACTAGGTCAACAAATGTGGAGAGATATCAAGGCTTTCATGAGAAAATATTTACTTTCCAATTATGTGATTTTTGACTTTTTTGGACCAAATCAAATCTTTTCCTCTCTCCACGAAATTCCCTTGATATAATCATTATATTTTGTCCATTATTTAATAGGAAAAAGATTTCAAATCAAATCTTATGTTATCTCCATTATTTATTTATTTAATTTTGAATTTTAATGAATAAAATATCAAAATAAATAGCATAAATAATAGAATAATGCATGGGTGGGCTTAGAGGTCATGGACCATGTTAGGAATAAGTTTCAAACATAAAAAGATAGGCCCATTTGAAAAAATAATTCAAGTTTGGTAAATATTGGCTTCATGCTCTTTTCCAAAAATTGGTCAACTTTGACAATGCATATCTCTCTCAATTTTAAACCTATGAGGGTGTTCTTGGACTTTATAGAGATCTTAGGATGTCCTCTAAACAACCCTTTTGGTTTCATCTCAATTTAATCTTCCATGTTCATGTAAGGAGCTTTGACCCAAAAGGTGTTTTTGTTGACATTTTGAAAGGACCCATAATGTCTGAGCTTGTATCTTTAGATTGATGCATTTCTTGAGCTTGAGGGATGAATAGAAGTTGTAGGGAATTGGACTCTCTTCAAAATGATATTTTGTGGAAATTTTTTTTGATAAATAATGAGAAAGTTATGCCTGGTCAAAGTTTGGTTGACTTTTCCTATAGAAACCCTAATTAGCAATTCTTGACTTTTGATGAATTAGGAGCATTTCTTGAGGAATCATGATCAACACTTGATCAAATGATGGATATAATTTCAAAATGTTGATGTTGACCAAAAATCTTGAAGTTTGACTGTATATAGGCCACAATTGAGGTTTGACCTAATACAATTGATTTTTAGGCATTTGAGCAGTTGACTGAGCAAACTTGTTGTGCAAGGCATGAAATTTGGCATGGATGATCTTGAGGACGTATTAGGACCATGGAAAACAATTGATACCATTGGAGCTCACACATATTGATGAAAATTGAAACCCTAGTTAGAGGTTTATTGCCTTAGGAGGAGAATTTGTCTGGTCAATTCTTAGTCATCCTTGAGCAGCTTGAGGACCTCAATGGGGATGTGTTGAGTAAAAAGGGAGGGAAAATTTTGGTGTACAACAAAAGGCAAAGAGCGCAAAATTTATATGTAAAAAAGTCCAATGCTTTATTAATGACATATGATAATGAAACATGATAACCCTCACAAAATAACCATTGTGCCTCGGGTAAGACACAAGGTTTTAGAGTTTGTAATATTCATTTATTACATATCTAAAAACAAAAAAGGACAATTACTCCTGAATAAAAGTAGTCGGCACAAAGTCTTTAGCCTTCCAGTTGGTGAGTCCTCCATTGACAGTTGGGAAGATCCACTGGTCCATGTCACAGTCACTGTCACTGTCTTCCAAAGCATTAACCCCACGATTGCCAATGCGTAAGGGTGGTCCTCCAGCACGAGCGCGACAAACAGCCCTTTGGGCTCCTGACGTAAAACCCAAACCAAATTTGTCAGATTTGTAGGGAATATCTGGGAGTTGGCCCCAAATTCTACACCCACCTTCTTTAACAAATGCTCTAGCATCCTTCAGAGAGGTCATCTTCAGCGGAGGCCTAGTAGTCTTTGGAACACTGGAAGAGGTTTTGGTTGCAGCAATGGTTTGTAGAACCTCCTCAAAGTTCTAACAGGGGGTCTCAATGAACTCGCCATCCATTTCAGCGTACCTCAAAGAGCTCAGGTGGCTTACCATGTACTCCTCCTCCCCATGGATCGTGATAATTTTCCCATTAACTAGGTATTTCAGCATCTGGTGTAGGGTAGAAGTCACAGCGTCGGGCCCATGGATCCAAGGTCGGCCCAATAAACAGGAGTAAGATGGGTGGATGTCCATCACGTAAAAAGTGGAATTAAACGTCTGAGTACCCACTTTGATAGGGATGTCCACCTCCCCATGCACCATTATTTTATAACCGTCAAAGGCTCTCACCACAATGTTGCTAGGCTTCAGAGTCAATCCTTCACAATCTAACCTGTCAAGGGCCTTCTTGGGCAGAACATTCAATGATGAAACTGTATCCACTAGAACATGGGGCAAAGTAGTTCCCCTGCACTCGATAGAGACGTGCAGAGCATCATTATGTTTCCTTCCTCTGGGAGTCAGATCAGCATCAGAGAAACCTAGCCCGTTGTCAGCAGTCAAACTGGCCACACAATCTTCAAATTGATCAGTGGAGGTATCTTGTGGCACGTGATAAGTCTTGAAGAATTTCACTAAAGCCTTGGCATAGGTTTCATAGCACAATAACAGGGCCAACATTGAGATCTTGGAAGGGGTCTACCTCAATTGTTCAACCACATTGTAGCCACTCTTCTTGATTATTTTTAAGATTTCTTCCATTTCCTTCTTAGAAGCCCCAGGGGTGGCTTATGGGTGTGCCTTCGTCTAGACAGGCTCAACCAATATCTCTTTACCCCGAGTCTCGGCCGACTCAGTGGCAGGGGTAGCAACAGGGCTAGCAGCATGAGTAGTCATAGGAATACTAACAGGAGTAGTAGCAGGGATGATCACAAGAGTAGCAATATATTTAGGAGGAGAGATCTCGGGAGATAAAACTCTTCCTCTTCTTGTTATCTTACTAGTCCTATCAATATTACTAATGTCAGGATCAGAGTCTTCAGCATCTTTGTCTTTCACGACCAACAAGTCTTGCTTGATGCTATGATAATAGACGTCATCCCCATAGTTCCAGGGAACAACTTTATCTGAGGAATATGGTATAGGTATAGAGAAAGTAATTATCAATGGAGCTACTTTTGGAATAGATGTAATCCTGACAGGTCTTTTGGAGGAGACCTTGGGAGGATTGAAGGAAATGGTAATGATAGAAACATCTTCACATGGGACACTTATAATTGGAGTCTTTTCAAACAGGATTTCTTTATCATCCATCAGGCGCTGAACGCCTTCCTTAAACAAATGGAAACCATTAGGTAAGGACAAACACAAGTGGAAACCTCCGCCACAACCCAGAAATAAATCGGCTTGCAAGATATTCTTCTTAATAGTCAGGAGTGGAGTGGCCAGTTCATCAACAGAAGCAACAAACATGTTGTTGTACCCCAAAATTTGCCCTCCCTTTTTAACAAGAAATCACAACCCTAGGGTTTTCTCTGATTTTTAAGATAGGCTCAGGAATTGATCAAACAGACTTTTCTTTGGCAACAGATCAAGAATTAGGGTTTCTCTCACATTTCTCAGAAGAAACATAATTCTCAGAAATTCAATTAGCTGCTACATGTTTTCACACTTGTTCAAGTTTACTGGTTGTTCTCAAGGTTTTTTCATCTGGGACAAGAAATAGAATCTGAGACTGTTATCTGGAATATCAAGACATCTTCTTGTTAATGGAATGAAAGGTTTGTCGGTTAATGGAATGCTTGCTTGTTTATTATACAATGCGTATGTTGATTGGAATACTGATGCAAGGTTACGAGACTGCAAAGTTTTTGATTATTTGGAATTCAAGTTATTTGGATTAGAATTGTTGAAATGCAGTTTCAATTATTTTGATTTGAGAGTCTTAAATAATTAAGTGAAGATGCAAGGAAGAATGGCAAGATATTTGAAAGTAGAAGAGTTTAATTGGATAAAGACTTTTTTTATTCATTTCAAATGTTGTTACAAAAATAGTTTATTGTTTGAATACTGTATGTTTTACAACTTATAGTATTTGAAGAATAAATTATTACAATAAATGGAAAATAAATCTAAGCCTAAGCCTCCTAAACTGCCATTGCTCCCATGCTCAAGGTCTCTTGCTTCCTCTGCTTCCTCTATCATCCAATTGACGCTCACATGAAAAAGACAAGGAAAAGAATATTAGTACATTTAATTGAAAAGAATTTTCAATTGAAAAAGAAGAGAAAAAAGTCATCATTAAAGTTTTCCGTCCGGAATCAGAATGCTATTGTTCATCATGTTTTTATTTTTCTCTTTGCAAATCACAAGAATATTGCTCTTCTTGGTTCACAAAGAGAAAAGTAAAAAATACAAATGCAAGCATACAAAAGCAATTGGTTCAAATGCAAACATGGGCCAAACTGAAACATGTTGTACAAAAGCAAGCATACAAAGGCAAATATTGCAGCAACAAAGGCAAACCAAGGCGCCAAAACTGTCAAACATAAGCCAAACTAAAACATTGAAAACAAAGCAAACTGAGTTTCAAATGCAACAGGCGCAAAATTTCAAACTAAGGCAAGCTGCACAACATTGCAAAGTCAGTAACTAAACAATAAGGAAAACTGAGTTACAAAGGTACTAAGTCAACAAACTGGATGCAGCATACAAATGCAGAAAGTACAGCAAAAGCAGGCAAATGCAGCAGGCAAATATAGCAGGAGGAAAACCTATTGACAAGCAAAAGGCTTGTCATAGCTATCATCATTTTCCATAGGCAACTTTTCAGAATATATTAAAAAAATCAAAAATGCTTGTTTCATAGAGAGAGAAAGAGAGAAAGATATCACCTTGGGTGAGGTTTTACAATTTGGCGAAAAGAGGCTGTCACAAATAGCAAAAAGATATAAGAGCTATCAAAGAGCACAAGTAGGAGAGAGCATTGGGGCCAAGCCTGAAAAAACTCAGAAACATAACAAAACTATCCAACCTGCCAAGCTTGCAAAAACCTGCACAAGCTCAACAACACCACAAACTACAAACAAGCTTGCCAAAACTGGAAGCTACACAAAAACAACCAAACTGCCAGCCTTCTATCAAACTGTAAACTTGTTTGGCCAAACTGTGCACAACCAAATCTAAACTGTGCACAACCATTAACCAAACATGTAAGCAAACCAAACAGAAAAAAACATACACAAGCTTGCCAAGCTGCACAGTTTGAAGCAACACTACCTGCATAACCACAAACCCTGCAAAGCATAGCCAAAAAACTGCAAGCTACACAAACAGCATAACCTGCACAAACTGCAACTCTCCCAAAAACCAGAAAAAATACAATCAAACAGAATACCAAGCCATAAACTGCAAATCAGTTTCAGAATCACCATCTTACAAACAACCAAACCAGTTTCATAAACAACTATCACAAATCCAAAGGCAACAAAGTTTCAGAACAAGGTTCATCACTAACAAAACATCAACCAACATTCAAAATCAAGAAGATAGGAAAAGAGTTTCAAAGGCAGCATGTTTCAGAGATATTATCATCATCAACATTCAAAGAAAGAGGAAGAGAAAATCGGAAGAGCAATCAACAATAATAACAGTTTCAGAACACATTATCATCAACATCAAAGCCAAGAAGAGAGGAAAAGGGGTTCAGAAGTAACAAACAACAAAGTTTCAGAATCATATCCATCATCAACAGCAAATCCATCAACAAAAAAGGTCTCGGAAAGAACTCATCATCGACATTCAAAGAGGAAAGAAAAAAGTTACCAAAAGAAAGCGTGTCCATCATCTTCTCCCTCCTCCGCCTCTAGCCGCCAAGGAAGCGCCAGTCCAACCTCTCTCTCCCTCCATTTTCCAAGAAAATCCCCAAGGTATGTTTTTCTCAAACCATTACTGCATCTCAAGCATGTAAACACCATGGGTTTAAACGAAGCAAACATGCAAAACAAACAGTAAAAATCAATCACACAACGAAACTGTAAAACGCACCAAGAAACGAATGGTGTCGTTCAAACAAACGCTGGATCATTGCAAAGAGGATAGAGAGTGAGGGGGTGACGCTCCGGTGGCTAGGGCTTGGAGGGAATATCGAATCAGAAAGCGTGAGAAGGATGAAAAGGATGAGCAAGTGGCGCTGATGTTTGTCACACAAACCCTATTTCTGAGAACCCTAACAAATTGAAACAAACTTTGTGCAAATGGGCCTATCCCACACAAATGCCTTAAGCCCACAATGTTTTACCAGCTCACCCCCCCCCCCCCCCCCCCACTTTGCCATTCTGACCCCTCATGCCTTCTTTCATTTTATCTTGGGCCTAGCATCCATAAAGCCAAAGCCCATTCTTCCTTCTTTTCAATTCTTTCCTTTTTGTTTAAACAAATTCTTGTTTTTTTTATATTATTAATTCATTTCATTATTTGTTTTCTTTTTAAGTTAATAATAAAACTAATAATAAAAACTTAGACTTTCTTAAAAAATTAGTTTTATTAAATAATTTTGCTTTATTTGAAAAAACATCAAAAATAATAAAGATCTTCATTTAATTAATTTTTATTCCTTTAAACTTTTAATTAATAGAATATAAAGAATAATAATAATTTTTAATCTTTCTTTTTAGAATAGATTTTTATTTGTTTATTTGTAAATTTATACATGCATCTCATAATTTATTGATTTTCCTTATTTCTTAATTTGTTATAATTTTATATTGAATTGCGACAATTCGATTTGGTTGTAACACCTGATATTTGGACATTATTATCCTTGTGAGATTCATCCCCATTTGTAAATAATTTGTACCCCCATCCCCGGATACTTTTGTAATAGCTTAGAATTTTAATTCTCGCACTTTATGCTTTCAAATATGCCATGACTAGAGATTAGGGTTTGTATGCGAAAATCCAAAATCAATCGCTAGATGACCTAATACAAGATCTAAATGCATGAAAATGACAAACACAATTCACACGTGCACCTCTAGGGTAACCTCGCTTGTTTCCTCATAAATGCAATCATGTCCCTCGAATATGAGACACTCTAGCAAATGCCCCTTCGATAAACAAAGATCGTAGTCCCTCGATGACCCTTAATGTTTCCTTTGATAAAATGATCTCGTCCCTTACAAAATTGCTAGAGCGTCTCACAAGTTGCTTTCAATGATTGTATGCGATGACCCACGCCTATCCCGTTTAACATCCTAACACAAGGTTGTTCACCAAATGCAATGGTGAAATAACACTGTCAAAAGGGTTAAAAACATAGGAAAGATCTTTGAGTAAAATAGGGTAGATAACTCTGAGTTACTTGATCAAAAGCTTGCAAAACATCCTTGCTATTTTCAAACACACCTCACAACACGATTTCAAAACAAACTTTCAAACATTGAAACATCTTTTCAAAAGACAAACACCTTTGTAAAACATTCAAACAAGAATTGTTACAAAGGTTGCCTAAACATAGGCCTCTTTTCAAAACATTTTCAAAACCACACACAAAGCACCATTTCAAACAATTCAAAAGCAAAGGCAAGTGATCTAAACAAGTAACTAAGAGCCCATGGATAACCATGGATGAAAAGGGTGCTTGCACCTTCCCTTTTCATAATCTACCCCCCGAACCCAAGAAAACATCTCAAAGGTATTTCCTGTGCTTTTTGACCTTTCCTTTGGATAAAATAAAAAGTCGATGGCGACTCTTGCTAAACCGCACAATTGCGAACACAAACGCAAAACCTCAAGTCAGTTCTCCCACCGTATCACACATGTCAATGTCAATAACATTAATACCACGACCGTGCTTGGGCATAGGGGCAGTAATAACATTAGGAGTCTCAGGAGCGTCAAACTCAATCTCCTTTGCTTCAATCAAATCCTGCACTTTATTCCTTAAAGCCCAACAATCATTTGTATCATGGCCTGAACTTTCAGAATTGTAAGCACACCGAGCATTTGCATTGTAGTGAGGAGATGTAGTGTTGGGATTCTTGGGATCCTCTTTCAGGGTAACCAAATTGGACTTCAGCAGGTGTGGTAAAACGTGAGATAGGGTTATGTTGATCTGGGTAAACTGTCTCCTAGGCTTATCTGTTCTGGACTGATTATTTTGTTGTCGATTTGATGCAGAACTGGAAATCATAACAGCACCTACCGTCGGACGATGCTCAGTTTTGTTAAGATTTATTTGGCTATAAGAAGCACTAACCTCCTTCTTCCCTGTGAGTGGTTTCTTTTAAGTGTTGGAGGATGCATCCCTCTATATTTTACAACTTTTAATGTCGGCCTCTACTCGTTCGCCTGTCAAGATCAATTCAATAAACCCAGTAGAAGAACTTCCAATCAGGTGCTTAAAGAATGGCCTGGATAATATGCCTAAGAACATGTCCACCAGCTCCCTATCAGACAATGGAGGATGGACTCTTCCCGCAAGGTCTCTCCATTTTTGGGCATAGTCCTTAAAGCCCTCGCTGGAACCCATAGACATGCTTTGCAACTATGTACGATTCGGGGCGAGGTCAGCATTATACTGGTACTGCTTATAGAAAGCAGCATCCAAATTCTCCCAATTACGCACATTGGTTCTTTCCAGTTGATAGAACCATTCTAGCTGAGTCCCTGCCAAGCTTTCTTGGAAGAAGTGTACCCATAGATCTCTATCAGTAGTGTGGGGTTGGATTTTCCTGACATACGACCTTAAATGTAGCTTAGGGAAGAAGACACCGTCGTACTTAGCAAATGTAAAGACTTTAAACTTCCGCGGGATGACCACCCCTGATACCAGTTCTAGCTCTTCAAAGTCCAACCCGGGCACCTTTTGGATCTCCATGGCATTGAGCTGATCCTCCAGCTATTTGTATTTGTCATCAGCAGGAGGATACTGCTACTCAGAATAGTCAGGTTCATCTTCTTCAGACTCTCTTGTACTGTGGTCTTCTTCTCTTGGTTCTCCATCCCGATTCTCTCTCTCTCTCTCTCTCTCTCTCTCTCTCTCTCTCTCTCTCTCTTGACGGAGTTATAAGCTCTGAAATGTACTTCACCGGTCCCTTGAACCTTCTTCCCAAGTTCAAAACACCCGCTGGCCTCTTTTTCTTCTTCTTGTCCTTGAGAATCAGAGCTTTCAAGTATTCTTGTCCTTTGGCCAGATTCAGGAACATTTCTTGGAATTGGGCATTTTATGCCTGAAATTCCTTAACTGCTTGTTCAAGAGTCATTGCTGAAATAAACAACGAAGAGGATAAGAAACCTGTCCTGAAAACCTGTTCATGCAATGATATGTATGATATATGTATGCAATGTTTTCAAGGGCTTTATAGAATTTAAACTCTTTTAACCAAAACAAAAACAAAGACTTTTTATTAGTAACCTTAAATGAAATCAAAGTTTACAAAGGAATAATAAATAAGAAACGTCCAAAACTTCTAAGTCTCCCAAGGATGCTTCCTTTTGGTTCTAAGGTAGGCGCTGAGATTCTGCTCTTTGTGAAGCCGCTTTGTTAGTTCCAACACCTTCTTCTCACTGGCATAGAATTGGAACTCAAAGGTATCTCGTTCTTCTTTGAGATGTATCCAATATTTTTGCAATTCTTCGAAGTTTGTTGGCATATCAGGATGAAGAATGATATGAGACTCGACCCCTTGAACAATAGGCTCTAAAATCACTGGTAGGATAGCAGCATACGACATCATGATATTTTGAGCATGAGTTCACACCCATTTGAGGTATGGCTCCAAAGAAATGGATTTCTTGTGCCCCCTGCTATCAGTATTTTTAACCATTCCCCAAGCACGGATGAAACTCTGATGATAGCCTTGTAGATCATTTGAGTAGTCAAACAAAATATCTTGAATCATCATATCATGAGGACCATCCCTCCGGGCGTAGCCGAACTGAAGTAAAGCTAAAGAGGGGTTGTAGGTGATGCCCCATTTAATGCCAAGGAGTGGCACATTGGGGAATTCTCCTCAGCGATCAATGAAAGAGATGTCTTCTTGGGAGCAAGGGCACCAATAGATGTCAGAATGAGAAAGATACATTAATATCTGGGTTCCATCTTAAGCCTAATTCATTCTTCATTACTGACCGAGGAAGGTGCGAAATAAACCACCTGTAGAGTAGAGGTATACAACACATAAGAGTCCCTCGCTTCTTCACGGTGCGTGTATGGAGTGAGTGCAGAATATCACTGAGCAATGTAGGAACTGGATTGTGAGCAAGGAAAATGTTGATGGCATTGACATCTACAAACTGGTCTAAATTGGGGAACAAAACTAACCCGTAGATTAAAATAGCTAACACATCTTCAAAGGCATGGTAACTCATAGTGTCTAGGAATACCTGGGCTTTCTTCATCAAGAAACTTGTGAGGAGGCCCTTGAATCCACTCCTCCTTTCCCAATTGGACTTAATGTCATATGGTTTCAAATGCAAAGCTATGGCAACATCTTTGGCAGTTGGATCTTATTCTAAATCGGTAAAGGGTATCTGCTCCAATATAGGCAAACTGGGTATTTTGGAGAACTCTTCCAATGTAGGCACCAACTGCTAGTCTGGAAATGTGAAGCAGTGGTGCTTAGGGTCAAAGAACTGGAATAAGACACTCATCAAACCTTCGTCAAAGCCAGTAGCAACCAAACTGAGCAAGTAGCCATATCTCTTGTTGAATAAGGAACTCTCAGGAACCATTGAAACCAATTCTTTGAGTTTGGGAGGGATCTCTATAAAATTGATTTGGATGGTTTTTCTGCGAGCTGAATCCATGACCTACAAAACAAAATTAGTACAAACCAAATTATCATGCTAATGGCTTAGGATGAGTAAATTAATGGTTCTAAAGGTCAATTAGCGCTTAATGACACTAAGGAAGCCTAATGTTATCCTTGACTGACTCAAGGAATATTAGTACAAACCAAATTATCACGCTAACGTAGCTATCACTTCGTCCATATCGGTCTACGTCGCACAACTTCCATGATTTATTGCTACTTACCTAATAAGGTGCCTCAGATCCAGGTGTAGGATCTATCGTAACCCAAACAAAACCCTCAAAAGTAAAGCTAACAAAGCATACAAAAAGCAGTTAAATAATGAACTAACTCTAAGGTAACCCCACTTTTTTATATAAATCCACAGCAGAGTCGCCAGTTCTATGATACGGTGGCAGAACCGGCTATTTAGTATACTACTGGTTTTGCGTTCGTGTTTGCAAATGTCGCGGAAAGCAAGAGTCGCCATCGACTTTTCTTTTATCCAAATTAAGGAAAGGGTGAAAAGAATAGAGAAAGACCTTTTCGAGATTTTCTGAGTAAGGGGGGTAGATTATGGAAAGGGAAGGTATTATCACCCTTTCCATCTGTAGTTATCTACTTGCTCTTAGAGGTTTGCTCATTTTGAAAGTACTTTGTGCTTTGTGTGTTTTGAAAATGTTTGGAAAATGCTTAAGTGCAGTGACTTGCTTTGCGTTTAACTCTTGTATCAGTCCTCAAGAGTGTTAATGAAGCAAATGTTTTGAAAATTACTTTTGAAAAGTAGTATTTGTGTAACTGCAAAATGTTTTTTTAAGCAAACTTCTAACAGCTATCTTGTTTTATACTCAAAAAGAGTCGTTCTTTTCCTCCTATCCAATAGACAGCACTATCCTACTATTAGTGAGTAGGTAGCCCTATCGTTGGATGTATGAGGGACATTTGAAGGGACATTACAGTCACGAAGGCAACTTGTGGAGACGCTTTAGAAATTTTGTTTAGAGAATAGATCATTTAGCGATAAGGCAACTGCAAGGTCATCGAGGGACTATGATCTTTTGATTTATGGGTCTTTGCTAAAGCATTTCTGCCTCATGACTGTTTTTATTTCTGAAGGCAACCAAAGTGAGGTACCCTAGAGGTGTATATGTGCAAATGTGTTATGTTCAGTTATTTTATCTTTTGGTTAAGTTTGCTAACATTTGATTTCAGTCTTTTCATACATGAACTACTAGCAGTTAATACATATTGCAGAATATTAAAGTGCGGGAATTTAAATATACGATATTACATGCTTTGGGGAGGGGATTTACATTGTACAAGAATGAGAGGGATAAGGCAATAAATATCCTAGTTTTAATCTATTAAATCCAGTGGACTGGTACATTAATAAATAAATAAAAATTAAATAAACGCGCGTGAAATTGAAAATAACGTCTAAAAATATCCTAAGAAATAAAAATCTTTTTGGTTGTTTTTATTTTAAGAAAATAATTAAATTGAAATTATCCTAAAGTCTATTTGGAAAATAAAAATTAAATAAGTTCTTTTTGTTTTTTTTTAATTATGAAAAGAAAATTAAATCTAAGTTAAGTCTTAAACTCTAATTTTTGTTTAAGTTAAGAAAATGGTTAAAATTTAATTAAGCAATTAATTAAGAAATTAATTATTTAATTAGAATGTCTAAGCCTAATTTTTTATGATTTTTTGATTTAATGTCAATTTAAATAAAAGAGGGTTAATAAAGAATTTGAAAACAAAAAATAAAAATAGAAAAGGAAGCATCCTTCGATTGCATGGAGATGGTGTTTTTCGACTCTATGAAGGGGAAACTGTCTTTCGATTACCCTTTGATCCAGCGACAAGATGTGTGTGATACGGTGGAAGAACTGACTATGGTGTTTTGCGTTTGTATTCGCACTTGTTCGGTTGAGCAAGAGTGGCCACCGACTTTTTATTTTATCCTAAGGAAAGGTTAAAAAAGCACAGCAAAAACCTTTTGAGATATTTCGTGGGTTCGGGAGGTAGATTATGAAGAGGGAAGGTATTAGCACCCTTTTCATCCATGGTTATCCATGGGCTCTTAGTTACTTGGTCTTTTAGATCACTTGCCTTGATTTTCGATTGCTTTGAAAATGGTGTGTGTGTGTGTGTTTTTGAAAATGTTTTGGAAGAAGATGCCTTGTCTTAGGCTACCCTTGTAACAATTCTTTACTCGAATGTTTTACAAAGGTGTGTATCTTTTCGAAAAGATGTTTCAAATGTTTTTGAGAGTTTGTTTTGAAAGTGTTTGTGGAGTGTGGTTTTTGAAAAGAAGGCAAGTGTTTTTGCAAGTTGATCTCAAGTAACTAAGACTTTTTTCTACCCTATTGTACTCAAAGGTTTTCTCTATGTTTTCAACCCTTTTTAACAATTTTGTTCCACCATTGAATTTGGTGGACAATCTTGCGTTTGGGATGTTTGTTCGGGACGGGCGCGGGTCATCGTATGGACCATGAATGCAATGGTGCCAAGTGTCTTTGGCAATTTGCTTGAAGGGACTATGATCATTCCATTTAGGCAACTTTCGAAGGCGTCATCGAGGGACTTATGATCATTTGAATTTGTTTTACCAAAGATACTCGACGTGCAAGCATGGCCCATTTTGGAAGGCAACATGTGGGATTACCCTAGAGGGTGCAAGTGTGATTGTGTATTGATTTCATGTATTTGTCTTGTATTAGGTTATCTAGCGTTTGATTTTATGTACATGCAAACCCTAGGTCTAACCATGGTATAATTGAAAGCGGTAAATTGCAAGAATTTAAAGTCTACGCTATTACAAAATAAGTATCCGGGAGTGGGGGGTACAAATTTACGAATGGGGATGAGACTTAGGAATGTAGTGTCCAATAGATTACAACCAAATCGAATCGATCAAATGTAAATGTAACGAATATACAAAAATAAGCAAATGTATAATGTATCAAATGTAAGTACATTGTGTAAGTGTATGTGTATATGTGTATGTAATTATTTACAGGTGCGAAAATGTGAATTTAAATGTGTATTATTAAGGTATGGTTAACTTAAAGAAAAGAATAAAATGTTTATTTATTTAATCTTCGTAATCTTGTATATTCTTTGATATGTACAAAAAGAAAATTTAAGAAAAGAAAGTATTCTAAGTTTGAAAATTGTCATTTTACATTTGATATAAAAAAAATGTACCTTTATATTTTGTGTTTAATATATACAAAAAAAGATATTTTAATTAAAAGATAGAAAGAATGTTTTTTCAATTTTAATTATATTATGTAAAAATGTATTTCCATTTATTATATACAAAAAGAATATTTTAATAAAAAAAGAAAAGAAAATACCCTAAGTTCTATTTTTTATGTATCACTATCAATGTATTTCAATTAGTGTTTTTATGTACAAATTAATTTTAAGAAAGAAAGTTTTAAGAAAAGATTTAAATCTATATATTTTACTTAGTATTCTTATATGCCAAATTAATATCAAAAATAAAAAAAAGGTTATGTCAAAAGAAAACAAGCAAATATAAATTAGCAAAAGATAGAAGAAATGAATGGGCCAAGGGTTTTAGGGCTTAGTCAGAATTGGAAGCAAAGAGGGGGGTGCCATTTAGGACATGTTTTGGGCTTAGGCGCTGGAGAAAGGGCAAGGCCCATCAAGTTTGACAAACGTTTTAGGGTTTGAAGGCTTAGCGTTCAGTTGGGAAAGGCTTAGGTTTGTGTAACGACAGCGGCGCCGTTCTTCGTTCATCTCTCTTTGCCATGGATTCAGAGTATCGTCCCCTTCGCCTAAGCCATCAGCGCCTCAACCTTCCTCTTCCTTGGTTCAATGAAGCGAAATGAAAGGTAATCGCCCTTGCTTCGTCTTTTGTCTAGCGCGTTTATGGTTTGAATCCTTTTTACATGTTAAGATTTACTGCCTTTTTTGATTAAGTGTTTGATTTGTGTTTGTTTAACGAGGTTGAAAAGGGAAGAGAAGAGAATTTACTACCTTTTGTTTGAGGAAGGAGGCGAGTGCGGAGGTGCTTGGAGGCTTAATGGTGAAGGGGGTGAAGACGCTTGATGATGTGATGAACTAGCTTGCCTTTTGGTAACCCTGGTACTCTTTGTCTCACTTTTGGTTTGATGATGATTTTGAACTGAAAACCCTTTTATAAATTTCACTTCTTTCTTCTTCTTTGTTGCCTTGAATGTTTCTGTTTGGTTGCCTCGAATGTTTGCCTTTGAATGTTGCTTCTGTATCTTCTTCAACTGCTTCGTTGCCTTGACACCTCTGTATGCTTGCCCCCTTTTTTTACTGCCCTGTGATGACTATACTGAGGGCCCTGAGTTTGACACTGAATGCTTTGGACAGGTTTTTAGGTCATGGCCTTTTTTACTGGTTCATGGTTTGGGTTGGTCTGTTTGATGTTTCTGGTTTAGGCTTGGATATCAGGCTTTTTAGCTTGACTGGTTTAAGGCTTTGGTGATTTGACAGTGTAAGTTTTGGGTGAGTTTATGTTTGATGGTTCAAGGTTGTTAGCTTGGGGTCTGCTTCAGGTTAGGCCTTGGGGGTTCTGCTTCAGGTTAGTGCAGGTTTTTAGGCTTGTGGTGAGGTTTATGCAGGTCTGGTGCAGGTTTTGATGTTTTACAGGTGGTGAGGCTTTATGGTTTTAGTGGACAGTGGTCCTTTTGCTTGTTGAGTTTATCTTCTGGTTTTTATGATAGGCAGGTTTGTTGTGAGGCTTGATATCAGTCCAGGCTTGGTGTAGGTTTGACACTATCTTGCTTCAGCAGGGTTTGGCCTTTTTTCGGCAGGTTTTGCCTTTGGATATGTTTGTAAACAAAAAGGTTCAAGGTTTTTGGGACTTGGAGGCTTATGCAGTTTTGTATATTTTTGGTGTATTGGTTTGCCTCCCCTCCCTATTGTACTGTGTTCAGTTGTTTTTATATTTCTCTTCTCTCTCAAGCCTAAACCTGTAAGCCCTATTTCTTTGCTCTCTTCTTCTCTCTCCAGTACAGTAAAAATATAAAAATATGTTTGCATTGTACTTTGTTCTGAAAGGGCCACTTTTTGGGAAATGATGAAAAGAAAATATGTTGCTTGCATATCATGCTTTCTCTGCATTTTTTATCTCTTCTTCCAGATTTTGTGTTGCTTGATATCTTTCCCAATCTTCTTTTTTGACAGCTTGGGTAGCCTTTTGGATCTTTGATATCTTCTTTTGACAGTTTCTTGAGTAGCCTTGTACAGTTTGACATCTTTGACAGAAAGTTGAATTTGGATTTTTTAGTTTGATTTGAACTGTGCAGTTTATTGTTTGAGATTTGAACTATGCAGTTTGATAATTTGACTTGTGCATTTTAGCAAATAAAAATTTGTCCCTCTTTGTGAACCGGGAGAAATCCCGTGATTTGCAGAGAGGGTTAACTGATCCCAATCAGTTGCCCTTAATGATGAACTGTAATTTTATCTGTCTCTTTTATTTATTTATCTGCTATTGACTTTCCTTTTTTTTCATTTGCAGATAAAAAAAAGAATGGAGCACTGGATCAAGGGATGGCAGATGAAGAATTGAAGATTAGAAAAATGTTTAGGATAGCTTTTTTTATTTAAGTTTAAATAAAATGTAAAATCATTGTTGTAAACAACAAAACAATTGTACAATTAATTTAAAAATCAATAAAAGTTTCTTTATCCAATTAATTATTTTTCCTCCTATTGTTTATTTATTATTTATAATTCTTTAATTAAAATAATTGAAAATAAATTCCAATCATTTAATCTTAGAATAATAAATAATTTAAATAAACAATGCTTTAGCATTTGATCAGTTAAACCCGGCATTTCCAACATTCAAAGCAAAACAACAGTTAATCACAACAACTGATCAGACGCATTCCCCTTTTTACTGATTTTTACCAAACACTGCAAATTCAAACTGAATGTATCCTTTTACTGTTTCAATCACACAGTGCGAACTCAATCCAAATTTTTCAACCCAAATCTCAGCATAACTTGAAAAGTGCTGTAGAATTTAAATCTTTCTGAGAACGCGCGCACAAAAACCCTAATTCCTGATTAAATGCCAAAGAACGTTCGCCTAATCCAAGTTGAGCCAAAATCAACCAAAACCCTAAACCAACTGTTTGAAACATTCTAGAGCCCTGTAAATCAGTAAAACCCTAATTGTGTCTGACTGAAGAGAAAAGTCTGTCTGACCGATCTTTGAGCCAGTTTGAAAAAAATCAGGAGACGCCTGAAGTTGTTATTTCTTGAGGAAAAATGCGAGGGCAAATTTTGGGGTACAACAGTTGCCCCTGTTCAATCTTCTTGAACCTGAAGAGTTAGATTGACAAGTTTGCCTTTCGCGACTTGAAGGTAAAAGAAGATTGGACACTAAAGTACCCAGAAAATTTGCACTCGGCGATGTGATGGTAGAGGTGAATGGGCTTAAAGATGCCATCTGGAAATGGGCTTAAAGATGCCATCTGATGACTGCTGGTAGGAGGATGGGCTTATAGATGCCATCTGGAAATGATTGTTGAACTGTATGTCACTGGTGAATGGACGAGCATCAGAAAGGTATCCATGTTTTGGAACATCTCTGAACTGGGGGTCTGAGACAGCAATAGATTGACATCCGTGTCTGGAGAATCCGTAAACTGTTTTCAGGAGTTGAAACAGCATCCGTTGTTGGGAAGCGTCCGTGAACTATTTTCAGAAGTCTGAAGGAGGAACCGGTGTAGGGTTTCCTGATGATGAGTCCGTGTGAAACTGCATCTGGATGAATCTGGAACAAGTATCAGAATGTCGCCGTGTCTGGGTCACATCTGAACTGTCTCTGAGTGAATCTGGAATAAGTATCAAAATGTCGCCGTGTCTGGGTCACATCTGAACTATTTCTGGATGAATCTCGGTAGATGATCTTTGCCTGTCGACTGATCTTACCTGAAAAGGTAAAGAGTTAGCTGTATGTAATGTCATGATGCATGATGCAATGTATGTTACACCAATGTTTATGATATGAATGTGATGAATGCGCATGTAAGCTGATGAGACGTCTTGCTGAGGATAGATGAATCCTGGATGACTGAAGATAAAAGAATCTTGATTGCTGCCGGGGAGAACAATTCCTTGGTTGCTGCTGTGGAGGGCAAGAATCTTTGATTAAAAATGAGAAGTCTTGGGACCACTGTTGGGGAAATCAGAAGCTTGGGTTGTATGCCAAACTACTGGGGAATTCCTGTCTTGAGGAGATCTTCACCGGAGAATATTCGAATATTCTATGGGGAACTGAGAATGAGAGTCTTCAATCTGCTTGGGGATTGATAGTTGGAAGTTTTAGCTCTGCTGGGGATATTGAAACTTGATTCTGAGGGGAATTAGCTTTTGGAAGGTTCTCTGGCTGGGGATTGCGAGAGTCCTCTGATTGCTGCAGGTGTTGGTCTGGAATAAGTTACTGAACGTCGCCATCTCTGGGTCACATCTTGAACTATCTCTAGAAACAAATCTGAATAAGTTATAGAATGTCGCCAAATCTGGGTCACATCTGAACTATTTCTGGAAGCAGGCTTGGATAAGTTATAGAATGTCGCCAAATCTTGGGTCACATCTTGAAATATATCTAGAAGGAAATCTTGAATAAGTTGCGGAATGTCGCCGAATCAGGGTCACATCTGAACTATATCTAGAAGGAAATCTTGAATAAGTTACGGAATGTCGCCGAATCAGGGTCACATCTGAACTATTTCTGGAAGGAAATCTAAATGAGTTATAGAATGTCGCCAAACTTGGGTCACATCTTGAACTATATCTGGAATGAAAATCTGAATGAGTTATAGAATGTCGCCAAATCGTGGGTCACATCTTGAACTATATCTGGAATGAAAATTTGAATGAGTTATAGAATGTCGCCAAATCTGGGTCACATCTTGAACTATATCTGGAATGAAAATCTGAATGAGTTATAGAATGTCGCCAAATCTTGGGTCACATCTTGAACCATATCTAGATCTTGATTTTGTTGTGGGTCAGAAATTGGGAGTATACCAATCTTCTGAGGTAATGAGGGAATTGTTGAACACTCTTGACATTCGAATGCCCCAAGTGGTGATGAAGGAGTCTTGAATCAGATTACTCTGCAGATTGAGAGATTTCTTGAAATCTTGACTGGACTGCCCCAGGTTAACTGAACTTTGGAAGATCTGTTGGATCTTGACTGGATTGCCCCAGGTTAATAGGATGGTGACATGTCATGCCCCTTGTTGATAGGAGATTCGCAATGGATGTGTCATCCTTTTGAAGTGATTTTAAATCACTGAGAGAGTTTTTGTTCCTCCGAACATTCGCTGTATGAATTTCTTTGCTGTCAAACAAAAGCCAAATGTAGACAGTGATATTCAAGCAATGCAAAGTTTATGTTTGTCTCGAAGTTTTGAAAAATGCGTTTTTTAGCAAAAAACTTTTTCATAAGACAAATTCAACAGAAGATTTAGAGCAAAGCCTTACAGGAGTCAGGATACCTTTTGTAACAGTATGCTTTCGAACTAACCCATGCTTCAATTAGGACTTTTGAAGGGTTGTAACGTGGCTTGGTTCACGGTTTAAGAAATAAAGGATAAAGGCTCAAAGTATATTTGTACCCACCCGCTCTTCATGACGTTCTTCATACCTAAGCTCAGTTAATTATGCGTCACACTCTGTCTTGAGTTTGGAACGACTTTTGGGTGATGGTTCACCAGTTGAATTTGGGGAGACAGTCATCATCTCCTTTTTTTCTTTTTCAACATTTTTCATGTTGTTGAGGATTTTGTAATGACCTCACTATTTTGATTTTGATTTGTTATCCCTAACTTTTGCCTGACTGTTCCCGTTTTTCGAGATTACAGTCAGCGGGATGCCCCAGCTTTCTTAAGCCTCCTTTATAGGTTTTGGCTTGGTGGGCTTTTCTCTTTTTGCGAGATTGACTGCCTATGTGATAGGGAACCACCCTTGTCTTTTTGATTCCAAAGGAATTATTTCTTTTTCGACGTCGTTCGTTGTGTTACGAACTGAGAGTTTGCGACTTCAATGTGCGTTTCTCTTGAATTAACTGAGATACTACCCTGCCCCGGGTTTATATCAAAGGTTTTGATCGTTTTAGAACGGAAAACTCCTACTTCTTTGGCTCGAAGGGGTTGACTAGGGATTATCTTCCTTATAACTCCAGTGTTTGGGGTTTGAAAGAAATGCCTGTACATCATCAGCAAGGTCTGTTCAAAAGCATACTGTATGAGATTATGGTATTGTTTTCGTCATCCTCCCTCTAAAAGCTTGCAGCTTTTTATCAAGAGTCGAATATCATAAAGAAACGCATAAGAGTAGTGAAAACGAATAGATGAATTCAAGACAAACATATGCAATGCATTAATGAAACAGAGTTTAACATTAAAAGATAATTGTTTGAATGACAAAAGATTACAACTTTGAAAATTCAGAATGAAACAATCACAATCTCAATGAGCTGGCATAGGAGGAGTGATCATGCTGGGGTTTCTGAGGGACCAAACTCAATCTCCTTGGCATCGATCATGTCTTGGATCTTGTTCTTCAGAGGCCAACAGTTGTCGGTGTCATGCCCCGGGCTATCAGAGTGGTATGCACACCTTTTATTGGGATGATAGGTTGGAGCAGAAGTATTTGGGTTCCGAAGAGGAGCCCTCAATGTAATCATGTCCCTTTCCAACAAGTGTTGCAGTGCCTGAGACAGTGACATGTTGATCTTGGTGAACTGCCTCTTAGGTGCGACCTCCTTATGCTGATGCCCCTGTCTTTGCTGAGCAAGTGTAGGGTTAGAGATCACGACTGCCCCTACATGTTGGTCATGACGACCCTTTTGACTGTTCGCAGCATTGGACTCTTTCTTTCCGTTGTAGGGAATTATCTGAGTATCGGAGGTTGTAGCTCCTTGGATCTTTCCACTTTTGATGCCAGCTTCGACCCTTTCGCCGGTCAGTATTAGCTCGGTGAACCCGGCTGAGGAGCTTCCAATTAAGTGCTTGAAAAAAGGCCCTATCAAAGTTCCCATGAAGATGTCAATCAGCTCTCTGTCAGTTAAAGGAGTTTGCACCCTACCAGCCAAATCTCTCCACTTTTGGGCATATCCCTTGAAGTTCTCGTCGGCCCCCATGGTCATGTTCTGCAACTGCACACGAGTCGGTGCAAGATCAGCATTGTACTGATACTGTTCGTAAAAAGCCCTGGCTAGATCTTCCCAGGTGTGGATGCGAGAACTCTCCAATTGATAGAACCATTCGAGTTGAGCCTCTACCAAACTTTCTTGGAAGAAATGGATCCAAAGCCTCTTATCAGCTTAGTATGGTTGAATCTTGCGAACATAAGACCTTAGATGCATCTTAGGGCAAGAGACTCCATCGTATAGAGCAAAAGTAGGGACTTTGAACTTTGGAGGGATGACCAATCCAGGAACCAAACCCATGTCTCCTAAATCCAAGCCAGGTATTTGTTGGATCTCCATAGCATTGAGGCGATCCTCCAACTCTTTGTACTTGTCATCAGTGAGAGGATATTGTTCCTCAGAGTAGTCAGCTTCAGCTTCATCAATCTCCACATCGTGGTCTTCTTCAAGACTAACTACTGTGTTGGATGGAGTTGCAAGGTCTTGGGTCTTAGGCCTTCTCCTCAAGTTCAGGATGCGGGCCGCCTTCTTGGACTTCTTCTTCTTGTCTTTGAGAAGGAGAGCTGTCAGATCCTCTTGCCCTTTCCCCATAGCCAGCAGCATTTGTTGGAATTGAGCATTTTGAGCCTGGAGATCTTTCACCGTTTGTTCCATATCCATCTTACTGAAATAAACAGTAAGAAGATAAGAAGACCTGTATGGGAGAAACCTGTTATGCAATGATATGTGTGATATATATGCAATGTTTTCAAGGATCTCTTGGGGTAAACACAAGAAAATGTTAGAGGTTAAACTTGGATCTTTGATTGGAGAACTTTGCACCGGTGGATGTCTTTCCACTAGAATCAAGCTCACCATGTCGAGTGGGTCATAGCCACTGATTCAAGTTGTTGTACTTGAACTTTGACTGGAGAACTTTGTATTGGTGGATGTCTTTCCACGAGAATCAAGCTCACCATGTCGAGTGGGTCATAGCCACTGATTCAAGTTGTTGTACTTGATCTTTGATGGCATTGGTTAGAGGAGACACCTCTTACCCCTTGGTAGAAGTCTGGTTCAACGTAACCCTGCATCAAAAGAACCCTCGAGATCCTTGAAATGGTTATTGAAAATGCTATGGTATGATGTCATAATGTTATGTACATGTATGCAAAAAAGCAAGTGAGTGTATATACAGGCAAACATATTCACACAAAGCAAACAGGTACTTAGGTTTAGGCTTGCATGAGGTTCAGGTAAGTACCCTCTTGAAGTTAGTTGGCTCATCCTGTCCTAAAATAGAAACCGGGTTCTAAGGAGCTCAGTATCATTGGATTGTTTTCTGTGTTCATTGTTTCGGTTTAGCCACTTACTGGTGACCAAAATATTCCAAGAAAACAACCCTCAAATGAGTGTAGTATCGAGTATCTACCAACCTCGGACTGCACCAAAGTCGGTCATCTCACTACCCCTAAAAAGGCTAAGATGGTCAATTAAGGTTCTAAGAGTTCGTTAGTGCTTCACGACATCACTCAGCGGCCCCGTACTCTCCTTGATTGAACTCAAGGGTTACCGGTACTCACAAATATGTCACACTAACATAGCTTACTGCTTCAACCGTGTCGGTATACCCCGCACAGTTAACTCACAGTTTTATTGCAATTTACCTAAGAAGGTGCCCCAAATCCGGGTGTAGGATTTACAACAAACCCAAACAAGGACCCAAAAAGTAAAGCAATCAAGGAAATCAAGGCAAGAATGTAAAGGTGATCTAAACCCTAAGGTAACCCCACTTTTAAGTAGGTCCCCAGCAGAGTCGCCAGTTCTGTGATACGGTAGGAGAACTGACTATGGTGTTTTGTGTTTGTATTCGCACTTGTTCGGTTGAGCAAGAGTCGCCACCGACTTTTTATTTTATCCTAAGGAAAGGTTAAAAAAGCACAGCAAAAACCTTTTGAGATATTTCGTGGGTTCGGGGGGTAGATTATGAAGAGGGAAGGTATTAGCACCCTTTTCATCCATGGTTATCCATGGGCTCTTAGTTACTTGGTCTTTTAGATCACTTGCCTTGATTTTCGATTGCTTTGAAAATGGTGTGTGTGTGTGTTTTTGAAAATGTTTTGGAAGAAGATGCCTTGTCTTAGGCTACCCTTGTAACAATTCTTTACTCGAATGTTTTACAAAGGTGTGTATCTTTTCGAAAAGATGTTTCAAATGTTTTTGAGAGTTTGTTTTGAAAGTGTTTGTGGAGTGTGGTTTTTGAAAAGAAGGCAAGTGTTTTTGCAAGTTGATCTCAAGTAACTAAGAGTTTTGTCTACCCTATTGTACTCAAAGGTTTTCTCTATGTTTTCAACCCTTTTTAACAATTTTGTTCCACCATTGAATTTGGTGGACAATCTTGCGTTTGGGATGTTTGTTCGGGACGGGCGCGGGTCATCGTATGGACCATGAATGCGATGGTGCCAAGTGTCTTTGGCAATTTGCTTTGAAGGGACTATGATCATTCCATTTAGGCAACTTTCGAAGGCGTCATCAAGGGACTTATGATCATTTGAATTTGTTTTACCAAAGATACTCGACGTGCAAGCATGGCCCATTTTGGAAGGCAACATGTGGGATTACCCTAGAGGGTGCAAGTGTGATTGTGTATTGATTTCATGTATTTGTCTTGTATTAGGTTATCTAGCGTTTGATTTTATGTACATGCAAACCCTAGGTCTAACCATGGTATAATTGAAAGCGGTAAATTGCAAGAATTTAAAGTCTACGCTATTACAAAATAAGTATCCGGGAGTGGGGGTACAAATTTACGAATGGGGATGAGACTTAGGAATGTAGTGTCCAATAGATTACAACCAAATCGAATCGATCAAATGTAAATGTAACGAATATACAAAAATAAGCAAATGTATAATGTATCAAATGTAAGTACATTGTGTAAGTGTATGTGTATATGTGTATGTAATTATTTACAGGTGCGAAAATGTGAATTTAAATGTGTATTATTAAGGTATGGTTAACTTAAAGAAAAGAATTAAATGTTTATTTATTTAATCTTCGTAATCTTGTATATTCTTTGATATGTACAAAAAGAAAATTTAAGAAAAGAAAGTATTCTAAGTTTGAAAATTGTCATTTTACATTTGATATAAAAAAAATGTATCTTTATATTTTGTGTTTAATATATACAAAAAAAGATATTTTAATTAAAAGATAGAAAGAATGTTTTTTCAATTTTAATTATATTATGTAAAAATGTATTTCCATTTATTATATACAAAAAGAATATTTTAATAAAAAAAGAAAACAAAATACCCTAAGTTCTATTTTTTATGTATCACTATCAATGTATTTCAATTAGTGTTTTTATGTACAAATTAATTTTAAGAAAGAAAGTTTTAAGAAAAGATTTAAATCTATATATTTTACTTAGTATTCTTATATGCCAAATTAATATCAAAAAGAAAAAAAGGTTATGTCAAAAGAAAACAAGCAAATATAAATTAGCAAAAGATAGAAGAAATGAATGGGCCAAGGGTTTTAGGGCTTAGTCAGAATTGGAAGCAAAGAGGGGGGTGCCATTTAGGACATGTTTTGGGCTTAGGCGCTGGAGAAAGGGCAAGGCCCATCAAGTTTGACAAACGTTTTAGGGTTTGAAGGCTTAGCATTCAGTTGGGAAAGTCTTAGGTTTGTGTAACGACAGCGGCGCCGTTCTTCGTTCATCTCTCTTTGCCATGGATTCAGAGTATCGTCCCCTTCGCCTAAGCCATCAGCGCCTCAACCTTCCTCTTCCTTGGTTCAATGAAGCGAAATGAAAGGTAATCGCCCTTGCTTCGTCTTTTGTCTAGCGTGTTTATGGTTTGAATCCTTTTTACATGTTAAGATTTACTGCCTTTTTTGATTAAGTGTTTGATTTGTGTTTGTTTAACGAGGTTGAAAAGGGAAGAGAAGAGAATTTACTACCTTTTGTTTGAGGAAGGAGGCGAGTGAGGAGGTGCTTGGAGGCTTAATGGTGAAGGGGGTGAAGACGCTTGATGCTGTGATGAACTAGCTTGCCTTTTGGTAACCCTGGTACTCTTTGTCTCACTTTTGGTTTGATGATGATTTTGAACTGAAAACCCTTTTATAAATTTCACTTCTTTCTTCTTCTCTGTTGCCTTGAATGTTTCTGTTTGGTTGCCTCGAATGTTTGCCTTTGAATGTTGCTTTTGTATCTTCTTCAATTGCTTCGTTGCCTTGACACCTCTGTATGCTTGCCCCCTTTTTTTACTGCCCTGTGATGATTATACTGAGGGCCCTGTGTTTGACACTGAATGCTTTGGACAGGTTTTTAGGTCGTGGCCTTTTTTACTGGTTCATGGTTTGGGTTGGTATGTTTGATGTTTCTGGTTTAGGCTTGGATATCAGGCTTTTTAGCTTGACTGGTTTAAGGCTTTGGTGATTTGACAGTGTAAGTTTTGGGTGAGTTTATGTTTGATGGTTCAAGGTTGTTAGCTTGGGGTCTGCTTCAGGTTAGGCCTTGGGGGTTCTGCTTCAGGTTAGTGCAGGTTTTTAGGCTTGTGGTGAGGTTTATGCAGGTCTGGTGCAGGTTTTGATGTTTTACAGGTGGTGAGGCTTTATGGTTTTAGTGGACAGTGGTCCTTTTGCTTGTTGAGTTTATCTTCTGGTTTTTATGATAGGCAGGTTTGTTATGAGGCTTGATATCAGTCCAGGCTTGGTGTAGGTTTGACACTATCTTGCTTCAGCATGGTTTGGCCTTTTTTCAGCAGGTTTTGCCTTTGGATATGTTTGTAAACAAAAAGGTTCAAGGTTTTTGGGACTTGGAGGCTTATGCAGTTTTGTATATTTTTGGTGTATTGGTTTGCCTCCCCTCCCTATTGTACTGTGTTCAGTTGTTTTTATATTTCTCTTCTCTCTCAAGCCTAAACCTGTAAGCCCTATTTCTTTGCTCTCTTCTTCTCTCTCCAGTACAGTAAAAATATAAAAATATGTTTGCATTGTACTTTGTTCTGAAAGGGCCACTTTTTGGGAAATGATGAAAAGAAAATATGTTGCTTGCATATCATGCTTTCTCTGCATTTTTTATCTCTTCTTCCAGATTTTGTGCTGCTTGATATCTTTCCCAATCTTCTTTTTTGACAGCTTGGGTAGCCTTTTGGATCTTTGATATCTTCTTTTGGCAGTTTCTTGAGTAGCCTTGTACAGTTTGACATCTTTGACAGAAAGTTGAATTTGGATTTTTTAGTTTGATTTGAACTGTGCAGTTTGTTGTTTGAGATTTGAACTATGCAGTTTGATAATTTGACTTGTGCATTTTAGCAAATAAAAATTCGTCCCTCTTTGTGAACCGGGAGAAATCCCGTGATTTGCAGAGAGGGTTAACTGATCCCAATCAGTTGCCCTTAATGATGAATTGTAATTTTATCTGTCTCTTTTATTTATTTATCTGCTATTGACTTTCCTTTTTTTTCATTTGCAGATAAAAAAAAGAATGGAGCACTGGAGCAAGGGATGGCAGATGAAGAATTAAAGATTAGAAAAATGTTTAGGATAGCTTTTTTTATTTAAGTTTAAATAAAATGTAAAATCATTGTTGTAAACAACAAAACAATTGTACAATTAATTTAAAAATCAATAAAAGTTTCTTTATCCAATTAATTATTTTTCCTCCTATTGTTTATTTATTATTTATAATTCTTTAATTAAAATAATTGAAAATAAATTCCAATCATTTAATCTTAGAATAATAAATAATTTAAATAAACAATGCTTTAGCATTTGATCAGTTAAACCCGGCATTTCCAACATTCAAAGCAAAACAACAGTTAATCACAACAACTGATCAGACGCATTCCCCTTTTTACTGATTTTTATCAAACACTGCAAATTCAAACTGAATGTATCCTTTTACTGGTTCAATTACACAGTGCGAACTCAATCCAAATTTTTCAACCCAAATCTCAGCATAACTTGAAAAGTGCTGTAGAATTTAAATCTTTCTGAGAACGCGCGCACAAAAACCCTAATTCCTGATTAAATGCCAAAGAACGTTCGCCTGATCCAAGTTGAGCCAAAATCAACCAAAACCCTAAACCAATTGTTTGAAACATTCTAGAGCCCTGTAAATCAGTAAAACCCTAATTGTGTCTGACTGACGAGAAAAGTCTGTCTGACCGATCTTTGAGCCAGTTTGAAAAAAATCAGGAGACGCCTGAAGTTGTTATTTCTTGAGGAAAAATGCGAGGGCAAATTTTGGGGTACAACAATGTGGCTTTCGATCTAGAAGGCGCTGCTGGAATTTCCCGATGGATCACTTATGAGGGTATTACATCTGCAAACATGTTGTCAAAAAGGAAAAGCATGACCTGAGTGCCAAACCCAAGCCTTTCGATTCTGCACTCATTGGGTCTATTCAGGCTACATCTGCAGCAGGTGTTAGCAACAATGAAAATGTAGAACTGGGTGTCGAACCCAGGTCCTTAATCTTGAATATAGATTGAATAAAATTATAAATGCCAATATGTTATGCAAATGTATAGATTGATCTTTTTACCAATTCTTTCCAATGGTTGATGGATGAGTATGTGATGATAGGTGTGGGTACCCTTGTTTGATGATTGCTTCGATTTGGCTTCTGGATATGGGTACCTTTGTTTAAGGGTTGTTTTGACTTGGATCACTTATGATACTTTTTGATAACTTTGGTAGGTTTATGGGGGCAGCGTATCTCCAATGTATGTGTGTAACTGTCCATTTGGCTTGCAAGTACTCTGCTTATATAGAGTAGAAGGGAGGTGACAAGAAGGCAATTGCTTAAACTTCCATAAACAAACATTTTCAAGGCCATGAATGGAGTTTTGTAACGTTGGCCAAAAACATGGGATCCTGTCCTTTTTTTGAAATTTGAATGTATGTGGACATTTTGGCTCCTTCGAATGCCCTCTAGTGTTGCTATTCGACTGGCCTTAAATTACCTCTTTCGATTGGACCTCTTGTGTAGCTTTCGACTGGGCCTTCTGCATGCTTCTTCAAATGTACCTCTTGTGTACCCTTCAACTGGATCTAGTATTACTTCCTTCGAATGGGTCTCTTGTATAGCTTTCAACTGGGCCTCCTGCATGCTTCTTCAAATGTACCTCTTGTGTACCCTTCGACTGGCTCTAGTATTACTCCCTTCGAAAGGGTCTCTTGTGTGGCCTTCGACTGGTCCTTCTGCATGCTAAAGTGTATACAATTGTTTCAAAGGGGGGTCTGCGCCCAGTCGAAACTGGCACAAAGGCAGCCTATGCCTTGTAGATGCTAGCATGAAGCAAATCAAGGTAGGCGTAAAGAAGGCCATTGCTTAGGCAAAGCTGGCACAAAGGTGGCCAGTGCTTTGTGGGTCGAAAGCAACTTTGAAGGAGTATTGGCCTTATGCTGAAGACAAGCTGAAGAGGGATATGTGTGTTGATGCCACACTGAGGGGTCTTTTGCCCAGTGGGACCTTTGTTGATCGAAGGCCAGTTTGAAGAAGTTCTTGCTTTGTACGCTGAAGGCATGCCCAGAGGGATAATTTTCCTAGTAGAAGCAGGAAACAAGCTTGCTCCAAGGAAAACAAATTCCAAATCGAAGTAGGGATCCAGCTTGCATGCAGGTAGCCATTGCATTTATGAGTCAAGCCAGCATGCAAAGACAATGGTGCAATCGAAGGAGCACTGACAAGAAGCCCTTCCCCTTTGGATTGAAGGAGGTTGTTTTAAAGGGAAAACATGCCCAGTAGAAGTTGGTGTGCAAAAAATAAGTAAAAGACCAAGGCTTCAATCGAAACTTGGAAATTTGAGGCAAACTTGGAGAAGGTTAGACGCTCAATCGAAACCTGTCCAAATACCAATCGAAAAGCCTTTTAGCTTGCTAATTGAAGGATTTTCTCAAAATGCCAATCGAAGACTCCTTGTTTATCTCAAAAAAATTTATCTTTCCTTTAATCAAATGCTTGTGATCACCATGTAAAAGAAAGATCTTGGGAAAATATGAGAGGGAAAATTTTGGGGTACAACAGAAAGCATATATGAGTTCTTCACTAGGGTTACGAAACTAGTGAATCAAATCAAGACTTGTGGAAATACATTAACAACAAGAGTTGTTGTTTCTAAGATCTTAAAATCTATGGCTTCGAAGTTCGACCACGTAGTAGTTTCCATAAAAGAGTCGAAGGACAATGTCATCTTTGTCAAAGGAAGAGCTTCAAGGGACGCTTGAATCTCATGAACAAAGAATGGCTGAAAGAGATGCATGCAAGTTGAAGAGTGTTGTACCTCAAAATTTTCCCTCTCATTTTATCAACATTTCTCATCACAAGGCTCTTGGAACTCAAGATCAAACTAGGGTTTGCTCTACTCAAGACATCTCCTTGCACTGATGGCCTAAACTAGGGTTTGAGTTTGCACAAGGATTTTTAGACCTTCAATGCTCAAATTGACTTTCATACTTCATATTGGACTCATAAGTTTGTCCATACCAAGTTTCAAGCCTTGAATCAAATTTTTGCCGAGTCAATTGGACAGTTGACCTAAAAATCAGTTGTATTTAGGAAAAAGTCAACTGTGGCCAATTTACAGTCAGACCTCATGAATTTTGAACCACATCAATATTATCAACTGATATGAACCATTTGATCAAGTTTGGATCACAATTCCACAAGAAATTTGATCAGATCACCAAAAGGGTAAAATGGTCATTTTTAGGGTTTTGACTGTACAAAGGCAATTTCTGACTTTTTGACCTAGCCAATGGCAATTCAAGCTCAACCAAGGACTCAAGGGCTCAATGGCATCATCTTGACCTATTTAACAAGTTCAAAATATCTCAAATGCATGGGATTGACAGATGAATTTTTCAGTCAACTGATCAAAATTTGACTGTACACTGAAAAGTAAAACTTTGACTTTTTGGTCAAAATCAAGTGCCAAGGGTCATTTTTCATCAAGATCTGTCAAATTATGAAACTTGTTCATCAAGAAACCCAAAATTGCAAATTAGGGTTTGAAATTGAAAAAATTTCTTAACTTAAAATTTTTCTAAGTTATGAAATTTTCTTATTTTTTCCTAACTTTGTCTCACATTTTCACCATGATGCAAATGGATTAAAACAAAACTTACAACATGAAAGTTGTAGTCCTACACAAAGTCTACAACTTTTATTCACAAAGTTTTCTCAAAAGAAGCTTGGATCTCCAGTTATGATTTTTGGAACAAGGGTCCTTAAAACTTTTAACTTAGAGAAATTTTGCCCTAGTTTAGGCAGGATTTTGCCCTATCTTCTTGGCTATTTTTCACATACTTCTACTTGGAGTCTCAAGTTTCATTTAAAATCTGGATTATGGAGCATGTTGCAAGATTTCAAAATTGTCCAAGAACTCCTCAAACACATTTGTGGTTAGGGAGAATCGAATGCTTGAAGTTGGCAAAAACTCACTTTGTATCCATGGCAAATTCATGTTCACTCAAGTGGCATTTTCAAACCAGCATGCCTTGTACTAGTTTGAAGGCCTCTAAACCACTTCACACTCCTTAATTTAATGCAAATCCATCAGTCTAAGCTTTTGTTTTGGCCATTTGGATATTGTACACAAGATTAGGCCTTAAGTAGAAAAAGGCAAATTCCCATTTTTGCAAAAGTGTGCTTTATGTCAAACCATGATCTTTGAGCATAGAGCCAAGATCTCAGAAGCCAAATCAAATCCACAAATTTCAGGGACCAAGAGGATTGTATGCATCATATTTGATGGCTTGTACAGGCCTGTAATCACAACTTCCACTTTCTTGCTTCAAGAAGAAGAAACTTGTCAAAATCCTCACAACTGAAAAACCAGCCAGGATCAACTTACACAAACATTTCAAACATCTTTCACACAACCCTTTGAGAAAGAAACACGAGTGCTTGAGCCCCAAAACCTCCCATAGCCAGAAATCACACTTCTTTGGAAAAACAGGGCAGGTGCTGCAACTTGAGTTCTCCAGCTCATTTGGCTCGTGCGTTTTGCCCCATTTTGCTTAAAACAACTTCCATTCAACTCACTCAAGCTATCCCAAACCTCCATTACCAACTGTAACTCCATTTACAGTGTTCACCATTTTCATTTCAAGCTTGTGCAGGTTGAGTTCTATAGGTTAATTCAGGGACATTCAAGGCAAGCTAGCTATTGGAAAAGATCAAGTGAAGTTCAGGCAAGCTACCAGACACCTCAAAACTTGTTGAGAAGCACTGCATTTCCCTACACGAATCCAACTGAAATAGGTTTTTCATCACTTTCTATCTCTCTATTTAGGAACATTTAGCCTTAGGTTTGTGAATAAAAAATGTAGTGTTCATTGCCATGAAGTTGTAGATATGCTCAGTTTCCATTTATATTAAGTGTGCTAAGATAATTTCATCCATGAACATGCTGAAAAAACTAGGTCAGATTTTAGGGCCAGAGAAATTCTCTCTGGTCTTTGAGAGTTAGGACTAGTTATTTATATGGTTGGAATCGTCTTGAAATTCTCTACAAGTTTGATGTTGTGAGTTTTTGCAATAGATCACGTATACAGGATGTCCAAGTTTGTACAACAGGCGCGCGTATTTTCAAAGTGTTGGAGGAAGAAGATGAAGTGGTGGGCTGGGCTTGGCCTGACTTGCTTCTAACACCTCCCATTTCCCTTTTTGCACCCCCTGGCCCAATTTCTTGTATTTTCACATTTTTTCATTTTTGTTTTCATTTTTGATTTTGTTTATTTATTTCCAAATATAAAAAATGCTTAAAAAATATTTTCATAAATTTTTACATTTATTTGGCATTTTATTTTAATTTTTGCTAACTTGAAAAGTATTTAAATACTTTTATATTATTTATTAAGACTTAAAAATAATATGTAATTTATACTTTTATTTTTGTTCTTTACTTTTATTTATACTAAAAATATTTTCTTGAATATATTTTATTTTTGTACATATTTTATTTTATTTTGTACATATTTAATTTGATTAATATACACATAATATATATATTCTTTTTATTTTATTAAATACTTAGAATAAAAATACAAAAATATTACATTTTTATTTTTATTATTATTTATACTAAAAAAATACCTTTTTTAAGTATATTTCATTTTTACACATATTAATATATTTTTTGTATATAAATAATATATAGTATTTATTTTCTTAAAGAAATTAAGGTTTACCCTTAGACAAATAAAATTAATCTTTTTTATACTTTTTACATTAAAATATTTTACATACATAAATGAACCAAAACCCTTTTTTTCATACTTCGTATTATTTGTTCTATTTATTTATTTTGTTTATTTAAATATTGTCCATTTAATATTTATGCTTTGGAAATTCAATTTGGATGTAATAGTAAACTAGGGTTTATATTTCTTGTCAAATACCCCCCATTCAAAATTGTACCCCCGTCCCTATAATCTTGTTGTAATAGCTTAGAATTTTAAATTCTCGCACTTTACGCTTTCAATTATGCCATGATTAGAGAATTAGGGTTTGTATGCAAAAATCCAAATCAACAAATAGTTTGACCTAATCAAAGATAAAAATGCATGAAAATCAAACACAATGCACACTTGCACCCCTAGGGTTACAATACACTTGTTGCCTTCAAAAATGGGCCTAGTATGCATGTTGGGTACTTTGGCAAAACAAAAACAAAACAAAAGATAATAGTCCCTCGATGACGCTATCTTGGTTGCCTAAATAAAAATGATCAAGTCCCTCAAGAAAATTGCCAAAGATACTTAACACAATTGTTATCATGGTCCATACGATGACCCGTGCCTGTCCCGTTTAACATCCTAACACAAGGTTGTTCACCAAATGCAATGGTGAAACAACACTGTCAAAAGGGTTAAAAACATTAGGAAAGATCTTTGAGTAAAATAGGGTAGATAGCTCTTAGTTACTTGATCAAAAAAGCTTGCAAAAACATCCTTGCTATTTTCAAACACACTTCACAACACAATTTCAAAATATTTCCCAAATCAAACTTTCAAACATTGAAATCTTTTCAAAAGACAAAAACACCTTTGTATACATTCAAACAAGAATCATTACAAAGGTTGCCACAACGATGGCCTCTTTTCAAAACATCTTTCAAAACCACACACAAAGCACCATTTCAAACAATTGGAAAAGCAAAGCAAGTGATCTAAACAAGTAACTAAGAGCCCATGGATAACCATGGATGAAAAGGGTGCTAATACCTTCCCTTTTCATAATCTACTCCCCGAACCCAAGAAAACATCTCAAAGGTGTTTCCTATGCTTTTTGACCTTTCCTTAGGATAAAATAAAAGTCGGTAGCGACTCTTTCTAAACCGAAACATTTGCAAACACAAACGCAAAACCTCAAGTCAGTTCTCCCACCATATCACAAAGAGTGATATGGCTTTATAGGCTCAATCAACAAGAGACAAGAAAGGAAGAGGAAAGTGGTTAGAAAACAAATGTAAAGGTGCCTACAACAATTCGTCTATAAGTGGAAATCAGCACGAAGAAAACATGTCAAATCAGAGAAGACCATACCAAGGAAACCAAAGAGGTGGTGTTGAGAATAGAGGAAGAGGTGGTGGTCGAAAACCTGAAAAGAGTCACATTCAGTGTTTCAATTGTCAGAAGTATGGTCATTATTCGAGTGATTATCCATAAATGCGAAAGAATCAAGAAAGTGATACAAAGTTCTCAAAGTATGAAGAAGAGGAGATGTTGTTGATGGTTACAACAAAAGATGAAGAAAAACTCAAGGATCAATGGTACTTAGATTCATAATGCTCGTCACACATGTATGAAAGGAAATATTGGTTTGTCAACTTAAAACCCTCAACGAAGAACACAGTGAAATTTACAAACGACAATACTCTAGTAGCTGAAGGTATTGTAGGTGTTTTGATTATGAGGAAAGATGACAAAAAGTCAGTAATTTCCAATGTGTTGTACATACAAGTCATGAAGAGAAACTTTCTTAACATAGGGTAGTTGGTCGAAAAGAATTACAAAGTGTTGGTTGAAGACAAGATGATGAGAGTCGTCGACGCAAATGGAAGGTTGATCTTGAAATATCCTATGTCTCAGAATAGAACTTTTAAGATCGAACTTAATATGATGGAGCACCAGTGCCTTTCGACTGCAGCTAGAAGAGATGAGTGGATATGGCATTATCGACTTGGTCATCTCAACTTCAGAGACATCATAGATTTCAAGAGAAAAATATGGTTTCAGGATTGCTAGAAATCGACATTCCAAATGAGGTTTATGAGGAATGTGTGCAGGAGAAGCAGCACAAGAATAGCTTCGGCAAGGATACTGGAAGTAAGTCGAAGGTTTCCCTCGAAGTCATATACTCTGATGTATGTAGACAAATCCAAATGGATTCGTTTGGAGGTTAAAAATACTTTGTCACATTCATAGATGATTACAGTTAAAAATTATGGATTTACCTTATCAAGTAAAAAGTGAAGTAATCGAGATATTTGAAAAGTTTAAGTCTATGGTCGAAAGACAAAGTGGTCGAAAGCTCAAAGTTTTGAGAATTGATGGTGGTGGAGAATATGTGTCGAAAGGCTTCGACAAGTTATGTGAGAAAGAAGGGATTAAGCATGAGGTGGTGCCACCCTACACTCCATAGTAGAATGGAACTGTAGAAAAGCATAATCGAATCATCATGAATATGGTGAAAAGTACGTTGAAAGGAAAGCATTTACCTAAAGAGTTTTTGGGTGAAGCTGTGTCGACTGCACCATAAATTTTTACCAAATGTCCTACAAAGAAGCTAGAATAAATTACTCTAGAAGAGTGTTGGTCTGGTGTGAAGCCTATCTTGAGTCATCTGTAGATATTTGGATCTATTGCACATAGACATGTGCCATATAAGTTGAGAAGAAAACTTGATGACAAGTTGAGTCAAATGATCCTAGTATTATATCATTCGACAGGTGGTTATAAGTTGTTCAACCCAGAGAATAAGCAGATTATGATCAACAGGGACATGACCATAGATGAGCTTAAAGAATGGGATTGGACTGAAAATGTCAAGATAGATTCAGTGAAAATCTTATTTGAAGAACCAGAAACTCAAGTCGAAAAAGAATTTTGACAAGAGGAGGTTAGAGATCAACCAAGCATAAGCTGACCTCAAAGAACAAGACACATGCCTGCAAGGTTGCAAGATTGTGTGATTACATTAGATGATGTGGTTGATAATGAAGGTGAGCTAGTGTGTTATACTTTCTATGTAGATTTCAAACCTGTCAATGCAGCTGAAGCATTGAAAGATTCGAAGTGGGTGAAAGCAATGAACAAAGAGGTGAAATCCATCGAAGACAATAACACTTGGTCACTTGTCAAATTGCCTCAAGGCAAGAAGGAAAATGATATCAAGTAGGTATATAAAGTGAACATGGATCCCAAAGGGTAAGTAACTCAATAAAAATAAAGGCTTATGGCGAAAGGGGTTTCCTCATAAGGAAGGAATCGACTTCGATGAAGTTTTTGCACATGTGGCTAGAATCAAAATAATTAAGTTAGTTATTGGTCTAATAGAAATGAATAATTGGAACATACGTCAGATGGACGTGATGTGTGCATTACTAAATGGACCCTTAGACGAAGAAGTTTATGTTAAACAACCAGTTGGGTTTATGAAACATGACAAAGAGAGAAAGGTGTATAGGCTGCATAAAGCCCTGTATAGATTGATACAAGCCCCAAGAGCTTGGAATAAGAAGATAGATAGTTTTCTAAGGGAGAAGAAATTTGTGAAGTGCACAATTAACCTGGAGTATATGTAAGAAGAAGCAATAGTGAATTTCTTATACTATGTCTCTATGTCGATGACTTGTTAATAACAGGTAGTTGCAAGTAGGAAATCGAAGACTTCAAAGGTGATCTCAACAAAGAATTCGAAATGTCTGATATGGGTACCATTTTATATTTCCTTGGCATCGAATTCTACAAGAGCAGTAGAGGTTTGATGATGCATCAAAGAAGATATGCAGTAGAAATTCTCAAGAGATTTGAGATGGAAGAATGCAACTCGACTTTGACACCTGCAGAACCAAGGTTACAACTTACGAAAGATGCAAAAGAAGATGGTGTCGACCCAACCCAATACAAAAGACTTATTGAGTCATTAAAATGCCTTTGTCACACAAGGCATAACTTAGCATACAATGTAGGTATGGTAAGTATATTCATGCAGAAGCCAAAGGTATCACATCTAGTAGCGGAGAAGAGGATACTGAGGTATCTCAAAGGAACTCTCAACAATGGAATTTTATTTCCTACAGTTGAAAAGGGAAAAGAATGAAAGTTAGTGGGGTACACTTATTCGAGTTGGTGTAGTGATGCCGAGGATCAAAAATTTACAGCAGGGTATGTGTTTAGGCTAGGTGGTGCACTAGTTGATAGGAGTTAGAGAAAGGAACCAGTAGTAACATTACCATCATGCAAAGCATAATACATAACTGCTTCTCTTTGTGCATGTTAAGCAACTTGGATGGTGAACTTGGTCGAAGAGATAATAGGGAAAGATCATGGAGCAATTAACATGAAGATCAACAGTATGTGAGCTATCAATATGGCGAAAAACCCGATATCTCACGGTCGAAGAAAGCACATCAAAATGATATTCCCCTATCTTCAAGAGCAGGTAGCGGAAGGGAAGACGAACTTGGAACCCTGCAAAATTAAGAATCAGATTGCATACATCATAACGAAGGGAGTGCAAGTCAAAGTATTTTGAAGACTAAGAGCTATGATGAATATAAATAGTTTAGACACAATAAATTAGGTGGTGTGTTAAATTTTAATTCATGTGTTTCGAAACTATGTGTGTCGAAGGGTTAGAGGTTGTCGAAGCAGATTGCTCGATGGGAACCATTTCCCAGTCGAAGAGCTTGTGGATCGAAGCAAGCTACACACAAATTTAATTTGGTTTTAGATTTAGATCTAAAATAGATAGATTTGATTTAGTTCCAAAATAAATATTTTGGGTTTTCAGAGTTTTGTGCTTTGGCTTAGGGAGCAAGCTAACCTAAATCTATAAATAGAGGAAGTAACCCCTATTATTCTAATCAAGTCAATTAAGTTATATTCACAGAATTTGCAGTTGCAAGTTGTGATATGGTGGGAGAACTGACTTGGGTGTTTTACGTTTTATCGCAAATGTTGCGGTTAGCAAGAGTCGCCACCGACTTTTCTTTTATCCAAAAGGAAAGGCTGAAAAGAACAGGAAAGACCTTTAGATTATTTATTGAGTTTGGGGGGGGGGGGGTAGATTATGAAAAGGGAAGGTGTTAGCACCCTTTTCATCCATAGTTATCTATGGGCTCTTAGTTGCTTGCTAGATCACTTGCTTTTGTTTGAAAATGTGCTTGTGTGGTTTTTGAAAGTATTTTGAAAAGGCGCCTTCGTTTAGGCAAACTTTGTAATAGTTCTCGTTCGTAAGAATGTATACAAAGTGTTGATCTTTTTAAAATGTTTCATGTTTGGAAAATGTTTTGAAAGTGTTTTTGAAGGTATTTTTGAAAGTGTTTGGTGTTTGTTTTGAAAATAAGCAAGAGTGTTTGATTTGAAATTGAGCAAGCAACTAGGAACAATCTACCTACTCAAAAGTCTTAGTTCATATCTTCCTTTCCTTTGATATTTCCATCTTACCATTGATTGGTAAGAAGCCTTATCTTTGGATGTAAAGGGACGGGCATGGGTCATTGTATAGCCATGATAGCAATGTTGTGAGATATCTTAGCATTTCTCTTTGAGGGACTAAGATCATTTTGAAAGGCAACATTGATAGCATCATCGAGGGACTATGATCTTGTATTTTTTATTGCTTTTTGCTAAGATATCCCACATGCCTAACATGGCCATTTTAGTAAGGCAACAAAGTGGAATTACCCTAAGGGTGTAAGTGTGCAAATGTGTTTGATTTACATGCTTATTTATCTTGAATTAGAGTTTACTACTTGTTAATTTTATCTTTCCATACAAACCCTAATTACTAGCATTTATATAAAGCGATAAATTACGGAAATTAAAATTATTACGCTATTCCATCATTAGGGAAGGGGTGTACAAATTTACAAATGGGGATTTTGCAAGAAAATTAAACCTAATTAACTATTACAACCATATTGAATATTGTACAAAATTGAAAATAAAATGCAAGAATATAAATGGAAAAAGAAATTATTTTTGTTTGGTTTTTTATGAAACGGTTTAGTCTTGACCTAATTAAGAAAAATGATTAGTTAAAAATAAACAAGATTAAATTTAAACTAATTAAGAAAAGAATTAAGTAAAAATGATTTTTAGGGTTTTTTTATGAAAATGTTTTAAATTAATAATAATAATAATGTGAAAATTAATAATTTAAAGAAATCTAAGTTCTAAATTAACTTTAAATAAAAAGAAAAATAATAACAATTAAACTTAAATCTAAATATTTATTTAAGAAATTAAATTAATTTGTTTAAGAAAATGTTTTTTTATCTTTTGTTTTATAAAGAAAATAAAAAATATATAACTGTAAATAATAAAATAAAAAGTATTTTTATATTTTTTAGTAATAAAAATAATAATAATAATAATAATAATAATAATAATAATGAAAATAATAAAGAAAATATGAAAATAAAAATAAAAATAATGAGGAAATGAAATAATAAAGAAAATAATGGGCCAGGGGTGCAAAAGTAAACAGGGGTTAGAAAAAAAACAGCAAAAATGGAAGGCCCGTCTGTTTTGAGGCCCAACACCTGTTTCAAACAAAAAAACTGGAAGAAAAATGTGAAAAAGAGCCAAAAGGATACCACTGGGGCTCGAACCCAGGTCCCAAAGGTGAACAGGCGCGCGCTTTACCACTTGGATGGTGATACATCCGTTGATATAAACAAAACAATAAATATGTAACATAAGTTATGCCCTGAATACAACTTCATCTTCAACCTCCAACCAGAGCATCTATAACTTCATCATTTCTCAACAAAAATGAAATATGCAAACATGAAAGTTGCTCCATTTTTCCACACGAATCCAACCATATAAATATCATAAGCTATAAATCAAAGATGAATGGAAATTTTTGAAAGTACCAAATTCTGACCTAAATATTTCAAAAAGTCCAAACTCAAAATTCTCCTAGCTCAAGAAATATAAATGAAATCTATGGACATGTATAGATTCAGGGTAATGATGTCTACATTTTATCTTCACAAATGCAAGCCTAACAATGCCTAAATAAGAAGATAGAAGTTCAAAAAAATACCTCAAAATTGGAAATCGTGAAATGAGTTTGAGCTTGATTCAAGTTGCTGCAATGATCAGGTTAGCTTCCTTGAGTCTCTAGGAAGCTAATGCAATGCTTAGCTTGAGTTGAGAGTGACTGAAATGGCCTGGAGAAGTCAAATTGCAGACCCATGTTTTTGGTTATGGAGGATGATGGAAATGGAGTTACAGTTCTGGAATAAGGATGGGGATTAGTTATATTTGATATGTAGGAGCTTTTGGAAGTGAAAGGCCAAGAAATGCACGAGGGAAATGGAAGTTTGATATGTAAAGTCAGAACTTGCACAACAATGGTGTTTTGAGGCAATTTCTGGCTATAGGGAGTTTGGGAGTATTTCAGGGTGTTAATGCTCGTGTGTTCAGTTGCATAATAGTGTCTCAATGTATAGGAAAAGGTTTTGAGAGATTTTGCTGGTCAGAAGTACAAGTTCACATGTTATGGCTCTTTTGCTTGATTTTGAAGAAAGCTTGAGAAATATGGTTCCAATGCACAAGCACAAAACTATCTAGAGTGGTTACAAGCTTTAAACATGTTTATCTAACTTTGTATGTTGAGTGTATGCTGAACAAACAAGTTAGAGGCTCATGAAGAGTTGATTTTATGCACAAAGCCACTTTTCCAAAATGGCAATGTTGCCTTTCTTCCTAAAATGGTATTAAGCATGGGAAATGCATTGAATGTTTGGATTAAAGCTTCTAGCAGCTGTGCAAAACATTAATTATGGAGTGACAAACAAGTTTGAGGCCTACAAAGCAAAGATTATGCAGCCTAGCATGGATTTGGTTCATGTGTTCATCAAGAAATGGCTTGTAATTCAAGTTTGAAAACCCTAACTTTATGCCTTCGATTTTCCTTGCTCAAGTATGATCTCAATGAGTTCTTGGACATTTTGGAAATCTTGTAACATCCTTTACAACCTCTATGTCGGAAATTTTTGAAAATTCATCTTGGAACTATGTGAAAAATTTCCATGAAGTTAGGTCAAAATCCTGCCTAAACTAGGGCAAAATTTCACTAAGTTTCCAAGTTTCATGAACATATCTTCACAAGATCATAACTTGAAATCCATGCATTTATAGAAGAAGTTGTGTTTATAAAATGTTTTATATCTCATTGAGATCTACAACTTCCATGTTAGAAGTTTCCTTTGAATCATCTTGTATCATGGTGAAATTTTGGCTCAAAGTTATGAAAAAATATGAATTTTCCAACACTTAGAAAAATTTCTAAGTTTAGAAATTTTGACTTTTCAAAATGAAATGTTCACTTTTTGATTTCTTGATGAACAAGTTTCATATTTTGACACGTCTTGATGAATTGTGATCTTTGATACTTGATTTTTACCAAAAAAAGTCAAAGTTTGATTTTTCAGTGTATAGTTGACTTTTTCATCAGTTGACTGAAATTCAACTGTCAATCAATTAAACTTGAGGAATGTTTTGAGCCATGACAATAGGTAAAAATGAATCATTTGAATACTTGAGATCATGCCTCAAACCAACAAGTCATTTTCTAGGTCAAAAATTAGGAATTGCACCTTCTCAGTCAAAACCCTAATTTTGACCATTTTGCCCTTTTGATGATCTGATCAAATTTCTTGAGGAATTGTGATCCAAACTTGATCAAGTGAAATATATGAGTTTATAATGTTGATATGGATAAAAAATTATGAAGTTTGACTGTAAATTGACCACATTTGACTTTTTCCCCAATATAGTTGATTTTTAGGTCAACTGGTCAATTGACTGAGCAAAAATGTGATCCAAGACTTGAAACTTGACATGAGAAATCTTGAGGGTCCAAAATGATCCATTAAAGTCATATGAGGCATTAAAAGTCCATTTGTCCTTGTGAAAACTCAAACCCTAATTTTCAATCATTGGTGGTTAAGGAGGTGTCTTGAGCTGATCAACCCTTGTGCAGTCTTGAACCAAAGGAGATCTTGTGAGAGATTACCTGAGAAATGAGAGGGCAAATTTTGGGGTACAACACATGAATAAGAAGTTTTCCATAGTTTTTGGGCAGAGAGAAACTCTGCAGAAAAATAATTGTCTTTCTTTTATTCATATTTTTTTATAGTTATTGTGTGGTGATAACAATCTTGTTCATCAAGATTGATAGAAATTCATCATAGATTTTGGTAGATTTACAACATCTAGTATCAAGAGCTCCGATTGAGTGATTCAAGATAAGAACGATCAAGTACGATCGAGGAGGAAGAAGAAGAAATTCACGATTGCGATAAATTACGCTAACGGAAATTTTCCAGCAAGTCACCCAATTCTTAAAGGTGATAACTATGAAAATTGGTGCAAACAGATGAAGGTTATACTTTGTTTTCAAGGTATTTAGGTTCTTGCGAAACATGAATTAGAACCACTTGATGAATAAGCTTCATAGGAAGAAGAAGCTGCATATAGAGAATCAAAGAAAATTAATTATAAAGCTCTCTTTTTAATTAACCAATGTGTCAGCCCAGACAATTTCGAAAAGGTTAATCATGTTGAATCTGAAAAAGAAGCCTGGGAGATTCTGAAGAAATTGTTTGGAGGTGCTGAGAAGGTGAAAGAGGTGAGGTTACAAACTCACAAAATAATGTATAAATTGCTTCAGATGGAAGATAGAAAAATCATATCTGATTTCTTCAATAGGGTTATGAAAGTAGTGAATCAAAATAAGATTTGTGGAAAGATATTAACAACAAGAGCTGTTGTTTGGAAGATCTTAAGATCTTTGGCTCTGAAGTTCGACCATGTGGTAGTTGCCATATAAGAAACGAAGGACATGACAACTTTATCAAAGGAAGAGCTTCAAGGGATGCTTGAATCTCATGAACAAAGAATGGTTGAAAGAGTTGCATGCAAGTCGAAGAGTGATGTGGCTTTACAGGCTCAATCAACAAGGGACAAGAAAGGAAAAGGAAAGTGGTTCGAAAACAAAGGTAAAAGTGGATACAACAATTCTACTGGTAGAGGAAATCAGCACAAAGAAAATGTGTCAAATCAGAGAAGACCATACCAAGGTAACCAAATAGCTAGTGTTGCGAATAAAGGAAGAGGTGGTGGTCGAAAACTTGAAAACAGTCACATTCAGTGTTTCAATTGTCAGAAGTATGGTCACTATTCGAGTGATTGTCTAGAAAAGAAAAAGAATCAAGAAAGTGATACAAAGTTCTCAAAGTATGAAGAAGAGGAGATGTTGTTGATGGTTACAACAAGAGATGAAGAAAAACTCAAAGATCAATGGTACTTTAATCCAGGATGCTCATCACACATGTCTGAAAGGAAAGATTGGTTTGTCAACTTAAAACCCTCAATGAAGAACACAGTGAAATTCACAAACGAAAACACTCTAGCAGTTGAAGTTATTGGAGGTGTTTTGATTATGAGGAAAGATGGAAAAAAGTCAGTAATTTCCAATGTGTTGTACATACCAGGCATGAAGAGAAACTTTCTTAACATAGGGTAGTTGGTCGAAAATAATTACAAAGTGTTGGTTGAAGACAAGATGATGAGAGTCGTCGATGCAAATGGAAGGTTGATCTTGAAAGCTCCTATGTCTCAGAATAGAACATTCAAGATCGAACTTAATGTGATGGAGTACCAGTGCCTTTCAACTGCAGCTAGAAGAGATGAGTGGATATGGCATTTACGACTTGGCCATCTCAACTTCAGAGGCATCAGATATTTGAAGAGAAGAAATATGGTTTCAGGATTTCCAGAAATCGACATTCCAAATGAGGTTTGTGAGGAATGTCTGCAGGAAAAGCAGCACAAGAATAACTTCGGAAAGGATGCTGGAAGCAAGTCAAAGGTTGTCCTCGAAGTCATATACTCTGGTGTATGTAGACAAATCCAGATGGATTCGTTTGGAGGTTACAAATACTTCGTCACGTTAATAGATGATTATAGTTAAAATTTGTGGATTTACCTGATCCAGAAAAAAAGTGAAGTGATCGAGATATTTGCCAAGTTTAAGTCTATGGTCGAAAGCTTAAAGTTTTGAGAACTGATGGTGGTGGAGAATATGTGTCAAAATACTTTGACAAGTTATGTGAGAAATAGGGGATTATGCATGAGGTGGTGCCACCCTACACTCCACACTATAATGGAACTACAGAAAAGAAGAATCGAACCATCATGAATATGGTGAAAAGTATGTTGAAAGGAAAGAATTTACCTAAAGAGTTTTGGGGTGAAGTTGTGTCGACTGTAACATATATTTTAAACAGATGTCCTACGAATAAGCTAGAAGAAATTACTCCAGAAGAATGTTGTTCTGGTGTGAAGCCTAGCTTGAGTCGTCTGTAGATATTTGGATCTATTTCACATAGACATGTGCCAGATAAGTTGAGAAAAAACTTGATGACAAGTCGATTCAGATGATACTAGTATGATATCATTCGACAGGTGGTTATAAGTTGTTAAACCCGGTGAACAAGCAGATTATGATCAACATGGAAGTGATCATAAATGAGCTTAAAGAATGGGATTGGACTTAAAATGTCAAGATAGATTCAGTGAAAATCTTACTTGAAGAACCAAAAACTCAAGTCAAAAAAGAATTTAGACAATAGGAGGTTAGAGATCAACCAAGCATAAGAAGACCTCAAAGAACAAGACACATGCCGGCAAGGTTGCAAGATTGTGTGATTACATTAGATGATGTGGTTGATAACGAAGGTGAGCTGGTGCATTATGCTTTCTATGCAGATGTTGAACCTGTCAATGCAGCTTAAGTATTGAAAGATTCGAAGTGGATGAAAGTAATGAACGAAGAGGTGAAATCCATCAAAGACAACAACATTTGGTCACTTGTCGAATTGTTTTAAGGAAAGAAGGCAAATGATGTCAAGTGGGTATACAAAGTGAAGTTGAATCCAAAAGGGTAAGTAACTCGACATAAAGCAAGGCATGTGGAGAACGGGTATCTTCATAAGGAAGGAATCGACTTAGATGAAGTTTTTGCACCTGTGGCTAGAATCGAAACAATCAGGTTGGTTGTTGATCTAACAGAAATGAACAATTGGCACATATGTCAGATGGACGTGAAGTGTGCATTTCTGAATGGACCCTTAGACGTAGAAGTTTATGTTAAACAACCAATTGGGTTTGTGAAACATGACAAAGAGATAAAGGTGTACAGGCTGCATAAAGCCTTGTATGGATTGAAACAAGACCCAAGAGCTTGGAATAAGAAGATTGATAGTTTTCTAAGGGAGAAGGAGTTTGTGAAGTCCACAACTGAACATGGAGTATATGTAAGAAGAAGCAATAGTGAATTTCTTATACTATGTCTCTATGTCGATGACTTGTTAATAACATGTAGTTGCAAAAAGAAGAACGAACACTTCAAAGGTGATCTCAACAAGGAATTAGAAGTGTTTGATCTGGGTAACATTTCATATTTCCTTGGCATCGAATTCTACAAGAGCAGTAGAGGTTTGATGATGCATCAAAGAATATATGCAGGAGAAATTCTCAAGAGACTTGAGATGGAAGAATGCAACTCGACTTCGACACCTGCAGAACCAAGGTTTCAACTTTTGAAAGATTTAGAAGAAGATGATGTCGACCCAACCCAATACAAAATACTTATTGGTTCATTAAAATACCTTTGTCACACAAGGCCTGACTTAGCATACAATGTAGGTATGGTAAGTAGATTCATGCAGAAGCCAAAGGTATCACATCTAGCAGCGAAGAAGAGGATAATGAGGTATCTCAAAGGAACTCTCAACTATGGAATTTTATTTCCTGTAGTTGAAAAGGGAAAAGAATACAAGTTAGTGGGATACACTGATTCGAGTTGGTTTAGTGATGCCAAGGATAAAAAATTCACAGCAGGATATGTGTTTAGGCTAGGTGGTGCACCGGTTGATTGGAGTTAGAGAAAGGAACCAGTAGTAGCATTACAATCATGCAAAGAATAATACATAACTGCTTCTCTTTGTGCATGTCAAGCAACTTGGATGGCGAACTTGGTCGAAGAGATGATAGGGAAAAATCATAGAGCAATTAACATGAAGATCAACAGTATGTTAGCTATCAATCTGGCGAAGAACCTGATATCTCACGGTCAAATAAAGCACATCGAAATGAGATTCCAATATCTTCGAGAGCAGGTAGCAGAAGGGAAGATGAACTTGAAACCCTGCAAAATTGGGAATCAGATTGCAGACATCATAATAAAGGGAGTGCAAGTAAAAGTATTTCGAAGACTAAGAGCTATGATGAATATAAATAGTTTAGAAACAATGAATTAGGTGGTGTCTTAAATTGTAATTCTTGTGTGATGAAACTTTGTGTGTCAAAGAGTAAGAGGTTGTTGAAGCAGGTTGCTCGATGGAAACCATTGCCCAGTCGATGAGCTTGTGGATCGAAACAGACTACACACAGATTTAATTTGGTTTTAGATTTATATTTGATTTAAATCTAAAATAGATAGATTTGATTTAATTCTAAAATAGGTATTTTTGGATTTCATAGTTTTGGGTTTTGACTAAGGGAGAAAGCTAACCTAAATCTATAAATAGAGGGAGTAACCCATATTCTTGTAATCAAGTCAATTAAGTTGTATTCTTAGAATTTGCAGTTGCAAGTGAATAAGAAGTTTTCCACGGTTTGTGGACAAAGAGGAAATTTGTAGAAAAATACTTGTCTTTCTTTATTTCATATTTTTTTCATAACTATTATATGGTGATAACAATCCTGTTCATCAAGATTGATAGAAATTCATTATAGGTTTTGGTGGATTTCCAACAACCCTGACTAGTTTATTTACCTAATTACTATACCTAGGTTAACCTCACTTAATACCACAAGATTTTAATCATTTATAATACCTTCAACACAAACATACAATCATAATATAGTTCATAAAGCACACATGATAATCATCATCATTCACCAAGTTATACTTGGTCTATAATCATGGTTTCTATTTACCAGATAGTAGAGCATTGTGCTAGCTTTCCAATGCATCCGACCATGCCCTAAATGGAGTTACGAAACTAATTTTATAGTGAAAACAAAGGAAGCAATCGATTTCACATAGGTTCAACGGATTGTCAAAAACTTCCTCAACTCTCTGCCAAACGTGAAATTTGAAAATATTGGCATGACAATCGATTGTCACAGGTGTCCAATCAATTATCACTGTAGAAAAATCATAAAAATCTTCAAACATTCATGAAGATAATCGACTGGTTAATCATTACAATCAATTGTCAGTGCAATTTCCCCCAAAAATATCACTTCTAAATACATCCCATTCCAACCTCAATAATCCTAAATAATACCAAACAACATAATCATTACAACAAATATATAACAATAATTAGAACATGTATTAGCGTAAACAAGTAAAGGAACTCAAGTAAAATATGTGTCATTAGCAATTATCATGATTAAAGCATAAACATGAAAACCATAAGTTCCTAATCCATGAAATTCTTCCTCCAAAAGCTAAACTATCTAGAACCCACCTCTAATAAGATGATTAATGATGAAGAAAATGAGTTGATTTAGCTTTGATCCAAGCTTCTTCTTCCACTTCCAAGCTTTCTTCATCTTTCTCCTCTTCTTTCCTCTTTTTTTATCTTCTACTTTCTATTTCTCTTGTTTCTCTTCTTACTATCAAAATAAAAGAGAGGTTGGTAAGACTAGGAGAAAATAAAATATCTAAAAGGGATATTTCATTTTCTAGAGAGCAATTAACCATTCATTAATGTTACCAAAATGTTCCTTCTTTATAAATTAATAAAGATCAACTTTACTGAGAAATAATTAAGCTCATATGATTTCACTAATTACTCTAGTTGTCTCAATTAACAAGTAATAGAGTACATAGGAACTCAATATATCCCAACTGATAACAAATAAAGAATATAGAAACTCCATTTGTCTCAACCGGCAACAGATAGAGCCTTTAAGAGAATTTTAGATATTATTACCTATATCACTTTTCTTTTTTCTCAAAACTGAAACATTTTTCAACCATTTTCCATCGATCACAAAAATGGAATATTACAAAATCTCCAAATCAAATAAATCTATAAGTACACCAATAAAAATTAATAACGTGAAACAATAATACTCAAACCAATCACAAAAATAATATAATTTTCTAGTTCACTTTATCCTTGTGATTTATTGATACATGCTTTTTCTTTTAGTTTGGATTGTAACAATCAAGGTATATCCTTTCTTTTAACCCATGATCTTTTATATATCAAAACAATATATATTGTTGAGTTGAAACAAAACACCAATGGTTGTAAGAGAGAGTACTCAATGTTGTTTGTCAATGAGAATCTTTTTTGCAGTCATGTTGCTTGAATGACACTCCTTTTTTTTTTGTTTTACAAATTTTATATATATAATTTTGCATTGCTATCTCAAATTTTTTATTTTAAACTCTAACTTTAACTAAGCTTGTTATAATAAAAAGTTTTTATTTTTTAAAAGAATAAAATCTATTTGAGTTTAAAATTGTTATATTTAAAACAAAATTTCAAAAACACTTGGGATACACGTATATTAATTAATAATATATTACTTAATGTGTATTACAAGTTAGCTAGCTAATCCATTAATATATGTCATATTCCTTTGTTGTCATATAGTATATGAAATTTCTAATTTATGATATTCAATGTCACTTTTTTATATTTACTTACTTTTAAATCATTTAAGTTTAAAATTAATTTTTTCAATTAAAACAAAATTCCAAAACACTTGGGATGCACGTATATTGATTAAGAATATATACTTATTGTGTATTGCATGTTAGCTGGCTAATCCATTAATATAAATATTCCTTTGTTGTCTCATAGTATATGAATTTTCTAATTTATGATATTTATTGTCACTTTTTACATTTATTTATTTTTAAATGATTTAATGTTAAAATTAAATGTTGAATATATATATATATATATATATATATATATATATATATATATATATATATATATATATACAAGTTTGTGAAATTATTAGAGAAAGTCTAAAATCGGATTTTTTTTTTAATAATCAAGTATTAAAAAAAAATTTCGCAAATAATCATGTTTCAGATGACTCCCCAAAGGAGGAGCCATCTCACTTGGCGCCTACACCCATTATTTAAGGGGAGACGCCTCTCACTTGGCGCCTAGGTGCTTAGGGCATGCCCTAAGCCAAGTGAGATGGCGCCTAAGTGCAATTCTAGGGCAAATTTCACATTTTTTTCGGTCCGGTGCGTTGCGTATTGGATACAAGATCAACAAAATTGACTTTTTATTAAAAAAAAGAATTACATCCAAATGTATTACATTAAAAAACAGATAAAAAAATAGATAAATCAGTGATCCCCCGGAACCCGGTAATGACCCCCGGTTCCGCATCCCCGTCCTCGCCTTTCCCGTGCTGGGTGTCGTCGCGTTTCCTGCTGTGGCAGGGTCGATGGCCCAGCGAAGTCAATGCGTTTCGGATCCATGAAATCAGCCAGATCTCCATATCTAGAAGATCCGCTTTGGTACAGTCGGTTACCCATACCCTCAAAGTTTGGTCGTGTTGGCGGTGGGTGGGGTTCCATGGTGGGTCTGTAGCATTGATCGTCTGAGTACGGAGGGTAGAAAGGAAATTGATCTTGGGGTGTTTGGTATTGAGGATGTTGGGTGGTTTGGTGATATTGTGGTTGATGGTAAGCTGGGTCGGTTGGTTCGTAATCTTCCGACATTCTCAGATCAGGGCTAAGGCTAGATGTTGAGGGGCCCATATTGGGATATACGGAAGACTGAAATTGTGTGTGGGGTATGCGGGTGTGTTGGTATTGTGATTGGTATTGCGGTTGGGTGTGAGGCATATGGGGGTGTTGGTACTGAGGTGGTGATTGTGGTTGGTTGTGGGGCATTTGAGTGTAATTGTGTTGTGGTGGGGACTGTGGTTGGGTGTTTGTGGTTCTGTTTCGTCTGAGGGGTTAGTGGGAGGTTGATGTGTGTTGGGTTTGTTGTTGGGGAAACGAGGGTTGTGCCCATTGTGTTCGTGGGTCAACCAAATACCTTGGATGAGACACGTGTATTTCAGGGTTAATAATCGACTTGTACTAAGATAAATATTGATCTGTGTGTCGTATATTACCATGATTGAGGAAAACCGGGAATTGCAAGACATATCGGTGACGCCTCTGCCACATCTTACACCATTTTGGAGCAAAGTCTTTCCAGTTGGTAAGACCCCACTTGGCATCGACCCTTTTGAGATGCCACGGGGACAAACAAGTCGGATCACTTGGTATCTCTTGATGCATTCCGAACTGCATCTTCACACGGTCACTGTGGTGCATCTCCACAATATTGAACCGTATGATTGCAGTTTTGGCGCTCCAAATTGCTGCATCCTCGGAGTTTGGTTCATGGCCCAAACCCAAATATGGTCTCCAGACAAACTGCGAAAAAAATTAAATCAGGTTAATGAAAACTTAATATATAAATAATTTAAATGAAGAAAAGTTTAAAGATACGACGTACATCATCCGAGCCTAGGTGATCCAACAGATTATGGTATAGTGCGACATTGAATCTTGGATTCTTGCCGTAATCCATACCCCTCACGCAATACCTAAAGGAAATGAAAAACATTATATTTTAAGCATATATTTGGTTAAGAGATGAATAGTAATAAATGATATAACTTGATGACTTACTTTGTTACGTACAGGAAAGCGAAAGTGTTGTTGTTGACGGGGTTTAAGGACTCCATCCTCCACCAACCCCAGGCTTGTAGTAAAAAAGCGCAGCCATAAAATGTACATTTTTCCTTGACTGCATTTTTGCACAAGGAACTATATAGGTGGGCTAAAACTACAAAACTCCAACTATACTTTCTTGTTTTTTCAAAATCTCTAAGTAAATGTAAATACATAAAATTTACATTATTTCCCGTACTTTCAGGAAATAAAAAGGTTCCAAATAGTATCATTAAATAAGTTCTGGCTTTTACTACCCTGTCTTGCTCGGAGGAATTTTCATTTAATTCCAAACTTGCATAATGATTTTTAAGCTCAGTGAGTAGTATACCCTGACCTCTTACACCACCACCTTCAACCATATCCCTGCCCAACAATTCTTCACACTGAGAATTGGGTTGTTGAACCGACCCGTTAACGGCCTTACCGTCAACAGGGAGACCCAGTAACATGTACACATCCTCTAGCGTGACGGTACATTCACCTATTGGTAGGTGAAATGTATGGGTCTCTGGTCTCCACCTTTCCAACATTGCAAGAATGAACTTCGAATCAATTGTGCAGTTGGAGATCTTTATAACATGTCCGAAACCTACGTATTCCAGATATGGTACAATAAATGGGTCGGGAGCCAGGTAGTTGTGAGACCGGATTCTGAATCTTTTGGTATCCTGAGTTAATAATGTAAAAGGTGTAAGATTAATTAAGATGAACAAATCATTACATGAAGTATAAAAAATGTATAACTAAAATAGAAACTTACAAATGCGGCAATGTTGTCCCTTGTGCCTCTGTGAGAATCGCCCATTGTTAGAAGAGCCATTGTTGAAAATTCCTGAGATTATGTAAGACTTAGAAAGTGTAAGAGATTATGAAAGACTTCGTAGCAGAGAGTGAGACGAGTGTGGGTGTGAGAGAAGTATGATATGGTCTATATTTATAGGCAAAAAAATTTCATACAGTAAGTGAGGTGGTAGCTGGTGCATGCATGCATGAGAAGTGTCACTCTTGTAGAGTAGGCGCAGGCTAGGTGGCAGTCTAGGGGGTTACATATCTGCATGCATGTAACATGATTGGACATTAAAGGGGCGCCATTGGACTTGGCGAAAGAGTACAAAAATGAAAGGTGTCACCATCCCCATTGGCGAATAAGAGGTGTCATGGGTTGCAGAGTAGGCGCAGGCTACGTGACAACCTTTAGAATGTCATGCCTGAATGCATGTAACACTATTGGAGGTGATGGGAGGATACTTACAAGTTACGGTGTAGGTGCAGAGTAGGCGCAGGCTGGGTGGAAGCCTAGGGGGTTACATATCTGCATGCATGTAGCACGATTGGACATTAAGGGAGGCATCATTGGACTTGGCAAAAGAGTATAAAAATGAAAGGTGTCGCCATCCCCATTGGCGAATAAGAGGTGTCATTGGTTGCAGAGTAGGCACAGGCTACGTGACAGCCTTTGGGATGCCATGCCTGAATGCATGTAACACTATTGGAGGTGATGGGAGGATATTTACAAGTTACAATGTAGGTGCAGAGTAGGCGCAGGCTGGGTGGCAGCCTAGGGGGTTACATATTTGCATGCATCTAACACGATTGGACATTAAGGGAGGCGCCATTGGACTTGGCGAAAGAGTACAAAAATGAAAGGTGTCGCCATCCCCATTGGCGAATAAGAGGTGTCATTGGTTGCAGAGTAGGCGCAGGCTACATAACAGCCTTTGGGATGCCATGCCTGAATGCATGTAACACTATTGGAGGTGATGGGAGGATATTTACAAGTTATAATGTAGGTGCAGAGTAGGCGCAGGCTGGGTGGCAGCCTAGGGGGTTACATATCTGCATGCATCTAACACGATTGGACATTAAGGGAGGCGCCATTGGACTTGGCGAAAGAGTACAAAAATGAAAGGTGTCGCCATCCCTATTGGCGAATAAGAGGTGTCATTGGTTAAAAAGTAGGCGCAGGCTACGTGACAGCCTTTGGGATGCCATGCCTGAATGCATGTAACACTATTGGCAGCCTTGGGGGTTACATCCTTACTTAATTTAAATTCAGTATGACCTATTTAGTCTTACGTTTATCATAAAACTGATTCACTTAATCTGTCAAACCTTCCAACCTTCAAACATTCATACAATCAAACCTTCAAACAATCAAACATACAAACCTTCGAATAACTCATAAACTTCAAACATTCCAACCTTAAAACCTTCCGACCTTCAAACCGTCATACAATCAATAAACTTCAAACATACAAACCTTCGAATAACTCATAAACTTCAAACATTCCAACCTTCAAACCTTCAAACAACCCTACGCAATGGCCTCTGCACCACAATATGTCATCAATGCACATTTCAACGGTGAGACATACATTTGTCCCACCTCTGGGTTTTTGTTTAGAGACACATACAACATCCGATTTCTTTTAAACGGGAAAGCCAATTTCTCATACTTCAAAAAACGATTGGAGGCCAAACTTGGACGAGGCCCGGTGACACAAATATTTTATCAGAATCCAGTTTTTTTTGGAAACAACCAAATAATTTTTTATAAGGTTGAGGTTCAACATGAAGAGGATCTCCAGAATATGTTTTCCAGCCATGTGTATTCTGGGTACGACTCTATTGAGTTGTACATTATGCTGCGAGAGCCTCAGGTGACACAAGTTGTTGATCCTTTGGAGAATGAACAAGCTGAGGTAGATGCAGTTGATGAAGAAGAAGAAGATGACGAGTTAGAGTTTGATGAAATGGTGAATGATGATTCTGACGATGATGGCATACCTAGTATTCCTGCAAACGAGATTTACACACCACCTCCGCACATGATAAACTTCAACATGGGAGAAGATGAACCGTCTACTGATTTATTTTTCAATCCGTATATGCAGTCAGATGAAAACTTAAAAGAGAAGGACAAGTTTCGTAACAAAGAGGAATGCATTAGAGCCATAAAAAAATTCCACATGCTCAACTAGGTCGATTTTAAGGTGGACCGTGTCAACCCAGAAAGGTACAAGATCAAGTGTGTCCACCCTGATTGTATGTTCAAGCTCACTGCATCATACAGATTAAGAGGTGATTGTTGGGTCATAGGTTCCATGACTACCCACACTTGTGTAAGTTCTACCCAATCACAAGACCATCGAAAACTTAATTACGATCTCATCTGTCAAGAAATCCTACCACTGGTCGGCAACGACCCATCTTTGAAGGTGAAAACAATCATCTCCCACATCCCCATGGTTTTTAACTATACTCCGTCTTACCATAAGGCGTGGTTAGCAAAGACTAAGGCGATTGAAAAGGTGTACAGAAACTGGGAGGAGTCATACCAAGAAGTTCCTCGTTACCTGAATGCACTCAAGACGTATTCTCCAGGTACTATTAATGTTCTGGAAACAGTGCCAGCATACGCCCAAGATGGTAGTCAACTAAACGGCAACGGAATATTCAGTCGAGTGTTTTGGGCATTTCAACCTTGCATCACAGGGTTCACATCATGCAAACCAATTATACAAATTGATGGGACTTGGTTGTATTGGAAATACAAAGGCACGCTACTGATGGCAGTTGCACAAGATGGCAACAACAACATTTTTCCCATTGCCTTTGCCCTAGTCGAGGGGGAGACTGGTGGTGCTTGGAGCTTTTTTCTGAAAAACCTGTGAACACACGTGGCTCCTCAACCAGATCTCTGTTTGATCTTGGACAGACATGCCTCCATTGAAAGTGCCTATAATAATCCAGCAAACGGTTGGCATGACCCTCCTTCTACGCATGTCTATTGTGTTAGGCATATCGTCCAGAATTTCACGAGGGAGATCAAGTTAAAAACACTAAGGAAAGCGGTTATGAATGCGGGATATGCATTGACACAACCCACATTCAAATATTACTGCAACGATATCCGTTTGTCAAATCCGGAAGCCGGCAGGTGGATCGACAATACTCTACCTAATTTTCGAATTGCCGGGTGTACAGACTTTTTTGTATTTATCCCTAATTTTTGCCCGAACTCTTTTGGTTCGCCGGGATGCCCTTATTTTTTCCTAGGCCAGTCAACCTAGCGGGTCTTTATTTTATGCGTAGTATCTTTTCACTATGTCTGCATTCACAGGGTGAGAAAGGTCGTCACCATCCATGGTGGTTAGAATCATGGCTCCACCAGAAAATATGCTTTTAATTACAAATGGCCCTTCGTATGTGGGAGTCCATTTTCCCCTGGAATCACCTTGTGGCAGTATGATGCGCTTGATTACTAGATCACCCACTTGATATACCTGACGTCTGACCTTTTTGTTAAAAGCCTTGATCATTCGTTTTTGGTATATCTTACCATGACAGACATCATCAAGCCTTTTCTCGTCAATCAAATTCAATTGGTCAAGTCGAGTCTGGATCCAATCATCTTCGTTCAAACCCGTATCCTTCAAAATTCTCAAAGAAGGAAGCTGGACCTCAATAGGTAGGACAACCTCCATACCATACACCGGAGAGTAAGGTGTTGCCCCTATTGACATACGTGCTAAGGTGCGGTAACCATGAAGAGAAAATGGTAACATCTCATGCCAGTAATTATATGTCATCGTCATCTTCTGTATGATCTTTTTAATGTTCTTATTAGCAGCCTCTACAATGCCATTCATCTTCGGACGGTAAGGAGAAGAGTTATGATGTTGGATCTTTAATTGCTTACAGAGTTTGGTGATCATAGTGTTGTTGATATTTTTACCATTATCTATAATGATTCTTTTGGGAATACCATACTGACAGATAAGGTTATGCTTGATGAACCACACCATAACATTCTTGGTAACAGAAGCAAATGAGGCAGACTCAGCCCACTTCGTGAAGTAATCAATGGCGACTAGGATAAAGTGATGCCTATTGGAAGCGGTAGGTCTAATCTCTCTGATCATGTCAATGCCCCACATTGCAAAGGGCCAGGGGGCTGTCAAGACGTTCAAGGGAACCGGAGGTACATATACTTTATCAGCATAGATCCGACATTTGTGACAAGTTCGGGAATGCTGATAATAGTCTGCTTCCATAGTGGACCAGTAATATTCTGCCTGTGGTATCTTTTTAGCCATGGCGTGTCCATTAGAATTAGTACCAAAGGTACCTTCGTGTAAATCTGCCATAATCCTCTCTGCTTCGCCCTTGTCTACACACCAAAGTAAAGTAGAGTCGTGGTTACGCTTGTAGAGGATTCCATTACTAGGGAAGAGCTTTTGGAGAACCTTCTCAGAAACTTTTTATCATTTACAGGTTCCCCCTCAGGATATTCTTGATCCTCGAGATACCTTTTTACTTCATGGAACCAAGGTTTATCTGCTGCTTCTTCAGTATCAATCTCATAGCAGTATGTTGGTTCATCCAATCTCTCAATAGTGATATGAGGAGCTTTGTTGTCCCATCTGACCTTGAACATAGATGACATAGTAGCTAGCGCGCCTGCTAACTGATTCTCTTCTCGTGGAAAATGTTCAAAGGTAACCTCTTCAAAGTGTGGAAGTAACGTCAACACATGTACTTTGTAAGGGATGAGATTAGGGTGCTTCGTATCCCACTCTCATTTGATTTAACTTATTACCAAAGCCGAATCCTCGAAAACACTCAAGAACTTGATCCTCAGGCCAATAGCAGCTTTGAGACCCATGATGCATGCTTCATACTCAGCCATATTATTGGTACAATTGAAGCATAATCTGGCGGTGAAAGGAGTATGACAGTCCTCGGGAGATATGATTACAGCACCGATTCCATTGCCGAGTGTGTTGGAGGCTCCATCAAAAACCATAGTCCATCAGGATCCTTCCTCAGGTCCTTCATCCGGTCCAGGTTCTTCACAGTCAGTCACTAATATGATATTCTCATCCGGGAATTCAAAGTTCATGGATTGGTAGTCATCCATAGCTTGATGAGCCAAATGATCAGCTAATACATTTCCCTTGATTGCTTTCCGGACCGTGTATTGAATGTCGTATTCGGTTAGGATCATTTGCCATCTTGCTATCCTTCCGGAGAGAGCGGGCTTCTCAAAGATGTACTTGATAGCATCCATCTTAGATATTAACAAAGTAGTGTCAGTCAACATATACTATCTCAATCAGCGAGCATCCCATGCCAAAGTGCAGCAAGTTTTCTCGAGCAGTGAGTATCTTGTTTCACAGTCGGTAAACGTTTTGCTAAGGTAGTATATTGCACGCTCTTTTCGACTGGACGCATCATGCTTCCCCAGCACACATCCCATTGAATTATCTAACACTGTTAAGTATATTATCAAAGGTCTTCCTTCAATCGGCCGCATCAGAATTGGAGGCTCTTGAAGGTATTCCTTGATTCTCTCGAGTAGCAGTTAGATGGGAAATGAACTTGGCAATGTAATTTAGGCATCCCAAGAACCCTCTAACCTCTTTCAGTGCGAGGAGCCATCATCTCTTGTATAGCCTTCACCTTTTTAGGGTCTACCTGAATACCCTTGTCACTGACAATAAAACCTAGGAGTTTACCAGACCTTACCCCGAAGGTGCACTTGTTCGGATTTAACCTCAGCTTGTACGTCTTCAACTTATCAAACATCTTTTGTATATGATCAAGGTGCTCTTCCTTGGTTTGAGACTTGGATATCATGGTGAATCATGTCATGGAACAAAGCCACCATGGCTCGCTGATAGGTTTCCCCACCATTCATCAATCCAAATGGCATCACTTTATAACATAAAGTGCCCCCTTGTGTGACGAAGTTTGTCTTCTCCATGTCCTCGGGTGCCATCTTGATCTGATTGTAACCATAGAAACCGTCCATGAAGGAGAAGATCTTATGTTGCGTGGTGTTTTCATCCAGAACATCAATGTGGGGAAGCGGGAAGTCATCCTTAGGGATTTCCCTGTTTAAATCTCTGTAGTCCACACACATATGTACCTTTCCGTCCTTCTTAGGCACCGGAACTACGTTAGCAACCCATTATGGATAAGAGATGATAGCTAAGAACCCAGCGTTGAATTTTTCATAACTTCTGCTTTGATCTTCTCTGACATTTCAGGACGCATACGATGAACCTTCTGCTTTACTGGAGGAAAATCTTCTTTAGTTGGTAGTAGATGAACCACAATATTTGTGACTATTCATGGCAGGTCTTCATATGACCAGGCAAAGATCTCGACATAATCATGCAACATTTGTATCAACCGTTGTTTGACACTAAGCTCCAAATTTGTACCTATCTTGACTTCTTTTTTGTCCTCTTCTGTGCCCAAATTCACTGTCTCAACTGGCTCTTCATGAGGCTGTATAGCCCTTTCTTCCTGCTGTAACAGTTTGCCGTGTTCTTCGGGTACCTCACAATCTTCCTCACCTTCATCCTCGGCTTGGTTGATCGGATTTTCAAAGTCATAACCGGCAATAGCAGAATCGTTATCAATGGGATTCGGAGTGGATATGGATCTGCAGTTTGATATGTGTGTGTAAGAGCATAGCTGTATTGACAAAGTAAAAAGCAGAAAAGAAAAATAGAGAGCGCAAAAATTTGTATGCAAAACGTCCAATGCTTTATTAATGACATATGAGATTAAAACATGATAACCCTCACAAATAAACCATTGTGCCCCGGGTAAGACACATGGCCATAGAGTTTATATTGTTTAATTATTACATATCTGAAAACAAAAAGACAATTACTTCTGAATAAAAGTAATTGGTACAAATTCTTTAGTCGTCCAGTTACTGGGTCCATCGTTGGTAGTAGGGAAGATCCAGCCATCCATGTCATATTCACCATCACTGTCTTCTAAAGCGTTGACCCCATAGTTGTTGATACGTAGGGGAGGTCCTCCAGCACGACGAATAGCCCTTTGAGCCCCTAAAGAGAAACCCAAGTCAAACTTATCAGATTTGTATGGAATGTCAGGGAGTGGGCCCCAAATGGTACACCCATCTGTAGCAGTAAAATCAATGAAGTCGCCACCGAGTATTTATTTATCCCATATAAGGGAAAGGAAAATCATCGAATAAAATCAAAAGGGGAAATAAGGGTCTTGCGACCGAGAGATTGGGTAAGGGAGTCGATTACGTGAGGGGAAGGTATTAGCACCCCACGCGTCTATAGTACTCTATGGGATCCACTCTCGTTATTCTAATCAAAGGGTGTGTTCAATCTAATGATTAAGAGTTATAAACTAAGAGGGAATGCATGCAAAGAAAACACGGGGAAAAGAATGAAGTATTTACAAATTTTCGCTCGGCTGAGCCCCGTGACCAGATGCCTACATATCCCTTTTAAGGAATCAGATCACCGTAGTTCGGTTCATATATTTTGTTTGTTTGTATTTTTTAAATGAACAATGTTACATTCGATCATTCCACCGCTGCTCGACCTTTGGAGACTTACGACTTGTAGTGGAAAGGAACTAACATTCTCTTAGAAGAGAAAATCCGAATGGCGAAAATAAATGGATTGATTGGTATTTTTTCCATGAAAAGAATTTTTGTGTGCTTAGAATTTTTTACACGTTTGCCAAGAAAAATAAGTTTTAGTTTTAAATGCAATTATGCAAAAATGGGAAGAAAATATCTCAGGGAGACTAACCTATCTCTAACCTAATGTTATCACACAATGAGGGATCCTATCTAAGTTAGCATGCCAAAGAAAGTCTAACAAACTATCCTATAGGGAACATACCTTGAGAGCGAAGTCGTGATCTCAATTTCTAAATTGAGTGACTCATCGATCAACAAGAAATAAAGGAAAGAGATAAAATCATATAGGGAGCATGAACTGAGAGTGAAGTCGTGATATCAATTTCTAAATTGAGTGACTCATCGTTCAACAAGAAAGGAAACAAACACAAGTATAACACATATTGTTGTATCCCAAAATTTGCCCTCCCATATTCCTCAAGATTTCTCAAAGGTTGCACAGTCAAATCACCTCCTAAGGCAGTCAAGTCAAAATTAGGGTTTTGTGTTGCATCAAGGTCCTTACATCCAAATGACCTCAAGTGCTCCTTAATGTCCTAACTTATGCTCAAATTCAGGTTCGGCTCAAGAGTCAATTCTTTAAAGAAGGTATCCGACTGTGTGAGTTTTCTCGAAGAAATATGGTGAAAAAGTGTGCTGAAAGTGCAGTTTTTATGCGCTAAAAAATTCATAACTTGAAGATCGTGGCTCGTTTTGAACCCGTTCCGGTGGCCAAAATTCCGTCTTGACATTATCTATGTTTTCATCTCTCACAGCTGGAAGCCAATTTCGATCAGAAGGTCTTCAAAAATGTAGATTTATCAAGTATTTTCATACAGAAAATTTGTGACAGAAGTTTATTTGCGTCATGTTCAAAAAATCATAACTTGGTCGATTTTCATCGTATCGAGCTGGTTCCAGCGCCAAAATTTCACAAATTGAGTTGGCTACATTTTCACAGAAGGTATTGAGTTCAAACAGTATTCAAAAGGCCTTTGTTTTTTGCTCAGAGTGCGTGACACGCTGAAAATCCTGAATGATGAATATTATTTCATCTGGGCCGAAACTTCGGAAATTCATAACTCGGTCAATTTTTATCGGATTGGGCTCATATTTTTACACAAGGTCCCTGACTCATAGATCTACAACTTTGCTTCAAAAGTCGAGACCGGATTATGCTCCGATCAATACCAGTTTTTTATTGAAGAACGTGTCAGAGTCGACACTGGAGTCCAAAATAAGTTTGTCTGAGCTGAAACTTCAAAAATTCATAACTAATTCACCGTTTATCCGATTGAGCCGATTTTCGGAAAGGAGTTAGTTCTCGATGTCGGCTACATTTTGTTTTCACATTTCAACTTCAAAAATTGCACTTAAGTCCCTGCGATTTATCCTGGAAAGTGACGAACTCAAGTGAACATTGGAGGCCCAATTGCACATTCAAAGCCCATTTTCTTTACCCTAATTTCCATTATATAATCACCTTCTTTTCACACAAACCAGGGAGGAGAAAAAAGGGAGAAAAAACCTTGCCACAACACTGTTAGAATATCAAATTCTTTCAAGAACCCTAAAACCTTGAAATCCTTATTACAAATCTCTCTCTCTCACTACAAACAAGTCATCACAGTTACAAACCAACTTCTTCAGTAAGGATAAGGTTGGCTTGATCTCCATTATCCAAAGGGCATAAAAGCATTCAGGTCACTAATATTCAGGTCACTAATTTTCCAGTAAGGGTAAGATTGATTTGATCTCCATGATCAAAAGGGTATAATCATTCATACATGTCATATTGTGCCTAAACATTAAATTTCTTCATATATTGGCTTTATTTGCATTTTATGATTTTATTTAATGTGTTCATGAGATTCAACACTGCAGATTTTAGACAGGATCCCATGCAGGTTCTGTTGGCTCCTAAATTCGACACCTTTGTTTTGTTGATGTCAGCCATTAAAGCTGAAAGATGTTTTCGACTGGCTAAGTCTGTCGAAAGGCCCGTCGAAAGATTGGCAAAGTACTTAGAAGATTTCTTCCAAGGGAGAAGCTGGTTGCCTTCGACGTCGAAGGAGTTTCTCGTCGAAGATGTCTCTTGACGAAAGTGTTCGATGGTTCAGAGTGGAGCAGTTTGAAATTCAAGCTTTTGGAGGGAAAACGGTTTCCAGCAGTTACTACGTGCAAACGTGCAAGGATCTGGAGCGTCGAACGTGGAGAACGTTCCAAGTGGATTGATCTCGAAGCAGTGTAACTGCCCGACGGTTACTTGGGATGTTTTAGTATAAATAATAGTAGTCATGTAGTTTCTCGTGTGTGTTCACAATTCTATACAAAGTCACTCATATAGATTCGAGTACCCAGCGTGTGAGAAAGAATTGTTGAGAAATGTATGTGTGAAACACCAATTTTATTAATCAAAGTCATTTACTTTTCCAGAAATTTACTTGCTTTCCTCTTTACATTCCTGTCGAAGCCTTTTACTTTAAGCCTTGTTTATTTTACCAAGTCCTTTCTTCATGCAATTCACTTGAAACCTCTTTATGTTATTTAAAGCTTCTTTATTTAAAGCCTTATCCAATTTAATCAAACTTCAAAATCAACCTATGTCCTAGGATCAATCTGTTCGATCCTGCGAGTAACCAAATAAGTAACCATTTGGAGGATCAGCGGTTGTTTACCAAAACCCAAGGTAAATTTGTTTACCTTGGGTTTTGGTAAACAACCGCTGATCCTCCAAATGGTTACTTATTTGGTTACTCGCAGGATCGATCAGATTGATCCTAGGACATAGGTTGATTTTGAAGTTTGATTAAATTGGATAAGGCTTTAAATAAAGAGGCTTTAAATAACATAAAGAGGTTTCAAGTGAATTGCATGGGATTATGACGAAATGCCTGGTCTCGACAGAAGATTGGTAGAATTTCAGTTGCCAATCAAACCTGGGAAGAAGCCAATCAAGCAAAATCCAAGGCGCTTCGCTCCTGAAATACTGTCGAAGATCAAAACGGAGGTCGAAAGACTTCTGAAATGCAAATTCATCCGTGTTACAAGGTATGTCGAATGGATTGCAAATATTGTGCCAGTAATTAAGAAAAATGGTACGTTAAGGGTGTGCATAGATTTCAGAGATTTGAATGCTGCCACCCCCAAAGATGAATATCCTATGCCTGTGGCGGAAATGCTAGTCGATTCTGCCGCTGGTTATGAATACCTGAGTATGCTCGATGGTTATTCAGGATATAATCAAATATTCATTGCTGAAGAGGATGTGTCGAAAACAGCTTTTCGATGCCCTGGGGCCTTAGGCACTTACGAATGGGTAGTGATGCCTTTTGGCCTAAAGAACGCTGGGGCAACGTACCAGCGAGCAATGAATACTATCTTCCATGATTTTATTAACGCTTTTATGCAAGTATATATTGATGACATTGTTATAAAATATGTTTCCAGGAAGAATCATATTGACCACCTTCGACAATCATTCGAAAGAATGAGAGAATATGGTCTGAAGATGAACCCTTTGAAGTGTGCGTTCTGCGTGAAAGCTGGAGATTTCTTGGGCTTCGTTGTCCACAAGAAAGGAATCGAAATCAACCAGAACAAGACGAAGGCAATTCTGGAAGCGAAAGCGCCATCGAATAAGAAGGAATTGCAATCTCTCTTAGGCAAGATAAATTTCTTAAGGAGGTTTATATCTAATCTAAGTGGTTTTCGTAAACAACCGCTGATCAAGTCTAAGTGGGTTACACTCTATGATTGATCAAGTCTCAGCAGATTACAGGCGCCAAAGGGGATTTAACAGTCAGCTTGAGGTGTTGTATGGCAAAAGCTCCTCTGCGTGGACTGCTGTCTCAGATTCGACTTCTCGAATTGCGGAGTTGTCGAAACAAAAAGCGTCTACGCAAGAAGAAGTCGATGCCATTGATCGAGAGAATGCTTCCTTCCGGGCACAAATCGCAGAGATAGAGGCGAAGATAAACGCCAATACTGTACGCAAGGAGGAACTTCTTTCGACCATCTCAGACACCGAGAGCCAAGCTGAGATCAAACAAGGCCTGGAATTCGCTGAGAGGGCCCAAAGCCTCGACGCTCAGATTGCCAAACTAGTGCAGGAAAACGCCTGGTGCCCTTCGCCAGCGTCATCTTGGTGCTCTTCGCTAGCGTCACCCTGGTGCCCTTCGCCAGTAACACCTTGGTTCTCTTCGTCAGCAGCACCTTGATTTTCTTCGCCAGCATTACCTTGGTCCCTTTCTTCATGAGTCTCTTCTGACAGATCCACCACCGGAACCGCTTATGGCTGTTGTTCCTCCGTCTGAGGTTCCTCCGCTGGTTTTTCTACCGTTTCAGCATTGGCCTCATTCTCAGTATGGGCTTCGTCATTTCCCAAGCCTTTTTCCCGAGGCCTGCTAAGTTCAGCAGATTCCAGCGTTTCAGAGGTCCTTGGCGGAGAACTTTCAGTGGTGTCCTGAAAAAGGAAAGAAGACAAATCTTCAGAGATCGAAAGAGACACAATCGAATATGGGTATCTATACCTAAATTATAAAAAGGTCTAAGCGATTACCTGTGGATTAGCTTCAGCCCCAGGGCTGGAATTGTCACTTTCGACAGGCTTGTTAAGAAGAATGTTTAGTTCCTCCTCAGTTGGCTCCTCAATGATCACTGGAGGTGGCCTAGGCTTTCTCACAGCAACTTTTATTCTGACGGTTCGACCTTCAGGAGCAGGAGCAGGAACAGGAGCATCCTTCGTCAACTTTCGCCTTTTTAAGGGGGCAGGAGGAGAATCGCTTTCTTCATCGCTCCCAGATTCGACCACCAGTGCTGGCCGTTTCTTGGGCGAAGGTGCCTAGAAAACCAATGGGAATTCGATTTAATAATTGCATCGAAAGTCAAAAATCGAAAGCCAGGGAAAAGTAATGAAAATCTGGTTACCGAAATAGAAGGCTTCCTCGAAGAGCCTTCCCCCTGTTGGTTGCTTGTGGTCTTCGCCGGCGCTGTAGTTTTCGCCGGCGGTGGAGGTTTTGTTGAAGGGCCTCCTCCTTGTTGGCCTTCTGTAGCCTTCTTGGCTACAGGCTTTCGAACAACTGAAAGCAAATGAAAAAATTAATAGGCTAGCAGTCGAAGAGAAAGACAAAAAGTAATGTGAGAGCATGAACTTACATTTCTTTATTTTGTCCAACACAAGGACAAAAGACTTTTGCAGCTCATCCATGAAGTCCTTCTCGTCGAAGAAGTACTCAGCATAATAGCTTTTCCACCACTCCTCGAAGGATGGTGAGCAAAGGAAATTGAGCTGGTAGTCAAACAACGAGAGAATTGTTCGACCAGCATATCTTCCGATATGCTTAATGGCCGCTTCTTCGGTGTAATCATTGCAGAAGTACAGCATGGACTTCTCTCTTTGAAAAATCGGAGAAGGTAGGGTTTGGATAATACCAAACTGGCGAGATACCAGGTTTGGTTGGTAGGCAATCAGACTCAAATGAGTCTTAGAGCTCCTGAATCGAAGGGGCATGATCCTTGGTGTAAGGAACGCCTCCCACAGTATTGTATGTTCGTCGACGTTGGGACCACTCGACGCCTTTGGATGTGGCCTTGTGAACCATGCTGGGCCTACCTGCCGTCGAGCAAATGGAGCCATAGTTGAAACAAACTCCTTCCTTCGAGCAAACATTAGAACGAAGTTGGTGAAGGTTTGTTGAAACTCCAGTCCATCTTCCATAGGTGTCAGCAGAGCCAGCCTGGTTCCTTCGACGCGCCTGTTCGCTATCGCTGGAGCCTGTTCATTTATCTGAACCTTCTTGGGCAAGAAAGATTCGAAAGTGGCGTTGAGCCACAGTTGGAGCAGCCAAAAAGGCCCAGCAAGTAGCAAACTGGCCCTGTCCTCGATATGTTTCAGAAGAGTTGCCCCATTGCTGATCGAATCATAGAGGCTAGCCAGAATCAGTTCTGCCAAACAGATGTTTTGGCGATGATGCAGTTGAGTAGCAAGAGTGACCATCTTTTTGGTCACCTGTAAAGACTTCGAGCAAAATACAAAGCGAGTCAGCCATAAGGCTAGAAACGCTATGTGTTCGACATCCGACACAGCATCTGTCGACCTGTCATGATAATGGTTGATGAAAGTGGTGTATGTTGGTTTGGTCTCAGAGAAGCCAATTTGGTCCTTCGACATCTCCTCCGGATCGAAGTAATCCCCGGTGGGTCGAAGGCCAGTAATAGCAGCCACATCGAAGAGTGTGGGGGTTAGCATCCCACAGGGGAGATGGAAAGTAAAGTGGGAGTAGTCCCAGAACAGCAGAGAAGCTATCAGCATCTCCGGGGAATAGTTCAAACCTGTCTTCGACAGCATCACTAGGTCGAAGATCCCCATATCCTTCCAGATCGAAGTTTGGTGCTTCTCCATCTTTACTAGCCAAGCAACGTAATCTGGGGTAAGGTTAGGGCAAGACCTGAAGGCCCTAACACCTCTGTTGAAGAAGCGGAGGTCGATTTTTTCATGTGCAGGGTCTTCATTGTCTTCTGCGTCTTTCTTGGCGCATGCGACTGGTTTGAGTTTCTCGACTATCGGGAAATAGCTCTTGATCTTCAAAGCCTCAGAGATACTTGGATACATGGGGCCAGACATTGCAAAGATCTGGTTGGAGTATCCAACCGGGATCATCAAGTGGTGTGAGTAGGCATCGCGAACGGCGATATCCGAGGGTTCAGGAACTCTTCGTTTGCCTGTAGAATTTACTACCGGAGCAGTGACGAAAACCTTGGGTTTAGCATGTTCAGTTGGTGCGTTAGCACTAGGGGCAGTAGAACCAGATGCCATGGATTAGTGTTGAGTTTGAAATGAGGTTGAAGACGAAGTGAAAGAAGAAGAGTTTCTGCAAAGATAACAAGCTTGTATGAAAACAGAGAAGTTTGAAAGGCTAGATGGCGTAAAAAGTCCCACAATGGGGTACTTACTGCTATTTATAGTAGTGGGGAAAAATCCCCAATAACGAGGACATTAAATGCCATTTAATGTTGCAGGAGTTAGTGGGACGCGTGGCAGCCCCCTGTTGTTTTAGCCGTTTCTGCAGAAATAGAGGGACGCAGCGTGCGTCCTCGTTTTTGGGAATTGTCATAATGACAAATTCTGAAATGACGTTTGGTACTGCACGCCGTACTGAAAGTGACGTCCTAGGTACGGAACAATGATGGTTTTCTTGGGATTGCCAATAGTTGGTAGAAAACCACAAAAAGTGCACAAGTTAATTTGTGACTAAGCGTGAGAAGACAAGTGTCGAATGGCGTTTCAAAGAATGCCTTTTTCTGTCAGAGTCGAAATAAGGCATTCTTGGGGGGCAATTTGTTGGCTCCTAAATTCGACACCTTTGTTTTGTTGATGTCAGCCATTAAAGCTGAAAGATGTTTTCGACTGGCTAAGTCTGTCGAAAGGCCCGTCGAAAGATTGGCAAAGTACTTAGAAGATTTCTTCCAAGGGAGAAGCTGGTTGCCTTCGATGTCGAAGGAGTTTCTCGTCAAAGATGTCTCTTGACGAAAGTGTTCGATGGTTCAGAGTGGAGCAGTTTGAAATTCAAGCTTTTGGAGGGAAAACGGTTTCCAGCAGTTACTACGTGCAAACGTGCAAGGATCTGGAGCGTCGAACGTGGAGAACGTGCCAAGTGGATTGATCTCGAAGCAGTGTAACTGCCCGACGGTTACTTGGGATGTTTTAGTATAAATAATAGTAGTCATGTAGTTTCTCGTGTGTGTTCACAATTCTATACAAAGTCACTCATATAGATTCGAGTACCCAGCGTGTGAGAAAGAATTGTTGAGAAATGTATGTGTGAAACACCAATTTTATTAATCAAAGTCATTTACTTTTCCAGAAATTTACTTGCTTTCCTCTTTACATTCCTGTCGAAGCCTTTTACTTTAAGCCTTGTTTATTTTACCAAGTCCTTTCTTCATGCAATTCACTTGAAACCTCTTTATGTTATTTAAAGCTTCTTTATTTAAAGCCTTATCCAATTTAATCAAACTTCAAAATCAACCTATGTCCTAGGATCAATCTGATCGATCCTGCGAGTAACCAAATAAGTAACCATTTGGAGGATCAGCGGTTGTTTACCAAAACCCAAGGTAAACAGGTTCATTAAGGAACGTTAAAGCCAAAAGCCAAATGGCCAAAAGCCAAAATCCAAAAGCCAAAAGCCAAATGGCCAAAAGAACAACTTATGCATGACACCAATACATGGCGAGACAGACATCCTGAGAAGATTAAGGAACGTTGAGGCCAGAACACAAATGGCCAACAGTCAGAACACAAATAGCCATGAAACCCAATCCAATGGCCAAAGAATGCAGACCGTTCAAAAAAACCTCCCCTTGGGCCTGAAACCCCCCTTGGTTTGCATCCTTTTTAATTTTATTTTCTTTTCTTTTCTAATTCTTTTTTAATTGTTTTAATTGTTTTTTTTTACCATAAAATAATTTTCTATAATAAAAACAGAAAAATCAAAAATACAAATATCTTTAATTATTATTAATTTCATCACTAACCTATTTTTTGTAAATAAACTCTAACAATTAACTTAGTTTAATTTAGGTTTTTAAACTTTAATCTTTTTCTTAATAAGTAAAAAGTATCTAGAATTAGGTTTTTTTGACATTTTCATCTTTTTCTTAAATAAATTATTAATCATCATTATTTATCATTATTATTAATTATCATTAATTTTGTAAATAAACATGTAAATAAATTAATTAACTAGTAAATTAGGTTAACTTTAATATTTTCATTCATAATTAAAATAATCTAGATTTAGGGTTTCCTTTTAATTCTTTTTCTTTATTTTTCATAAATACAAAAAACACTAAAACACTTTCTTTTCTTTAATTAAATAATTAATTGGATTTTAATTTAATTTAATTTCATGCAAATGGTCAAAACCCTCGGACGTCCTAATTTTAATTCTTTTCACGCATTATTTTTTTCGATCATTATGTAACTGTTTCTCAGATGTAATAGTAATTAGGTTTATCTTTCCGTCTTTACTTTCCGCATCTTTATCAAAAAACGGGTCTTTGTATTTTGGCGATGTATAGACCCGCGCCTTGTAATAGCGTAGGATTTTACTTTCCGCATTTAAATTTCCGCACTTTTAAATTATAATTGCATGAAAGAATGTATGGCCTAAATTAAAAACAAGCGTAGATCACCATGATACATGTACAAGATAAAACATAACTGAAATAACACACAGATTCACACACCACTCTTAGGGTACGCCTCACTGTTGCCTTGCCCTTGAAACGTGGTCGTCGAGTATAGGACGTTTTAGTAAGTCCTTATGTCCATGACATGATCCAGTTGCCTCGAAACGGTTGCCTCGGAATTAAAAAGGATCAATGGCATAAGGGTAGCTTCTAAGGTGTCCTACTGTTTCTCTGGTGACCACACTGTCCCTACAAACGAATTGACCCGAACACCTCCAACGGTGGTGCTACCTACCTCTCAATGGTGGGATGGCACTACCTTAAGGACATTTACACAGCCTAATTCCTTAGAGTAGGTAGATGACTCGTAGATACTTGCTCTAAAAAACAAATTAAAAACTCTTTTCACACCGACACTTTCAAAAAGCTTTCAAAACAATTTTTCAAACACTCTTGAGGACTGATACAAGAGTCGATCTGAAATCTTTAAACGAAACTTTTTTTCAAACTCACTCACATTTAAAAAGCAAACACATTTTGAAAACACAATGAGCAAGTATCTAAGAGCCCATGGATAACCATGGATAGAAAGGGTGCTAACACCTTCCCTTTCTATAAATCTACCTCCCGAACCCGAGAAACTATCTCATAAGGAATTTTGCTGTGCTTTTGTCCTGTCCATGTTGGAGAAAATAAAAGACGGTGGCGACTCTTGCTTCCGCGACATTTCGCGAACCAGCTTTAAACAGTCAGTTCTATTTCCACCGATCACAGAACTGGCGACTCTGCTGGGGATACTTATAAAGTGAGGTGTACCTTAGGACTAAGATCACTTGTGTTTTCAATTGTCTGAATTGTTTGCTTTATTATTGTGGGTACTGTCTTGGGAGTTCTATAGATCCTAACCCGGATCTGGGGGATACCTTCTTAGAAAGTAGCAACAAGGCTGTGAGGGAACTATGCGGGGTATACCGACATGGTTGAAGCAGTCTGCTACGTTGATGTGGCACTTTGGTGAGTACCGGTAACCCTTGACGTCAAGGAGAGTACGGGGCCGCCGCGTGGTGTCGTGAAGCATCAACTGACCTTAGGAACCTTAATTGAACCATCTTGGCCTCTTTATGGTAGTGAGATAACTGACTTTGGTGCAGTCCGAGGTTGGTTGATACTCGATACTACACTCAATTGAGGGTTGTTTTCTTGGAATATTTCGGTCGCCAATTCAGTGGCTAAATCGAAACGATGAACAATGAAAGCAATCCAATGATATTGGGACCCTTAGAACCCGGTTACTTCTGATAGGACAGGTTGAGCCCACCAACTTCAAGAGGGTAATACCCAGACCCCATGCTGGCCTAAACTCTAAGGGCTTCTCTTGTGTGACTTGTGTGCCTTCCAACTCGACTATTTGCATACTTGTTATCTAACAACACGAGTTCCTTGCAGGTTTTGTTTACAGTCCTTAATCTGGACTCATAACAGGGTTACTTACATTACCCCATGCATAGCATGACATCATACCATTGCATACATCCTACATAAGGACTAACCCATTTCAAGGATCTCAAGGGTCTATGATGCAGGTCATGATGAACCAACTGTCCAACAAGGGGCAAAGGGGATTTATTTTCCTCTAGACAAGGTTGTTAGGGGCTATGACCCACTCGATATGGTGAGCCTTGACTCTTGAAGAAGGACTCTCAACAACACGAAGTTCCTTCAATCAAGTTACCAGATTCTAACAATTTTTCTTGTTTACCCCGCGAGATCCTTGAAAACATTGCATGCATACATACATATCATTGCATTACAGGTATCCCTTTTACAGGTTGCTTATCTTCTCCGCTGTTTATTTCAGCTCGCCATCATGAATCCTGAATCATCTACTGAGCAATCCATCAAGGCTCTCCAGGCTCAGAACGCCCAGTTCCAAGAGTTGATCATGAGTTTGGCCCAGGGGCAACAGGATTTGAAGACTCTGCTCTCGAAAAAGAAGAAGAAGAGGACTGTGTTGTTCAACCCTAGACGCAAATCTGGGAATGGATCACAAAATGAAGTTGAGCAGACTACCCCATCTGTTGGAAAGGACAGCCCCCATGAGAGAGAGAGGTTCCTAGTCCAGTGGTCTCCGACAACGAGACAGAGTTCAATGATGAACAGTACCCTCCAGCTGAGGACAGGTACAAACAGTTGGAAGACCGACTAAGTGCCATGGAGATACAAAAAGTGCCCGGCCTGGACTTCGAAGATCTAGGTTTGTCTTCTAGGGTGGTAATCCCACATAAATTCAAAGCACCTGCTTTTGCAAAATATGACGGGGCTTCCTGTCCTAAGCTGCATCTCAGGTCATACATAAGGAGGATCCAGCCCTACACGGCTGACAAGAATTTGTGGATTCACTTCTTTCAGGATAGTCTGGCCGGAACTCAACTCGACTGGTTCTATCAACTGAATGGAGCCAACATCCGCAGCTGGGAGGACTTGGCCACTGCATTCTATAAACAGTACCAGTATAATGCCGACCTTGCTCCCACGCGCATTCAGCTCCAGGGAATGTCTATGGGTACAGGCGAGGGCTTTAAAGAGTATGCTCAAAAATGGAGGGACCTTGCTGGAAGGGTACAACCACCTCTGACTGACCGCGAACTCGTCGACATGTTCTTGGGGACCCTGTCTGGTCCATTCTTCAACCACCTGATTGGGAATTTTGCTGCTGGGTTTACAGATTTGGTCTTGACCGGGGAAAGAATAGAGGCTGGCATCAAGTCAGGGAAAATACAGAATGGTGACTCCTCGAACATTGAGAAGAAACCATCCAAGAGAGAATCTAGTGTTGTCTATGGCTCAAAAGGGCAGAATAGGTCCGAACACCGCCAAGATGTCAACGCGGTGCTTATTGCAAAACCGGACGGCGCCCCTCAGCGTCACAATCAGCAAAGGGAAGAGAGACCCAAAAGGCAATTCACTCCCCTCGGCATGACCTTGTCACAGATATTGCCACAGTTGCTGGAAACCAAGTTGGTAACTCTCATGGACCCTCCAAAGAATCCCAACAGGACGCCGTCAAGGTATAACCCCAACGTTCGATGCGCTTACCATTCTGACAGCCCGGGGCAAGCTACAGATGACTGTTGGACTTTGAGAAATAAGGTCCAGGATCTGATTGACACAAAGGAAGTCCAGCTCGACTCTCCAGAGACTCCCAATGTGATCACTGCTCCCTTGCCAAAATATGGCTAGGACTGGATTTTTTGTTCATTCGAATGTTCAATTTGTAATTTTCTTTTGATTGTTCAAACATTTATTCATGTTAAACATTGTTATTTCATTAATGCACTACACATGTCTGTTTTGAAGTAATTATTTCGTATTCACTATATGCAAACTGTTTTCATTTTTTTGTGATGATCAATTCTCGATTAATAATTCTAAGCCTCTTGAGGGAGGATGACGAAAACGATACCGCGATCATTACAGTATGCTTTTGAACAGACCCCGCTGATGAGGTACATGCATTGTTTCAATCCCTAAACACTGGAGTTATAAGTAAGATAATCCCTCGTCAACCCCTCTGAGCCAAAGAAGTAGGAGTTTTTCTTTTCGAAAATTAAAACCCTTAATCATAACCTTGGGCAGGGTAGTTCTCTCAGTTGATCCAAGTGCATAACAAACGGCACCAAAGAGGTCCTTACAAAACAAAAACAAAAAACAGTGATGGTTCCCTATAATCGTCAAGACAGACAATCATTATCTTTCAAAAAAAAACAAAAGCCCAATAAGTCAAAACCTATGAAGGAGACTTACAAAACTGGGGCATCCCGCTGACTGTAATCACAAAAGAAACAGTTCAGGCAAAAAATAGGGATAAGGAAATCAAAAAAAAGGGAAAGAGGTCACACAAAACCTCAATAACAAAAAGGAATGACTGCCTATTCAAAATAAACTATCAACATTCGAACCATCACGGGAATATTAGGACAAAAACTCAAATAAGGTCTAACGCACGATCAGCTGAGTTTAGGATTGAAGAACATCACGAAGAGTGGGTGGGTACAAATAAAATTTGAGCCTTTATCCTTTGTTTCTTAAACCGTGAACCAGGCCACGTTACAACCCTAAAAAGTCCAAGCTGAAGCATGGGTTAGTTCGCAAGCATACTGTTACAAAGGTATCCTGACTCCTTAAGGCTCGCAGTAAAATAACGAGTTTGACATCACAGTTTACAAAAGAACTCACTTGTTTTATTAAAAAACTGCATTTCCAAAAACTTCGAAACAGACATAAGCTTTGCATTTTTGATATAACATTGTTTGCATATGACTATTTGTTTGAACAACAGGGAAATTTGCACGATGAATACCTAGTGAACAAAAGCACTTCCAATCAAGGGGCAGACGTGATTATTGTCCATCATCTGGGGCAATTCAGTCAAGATTCGGAGAATCTCTCAAAATGCCAAGATAACCAGGGGCAAATCTCCACCTAAGTCACTTGGGGCATTGGACAGGAATTCCAGCAACAAATCTTGCACGATCAGACATCTTCTGGTAATATGGCTACACAATGCTACTGACAGGGGCACCTCCCTACATCCTGAGAGTGTGGACATAGTCGAAAAAATACTACGCACAATCAAAGACCCGCTAGGTTGACACACCTAGGCAAAAATAAGGGCTTCCCGGCGAACCAAAAGGGTTCGGGCAAAATAAGGGATGAAAATGAAAAATCTGTACACTCGGCAAGTCGAAAACCTGAAAAGGCGGCTTGGGAAAAAATGGGTATCCCGGTGGACTGAAAACCTGAAAGGGCGGTCCAGGCAAAAATTAGGGATCAGAGCGTACGACTATGTCCTGTCATCTCGTCACTTGCCTACCAGAAGAAGATTTGTCAAATCGGGAGTCATCAAGCACCTCCACAGGTATCTTTCTCTCCCACATCAGAAACAGGGGCAATAATGAGTTGTCTAAGCGATCTAATTGCTCTGTCCACCAAGGTACAAAGGTAGGTTCGGTTGAAAAACATGACCAATATATCTTAATTCCCCAGAGAGTGAGCCAGCAAGTCAGCGATACTCTCCCCAAGCAGAGTTAGTCCACTATCAACCTCAAGGAAGTTGGATTATCCCCCGCGGATCTCAACATTCCCCAGCGGAGTAAACAAATGTTCCTAAGCAAGCATCCCCGGCAGTCTTAATATAAAATTGTTCCCCGGCGGAATACCAGACACCCCAGTGGAGCCACTTCCCCGGTACAGTCCAAAAGTTTCCTTAGGAGAGTGGAATCCATATCCCCAGCAGGCCTTGAAGCTTATCCCTAGTAGATTCTGGAAGCTTGTCACTCGCATAGTACGAACGCTCTCCCCCGGCTTTGTTCAGAGGTTACTCCCCACCAGAGCTTATAATTGGGTTATCCTCAGCTAATTACCACGGAAAGATCGTCCTCGGCAAAGTTCTTCTTATTCCCCAGCGGAGTTCATCAAAACTTCCAACAGAGCACAATAACGGTATCCCCGGCAGAGTTATCCTCATCAACCTCAGCAAAGTACCTCTGTTTCCCCACAGAGTAATCTATTCGCCAAGTTTATTCCCCAACGGAGTTATCTTCTCCGACCGGTATTCTTGCAATCATCATCCCCAACGGAAACAAAGAATCTCACTCTTCAACATCAGCCCAGGATTTGACTTCCCAGCATCCGTCAAGGATCTATTTTCCTAGACGCAGATACATTCATAAACATCACATTGTTATACATCATGATACATGCATATACGCATCATATCATACAATCTCATGTGTTGAAAAATATTATTGTTTGATCCATATCATGCATTGCATATGACTGACCTTTACCTTTCAGGAAGGATACAGTTAAAAGATCAGCTATGTAGACGAATACAGTCAAAAGAGACCAACCCAGTCAAAGAATACAAATCAAGTTAAATCAATGCCTAAAGATTTCTCTGATCCAACTCGTCGTTATAGACACTCGTCGCTATAGACACTCGTCGCTATAGACACTCGTCGTTATAGACACTCGTCGTTATAGACACTCGTCGTTATAGACACTCGTCGTTATAGACACTCGTCGTTATAGACACTCATCGTTATAGACACTCGTCGCTATAGACACTCGTCGCTATAGACACTCGTCGCTATAGACACTCGTCGCTATAGACACTCGTCGTTATAGACACTCATCGTTATAGACACTCGTCTTTATAGACACTCGTCGTTATAGACACTCGTCGTTATAGACACTCGTCGTTATAGACACTCGTCGTTATAGACACTCGTCATTATAGACACTCGTCGTTATAGACACTCGTCGTTATAGACACTCGTCGTTATAGACACTCGTCGTTATAGACACTCGTCGTTATAGACACTCGTCATTATAGACACTCGTCGTTATAGACACTCGTCGTTATAGACACTCGTCGTTGAAGACCACTCGTCCATGGAAATAACCTGTCAGTAGAGACAACTCACCAACCTTTCTGAATTCCAGACTCAATTCCTGTATCTTGCCAGGGCACGTCTGAAGAGTTTGAGGATCCGATTCCTGTATCTTGCCAGGGTGTATCTGTTGACGACTAACATTACCAGACTCGATTCATGTATCTTACCAGGACACGTCTGAAGAGTTCGAAGATCCGATTCCTGTATCTCGCCAGGGTGTATCTGTTGACGACTAGCATTACCAGACTCGATTCCTGTATCTTGCCAGGGCACGTCTGAAGAGTTTAAAGATCCGATTCCTATATCTTGCCAGGGTGTATCTGTTGACGACTATATTCTCCGGACTCGATTCCTGTATCCTGCCAGGGCACGTCTGAAGAGTTTAAATATTCGATTTCTGTATCCAGCCAGGGCACATCTACGTAAAGAGTTTGAAGATCAACTCCTGTAACAGGCCAGGTAATTATTTTTCTTTCTCAGGTACGCAAGTTCTCGCTAAGGAATCTCTTACGCGATCGACACCTAGGTGGAGTCTATAAGCCCATTCCCGACAAGGTACTATCATACTTCCAGGTGGCATCTATAAGCCCATCTCCACATACCTACAGTCTCCAAATGGCATCTGTAAGCCCATTCCCCGCATCACACTGCTGACATTCTACTATGTGAGTGCAAATTTCTGGGCACTCTAGTGTTCAATCATCTTCCACCTTCAGATTACGAAAGGCACGCCAGCCAATCTACATCCTCAGGTCTAAGAAGATTGAACAGGGGCAACTGTTGTACCCCAAAATTTGCCCTCCCATATTCCTCAAGATTTCTCAAAGGTTGCACAGTCAAATCACCTCCTAAGGCAGTCAAGTCAAAATTAGGGTTTTGTGTTGAATCAAGGTCTTTACATCCAAATGACCTCAAGTGCTCCTTAATGTCCTAACTTATGCTCAAATTCAGGTTCGGCTCAAGAGTCAATTCTTTAAAGAAGGTATCCGACTGTGTGAGTTTTCTCGAAGAAATATGGTAAAAAAGTGTGCTGAAAGTGCAGTTTTTATGCGCTAAAAAATTCATAACTTGAAGATCGTGGCTTGTTTTAAACCCGTTCTGGTGGCCAAAATTCCGTCTTGACATTATCTATGTTTTCATCTCTCACAGCTGGAAGCCAATTTCGATCAGAAGGTCTTCAAAAATGTAGATTTATCAAGTATTTTCATACAGAAATTTTGTGACAGAAGTTTATTTGCGTCATGTTCAGAAAATCATAACTTGGTCGATTTTCATCGTATCAAGCTGGTTCCGGCGCCAAAATTTCACAAATTGAGTTGGCTACATTTTCACAGAAGGTATTAAGTTCAAACGGTATTCAAAAGGCCTTCGTTTTTTGCTCAGAGTGCGTGACACGCTGAAAATCCTGAATGCTGAATAATATTTCATCTGGGCCGAAACTTCGGAAATTCATAACTCGGTCAATTTTTATCGGATTGGGCTCATATTTTTACACAAGGTCCCTGACTCATAGATCTACAACTTTGCTTCAAAAGTCGAGACCGGATTATGCTCCGATCAATACCAGTTTTTTATTGAAGAACGTGTCAGAGTCGACACTGGAGTCCAAAATAAGTTTGTCTGAGCTGAAACTTCAAAAATTCATAACTAATTCACCGTTTATCCGATTGAGCCGATTTTCGGACAGGAGTTAGTTCTCGATGTCGGCTACATTTTGTTTTCACATTTCAACTTCAAATTGCACTTAAGTCCCTGCGATTTAGCCTGGAAAGTGACGAACTCAAGTGAACATTGGAGGCCCAATTGCACATTCAAAGCCCATTTTCTTTACCCTAATTTCCATTATATAATCACCTTCTTTTCACACAAACCAGGGAGGAGAAAAAAGGGAGAAAAAACCTTGCCACAACACTGTTAGAATATCAAATTCTTTCAAGAACCCTAAAACCTTGAAATCCTTATTACAAATCCCTCTCTCACTACAAACAAGCCATCACAGTTACAAACCAACTTCTTCAGTAAGGATAAGGCTGGCTTGATCTCCATGATCCAAAGGGCATAAAAGCATTCAGGTCACTAATATTCAGGTCACTAATTTTCCAGTAAGGGTAAGATTGATTTGATCTCCATGATCAAAAGGGTATAATCATTCATACATGTCATATTGTGCCTAAACATTAAATTTCTTCATATATTGGTTTTATTTGCATTTTATGATTTTATTTAATGTGTTCATGAGATTCAACACTGCAGATTTTAGACAGGATCCCATGCAGGTTCATTAAGGAACGTTAAAGCCAAAAGTCAAATGGCCAAAAGCCAAAATCCAAAAGCCAAAAGCCAAATGGCCAAAAGAACAACTTATGCATGACACCAATACATGGCGAGACAGACATCCTGAGAAGATTAAGGAACGTTGAGGCCAGAACACAAATGGCCATGAAACCCAATCCAATGGCCAAAGAATGCAGACCGTTCAAAAAAACCTCCCCTTGGGCCTGAAACCCCCCTTGGTTTGCATCCTTTTTAATTTTATTTTCTTTTCTTTTCTAATTCTTTTTTAATTGTTTTAATTGTTTTTTTTACCATAAAATAATTTTCTATAATAAAAACAGAAAAATCAAAAATACAAATATCTTTAATTATTATTAATTTCATCACTAACCTATTTTTTGTAAATAAACTCTAACAATTAACTTAGTTTAATTTAGGTTTTTAAACTTTAATCTTTTTCTTAATAAGTAAAAAGTATCTAGAATTAGGTTTTTTTGACATTTTCATCTTTTTCTTAAATAAATTATTAATCATCATTATTTATCATTATTATTAATTATCATTAATTTTGTAAATAAACATGTAAATAAATTAATTAACTAGTAAATTAGGTTAACTTTAATATTTTCATTCATAATTAAAATAATCTAGATTTAGGGTTTCCTTTTAATTCTTTTTCTTTATTTTTCATAAATACAAAAAACACTAAAACACTTTCTTTTCTTTAATTAAATAATTAATTGGACTTTAATTTAATTTAATTTCATGCAAATGGTCAAAACCCTCGGACGTCCTAATTTTAATTCTTTTCACGCATTATTTCTTTCGATCATTATGTAACTGTTTCTCAGATGTAATAGTAATTAGGTTTATCTTTCCGTCTTTACTTTCCGCATCTTTATCAAAAAACGGGTCTTTGTATTTTGGCGATGTATAGACCCGCGCCTTGTAATAGCGTAGGATTTTACTTTCCGCATTTAAATTTCCGCACTTTTAAATTATAATTGCATGAAAGAATGTATGGCCTAAATTAAAAAAAAGCGTAGATCACCATGATACATGTACAAGATAAAACATAACTGAAATAACACACAGATTCACACACCACTCTTAGGGTACGCCTCACTGTTGTCTTGCCCTCGAAACGTGGTCGTCGAGTATAGGACGTTTTAGTAAGTCCTTATGTCCATGACATGATCCAGTTGCCTCGAAACGGTTGCCTCGGAATTAAAAAGGATCAATGGCATAAGGGTAGCTTCTAAGGTGTCCTACTGTTGCTCTGGTGACCACACTGTCCCTACAAACGAATTGACCCGAACACCTCCAACGGTGGTGCTACCTACCTCTCAATGGTGGGATGGCACTACCTTAAGGACATTTACACAGCCTAATTCCTTAGGGTAGGTAGATGACTCGTAGATACTTGCTCTAAAAAACAAATTAAAAACTCTTTTCACACCGACACTTTCAAAAAGCTTTCAAAACAATTTTTCAAACACTCTTAAGGACTGATACAAGAGTCGATCTGAAATCTTTAAACGAAACTTTTTTTCAAACTCACTCACATTTAAAAAGCAAACACATTTTGAAAACACAATGAGCAAGTATCTAAGAGCCCATGGATAACCATGGATAGAAAGGGTTCTAACACCTTCCCTTTCTATAAATCTACCTCCCGAACCCGAGAAACTATCTCATAAGGAATTTTGCTGTGCTTTTGTCCTGTCCATGTTGGAGAAAATAAAAGACGGTGGCAACTCTTGCTTCCGCGACATTTCGCGAACCAGCTTTAAACAGTCAGTTCTATTTCCACCGATCACACATATAATAAATAAAGTGCAGAATGCCTGCCACAGGTCTTTAAACAGCGACTTCGAGCGCACGCTCTTTATTTCCTATTTCTCATGATATCTAGAATGCGATAAAATGCGGAAATATAACTTGGAAGCAGTATAATACCAAATGAACAACAATGTCTGTTGTGATACGGTGGGAGAACTGACTGTTATACTGGTTTGCATTTTGTATTCGCAAATGTTGCGGTAAGCAAGAGTCGCCACCGACTTTTATTTCATCCAACAAAGGAAAAGGAAAAAGAACAGAAAAAACCTTTTTCGAGATGTTTCTGAGTACGGAGGGTAGATTATAGAAAGGGAAAGTGCTAGCGCCCTTTCTATCCGTGGTTATCCACGGGCTCTTAGGTACTTGCTCATTCTTAAAATTGCTTGTGTGTGCTTGTTTTGAAAAAGTTGTGTTTACTTCGTGATAATCCTTGTATCTGTCCTCAAGAGTGTGACGAAGTTGTTTTGGAAAACTGTTTTGAAAAAGTGTTTGGTGTGAAAGAGTTTTTTGTTTTGAGCAAGTACTTAATAGTTTTTTACCTACTCGAAAAAGTATGTTCATTTTCGTTTCCTTTAGACAGTACTATCCTACTATTAAGGACTAGATAACCCTATCTTTGGATTTTTAAGGGACATTCGAAAGGGACGAAATGGTCATTGAAGGCAACAAGTAAGGATACCTTAGCATTTTGAAGGGACTATCGTCATAAGATCATTTCTCGTAGGCATCTCGAGGGACAACTAGGGACTATGATCTTTACGATGAATTTGAATTATGGGTCATTGATAAGGTATCCCTACGTTCGAGGGACACGACCATTATTTCCGAGGCAACCAAGTGAGGCAAAACCCTAGGAGTGAGCATGTGCAAGTGTTCTTTTTTCAGTTAATTATCTTTGCACAATTAGGGTTATCTATCAATTTAATTCTTGGTTTATCTTTCGCATACAATCCTAATGTCCATACATCTAGCAGTTTAATAGTTGCAGAAATTAAAAGCGGAAAAAAAAATCTACGCTATTACAAGGCTTTTGGACAGATACACAAATATTTTGACTGAAAAATAAAGATACGGAAATTCAAAATCCTAATTAATCTATTACAAACTCAAAGCAGATACAATAATTTGAATTAAAAGGAAGTAAAGGCGCGCGCGACGAATTAAATACTAGAATGAAGTCTAAGTTTGGAAAAAAAACTAATTTGCGAATAAAGAAAAGATATTTTTGGATTTTTATGGAAAATAATTAACTTTGCAAATTAACCTAATTTCTATTAAATTCTAATTATGGTGAAAAAAATCAAGTTAACCTAATTTCTATTAAATTTTAATTACAAAAAAAAATTTAAGTTAACCTAATTAAACTAATTAATTAATGCCAATAAATATTTTTATGAAAAAAACTAAACTTAATTTTTTTTGTAATTATCTGATTTTATGATTTAATTAAAAAAAACAGTGATTTTTTTGTAAAATAATTAAAACAAATGATTTTATAAAATAATTAAAACAAATAAAGAAATAAAAGAAATTAAAAGAGAATTGAAACTGGGCCTAGTTGATGAGCAATCTGGGGGGTATACTGCCAAATTTATGATAGGCCCAGGATGATGGCCCAGAGTCTAGCACATGATTCAGTGCATCCTTCTTCTTATGGTTCATAGTGGACCCTCAAGGTTGTGACGTGAGATCTACATGATGATGGATCCCAAGGATGAGATCTGGGGCGTATGGTGGACACTAGACAGTGAGGCACGCTGGATCTGGAAAGTAAATTCAAGAAAAATGCAAAAGCAACACGCCTGGGATCGAACCCATGAAGTTTGCTTCAAACCCTCCGCCCTTAACCATATGTGTTGGCTGCTCAATTGTTAATATAATCAAATAAAAATAATATAAGCAAAATAAACATGTGATATCTAGAAAACGCGCCAAGATTCAAATTTCCCAACGGGAGCTTTCCACCTAGCCTTCTTCTTCCTCAGGACTGTCGTCTTAGATGCTGGAATTTTACCTACGGTTCGACACCTGTAACTAGAACCTGTTCATCTCAAAAAACCTAAACAAACAAGATAAATAAAATCCAAGTATGCCAATCAACAAGGCTTGATCTTGTGAGCATGATGGTGCCCATGTTTGGCCCTAATTTTACCTGTATAATAAAACCCTAAAATTCAACCTTAAACCCTAATAATGGCAATTGTCCCTCTGTGCATCAAAACTTACAATTAATCATGCCAACACGTTCCAAATGATAACACAAACATGAATGTATGCTTAAAAAACATTAACCATGCGCAAATAATCAAAACCAAAATCAAGAAATATGGCAAACCGTGAGAGATGTGGAGGCTGGTTCTGGGCGTCTTAATGCGTGCAAATGATTGGAACAGCTTCTGAAGGTGTCCAGGAACATATTGCAAGCCTTAAATCTCCTTGAGGATGGCTATAGTACGGAATCCGATTTAAGATTTTTTTGACAAAAATTGCAACTTCTCCTTGCCGTTTCACACGATCAACCCTTCTGCTTGTGCCTTGGAATTGTTGTGTATATGTACTAGACTGTATTAGGTTAACAAAAAACATGCATATCTTTGCCAATTATCAAGATTTGATTTGATTCCATCCTTGCATTATTTCTTTCTATATCAAGCCAAATCATACCATTTTTATCCAATCAACCTTGGCACGATTTGATTTGGTTTGGCAGCATATTTGCATTGTAATTCCATTCAAAATCAGATCAAAAACAAATCTTCCATATTTTATATCATTTATTTGATTTAATTTGACTTTTAAATGATTAAAATCAAAATAAATTAAATAAATAAAGTCAATAATAAGTGGTAGAGTGTTTGGGTCGTAGACATTGCTATAGGTAAGATGCAAGCATAAAAAGTTAGGCCTATTTGACAAAAAGTGTCATTTTGGGCATTGTTGACTTTTGACAATTTTCTAAAAATGGCCAACTTTGACAATGCATATCTCCTTCAATTTTGACCCTAAGAGGATTTTCTTGGACTTTTTAGAAATCTTAGGATGTCCTCTAAGTAACCTATTTGTTTTCATCTCAATTGGATTTTCCATGTTCATGTAAGAAGCTTTGACCCAAAAGGTGTTTTTGTTGACTTTTTGGAATGACCTATAATGTCTGAATTCATATATTTCCATGAGTGCATTTTTTGAGCTTGAGGGATGAAGATAAGTTTTAGGGAATTTTATTCTCTTAAAAATGAGCCTTGGATGGGAAATTTCTGATAAAGTATAAGAAAGTTATGCCTGGTCAAAGTTTGGTTGACTTTTCTTGAGAAACCCTAATTTAGCAACTTTGAGTTTTGATGGATTAGGAGCATTTCTGGGGGAATCATGATCAACCCTTGATCAAATTATGGATATCACTTAAAAATGTTGATGTTGACCAAAATTTTTGAAGTTTGACTGTATGTGAGTCACAGTTGACTTTTGACCTAATACAGTTGATTTTCAAGCATCTGAGCAAACTTCTTGTGCAAGGCATGAATCTTGATATGGATGGTCCTGAGAACATATTAGGACTATGGAGTACATATGAGGCCTTTGGAGCTCACCCATCTTGATGAAAATGGAAACCCTAGTTGGAGGTTCATTGCTTTAGGAGATAGTTTGTCTAGTCAACTCTTGGGCATCCTTGAGCAAGTTGAGGATCTTAATGAACATATGTTGAGTAAAATGGGAGGGAAAATTTTGGGGTACAACATCTGTAAAAAGCACAACCAAAGCAAAGAAAACCGGAATACTTCGCGCGAGCTGGCACCAAGCGAACAAAGAAAAGAGTCAGAAATCCAATGCTTAGAATAAGCGTTGAAGCATCATCGATTGTGAAAATAAATCATAATCAGAAATTTAAGCATGTTCGTATATCATACACTGAACCTGCATAAGACTTAAATCTCGACAAGCAAAAGTGAATCACAAAATATCGACAACAAAATGATTACCGAACATAAACCATAATAGAAAGTTCTAACCAAAATTCTAAAAAAAGAAAATTTCGAATAATTCTATTATATTCTTAAGAAATAATTAACAATTTTTATTGTTTTATTATTCTTATTTTTTCTGATTTCTAATAAAAAACATTACCTAACAATTATATACAAAAAAACTAAAGAAAAAAAAACATCTCTACACAGGGGTGTAAATTGGATTCAGGGAGTATTGTCTAGCAAGGGCGATCTGGGCGCTAAGCCCACTGAACCAAGTCCACAATACTTTTTTTTGCATCACAAGGCGTGCCAAAAAAAGCTACTCAGGCCCAAAGGGTTTAGAATCCGACCTGGTTTGATTACCTTTGTCCATTACCCAACTTCAGTTGAATGGGGTTATTGTAACACTTCTAGCCTTACAACCAATGTGAACATCTTATTCTTCAATCAAATCGCGGAAGTGCACAACAAACCATTACCTTCATTTTTCCGATCAATCTTATATCCCTTCTCTCCCCCTATCAATAGTGATCACCTCCGTCTTGAATACCTCGGCCCATTCTCCTTCAATTCGTCTCGATTTCAATTTGCTTTTCTCTTCTCCCTTCCGTGTTCCTTATTCACCGCCGCTGATCAACTATTCTCCGCCATCCTCTGTAACGATGCCATGACTCCACCTCACATATTATTCGAACAACTCCATTCAACATATCCTCGATTCATCCTCTTCATATCACTTTAACTTGCTTTTGTTTCCAACTCGATGCACCTAAATCGTCTTTCATCTTGCTCGCGGATTCAAGTATCATCGACATGAACGAACACGTATGAACCAAAAGGTGCAAAAGGATAATGCTGGAAGGAGAGACGATTACATACTAGAGAGAGTCTGGTGTTCCTTCAGATTAGAGAGGAAGGTAGGAAAACCCAAAGTTAAGAAGCGTTTCACTTTCACTTCTTCTTCATCATATTCTGCGATTCTGTTTCTTGCGTTTTCTTTCATTATAATGATGCCTAGTGTTATTGACGTTGTTACCCTATATTGAAGATGCTGGAGATTGATGACGATGATGATGGAGTATCAAGGGAGGTGTAGATGATGTTTCAGAGAAGAGTCAATAGATGATTGAAGGCTGAAGATGAAGATGGATCCGAGGGAGAGAGGCTGCAGAGAGGATTGAAGATGAAGAGAGTCAAGGTTGAAGATCAGATATTGAATGAAGGTTCAAGATCGAAAGAATATGCAGAGTCCATTCAAGAGTGGAAGGGCGAATGAAGGTTGAAGATGAAGAAGATCAGAGTTTTTGCAGTGGTGAAGTGTTATTGAGTTAAGGATGATGAAGAATGAAGAGAAAATTCCAGGAAAATTGTCAATAAACGATGGTGGAAGGAAGAGGAAGAGAGAAGGTAAAGAAGTCCATTCCTGATATTTATCAATTTTTTCTGTTATGAATCAATCTCCTCCTCTTTTCTGTTGAATTCTGTTGTTATTTCAAAAAGTTTGTTAGAGATTCAGTTAGGCAGTTCCAAGTCAGTTTTGACAGTTAGTTGTAACTTCTAACTGAAATGGTTGTACAATTTTCCTCATCTTTTTCTGTGTTGACTTAGGCAAACGACTCACATTCATTCCTTTCCAGACTCGTACTCCCTCTCATTCTGCATCCTCATTTTCTTTGAATTTCCGTGTGCTCTGAGTTTGTTGTTTTTGCAGATGAAGAATGAACGATGATGATGATGATGATGCAGAAGATGTAGTGATGATGTGCGTGAGGTTAGAATTGCAGATTCAAAATGAGGGTCAAAGCTGGTTACAGAAGTTTTAATGCGGTTTCGCCTTCCTACGGTTCAGAGAATGGTGATAGAGGATGAAGATGGAGGTGAGAAAAGTAGCCTCGAAGAGAATCTCCCTCCAGTAAAACTTTTCTTATTTTTTTTCATGAATCCCCCCCCCCCCCAGAATTCTGTTATAAATCTGTTATATGGGTTCAATGAGAAAACCCATAGTTGTTAGATCTTTTTAGAGTTTGTTATGTAGGTTTTTATGACAGTTAGAGGTTTTGATAAGTAGTTGCAATAAATTTCTGTTATGACAATTATCAAATTTTCAGTTAGCTGGCAATTCGATTATGACAATTATCCCTTCGGTTGAAAAATCAGTTGAACATTGTGATCGGTGGATTTAGAACTGACTGTTTAACGCTGGTTCGCGAAATGTCGCGGAAGCAAGAGTCGCCACCGTCTTTTATTTTCTCCAACATGGACAGGACAAAAGCACAGCAAAATTCCTTATGAGATTATCTCTCGGTTCGGGAGGTAGATTTATATAAAGGGAAGGTGTTAGCACCCTTTCTATCCATGGTTATCCATGGGCTCTTAGATACTTGCTCATTGTGTTTTCAAAAGTGTTTGCTTTTCAAAGTGTGAGTGGGTTTGAAAAAGTTTCGTTTAAAGATTTCAGAATGACTCTTGTATTAGTCCTCAAGAGTGTTTGAAAAATTGTTTTGAAAGCTTTTTGAAAGTGTCGGTGTGAAAAGAGTTTTGATTTGTTTTTGAAGAGAGCAAGTATCTACGAGTAATCTACCTACCCTAAGGAATTAGGCTGTGTAAATGTCCTTAAGGTAGTGCCATCCCACCATTGAGAGATAGGTAGCACCACCGTTGGAGGTGTTCGGGTCAATTCGAGTTTAGGGACAGTGTGGTCACCGAAGCAACAGTTAGGACACCTTAGAAGCTACCCTTACGTCCTTGATCCTTTTTTTATTTGAGGCAACCGTTTCGAGGCAACTATTCCGAGGCAACTTGTTTCGAGGCAACCGGATCATGGACATAAGGACTTACTAAGATGTCCTGTACTTGACGACCACGTTTCGAAGGCAACAGGTGAGGCGTACCCTAAGAGTGGTGTGTGAATTTGTGTGTTGTTTTCATGTTAAGTTAATCTTTGATCAGGGCATTGTGAGCTACGCTTGTTTTTAATTAGCCATACATTCTTTCATGCAATTAGAATTTAAAAGTGCGGAAATTTAAATGCGAAAAGATAAATCCTACGCTATTACAAGGCGCGGGTCTATACATCGCCAAATTACAAAGATCTGTTTGGTAAAAATGCGGAAAGTAAATAGACCTAATTACTATTACAATCCTTGGGCAGTTACATAATATTTGAAAAGAAAAAAAGAATAACGTGCGAAAGAATAAAAGTTAGGACATCCGAGGGTTTTGACCCTTTTGAAATTAAATTGAAATTAAAGTCTAATTAATTATTTAATTAAAAAAGAAATTGTTTTTTAGGTTTTTGTATTTATGAAAATAAAGAAAATTAAAATTGAAAAGAAACCCTAATTCTAAGTTATTTTAATTATTAATGAAAAATATTAAAGTTGACCTAATTTATGCTAATTAATTACATATTTATTTACAAAAATAATAATTAATAGGAATAATAAATAATGAGAAAAATGATTTAATTAATAAAAATAATAAAATGTCAAAACCTAATTCTATGTATTTTATTTAAGAAAAGTGTCAAAATTAAAACCTAAATTAATCTAATTAATTGTTAGAGTTTATTTACAAAAAATATTTTAATGGTGAATTTAATATTAATAAAAAAATAAACATTTTTTAGTTTCTGATTTATTATTGTGAAAATTATTTTATGGTAAAAAAGAAATAATTAAAACATTTAAAAAGAATTAGAAAAGAAAATCAAATAAAAATTAAAAATGATGCAAACCATGGGGATATCAGGCCCCAAAGGGAGGTGAATTGAAGCCTTCTGGCCCATGAAACAAAGGCCTTGTTTGACCTTTTGCGCCTGCGTGTGGGATGGTTGACTGAGTATACCATGGACCTCATCTTGCAGCCTTCAGATTGGACCTTGAAGCCACTTGTCAGGCCTTAGCATGTGCGTGTATGGTGAACCACTGAGTGAGCGCTACACTTGAACACGTTAGGATAAAAATTATTAAACATATGGGGGACCTGGGAATCGAACCCAGGTCCCAGCACTCACCAAGCGTACACCCAACCACTGAACCATTCAAGCGCTTTTGTAAATATAATAACAAATAAAAATAATGTATGAAAAGTGACCACTACGCTGGAAAACGCGCGCAAATTCAAACCTCCCAACCACACAGAGCCACGTATGCTTCTTCTTCGTTTTTGTACCTGCAACATAAACAAATAGCGGGGGTTTTAAACCCCCACTAAATAGAACAGTGGAAAATAGCGAACACGCGTACATGTAACATAAATTAAGCGCGAGGAGATGGTTTGCTTCGTCTTGATGTCACGAATTCATCCATACAGGTTTTAAGGGCCAATTTTACCATATAGGGAAAGCCCTAATTTTCAAGTCCTGGAACCCTAGATATCCTTCAATGGTAGATTTCAGTTTAGGAGGAGTTAGGTCAATTAACCTATGCCAATCGCTTCAGGAGGTACCTATTAGTGTAAATCACACAAGAAAACCAATTAAAAGCACATGAATCATGCTATGCGAATTTGAAAAACAAGACAAACCGTATGATCTGTATTCTTCAATTCTTTGTGCGTTTGGAATGATTCTTGATGCTACTAGACTCCTGGAAGGTCTAGCAATATGTTAGAATTCTTTTTAGGCTTTGAAACATCCTCTCCCTATGAAATCAGTTTCAAGCTTTTTATGATAAAATTGCAAATTGGTTATGCAGCTTCTGAGCAGTTTTTCGTGTGTATCTCAATTAGGTTTCACTATGCCTTTATATGTGAAGCTTTCTAGGTCAAAACAAAGCCCAAAAGTCCATTGAATTAATGTTTTGAATCTTTGATTTTTTCATATCTTTTTCAATCTTTTTTTCATGGAAATCTTGCCAAATAGGGATGATCTTGTCCCCTTGAGATGATGCACGAAATCTTTTGCATATAAGGAACATATTTGCTGCACAAAAAAGATTTAAAACCATTATTTGATATTTTTCTCATAATTAAATCTAATTAAATGAATTAATAAGAATAAGAATCCAATTAATTAATTAAAAATAAGAAAATAAATCATTTTTAGCTCAATGGGTCGTGCATAGCCTTTGGGTAATGATTCATGAAAGAAATTGAGGCCCATTAGCAATTTTGAAGGGTTTTAGGCAAAGTTGACTTTTCAAAATTCCCAAAAATTTCCCAACTTCTCCAATGCATATCTTGCTCAATTTTGAAGCTATGATCATGTTCTTGGACATTTTGGAAAGGTCTTGACGTCCTCTAACCAATGCCTTTGGTCCCATGTCATTTTGATTTACCAATCTCAAGTTATGGTCTTTGACTTAAAGTGCCTTTTTGTTGACTTTTGAAAATGACCTATAATGTTGAAATTGATAACTTTTTGTGAGAGCATTTATTGGACTTGGAGTGTGAAGATGAGTTGTAGGAAATGTCATTCTCTTCAAAATGAGCTTTGGATGGGATTTTTCTGATAAACAATGAAGAAGTTATGCCCTGGTCAATTTGCAGTTGACTTTTCAACTGTCCAAAAATAGAAACTTTTGCATCTTGAGACTTTTTGAGCCATGCCTTGAGGAATCATGATCAAGAATTGATCAAATGATGTTTGTGGCTTCAAAATAAGATGTTGACCAAATTTTTTGACTTTTGACTGTCAAATAACCATTTTGCCCCTACAGTTGACTGTGAAGCAATTAGGGTTTTTGACTGTCCAATCTGGTGCTGTGAGTCTTAAAACTTGACATATGGATGCTTGACAATGTATATGGGCATGTGGGACTTGATTGGACCCTTGAAAACCTCAATTTCTCTGCAAGAACCAAAACCCTAATTTTGATTGTGTTAGGAGGCAATTGGACTGTGCAACCTTTGAGAGATTTTAAACCATTTGGAGATTGACCCTGAAAAATATTGAAGAATATAGGAGGGAAAATTTTGGGGTACAACAGTTGCCCCTGTTCAATCTTCTTAGACCTGAGGATGTAGATTGGCTGGCGTGCCTTTCGTAATCCGAAGGTGGAAGATGATTGAACACTAGAGTGCCCAGAAATTTGCACTCACATCGTAGAATGTCAGCAGTATGATGCAGGGAATGGGCTTACAGATGCCATTTGGAGAGATGATGGATAGGAGGATGGGCTTATAGACGCCATCTGGAGACTGTTGGTATGGGGATGGGCTTATAGATGCCATCTGGGTGTCGATCGCGTAAGAGATTCCTTAGCGAGAACTTGCGTACCTGAAAAAGAAAGATAGTTACCTGGCCTGTTACAGGAGTTGATCTTCAAACTCTTTATGTAGATGTGCCCTGGCTGGATACAGGAATCGAATCTTCAAACTCTTCAGACGTGCCCTGGAAAGATACAGGAATCGAGTCCGGAGAATATAGTCGTCAACAAATACACCCTGGCAAGATACAGGAATCGGATCTTCGAACTCTTCAGACGTGCCCTGGCAGGATACAGGAATCGAGTCTGGAATTAGTCGTCAACAGATACACCCTGGCAAGATACAGGAATCAAATCTTCGAACTCTTCAGACGTGCCCTGGCAGGATACAGGAATCGAGTCTGGAATTAGTCGTCAACAGATACACCCTGGCAAGATACAGGAATCGGATCTTCGAACTCTTTAGACGTGCCCTGGCAAGATACAGGAATCGAGTCTGGAATTAGTCGTCAACAGATACACCCTGGCAGGATAAAGGAATCGGATCTTCGAACTCTTCAGACGTGCCCTGGCAAGATACAGGAATCGAGTCTGGTATAGTCGTCAACAGATACACCCTGGCAAGATACAGGAATCGGATCTTCGAACTCTTCAGACGTGCCCTGGCAAGATACAGGAATCGAGTCTAGAATTATAGTCGTCAACAGATACACCCTGGCAAGATACAGGAATCGAATCTTCGAACTCTTCAGACGTGCCCTGGCAAGATACAGGAATCGAGTCTGGAATTATAGTCGTCAACAGATACACCCTGGCAAGATACAGGAATCTGATCTGGAGTCACGACTATTGATAGTAATTATCTTCGTATTGACCTTTGTCCTGAAAAGACAAAACGTTAGTTGTATGCGATGTCATGATGTATGACATGCGTGATGTTCTTAGAATAAATGAGATTGTATGTTCATGATGCGTGTGTGCATGCTATAATGTATGAAGATGTGATGTTTATGAAATGTGTTTTTTTCTAGGAAAATGAATCCTTGACGAATGCCAGGAAGTTGAATCCTGGGCTGATGTTGGAAGAGGAGAATTCTTTGTTTCCACTGGGGATGATTGTTGCAAGAATACCGGTAGGAGAAGATGACTCCGTTGGGGAATAAACTTGGCAAATAGATTACTGTGGGGAGTGAACTCTGTGGGGAAAGAGAGGTACTTTGCTGAGGTTGACGATAACTCCGCTGGGGGATACCGTTGATTTGCTCTGTTGGAAGTTTCGATGAACTCCGCTGGGGAAAAGAAGGCTTCGTCGGGGACGATCTTTCCGTGGCAATTGGCTGAGGATAACCCAGTTATATCCTGGTGGGGAAATAACCTTCTGAATAAAGCTGGGGGAGCGCTCGTACTATGCGGGTGACAAGCTTCCAGAATCTACTGGGGATAAGCTTCCTGCTGGGGAGATGGATTCCACTTTCCTGGGGAAACTTTTCAGATTGGACTGAGGAATGGCTCCATTGGGTGTTCGGTATACCTCCGGGGAACAATCTTAGATCAAGACTGCCGGGGATGCTTGTTAAGAATGTTTATATACTCTGCTGAGGAATGTTGAGATCTGCTGGGGATACCCAATTTCCTCGAGGCTGACAGTGGAATAACTCTGCTTGGGGAGAGTATCGTTGACTTGCTGGCTCACTCTCTGGGGAATTAAGATATCTTGGTTACGCTCTTCAGCTGAACTTACCTTGGTACCTTGGTGGACAGAGCAATTAGATCGCTTAGACAACTCATTATTGCCCCTGTTTCTAATGTTACCTGTAATTAATCCTTTGTTTCGCATGCAAATATTTATGAGTTAGCAATTATTGTCAAATGCATATATCAAAATTTGAACATTGGACGTTCTTCGCAAAACAAAACAGGAAAAGGAAAAACAATGGGCAATTGGTCTGAAAAGAGTGAATTTGTATTGATTTTTGAATTTGCCTGTAAATAGGCGTTTATGTACAAGAGGCTGACGTCCTAGTAAGAGAACGCCGCCGAACAACAGAGTTTATACAATTTGTACAAAGAAAACAAAACAGCTATGTGAAAAGAATAATCCCACTGGGTTCCAACTCTGCTATCGCCTTTATATCTTCGAGCGTCTCATCACTTGGCTGCTTAGTTGAAGATGAAGCTGATTGATCGATGCCGTATGAACTTGAGGTTGATACCGGATTCTGGATGCAAGGTGATTCAATGAGACATAGTATTACACTTTAATCCCTAACTTTTGCCTGGACTGCCCTTTCGGGTTTTCAGTCCTCCGGGATACCCATTTTTGCCCAAGCCGCCTTTTCAGGTTTTCGACTTGCCGGGTGTACAGATTTTTTTTATTTCATCCCTCATTTTGCCCGAACCCTTTTGGTTCGCCGGGAAGCCCTAATTTTTGCCTAGGTATGTCAACCTAGCGGGTCATTTATCATGCGTAGTATCTTTTTACTATGTCTGCATTGGCGGGGTGAGGAAGGTCGTCACCGTCCATGGTGGTTAGGATCATGGCTCCTCCTGAGAACATATGTTTAACCACAAATGGCCCTTCGTATGTGGGGGTCCTTTTGCCCCTGGGATCACTTTGAGGAAGAATGATGCGTTTGATTACCAGGTCCCCAACTTGATACTCTTGTGGTCTGACTTTCTTGTTAAATGCCCTGATCATCCATTTTTGGTACGTTTGACCATGGCAAATAGCAGTGAGTCTCTTTTCGTCAATTAGATTTAATTGATCAAGTCGTGTCTGGATCTAGTCATCTTCGCTCAGGTCTGCATCCTTCATTATCCGGAGAGAGGGTATCTGGACTTCAATCGGCAAGACTGCCTCCATGCCATAGACCAAGGAAAAGGGTGTTGCCCCGGTTGACGTTCTTGCTGAGGTACGGTACCCATGAAGAGCGAACGGTAACATCTCGTGCCAATCTTTATAGGTCACTGTCATCTTCTGCACAATTTTCTTGATATTCTTATTCACTGCTTCTACGGCCCCATTCATCTTCGGCCGGTAAGGAGAAGAGTTGTGGTGTTGTATCTTGAATTGCTCGCAGAGCTAAGTGATCATCTTGTTATTAAGATTGGTACCGTTGTCTGTAATGATCCTTTCCGAGACGCCGTATCGACAGATCAGGTTATGCCGAATGAACCGTGCCACAACGTTCTTGGTTACTGTAGCATAGGAAGTTGCTTCCACCCACTTTGTAAAGTAATCGATCGCTACCAGGATGAAGCGATGCCCGTTAGATGCCGTAGGTTTAATCTCGCCGATCATATCTATGCCCCACATTGCGAAAGGCCAAGGTGCTGTCAAGACATTCAGAGGAACTGGAGGAACGTGCACCTTATCTGCATATATCTGGCACTTATGACATGTCCGAGAATGTTGGTAACAGTCAGCTTCCATAGTGGACCAGAAATATCCTGCCCGAAGGATTTTCTTTGCCATGGTGTGTCCAATGGAATGTGTTCCGAAGGTACCTTCATGCAGCTCTGCCATGATTCTTTCTGCTTCAGTCTTATCCACACAACGCAGTAAGGTCGAATCATGGTTTCGCTTGTACAAAATGCCGTTGCTGAGGAAGAACTTTGCTGCGAACCTTCTCAGAAACTTTTTATCATTGATGGATGCACCTTCGGGGTATTCTTGAGCTTCTAAGTACCTCTTCACCTCATGATACCAGGGTTTTTCAGTTACCTCTTCAACTTCAAGATCACAACAATATGCCGGTTTGTCCAGTTTCCAGATAATGATCCAGGAAGCCTCATTATCCCATTTGACTTTGAACATAGAAGACATCGTAGCCAGCGCGTCTGCCATCTGATTCTCCTCTCTTGGGAAATGTTCAAAAGTTATCTTTGAAATGGGGGATCAATGTCAACACACACTCTTTGTAAGGAATAAGGTTCGGATGTTTCGTATCCCACTCTCCTTTGATCTGATTGATCACGAGAGCGGAATCTCCGAAGACACTCAGAAACTTGATCCTTAAGTCAATCGCAGCTTGAAGACCCATGATGCATGCCTCATACTCTGCCATGTTGTTGGTGCAGTTGAAACATAGTCGGGCAGTAAGTGGAGTATGAGTGCCTTGAGGGGATATGATCACAGCGCCGATACCGTTACCCAAAGCGTTGGAGGCTCCGTCAAAGTGCATAGACCATCGGGATCCTTCCTCAGGTCCTTCATCCGGTCCAGGTACTTCACAATTAGTCACTATCATGATGCTCTCGCCAGGAAACTCGAAGTTCATTGATTGGTAGTCATCTACTGCCTGGTGTGCCAAGTGGTCTGCCAATACACTTCCTTTGATAGCTTTCTGAGTCGTGTACTGGATGTCGTATTCCGTCAAGATCATTTGCCATCTTGCTATTCTCCCAGACAGAGCAGGATTTTCGAATATGTACTTTATTGGATCCATCTTTGAAATCAACAGAGTAGTGTGAGTCAGCATATACTGTCTCAGCCGGCGAGCAGCCCATACCAAAGCGCAACAAGTTTTCTCGAGCAGTGAGTATCGGGTCTCACAGTCGGTAAACTTTTTGCTAAGGTAATAAATGGCGTGCTCTTTTCGTCCAGACTCGTCATGCTGCCCCAGCACACACCCCATTGAGCTGTCAAGTACTGCCAAGTATAGTATTAGAGGTCTCCCTTCAACCGGTGGCATAAGAATGGGTGGTTCTTGGAGATACTCTTTGATTCTGTCAAATGCGACCTGACATTTATCATTCCAACGTACCACCTGATCTTTCTTCAGCAGCTTGAAGATTGGCTCACGGGTAGCAGTTAGGTGTGAGATGAATCGGGCAATGTAATTCAGACGTCCTAGAAAGCCTCTGACTTCTTTCTCTGTCTTGGGAACTGGCATCTCTTGTATGGCTTTAATCTTGGCAGGGTCCACTTGAATACCTTTGTCGCTCACGACGAAGCCTAGCAACTTTCCAGATCTTACCCCAAAGGTGCACTTGTTTGGGTTCAACCTCAGCTTGTACAACTTCAGACGGTCAAACAACTTCTGTAGATGGTCAAGGTGTTCCTCCTCAGTTTGAGACCTTGCAATCATATCATCGACGTACACTTCAATCTCATGATGGATCATGTCATGAAATAAAGCAACCATGGCTCGTTGGTAGGTTGCCCCAGCATTTTTCAATCCTAATGGCATGACCTTGTAGCAGAAAGTGCCCCACTGAGTAACAAAGGTAGTCTTTTCCATGTCTTCAGGAGCCATTTTGATCTGATTATAACCTGAAAAGCCGTCCATGAAGGAGAACACCTTGTGCTGAGCAGTATTGTCAACCAGAACGTCGATGTGAGGTAGAGGGAAATCATCCTTGGGGCTGGCCCTGTTCAAATCCCTGTAATCGACACACATTCTGACCTTACCATCTTTGTTTGGCACTGGAACCACGTTGGCAACCCACTGAGGGTAAGAAGTCACTGCTAGAAAACCGGCATCAAATTGCTTCATAACCTCAGCTTTGATCTTCTCGGACATCTCTGGACGTATACGGCGAACCTTTTGCTTTACCGGAGGGCAGTCTTCCTTGGTAGGCAGGTGATGGACCACAATGTCGGTATCCAACCCAGGCATGTCTTCATAAGACCAGGCGAAGATTTCCACATAATCATGCAACATCTGGATCAACCGTTGTTTCACACTGAGCTCTAGATTAGCACCAATCTTCACTTCCTTTCTATCTGTCTCAGTACCCAGATTTACCGTTTCCATTGGCTCTTCATGTGGCTGAATGGCCCTCTCTTCCTGGAGTAACAGTCTCGCAAGCTCACCAGGAACTTCGCAATCATCTTCACCTTCGTCTTCGGCTAAGTTGATCGGATTTTCGAAGTCATAACTGGCAATAGCAGAGTCGTTACCAGTGAGATCCAGAGTGGATTGAAACCTGTATGAGTGAGTGTGTGTAAATATAGCTGTTTTGCAATATATAAAGAAAGAAAGAAAGGGAGCACAAGATTTGAGATGCGAAAAACGTCCAATGTCTTTATTCATGATATATGGAAATGACAAGTAATATGCCCCTCACAAATGAAGCCAACGGTGCCCCGGGTAAGACACTGGGCCATAAAGTTTCAATTTATTGTCTATTACAAATTAAAACAAAGGAATTCATTATTGCGTAACAAAAGTAACAGGTATGTGGTCTTTTGCAGTCCAATTATTCAGTCCACCGTCGGTCGTCGGGCAGATCCAGCTGTTGAATTCAGACTCATCCACTTCGTCACCATCCCTGATAGCATTCACCCCATGGTCAAGTAGGGGAGCTGTCACCACATTAGGCTTCTCAGGCGCCTCGAACTGAACCTCCTTGGCATCGATAAGGTCCTGAACCTTATTTCTTAGGGCCCAGCAGTCATCAGTAGAATGCCCAGGGCTATCAGAGTGATAAGCACAGCGGGCATTGGGATTATACTTCGGAGAGGTTGTATTCACCACCTTCAGAGCTTCTCTGACGGTTACCAAGTTGGTCGATAGCAGTTGCGGCAAGATCTGCGACAAGGTCATACTAAGGCGAGTATATTCACTTCTGGGTCTCTCACCCCTTGGTTGGTTAGGTTGCCGAGGGGCGGCAGCAGGCTTTGCAATTACCACCGTGTTTACAGCTTGGCGGCGTTCCGGTTTGTTCTGCCTTCTAGGCCCATACACAGCACTGGCTTCCTTTTTGAAAGGCTTCTTCTCAGAACTTGAGGACGCACCTTTCTGAATTTTCCCTGATTTCATGCCAGCTTCTATTCTCTCCCCAGTCAGAATGAGATCTGTGAACCCTGCAGACGAATTTCCAATGAGATGATTGAAGAATGGCCTGGATAGGGTCCCTAAGAACATGTCCACAAGTTCACGGTCGGTTAATGGTGGCTGCACCCTGCCAGCCAGGTCCCTCCACTTCTGCGCATACTCTTTAAAACCTTCTCCCGATCCTAGCGACATACCCTGGAGTTGGGTACGTGTAGGAGCGAGGTCGGCATTATACTGATACTGCTTGTAAAAAGCAGTAGCCAATTCCTCCCAGTTACGAACCTTGGTTCCATCCAGCTGATAGAACCATTCGAGATGAGTCCCTGAAAGACTCTCCTGGAAGAAATGGATCCATAAGTTCTTGTCCACAGTGTATGGTTGGATCTTCCGCACATAAGATCTGAGATGTAGCTTAGGGCAGGACGCCCCATCATACTTTGCGAAAGATGGTGCTTTGAACTTGTGTGGGATTACCACACCAGAAGATAAACCCAAGTATCCGAAATCCAAACCCGGCACTTGTTGAATTTCCATAGCATTCAGACGATCCTCTAACTGCTTGTACTTATCTTCAGCTGGAGGATACTGCTCCTCATTGAAATCAGTCTCGTTGTCAGAGACCACCGGACTAGGAACCCTTCCCCCCTGGGGGCTGCCTTTCCCTACAGAAGAACCAGCTTGATCAACCTCATTCTGCAGTGTGTTACCAAACCTCCGGCCAGTGTTGAATAGTATCGTTCTCTTCTTCTTCTTCTTGACCAGCAGAGCCTTCAATTCCTCATGTCCTTGGGCCAAACTCATGATCAGCTCTTGGAATTGGGCGTTCTGAGCCTGAAGGGCCTTGATGGACTGCTCGGTAGATGATTCAGGATTCATGATGCTGAAATAAACAATGAAGAACATTAAGCAACCTGAAAAGAAGAGTACCTACTATGCACATGATACATGATATGTGTTTATGCAATGCATTCAAGGGTTCGAAAGTTCAAATTTGTTGTAGACAAAAAGGAACACACGTTATCATTAGGAAATAATTGTTCAGTACATCAAGGCCTCATGGGCAAACATTACAAAGTAAATCAATCCCAAAAGACACTGCGCATCCTCTTTGGAGCTATGTAAGTGTTGAGAGTCTTTTCCTCGTGCAGTAGGCGAGTGAGCTCCAAGACCTTCTTCTCACTGGCATGTAGACTGGACTCAAGAGAATTCCGTTCTTCCTTAAGCTGGATCCAACTCTTCTGCATTTCTTCCCATGATGTAGGCATGTCAGGATGTTGAATGGTGTAAGACACCTCTCCTTCCAACACTGGCTCTTTGATCACAGGGAGAACATGAGGATATGGCATCACTAATTTCTGGGAGCGGGCTCGTACCCACTTGAGATAAGGTTCCAACGGGATGGAGTTTTTGTGCCTCAGTGTCTTGTTGTCTACTTTGCTAGGCATCCTCCAAGCTCTGATAAATCTCTGGCGAAGTCCTTGTGCATCGTTGTCGAAGTCAAATGCTATGTCAGGAATTAACATGTCATGAGGGTCGTCCCTCCGAGCATAACCAAACTGTCTCCAGGCCAAGCATGGGTTGTAAGTAATACCTCCTCTGATTCCAAGTAAAGGAACATTAGGGTACTCCCCGCAACGATCAATGATAGTGACCTCCTCTATGGACCGAGAGCACCAATGTATATCTGCATGTGTAAGAGTCATTAACCATTGTGACCATCTCAAACCCCTCTCATTCTTCAGGACTGATTGTGGAAGGTGCGAAATAAACCACCTTCCCAGGAGAGGAGTACAGCACATAAGAACACCTCTTTTTCTCATGGTTCGAGTGTAACATGAGTGAAGGATGTCCCCAAGAAACGTAGGTATAGGATTCCTGGACATGAAGATCTGGACAGCACTGACATCTATAAGCTGATCTGGATTCGGGAACAAAACCAATCCATAGACAAGGAGAGCCACAACTTCTTCAAAAGCTTGTAGGTCAACGGAGTTCCAACATTCTTGGGCCTTATCAAACAGAAACCTGGCCAAGAACCCTTTGATACCACTTCTAACTTCCCAATGTCCCTTGATGTCAGATGGTTGTAGGCATAGTGCCTTAGCAATGTCTTCAAGTTTGGGTTCCTTTTCCGTACCGTTGTAGGGTAGTTGACTAAGGATAGGGATCTTCAGAATCCGGGAGAACTCTTCCAATGTAGGCACCAGTTGATAATCCAGGAATGTAAAGCAGTGGTGCAGAGGGTCAAAGAACTGGAAGAGGACCTTTATCATATCTTCCTTAATGTCGATGTTGACCAAGCTGATGAGTCTTCCATGCCTCTCACTGAAAGAAGAGCCTTCGGGAATCCTGGATATAAGTTCCTTAAGCTGAGGAGGGATCCTTACAAGGCTGATCTGAATTGTCTTTCTGCGGATAGTTTCCATGTCCTACAAAACAAGAACAAAGATGAAGATTCGAACCCCTGAAATGGTTAGTCAATGCATATGATGCTGGATGATGTTATGATGCTATGATTAAACACACCACAAGTATTCACAAAAGTAAACATGGTAAAGCACACAAGTCACACCATAGCCCTTAGAGTTTAGGCCAGCATGGGGTCTGGGTATTACCCTCTTGAAGTTGGTGGGCTCAAACCTGTCCTATCAGAAGTAACCGGGTTCTAAGGGTCCCAATATCATTGGATTGCTTTCATTGTTCATCGTTTCGATTTAGCCACTGAACTGGCGACCGAAATATTCCAAGAAAACAACCCTCAATTGAGTGCAGTATCGAGTATCAACCAACCTCGGACTGCACCAAAGTCAGTTATCTCACTACCCTAAAGAGGCCAAGATGGTTCAATTAAGGTTCCTAAGGTCAGTTGATGCTTCACGACACCACGCGGCGGCCCCGTACTCTCTTTGACTGGACTCAAGGGTTACCGGTACTCACCAAAGTGCCACATCAATGTAGCAGACTGCTTCAACCATGTCGGTATACCACGCACAATTCCCTCACAGTCTTGTTTCTACTTTCTAAGAAGGTATCCCCCAGATCCGGGTTAGGATCTATAGAACTCCCAAAACAGGCCCATAATTTAAAGCAAACAGTTCAGACAATTGAAAACACAAGTGATCTTAGTCCTAAGGTACACCTCACTTTTATAATTTTCCCCAGCAGAGTCGCCAGTTCTGTGATCGGTGGATTTAGAACTGACTGTTTAACGCTGGTTCACGAAATGTCGCGGAAGCAAGAGTCGCCATCGTCTTTTATTTTCTCCAACATGGACAGGACAAAAGCACAGCAAAATTCCTTATGAGATTATCTCTCGGTTCGGGAGGTAGATTTATATAAAGGGAAGGTGTTAGCACCCTTTCTATCCATGGTTATCCATGGGCTCTTAGATACTTGCTCATTGTGTTTTCAAAAGTGTTTGCTTTTCAAAGTGTGAGTGGGTTTGAAAAAGTTTCGTTAAAAGATTTCAGAATGACTCTTGTATTAGTCCTCAAGAGTGTTTGAAAAATTGTTTTGAAAGCTTTTTGAAAGTGTCGGTGTGAAAAGAGTTTTGATTTGTTTTTGAAGAGAGCAAGTATCTACGAGTCATCTACCTACCCTAAGGAATTAGGCTGTGTAAATGTCCTTAAGGTAGTGCCATCCCACCATTGAGAGATAGGTAGCACCACCGTTGGAGGTGTTCGGGTCAATTCGAGTTTAGGGACAGTGTGGTCACTGAAGCAACAGTTGGGACACCTTAGAAGCTACCCTTACGTCCTTGATCCTTTTTTTATTTGAGGCAACCGTTTCGAGGCAACTATTCCGAGGCAACTTGTTTCGAGGCAACCGGATCATGGACATAAGGACTTACTAAGATGTCCTGTACTTGACGACCACGTTTCGAAGGCAACAGGTGAGGCGTACCCTAAGAGTGGTGTGTGAATTTGTGTGTTGTTTTCATGTTAAGTTTATCTTTGATCAGGGCATTGTGAGCTACGCTTGTTTTTAATTAGCCATACATTCTTTCATGCAATTAGAATTTAAAAGTGCGGAAATTTAAATGCGGAAAGATAAATCCTACGCTATTACAAGGCGCGGGTCTATACATCGCCAAATTACAAAGATCTGTTTGGTAAAAATACGGAAAGTAAATAGACCTAATTACTATTACAATCCTTGGGCAGTTACATAATATTTGAAAAGAAAAAAAGAATAACGTGCGAAAGAATAAAAGTTAGGACGTCCGAGGGTTTTGATCCTTTTGAAATTAAATTGAAATTAAAGTCTAATTAATTATTTAATTAAAAAAGAAATTGTTTTTTAGGTTTTTGTATTTATGAAAATAAAGAAAATTAAAATTGAAAAGAAACCCTAATTCTAAGTTATTTTAATTATTAATGAAAAATATTAAAGTTGACCTAATTTATGCTAATTAATTACATATTTATTTACAAAAATAATAATTAATAGGAATAATAAATAATGAGAAAAATGATTTAATTAATAAAAATAATAAAATGTCAAAACCTAATTCTATGTATTTTATTTAAGAAAAGTGTCAAAATTAAAACCTAAATTAATCTAATTAATTGTTAGAGTTTATTTACAAAAAATATTTTAATGGTGAATTTAATATTAATAAAAAAATAAACATTTTTTTGTTTCTGATTTATTATTGTGAAAATTATTTTATGGTAAAAAAGAAATAATTAAAACATTTAAAAAGAATTAGAAAAGAAAATCAAATAAAAATTAAAAATGATGCAAACCATGGGGGGTATCAGGCCCCAAAGGGAGGTGAATTGAAGCCTTCTGGCCCATGAAACAAAGGCCTTGTTTGACCTTTTGCGCCTGCGTGTGGGATGGTTGACTGAGTGTACCATGGACCTCATCCTGCAGCCTTCAGATTGGACCTTGAAGCCACTTGTCAGGCCTTAGCATGTGCGTGTATGGTGAACCACTGAGTGAGCGCTACACTTGAACACGTTAGGATAAAAATTATTAAACATATGGGGGACCTGGGAATCGAACCCAGGTCCCAGCACTCACCAAGCGTACACCCAACCACTGAACCATTCAAGCGCTTTTGTAAATATAATAACAAATAAAAATAATGTATGAAAAGTGACCACTACGCTGGAAAACGCACGCAAATTCAAACCTCCCAACCACACAGAGCCACGTATGCTTCTTCTTCGTTTTTTTACCTGCAACATAAACAAATAGCGGGGGTTTTAAACCCCCACTAAATAGAACAGTGGAAAATAGCGAACACGCGTACATGTAACATAAATTAAGCGCGAGGAGATGGTTTGCTTCGTCTTGATGTCACGAATTCATCCATACAGGTTTTAAGGGCCAATTTTACCATATAGGGAAAGCCCTAATTTTCAAGTCCTGGAACCCTAGATATCCTTCAATGGTAGATTTCAGTTTAGGAGGAGTTAGGTCAATTAACCTATGCCAATCGCTTCAGGAGGTACCTATTAGTGTAAATCACACAAGAAAACCAATTAAAAGCACATGAATCATGCTATGCGAATTTGAAAAACAAGACAAACCGTATGATCTGTATTCTTCAATTCTTTGTGCGTTTGGAATGATTCTTGATGCTACTAGACTCCTGGAAGGTCTAGCAATATGTTAGAATTCTTTTTAGGCTTTGAAACATCCTCTCCCTATGAAATCAGTTTCAAGCTTTTTATGATAAAATTGCAAATTGGTTATGCAGCTTCTGAGCAGTTTTTCGTGTGTATCTCAATTAGGTTTCACTATGCCTTTGTATGTGAAGCTTTCTAGGTCAAAACAAAGCCCAAAAGTCCATTGAATTAATGTTTTGAATCTTTGATTTTTTCATATCTTTTTCAATCTTTTTTTCATGGAAATCTTGCCAAATAGGGATGATCTTGTCCCCTTGAGATGATGCACGAAATCTTTTGCATATAAGGAACATATTTGCTGCACAAAAAAGATTTAAAACCATTATTTGATATTTTTCTCATAATTAAATCTAATTAAATGAATTAATAAGAATAAGAATCCAATTAATTAATTAAAAATAAGAAAATAAATCATTTTTAGCTCAATGGGTCGTGCATAGCCTTTGGGTAATGATTCATGAAAGAAATTGAGGCCCATTAGCAATTTTGAAGGGTTTTAGGCAAAGTTGACTTTTCAAAATTCCCAAAAATATCCCAACTTCTCCAATGCATATCTTGCTCAATTTTGAAGCTATGATCATGTTCTTGGACATTTTGGAAAGGTCTTGAAGTCCTCTAACCAATGCCTTTGGTCCCATGTCATTTTGATTTACCAATCGCAAGTTATGGTCTTTGACTTAAAGTGCCTTTTTGTTGACTTTTGAAAATGACCTATAATGTTGAAATTGATAACTTTTTGTGAGAGAATTTATTGGACTTGGAGTGTGAAGATGAGTTGTAGGAAATGTCATTCTCTTCAAAATGAGCTTTGGATGGGATTTTTCTTATAAACCATGAAGAAGTTATGCCCTGGTCAATTTGCAGTTGACTTTTCAACTGTCCAAAAATAGAAACTTTTGCATCTTGAGACTTTTTGAGCCATGCCTTGAGGAATCATGATCAAGAATTGATCAAATGATGTTTGTGGCTTCAAAATAAGATGTTGACCAAAAATTTTGACTTTTGACTGTCAAATGACCATTTTGCCCCTGTAGTTGACTGTGAAGCAATTAGGGTTTTTGACTGTCCAATCTGGTGCTGTGAGTCTTGAAACTTGACATATGGATGCTTGACAATGTATATGGGCATGTGGGACTTGATTGGACCCTTGAAAACCTCAATTTCTCTGCAAGAACCAAAACCCTAATTTTGACTGTGTTAGGAGGCAATTGGACTGTGCAACCTTTGAGAGATTTTAAACCATTTGGAGATTGACCCTGAAAAATCTTGAAGAATATAGGAGGGAAAATTTTGGGGTACAACAGTTGCCCCTGTTCAATCTTCTTAGACCTGAGGATGTAGATTGGCTGGCGTGCCTTTCGTAATCCGAAGGTGGAAGATGATTGAACACTAGAGTGCCCAGAAATTTGCACTCACATCGTAGAATGTCAGCAGTATGATGCAGGGAATGGGCTTACAGATGCCATTTGGAGAGATGATGGATAGGAGGATGGGCTTATAGACGCCATCTGGAGACTGTTGGTATGGGGATGGGCTTATAGATGCCATCTGGGTGTCGATCGCGTAAGAGATTCCTTAGCGAGAACTTGCGTACCTGAAAAAGAAAGATAGTTACCTGGCCTGTTACAGGAGTTGATCTTCAAACTCTTTATGTAGATGTGCCCTGGCTGGATACAGGAATCGAATCTTCAAACTCTTCAGACGTGCCCTGGAAAGATACAGGAATCGATTCCAGAGAATATAGTCGTCAACAGATACACCCTGGCAAGATACAGGAATCGGATCTTCGAACTCTTCAGACGTGCCCTGGCAGGATACAGGAATCGAGTCTGGAATTAGTCGTCAACAGATACACCCTGGCAAGATACAGGAATCGGATCTTCGAACTCTTCAGACGTGCCCTGGCAGGATACAGGAATCGAGTCTGGAATTAGTCGTCAACAGATACACCCTGGCAAGATACAGGAATCGGATCTTCGAACTCTTCAGACGTGCCCTGGCAAGATACAGGAATCGAGTCTGGAATTAGTCGTCAACAGATACACCCTGGCAGGATAAAGGAATCGGATCTTCGAACTCTTCAGACGTGCCCTGGCAAGATACAGGAATCGAGTCTGGTATAGTCGTCAACAGATACACCCTGGCAAGATACATGAATCGGATCTTCGAACTCTTCAGACGTGCCCTGGCAAGATACAGGAATCGAGTCTAGAATTATAGTCGTCAACAGATACACCCTGGCAAGATACAGGAATCGAATCTTCGAACTCTTCAGACGTGCCCTGGCAAGATACAGGAATCGAGTCTGGAATTATAGTCGTCAACAGATACACCCTGGCAAGATACAGGAATCTGATCTGGAGTCACGACTATTGTTAGTAATTATCTTCGTATTGACCTTTGTCCTGAAAAGACAAAACGTTAGTTGTATGCGATGTCATGATGTATGACATGCGTGATGTTCTTAGAATAAATGAGATTGTATGTTCATGATGCGTGTGTGCATGCTATAATGTATGAAGATGTGATGTTTATGAAATGTGTTTTTTTCTAGGAAAATAAATCCTTGACGAATGCCGGGAAGTTGAATCCTGGGCTGATGTTGGAAGAGGAGAATTCTTTGTTTCCACTGGGGATGATTGTTGCAAGAATACCGGTAGGAGAAGATGACTCCGTTGGGGAATAAACTTGGCAAATAGATTACTCTGCGGGGAGTGAACTCTGTGGGGAAAGAGAGGTACTTTGCTGAGGTTGACGATAACTCCGCTGGGGGATACCGTTGATTTGCTCTGTTGGAAGTTTCGATGAACTCCGCTGGGGAAAAGAAGGCTTCGTCGGGGACGATCTTTCCGTGACAATTGGCTGAGGATAACCCAGTTATATCCTGGTGGGGAAATAACCTTCTGAATAAAGCTGGGGGAGCGCTCGTACTATGCGGGTGACAAGCTTCCAGAATCTACTGGGGATAAGCTTCCTGCTGGGGAAATGGATTCCACTTTCCTGGGGAAACTTTTCAGATTGGACTGAGGAATGGCTCCATTGGGTGTTCGGTATACCGCCGGGGAACAATCTTAGATCAAGACTGCCGGGGATGCTTGTTAAGAATGTTTATATACTCTGCTGAGGAATGTTGAGATCTGCTGGGGATACCCAATTTCCTCGAGGCTGACAGTGGACTAACTCTGCTTGGGGAGAGTATCGTTGACTTGCTGGCTCACTCTCTGGGGAATTAAGATATCTTGGTTACGCTCTTCAGCTGAACTTACCTTGGTACCTTGGTGGACAGAGCAATTAGATCGCTTAGACAACTCATTATTGCCCCTGTTTCTAATGTTACCTGTAATTAATCCTTTGTTTCGCATGCAAATATTTATGAGTTAGCAATTATTGTCAAATGCATATATCAAAATTTGAACATTGGACGTTCTTCGCAAAACAAAACAGGAAAAGGAAAAACAATGGGCAATTGGTCTGAAAAGAGTGAATTTGTATTGATTTTTGAATTTGCCTGTAAATAGGCGTTTATGTACAAGAGGCTGACGTCCTAGTAAGAGAACGCCGCCGAACAACAGAGTTTATACAATTTGTACAAAGAAAACAAAACAGCTATGTGAAAAGAATAATCCCACTGGGTTCCAACTCTTCTATCGCCTTTATATCTTCGAGCGTCTCATCACTTGGCTGCTTAGTTGAAGATGAAGCTGATTGATCGATGCCGTATGAACTTGAGGTTGATACCGGATTCTGGATGCAAGGTGATTCAATGAGACATAGTATTACACTTTAATCCCTAACTTTTGCCTGGACTGCCCTTTTGGGTTTTCAGTCCACCGGGATACCCATTTTTGCCCAAGCCGCCTTTTCAGGTTTTCGACTTGCCGGGTGTACAGATTTTTTTTTATTTCATCCCTCATTTTGCCCGAACCCTTTTGGTTCGCCAGGAAGCCCTAATTTTTGCCTAGGTATGTCAACCTAGCGGGTCGTTTATCATGCGTAGTATCTTTTTACTATGTCTGCATTGGCGGGGTGAGGAAGGTCGTCACCGTCCATGGTGGTTAGGATCATGGCTCCTCCTGAGAACACATGTTTAACCACAAATGGCCCTTCGTATGTGGGGGTCCATTTGCCCCTGGGATCACTTTGAGGAAGAATGATACGTTTGATTACCAGGTCCCCAACTTGATACTCTTGTGGTCTGACTTTCTTGTTAAATGCCCTGATCATCCGTTTTTGGTACGTTTGACCATGGCAAATAGCAGCGAGTCTCTTTTCATCAATTATATTTGATTAATCAAGTCGTGTCTGGATCCAGTCATCTTCGCTCAGGTCTGCATCCTTCATTATCCGGAGAGAGGGTATCTGGACTTCAATTGGCAAGACTGCCTCCATGCCATAGACCAAGGAAAAGGGTGTTGCCCCGGTTGACGTTCTTGCTGAGGTACGGTACCCATGAAGAGCGAACGGTAACATCTCGTGCCAATCTTTATAGGTCACTATCATCTTCTGCACAATTTTCTTGATATTCTTATTCGCTGCTTCTACAGCCCCATTCATCTTCGGCCGGTAAGGAGAAGAGTTGTGGTGCTGTATCTTGAATTGCTCGCAGAGCTCAGTGATCATCTTGTTATTAAGATTGGTACCGTTGTCTATAATGATCGTTTCCGGGACGCCGTATCGATAGATCAGGTTATGCCGAATGAACCGTGGCACAACGTTCTTGGTTACTGTAGCATAGGAAGCTGCTTCCACCCACTTTGTAAAGTAATCGATCGCTACCAGGATGAAGCGATGCCCGTTAGATGCCATAGGTTTAATCTCGCCGATCATATCTATGCCCCACATTACGAAAGGCCAAGGTGCTGTCAAGACATTCAGAGGAACTGGAGGAACGTGCACCTTATCTGCATATATCTGGCACTTATGACATGTCCGAGAATGTTGGTAACAGTCAGCTTCCATAGTGGACCAGAAATATCCTGCCCGAAGGATTTTCTTTGCCATGGTGTGTCCACTGGAATGTGTTCCGAAGGTACCTTCATGCAGCTCTGCCATGATTCTTTCTGCTTCAGTCTTATCCACACAATGTCGTTGCTGAGGAAGAACTTTGCTGCGAACCTTCTCAGAAACTTTTTATCATTGATGGATGCACCTTCGGGGTATTCTTGAGCTTCTAAGTACCTCTTCACCTCATGATACCAGGGTTTTTCAGTTACCTCTTCAACTTCAAGATCACAACAATATGCCGGTTCGTCCAGTTTCTAGATAATGATCCGGGAAGCCTCATTATCGCATTTGACTTTGAACATAGAAGACATCGTATCCAGCGCGTCTGCCATCTGATTCTCCTCTCTTGGGAAATGTTCAAAAGTTATCTCTGAAATGGGGGATCAATGTCAACACACACTCTTTGTAAGGAATAAGGTTCGGATGTTTCGTATCCCACTCGCCTTTGATCTGATTGATCACGAGAGCGGAATCTCCGAAGACACTCAGAAACTTGATCCTTAAGTCAATCGCAGCTTGAAGACCCATGATGCATGCCTCATACTCTGCCATGTTGTTGGTGCAGTTGAAACATAGTCGGGCAGTAAGTGGAGTATGAGTGCCTTGAGGGGATATGATCACAGCGCCGATACCGTTACCCAAAGCGTTGGAGGCTCCGTCAAAGTGCATAGACCATCGGGATCCTTCCTCAGGTCCTTCATCCGGTCCAGGTACTTCACAATTAGTCACTATCATGATGCTCTCGTCAGGAAACTCGAAGTTCATTGATTGGTAGTCATCTACTGCCTGGTGGGCCAAGTGGTCTGCCAATACACTTCCTTTGATAGCTTTCTGAGTTATGTACTGGATGTCGTATTCCGTCAAGATCATTTGCCATCTTGCTATTCTCCCAGACAGAGCAGGATTTTCGAATATGTACTTTATTGGATCCATCTTTGAAATCAACAGAGTAGTGTGAGTCAGCATATACTGTCTCAGCTGGCGAGCAGCCCATACCAAAGCGCAACAAGTTTTCTCGAGCAGTGAGTATCGGGTCTCACAGTCGGTAAACTTTTTGCTAAGGTAATAAATGGCGTGCTCTTTTCGTCCAGACTCGTCATGCTGCCCCAACACACACCCCATTGAGCTGTCAAGTACTGCCAAGTATAGTATTAGAGGTCTCCCTTCAACCGGTGGCATAAGAATGGGTGGTTCTTGGAGATACTCTTTGATTCTGTCAAATGCGACCTGACATTCATCATTCCAACGTACCACCTGATCTTTCTTCAGCAGCTTGAAGATTGGCTCACGGGTAGCAGTTAGGTGTGAGATGAATCGAGAAATGTAATTCAGACGTCCTAGAAAGCCTCTGACTTCTTTCTCTGTCTTGGGAACTGGCATCTCTTGTATGGCTTTAACCTTGGCAGGGTCCACTTGAATACCTTTGTCACTCACGACGAAGCCTAGCAACTTTCCAGATCTTACCCCAAAGGTGCACTTGTTTGGGTTCAACCTCAGCTTGTACAACTTCAGACGGTCAAACAACTTCTGTAGATGGTCAAGGTGTTCCTCCTCAGTTTGAGACCTTGCAATCATATCATCAACGTACACTTCAATCTCATGATGGATCATGTCATGAAATAAAGCAACCATGGCTCGTTGGTAGGTTGCCCCAGCATTTTTCAATCCTAATGGCATGACCTTGTAGCAGAAAGTGCCCCACTGAGTAACAAAGGTAGTCTTTTCCATGTCTTCAGGAGCCATTTTGATCTGATTATAACCTGAAAAGCCTTCCATGAAGGAGAACACCTTGTGCTGAGCAGTATTGTCAACCAGAACGTCGATGTGAGGTAGAGGGAAATCATCCTTGGGGCTGGCCCTGTTCAAATCCCTGTAATCGACACACATTCTGACCTTACCATCTTTCTTTGGCACTGGAACCACGTTGGCAACCCACTGAGGGTAAGAAGTCACTGCTAGAAAACCGGCATCAAATTGCTTCATAACCTCAGCTTTGATCTTCTCGGACATCTCTGGACGCATACGGCGAACCTTTTGCTTTACCGGAGGGCAGTCTTCCTTGGTAGGCAGGTGATGGACCACAATGTCGGTATCCAACCCAGGCATGTCTTCATAAGACCAGGTGAAGATTTCCACATAATCATGCAACATCTGGATCAACCGTTGTTTCACACTGAGCTCTAGATTAGCACCAATCTTCACTTCCTTTCTATCTGTCTCAGTACACAGATTTACCGTTTCCATTGGCTCTTCATGTGGCTGAATGGCCCTCTCTTCCTGGAGTAACAGTCTCGCAAGCTCACCAGGAACTTCGCAATCATCTTCACCTTCGTCTTCGGCTAAGTTGATCGGATTTTCGAAGTCATAACTGGCAGTAGCAGAGTCGTTACCAGTGAGATCCAGAGTGGATTGAAACCTGTATGAGTGAGTGTGTGTAAATATAGCTGTTTTGCAATATATAAAGAAAGAAAGAAAGGGAGCACAAGATTTGAGATGCGAAAAACGTCCAATGTCTTTATTCATGATATATGGAAATAACAAGTAATATGCCCCTCACAAATGAAGCCAACGGTGCCCCGGGTAAGACACTGGGCCATAAAGTTTCAATTTATTGTCTATTACAAATTAAAACAAAGGAATTCATTACTGCGTAACAAAAGTAACAGGTATGTGGTCTTTTGCAGTCCAATTGTTCAGTCCACCGTCGGTCGTCGGGCAGATCCAGCTGTTGAATTTAGACTCATCCACTTCGTCACCATCCCTGATAGCATTCACCCCATGGTCAAGTAGGGGAGCTGTCACCACATTAGGCTTCTCAGGCGCCTCGAACTGAACCTCCTTGGCATCGATAAGGTCCTGAACCTTATTTCTTAGGGCCCAGCAGTCATCAGTAGAATGCCTCGGGCTATCAGAGTGATAAGCACAGCGGGCATTGGGATTATACTTCGGAGAGGTTGTATTCACCACCTTCGGAGCTTCTCTGACGGTTACCAAGTTGGTCGATAGCAGTTGCGGCAAGATCTGCGACAAGGTCATACTAAGCCGAGTATATTCTCTTCTGGGTCTCTCACCCCTTGGTTGGTTAGGTTGCCGAGGGGCGGCAGCAGGCTTTGCAATTACCACCGTGTTGACAGCTTGGCGGCGTTCCGGTTTGTTCTGCCTTCTAGGCCCATACACAGCACTGGATTCCTTTTTGAAAGGCTTCTTCTCAGAACTTGAGGACGCACCTTTCTGAATTTTCCCTGATTTCATGCCAGCTTCTATTCTCTCCCCAGTCAGAATGAGATCTGTGAACCCTGCAGACGAATTTCCAATGAGATGATTGAAGAATGGCCCGGATAGGGTCCCTAAGAACATGTCCACAAGTTCGCGGTCGGTTAATGGTGGCTGCACCCTGCCATCCAGGTCCCTCCACTTCTGCGCATACTCTTTAAAACCTTCTCCCGATCCTAGCGACATACCCTGGAGTTGGGTACGTGTAGGAGCGAGGTCGGCATTATACTGATACTGCTTGTAAAAAGCAGTAGCCAATTCCTCCCAGTTACGAACCTTGGTTCCATCCAGCTGATAGAACCATTCGAGATGAGTCCCTGAAAGACTCTCCTGGAAGAAATGGATCCATAAGTTCTTGTCCACAGTGTATGGTTGGATCTTCTGCACATAAGATCTGAGATGTAGCTTAGGGCAGGACGCCCCGTCATACTTTGCGAAAGATGGTGCTTTGAACTTGTGTGGGATTACCACACCAGAAGATAAACCCAAGTCTCCGAAATCCAAACCCGGCACTTGTTGAATTTCCATAGCATTCAGACGATCCTCTAACTGCTTGTACTTATCTTCAGCTGGAGGATACTGCTCCTCATTGAAATCAGTCTCGTTGTCAGAGACCACTGGACTAGGAACCCTTCCCCCCTGGGGGCTGCCTTTCCCTACAGAAGAACCAGCTTGATCAACCTCATTCTGCAGTGTGTTACCAAACCTCCGGCCAGTGTTGAATAGTACCGTTCTCTTCTTCTTCTTCTTGACCAGCAGAGCCTTTAATTCCTCCTGTCCTTAGGCCAAACTCATGATCAGCTCTTGGAATTGGGCGTTCTGAGCCTGAAGGGCCTTGATGGACTGCTCGGTAGATGATTCAGGATTCATGATGCTGAAATAAACAATGAAGAACATTAAGCAACCTGAAAAGAAGAGTACCTACTATGCACATGATGCATGATATGTGTTTATGCAATGCATTCAAGGGTTTGAAAGTTCAAATTTGTTGTAGACAAAAAGGAACACACATTATCATTAGGAAATAATTGTTCAGTACATCAAGGCCTCATGGGCAAACATTACAAAGTAAATCAATCCCAAAAGACACTGCGCATCCTCTTTGGAGCTATGTAAGTGTTGAGAGTCTTTTCCTCGTGCAGTAGGCGAGTGAGCTCCAAGACCTTCTTCTCACTGGCATGTAGACTGGACTCAAGAGAATTTCGTTCTTCCTTAAGCTGGATCCAACTCTTCTGCATTTCTTCCCATGATGTAGGCATGTCAGGATGTTGAATGGTGTAGGACACCTCTCCTTCCAACACTGGCTCTTTGATCACAGGGAGAACATGAGGATATGGCATCACTAATTTCTGGGAGCGGGCTCGTACCCACTTGAGATAAGGTTCCAACGGGATGGAGTTTCTGTGCCCCAGTGTCTTGTTGTCTACTTTGCTAGGCATCCTCCAAGCTCTGATAAATCTCTGGCGAAGTCCTTGTGCATCGTTGTCGAAGTCAAAAACTATGTCAGGAATTAACATGTCATGAGGGCCGTCCCTCCGAGCATAACCAAACTGTCTCCAGGCCAAGCATGGGTTGTAAGTAATACCTCCTCTGATTCCAAGTAAAGGAACATTAGGGTACTCCCTGCAACGATCAATGATAGTGACCTCCTCTCTGGACCGAGAGCACCAATGTATATCTGCATGTGTAAGAGTCATTAACCGTTGTGACCATCTCAAACCCCTCTCATTCTTCAGAACTGATTGTGGAAGGTGCGAAATAAACCACCTTCCCAGGAGAGGAGTACAGCACATAAGAACACCTCTTTTTCTCATGGTTCGAGTGTAACATGAGTGAAGGATGTCCCCAAGAAACGTAGGTATAGGATTCCTGGACATGAAGATCTGGACAGCACTGACATCTATAAGCTGATCTGGATTCGGGAACAAAACCAATCCATAGACAAGGAGAGCCACAACTTCTTCAAAAGCTTGTAGGTCAAGGGAGTTCCAACATTCTTGGGCCTTATCAAACAGAAACCTGGCCAAGAACCCTTTGATACCACTTCTAACTTCCCAATGTCCCTTGATGTCAGATGGTTGTAGGCGTAGTGCCTTAGCAATCTCTTCAAGTTTGGGTTCCTTTTCCGTACCGTTGTAGGGTAGTTGACTAAGGATAGGGATCTTCAGAATCCGGGAGAACTCTTCCAATGTAGGCACCAGTTGATAATCCAGGAATGTAAAGCAGTGGTGCAGAGGGTCAAAGAACTGGAAGAGGACCTTTATCATATCTTCCTCAATGTCGGTGTTGACCAAGCTGATGAGTCTTCCATGCCTCTCACTAAAAGAAGAGCCTTCGGGAATCCTGGATATAAGTTCCTTAAGCTGAGGAGGGATCCTTACAAGGCTGATCTGAATTGTCTTTCTGCGGATAGTTTCCATGTCCTACAAAACAAGAACAAAGATGAAGATTCGAACCCCTGAAATGGTTAGTCAATGCATATGATGCTGGATGATGTTATGATGCTATGATTAAACACACCACAAGTATTCACAAAAGTAAACATGGTAAAGCACACAAGTCACACCATAGCCCTTAGAGTTTAGGCCAGCATGGGGTCTGGGTATTACCCTCTTGAAGTTGGTGGGCTCAAACCTGTCCTATCAGAAGTAACCGGGTTCTAAGGGTCCCAATATCATTGGATTGCTTTCATTGTTCATCGTTTCGATTTAGCCACTGAACTGGCGACCGAAATATTCCAAGAAAACAACCCTTAATTGAGTGCAGTATCGAGTATCAACCAACCTCGGACTGCACCAAAGTCAGTTATCTCACTACCCTAAAGAGGCCAAGATGGTTCAATTAAGGTTCCTAAGGTCAGTTGATGCTTCACAACACCACGCGGCGGCCCCTTACTCTCCTTGACTGGACTCAAGGGTTACCGGTACTCACCAAAGTGCCACATCAACGTAGCAGACTGCTTCAACCATGTCGGTATACCCCGTACAGTTCCCTCACAGTCTTGTTGCTACTTTCTAAGAAGGTATCCCCCAAATCCGGGTTAGGATCTATAGAACTCCCAAAACAGGCCCACAATTTAAAGCAAACAGTTCAGACAATTGAAAACACAAGTGATCTTAGTCCTAAGGTACACCTCACTTTTATAATTTTCCCCAGCAGAGTCGCCAGTTCTGTGATTGGTGGGTTTAGAACTAACTGTTTAACGCTGGTTTGCGAAATGTCGCGGAAGCAAGAGTCACCACCGTCTTTTATTTTCTCCAACATGGACAGGACAAAAGCACAGCAAAATTCCTTATGAGATTATCTCTCGGTTCGGGAGGTAGATTTATAGAAAGGGAAGGTGTTAGCATCCTTTCTATCCATGGTTATCCATGGGCTCTTAGATACTTGCTCATTGTGTTTTCAAAAGTGTTTTCTTTTCAAAGTGTGAGTGGGTTTGAAAAAGTTTCATTTAAAGATTTCAGAATGACTCTTGTATTAGTCCTCAAGAGTGTTTGAAAAATTGTTTTGAAATCTTTTTGAAAGTGTCGGTGTGAAAAGAGTTTTGATTTGTTTTTGAAGAGAGCAAGTATCTACGAGTCATCTACCTACCCTAAGGAATTAGGCTGTGTAAATGTCCTTAAGGTAGTGCCATCCCATCATTGAGAGATAGGTAGCACCACCGTTGGAGGTGTTCGGGTCAATTCGAGTTTAGGGACAGTGTGGTCATCGAAGCAACAGTTAGGACACCTTAGAAGCTACCCTTACGTCCTTGATCCTTTTTTTATTTGAGGCAACCGTTTCGAGGCAACTATTCTGAGGCAACTTGTTTCGAGGCAACTTCTTTCGAGGCAACCGGATCATGGACATAAGGACTTACTAAGATGTCTTGTACTTGACGACCACATTTCGAAGGCAACAGGTGAGGCGTACCCTAAGAGTGGTGTGTGAATTTGTATGTTGTTTTCATGTTAAGTTTATCTTTGATCAGGGCATTGTGAGCTACGCTTGTTTTTAATTAGCCATACATTCTTTCATGCAATTAGAATTTAAAAGTGCGGAAATTTAAATGCGGAAAGATAAATCCTACGCTATTACAAGACGCGGGTCTACACATCGCCAAATTACAAAGATCCGTTTGGTAAAAATGCGGAAAGTAAATAGACCTAATTACTATTACAATCCTTGGGCAGTTACATAATATTTGAAAAGAAAAAAAGAATAACTTGCGAAAGAATAAAAGTTAGGACGTCCGAGGGTTTTGACCCTTTTGAAATTAAATTGAAATTAAAGTCTAATTAATTATTTGATTAAAAAAGAAATTGTTTTTTAGGTTTTTGTATTTATGAAAATAAAGAAAATTAAAATTGAAAAGAAACCCTAATTCTAAGTTATTTTAATTATTAATGAAAAATATTAAAGTTGACCTAATTTATGCTAATTAATTACATATTTATTTACAAAAATAATAATTAATAGGAATAATAAATAATGAGAAAAATGATTTAATTAAGAAAAAGAATAAAATGTCAAAACCTAATTCTATGTATTTTATTTAAGAAAAGTGTCAAAATTAAAACCTAAATTAATCTAATTAATTGTTAGAGTTTATTTACAAAAAATATTTTAATGGTGAATTTAATATTAATAAAAAAATAAACATTTTTTAGTTTCTGATTTATTATTGTGAAAATTATTTTATGGTAAAAAAGAAATAATTAAAACATTTAAAAAGAATTAGAAAAGAAAATCAAATAAAAATTAAAAATGATGCAAACCATGGGGGGTATCAGGCCCCAAAGGGAGGTGAATTGAAGCCTTCTGGCCCATGAAACAAAGGCCTTGTTTGAGCTTTTGCGCCTGCGTGTGGGATGGTTGACTGAGTGTACCATGGACCTCATCCTGCAGCCTTCAGATTGGACCTTGAAGCTACTTGTCAGGCCTTAGCATGTGCGTGTATGGTGAACCACTGAGTGAGCGCTACACTTGAACACGTTAGGATAAAAATTATTAAACATATGGGGGACCTGGGAATCGAACCCAGGTCCCAGCACTCACCAAGCGTACACCCAACCACTGAACCATTCAAGCGCTTTTGTAAATATAATAACAAATAAAAATAATGTATGAAAAGTGACCACTACGCTGGAAAACGCGCGCAAATTCAAACCTCCCAACCACACAGAGCCACATATGCTTCTTCTTCGTTTTTGTACCTGCAACATAAACAAATAGCGGGGGTTTTAAACCCCCACTAAATAGAACAGTGGAAAATAGCGAACACGCGTACAGGTAACATAAATTAAGCGCGAGGAGATGGTTTGCTTCGTCTTGATGTCACGAATTCATCCATACAGGTTTTAAGGGCCAATTTTACCATATAGGGAAAGCCCTAATTTTCAAGTCCTGGAACCCTAGATATCCTTCAATGGTAGATTTCACTTTAGGAGGAGTTAGGTCAATAAACCTATGCCAATCGCTTCAGGAGGTACCTATTAGTGTAAATCACACAAGAAAACCAATTAAAAGCACATGAATCATGCTATTATAAGACAAACCGTGTGATCTGTATTCTTCAATTCTTTGTGCGTTTGGAATGATTCTTGATGCTACTAGACTCTTGGAAGGTCTAGGAATATGTTAGAATTCTTTTTAGGCTTTGAAACGTCCTCTCCCTATGAAATCAGTTTCAAGCTTTTTATGATAAAATTGCAAATTGGTTATGCAGCTTCTGAGCAGTTTTTCGTGTGTATCTCAATTAGGTTTCACTATGCCTTTGTATGTGAAGCTTTCTAGGTCAAAACAAAGCCCAAAAGTCCATTGATATAATGTTTTGAATCTTTGATTTTTTCATATCTTTTTCAATCTTTTTTTCATGGAAATCTTGCCAAATAGGGATGATCTTGTCCCCTTGAGATGATGCACGAAATCTTTTGCATATAAGGAACATATTTGCTGCACAAAAAAGATTTAAAACCATTATTTGATATTTTTCTCATAATTAAATCTAATTAAATGAATTAATAAGAATAAGAATCCAATTAATTAATTAAAAATAAGAAAATAAATCATTTTTAGCTCAATGGGTCGTGCATAGCCTTTGGGTAATGATTCATGAAAGAAATTGAGGCCCATTAGCAATTTTGAAGGGTTTTAGGCAAAGTTGACTTTTCAAAATTCCCAAAAATTTCCCAACTTCTCCAATGCATATCTTGCTCAATTTTGAAGCTATGATCATGTTCTTGGACATTTTGGAAAGGTCTTGAAGTCCTCTAACCAATGCCTTTGGTCCCATGTCATTTTGAGTTACCAATCTCAAGTTATGGTCTTTGACTTAAAGTGCCTTTTTGTTGACTTTTGAAAATGACCTATAATGTTGAAATTGATAACTTTTTGTGAGAGCATTTATTGGACTTGGAGTGTGAAGGTGAGTTGTAGGAAATGTCATTCTATTAAAAATGAGCTTTGGATGGGATTTTTCTGATAAACCATGAAGAAGTTATGCCTTGGTCAATTTGCAGTTGACTTTTCAACTGTCCAAAAATAGAAACTTTTGCATCTTGAGACTTTTTGAGCCATGCCTTGAGGAATCATGATCAAGAATTGATCAAATGATGTTTGTGGCTTCAAAATAAGATGTTGACCAAAAATTTTGACTTTTGACTGTCAAATGACCATTTTGCCCCTGCAGTTGACTGTGAAGCAATTAGGGTTTTTGACTGTCCAATCTGGTGTTGTGAGTCTTGAAACTTGACATATGGATGCTTGACAATTTATATGGGCATGTGGGACTTGATTGGACCCTTGAAAACCTCAATTTCTCTGCAAGAACCAAAACCCTAATTTTGACTGTGTTAGGAGGCAATTGGACTGTGCAACCTTTGAGAGATTTTGAACCATTTGGAGATTGACCCTGACAAATCTTGAAGAATATGGGAGGGCAAATTTTTGGGTACAACAAACATGTTATGGTTATTTCTGATTTATTTTGAGTTTCACTCTCCCTAATTTTTTTGAATGCAGCCCATCTATTTCATGTTGGGGGTAGAGGTAAAGCACTACAAACTTCTCTGGAGGATTGCAATCACAGTATGTCCACTTGTTGGACTGTAAGTAATTCGAACAGCAGGCACACCAATGTCAAGGGCGGAAATCTTGCATCCAGTTAATGCATCAAATTTGACCTACACTTCAGTGAGATAAAATGTTCCTGGATATAAAAGGTTACTGTCCTTTCTTGTTACATAATCTTTGCCACCATACTTATGCTCCATTAGCTTCAGTGTTTCAATAAACTTCTCTGGAGGAAACTCTTGTCTTGACTTTAACTTTTCAGCAACATCCATCACTTGGGCAATGTTTGACAAGCTAAATGGATGTTTAGTTTTGCATAATTACAAGGAAAACATTGTGGAAATTAAGCTACTTCCGTATGAGAATAATATCACCCTCTTACCTTCCAATGAGCTATTTTTGTCGTGAATAAGGGGTGCAAATTCTGCATAGAGGGACGTTGTGTGCATGGTTCCGACTTGCTTTGGGATCAAAGTAGTTGGTTGTACCTTCTCATCAAATAGAGGTTTTGCAACTTTTTGGGATGCCTTTTCACGATCCCGGTTTTGGTAGCTTTATTAACTTGTATTGGATTTTGCAACTTGTAACATGGCATTGTATCATCATTTCATTTAACACATAAGTGCAATATCGTGTGTATAAATAGAATACTGCATTGAGTAAACCAGTTGCCTTCAATTGCAAGAGTTGGATGTTATCAACCAAGAATATTGTAATGCCTTTTTTTACAAGTTATAAAATGCAACTATCTGACAACCTCTCTATTAACAACAAATTCTTGACTAGTCTGAGAACAGAACATAACTTCTGAAGAATAACATTCACAATACTAGAGAACTTGTTTGTTGAAATACCAAAATTGATATCATCATCTTCCTCATCAACTTCCAGTGTGGTGTTTTTACTAGGTCCATATAACACACGTTATGATGTTTGAATTAAGTCCTGAACAAGTCCTCCATCTTTAAAATATAAATCTATTTGACAAATTGCGCCAAAATATTCACTTGAAAGGGATTTGAATAGAATCGAAATGAATGAGAAATGTCTTAAGTTTCAAGTAATTCTCCTTTAAAGAAATTCTCGTAAAACGGGCTTGAATTCGCATTGACTTTGAATGGTATTTGAATCACCAACTTTGAATTCCATATAAACAATTAAACAAATTTTCTTAAATTAATCTGGGCTTAAAGGCATTTCTTGAACGAATCTTCAAATCACCTCCAACGAAACCTCAATCCAAATCTTCTATTTAATCAAAGCCCAAGAACTAAACCTACCTTGATTCATAGTTTGAGCACCAAGATTATCTTGATGAAATCTTCAATCAATCCTTAACCATGTAACAAATAGCATCACAAGAAAGAAGTCATTGACTAAATCCTCTGAACTTCTTGAGAGGAATGTCTTGAGATATAACGATTAGGATAAAACCTAATGGATGGTGATGAACTCACAATAAGGAAAGAGTAGTGCTCAATGTAGCCTTGAAGTGAGATTTTAATCCAATAAATCTCCATATAAGAACCACTACCAAGCTCGAACAAAATGAAGAGAAATCCTGATTCTCTGGCTGAGTTAAACCTTAATGCCTTTGTTCCTTGAAGAAATTCTGATAAAGGAAAATTTTGTATTTCGAGGAACCCTGCTAACGAAGACGTCTATGCTGCTTGAGATCCAAAACCCTAATCTCATACCAAGAATAATGAGAGCACCAGCTGGATCAACATGAAGAAAGTAACAACCTTAGTCCACAGATGAAAAACCCTAATGCCAAAAGTTCTTTGATCCCGTAACCATGGAATCGGTGATATGTATGAGATTTATATGATGTGATGAGGGATCTTAGGGGGGAAATTTGGGGTATAACAGCTTACCTTATTTAAGTGTCTTCTATCCGGAGATACGAAGATTAAAATCTTTGTTTCGACGCGATTGAAGATACTTAAATACAAAACAAGCCCTATTTTTGGCCCTAAGATGCCATGTGATGCTTATGATTATGGGTGTAACATATAAACTTCATGAAGATGGGAAAGACACACACTAGAGAAATGAAAATAAAATCAACAAACTTTTAAAAGAAATCGACTAGGAAAACAAATCTCTGGGGAACAACACGACTCTAGGGATAGAATTTTAAATCTATTGGAGATAAATGAGCTCCGCTGGGGAAAAGAGGACTCGACTCTATTGGGGTAAGGTCCAGAGAGGAGACAACATAACATCAACTCAAAAGCTAAGGGAAAAGTAATGGATGACAATAATTAACTGATAGCTGTGAACTATCCACTCATAGAGGAGATAGAAAAAAGAGAGTAACATCAACACAGGGGATCGACAACCGCTAACCCGAAAGGTACCAACAGAAATGGTAAGATAATACCGGCTCATGGATGACGACAAACTTCAACATTAAGACTAGCAAATGAATGATTGGCATTAATACTCATGATTGGTAACAACGGTTTGACGTTAGCACTTATGGATGGAAACAACTCAACCCAATCAGAGTAAGGTCTAATGAGGAGAAAGAGATGAACCTTGAATAAGAATGACAACGAACTACCAACTCAAAGATGAAGGTAAAAAAAACAAAGAATCGATACCGATTTTTTTATTGAAGGTAAAGAAACAGAAGATACACCGACGTTTACTGAAGGTGGGTTACAAACTTTCCCTGGAGGTAGAGATACAAAATATGCACTGACTTTTATTGAAGGTGAGCTATCGACTTTTATTGAAGGTAGGGAGAAAAGAGAGTACACCAACTTTTACTGAAGGTGAGGTCTCAAAGAACAATAACGAATTTCCCAAAATTCTGGCGTTCTACTTAGAACGAGTAAAAATACAAGCTATCTCAACTAAAGAGACTACCACTTGTAAAGATTTCTCAAAAAACTTCTCTTGCGAAACTTCCTCGAAGAGATACCATTTGATGGAGAATCAGATAAACTTCCCCTCGGTCCTAACTATAAGCCACAAACTGGTCTCAGTTTCTTCTTTAACCAAGATGTTTCACCTGGAAAGGGTAAAAATACAAGCTATCTTAAATAACGAGACTACCACTTGTAAAGATTTCATAATAAACCTCTCTTGCGAAACTTCCTCAGAGAGATACCATTTGATGGAGAATTAGATAAATTTCCCCTTGATTATGACCATAAGCCACGAACTGGTCTCAGTTTTTTCTTTAACTAAGATATTTCACTTGGAAAGTGTAAAAATACAAGCTATCTCAAATAAAGAGACTATCACTTGTAAAGATTTCACAACAAACTTCTCTTGCAAAACTTCTTTGAAGGGATACCATTTGATGGAGAATCAGATAAACTTCCCCTCGATCCTGACTATAAGCCATGAACTGGTCTTAGTTTCTTCTTTAACCAAGATATTTACCTGGAAAGGGTAGAAATACAAGCTATCTTAAATAAAAAGACTACCACTTGGAAAGATTGCACAACAAACTTCTCTTGTGAAACTTCCTCGAAGAGATATCATTTGATGGAGAATCAGATAAACTTCCCCTTGATCCTGAGTATAAGCCATGAACTAGTCTTAGTTTCTTCTTTAACCAAGATATTTCACTTGGAAAGGGTAAAAAATACAAGTTATCTCAAATAAAGAGACTGCCACTTGTAAAGATTTCACAACAAACTTCTCTTGTGAAACTTCCTCGAAGAGATACCATTTGATGGAGAATCAGATAAACTTCCCTTTGATCCTGACTATAAGCCACAAACTGGTCTTAGTTTCTTCTTTAACCAAGATGTTTCACCTGCAAAGGATAACAAATACAAGCTATCTCAAATAAAGAGACTACCAGTTGTAAACATTTCACAACAAAGCTCTTTTGCGAAACTTCCTCTAAGAGATACCATTTGATGGAGAATTAGATAAACTTCCCCTCGATCCTGACTATAAGCCACGAACTGGTCTCAGTTTCTTCTTTAACCAAGATGTTTCACCTGGAAAGGGTTAAAATTGCTGTAAGAATATTTAAATGAACTGTCTTTATCATTGAAGCGCAGCCAATCTCAACAACGAACTATCTCCTATAATGACGAGACTACCATTCATCGGAATAACAAATTTTCGTCAACGAACTATCTCCCATAAAGATGAGACTACCATTCATCATAATATAAATATCAACAACAAACTACCTCCCTATTGTACCCCAAAATTTTCCCTCCCATATTTCTCAATACATGTCAAGTGAGGTCCTCAAATTGCTCAAGGAAGTCCAAGGGTTGACCAGACAAACTCTCTCCTAAGGCAGTCTACCTCAAATTAGGATTTCAGTTTGCATCAAGATGTTTGATTCCAAAGGATCTCAAATTCTCACCATTGCACTAATATGTTCACAAGATCATTCATGTCAAGTTTCAAGCCTTGCAGAGGAAGTTTGCTCAGTCAATTGCTCAAAGGCCTGAAAATTGACTATGCTAGGGCAAATGTCAATTGTGGCCCACATACAGTCAAACTTCAATATTTTTGGTAAACATCCTCATTTTTAAGTATTATTAATCATTTTATTAAGGTTTGATCATTATTCCTCAAGGATTGCTCACAATTCATCAAAACCCAAAAGTTGTTAAATTAGGGTTTTGCAGGAAAAGTCAACTCAACTTTGACCAAGCATAACTTTCTCATACTTTATCAAAAATGACTCATCCAAAGATAATTTTTAAGAGGATGTAATTCCCTACAATTCATCTTCATCTCCAAAGTTCAAAATATGCACTCACAAGAAGATATGAATTTGGACATTATAGGTCATTTTGAAAAGTCAACAAAAACACCTTTTGGGTCAAAGCTTCATACATGAACATGGAAGGCTAAATTGAGATGAGACCAAAAGGGTTGCTTAGAGGACATCTTAAGATTTCTTAAAAGTCCAAGAAAACATCTCTAGGGTCAAAATTGGGGGAGTTATGCATTGGCAAAGTTGACATTTTTTTACAAAATTGCCAAAAGTCAAAAGTTTCCAAAATTGCATTTTTTGTCAAATGGGCCCAACTTTTTATGCTTGCACTGAGTTTGTAATGTGACCCACAACCTATGATCTCTTCCATTTGTCATTCTTTTATTTTTGTCATTTATTTTGATTTTATTTCAATTAAATCAAATAAAATCAAAATAAAATAATGAAAATATCAAAAACTAATCAAATCTTGAGATTTTGTGCATGTTTAGGTTCATTACACAACTGGAAGTAAGATCAAATCGTGCTAGGCTCATATGGATACAAAAATATTGCATTTTGCTTGATTTGGAAATATTTGCACAAAGGATCAAATCATGAATCAATAATCATAATTGAGGGAGATTTGATACAAGTTTACAACCCTAATTCATTCTAGGGTGCATAAGGAACAATTGCAGACCAAAAACGGAGAGGGGAGAGGCGTGCAAAACAGAAAACAAAGTTGCAAAAATTCAAAAAAAGTTGTAAATCAATTTCCAGGTTTCAGGCCATCTCAAGCCTTTCTAACCATCCCAATCGTTTGTTGGACATACCTGGAACATATTGCAACCACTAGTAAGCTTCCTCACACCCAGAATCGCGTTGTAAGTTCTATACGGTTCATGCTTTTTCTTGAATTTGAATATCTCAATTTTGGCATATTTAGTATTATTCATTGACATATTCTTAATCCTTGAGATGTTTGCAAGCTAATGGTTATATCCAATTGTATTTTTATTGACTATACAACAAGTTGCCATAGCTAGGGTTTTAGTTTCATTTTTAGGGGTTTTGTGTACAGGAACAATTGGGTATGGATAATGGTACCATGATGCTCGTGAGGTTGCAACGAGTTGATTGGTACCATTGGTGGTCATTTATCATGCCTGTATGAACTTTTGGAGAAGCACAGGGTTGTACCTACACTCAGATGACCGTAGGTAAAAGTTTCCAGGGCTAATACGATGGTGGGAGGAAGAAGAAAGTAACGTGGCACTCCCTGACTTGCCCATTAAAATCTGCGCGCGTTTTAAGAATTATTATTTTGTTTTTACCATATAATAATTATTTGTCATTATTTGTACAACTAAGCAAGCCAGCGCAGGTGGTAGGGCCATTGGTCTTTGAGGCACACGTCCTTGGTTCAATCCCAAGCGTGTGCATTTTATTTTCTCAATATATTTAGGATGATTCAGTACACCACATTGCAAAGGACTCATCATGTACCATCCAGATCTCATCATCCAAACCACCAGCAAGCCAGATCCAAGGCTCCTCCAGTAAGGGTCCACCATGTGCATAGGTCAAGCGTGCACACGAAATTTGGAAGAAGTCAATGGAGGCCTAAGCTTGTTGGGCTTGAATTTGCAAATCACACCCCCTCTTGCTGAAAGCTACCAGGCCCATTCTCTTTCTTTTTGTTTATTTCTTTTATTTAATTTCTTTTATTTAATTATTTTCTAACACAAAATTAATTTCTTTTTTCACAAAAATCACAAAATCAAGTTTCACAAATTTAGATTTAGGTTTTTCATGATTTTATCAAATTTAATTTAACATTAGTTTAAATTTAATTTAGGGTAATTCTAACTTTTTATATATAATTAAAATCAATTAGAAAAATTAGGGTTAGCTTGTGATTTTAATTTTTATTTCTTTCTCAAAATAAAATAAAATACAGAAATAGGTTAATTTTAATTATTTTTCTTAAATTTCAAATTAATTAGCAATTAGGTTTTTATTTATTCAATTATACCTTATTTTCTTAAAATAACACAAACACAAAAAAATGATTTTTCTTTTATTAGGCTTAGTCGGGGTGAAAACCCTAAATCTCTCGTTTTCGATTCATCGCGCGCGTTTATTATTTTTACAATATTAATGTAACTGCTCATGGTATGTAATAGTTTAATTAGGATTTTCTTTTATTTATCGTTTTACGGGTTTTTTGGCTATGTAATTAATCCATACCCCGAAGCCTTGTAATAGCGTAGGTTTTATTTCTCGCATTTTAATTCTCGCAAATATTAACCGTTAGATGTATGTTAATAGGATTGTATGACAAGATTGCATGACAATTTAAAATGGCTAGAAAACCCTAATGTGCAAAGATAATAACTGAAACCAAATCACTCGCACATGCGCACTCCTAGGGTATACTCTCACTTTGGTTGTCTTCGATAAACGGTCATTAAGTATAGGGTGTCTTAGTGGTTGCCCTCCTGTCTAAACAAAGATCAAATATCCCGTTGGGAAATGTTAGCACGGAAATGTTGCCTCGAATATGATCTTAAGACATTAGGGTTATTACTAAGACGTCCTAACATTGCTTTAGTGATTGTACGTCCCTTACGAATTGACCCTTACAACTCCAACGACGACGCTACCTATTTCTAAATAGTAGGATAGCATTGTCTAAAGGAAACGAGAATAGAAACAATACTTTTTCGAGTAGGTAGATGCTAGTAGGTACTTGCTCAAAATCAAACTTTTTCACACCAAACACTTTTCAAACAAATTTTTCAAAAACGAACTTCGTAACACTCTTGAAGACAGAAGCAAGGGTTAAAACGAAGTAAAACAAAACTTTTCAAAACAAACACACACAAGCAATTTTAAAAAAGATGAGCAAGTACCTAAGAGCCCATGGAAAACCATGGATAGAAAGGGTGCTAATACCTTCCCTTTCTATAATCTACCCCCGTACTCAAAATCTCAAAAAGGAATTTTTCTGTGCTTTTTTCCTTTCCAGTTGGATAAAATAAAAGTCGGTGAAGACTCTTGCTTACCGCGGCATTTTGCCAATACAAACGTAAAACGCAATCCAACATTTTCCAAAATAGTCGGTTCTGCCACCGTATCACAGAACTGGCGACTCTGCTGGGGATGTATAAGTGGGGTGTACCTTAGGACTAGTACATCATATTTGCTTCTCTTGTTTGTTTTGGTTGCTTTACTTTTAAGGGTTATATTGGGAGTTACTATAGATCCCAACTCGGATCTGGGGACACCTTTTAGGTAAGTAGCAATAAACTGTGAGGGAACTATACGGCGTAGATCGATACGGTTGAAGCAGTAGCTACGTTGATGTGGCACATTGGTTTGTACTTGTATCCCTTATGGAGAAACAAGGAGAATACGGGGCCGCTATGTGTGTCGTTAAGAATCAACTGACCTTAGAACCTTTAATCGACCAACTTGGCCAGTAGGAAGTAGTGAGATAGCTGACCTCGGTGTAAATCTGAGAACTGGTTGATACTCGATGCTACACTCATTGAGACCATACTCTCGAGATAGTTCCGGCCGTAAGAAAAGATTGCGTGAGCTAAAACCATGATCGATGGAGGATGGTCAGTGATATTGAGAACCTCTAGAACCAAGTTACTTTTGCTAGGACAGGTTAAAACCAACTGAACTTCAAGATGGTAATACCTTTGACCCCATGCAAGCCTTGAACTTAAGGGCTTTAGTGTGACTTGTTTGCCTTTTCCATGCATGTTATCTGCTATACCTGTTATTTGTTTTTATCATGACATCATGCATCATAACATGGCATTCATACTTCATTATACTAACCATTTCAAAGACCTGGGGGATTTATCTTTGTTCTGTTTTGCAGATTATGGCTTCCATGCGCAGAAACACCATCCGAGTTAACTTTGTGCAAATACCTGCTCAACTCAAAGAGTTAGCCTCAAGAGTTTCTGAGACTTCTTCGTTCATTAAGAGACATGGTCAGCTTCTTAGCCTGGTTACCTCAAAATTTGACGAGCAAATGATGAGTGTGCTTTTCCAGTTCTTCGATCCTGTGCATCATTGCTTCACCTTCCCAGATTATCAGTTGGTTCCCACTTTGGAAGAGTTCTCTCACTTATTGGGCATATCCATCCTTGATCAGATGCCCTTCACAGGTATGGAAGAGACTCCTAGACCAGAAGACATTGCCTCATCTCTGCATCTGAAATGGGCTGATGTAGTATCCAATTGGGAGACACGAAGCGGGGTTGAAGGTTTTCTAGCCAAAATTTTGATGGATCAGTGTTGTACCCCAAAATTTTCCCTCTCATTTTATCAACACTTCTCATCACAAGATTTTTGGAACTCAAGATCAAGCTAGGGTTTGCTCTGCTCAAGACATCTCCTTACACTGATGACCTAAATTAGGGTTTGAGTTTGCACAAGGATTTTTGGACCTTCAATGTTCAAATTGACTTTCATACTTCATTTTGGACTCATAAGTTTGTTCATACCAAGTTTCAAGCCTTGAATCAAATTTTTGCCCAGTCAATTGGACAGTTGACCTAAAAATCAGCTGTATTAGGGAAAAAGTCAACTGTGGCCAATTTACAGTCAAACCTCATGAATTTTGACCCGCATCAACATTATGAACTCATATGAATCATTGGATCAAGTTTGGACCACAATTCCACAAGAAATTTGATCAGATCACCAAAAGGCCAAAATGGTCATTTTTAGGGTTTTGACTGTACAAAGGCAATTTCTGACGTTTTGACCTAATCAATGGAAAATTAGGTTCAACCATGGACTCAAGGACTCAATGGTATCATCTTGACTTATTTAACAAGTTCAAAAGATCTCAAATGCATGGGATTGACAGATGAATTTTTCAGTCAACTGATCAAAATTTGACTGTACACTGAAAAGTCAAACTTTGACTTTTTGGTCAAAATCAAGTGCCAAGGGTCATTTTTCATCAAGATGTGTCAAATTATGAAACTTGTTCATCAAAAAACCCAAAATTGCAAATTAGGGTTTAAAGTTGAAAAATTTCATAACTTAGAATTTTTCTAAGTTATGAAATTTTCTTAATTTTTCCTAACTTTGTCCCACATTTTCACCATGATGCAATTGGATTCAAACAAAACTTACAATATGAAAGTTGTAGTCCTCCACAAAATCTACAACTTTGAATCACAAAGTTTTCTAAAAAGAATCTTGGATCTCAAGTTATGATTTTTGGAACAAGGGTCCCTAAAACTTTTAACTTCGTGAAATTTTGCCCTAGTTTAGGCAGGATTTTGACCTATCTTCTTGGTCATTTTTCACATAGTTCCACTTGGAGTCTCAAGTTTCATTTCAAAGATGGATTATAGAGCATGTTGCAAGCTTTCCAAATTGTCCAAGAACTCCTCAAACACATTTGTGGTTAGGGAGAATCGAATGCTTGAAGTTGGAAAAAACTCACTTTGTATCCATGGCAAATTCATGTTCACTCAAGTGGCATTTTCAAACCAGCATGCTTTGTACTAGTTTGCAGGCCTCTAAATCATTTCACACTCCTTAATTAAATGCAAATCCATCAGTCTAAGCTTTTTTTTTGGCCATTTGGATATTGTACACAAGATTAGGCCTTAAGTAGAAAAAGGTAAACTCCCATTTTTGCAAAAGTGTGCTTTATGTCAAACCATGATCTTTGAGCATAGGGCCAAGATCTCAGAAGCCAAATCAAATCCACAAATTGCATGGACCAAGAGGATTGTATGCATCATATTTGATGGCTTGTAGGGGCCTGTAATCAGAACTTCCACTTTCTTGCTTCAAGAAGAAGAAACTTGTCAAAATCTTCACAACTTGGAAACCAGCCAATGTTAACTTACACAAACATTTCAAACAACTTTCACACAACCCTTTGAGCAAGAAACACGAGTGCTTGAGCCCCAAAACACCCCATAGCCAGAAATCACACTTCTTTGGCAAAACAGGGCAGGTGCTGCAACTTGAGTTCTCCAGCTCATTTGGCTCGTGCATTTTGCCCCATTTTGCTTCAAACACCTTCCATTCAACTCACCTAAGTTATCCCAAATCTCCATTACCAATTGTAACTCCATTTACAGTGTTCACCATTTTAATTTCAAGCTTGTGCATGTTGAGTTCTATAGGCTGATTCAGGGACATTCAAGGCAAGCTAGCTATTGGAAAAGATCAAGTGAAGTTCAGGCAAGCTACCAGACACCTTAAAACTTGTTGAGAAGCACTGCATTGCCCTACACGAATCCAACTGAAACAGGTTTTTCTTCACTTTCTATCTCTCTATTTAGGAACATTTAGCCTTAGGTTTGTGAATAAAAAATGTAGTATTCAATGCCATGAAGCTGTACATATGCTCAGTTTTCATTTATATTAAGTGTGCTAGGAGAATTTCATCCATGAACATGCTGAAAAAACTAGGTCAGATTTTAGGGCCAGAGAAATTCTCTCTGGTCTTTGAGAGTTAGAATTAGTTTATTATATGGTTGGAATCGTCTTGAAATTCTCTACAAGTTTGATGTTGTGAGTTTTTGAAAAAGGTCACGTATACAGGATCTAGCATTTGAACCAGGGGACGTGCGTGTTTTACAAATGCTGGAGGTTGAAGATGAAGATTTGGGCTGGGCTTGGCCTGTTTGCTTTTCACACCCTCTTTTTCATTTTTGAACCCCCTGGCCCAATTTCTTGAATAATTACATTTTTGCATTTTTGTTTTCTTTTCTGATTTTGTTTATTTATTTCCAAATATAAAAAATGCTTAAAAAATATTTTCATAATTTTTTACATTTATTTGGTATTTTATTTTAATTTTTCTAACATAAAAACATTTTGAATACTTTTATAATTTATTTAAAACTTGAAAATAATATGTAAATTATACTTTTATTTTTTATCTCTTATTTTTATTCACACTGAAAATATTATTAAAAATATAATTTATTTTTGAACATATTTTATTTTATACTATACCTATTTAATATATTTAATATACATATATACATATATATTTTTATTTTATTAAATACATAGAATAAAAATACAAAAATATAACATTTTATTTTTATTATTATTTATACTAAAAAATCCTTTTTTTAAGTACATTTCATTTTTACACATATTAATATATTTTTTGTATATAAATAATATATAGTATTTATTTTTAAAAAAATTAGGGTTTCATCCCTTAAACAATTAAATAAATTATTTATTTATTTATTTATACTTTTTTTACATTAAAAATACTTTTGCATACATAAACAAACACAAATTCTTTTTTGCATAATACATTTTATTTAATAGTCATTTATTTTGTTTATTTAAATATTGTCCATTTAATACTTATGCTTTGGAAATTCAATTTGGATGTAGTAGTAAACTAGGGTTTATGTTTCTTGTCAAATACCCCCCCCCCATTCAAAATTGTACCCCCATCCCCATAATCATGTTGTAATAGCTTAGAACTTTAAATTCTCGCATTTTATGCTTTCAATTATGCCATGATTAGAGAATTAGGGTTTGTATGCCAAAATCAAAATCAACAAATAGTTTTACCTAATCAAAGACAAAAATGCATGAAAATCAAACACAATACACACTTGCACCCCTAGGGTTACAATCCAGTTGTTGCCTTCAAAAATGGGCCATGGTATACATGTTGGGTACTTTGGCAAAACAAAAACAAAACAAAAGATCATAGTCCCTCGATGACGCTAACTTGGTTGCCTAAACAAAAATGATCAAGTCCCTCAAAAATTTGCCAAAAATACTGGACACAATTGCTATCATGGTCTATACGATGACTTGCGCCTGTCCCGTTAAACATCCTAACACAAGGTTGTTCACCAAATGCAATGGTGAAACAACACTGTCAAAAGGGTTAAAAACATTAGGAATGATCTTTGAGTAAAATAGGGTAGATAGCTCCTAGTTACTTGATCAAAAGCTTGCAAAACATCCTTGCTGTTTTCAAACACACTTCATAACACAATTTCAAAACATTTTCCAAATCAAACTTTCAAACATTGAAAACTTTTCAAAAGACAAAAACACCTTTGTATACATTCAAATAAGAATCATTACAAAGGTTGCCACAACGATGGCCTCTTTTCAAAACATCTTTCAAAACCCCACACAAAGCACCATTTCAAACAATTGAAAAGCAAAAGCAAGTGATCTAAACAAGTAACTAAGAGCCCATGGATAACCATGGATGAAAAGGGTGCTTGCACCTTCCCTTTTCATAATCTACTCCCCGAACCCAAGAAAACATCTCAAAGGTCTTTCCTGTGCTTTTTGACCTTTCCTTAGGATAAAATAAAAAGTCGGTGGCGACTCTTGCTAAACCGAAACATTTGCGAACACAAACGCAAAACCTCAAGCCAGTTCTCCCACCGTATCACAGAACTGGCGACTCTATTGGGGATACTCTTTAAAAGTGGATTAACCTTAGGGCTTAGATCATCCTTGCATGCTTAACTTGTTTGCTTTGATTGCTCTACATTTGGTTCTCTTGTTTGGGTTTGAATCCTCCACCCATATTTTTGGGAAACATTCATAGGTAAATAGAAATACGTTGTGGAAACTGTGCGGGGTATACCGATATGGTTGAAGCAATAGCTATATTAGTGCGACATATTTGTGAGTACCGGTAGCCTTTGAGTCAACCAAAGAGAATACGGGGCCGCTGAGTGATGTCATGAAGCACTAATGAACTCTTAGAACCTTACTTGACCATCTTGGACTTTTTTTAGGGGTAGTGAGATGACCGGCTTTGGTGCAGTCCGAAGTTGGTAGATACTCGATACTACACTCATTGAGGGTTGTTTTCTTGGAATATTTTGGTCGCCAGTTAAATGGCTAAACCAAAACAATGAACATAGAAAATAATCCAGTGATATTGAGCTCTTTAGAACCCGGTTACTATTTATAGGACAGGTTGAGCCAACTAGCTTCAAGAGGGTACTTACCTATGAAACCTCATGCAAGCCTGAAACTAGGATCTTGTGTGACTTGTTTGTACATATGCTTGTGTATACATCATGAACATCATAAAGCATCATATGCATCCACTAACCATTTCAAGGGTTTGGATCTTCATCTTTGTTCTTGTTTTGTAGGTCATGGAATCTCTTCGCAGGAAAACAATTCAAGTCAACCTTGTAAGAATCCCCCCTCAACTCAAGGAGCTTACTTCCAAGATTCCAGAGAATTCTCCCTTCAGTGAAAGACATGGTAGACTTCTCAACTTGGTCAACTCCAACATTAAAGAAGATATGGTGAAAGTTCTCTTCCAGTTCTTTGACCCCCTACACCATTGCTTCACATTTCCTGATTACCAACTAGTACCTACTTTGGAGGAATTTTCTCAACTCCTGAGGATTCCTATTCTTCATCAACTACCCTACAACGGTACGAAAAGTGAACCAAAGCCTGAAGATGTTGCTCAACAATTGCACTTGCAACCATCTGATATCAAGGGTCATTGGGAAACCAGAAGTGGTGTCAAGGGTTTCTTGGTAAAGTTTCTGTTTGAGAAGGCACAGGACTGCTGGAATTCTCTAGATCTACAAGCTTTTGAGGAGATTGTAGCACTTCTCATCTATGGGTTGGTCTTGTTCCCAAACCCTAGTCAGCTTATAGATGTGAACGCTGTCAAGATTTTCATATCTAGGAATCCTGGGCCTACATTGCTTTGGGACATCCTACACTCATTTCACACACGAACAATGAGGAAAAGAGGTGTTCTCATGTGTTGTACTCCTCTTCTGGAAAGGTGGTTTATTTCTCACCTTCCCCAAACAGTTTTGAAGAATGAGCAGGGTTTAAGGTGGTCACAACGGTTGATGACCCTCACACATTCTAATGTTCATTGGTGTTCTCGGTCCAGAGAATATGTCATCATCATTGATCGTTGTGGAGAGTTCCCTAATGTCCCACTACTTGGAATTAGGGGAGGCATTACCTACAACCCCTGTTTAGCTCTAAGGCAGTTTGGATATGCCCGAAGGGATGGCCCTCATGATATGCTGATTCCTTACCTGGTTTTTGACTTCGACAACGATGTGCAAGGACTTCGACAAAGGTTCATCCGAGCTTAGAGGATGCCCAACAAAATGGATAGTAAGACACTGGGGCACAAGAATTCCATCCCCCCCGAGCCTTATCTCAAGTGGTTACGAACCCGCGCCCAGAGTCTTATGATGCCTTACCCTCACATTCTCCCCGTGATCAAAGAGCCTGTTATGGAAGGAGAGGTTCCATACACCCTCCTACATCCTGACATGCCAACATCATTGGAAGAATTACAAAAGAGTTGGATACAGCTCAAGGAGGAACAGAATACTTTTGAAGCCAACTTCTATGCAAGTGAGAAGAAGGTTTTTGAGCTTACCCGCCGACTTCATAAAGAGGAGACTCTTAACACTTACATCTCACCAAAGAGGATGCGCAATGTCTTTTTACATTAAGAATTTTGTAATATTTCGCCCATGGGGCATTTATGTACTAACAAATTTCTTCTTAATATGACGTGCGTTCTTTTTGTTTGCAACAAATTTGAATTTCTGAATCCTTGAATGCATTACATGAATAACATATCATTCATCATATGCATAAACAGGTCATCACACCAGGTTTTCTTATCTTTCTGCTGTTTATTTCAGCAAGATGGATTTGGAGCAGACGGTTAAAGATCTGCAAGCACATAATTCGCAATTCCAACAACTCCTCATGACCTTAGCAAAGGGTCAAGAGGACCTTAAAGCACTATTGGGAAAAGAGAAAGACAAAGAAAAAAAAAGAAAAGGACCGGTATGGCCACTGTGGGAAGAAGGTTTGAAAATCAGGCTAGAAGGATTCTTGAGTTCCCCTCAACGTCTGATGAAGGGGCTGGTAAAGGTAAAGGAGTTGCAATGCCTTCTGAATCTGAAGCTGAAGAAGAAGAAGAGGAAGAGGATGAAGATTACTCTGAACAACAATATCCCCCGGCGGATGATAAGTATAAAAATCTTGAGGATCGGTTGGCAGCTATGGAGTTGCAAAGGGTTCCTGGTTTAGATTTCGAAGAACTAGGGTTGGTCGCTGGGATCGTCATTCTTCCCAAGTTCAAAGTTCCTACATTTGCTAAGTATGACAGTTTGTCCTGTCCGAAGATGCATCTGAGGTCCTACGTCAGAAAGATCCAACCTCACTCCTCTAATAAGGATCTTTGGGTCCACTTTTTTCAAGACAGTTTTCCAGGCACACAATTGGACTGGTTCTATCAACTTGAGAGAACTGATGTTCACAACTGGGAAGATTTAGCTGTTGCTTTCTACCGACAATACCAATACAACACAGATTTAGCGCCTACTCGTACTCAACTACAGAGTATGGGTATGACCTCTAATGAGGGATTTAAGGAGTATGCCCAGAAGTGGCGGGATTTGGCTGGAAGGGTGCAGCCACCATTGTTGGATAGAGAGTTGGTTGACATGTTTTTAGGGACTCTGTCAGGTCCATTCTTCAATCATTTAATCGGGAGTTCATCTGCGGGATTCACCGAATTAATTTTGACCGGTGAAAGGGTCGAAGTTGGCATTAGAAGTGGTAAAATTCAGAAGGATGCCTCCGCTTCCACTGCTATTAAGAAGACCTTCCCAGCTAAAAAGGAAGTTTCTGCTGTTCACAATCAGAGAAATCAAGGAAGAACGGAGCACCGACCAACGGTGGGGGCTGCGATGATCCAAAACTCTTCAACCGATCAACCTCGAAGTAACCAACCAAGAGCTAATCAGCAAAGGGTAGAAAGGCCACAACGGTAATTCACCCGAATCAATATGACACCGACTCAAGTCCTCCCTCATCTGTTAAAGCTGAACCTTACCAACTTGAAGGAAGCGCCGAAAAACCCTAATACCTCCTCTCCTTATTACCATTCCAATGCAAAATGTATGTACCACTCTGACAGTATAGGGCATGATACCAACAACTGTTGGGCTCTTAAAAACAAGATCCAAGACTTGATAGACGCCAAGGAGGTAGAATTCGATGCGCCTGAAAAGCCGAATGTGATTTCTTCTCCAATGCCCAAGCGCGGTCATAATGTTCATGCCGTTATGGAAGATCTTAATGTTACCACTAGTGATGACCTTTTGACTCCGTTACCAGTGATTAAAGTGAATTTGATGAAAGACGGGATATTCCCAGGCTGCGGAAAAGACTGTTACTTTTGTTCAAACTTGCAAGATGACTGCCCACTGTTGAAATCAGGCATCCAACGCCTGATGGATATCCAAGAGATCCTCTTTCAAAAGACTCATGTTGATACTACCACTCACGTTACTCCTGCTACCTTTGATACTCCAACCAATGACATTGCCATAATAACCATCTCCGACGATCTTTCCAAGACCTGCAAAAGGCCTGTTAAGATTACGCCTGATCCTAAGTTTGTACCGTTGAAAATCACCATGCCGGGGCCTGTCCCGTATAAATATAACAAGACGATACCATGGAATTACGGAGGAGAAATCTTCTACCATGGTGTCAAAAAGATAGAATCAGTCCAAGAGAATTTCGATGATGAAACCCCTGATATAGGGAATATTGCGGGAACAAGCAAGATAACTCGCAACAGAAGGATCTTCTCTCCAGAGATTGCTCCTCCACGGGAAGTCTTCGGACCCTCAAGAGTTTTTGTGCTTGTCAAGCCATCTGTGCAAAGCCCGGTAATTGAAGAACTTGATGCTCCTGAAGTTAGACCCTCTGATGTTACTACCAAAGGTAAGGGGATACTGGAAGCGCCTGTCAAGACGAAGGCTCAGACTGTGGTAATCCCCGAGACCACCCAGAAAGAGATGGAAGAAATCTTAAAGATAATCAAGAAGAGTGACTACGATGTCGTGGAGCAGCTAGGGCAGACCCCTTCCAAAATCTCCATGTTGGCTCTCCTACTCTACTCAGAGGCTCATGCTAAGGCCTTGATCAAATTTCTAAAGACGGCACACGTGCCTCAAGAAACTTCCACATACCAGTTTCAAGAGTGCGTGGCTAGCCTTACTGCTGATAATGGTCTTGGTTTTTCCGATGCTGATTTGACCCCTAAGGGAAGGAAGCACAACGACGCGCTGCATGTCTCAGTAGAGTGCAGGGGAACCACACTTGCCCATGTTCTGGTTGACACCGGTTCATCTTTGAATGTTCTCCCGAAAAAGGCGTTGGACAGATTAGACTGCGAAGGTTTGACCCTGAAGTCCAGTAACATCATTGTTAGAGCCTTCGACGGTTCTAAGAGGATGGTTCACGGAGAAGTGGACATTCCAGTCAAAGTGGGTACAGAAATTTTAAACTCTACTTTTTATGTGATGGACATCCGTCCTTCATATTCATGCTTGTTGGGAAGGCCATGGATCCACAATGCTGGGGCAGTCACTTCCTCCTTACACCAAATACTAAAGTATCCAGTTCAGGGAAAGATCATAACGGTTCATGGTTAGGAAGAGTACATGATAAGTCACCTCAACTTCTTCCGCTATGTGGAGTTGGATGGCGAATTCATAGAAACGCCTTTCCATCATTTTGAAGAGGTTCCTCTTGAAGTCGCAGTTGCAAAGACAATGGCTGATGTGCCTATCATTTCCAAGCCTGTGTCTCGGATGGCATGCCTCAAAGATGCGGAGACTGTAATCAAAGAAGGAAGGAGTACAGTGTGGGGGCAACTGTCTGATTTTCCTCATAAGACGGACAAGTTTGGATTAGGTTTTACTGTTGCTGGCCAGAAAGCTGTGCGTCGCTCCCGGGCTGGAGGACCACCCGTAAAAATCACTCACTATGGAATTAATGCCTTAGAAGATGATGATGAAGAAGACAACTTTGAAGATTAGATCTTTCCAACCATCGAAGGAGGATTAAGCAACTGGGAAGCGAAAGACTTTGTTCCCATCACTTTCATCAATCAGTAATTTACCTTTGAACAATTTCCTATTTTGGTCTGTAATAATTAAACAATTCGTACACTATTTTCACCTTATGCCTTACCCGGGGCATATAGGTCCATTTGTAAGGGCTTGATTTCTTCATTATCATATGTCATATTTAATGAATCATTGGACGTTTTCATCTATAAACTGTTGTGTTCATTTTCTTTCCTGTTACATTTTGTTTTGATTAAGGATGGCTATCCCTTACACACACCCACACTCACAAAATGCAGGTACCCATCCACTTAGGATTCCATGGGTGACTATTCTGCTTTAGCCTTCGGTGACTCTGAAGATTTGGTCAATCACGCCGAGTACGAAGGTGATGAAGACTGCGAAGTGCCTGGAGAGCTAGCCAGACTTTTGCAACAAGAGGAAAGGGCTATTCTGCCCCATGAAGAGTTGCTAGAGACCATCAATTTGGGAACAGAGGAAGACAAGAAAGAGGTTAAGGTGGGTGCCAACCTGGAGCCAAGTGTCAAGGAGCGCTTAATTCAGTTGTTGAATGAATATGTTGAAATCTTTGCCTGGTCCTACGAAGACATGCCGGGACTCGACACAGATATTATGGTTCACCGTCTCCCTACAAGAGAAGATTGTCCACCAATCAAACAAAAGGTCCGCTAAATGAGGCCCGACATGTCTGAAAAGATCAAAGCTAAGGTGATGAAGCAATTCAATGTTGGCTTTCTGGATGTTACTTCCTATCCACAATGGGTTGCTAACATTGTGCCCGTGCCTAAGAAGGACGACAAAGTTAGAATGCGTGTGGACTATCGGGACTTAAATAGGGCTAGCCCTAAAGATGATTTTCCACTACCACACATTGACATCTTGGTTGACAACACAGCTCAACACAAGGTATTTTCCTTCATGGATGGATTCTCGGGATACAACCAGATCAAAATGGCCCCCAAAGACATGGAGAAGACTACTTTTGTTACGCAGTGGGGTACCTTCTGCTATAAAGTGATGCCATTCGGACTAAAGAATGTCGGGGCAACCTATCAGCGAGCCATGGTAGCTTTGTTTCATGATATGATACATCATGAGATTGAAGTCTACGTAGAAGACATGATATCCCGTTCACAGACAGAAGAAGAACACCTTGACCATTTGCAAAAGTTGTTTGTCATATTGAAGGAGTATAAGCTCAGACTGAACCCAAGCAAGTGCACTTTTGGAGTCAAGTCTGGTAAACTTTTGGGATTTATCGTCAGCAACAAAGGCATTGAGGTTGATCCTACTAAAGTCAAAGCTATACAAGAAATGCCTGCCCCCCGCACTGAAATGGAGGTTAGAGGTTTCTTGGGACGCTTAAACTATATCGCAAGGTTCATCTCTCACCTAACATCTACCTGTGAGCCAATCTTCAAGCTGTTGAAGAAAGATCAGGTGGTTGAATGGAACAATGATTGTCAAGTTGCTTTTGATAAGATCAAGGAGTATTTGCTGGAACCTCCTATCTTGATGCCACCCGTCGAAGGAAGGTCGTTAATCATGTATCTGACTGTTTTGGATAACTCAATGGGGTGCGTACTGGGCCAACACAATGAGTCTGGCCGAAAAGAGCATGCCATTTATTACCTTAGCAAAAAGTTTACCGACTGTGAGACTCGTTACTCACTGCTCGAGAAAACTTGTTGCGCTTTGGTATGGGCTGCTCGCCGGTTAAGGCAGTATATGTTGACACATACCACTTTGCTAATTTCTAAAATTGATCTGATTAAGTACATCTTCGAAAAGCCTGCTTTATCTGGAAGAATCGCTAGATGGCAAATGATCCTGACAGAGTATGATATCCAGTACACAACCCAAAAAGCTATAAAGGGGAGTGTACTAGCTGACCATCTAGCTCATCAAGCCGTCGAAGATTACCAATCTATGAGATTCGACTTCCCTGACGAGGACATCATGACATTGGACAACATTGAAGGTAACGGACCGTATGACGGACCTGAACAAGGATCCCGATGGACCCTGTACTTTGATGGTGCTTCAAATGCACTTGGCAACAGTATCGGTGCGGTATTTATTTCTCCGGGAGGTTACCATACACCCTTCACTTCCCGACTTTGCTTCATCTGCAACAATAACATGGCCGAATATGAAGCTTGCATCTTTGGTCTCAAGGCTGCTATAGACTTAGGAATCAAATCTTTGGTCGTATTTGGGGACTCAGCTTTGATTATCAGTCAAATCAAAGGAGAGTGGGACACTAAACATCCTAATCTTATCCCATACAAAGAACATGTCCTAACATTGTTGCCTCATTTCGAGCAGATTACCTTTGAGCACTTCCCGCGAGAAGAAAATTAGCTAGTTGATGCTCTGGCTACTATGTCTTCCATGTTTAAACTCAACTGGGATAATGAGGCTCCCTAAATCACCATCGAGCGAATGGGCGAACCTGCGCACTGTCATGAGATTAATATCGAAGAAGTAGTGGAACTACCCTGGTTTCATGAAATCAAAAGGTATCTCCAGACTCGAGAATACCCTGAAGGAGCTTCCGTCAATGACAAAAAGTTCTTAAGCAAATTTGCTGTCAAGTTGTTCCTGAGCAATGGTATCCTATATAAGCGCATCCATGATTGTGTTCTACTTCGTTGTATGGACAAGGTTGAAGCAGAGTTGATCATGACCGAAATACATAGTGGCACCTTTGGCACCCACTTGAGCGGACATACGATGGCTAAGAAGATTCTAAGGGCAGGCTACTACTGGCCTACCATGGAAGCTGACTGTCATCAACATTCCCGTACTTGTCACAAATGCCAAGTCTATGCTGACAAGGTACATATTCCTCTTGTTCCTCTCAACGTTCTAACAGCTCCTTGGCCATTCACAATGTGGGGAATTGACAAGATTGGAGAGATTAACCCTACAGCATCCAATGTACATTGCTTCATCTTGGTCGCTATTGATTATTTCACCAAGTGGGTCGAAGCAGCTTCCTACGCCTCCGTTATAAAGAATGTGGTTGCCCGCTTCATCAAGCAGAATCTCATATGCCGGTATGATGTCCCTGACAGGATCATCACGGACAACGGTACAAACCTGAATAACACTGTGATCACCGCTCTGTGCGAGCAGTTCAAAATTCAACATCATAATTCATCTCCCTATCGGCCAAAGATGAACAGTGTTGTTGAAGCCGCGAATAAAAATATCAAGAAGATCATTCAAAAGATGACAGTCACCTACAAGGACTGGCATGAGATGTTACAATTTGCTCTACACGGATATCGTACCACGGCGCGTACTTCAACCGGGGCAACCCCCTTTTCTTTGGTATATGGCATGGAGGCTGTTTTACCTATGGAAGTTCAGATTCCTTCCTTAAGGATTATGAAGGATGTTGGTTTAAGTGAAGACGATTGGATTCAAACCCGGCTTAATCAACTTAATTTGATCAACGAGAAGTGACTTACTGTTGTTTGTCATGGTCAGACGTATCAAAAACGGATGATCAAGGCTTTCAACAAGAAAGTCAGACGTCAGGTATATCAAGTCGGAGATCTTGTAATCAAGCCGATCATCTTGCTGCAAAGTGATCCCAGGGGAAAGTGGACTCCTACTTACGAAGGACCATTTGTGATCAAGAACATCTTTTTTGGTGGGGCAATGATTCTGACCACCATGGACGGCGACGACTTTCCGCACCCTGCGAATGCAGACATAGTCAAAAGATACTATGCATGAAGTGACTCGACAAGTTGAAAACCCGAAAGGGAGACTTGGGTAAAAATGGGCATCCCGGTGAATCGAAAACCCGAAAGGGCGGTTCAGGCAAAAATTAGGGATAAACAAAAAAAAATTTGTACACCCGGCAAGTTGAAAACCCGAAAGGGCAGCTTGGGCAAAAAAGGGTTTCCCGGTTGATCGAAAACCCGAAAGGCCAGTCCAGGAAAAAGTTAGGGAATTAAAGCGTATGACTATGTCTCATCGGATCACTTTAAGGACAATCTCTTCACAGATAAGCTCCAAGCTTCTGATCAATCCAATCATCCGCGGACGAAGCAACGAATGGACAAGATACTCAGAGTTGTGAAGGCTATAGCAGAATGGGAACCCCATGGAATTGTTACACATAGCCATCTTTCTTTGTATAAATTTTTTCTCAATTTTTACGACAACATTCTCTTACTAGGATGTCTGTCTCCTTTGTACAAAAATACTTACAAAAGTTAATACAAAGATACTTCAAAGTGCAGAAATCTGCTTGTCTTTTCTTTCTTTTTACAATTATGTTTTATTTGAAAACGTCCAATGATTTGTTGAATGAGCATATGCATGATATGTATGATGCAATAAAATGTGTTCCATCAATGTTCAAAGAAAAATTTGTTGAATGAGCATATGCAAAGATTTCAGATACAGTATGGATACACCCCAGACGCGGCGATCATTCTATTACTCGTTCAGAATTTCAAATCAAGATACAGTATGGATACACCCCAAACACGGCGGTCATTCTACTACTCATTCAGACTTCAGCAATCCGATACATACTAGATACGCTCCAGACACGGAAGCCATTTTATTTCTCATTCAGATTCAACTATCTACTTCAAGTTTACATACACTCCATATACGGAAGTCATTCTGTTACTTGTCTGGATCCCAGTTACAGTACGGATACACTCCAAACACGGAAGTCATTCTGCTACTCATACAGATTTCAACTTCAGATACAGTCCAGATACGCTCCAGACACGGTTGCCATTCTGTCACTCATTCGGAATTCATCTCCAGCACATAGATGCTACATACACAAATGTTTCTCTGTCACCCATTCAGAATACAGATACACTCCAGACACGGCAGTCATTCTGATATTCATTCAAGAATCAAATACAGTTACAGCTTGGATATGCTCCAGACACGGACGCCATTCCCTTGCTCATACAAACCCAGTCTCCAGATACAACTCAGATACGTTCCAAATACGGATACCATTCTGATGTTCATTCTACTGATTTTCAACAAACAAGTTTTGGATGGCATCTCTAAGCCCATCTCCAACAAGATTCTACCATTTCCAAATGGCATCTTTAATCCCATTCCCTCAGCTACATTTTGACGAGTGCAAATTTACGGGCACTCTAGTGTCCAATCCTCTTTTACCTTCGAGTCACGAAAGGAAAACTTGCCAATCTAACTCTTCAGGTCCAAGAAGATTGAACAGGGGCAACTGTTGTACCCCAAAATTTTCCCTCTCATTTTATCAACACTTCTCATCACAAGATTTTTGGAACTCAAGATCAAGCTAGGGTTTGCTCTGCTCAAGACATCTCCTTACACTAATGACCTAAATTAGGGTTTGAGTTTGCACAAGGATTTTTGGACCTTCAATGTTAAAATTGACTTTCATAATTCATGTTGGACTCATAAGTTTGTCCATACCAAGTTTCAAGCCTTGAATCAAATTTTTGCCCAGTCAATTGGACAGTTGACCTAGAAATCAGGTGTATTGAGGAAAAAGTCAACTGTGGCCAATTTACAGTCAAACCTCATGAATTTTGTCCCACATCAACATTGGGAACTCATATGAATCATTGGATCAAGTTTGGACCACAATTCTACAAGAAATTTGATCAGATCACCAAAAGGGCAAAATGGTCATTTTTAGGGTTTTGACTGTACAAAGGCAATTTCTGACTTTTTGACCTAACCAATGGCAAATTAGGTTCAAACATGGACTAAAGGACTAAATGGCATCATCTTGACTTATTCAACAAGTTCAAAAGATCTCAAATGAAAGGAAATTGACAGATGAATTTTTCAGTCAACTGATCAAAATTTGACTGTACACTGAAAAGTCAAACTTTGACTTTTTGGTCAAAATCAAGTGCCAAGGGTCATTTTTCATCAAGATGTGTCAAATTATGAAACTTGTTCATCAAGAAACCCAAAATTGCAAATTAGGGTTTAAAGTTGAAAATTTTCATAACTTAGAATTTTTCTAAGTTATGAAATTTTCTTAATTTTTCCTAACTTTGTCCCACATTTTCACCATGATGCAATTGGATTCAAACAAAACTTACAACATGAAAGTTGTATTCCTCCACAAAATCTACAACTTTTATTCACAATGTTTTCTCAAAAGAAGCTTGGATCTCAAGTTATGGTTTTTGGAACAAGGGTCCCTAAACTTTTAACTTAGTGAAATTTTGCCCTAGTTTAGGCATGATTTTGACCTATCTTCTTGGTCATTTTTCACATAGTTATACTTGGATTCTCAAGTTGAATTTCAAAGATGGATTATAGATAATGTTTCAAGCTTTCCAAATTGTCCAAGAACTCCTCAAACACATTTGTGGTTAGGGAGAATCGAATGCTTGAAGTTGGCAAAAACTCACTTTGTATCCATGGCAAATTCATGTTCACTCAAGTGGCATTTTCAAACCAGCATGCTTTGTACTAGTTTGCAGGCCTCTAAACCATTTCACACTCCTTAATTAAATGCAAATCCATCAGTCTAAGTTTTTGTTTTGGCCATTTGGATATTGTACACAAGATTAGGCCTTAAGTAGAAAAAGGTAAATTCTTATTTTTGCAAAAGTGTGCTTTATGTCAAACCATGATCTTTGAGCATAGGGCCAAGATCTCAGAATCCAAATCAAATCTATAAATTACAGGGACCAAGAGGATTGTATGCAGCATATTTGATGGCTTGTAGGTTCCTGTAATCAGAACTTCCACTTTCTTGCTTCAAGAAGAAGAAACTTGTCAAAATCCTCACAACTTGGAAACCAACCAATGTTAACTTACACAAACATTTCAAACAACTTTCACACAACCCTTTGCGCAAGAAACACGAGTGCTTGAGCCCAAAAACACCCCATAGCCAGAAATCACACTTCTTTGGCAAAACAGGGCAGGTGCTGCAACTTGAGTTCTCCAGCTCATTTGGCTCGTGCGTTTTGCCCCATTTTGCTTCAAACACCTTCCATTCAACTCACCTAAGTTATCCCAAATCTCCATTACCAATTGTAACTCCATTTACAGTGTTCACCATTTTAATTTCAAGCTTGTGCATGTTGAGTTCTATAGGCTGATTCAGGGACATTCAAGGCAAGCTAGCTATTGGAAAAGATCAAGTGAAGTTCAGGCAAGCTACCAGACACCTCAAAACTTGTTGAGAAGCACTGCATTTCCCTACACGAATCCAACTGAAACAGGTTTTTCTTCACTTTCTATCTCTCTATTTAGGAACATTTAGCCTTAGGTTTGTGAATAAAAAATGTAGTATTCAATGCCATGAAGCTGTACATATGCTCAGTTTTCATTTATATTAAGTGTGCTAGGAGAATTTCATCCATGAACATGCTGAAAAAACTAGGTCAGATTTTAGGGCCAGAGAAATTCTCTCTGGTCTTTGAGAGTTAGAATTAGTTTATTATATGGTTGGAATCGTCTTGAAATTCTCTACAAGTTTGATGTTGTGAGTTTTTGCAAAAGGTCACGTATACAGGATCTAGCATTTGAACCAGGGGACGCGCGCGTTTTACAAATGCTGGAGGTTGAAGATGAAGATTTGGACTGGGCTTGGCCTGTTTGCTTTTGACACCCTTTTTTTCATTTTTGCACCCCCTGGCCCAATTTCTTGAATAATTACATTTTTGCATTTTTGTTTTCTTTTTTGATTTTGTTTATTTATTTCCAAATATAAAAAATGCTTAAAAAATATTTTCATAATTTTTTACATTTATTTGGTATTTTATTTTAATTTTTCTAACATAAAAACATTTTGAATACTTTTATAATTTATTTAAAACTTGAAAATAATATGTAAATTATACTTTTATTTTTTATTTATTATTTTTATTCACACTGAAAATATTATTAAAAATATAATTTATTTTTGAACATATTTTATTTTATACTATACCTATTTAATATATTTAATATACATATATACATATATATTTTTATTTTATTAAATACATAGAATAAAAATACAAAAATATAACATTTTTTTAATCATTATTTATACTAAAAAATCCTTTTTTAAAGTACATTTCATTTTTACACATATTAATATATTTTTTATATATAAATAATATATAGTATTTATTTTTAAAGAAATTAGGGTTTCATCCCTTAAACAATTAAATAAATCTTTTATTTATTTCTTTATACTTTTTTTACATTAAAAATACTTTTGCATAGATAAACAAACACAAATTCTTTTTTGCATAATACATTTTATTTAATAGTCATTTATTTTGTTTATTTAAATATTGTCCATTTAATACTTATGCTTTGGAAATTCAATTTGGATGTAATAGTAAACTAGGGTTTATGTTTCTTGTCAAATACCCCCCATTCAAAATTGTACCCCCATCCCCATAATCATGTTGTAATAGCTTAGAACTTTAAATTCTCGCATTTTACGCTTTCAATTATGCCATGATTAGATAATTAGGGTTTGTATGCCAAAATCAAAATCAACAAATAAGACAAAAATGCATGAAAATCAAACACAATACACACTTGCACCCCTAGGGTTACAATCCACTTGTTGCCTTCAAAAATGGACCATGGAATGCATGTTGGGTACTTTGGAAAAACAAAAACAAAACAAAAGATCATAGTCCCTCGATGACGCTATATTGGTTGCCTAAACAAAAATGATCAAGTCCCTTAAAAATTTGCCAAAAATACTGGACACAATTGCTATCATGGTCTATACGATGACCCGCGCATGTCCCGTTAAACATCCTAACACAAGGTTGTTCACCAAATGCAATGGTGAAACAACACTGTCAAAAGGGTTAAAAACATTAGAAAGGATCTTTGAGTAAAATATGGTAGATAGCTCTTAGTTACTTAATCAAAAGCTTGCAAAACATCCTTGTTGTTTTCAAACACACTTCACAACATAATTTCAAAACATTTTCCAAATCAAACTTTCAAACATTGAAAACTTTTCAAAAGACAAAAACACCTTTGTATACATTCAAACAAGAATCACTACAAAGGTTGCCACAACGATGGCCTCTTTTCAAAACATCTTTCAAAACCACACACAAAGCACCATTTCAAACAATTGAAAAGCAAAAGCAAGTGATCTAAACAAGTAACTAAGAACCCATGGATAACCATGGATGAAAAGGGTGCTTGCACCTTCCCTTTTCATAATCTACTCCCTGAACCCAAGAAAACATCTCAAAGGTCTTTCCTGTGCTTTTTGACCTTTCCTTAGGATAAAATAAAAAGTCGGTGGCGTCTCTTGCTAAACCGAAACATTTGCGAACACAAACGCAAAACCTCAAGTTAGTTCTCCCACCGTATCACAATCAGGCTCAACTATTCTGGGATAATTTGGATTTTCGGGCTTTCGAAGATATCTTGGCTCTCCTTATCTACGGTTTGGTTCTCTTCCCGTATCCGGATTCTTTCGTGGATATGAATGCGGTTAAGATTTTCCTTTCTTGCAATCCTGTGCCTACTCTATTGGGTGATATCTTGTATTCCCTCTACACTCGTACCATGCGAAGAAGAGGGACTCTTATGTGTTTCATGTCGTTGTTGTCGACGTGGTTTATTTCACACCTCCCTAAGTCTGTGTTAAAGAACAAAGAAGGTTTGGGATGGTCTTACAGGATAATGTCACTTGCCTATATAGATGTTCTTTGGAGCTCCCGGGCTATGGAAGACACTGCAGTTATTGATCGTTGTGGGGGATGCCCTAATGTCCCATTGCTTGGAAATAGAGGGGGTATAACTTACAATCCTTGTCTAGCTTTGCGACAATTTGGTCATGCTCGGAGGGATGGTCCCCATGAGCTACTTCTTATGGATATTGCATTTGATTACAAGGAAGACATTGATGAGCATTGCCGGAGGTTTATACGAGCTTGGGGCATGGTGAACAGATCTGAGCCCCAAGAGCTAGGACCAAGGACTTCCCTTCCTATGCAGCCTTACCTCCAATAGGTCCGAGCTCGTGCCCAGAAGCTTGGGATTCCTTATGAAGCCGTATTGCCAGTGATTGTGGAACCCACTAATGAAGAAGGCATTCCTTATACGGTTCTTTATCCTTACATGCCCACTGATCCTCGGGCATTGCAGAGGTCTTGGATTCAGCTGAAAGAGGAGAGGGATACCTACCGAGAGAAGTACCATGAGCAAGAAAGGAAGATCTTGAAGCTCACCAGGCAGCTCGAGGAAGAAAGAACGATCAATGACTAGGTCAGCACAAAGAGGAAGCGTCCATGGGACTTTTGATTTTGCTTTTCTAGTTTAGATTTGTTTTTCATTTATCTCTTTATAACGCCTTAAAGGCATTGTTGAACCTTTTTACAAGTTAATCTAATAATGTTTGTTTATTTTTTGTTTATAAATTTAAATCTCCCAAAGTCTTTGAAATCATTACATACGCATCCCATTATCATGCACACCATTACAGGTACCATTACAGGTTTCTCATCTTCTTCGCTGTTTATTTCAGCAGAAATGTCTTCTGATCAAGCCATCAAAGATATTCAGGCACAAAACGCCCAATTCCAGCAGATCTTCTTAAGCTTGGATAAAGGGCAAGAGGATTTGAAGACCCTAATTCTGAAAGAGAAGAAGAAGAAGAAGAAGAAGAAGAAGGTCGTTCTTCTGAATATGGGCAAAAGGTTTGGGGATAGGTTGAAATAGCAAGCTGATCTGACCTCTTCATCCAAGGAAGGGGAGAACCAAGAAGAAGAAAAGGGCCCCAGTCCTGAAAACTCTGATGATGATACAGATTATGATGAGGAGAAATATCCTCCGGTCGAGGATAGGTACAAGCAGTTAGAAGACCGTATGAGTGCAATGGAGATTCAGAATATCCCTGGTTTGGATTTCGGAGAGCTGGGATTGGTATCGAGAGTGGTGATCTCTCATAAGTTCAAAGCTCCGGTTTTTGCCAACTACGATGGAGTATCCTGTCCAAAATTCCATCTCCGCTGGTACGTCAGAAAAATCCAACCCCACACTGCTGATAGAAATTTGAGGGTACACTTCTTTCAAGATAGTTTGTCAGGGACTCAGCTTGAATGGTTTTATCAATTGGAAGGAGCCAATCCGAAACTGGGAGGACCTTGCTGCTGCTTTTTATAGGCAGTATCAGTATAACGTCGACCTTGCTCCCACCCGTACTCAACTTCAGGGTATGTCTATGGGTGCAAGTGAAGGTTTTAAGGACTATGCTCAGAAGTGGAGAGACTTAGCTGGAAGAGTCCAACCCCCTTTTTTTGACAGGGAGTTGGTTGACATGTTTCTAGGGACGCTATCTGGTCCATTTTTCAATCATCTGATCGGCAGTTCGTCATCTGGGTTTACTGAGTTGATTTTGACTGGAGAGAGAGTAGAAGCTGGTATCTGAAGTGGTAAGATACAGAAGGATACTTCATCAAGTGCAGTAAAGAAGCCTTTCACGGGTAAGAAGGAAGCTAGTGCAGTCTACAGCCCGAGGGGCCAAAGCAGACCTGAAACCGTCAAGCAGTAAATGCGGCAGTGATATCAAGACCCACAGTTGCTCCACAACACAACAATCAACAAAGGGTCGAAATACCACAGAGGCAGTATACTCGGCTCAATATGACCTTGTCTCAAATTCTACCACAATTATTGAAGACCAATCTGGTAACTCTGAGGGAGGCCCTGAAGAACCCCAACACCACTTCTCCTCACTATAACCCGAATTCCCGTTGCGCCTATCACTTTAAAGGTCCAGGTCATGATACAAACAACGATTGGGCCTTGAAAAATAAGGTGAAAGACTTGATCTAAGCCAAAGAGATTGAGTTTGACGCTCCGGAGAAGCCCAACGTCATAACTGCTCCCATGCCCAAGCATGGTCATGGAGTAAATGTTGTGGACGATGATTTATTTGTGACCTCCATGTTCTACTCCTTTGACGATAGTTAAGAAGAATTTATTGTCGGTCAGTTTATTTCCGGGTTATGGCGAAGGTTGCCAAATGTGTTTAAATTTTCCTGCTGGTTGCCACTTACTAAAATCACATGTTCAGCGCCTGATGGATAACAAAGAGATCCTGTTCGAAAAGACTATGAATCTATTGGTTCCAAGTCAAGATGTTGCCATCGTAACCATTTCCGCCAATCCTTCCAAGGTTTCCTCGAGAAAACCTGTTAGGATTACATCCGTCCCAAGAATTGCTCCGTTAATAATTACTGTCCCTAGTCCTATCCCATACACTTCGGATAAGGCTGTCCCTTGGCACTATGGTGTTGATGTGTATTACCATGGAGTTAAGAAAGACTTAAAGGGTGAAGAAGCTGATGTTGATATCAGTAATATTGTCGGGGCTAGCAAGGTCACCAGAAGTGGAAGACTCTTTTCTCCCAAGATCTCCCCTCCGAATGTCCACAAACTTGTTGTCACTCCATCTGCTGGTACATCAGCTACTATCCCAGTTCCTGTTCCAGTTATCACCCCTGTCGCCGAGCCATCTGGGACTCGGGGCAAAGAAATCATAGGTGAGCCTGCCCGGATGGAGGCACCTAAGAAGATCATCATAGAAACCTCTAAGCAGGAGATAGAGGAAATATTGAAGATTATCAAGAAGAGCGACTACAACATAGTCGAGCAGCTGGGGCAGACCCCGTCAAAAATCTCCATGTTGTCCTTGTTATTGTGTTCCGAAGCCCATGCAAAGGCTTTGATTGCTTTCCTCAAGACTACGCATGTTCCGCAGGAAACTTCAGTCGATCAATTCAAAGACTGCGTAGCTAGTTTGATTGCCGACAATGGGTTGGGTTTCTCAGATGCAGATCTGACTGCTAAAGGAAGAAATCACAATGATGCTCTGCACGTCTCGATCGAGTGCAGGGGCACTACTATGGCCCATGTATTGGTGGATATCGGGTCCTCATTGAATGTTTTTCCAAAGAAAGCATTAGACCGTATAGACTGTGAGGATTTGATTCTAAAGCCGAGTGTGATACGGTGGGAGAAATGACTTGAGGTTTTGTGTTTGTGTTTGCAAATGTTTCGGTTTAGCAAGAGTCGCCACCGACTTTTTATTTTATCCTAAGGAAAGGTCAAAAAGCACAGGAAAGACCTTTGAGATGTTTTCTTGGGTTCGGGGAGTAGATTATGAAAAGGGAAGGTGCAAGCACCCTTTTCATACATGGTTATCCATGGGCTCTTAGTTACTTGTTTAGATCACTTGCTTTGCTTTTCAATTGTTTGAAATGGTGCTCTTCAATTGTTTGAGATGGTGCTTTGTGTGTGGTTTTGAAAGATGTTTTGAAAAGAGGCCATCGTTGTGGCAACCTTTGTAATGATTCTTGTTTATATGTATACAAAAGTGTTTTTGTCTTTTGAAAAGTTTTCAATGTTTGAAAGTTGGATTTTGAAATTGTGTTGTGAAGTGTGTTTGAAAATAGCAAGGATGTTTTGCAAGCTTTTGATCAAGTAACTAAGAGCTATCTACCCTATTTTACTCAAAGATCTTTCTTATGTTTTTAACCCTTTTAACAGTGTTGTTTCACCATTGTATTTGGTGAACAACCTTGTGTTAGGATGTTAAACGGGACAGGTGCAGGTCATCGTATAGACCATGATAGCAATTGTGTCAAGTGTTTTTGGCAATTTTCTTGAGGGACTTGATCATTTTTGTTTAGGCAACCAAGATAGCGTCATCGAGGGACTATGATATTTTGTTTTGTTTTTGTCTTGCCAAAGTACTTAACATGCATACCATGACCCATTTTTGAAGGCAATAAGTGGATTGTAACCCTAGGGGTGTAAGTGTGCATTGTGTTTGTTTTTTCATGCATTTTTGTCTTTGATTAGGTCAAACTATTTGTTAATTTGATTTTGCATACAAACCCTAATTCTCTAATCATGGCATAATTGAAAGCGTTAAGTGCGAGAATTTAAATTCTAAGCTATTACAACATGATTATGGGGATGGGGGTACAATTTTTGAATATGGGGTATTTGACAAGAAATATAAACCCTAGTTACTATTACATCCAAATTGAATTTACAATGCATCAATATTTAAATGTATAATAACAAAATAAACAAATATTAAATAAAATGTATTATGCAAAAAAGAAGTTTTTATGTATGTAAAAGTATTTTCAATGTAAAGAAATATAAAGAAACAAATAAAAAAAGGATTAATTTTATTTATTAAAGGGGTAAACCCTAATTCTTTTAAGAAAATAATATATTATATTATTTATATACAAAAAATATATTAATATGTACAAAATAAAATATATTGGAAAAAAAAGTGTTTTTTAGTATAAATAATAATAATAATAAAAATGTAATATTTTTGTATTTTTATTCTATGTTTTTAATAAAATAAAGGTATATATATATATTAAATATGTATAAAATAAAATAAAATATTTACAAAAATAAAATATATTCAAGAAAATATTTTCAGTGTGAATAAAAAAAAGAAATATTAATATTAGTATTATTTACATTATTTTTATGTTTTTATAAATAATATAAAGTATTTAAATTATTTTTATATTAGAAAAATCAAAATAAAATACCTAATAAATGTAAAAAAAATGTGAAAATATTTTTAAGCATTTTTTATGTTTGAAAATAAAATATCAAAGTCAGAAAAGAAAACAAAAATTCAAAAATGCAAAAATATGAGAAATTGGGCCAGGGGGTGCAAAAAGAAAATAGGGGGTGTTAGAAGCAAGAAGGCCAGGCCCAGCCCAAACTTCATCTTCAACCTCCAGAATATTTGAAAACACGCGCGCGCCTGTACAAACTGCTAACTCCTGTATTTGTGATCTTTTGCCAAAACTCAAAACATGAAACTTGTAGAGCATTAAACCACGATTCTAACCATATAAAAAACTTGACTTAACTCTCAAAGACCAGAGAGAATTTCTCTGGCCCTAAAATCTGACCTAGTTTTTTCAGCATGTTCATGGATGAAATTCTCTTAGCACGCTTAATATAAATGAAAACTGAGCATATGTACAGCTTCATGGCATTGAATACCACATCTTTCATTCACAAACCTAAGGCTAAACGTTCCTAAATAGAGAGATAGAAGTTTGAGAAATACCTGTTTCAGTCAAGCTCGAGTATGGCAATGCAGCAATTTTCAGTGAGGCCTGAGGTTCTTTTGAGCTTGCTTGATGTTCCCTGGACCTTTCCCAATGCTTAGTTTGCCTTGAAGATCCCTGAATCAACCTCTAGAAGTCAACCTGCACAAGCTTGAAACGAAAATGGTGAACACTGTAAATGGAGTTACAGTTGGCAATGGAGGTTTGGGATAGCTTGAGTGAGTTGAATGGAAGGTATTGGAACAAGTTTGAGGCCAAACGCACGAGTGGTTTGTGTGATAGATGTGAATCTGCAGGGAGTGCCCTGTTTTGCAAGAAGAATATGATTTGGTGTTTTGGAAGGCTTGAGGGCTCAACAAATTGTGTTTCTGGCTCAAGGCAATGCAAAAAACTTGTTTGGAATGTTGGCAAGAGTTGATTATATCAGATGTGTAAGTTTTATACTTTTTGCATAATTACTTGGTTTTGAAGTAAAAGTGAGAGTTGACAATGCTATGGCTGTACTGGCTTGTACCCTAGCTTCACAAAGTGGTTGAGCTTTGCCTAACATTAGGGAGCCTTGTTTTCATCAAAGAGCTTGGTGTATGACTCAAGAAATGGAATTTGACATAAAGCATGCTTTATGTAAATGGAAGTGTTATCTTTATGCCAAAAATGGATTTATTCATTGTGCCAAGCTTTAATGGTCAGAATAACACCAATGTACAATGAGTTTGCATTCAATTTTTGAGTGTTGAAGGGTTTAGAGACCTGTAATTAAGTACAAAGCTAGTTTGGACAAATTTTGCAACTTGTATGAACATGTATTGGCCATGGATACAAAGTGAGTTTTTGCCAACTTCAAGCATTTGATTCTACCTAACCACAAATGTGTTTGGGGAGTTCTTGGTCAATTTGGAAATCTTTCAACATGTACTATAATCCATCTTTGAAATGCAACATGAGACTCCAAGTGGAACTATGTGAAAAATGGCCAAGAAGATGGGTCAAAATCCTGCCTAAACTAGGGCAAAATTTCTTTAAGTTAAAAGTTTTAGGGACCCTTGTTCCAAAAACCATAACTTGAGATCCAAGCTTCTTTTGAGAAAACTTTGTGAATCAAAGTTGTATACTTTGTGGAGGACTACAACTTTCATGTTGTAAGTTTTGTTTGAATCCGTTTGCATCTCTGTGAAAATGTGGGTCAAAGTTAGGAAACATTAAGAAAATTTCATAACTTAGAAAATTTCTAAGTTATGAAAATTTTCAATTTCAAACCCTAATTTGCAATTTTGGGTTTCTTGGTGAACAATTTTCATAATTTGACATATCTTGATAAAAAATGACCCTTGGCACTTGATTTTGACCAAAAAGTCAAAGTTTGACTTTTCAATATACAGTCAAAATTTGATCAGTTGATTGAAAAATTCATCTGTCAATCTCATGCATTTGAGATCTTTTGAACTTGTTGAATAGGTCAAGATAATGTCATTGAGTCCTTGAGTCCATGATTGACCTTAATTTTCCACTGGCTAGGTCAAACAGTCAAAAATTTCCTTTGTACAGTCAAAACCCTAAAAATGACCATTTTGCCCTTTTGGTGATCTGATTAAATTTCTTGTGGAATTGTGGTCCAAACTTGATCAAATGGTTCACATGAGTTCATAATATTGATGTGGGTCAAAATTCATGAGGTTTGACTGTAAATTGGCCACAGTTGACTTTTTCCTCAATACAGCTGATTTCTAGGTCGACTGGGCAAAAATTTGATTCAAGGTTTGAAACTTGGTATGGACAAACTTATGAGCCAACATGAAGTATGAAAGTCAATTTGGGCATTGAAGGTCCAAAAATCCTTGTGCAAACTCAAACCCTAATTTAGGTCAACAGTGCAAGGAGGTGTCTTGAGCAGAGCAAACCCTAGCTTGATCTTGAGTTCCAAGAGCCTTGTGATGAGAAATGTTGATAAAATGAGAGACCAAATTTTGGGGTACAACAGTTGCCCCCGTTCAATCTTCTTGAACCTGAAGAGTTAGATTGGCAAGTTTGCCTTTCGTGACTCGAACGTAAAAGAGGATTGGACACTAGAGTGCCCGTAAATTTTCACTCGTCAACGTATTGTTGAGGGAATGGGCTTAAAGATGCCATTTGGAGATGGTAGAATCTTGCTGGAGATGGGCTTAAATATTCCATCCAAGAATGTTTGTTGAACTGCAATGTTGTAGGTCAGAAGAATGAGCATCAAAATGGTATCCGTGTCTGGAATGCATTTGAACTGTATCTGGAGACTGAGTCTGTATGAGCAAAGGAATGGTGTCTGTGTCTAGAGCGTATCTGAGCTGTAACTGTATTTTATTCTTGAATGAATGTCAGAATGACTTCCGTGTATGGAGTGTATTTGTATTCTGAATGGGTAACAGAGAAACATCTGTGTATAGAGCAACTGGATGCTGGAGATAAGTTCTGAATGAGTGACAGAATGGCAACCGTGTTTGGAGCGTATCTGGATTGTATCTGAAATTGAGATCTGTATGAGTAGCAGAATGACTTCCGTGTCTGGAGTGTATCTGAAACTGTAATTGGGATCTGAATAAGTGACAAAATGACTTTCGTGGCGACTGCACTGGGGAGAATCAAACTTCTGGTGAAAGGGCCCGAATGGCATCCGTGTTTGGAACGTATCTGAATTTGAAGTTGATAGTTGAATTTGAATGAGAGATAGAATGGTTGTCGTGTCTGGAGCGTATCTAGTCTGTATCGGATTGCTGAAGTCTGAATGAGTAGTAGAATGACCGTCGTGTCTGGGGTGTATCTGTACTGTATTTTGACTTGGAATTCTGAATGAGTAATAGAATGACCATCGTGTCTGGGGTGTATCCATACTGTATCTGAACAATTGTTAACGATAGCCTTTTAATCTTATCCTGAAAATGGTAAAATGTTAGCTAAAACACAAAGTTATGTTGCATGATATGTATGATGCAATGAACTGTGTTTCATCAATGTTTATGATATATGAATGTAATGGATATGCATGTAAGCTGAGTAGCTGTCTTACTGAGGAAAATAAATCCTTGATAACAGGAGATAATGAAATCTTTGACTGCTGCCAGAAAAAGTGAATCCTGACCGATGCTGAGGACTCAAAAATCTTTGATTGTTGAAGATTAGAAATCCTTGCTGACTACTTGGGGATTAAAGATCTTTGATTGTTGAGAATGAGAAATCCTGGGACCACCGCTGGGGATTGAAAATCCTTGGTGACTTCTGGGGATTTTAACAAGAGCTTTGACAACTTCTGCGGGGAATGAGAATCCTTCATGACTTTCCTGGGAAACAAGGAAAACTCTGACGAGCTCTACTGGGGAATTAAAACCTGGGAGGCTTCCAATGGAGAAACAGGAACTAGAATCCTCATTCTGTCGGGAAATAACTCTGTGGGGAGAGTGTTTACTCGGTCGGGGAAATCAGGAGTTTGGTTTGTGCGCCAATATACTGGGGAAGTTGGGGAAAACTGAATGGTTCCCACTGGGGATTGATAGTTTGGGAAATTGACTTTGCAGGGGCAGAAGGTTTAGAATATTCTAGCTCCGCTGGGGGATAGGTATTTCAGGGTTTTCGGGCTCCACTGGGGGTCGGGAGTTTGAACTCTTATGGGAACTTTGAAACTTAATTCTGCTGGGGAATAAAGTTTAGAATACACTGGCTCCACTGGGGACTTTGAAACTTAACTCCGCTGGGGAATAAAGTTTAGAATACACTGGCTCCGCTGGGGATCTTGAAATTTAACTCCGTTGGGGACATATACTCCAAGGTTTTAGCTTTGTTGAGGAGTTGGACGACATACTGTAGGGGATTTCTTCTGGAACAGCATAAGGATATCTTCCTACACCTTCAAACCATCAGTAATTATCCTTCCTCAATTTCGTTTTATTTGTAAGCAGTGATTATATTCAAATGCATATGCCTATTTAACAAAATATTGGACGTTTTCAAATAAAACATAAGTGTAAAAAGAATGAAAGGCAAGCAAATTTCTGCACATTGAAGTATCTTTGTATTAACTTTTGTAAGTATTTTTGTACAAAGGAGACAGACATCCTAGTAAGAGAATATTGTCGAAAATTTGAGAAAAAATTTATACAAAAAGAAAGATGCCTATGTGTAACAATTCCATGGGGTTCCCATTCTGCTATAACCTTCACAACTCTGAGTATCTTGTCCATTCGCTGCTTCTTCCGTCGATGATTGGATTGATCAGAAGCTTGGAGCTTGTTGGTGAAGAGATTGTTCTTAAAGTGACCCGACGAGACATAGTCATACGCTTTAATTCCCTAACTTTTTCCTGGACCGCCCTTTCGGGTTTTCGATCCACCAGGAAACCCTTTTTTGCCCAAGTCGCCCTTTCGGGTTTTCAACTTGTCGGGTGTACAGAATTTTTTGTTTATCCCTAATTTTTGCCTGAACCACCCTTTCGGGTTTTCGATTCACCAGGATGCCCATTTTTGCCCAAGTCGCCCTTTCGGGTTTTCAACTTGTCGGGTCGTTTTATGCGTAGTATCTTTTGACTATGCCTGCGTTCGTAGGGTGCGGCAAGTCGTTACCGTCCATGATGGTCAGAATCATTGCCCCACCAGAAAAGATGTTCTTGATCACAAATGGTCCTTCGTAAGTAGGAGTCCACTTGCCCTTGGGATCACTTTGCGGCAAGATGATCCGCTTGATTACAAGATCTCCGACTTGATATACCTGATGCCTGACTTTCTTGTTGAAAGCCTTGATCATCCTTTTTTGATACGTCTGACCATGACAAACAGCAGTAAGTCGTTTCTCGTCAATCAAATTAAGTTGATCTAGTCGGGTCTGAATCCAACCGTCTTCACTCAAACCGGCATCCTTCATAATCCTCAAGGAAGGAATTTTAACTTCCATAGGTAGAACAGCTTCCATGCCATATACCAAAGAAAAGGGGGTTGCCCCTGTTGAAGTACGTGCCGTGGTACGATATCCATGCAGAGCAAACAGTAACATCTCATGCCAGTCCTTGTAGGTGACCGTCATCTTTTGAATGATCTTCTTGATATTTTTATTTGCGGCTTCAACAACACCGTTCATCTTTGGCCGATAGGGAGATGAATTGTGATGATAAATCTTGAATTGCTCGCACAGAGCGGTGATCATGGTGTTGTTTAAATTTGTACCATTGTCCGTAATAATCCTGTCAGGGATACCATACCGGCATATGAGATTTTGTTTGATGAAGCGGGCAACCATATTCTTTGTAACAGAGGCGTAGGAAGCTGCTTCGACCCACTTGGTAAAATAATCAATAGCGACCAAGATGAAGAAATGTTCATTGGATGTCGTATGCTTGATCTCTCCAATCATGTCAATGCCCTACATTGCGAATGGCCAAGGAGCTGTCAGGACGTTGAGAGGAACAGGAGGAATATGTACCTTGTCAGCATAGACTTGGCATTTGTGGCAAGTACGGGAATGTTAATGACAATCAGCTTCCATGGTAGACCACTAGTAGTCTGCCCTTAGAATCTTCTTAGCCATCGTATGTCCGCTTAAGTGGGTTCCAAATGTGCCACTGTGTATATCGGTCATGATCAACTCTGCTTCAACCTTGTCCACACAACGAAGTAGAACACAATCATGGCTGCGCTTATAAAGGATACCATTTCTTAGGAAGAACTTGGCAGCAAATCTCCTTAAGAACTTTTTGTCATTGACGGAAGCTCCTTCAGGGTATTCTCGAGTCTGGAGATACCTTTTGATTTCATGAAACCAGGGTTGCTCCACTACTTCTTCGGTATTAATCTCATGACAGTGCGCAGGTTTGTCCATTTGCTCGATGGTGATTTGGGGAGCCTCATTATCCCAGTTGAGTTTAAACATAGAAGACATTGTAGCTAGAGCATCTTCTAGCTAATTTTCTTCTCGCGGAAAATTCTCGAAGGTAATCTGCTCGAAATGAGGCAACAATGTCAAGACATGTTCTTTGTATGGAATAAGATTAAGATGTTTAGTGTCCCAATCTCCTTTGATTTGACTGATAACCAAAGCTGAGTCCCTAAATACGACCAAAGATTTGATTCCCAAGTCTATAGCAGCCTTGAGACCAAAGATGCAAGCTTCATATTCGGCCATGTTGTTGGTACAACTGAAGCAAAGTCGGGCAGTGAAGGGTGTATGGCAACCTTCCGGAGAAATGAGTATCGCACTGATACCGTTGCCAAGTGAATTTGAAGTGCCATCAAAGTACAGGGTCCATCGGGATCCTTGTTCAGGTCCGTCATATGGTCTGTTACCTTCAATGTTGTCCAATGTCATGATGTCCTCGTCAGGGAAGTCGAATCTCATAGATTGGTAATCTTCGACGGCTTGATGAGCTAGATGGTCAGCTAGTACACTCCCCTTTATAGCTTTTTGGGTAGTATACTAGATATCATACTCAGTCAGGATCATTTGCCATCTAGCGATCCTTCCAGATAAAGCAGGCTTCTCGAAGTTATACTTGATCGGATCCATCTTGGAAATCAGCAAAGTGGTATGAGTCAACATATATTGCCTTAGCCGGCGAGCAGCCCATACCAAAGCGCAACAAGTTTTCTCGAGCAGTGAGTAGCGAGTCTCATAGTCGGTAAACTTTTTGCTAAGGTAATAAATGGCATGCTCTTTTCGTCCAGACTCGTCATGTTGACCCAGCACGCACCCCATTGAGTTATCCAAAACAGTTAGATACATGATTAACGGCCTTCCTTCGACGGGTGGCATCAAAATAGGAGGTTCCATTAAATAATCCTTGATCTTATCAAAATCAACTTGAAAATCATTGTTCCATTCAATCACCTGATCCTTCTTCAACAGCTTGAAGATTGGCTCACAGGTAGATGTTAGGTGAGAGATGAACCTCGCAATATAGTTTAAGCGTCCCAAGAAACCTTTAACCTCCTTTTCAGTGCGGGGGGTAGGCATTTCTTGTATAGCTTTTGCTTTAGCAGGATCAACCTCAATGCCTTTGTTGCTGAAAATAAATCCCAAAAGCTTACCAGACCTGACTCCAAAAGTGCACTTGCTTGGGTTCAGTCTGAGCTTATACTCCTTCAATCTGACAAACAGCTTTTGCAGGTGGTCAAGGTGTTCTTCTTCTGTCTGTGAATGGGCTATCATGTCGTCTACGTAGACTTCAATCTCATGATGTATCATGTCATGAAACAAAGCTACCATGGCGCGCTGATAGGTTGCCCCGACATTCTTCAGTCCGAATGGCATCACTTTGTAGCAGAAGGTACCCCACTGCGTAACGAAAGTAGTCTTCTCCATGTCTTCGGGGGCCATTTTGATATGGTTGTATCCCGAGAATCCATCCATGAAGGAAAATACCTTGTGTTGAGTTGTGTTGTCAACCAAGATGTTGATGTGTGGTAGGGGAAAATCATCTTTAGGGCTAGCCCTGTTTAGGTCCCTATAGTCCACACACATTCTGACTTTTCCGTCCTTCTTAGGCACGGGAACAATTTTAGCAACCCATTGTGGATAGGAAGTAACAGCCAGAAAGCCAGCGTTGAATTGCTTCATCACATCAACTTTGATCTTTTCAGACATGTCGGGCCTCATTCGGCGGACCTTTTGCTTGATCGATGGACAGTCTTCTCTTGTAGGGAGACGGTGAACCACGATATCTGTATCTAATCCCGGCATGTCTTCATAGAACCAGGCAAATATCTCAACATATTCATTCAACAACTGTATTAGGCGCTCTTTGACACTTGGTTCCAGGTCGGCACCCACTTTTACCTCTTTCTTGTCTTCCTCTGTTCCCAAGTTGATGGTCTCTAGCAACTGTTCATGGGGCATAATAGCCCTCTCTTCTTGTTGCAAAAGTCTGGCTAACTCTCCAGGCACTTCACAGTCTTCATCACCTTCGTACTCGGCATGATTCACCAAATCTTCAGAGTCACCGAAGGCTAAAGCAGAATAGTCACCCATGGAATCCGGAGTGGATGAGTACCTGCATTTTATGAGTGAGAGTGTGTGTAAGGGATAGCCATCCTTAAACAAAACAAAATGTAAAAGGAAAGAAAATGAACACAACAGTTTATAGATGAAAACGTACAATGATTCATTAAACATGGCATATGATAATGAAGAAAATCAAGCCCTTACAAATGGACCTATATGCCCCGGGCGAGGCATAAGGTGAAAATAGTGTACGAATTGTTTAGTTATTACAGACCAAAATAGGAAATTGTTCAAAGATAAATTACTGGTTGATGAAAGTGATGGGAATGAAGTCCTTTGCTTCCCAGTTGCTTAATCCTCCTTCGACGGTTGGAAAGAACCAATCTTCAAAGTTGTCTTCTTCATCATCATCTTCTAAGGCATTAATTCCATGGTGAGTGATTTTTACGGGTGGTCCTCCATCCCTGGAGCGACGCACAGCTTTCTGGCCAGCAGCAGTAAAACCTAGTCCGAACTTGTCTGTCTTGTAAGGAAAATCAGGCAGTTGCTCCCACATTGTACTCCTTCCCTCTTTGATTACAGCCTCTGCATCCTTGAGAGATGCCATCCTAGACACGGGCTTGGGAATAACAGGCACATCAATCATTGTCTTCGCAACTGTGACTTCAAGAGGAACCTCTTCAAAATGTTGGAAAGGCGTTTCTATGAACTCGCCATCCAACTCCACATAGTGGAAGGAGTTAATGTGACTTATCATGTACTCTTCCTCCCCATGAACCGTTATAATCTTTCCCTGAATTGGATATTTTAGCATTTGGTGCAGAGAGGAAGTGACTGCCCCAGCATTGTGGATCCACGGCCTTCCCAACAAGCAAGAATCTGAAGGACGGATGTCCATCACATAAAAGGTGGAGTTAAAAATTTTTGTGCCCACTTTGATAGGAATGTCCACTTCTCCATGAACCATCCTCTTAGAACCATCGAAGGCTCTAACAACGATGTTACTAGGCTTCAGGATCAAACCTTTGCAGTCCATTCTATCCAACGCCTTTTTCGGTAGTACATTCAGAGATGAATCGGTATCAACTAGGACATGGGCAAGGGTGGTTCCCCTGCATTCTACTAAGACATGCAGCGTGTCGTTGTGTTTCCTTCCCCTGGGGGTCAAATCAGCATCGGAAAAACCAAGACCATTATCAGCAGTAAGGCTAGCCACGCACTCTTGAAACTGGTCAGCTGAAGTTTCTTGAGGCACGTGTGCTGTCTTTAAAAATTTGATCAAGGCCTTAGCTTGGGCCTCAGAGCAGAGTAGAAGAGCCAACATGAAGATTTTGGAAGGGGTCTGCCCTAGCTGTTCCACGACATCGTAGTCACTCCTCTTGATTATCTTTAAGATTTCTTCCATCTCTTTCTGGGTGGTCTCAGGGATTACCACAGTCTGAGCCTTCATCCTGACAGGCGCTTCTAGTATCCCCTTACCCTTATCAGTAGTATTAACAGCGGGTCTAACTTCAGGTACATCAATTTCTTCAATTATCGGGCTTTGCATAGATGGCTTGACAGGTACAGAAACTCTCGAGGGTCCGAAGACTGCTCGTGGGGGAGCAATCTCCGGAGAGAATATCCTTCCGCTGCGAGTTATCTTGCTTGTTCCTGCAATATTCCCTATATCAGGGATTTCATCATCGGAATTCTCTTGGAATGATTCAATCTGTTCGATACCATGATAGAAGATTTCTCCTCCGTAGTTCCATGGTATCGTCTTGTTAGATTTATACGGGACAGGCCCCCGCATGGTGATTTTCAACGGCAAAAACTTAGGATCAGGCGTAATCTTGACAGGCTTTTTGCAAGCCTTGGGAAGATTGTCGGAGATGGTTATTATTGCAATGTCATTGGTTGAAGTAACAAAGGTAGCAGGAGTAACAGGAGTGAAGGTATCAACAGGAGTCTTTTGACAGAGTATCTCTTGGGTATCCATCAGGCATTGGATGCCTGATTTCAACAGTGGGCAGTCAGCTTGTATGTTTAAACAAAAGTAACAGTCTTTTCCACAGCTTGGGAATATCCCGAGTCTCATCAAATTCACTTTAATCACTGGTAAGGGAGTCAAAAGGTCAGCAACATTGGTAACATGAAGATCTTCCATAACGGCATGAACATTATGATCGTGCTTGGGCATTGGGGCAGAAATCACATTCGGCTTTTCGGGCGCATCGAATTCTACCTCCTTGGCATCGATCAGGTCTTGGATTTTGTTCTTAAGAGCCCAACAGTTGTTGGTATCATGCCCTACACTGTCAGAGTGGTAAACACATTTTGCATTGGAGTGGTAATATGGAGAAGAGGTATTAGGGTTCTTTGGCGCTTCCTTCAAATTGGTAAGATTCAGCTTTAGCAAATGAGGGAGTACTTGAGCCGGTGTCATGTTGATTCGGGTGAATTGCCGTTGTGGCCTTTCTACCCTTTGTTGATTAGATCTTGGCTGATTGTTGCGAGGTTGATCATTTGAAGAGTTTTGGATCATCACAGCCCCCACAATTGGTCGGCGCTCAGTTCTCCCTTGGCTTTTCTGAGAATAAACAGCAGAAGCTTCCTTCTTAGCTGGGAAGGTCTTCTTAATAGCAGTGGATGCGGAGACATCTTTCTGAATCTTACCACTTTTAATGCCGGCCTCGACCCTTTCACCGGTCAGAATTAATTCGGTGAATCCCGCGGAGGAACTCCCAATTAAATGATTGAAGAAAGGGCCAGACAGGGTCCCTAAAAACATGTCAACTAGCTTTCTATCCGACAATGGTGGCTGCACCCTTCCAGCCAGATCACGCCACTTCTGGGCATACTCTTTAAATCCCTCGTTAGAAGCCATACCAATACTCTGTAGTTGAGTACGAGTGGGCGCTAAATCAGCGTTGTATTGGTATTGTCGATAGAAAGCAGCAGCTAAGTCTTCCCAGTTATGAACCTCCAATCTCTCGAGTTGATAGAACCAGTCCAATTGTGTACCTGACAAACTGTCTTGGAAAAAATGGACCCAAAGATCTTTATTAGAAGAGTGGGGTTGGATCTTTCGGACGTAGGATCTCATGTGCATTTTTGGACAGAACAAACCGTCATACTTAGCAAATTTAGGAACTTTGAACTTGGGAGGAATGATGATCCCAGCGACCAACCCTAGTTCTTCGAAATCTAAACCAGGCACCCTTTGCAACTCCATGGCTGCCAACCGATCCTCAAGATTTTTAAATTTATCATCCGCCGGGGGATATTGATGTTCGGAGTAATCTTCATCCTCTTCCTCTTCTTCTTCTTCAACTTCAGATTCAGAAGGCATTGCAGTTCCTTTTCCTTTACCATCCCCTTCATCAGACGTCGAGGGGAACTCGAGAACTTTTCTAGCATGGTTTTCAAACCTTCTTCCCATAATGACCACACCAGGCCTTTTCTTCTTTTTCTCTTTATATTTCTCCAACAATGCTTTAAGGTCCTCTTGACCCTTTGCTAAGGTCATGAGGAGTTGCTGGAATTGCGACTTTTGTGCTTGCAAATTCTTAACCGTCTGCTCCAAATCCATCTTGTTGAAATAAACAGTAGAAAGATAAGGAAACCTGGTGTGAAGACCTGTTTATGCATATGATGAATGATATGTTATTCATGTAATGCATTTTCAAGGATTCAAAAATTCAAATTTGTTGCAAACAAAAAGAACACACGTCATATTAAGAAGAAATTTGTTAGTACATAAGTGCCCCATGGGCAAAATATTACAAAATTATTAATGTAAAAAGACATTGTGCATCCTCTTTGGTGCGATGTAAGTGTTGAGAGTTTCCTCCTCGTGAAGTCGGCGGGTAAGTTCCAAAACCTTCTTCTCACTGGCATAGAAGCTGGCTTCAAAAGTATTTCGTTCTTCTTTGAGTTGGATCCAACTCTTTTGTAATTCTTCCTATGATGTTGGCATGTCTGGATGTAGGAGGGTGTATGGAACCTCTCCTTCCACAACAGGCTCTTTGATCACGGGGAGAATGTGAGGGTATGGCATCATAAGATTCTGGGCGTGGATTCGTACCCACTTGAGATAAGGCTCAAGAGGGATGGAATTCTTGTGCCCCAGTGTTTTACTATCCACCTTGTTGGGCATCCTCCAAGCTCGGATAAACCTTTGTCGAAGTCCTTGCGCATCGTTGTCGAAATCAAAAACTAGGTCAGGAATCAGCATGTCATGAGGGCCATCCCTTCTAGCATATCCAAACTGTCTTAGAGCTAAACAGGGGTTGTAGGTAATGCCTCCCCTAATGCCAAGTAGTGGGACATTAGGTAATTCCCCATAACGATCAATGATGATGACATTTTCTCTGGACCGAGAACACCAATGAACATCAGAATGTGTGAGGGTCATCAACCGTTGTGAACACCTTAAACCATGCTCATTCTTTAAAACTGACTGTGGAAGGTGAGAAATAAACCACCTTTCTAGGAGAGGAGTAGAGCACATGAGAACACCTCTTTTCCTCATTGTTCGTGTGTAAAATGAGTGTAGGATGTCCCCAAGCAATGTAGGCACAGGATTCCGAGATATGAAGATCTTGACAGTATTCACATCTATAAGCTGATCAGGGTTTGAGAACAAGACCAACCCATATATGAGGAGTGCCACAATCTCTTCAAAGGCTTGTAGATCTAGAGAATTCCAACAGTCTTGTGCCTTCTCAAACAGAAACTTTGCCAAGAAACCCTTGACACCACTTCTGGTTTCCCAATGTCCTTTGATATCAGATGGTTGCAAGTGTAATGCTTGAGCAACATCTTCAGGCTTTGGTTCCTTTTCTGTACCGTTGTAGGGTAGTTGATGAAGAACAGGAACCCTCAGGAGTTGAGAAAATTCCTCCAAAGTAGGTATTACTTGGTAATCAGGAAAGGTGAAACAGTGGTGTTGGGGGTCAAAGAACTGGAAGAGGACTTTCACCATATCTTCTTTAATGTTGGAGTTGACCAAGTTGAGAAGTCTACCATGTCTTTCACTGAAGAGAGAATTATCTGGAATCTTGGAAGTAAGCTCCTTGAGTTGAGGAGGGATTCTCACAAGGTTGACTTGAATTGTTTTCCTGCGAAGAGATTCCATGACCTACAAAACAAGAACAAAGATGAAGATCCAAACCCTTGAAGTGGTTAGTTGATGCATATGATGTTTTATGATGTTCATGATGTATGCACAAACATATGTACAAGCAAGTCACACAAGATCCTAGTTTAAGGCTTGCATGAGGTTTCATAGGTAAGTACCCTCTTGAAGTTAGTTGACTCAACCTGTCCTATAAATAGTAATCGGGTTCTAAAGAGCTCAATATCACTGGATTATTTTCTGTGTTCATTGTTTTGGTTTAGCCACGTAATTGGCGACCAAAATATTCCAAGAAAAAAACCCTCAATGAGTGTAGTATCGAGTATCTACCAACTTCGGACTGCACCAAAGCCGGTCATCTCACTACCCCTAAAAAAGGCCAAGATGGTCAAGTAAGGTTCTAAGAGTTCATTAGTGCTTCATGACATCACTCAGCGGCCCCGTATTCTCTTTGATTGACTCAAAGGCTATCGATACTCACAAATATGTCGCACTAATATAGCTATTGCTTCAACCATGTCGGTACATCCCGCACAGTTTCCACAACGTATTGTTATTTACCTATGAATGTTTCCCAAATCCGGGTAGAGGATTTCAAGCCCAAACAAGAGAACCAAATGTAAAGCAATCAAAACAATCAAGACATGCAAAGGTGATCTAAACCCTAAGGTTACTCCACTTTTAAAGAAGTCCCCAACAGAGTCGCCAGTTCTGTGATACGGTGGGAGAACTGACTTGAGGTTTTGCGTTTGTGTTCGCAAATGTTTCGGTTTAGCAAGAGTCGCCACCGACTTTTTATTTTATCCTAAGGAAAGGTCAAAAGCATAGGAAAGACCTTTGAGATGTTTTCTTGGGTTCGGGGAGTAGATTATGAAAAGGGAAGGTGCAAGCACCCTTTTCATCCATGGTTATCCATGGGCTCTTAGTTACTTGTTTAGATCACTTGCTTTGCTTTTCAATTGTTTGAAATGGTGCTCTTCAATTGTTTGAAACGGTGCTTTGTGTGTGGTTTTGAAAGATGTTTTGAAAAGAGACTATCGTTGTGGCAACCTTTGTAATGATTCTTGTTTATATGTATACAAAGGTATTTTTGTCTTTTGAAAAGTTTTCAATGTTTGAAAGTTGGATTTTGAAATTGTGTTGTGAAGTGTGTTTGAAAATAGCAAGGATGTTTTGCAAGCTTTTGATCAAGTAACTAAGAGCTATCTACCCTATTTTACTCAAAGATCTTTCTTATATTTTTAACCCTTTTAATAGTGTTGTTTCACCATTGTATTTGGTGAACAACCTTGTGTTAGGATGTTAAACGGGACAGGCGCGGGTCATCGTATAGACCATGATAGCAATTGTGTCATGTTTTTTTGGCAATTTTCTTGAGGGACTTGATCATTTTTGTTTAGGCAACCAAGATAGCGTCATCGAGGGACTATGATCTTTTGTTTTGTTTTTGTTTTGCCAAAGTACTTAACATGCATACCATGGCCCATTTTTGAAGGCAACAAGTGGATTGTAACCCTAGGGGTATAAGTGTGCATTGTGTTTGTTTTTTCATGCATTTTTGTCTTTGATTAGGTCAAACTATTTGTTAATTTGATTTTGCATACAAACCCTAATTCTCTAATCATGGCATAATTGAAAGCGTTAAGTGCGAGAATTTAAATTCTAAGCTATTACAACATGATTATGAGGATGGGGGTACAATTTTTGAATAGGGGGTATTTGACAAGAAATATAAACCCTAGTTACTATTACATCCAAATTGAATTTACAATGCATCAATATTTAAATGTATAATAACAAAATAAACAAATATTAAATAAAATGTATTATGCAAAAAAGAAGTTTTTATGTATGTAAAAGTATTTTCAATGTAAAGAAATATAAATGAACAACTAAAAAAAGGATTAATATATGTATAAAATAAAATAAAATATTTACAAAAATAAAATATATTCAAGAAAATATTTTCAGTGTGAATAAAAATAAGAAATATTAATATTAGTATTATTTACATTATTTTTATGTTTTTATAAATAATATAAAGTATTTAAATTATTTTTATGTTAGAAAAATCAAAATAAAATACCTAATAAATGTAAAAAAATGTGAAAATATTTTTAAGCATTTTTTATGTTTGAAAATAAAATATCAAAGTCAGAAAAGAAAACAAAAATTCAAAAATGCAAAAATATGAGAAATTGGGCCAGGGGGTGCAAAAAGAAAAGAGGGGGTGTTAGAAGCAAGAAGGCCAGGCCCAGCCCAGACTTCATCTTCAACCTCCAGAATATTTGAAAACACGTGCGCGCCTGTACAAACTGTTAACTCCTGTATTTGTGATCTTTTGCCAAAACTCAAAACATGAAACTTGTAGAGCATTAAACCACGATTCTAACCATATAAAAAACTTGACTTAACTCTCAAAGACCAGAGAGAATTTCTTTGGCCCTAAAATCTGACCTAGTTTTTTCAGCATGTTCATGGATGAAATTCTCTTAGCACGCTTAATATAAATGAAAATTGAGCATATGTACAGCTTCATGGCATTGAATACTACATCTTTCATTCACAAACCTAAGGCTAAATGTTCCTAAATAGAGAGATAGAAGTTTGAGAAATACCTGTTTCAGTCAAGCTCGAGTATGGAAATGCAGCAACTTTCAGTGAGGCCTGAGGTTCTTTTGAGCTTGCTTGATGTTCCCTGGACCTTTCCCAATGCTTAGTTTGCCTTGAATGTCCCTGAATCAACCTCTAGAAGTCAACCTTCACAAGCTTGAAACGAAAATGGTGAACACTGTAAATGGAGTTACAGTTGGCAATGGAGGTTGGGATAGCTTGAGTGAGTTGAATGGAAGGTATTGGAACAAGTTTGAGGCCAAACGCACGAGTGGTTTGTGTGATAGATGTGAATCTGCAGGGAGTGCCCTATTTTGCAAGAAGAATGTGATTTGGTGTTTTGGAAGGCTTGAGGGCTCAACAAATCGTGTTTCTGGCTCAAGGCAATGCAAAAAACTTGTTTGGAATGTTGGTAAGAGTTGATTATATCAGATGTGTAAGTTCTTGACTTTTTGCATAATTACTTGGTTTTGAAGTAAAAGTAAGAGTTGACAATGCTATGGTTGTACTGGCTTGTACCCTAGATGCACAAAGTGGTTGAGCTTTTCCTGACATTAGGGAGCCTTGTTTGCAGCAAAGAGCTTGGTGTATGGCTCAAGAAATGGAATTTGACATAAAGCATGCTTTATGTAAATGGAAGTGTTATCTTTATGCCAAAAATGGATTTATTCATTGTGCCAAGCTTTAATGGTCAGAATAACACCAATGTCCAATGAGTTTGCATTCAATTTTTGAGTGTTGAAGGGTTTAGAGACCTGTAATTAAGTACAAAGCTAGTTTGAACAGATTTTACAACTTGTATGAACATGTATTGGCCATGGATACAAAGTGAGTTTTTGCCAACTTCAAGCATTCGATTCTCCATAACCACAAATGTGTTTGGGGAGTTCTTGGTCAATTTGTAAATCTTGCAACATGTACTATAATCCATATTTGAAATGCAACTTGATACTCCAAGTAGAACTATGTGAAAAATGGCCAAGAAGATGGGTCAAAATCCTGCCTAAACTAGGGCAAAATTTCTCTAAGTTAAAAGTTTAAGGGACCCTTGTTCCAAAAATTATAACTTGAGATCCAAGCTTCTTTTGAGAAAACTTTGTGAATCAAAGTTGTATACTTTGTGGAGGACTACAACTTTCATGTTGTAAGTTTTGTTTGAATCCGTTTGCATCTTGGTGAAAATGTGTGGCAAAGTTAGGAAAAATTAAGAAAATTTCATGACTTAGAAAATTTCTAAGTTATCAAAATTTTCAATTTCAAACCCTAATTTGCAATTTTGGGTTTCTTGGTGAACAAATTTCATAATTTGACACATCTTGATAAAAAATGACCCTTGGCACTTGATTTTGACCAAAAAGTCAAAGTTTGACTTTTCAGTATACAGTCAAAATTTGATCAGTTGACTGAAAAATTCATCTGTCAATCCCTTGCATTTAAGATCTTTTGAACTTGTTGAATAGGTCAAGATAATTCCATTGAGTCCTTGAGTCCATGATTGACCTTAATTTTCCACTGGCTAGGTCAAACAGTCAAAAATTGCCTTTGTACAGTCAAAACCCTAAAAATGACCATTTTGCCCTTTTGGTGATCTGATCAAATTTCTTGTAGAATTGTGGTCCAAACATGATCAAATGGTTAATATGAGTTCATAATATTGATGTAGGTTAAAATTCATGAGGTTTGACTGTAAATTGGCCACAGTTGACTTTTTCCTCAATACAGCTGATTTCTAGGTCAACTGTCCAATTGACTGGGCAAAAATTTGATTCAAGGCTTGAAACTTGGTATGGACAAACTTATGAGTCCAACATGAAGTATGAAAGTCAATTTGGGCATTGAAAGTCCAAAAATCCTTGTGCAAACTCAAACCCTAATTTAGGTCAACAGTGCAAGGAGGTGTCTTGAGTAGAGCAAACCTTAGCTTGATCTTGAGTTCCAAGAGCCTTGTGATGAGAAATGTTGATAAAATGAGAGACAAAATTTTGGGGTACAACACCGAGCAATATTGTGGTCAGGGCTTTCGACGGATCAAAGAGAATGGTGCACGGGGAGGTGGACTTCCCTGTTAAAGTTGGCTCTCAGAATTTTGCATCTACTTTCTACGTGATGGATATCCGACCATCATATTCTTGCTTGCTAGGTTGCCCTTGGATTCATAATGTTGCGGAAGTGACTTCAACGCTCCATCAAATGCTGAAATATCCAGTAAAGGGGAAGATTGTCACGGTACAAGGTGAAGAGGAGTATATGGTGAGTCATCTCAATTCCTTCCGCTACATGGAGATGGATAGGGAGTTCATCGAAACCCCTTGTCAAAACTTTGAAGAGGTCCCTCAGACTTTGGCGTCAACTGAAGTTGCTACTGACAAACCTCCAATGAAGATGGCTTCCCTCAAGGATGTCAGGGCTGTAATTGAAAAAGGTGGGTGTGCAAATTGGGGTCAGCTCCCTGATTTCACACTAAAACTGACAAATTTGGTTTGGGCTTTACTACAGGGGCTCAAAGGGTTGTTAGGCGCGTGCGGATTGGAAGCCTCCTCTGCATATCAGCAATTAGGGAGTTAATGCGGTTGAGGATGGTGAAGAAGATTCAGACATCGGCAGCTGGATCTACCCAACGACCAACGGTGGATTGAACAACTGGACGGCGAAGGACTTCATACCTGTTTCTTTTATTCCACAGTAATTGACTTTTGTTTTGAGAGTTGTAATAAACAGTTTGAAACTTTACAGCCAGGTGCCTTGCCCGAGGCACCTTGGCTTTGCTTGTGAGGGCTTATTATTTGTCATTTCATATATCATAAATAAAATATTAGACGTTTCTTGCATTACAAATTTTGCGCTCCTTGTTTTTCTTTTTCTGTCTCTCGCTTTATCAAAAACAGCTATTCTCTTACACACACTCACGTATCATAATGCAGATCCATATCCACTCTGGATCCCATTGATAACAACTCTGCTACTACCAGTTATGACTTCGAAAATATGATCAACCAAGCCAAGGACGAATGTGAGGATGATTGTGAGGTGCCTGGAGAGCTTGCTAGACTGTTACTGCAGGAGGAAAGGGCCACACAGCCTCATGAAAAGCCAGTTGAATTAGTGAATTTGGGTACAAAGGAAGACAGGAAAGAGGTCAAGATAGGTGCGAATCTGGAGCCTAGTGTCAAACAACGATTAATACAGATGCTACGCGACTATGTTGAGATCTTCACTTGGTATTATGAAGATATGTCTAGTTTGTACACTGATATTGTGGTACACCGCTTTCCGACTAAAGAAGACTATCCTCCGGTAAAGTAGAAGGTTCGTCGTATGCGCCCTGAGATGTCTGAGAAAATCAAATTTGAGGTCATGAAACAGTTCGACGCGGGATTTCTAACTGTTACTTCTTATCCGCAGTGGGTTGCCAACATTTTTCCAATACCTAAGAAGGATGGTAAGGTATGGATATGTGTGGACTATAGAGATCTGAACATGGCAAGCCCCAAGGACGATTTCCCACTTCCTCACATCGATGTTCTGGTCGACAACACCGCGCATCATAAGATCTTCTCCTTTATGGATGGTTTTTCTGGTTACAATCAGATTAAGATGGCTCCCGAGGACATGGAGAAGACAACCTTTGTTACACAGTGGGGCACCTTCTGTTACAAGGTAATACCTTTCGGGTTGAAGAATGTTGGGGCAACTTATTAGCGTGCCATGGTCGCTTTGTTCCACGACATGATTCACCATGAGATTGAGGTTTATGTTGATGATATGATCGCAAGGTCCCAGACTGAGGAAGAGAACCTTGACCATCTCCAAAAACTATTTGACAGGTTGAAAATGTATAAGCTAAGGTTGAACCCGAACAAGTGCACCTTCAGGGTAAGGTCTGGTAAGCTGCTGGGTTTCGTCGTCAGTGATAAGGGTATTCAGGTTGACCCTGCCAAGGTAAAAGCCATACAGGAGATGTCGGTTCCCCGCACAGAAAAGGAAGTTAGAGGCTTTTTGGGACGACTGAACTATATCGCCCGGTTCATTTCACATCTGACTGCTACTTGTGAGCCAATCTTCAAGCTGCTGAAGAAAGATTAAGTAGTAAAATGGAATGATGAATGTAAGACTGCTTTCGAAAGAGTCAAGGAATACCTCCAAGAGCCACAAATTCGGATGCCTCCATTTGAAGGAAGACCTTTGATCTTATACTTGACAGTACTGGATAATTCAATGGGGTGCGTCCTGGGGAAGCATGACGAGTCTGGCCGAAAAGAGCACGCTATTTACTACCTTATCCAAAAGTTTACCGACTGTGAGACCCGATACTCATTGCTCGAGAAAACTTGCTGCGCTTTGGCATGGGCTGCTCGCCGGCTGAGATAGTAGATGCTGACTCACACCACTCTATTGATACCAAAAACGGATCCAATCAAGTATATCTTCGAAAAGCCTGCCTTGTCCGGAAGAATAGAAAGATGGAAGATGATATTAACTGAGTATGACATCTAATACACAACCCAAAAAGCAACCAAGGGGAGTGTATTGGTAGATCATTTGGCGCATCAGACTGCGGATGACTACCAATCCATGAATTTCGAGTTCCCGGATGAGAACATCATGTTGGTGACCGACTGTGAAAAACCTGGACTGGATGAAGGACCTGAGGAAGGATCCCGATGGTCTATGTATTTTGATGGAGCATCAAACACGTTAGGTAATGGCATTGGCATTGTGATCATATCTCTTGAGGGTTGTCATACTCCATTCACCGCCCGATTATGTTTTAACAGCACCAACAATATGACGGAGTATGAAGCATGTATCCTAGGTCTTCGAGTTGCTATTGACCTGAGGATAAAGTTCTTGAGTGTGTTCGGAGATTCCGCTTTAGTAATCAGTCAGATCAAAGGCGAGTGAGATACGAAGCACCCAAATCTTATTCCTTACAAGGAGTATGTACTGACATTTATTCCACACTTTGAGGAGATAACCTTTGAACACTTCCCAAGAGAGGAGAATCAATTAGCGGACGCGCTAGTTACCATGTCTTCTATGTTCAAAGTCAAGTGGGACAATGAAGCTCCTCAGATTACCATTGAGAGGTTGGACGAACCCGCATATTGATGTGACATTGAGACCGAAGAGGTAGCAGATAAACCCTGGTTCCACGAGGTAAAGAGGTATCTTGAGGCTCAAGAATACCCCGAGGGTGAATCTGTTAATAATAAGAAGTTCTTGAGAAGATTCGCTGCGAAGTTCTTCATCAGTAATGGTGTCCTTTATAAGCATAACCATGATTCAACCTTACTGCAATGTATGGACAAAAGCGAGGCAGAAAAGATCATGGCAGAGTTACATGAAGGTACCTTTGGAACTCATTCCAGTGGACATACCATGGCGAAGAAAATCTACGGGCAGGATATTATTGGTCTACTATGGAAGCCGATTTTTATCAGCATTCTTGAACCTGTCATAAGTGCCAAGTCTATGCTGATAAGGTGCACGTACCTCCAGTTCCTCTGAATGTTTTGATAGCACCTTGGCCTTTTGCAATGTGGGGCATCGATATGATCGGCGAGATCAGACCTACTGCGTCTAACGGGCATTGCTTCATTCTGGTAGCAATTGATTACTTCACAAAGTGGGTTGAGGCATCTTCCTTCGCTATAGTAACCAAGAATGTCGTGGCGCGGTTTATCTGACACAATCTGATTTGTCGATATGGTGTACCAGAGAGGATCATCACGGAGAATGGTACAAATCTCAACAATACAATGATCATCGAGCTCTGCAAACAATTCAAGATACAACATCACAACTCTTCTCCTTACCGGCCAAAGATGAATGGGGCTGTTGAAGCGGCTAACAAGAACATCAAGAAGATTATGCAGAAGATGACAGTGACATACAAAGACTGGCATGAGATGTTACCATTCGCTCTTCATGGGTACCGTACCTCAGCACAGACTTCGACAGGGGCAACACCTTACTCTCTGGTGTATGGTATGGAAGCAGTCCTACCCATTGAAGTCCAGATACCCTCTCTCCGGATAATGAAGGATGCAGGTTTGAGCGAAGATGACTGGATCCAGACCCGGCTTGATCAGCTGAACTTAATCGATGAAAAGAGACTTACTGCTATTTGCCATGGTCAGACGTATCAAAAGCGAATGATCAAGGCTTTTAACAAAAAAGTCAGACGTCAAGAATATCAAGTCGGGGATCTGGTGATCAAACGCATCATACTGCCAGAAGGTGATCCTATGGGCAAATGGACTCCCACATACGAAGGGCCATTTGTGATTAAGAACATTTTCTCAGGAGGAGCTATGATTCTAACCAGCATGGATGGTGACGACCTTCCTCACCCCGTCAATGCAGACATAGTGAAAAGATACTACGTATAATCAAAGACCCTCTAGGTTGACTGGCCTAGGAAAAAATAAGGGCTTCCCGACGAACCAAAAGGGTTCGGGCAAAAGTAAGGGATGAAAATGAAAAAAACTGTATACCCGGCAAGTCGAAAACCTGAAAAGACGACTTGGGCAAAAAAGGGTATCCCGGTGGACTGAAAACCCGAAAGGGCGGTCCAGGCAAAAATTAGGGATTAAAGCGTAACACTATGTCTCATTGGACCATCTTGCAACTAGGCTTCGGTATCGACTATCAAGCTCGGATGGCGCCAATCAATCTGATCTACCTTCGACCAAGTAGCAAAGTAATGAGACGCTCGAAGATATAAGGGAAATAGCGGAGTTGGAACCCAATGGTATTGTTTCACATAGCTGTTTTTTCTTTCTGTTATACGAACTGTATAATTTCTATTCCCTCGGCGGCGTTCTCTTACTAGGACGTCAGCCTCTTGTACAAAACGCCTATTACAGGCTAACTTCAAAATTAATACAATTCATTTCACAAGAAATTCCAAATTATTTTTCTTTTTCTGTTTTGTTTTACAAGAACGTCCAATGATTCATTTTTGACATATGCATTTGAAAATAATTGCCTCATAAATATTTACATACGAAACAAAAGATAATTACTCGTAATTCCAGGAACAGGGGCAAACAAGAAGTGCCCAAACCTTACAGGTGCTCTACCCACCAGGTATTGGGATAGAGCCAGCTTGAGAATATAACTAAAGGTACATGTGTTCCCCGCAGAGTAGGAAGTATCCAAAGACAGTGGTGATAACTCTCCCCAGCTGAGGTTCACAATCACGAATGAATCGGCAAAATTCTCCCCAAGAAGAGTTTATCTATCTCCAGTAATAGAAGATTACCACCCGTTGAGTTTATTTCTCTCACAAGCATAGATTCAATCCTCGACATAATTCATCATCACCAGCAACGGTAATTCATCCCCAGCGGAGTGGTTTCTCCAAATCAGCAGATCATCCAGCAGAATATCTTTCTTCCCCACAGAGTCTCTCCCGGCGGAATATTCTCAAGCAGAACAGACGCAAGTCTCTGGATAATCATCTTCGGTTACTATCCCCAACGAGAACGAGGAACTCAACTCCTTATACTCTCCAGCAGTAGTCCAGGATTTATTCTCCCCGGCCGGAGAATATTACAAGAACATTGCATATTCATACATCATGGCATGCACATATGCATCATGCAACACAATCTCATTTATTTTGAGAACATCATTACTCAATACATTTCATACATCATGACATTACATACGACTAACTCTTTACCTTTCAGGAAAAGACACAATCAAGTTCTTACAAGTTTTCTCTGGTTTAGTCAAATCGATACTAAGATTTCTACTCCATTTCAAGCTATGAAGCCCGGAAATCGACCGGATAATATCTTGATATCTCCATAATACTACGAAGCCTGGAATCGACCAGATAGTGGTATGTCTCAAATACAAGCTTTGAAGCCCGAAAATCGACCGGAAAACAGCTTAATCCTCAGCAAGTTATTGTGAAGCCTGAAAATCGACCAGATAGCAATACTAGATACCATGAAGCCTAGAATCGACCAGATAATGGTATAAGACGTTGTGAAGACTGGATTACGACCAGATAGCGGCAAAGGATAGTGAAGCCTGGGACACGACCAAATAACAGTATAAGACACTGCGAATCTTGGAATTCGACCAAATAGCAGTTTACTCGGCCAATTACTAAGAAGCCCGAAAATCAACCGGATATTAGTATGCCTTAAATTCAAGTTGAAAGCCCGGATGCGACCGGATAACCACTTGATTCCTTCTGAAGCCTGGAGCACGAATAGATAATAATTGAGAAATTGCAAAGCCTGGAGAACGACCAGATAGCAAGTTTAATCTCATCTCCCCAGTAAGTCACTGTAAAGCCTGGAGCACGACCAGATAGCAGTCGGTCTTATTTTCCTCAGCAAATCACTGTAAAGCCTAGAACACGACCATATAGCAGTTCATCTTCACCTCCTCGACTAAGATATGACTCCCCAGTAGAATAACGGACGACTGGAGATCCTAAAATTCTATTTTTCCTAAGACAGAGATCAGCATTCCTCAGCGAAGTCCTCCTCAACAACAGGTGTACGGGCTCTCGCAAAGGAATCTCTTATGCGATCGACACTTCTTCTGATGGCATCTTTAAGCCCATCTTTCGTCATTAATTTCCAAATGGCATCTATAAGCCCATTCCCGATATCGCCTGACCAGTATCACTTCATGCGAGTGCAAATTTCTGGGCACTCTAGTGTTCAATCATCTTCCACCTTCAGATCACGAAAGGCAGACAAGCAAATCTACATCCTCAGGTTTAAGAAGATTGAATAGGGGAAGATGTTGTACCCTAAAATTTTCCCTCCCATATTTCTCAATACATGTCAAGTGAGGTCCTCAAATTGCTCAAGGAAGACCAAGGGTTGACCAGACAAACTCTCTCCTAAGGCAGTCTACCTCAAATTAGGGTTTCAATTTGCATCAAGATGTTTGAGTCCAAAGGATAACAAATGCTCACCATTTCCCTAATATGTTCACAAGATCATTCATGTCAAGTTTCAAGCCTTGCAGAGGAAGTTTGCTCAGTCAATTGCTCAAAGGCCTGAAAATCGATTGTGCTAGGGCAAAGGTCAACTGCGGCCCACATACAGTCAAACTTCAAGATTTTTGGTTGACATCCTAATTTTGAAGTATTATTCATCATTTGATCAAGGGTTGATCATGATTCCTCAAGGATTGCTCACAATTCATCAAAACCCAAAAGTTCCTAAATTAGGGTTTTGTAGGAAAAGTCAACTCAACTTTGACCAAGCATAACTTTCTCATACTTTATCAAAAATGACCCATCCAAAGCTCGTTTTGAATAGGATGTAATTACCTACAATTCATATTCATCTCCAAATTTCAAAATATGCACTCACAAGAAGATATGAATTTGGACATTATAGATCATTTTGAAAAGTCAACAAAAACACCTTTTGGGTCAAAGCTTCATACATGAACATGGAAGGCTCAATTGAGATGAGACCAAAAGGGTTGCTTAGACGACATCTTAATATTTCTAAAAAGTCCTAGAATACATCTCTAGGGTCAAAATTGAGGGAGTTATGCATTGGCAAAGTTGACCCTTTTTGCAAAATTGCCAAAAGTCAAAAGTGTCCAAAATTGCATTTTTTGTCAAATGGGCCCGACTTTTTATGCTTGAACTGAGTTTGTAATGTGACCCACGACCTATGATCCCTTCCATTTGTCATTCTTTTATTTTTGTCATTTATTTTGATTTTATTTCAATTAAATCAAATAAAATCAAAATAAAATAATGAAAATATCAAAAACTAATCAAATCTTGAGATTTTGTGCATGTTTAGGTTCATTACACAGCTGGAAGTAAGATCAAATCGTGCAAGGCTCATATGGATACAAAAAGATTGCATTTTGCTTAATTTGAAAAGATTTGCACAAAGGATCAAATCATGAATCAATAATCATAATTGAGGAAGATTTGATACAAGTTTTCAACCCTAATTAATTCTAGGGTACATAAGGAACAATTGCAGACCAAAAACGGAGAGGGGAGAGGCGTGCAAAACAGAAAACAAAGTTGTAAAAATTCAAGAAAAGTTGTAAATCAATTTCCAGGTTTCAGGCCATCTCAAGCCTTTCTAACCATCTCAATCGTTTGCTGGACATCCCTGGAACATATTGCAACCACTAGCAAGCTTCCTCACACCCTGAATCACGCTGTAAGTTACATACGGTTCATCCCTTTTCTTGAATTCAAATATCTCAATTTTGGCACATTTAGCATGATTCATTGATATATTCTTAATCCTTGAGATGTTTGCAAGCTAATGGTTATATCCAATTGTATTTTTATTGACTATACAGCAAGTTACCATAGTTAGGGTTTTAGTTTCATTTTTAGGGGTTTCGTGTAAAGGAATAATTGGGCATGGATAATGGTACCATGATGCTCGTGAGGTTGCAACGAGTTGATTGGTACCATTGGTGGTCATTTATCATGCCTGTATGAAATTTTGGAGAAGCACAGGGTTGTACCTACACTCAGATGACCGTAGGTAAAAGTTTCTTGGGCTAATACGACGGTGGGAGGAAGAAGAAAGTAACGTAGCACTCCCTGACTTGCCCAAGCAAATCTACGCGCGTTTTAAGAATTATTATTTTGTTTTTACCATATAATAATTATTTGTCATTATTTTTACAACTAAGCAAGCTAGCGCAGGTGGTAGGGCCATTGGTCTTTGAGGCACATGTCCTGGATTCGATCCCAGGCGTGTGCATTTTATTTTCTCAATATTTTCAGGATGATTCAGTACACCACATTGCAAAGGACTCATCATGTACCATCCATATCTCATCATCCAAACCACCAGCAAGCCAGATCCAAGGCTCCTCTAGTAAGGGTCCACCATGTGCATAGGTTAAGTGTGCACACAGGATTTGGAAGAAGTCAATGGAGGCCTAGCTTGTTGGGCTTGAATTTGCAAATCACACCCCCTTCTTACTGAAAGCTACCAGGCCCATTCTCTTTCTTTTTGTTTATTTCTTTTATTTAATTTCTTTTATTTAATTATTTTCTAACACAAAATTAATTTATTTTTTCACCAAAATCACAAAACAAGTTTCGCAAATTTAGATTTAGGTTTTTCATGATTTTATCAAATTTAATTTAACATTAGTTTAAATTTAATTTAGGGTAATTCTAACTTTTTATATATAATTAAAATCAATTAGAAAAATTAGGGTTAGCTTGTGATTTTAATTTTTATTTCTTTCTCAAAATAAAATAAAATAAAATATAGAAATAGGTTAATTTTAATTATTTTTCTTAAATTTAAAATTAATTAGCAATTAGGTTTTTATTTATTCAATTAAACCTTATTTTCTTAAAATAACACCCAAAAAAATGATTTTTCTTTTATTAGGCTTAGTCGGGGTCAAAACCCTAAATCTGTCGTTTTCGATTCATCGCGCGCGTTTATTATTTTTACAATATTAATGTAACTGCTCATGGTATGTAATAGTTTAATTAGGATTTTCTTTTATTTATCGTTTTATGGGTTTTTTGGCTATGTAATTAATCCCCACCCCGAAGCCTTGTAATAGCGTAGGTTTTATTTCTCGCAAATATTAACCGTTAGATGTATGTTAATAGTATTGTATGACAAGATTGCATGACAATTTAAAATGGTTAGAAAACCCTAATATGCAACGATAATAACTGAAATCAAATCACTCGCACATGCGCACTCCTAGGGTATACTCTCACTTCGGTTGCCTTCGATAAACGGTCATTAAGTATAGGGTGTCTTAGTGGTTGCCCTCCTGTCTAAACAAAGATCAAATGTCCCATTCGGAAATGTTGCTCGGAAAGGTTGCCTCAGAAATGTTGCCTCGAATATGATCTTAAGACATTAGGGTTATTACTAAGACGTCCTAACATTGCTTTAGTGATCGTACGTCCCTTACGAATTGACCCTTACAACTCCAACGACGATGCTACCTATTTCTCAATAGTATGATAGCATTGTCTAAAGGAAACGACAATAGAAGCAATCCTTTTTCGAGTAGGTAGATGCTAGTAGGTACTTGCTCAAAATCAAACTTTTTCACACCAAACACTTTTCAAACAAAGTTTTCAAAAACGAACTTCGTAACACTCTTGAAGAAAGAAGCAAGGGTTAAAATGAAGTAGAACAAAACTTTTCAAAACAAACACACACAAGCAATTTCAAAAAAGATGAGAAAGTACCTAAGAGCCCATGGAAAACCATGGATAGAAAGGGTGTTAATACCTTCCCTTTATATAATCTACCCACCCGTACTCAAAATCTCAAAAAAGGAATTTTTCTGTGCTTTTTTCCTTTCCAGTTGGATAAAATAAAAGTCGGTGGCGACTCTTGCTTACCGCGACTTTTTACGAATACAAACGCAAAACGCAATCCAGCATTTTCCAAAACAGTCGGTTCTGCCACCGTATCACACTCCCATAATGACAAGGCTACCATTCATTAGAGTAACAAATTTTCCTCTACGAAATATCTCCCATAATGATGAGACTACCATTCATTGGAGTAACAACACTTCAGCAACGAGCTACCTTCCATAATGACAAGGCTACCATTCATTGAAAAAATAATCTTCATCAATGAACTATCTCTCATAATGATGAGACTACCATTCATTGGAAAAAATAAATTCTCTAGCATTAACAGATTTAATAGGAAGAACAAGTTGCTCAAATAAAGAGACCTATCATTTGTTGTTTAAGAAGGAATTGTAATAAGACTTGTTGGAAATGAAGCTTGATTTCCTGGGGAAATACTAATACATTCCTGTTGAGGACAAAAAACTTTGTGTGCAAAATAATGCACATTCTCAAATCAAGGCTCAAAGCCTGCAGAAATTAGAATAACAATATTGTCGGGGACTACAGATTCAAACCAGAAATAAACTGGAATGAAATAATCAACCAAGACAGTACCCGGTGAGAAATAAACTCAAAAGGGGATCACACTCCATCCAGATAATGAACTGAATAGGAAGGCTGAAGCAAAATTCTTCCACGAGGGATAACTCAGTGGGGAAGTTGAAAGGATATACACTTTCTGTTTAAAGTTGACAACTCTATTGGAGAGAGAGTAATATAACTTTGAAAGAATATAATATGCTGACAAAACATCAATGAATATGAATGAGTTATGAATTTTAAATTCATCTATGCATGATGCGTATGAATGCATGTATGAATGTTATCATGTATGTGTTGACATAATAATCATAATGCACTGGGGATAACCAGACAAAGCTAACTTAGGTCCAGTCACGTCCAGGATGAAGGTTCCATAAGAGGGTAAGCATCAACTGAGGAAACCAATTCCTATTTCATGGCTTAACTTCACTGGGAAGAACATGGCTTGGAAAAAATCAAAGCATCACCTGACTAGCAACAAATAAAGTTGCGGGAATACAATAAACTCCTCTGGGTTTCAACGGGGAATGTCATACGGACTTTGAATGGGGAAGACGATACTTCATCGCCTAGACTTCACCTGGAGCTTCTAAAACTAACTTCACTAGGGAAGACGAGAACCACATCATCAAGACTTCAACTGGGGATGTCAATATAGACCTCACCGGGGAAGATGAAAAACTACGTCGTTGATACTTCAACTGGGGATTGTTATGCTAACTTCATTGGGGAAAACGAAACTGCTCACACCGAAGAGAGCCCAAATACAGTCTTCAATATCAAGCATAATAGTTGTGCAAACTTCTCTAGAGAGAAATCATGAAATTTCATGGGATAACAGCTTTTGAGGGAAGCATCATCCTCGAATCCTCCGGAGAATTAAGAAGTTAATATCACAGTAATAGGTCAGCCCATGGGGATTTTAAATCAAACTCAGCGCATAGCGAGAGAAAACCCAAAGAGTAGACGCTTATCTCAAAACTCTTTAGAATGTGTATTGCCCTTGTTTGGTTGCTTAGAGGCATACCACAACTAAAATATCATAATTGGAGGTCGTAATAGCCCTCAGTCGGAGAAATCTGAATCAGGACTTGACTGAGGAGGATGGGATTACAAACCCAACATCAAATAGCTGCTTGAAGACAATCTGAACCAAAACTTAACTGGGGAAAGATGGGAACATAAGCTCAAATGCCACACCATAGCCTGAAGGAAACCCAATAACTGGTTAGCTACAGCAGTGGGAACCATGCACATATCTACCAGGCAGATCATGAGAAGCAGTATTGCTTGAGGAAAATCTTTGGCTCGGGGAAGAACATAGTGACTCTCTTGACAAAAAAAAATCTGGAAATGCCCTTGGAAACAAATTTGGTGTCCCAAGTTTACCGTGTTAGTCGAGATATCTTTCACAACTTGCCCTTGGCTACGTGCACTTAAGATAATCTTTCTGACCAAAATGTTCCTAGAGATTCGTCGAATCTCGACGTAACTGCCCTAGATTAGATGAATGTTGCATCTTATTTACTCGACAACTTCTTCTTAGATACATGCCCTTTGCTGATACTCAAATGTAAGCTTCTTTGATATCAAGCAGTAGTTTTACAAGCAGAATAATGTTTATTCTAAGAATGATAATTCTAATGCAACAATCATGTAGGTCTCAAAGTTTTTATTAAAAAGATTTCGCAAAACTTCGTGAATGAATCACTAGCCAGGATGCAAAATTGATTTCATTTTGTTTTTATTTTTTTATCAAAGATAACAAAAGCATATGATACCAACACAAAAATTTTAGTAGAATTCATGAGAGTCGGAAAACGTTATCTCGTTGAAGTATGCTTTCGAAATAAACCTTGTTTCAATTAGGAGTTTTGAGGGTTGTAACGTGGCCTGGTTCACGGTTTTAGAAAAACGGATTTTAAGGATCAAAATTATTTGGTGCCCACCCCCTTCATGATGTTCTCCAGTCCTAAGTTCAGTTAACTCGACCTGAACATTCATCTCTCAAAAGAAATTTCGAGACAGTTGAGGAACCAAACGAGGTTTTCTTTGGATACGATAATCACTTATTTTCACTTTTATTATCTGATCACGCAACATATTTCTTTTCTAAGGATATCCATTTTGTAATCCTTTTTCTCCTTTTAGGCTTTCCATCATTTTCCCTAACTTTTGCCTGGACAAATTCTTTTTGAATTTGACTATGAAGCCCGGCGGGATGCCCTAACTTTTGTCTAAGCGACCTTTTTTCAAGTTTTGACTTAGCGGGGCTTTTTGTCTGTTTCTTTAATCACTTCTTATTCATTTCATTTTTTCATTCATTTTTATATTTCCTTTTCTTTCTTGAACATATCGCGTGATGTTGAGTCATTTTTGACTTGTTGGAAGAATTGTGACTGCCCTATTTCTTGGAAGATGAGGGATAACCATTGTTGTATCGTCGTCTACTGAATTTTTGATGTGCGAGATACACTCATTGGGGTATCGTTAATTGACGCGCACTCATGATTAATGAATGTTAGCCATTGTAATTTTGAGTTTCATCAACCTTTTGAAGGATAACCATTGTTGTATCCTTAGATGCGCATTTTTGATGAGTTTCGAACGCTCGATCAAATTAACTGAACACTACCATGCCCCTGGTTAAAAATGAGGGTTTTTTCTGAATAGAAAAGAAACTCGTGCTTCAAGGCTCAAAAGGGTTAACAAGGGTTTCACTCCCTTATATCTCTGGTGTTTGGGAATTTGAAACAATGCTTGTACATCGTCAACAGGGTTTTATTCAAAAGCATACAACCAGAAATTTTTGCATTTTAAATTCATCATCCTCCCTCCAAACCATGCCTAGGAAAGAGAATGGATAAAAATTGGTATCATAATGCAAAAATCAATTTAAAATTTAAAATAAATACGAGTAAAACGAATGGATTTCTTCAAGATAAACATATTCATTGTATTACGATAATCATTCAAATGTAAACAAGTTCTTACATGCAAATCGTACAATAATTAACAAGAAGAATTACAAATGAGAAATCAGTAAAATTGCTAGTAAACATGAGAAAGCTAATCATCCTTGAAATCCAGGGCATTCTTGAATCACGTTTATTCTTCGGCAAAGACTTGGCTTGAACCTCAAGACAAATATCCTTAAGTGATAAGATACCACTTCTGACCAATTTCTAGACTTCAGCTTTCAATGGATAACATTGTTCTATACTATTCCCAAGGGCTCCCTGATGAAAGGCACAAGTCAAATTAGCTTTGTAGTACCAAGGAATCTTCTCAGGAATCTTCAGTGGAGGTCGAGTCTGAACTAAATTCCTATGCATTAGGATAGGAAACAACTCTGTATAGGTCATCGAAATTGGATCAAACTGAGCTTTCTTCTGATCAGGAACTTGTTAATTTTATTGACAAAGTGGAGCAGCGAGAGGTAAATTGAACACAGGGATGACAGAAGAAACATGCTGATTCTAACGATGATTATTTCTTCCTCTGGTTCTCTTCTTGGAAAAGTTATTATCGAACACTTTCACACCACTAGTTGTTTCAAAGCCTGGTAACGATTGGAAAAACTTCAGGGGACTTCTAGGAGTGGATTAGGATGCTTGCTTGGGACTAAGGCAGGCTGGAAACTGAAATTCAAACTTGACAATTTTGTGATTTTTTGCAATTTTTTCTGGCTTTCTTGACAGTCCTCTCGTGTCCATTTGGCTTGTTATAATGTTGTACTTATAGTGTATATGGAGGGGACACAACTGAATGGAAAGGATCAGCCCATAATGCCATGGTTTAAAGCCATGATCACAAATTTAAAAAAGTTGCCAGAATGAAGATTTCATGCCATTTTTTATGTTCAATGAATCTGGACACTTGTGCACGAATCGTTGGGCCTCTAAGCAAGCCAAAGCATCAGCCCAAATGCATAAGCCAATCTCCATTTATTTTATATAATTTATTTTGTATTTATTTGAAATAAATCAAAATAAATAAGAAGAAAATAGATGAAAATGGTAAGGCAGTGCCAAAATGATATTAGGGGTCCTTAATAAGCTTGAAAAAATATTTTAACTTTAAAAAGTTAGGTCATTGACTCAAAAATTCAAATTTGCTCAGTGCACCATTCTTGAAATTTCCAAAATTTTCCCAACTTGGGAAAGCCATAACTTGCTCAATTTTCATCTCATGATGATGATCTAGGACTTTTTGTAAATCCCAAGTGTTGGCTTTTAAATTCAACACCCTTGTTTCATTAAGGTCAGCCATTAAAGCTGAAGGTTGTTTTCGACCAGCTAGGTCCGTCAAAATACCCATCGAAAGATGGCAATGTACTTAGAAGATTTCTTCCAAGGGAGAAGTTGGTTGCCTTCGACGTCGAAGGTGTTTCTCGTCGAAGATGCTTCTCGACGAAGGTGTTCGATGGTACAGAGTGGAACGGTTTGAAATTCAAGCATTTGGAGGGAAAACGGTTTCCAGCGGTTACCAAGTGCAACGTGCAAAGATCTGGAGCGTCGAACATTGAGAACGTGCCAAGTGGGATCATCTCGAAGCAGTGTAACTGCCCGACGGTTACTTGGGATGTTTTAGTATAAATAGTAGTAGTTCACGCAGTTTCTCGCGTGTGTTCACAATTATATACAAAGTCACTCATATAGATTCGAGTACCCAGCGTGTGAGAAAGAATTGTTGAGAAATGTATGTGTGAAACACCAACTTTATTAATCAAAGTCATTTACTTTTCCAGAAACTTTACTTGCTTTCTTCTTTACATTCTTGTCGAAGCCCTTTATTTAAAGCCTTCATTTATTTTATCAAAGTCCTTTTTTCATGCAATTTACTTAAAGCCTCTCTACTTTATTGTCATTTAACCATTATCCAATTTAATCAAAACCTCAAAATCAACCTATGTCCTAGGATCAATCTGATCGATCCTGCGAGTAACCAAATAAGTAACCATTTGGAGGATCAGCGGTTGTTTACCAATAACCACGGTAAACAAATTGGCACACCTGATGGGACTGTGTGTTGATTGTTGAAAATAATCTCATCTTTTCGAGGAGTGTTGCATGTTATTGAGAAGTGGTAGAATATACACTAACGATACCAATACTGCCAGAAGAAGGGAAGAGATGGAGAATCCGCCAAACAATAACGAAATCCCACAAACGAATGTGGGAGCGACGGTTATCCCGACCGTAAGTGAAGCGATAACTGCTGGTTCGACACCAGCAGTAACGGTCACAGCAACGGGGCCATTACCTCCGTTCACAGGCCCCAGAGTGCCTTTGGGAACTCCCCCACCAAGGGGAAATTTAGGCACAAGGCCTTTTGTTCCCCCAGGATTTATGACAGGCGGTCATAATCGAGAACCACTCTATGGCATGCCAACTTCTGACTTGGCTAGCCTGACGAATGCTGCGTCCACTTTCTCAGACCCTTTAGTGAGTGCCTCTTTGCCACTCCAAGGTTCTGGAGTAGGTATGGCAAATAGAAATAGGACCCAACTCTTAGGAGGAACGTCCCAAGTAGCCCATGGCCTTACAAATGCCTCGACAGCCGTCTTGAGGCAACAAATGGACGAAAGCAACCATGATATGGTGCAAATGTTGGCACAAACTTTAAGTACAGTGCTGAACCCTCTAATACAAAACACTACTCAATCGAATCAGCAGATGACAGCGCAAATGACGCGTTTGGCTGATTTCTTTGGAGTACCCCAACCTATTCGACAGCCCCAAAGGGCGCAAATAAGGGGAAACCAGGGTATATTCTTAGAGGAAGAAACCACCATCAACCAAGTCCAACAGCCTGTCGAAGAAAACCTTAGGGCACGATTGGAGCAACCTGTCGAGGAACCTAGGGTAATAACCCCAAAGGTAAGGTTAGTTAACAGAAACCAAAATGCTGACGAAGTGGTCCAGCATATCCAATACCAAAACATGGGTTTGGAAAATAATCTGGCAACCATGATCGAAAGGATCATGACTCAAAATGGGATGAACATGGGCTTTCGAAGGCCCAACTTTACATCCCCATTGTCAGAATACGTGTTACAAACAGACTTACCTCCTAGATGTAAAGTCCCCAAATTCACTAAGTTCTCTGGGGACACGACAGAATCTACTATCGAACATGTGGCGAGATACTTGATCGAAGCAGGTGACATTTCGAATAACGAAAACCTGAGGATTAAGTACTTCCCAAGTTCTTTAACAAAGAACGCTTTCACTTGGTTTACAACTCTCCCCCCCCCCAATTCGATCCATCATTGGACCCAGTTGGAAAGATTGTTCCATGAACAGTTCTACATGGGGCAAACCAAGATAAGCCTGAAAGAATTGGCCAGTGTAAAGAGACGTTTCACTGAACCTATAGACGAATATCTAAATAGGTTTAGGTTGCTCAAGGCGAGATGTTTTACACAAGTGCCGGAATATGAGTTGGTCGAAATAGCCGCAGGCGGTTTAGATTATTCCATTAGGAAGAAGTTAGACACCCAATACCTGAGAGACATGGCCCAACTGGCCGATAGAGTTCGACAGGTAGAACGCCTCAAAGCTGAAAAAGCAAAGGCAACGAAAACTCATAAGAGAGAGAGGATAGCGTATGTTGAGATGGATGACGAAGATCCAGAATCCTTCGACGATACTATAACTGTCGAAGAAGGAGAAGTCGATTTAGCGGAACTAAAACAAGGGCCACCATACTCTTGCAAACTGTTAGTCCCCTCAAGTGGGAAAAATCCCATTGGTCCAGAAAGGACCAACGATAGGTTCCCTAAAAAGACTTATAGTTTTGACATCACGAAATGTGACGAGATCTTTGACTTGCTTGTAAAAGATGGCCAAATGATAGTACCCCCAGGGGTAAAAGTGCCTCCTCTTGATCAAAGAAAGAAGAGAGGCTTTTGCAAATATCATAATTTTTTGGGCCATAAAACTTCTCAATGTTTTCTTTTCAGGAATCTTGTGCAAGACGCTATCGAAGAAGGGAGGTTGAAGTTTGCTGACAAGACCCCCATGGCTGTCGACTCAAATCCGTTGCAGGCTGAAGCCCACTATGCTGAGCCTTCTGAGGTGAACGTGATCGAGGCATCCAGGAGCCAGTCGAAGAGGCCAGGAATCACAATGGTCGAAGTCTCAAAGGACCATATCAACATGCCAATCTTTGGCAGTTTTTCAGGAAATTTATCCAGAAAGACAATTGAAGCAGTTCAGAAAGCGGTCGAAAGCCCAAAGCTGGAGACCGTTGAAGCACAAAAAACTGGACCAAAACCCAGTTCTCACTTGGCCACAGTTCAAGGCCAGACGGAGAATTTGGAGATTCAAATGAAGCAGTTGACCCTTGCCAACAAAGATACAATGAATATCAACATGGTCGAACTCTCTGACCCAAAAGCATCAGAAGAGGCCATGAGGCAAGAACAAGCTAATAAGACTGCTTTCCCTCGGGAAAATGAAAATCTGGCAGATTTCCTGCAAAGATGCCAGAAAAAGAAGTCAGAGGTGATGCTGTGTCCAAGATGCAGTTCGATCTTTGACAAAAAAGCTGCTGAGCATATTCAAGGCGTAAGAGCAGCAAATAAGAGAAGGGAAAATGTTGATCTTCGACATGACCCCAGAAGAGCCTCCCAAAGAGGTTCAAACCAAGAAAAGAGGCCATTGACCTTCAGGCCTCCAACAAATGTGCCAGTAGATACCTGGTACAAAACCTCTGGTCGAAAGAGGCCAAGTGAGGAGAGATGGCACTCTTTCGACGTGCCAAGGGGTTCATCTTTAACACAAAAGAAAGAGCCTCAAGTTGCTGCACCTAAAGTTGCACAAGTGTCAAGCAACTACAAAGGAAAAAATCCCATGTCTCGATCTCAATGGAGGAGATAACAAAGGAGACGAAAAACTGAGAGGGAGGCTGCCAATGAGCCAAAGGCAGAAACCAGTTCGAATGTTCCTCTAAGGAAGCAAAGGAAACCTCTAGAAAGAGAGCCAGTAACCAACAGGCTAGTTTGGCCTAACCAAGGTGAAATTGAAGACGAAGATGGTTCTGAGTCTGATGATACTTTGGACATAATGGTGAATATAGTCTCAGTGCTGCCCAGAGAATTCAACCGACAGGTGGAGGTCGAAGCAAGTGACTGGGAAGTGGAGCAAGAAATGGCCAGACATAGGCCAGTGTGCTATTTCGTCATGGACAATGGCACCACTGAGGAACAAAATGGATTCTTTGAACCACCTACAGAGGCGATGAAAAATCACCTCAAGCCTTTATTTATAAGGGCTAAACTCGAAGAAACTAGAGTGAATAAAATATTGGTGGATTATGGGGCAACCATCAACATTATTCCTCACTCTATGCTAAGGAAAATTGGCAAAAGGGATGAGGACATTAAGCCTCACAACATGGTCCTGTCGAACTATGAGGGCGGCATAGGGACCACTATGGGGGTGATCCAACTAGATATCAAGGTGGGATCTATCCTTCGACCAACAATGTTTATGGTCATATCGGCCAAACCTAACTACAATCTTTTGTTGGGCCGTGAATGGATTCATGGTGTTGGTGTTGTGCCATCATCGATGCACCAGAGACTGCTGCTATGGCGTCCAGATGGGATGGTCGAAAACATAGAGGCAGATCAAAGCTATTACCTGGGCGAAGTGAATCACCTGGGGCTGGCAGATTTCGACAAGAACTTGGCTCACATAGGGCCATGTCCAACACCTGACTTCGACATGGCGCCAGCGCCAAATACTTTTTGTTCCCTATACCTGCATCCTGAGCATGGTTTCCAATGGGACAGAGAAGACTTGTCCCACATAGACTTCAGTGGGTTAACTGATATCCAACCAACTGGTTGGGGAAGTGAATTCAGTGATAATGACTGAGTCACAATCATTGAAGCGAATTTCGGCTTATGTAGCCGAAACAAAGATGATAACAGCTCTCGAAGCCGAAGTAAAGTACATGGCCACACAGGCCAATGATCAACAGTTATCTGCTGCAGGTCCAGGAAAGGATTTCGATCCAGAACCCCCTGATATCATGCCTGAAGGAATGCAGGAACAGAGGCTCGACGCCATCTATGACGATGAGCCTTTGGGCTTCGAAAAGGACCCCTTGGCGAACAACATTAAAATGTTAGCGCAAGATCCTTTAGAAGAAATCAACTTAGGCGAAGGGTCAGAGAAAAGGCCAACTTACATCAGCGCCAAAATTGACCCAGAACTTAGGTTGGAAGTAATCCAATTGTTGAAAGAGTTCAAGGACTGTTTTGCATGGGATTACGACGAAATGCCTGGTCTCGACAGAGGATTGGTAGAACTTCAGTTGCCAATCAAACCTGGGAAGAAGCCAATCAAGCAAAGTCCAAGACGCTTCGCTCCAGAAATACTGTCGAAGATCAAAACGGAAGTCGAAAGACATCTGAAATACAAATTCATACGCGTTACAAGGTATGTCGAATGGATTGCAAACATTGTGCCAGTGATTAAGAAAAATGGTACATTAAGGGTGTGCATAGATTTCAGAGATTTGAATGCTGCTACGCCCAAAGATGAATATCCTATGCCTGTGGCGGAAATGCTAGTCGATTCTGCCGCTGGCTATGAATACTTGAGTATGCTCGATGGTTATTCAAGATATAATCAAATATTCATTGCTGAAGAGGATGTGTCGAAAACAGCTTTTCGATGCCCTGGGGCTCTAGGCACTTACGAGTGGGTAGTGATGCCTTTTGGCCTAAAGAACGCTGGGGCAACATACCAGCGAGCAATGAATTCTATCTTCCATGATTTTATTAACACGTTTATGCAAGTATATATTGATGACATTGTTATAAAATCTGTTTCCAGGAAGAATCATATTGACCACCTTCGACAATCATTCGAAAGAATGAGAGAACATGGTCTAAAGATGAACCCTTTGAAGTGTGCATTTTGTGTGAAAGCTAGAGATTTCTTGGGCTTTGTTGTCCACAAGAAAGGAATCGAAATCAACCAGAACAAGACGAAGGCAATTCTGGAAGCGAAAGCGCCATCGAATAAGAAGGAACTGCAATCTCTGTTAGGCAAGATAAATTTCTTAAGGAGATTCATATCTAACCTAAGTGGGAAAGCTCAAGCCTTTTCACCCTTACTTCGACTGAATAAAGAGGGGTTCGAATGGGGGCAAGAGCAACAAGAAGCCTTCGACAAAATCAAAGGGTACCTCACCAAGCCACCTATTTTGGTGCCTCCTTGTAGCAATAGGAGTATGAGATTGTACATAGCTGCATCCGACAAAACCTTGGGAAGCATGTTAGCCCAAGAAGATGAGAATGGAGTCGAAAGACCCATTTACTATCTTAGTAGAGTTTTGAATGATGCAGAAACTAGATATAGCGAAGTTGAAAAAATGTGTCTATGTCTGTATTTCTCTTGTACAAAACTCAAGCAATATATAAAACCAGTTGATGTGTATGTTTCGTCTCATTTTGATGTTTTCAAGTATATGTTGTCGAAACCTATCTTGCACAGTCGAATTGGCAAGTGGGCATTAGCATTAACTGAATACTCCTTAACCTTTATGCCTCTTAAGGCAGTGAAAGGACAAGTGGTTGCAGACTTTATAGTCGACCACTCAATTCAAGTTGAGGATATTAATTATGTGGAGATAGAACCTTGGAAATTCTACTTCGATGGTTCCAGCCATAAAGATGGAACGGGAGTAGGGGTCTTGATCATTTCTCCAGAAAAAATTCCAACAACATTCAAGTACAAGATATCAGGTTCTTGTTCGAACAATGAGGCTGAGTATGAAGCTCTAATTACTGGCCTTGAAATATTGTTGGAATTGGGGGCAACTCGAGTCGAAATAATGGGAGACTCAGAGTTAGTCATTAAGAAAGTCACAAAGGAATATAAATGCATAAGAGAAAATCTCATTATGTACTTTGTGATAGCAAATCGTTTATTGAAAAAAATTGAAATGGTCAATATTCGACACATACCCAGAGTGGAAAATCAAATAGCCAACGACTTGGCACAAATTGCATCTGGGTATAAAATTTCAAAAACGAGATTACAAAGAGCAATCGAAGTTCGAGAAAAGATAAAAGCAACTTGTCTATCACCAACAGACTTGGAATCGACAAGACTAGGATATGCTGATCAAAGTAACTTCGAAATTTCGTTCATAGATAATTTGTCAGAACAAGATTGGAGGAAACCCATTGTGGATTATCTTCAAAATCCAGGAGCTTCGACAGAACGAAAAACAAAGTACAGGGCGTTGAGTTATGTACTCATGGGTAATGAGTTATTCAAGAAGACGCCTGAAGGGGTATTGCTAAAATGTTTAAGTGAAACTGAGGCATACATAGCCCTTTCGACTACGCACGCTGGGGCATGCGGGGCTCACCAAGTAGGCCATAAGATGAAATGGTTGTTGTTTCGACAAGGACTATACTGGCCCACTATGCTGAAAGATTGTGTTGAGTTCGCCAAAGGTTGCCAAGAATGTCAAGTCCATACAGGCATCCAACATGTACCAGCAAGCGAACTTCACTCGATAGTGAAACCTTGGCCCTTTAGAGGATGGGCGTTGGACCTCATTGGAGAGATTCGACCAGCATCATCAAAGAGTCAGAAGTATATACTGGTAGGCATTGATTATTTTACTAAGTGGATCGAAGCTATCCCTTTAGTCAATGTAGACCAAGAAAATGTCATTGAATTTATTCAAAAGAACATTATCTTTAGGTATGGAATCCCTGAGACTATAACTACTGATCAAGGGTCAGTTTTCACTGGTCGGAAGATGCAGGAATTCGCTCAGGAAACAGGTTTCAAACTCCTAACATCAACGCCTTATTATGCACAGGCAAATGGTCAAGTCGAAGCAGCGAACAAAGTAGTGATTGGCTTGATAAAAAAGCATGTTGGGAAGAAACCAAAAAATTGGCATAAGACGTTAGACCAGATTTTGTGGGCTTGTCGAACGTCCCCAAAAGAAGCCATAGGTACAACACCATATAGGCTAACTTTTGGCCATGATGCAGTGTTGCCAGCAGAAATTTGTCTTCAATCTGCAAGGGTTCAGAGACATTATGATATTCCCTCTGAAATTTATTGGGATATGATGTTAGACGAACTAGTGGATTTAGACGAAGAAAGATTGCGCGCTCTTGACCTACTCAGGCTTCAGAAGAAAAGAGTAGAAGACTCTTATAATAAAAAGGTGAAACCTAAAGTATTTTCGCCTGAAGAACTAGTTTGGAAGGTGATTCTTCCCATGGATCGAAGGGATCGAAGCATGGGAAAATGGTCACCCAAATGGGAAGGACCATTCAGAGTTATCCAGACTTTTTCTGGTGGGGCCTATGAAGTCGAAGAGCTAGGTGAAGATAAAAGGCTCTTGAGAGTAAATGGTAAATATTTGAAAAAGTACAAACCTACACTCCAAGAGATAAAAATAAAATAACAAGTAATGACTAAATTAACCATAAAAAAGCCAAAATGGAAAATTTTTATAATTTAGCCAAAATGGCAATGTTGTCGAATACATATTACAGAATATGGTTAAAAGGCTAAATCAATCAGAAGGGAATGGAGTCCTTGAGTCGAAGGTATTTGGTTTGCTGCAGCTCCAATCTTTTATTGCACAAGGCATTCGCCTGCACAAGCTTGGCAATTTGATCGTCGAAGCCTTGGGCTTTCTCAGCAAATTCTAGGCCTTGTGTGATTTCAGCTTGACTTTCGGTGTCTGGAACAGTCGAGAGAAGTTCCTCCTTGCGCTTAGTATTGGCATTTATCTTAGCCTCTATTTCTTCGATTTGCGCCTTGAGGGAAGCATTCTCTCGATCGATGGCATCAACTTCTTCTTGTTTAGATGCTTTTTGCTTCGACAACTCCGCAATTCGAGAAGTTGTCTCTGCTACAGCAGTCCATGCAGAAGAGCTTTTGCCATATAACACTTCAAGCTGGCTATTAAAGCCCCTTTGTCGCCGATAATCTGCTGAGACTTGATCAATAATGGAGTGTAACTCCATGATAAAGCCTGAGACTTCTGGAGGCACAGCTAACAAGTCTACGGCATTCAAAACAGCCCCCAAATATGATGGAGCAGTAGGGTCCCCCTCTAAAGCTTTCATCAAGTCCTTCTTGAAAAAACGAGCCTTAACCTTCGTCAAAGCCTCATCGAGAGGAGAAGTTTCAGTGGACTTTCCCGACAGAGTAGGAACCTCCTGACTAGCATCAGACGAACTTTTGCTCTCGATGATGGCGTTCAGATAGCTAACAGGATCAGTTTGCTTCAAGAGTTCTAAGTCCTCTTTCGACCTATGCTTTGTTGAGGTAACAGCCCTTGCAATAGTATTGTCTTGGGTTTGAGGCTGTTGAGTAACATTTGCCTCGACTTGATTCCCTTCGACTCGGACTGCGGCAGTACCAGCGTCATCATGGTGCCCTTCGCCAGCGTCACCTTGGTTCCCTTCGCCAGAGTCACCGTGGTTCTCTTCGCCAGCGGCACCTTGATCCTCTTCGCCAGCGTTGCCGTGGTCCCCTTCGTCACGATTCTCTTCCGACAGATCCACCACCTGAATCTCTTTTGGCTGTTGCTCTTCTGTTTGTGGATCTTCTGCTGGTTTTTCTGCTGTCTCAGCATTGGCCTCATTTATTTCAGTATGGGCCTCATCGTTCGCCAAGTCTTTTTCTTGTGGCCTGCTGAGTTCAGCAGACTCCAATGTTTCAGAAGTCCTTGGCGCTGAGCTTTCAGTGGTATCCTGAAAAAAGAAGAAGAAGAATCTTCTAAATTCGAAAGAGACATAGTCGAATGTAGGTATCGACACCTGAGTTACAAAGGGATTAAAGAGATTACCTGTAAAGTAGTTTCAGTCCCAGGGCTGGAATTGTCGCTTTCGACAGGCTTATTGAGAAGAACGTTTAATTCCTCCTCCGTTGGCTCCTCAATGATTACTGGAGGTGGCCTGGGCTTTCTCCCAGCGACCTTTATTCTAATTGTTCGACCAGAAGCCTCAGGAAGAGGAACGTCCTTCTTCAGCTTTCGCCTTTTTAGAGGAGCAGGGGGAGAATCATCTTCTTCGTCGCTCCCGGATTCGACCGTCAGTGCTGGCCGTTTCTTGGGCGAAGGTGCCTAAAAAACCAATGGGAATTCGATTTAGCAGTTACATCGAAAGTCAAAAATTAAAGCCAGAAGAAAATAATGAAAGTCTGGTTACCGATGCAGAAGCCTTTTTCGAAGGGCCTTCCCCCTGTTGGTTTGTTGTGGTCTTCGCCGGCGCTATAGTCTTCGCCGGCGGTGGAGGTTTTGTTAAGGGGCCTCCTCCCTGTTGGCCTTCTGCAGCCTTCTTGGCTGCAGGATTTCGAACAACTGAAAGTAGACAAAATAATTAAACAGGCTAGCAGTCGAAAGAGAAAGACAAAGTAATTTAAAAGGATGAACTTACATTTCTTTATTTTGTCCAAGACAAGGACAAAAGATTTCTGAAGCTCATCCACGAAGTCCTTCTCGTCGAAAAACTCCTCAGCGTAGTAACTTTTCCACCACTCCTCGAAGGATGGTGAGCAAAGAAAGTTAAGCTGGTAGTCAAACAACGAAAGAACTGTTCGACCAGCATATCTGCTGATATGCTTAGTGGCAGCTTCTTCAGTGTAGTCGTTGCAGAAGTATAACATAGACTTCTCCCTTGGAAAAATTGGAGAAGGTAGTGTTTGAATAATACCAAACTGGCGAGATACCAGGTTTGGTTGATATGCAATAAGACTTAAGTGAGTCTTAGAGCTCCTGAATCGAAGGGGCATTATTCTTGGTGTGAGGAATGCCTCCCACATTGTTGTATGTTCGTCAACCTGAGGACCACTCGACGTCCTAGGATGTGGCCTTGTGAACCACTCTGGCCCAACCTTCCGTCGAGCAAACGGAGCCATAGTCGAAGCAAACTCTTTCCTTCTAGAAAACATCAGAACGAAGTTTGTAAAAGTTTGTTGAAGCTCCAGCCCATCTTCCATTGGAGTCAACAGAGCCAATCTAGTGCCTTCGATGCGTCTGTTTGCTATTTCTGGAGCCTGCTCATTTATTTGAATCTTCTTAGGCAAGAAGGACTCGAAGGTGGCATTGAGCCACAGTTGAAGCAGCCAAAAAGGTCCAGCAAGCAGCAGGCTGGCTCTGTTCTCGATAATCTTCAGAAGAGTCGCTCCGTTGCTAATCGACTCATACAGGCTAGCCAAAATCAATTCTGCCAAACAGATATTTTGGCCATGATGGAGTTGAGTGGCGAGAGTGACCATCTTCTTGGTCACCTGTAAGGACTTGGAGCAAAACACGAAGCGTGTCAGCCATAAGGCTAGAAACGCAATGTGTTCGACATCCGACACAGCATCTGTCGACCTGTCGTGGTAGTGATTGATGAAGGTGGTGTAGGTTGGTTTTGTGGCAGAGAATCCAATCTGATCCTCCGACATTTCCTCCGGGTCGAAGTAGTCCCCAGTGGGTCGAAGGCCAGTGATGGCGGCCACATCGAAGAGTGTGGGAGTCAGCATTCCACAGGGAAGATGGAAGGTGAAATGGGTGTAGTCCCAGAAGAGTAAAGAAGCTATCAACATCTCTGGGGAATAGTTAATACCTGTCTTCGACAGCATAACCAGGTCGAATATCCCCATGTCTTTCCAGATCGAAGCTTGGCGCTTCTCCATTTTTTCCAGCCAAGCACTATAATCAGGAGTGAGGCTAGGGCCAGACCTGAAAGCCCTAACACCTTTGTTGAAGAAACGGAGGTCGATTTTCTCTTTAGCAGGATCTTCATTATCCTCTGCATCTTTCTTGGAGCATGCAACCGGTTTGAGTCTCTCAACTACCGGAAAATAACTTTTGATCTTCATGGCCTCAGCGATGCTTGGGTACAATGGGCCAGACATAGCAAAGATCTGGTTGGAATATCCAACCGGAATCATAAGGTGGCGTGAGTAAGCATCACGTACAGCAATGTCCAAAGGTTCAGGGACCCTTCGTTGGCCCGTGGGAGTCACTACTGGAGCGGTGGCGAAAACCCTAGGTTTGACATTTCCAGAGGGAGTGTTGGCGCTAGGAGCGTTGGAAGAACCAGATGCCATTGTTGGTAACGAGGTTGAAGATGAAGTGAAAAGCAAAAGGTTTGCAAAGTTGACAAGAGTTTGTATGCAAAGGAGGAATTCTGAAAGCAAGGTAGCGTAAAAAGTCCCACAAATGGGTACTTACTGCTATTTATAGTAGTGGGGGAAATCCCCAAATTCGAGGACATTAAATGCCATTTAATGTTGCAGAAGGTAGTGGGACACGTGGCGTCTCCCTGTTGTTTTAGCCGTTCTGCAGAAGTGGAAGGGTGCAGCGTGCGCCCTCGTTTTTGGGAATTGTCATGATGACAATTTGTGAAATGACGTTTGGCACACTGCACGCCGTACTGAAGTGACGTCTTAGGTACGGATGAATGATGGTATTTTCCTTGGGATTGTCAGTGGTTGGTAGAAGACAACAAAAAGTGCACAATTTAATTTGTAACTAAAAATGAAAAGACAGGTGTCGAATGGCATTTCAAAGAATGCCTTTTTCTTTCAGAGTCGAAATAAGGCATTATTGGGGGGCAATTTGTTGGCTTTTAAATTCGACACCCTTGTTTCATTAAGGTCAGCCATTAAAGCTGAAGGTTGTTTTCGACCAGCTAGGTCCGTCGAAATACCCATCGCAAGATGGCAATGTACTTAGAAGATTTCTTCCAAGGGAGAAGTTGGTTGCCTTCGACGTCGAAGGTGTTTCTCGTCGAAGATGCTTCTCGACGAAGGTGTTCGATGGTACAGAGTGGAACGGTTTGAAATTCAAGCATTTGGAGGGGAAACGGTTTCCAGCGGTTACCAAGTGCAACGTGCAAAGATCTGGAGCGTCGAACGTTGAGAACGTGCCAAGTGGGATCATCTCGAAGCAGTGTAACTGCCCGACGGTTACTTGGGATGTTTTAGTATAAATAGTAGTAGTTCACGCAGTTTCTCGCGTGTGTTCACAATTATATACAAAGTCACTCATATAGATTCGAGTACCCAGCGTGTGAGAAAGAATTGTTGAGAAATGTATGTGTGAAACACCAACTTTATTAATCAAAGTCATTTACTTTTCCAGAAACTTTACTTGCTTTCTTCTTTACATTCTTGTCGAAGCCCTTTATTTAAAGCCTTCATTTATTTTATCAAAGTCCTTTTTTCATGCAATTTACTTAAAGCCTCTCTACTTTATTGTCATTTAACCATTATCCAATTTAATCAAAACCTCAAAATCAACCTATGTCCTAGGATCAATCTGATCGATCCTGCGAGTAACCAAATAATTAACCATTTGGAGGATCAGCGGTTGTTTACCAATAACCACGGTAAACACCAAGATGTCTACTTCTATCTCTCGTTTGATTAATTTTGTATTTGAAGAAGTTATCTTGATGTAAAAGGTCTTGGAAAAAAGTGGCTTTTGTTGATCTTTTAAAAATGATCTGTAATGTCTGAGCTTATATCTTTCAAATGGTGAACCTCTTTGTTGTACCCCAAAATTTTCCCTCCCATTTTTCATTCAAGATGCTATCCTAGGGTTTCTCAAATACCTAATTTGGCTCAGAAGTTGATCAGACAGATTCTCTTCCTAGGCAATAAGTCAGCAATTATGGTTTTGCATTTCTCAAAGAAAATTGTGTCTTCAAGGTTTCAAATGGTCTTCATAGGTCTTCATGTCTCCTCAAGGTTGTTTAAGTCAGTTTTCAAACATCGCATTGCAAGTTTGCTCAATCAACGGTCCAGATAACTGAAAATGACTACATTGACTTGAAAATTGCCCTTTTGCGAGAACAAATTCAAACGATCGTAACTTCTTTATTATTCAATACTTTTGAGCGGTTTTCCTTGCGTTTGATTCTTCTTGATGCCATCTCAAATTTCTCTTCACATGTCAAGAGCTGATTACGCGTAGAAGATCACCAAAATTCGAATGCGTTAGAAGTCGCATCATGAATTTTGACCTAATTTCAAACAACAGTCGTCTGATTTCTAAGAATTGTGATTTCTCCAAATTACAAGACCTTGAGATGATTATTTCTATTCATGGTCATATGTGATGTCGCTCACGGGTTTATCTTCAAAGAATCGAAGGAAAATTAGGTTTGGAAGACTTTAAAATTATCAAATCATCGTAAGGCATTTGTTTATTTTGAATTTTTCTTAAACACAGTTTACTAAAAGGTTAACGCTTGTTCTCAGAGCATGTTTGTTTGGACAAGATATGAAGATTAAGACTGTCATTTAAACAACCATGATTGTGGATTCAATTAATCAATTGGGTTTGAGCTCCTAAACATTTATTTTGTTTAAGAATGCAAAATACATGATTTATCTGATCATTTTGTGTTTGCTTAAAATGCAAGTTACCAAGCAAGATTTTTTATCGAAAGTATTCAATTAAGGATTGCAAGTTGTTGCACCCCAAAATTTGCCCTCTCATGTTTTCCAAAGTCTTCCCCCTACATGGTTGACCAGAAACTCTTGCCTAAGGAAAAAGAAATTTTTTGAGTGGTACTTTAAGTACCTTTCGATTGGCATTCTGAAAGACCCTTCGATTGGTGTTCTGAAGGAGCCTTTCGATCGGCATCATGGACAAGCCCTTCGATTGGCATTCTAAAAGATCCTTCGATTGGTATTCTGAAAGAGCCCTTCGATTGGAATTATGGACGAGCACTTCGATTGGCATTATGTCAAGGCCTTCGATTGGCATGCCAAGGGATCCTTCGATTGGCATGCCAAGGGATCCTTCGATTTAGCATTGTGTCAAGGCAGCTTCGACAGGCATGCTAACCATGTCCTTCGATTAGCATGAACAAAACCTTTCGATTGGCCTGTTAACAAAGCCTTTCGATTGGACTGTTAACAAAGCCATCAAGAGGGCACTCAAAAAACATGTCCAGGTACACTGAACATGAGAAAATGGCATGTTTCCCTTGCAAATATAGAAATAATTAAATGCTGTTTGTGGATTTAATTCCTGAGTTAAAGGCCAGATTCTTGCCTTTTCTGTTCCCAAAGAGCTGATTCGACCAGAATGACTCTTTTCAAATCAAGCAGTCGAAGCAGAAGAAGCCCATTCGAAGGAGGCAACTTAGGACCAATCGAAAAGCAGGGCCTGAAGGCATTCGAAAGTCAAAAGCGTCCAGGTTCATTCAAGGGACACGAATGTTTCAAAAAAGGAAATATTTTAATGTGTCTGATTCTTGTCTCATGGCTTTAATGGCTTGGTTAAATGGCTGTCTCTTGCCGTTACTAGACCCCCACACTCCTATAAATACAGGGCCAGCATACAGTGCAAAGGATGGAACAAAAACATTACAAAAATTATAGTAAAGAAAAGAAAACTCTGCAGAAAAAAAACAGAGAGGACGAAAAAACACACAGAAAAAATAGAGAAAAGAAAAAAACAGAGGATTTGGAGATACACTGCCCACAAACCCACCAAAGGTTATCAGCATTTTCATCCAAGCCAAAGCAGCCATTCCACACTCAGAACTACAGATCAAAGCACCTCTGTTTGGTAAAAAAAATCTAATCTCAAACTCATTCGATCTCTAAATTCATTTTGATTGCATATTTACGTTATTATTGTTGTTTGTGAATGATTTAATGTGATACATGTAAGCTAAAGCGCAAAGTTGAGATTGTGCCATTGCTTGGGCACAATCTGAGTTTCTCCTTTGAATCCCAGGATAAAACAAACCCATACCCAGATTCAGCAGGTTCGAATTGGGAGGAGATTCGAACCAGGGGGTAAAAGTACCCCTTGGACCTTTTAACATTTGTTTCATTTTGCAGGAAATATATTCTCAGAATCCTGTTCAGAGCTTCGAAGCTTAGCAGCTTAGCTTCGAACTGGATCCAGGATTTCCAGATCGAAGGAGGACCTTTCTAGATCGAAGGATGACATATCCAGATCGAACACCCTCAGAGTGCAGCCCCTCATGCACCTTCGATCAAGCCTCTTCATTGGGTCGAAAGACAGCCTACACCTCTTTCGACCCAGGCCTCCAGAATTATATTTTTTTTCTTGATTTACTTCCTGATTTCATTTTTGTTTTGACCATTTTATTTGTTTTTTTTTATCAACATAAAAAATCATAAAAAATAAGTAACTTAGAATTAGGTTTCATTTTTTAAGGATTTAATTTAGTTAATTATTTTAACTTATTTTCTTCAATTTTAAAATCAGTAGACTTAGGATTTATTTGAATTCAATCCTTTTCATAAACAAAAAAAAATGCAAAATATATTAGGTATGTTTTAGAGTTAATTTTAATCAGTATTTTTAATTAATTAAATTTGACTTAGCATTTCCCAAAATAAACTAAAACAATAAAAAGATTTTATTCTTAGGATTTTTAGAGGTTATGTTCAGATTCACGCGCGTTTATTTTATTGTAACTGCTTATTGGTTTGTAATAGCTTAACTAAGACTTTTACACTTTACTGCTTTATTCCCCAATTTTGGACATGTAAATAACCCCCCTCCCCGAAGCCTTGTAATAGCGTAGGATTTACAATTCCCGCACTTTAAATTCCTGTACATATATTAACTGTTTAGATGTATGCTAACTAGGATTGCATGACAAGATTAACTCTTAACTTTAAATCAACCGTAGCTCACCATAACATGTACAAAGATAATATAAACTGAAAATTGACACACTCGCGCATGTCACTCTTAGGGTACGCCTCACTTGGTTGCCTCAAACGTGGTCATTGAGTATAGGATATTTTAGAGGTCGCTCTCTTGTCCAAAGATCATAAAGTTGCCTCGAAATAGTTGCCTCAGATAAAATGATCTAAGACATTAGGGTTACCACTAAAGCGTCCTAACATTGCTTTAGTGACCACACGTCCCTTAAATCGAATTGACCCGAAAACTCCAACGACGATGCTACCTACTCCTTAATAGTGGGATAGCATTGTCTAAAGGACATTTGCACAGTTTAATTCCTTTTTGAGTAGGTAGAGGTTCTTAAGTACTTGCTCCTTTTAAAAACAAAACAAAACTTTTTGCACTTACACTCTTCTAAAAAAAAACTCTTTTTTCAAAACCCACAAACACAAAGAAAAGCAAACTTTTGAAAACACAATGAGCAAGTACCTAAGAGCACGTGGATAACCATGGATAGAAGGGGTGCTAACACCTTCCCTTTCTATAATCTACCTCCCGAACCCGAGAAACATTTCGAAAAGGAATTTTTCTGTGCTTTTGTCCTTTCCTTGTTGGATAAAATAAAAGACGGTGGCAACTCTTGCTTACCCCGACATTTTGAAAAAACAAACGCAAACGCGAACCAGCATTCCAAAACAGTCAGTTCTCATTCCCACCGATCACAGAACTGGAGACTCTGCTGGGGAAACTATAAGTGAGGTGTACCTTAGGATTAGATCACTTGTGTTTTCAATTGTATTTCTTTGTATGCTTTTAATTTTGTGGGCTTGTATTAGAGTTCTATAGATCCTAACCCGGATTTGGGAAACATTCATAGATAGCAATAAGTTGTGGAAACTGTGTGGGGTATACCGACACGGTTGAAGCAATAGCTATATTAGTGCGACATATTTTTGAGTACCGTTAGCCTTTAAGTCAATCAAAGAGAATACGGGGCCGCTGAGTGATGTCACTAAGCACTAATGACCTAGAACCTTACTTGACCATCTTGGCCTTTTTAGGGGTAGTGAGATGACCGGCTTTGGTACAGTCTGAAGTTGGTAGATACTCGATACTACACTCATTGAGGATTGTTTTCTTGGAATATTTTGGTCGCCAGTAAGTGGCTAAACCAAAACAATGAACATAGAAAATAATCCAGTGATATTGAGCTCCTTAGAACCCGGTTACTATTTATAGGACAGGTTTTGAGCCAACTAAACTCAAGAGGGTACTTACCTATGAAACCTCATGTAAGCCTGAAATCTAAGGGCTCTTTTGTGTGACTTGTGTGCCTTCAAACTTGAACTACTTGCACATTCTTGTTAAATGACAACATGGTTTCCTTGCAGGTTTTGTTTACACTCCTTATCCAATATTTTGGATTTATTGCAGGGCTTACTTACATCACCTCACACTTGTGCTTAAACGCATAGCATACACATCATAGCATCATGCCTTAGCATTTCTTTAACCATTTCAAGGATCTCAAGGGTCTGTGATGCAGGTTATGGTAAATCAAATGGCTAGCAAGGGGAAAAGGGGATTTATTTTCCTCTAGCCAAGGTTGTCTAGAAATCCAAGCATGATAACTTGAGTCAGGGGCTATGACCCACTCGATATGGTGAGCTTGACTCTTGAAGAAGGACTCTCAGCAACATGAAGTTCCTTCAATCAAGCTATCAGATTCAAATTCTAACCGTTTCTTGTTTACCCCGCGAGATCCTTGAAAACATTGCATACATATATCATACATATCATTGCATAATAGGTCTCCCAGTATAGGTCTCTCATGTTCTCGCTGTTTATTTCAGCAATGGCTTTCCAACCAGACAACCAAGATCTCCGGGCTCAAAACGCCCGACTTCAAGAAATGTTCTTGAACCTATCCCAGGGGCAAGAAGAAATAAAAGCTCTCCTCACAAGGGGCTTGGTCCTAGGGTATCCAGGAGGCATCAGGAATGATCAGTTGGAAGGGCTACAAATTAAGTTGGCAACAATGAAGATCCAGATGATGGGACAGCCGATGGGCCAGATGGCTCTCATTCAAGACTTAGCTCAAAGACAAGAAGAGCTCAGGGTCCTCGTCAACAAGCTGCTTCAAAATAACCAAGTGGGGAAAATAACTAGGGTTGAAGATCAAGTCATCATTCAACCACCTTTGGGGCAAGAAGACAAGGGAAAATCTCCTCAGCTTGCTTCAGGGTCACAAGCCCAGCATCAACCTCGCCAGCATCAACAGGGTAATCGGCGTAAGCGAAATACGTCTGAAAGACATTTCTCTGAGACTGATATACCATCATCTCTCATACTGAAACGCTTGTTGGAGGTCAATCTGATTACTTTAAAGGATCTTCCTCGGAATCCCAACACTTATGCTCCTACCTATCATCCCAATGAAAGGTGTGCATACCAGTCTGACAGTCCGGGACATGACACCGACGATTGTTGGACTCTGAAGAACAAGATCCAAGACTTGATTGACGGAAGGGTGCTGGAGTTCATGCCAGATGGCGAGATGAAAATCTTCCGCTGAGAATTCTCCATCTGAGATGACAAGTTCAGACTAAGAGACCTTTGTTCATTTGAATTCTGAAGTTGTATTTTCCTTTGCTTATTTAAACAATTATTATCATGTCGAACTCTTTTATTTCATTAATGCATTGCACGTGTCTGTTTTGAATTAATTGTTTCTCACTATGTTTAAATTGCTTCATATTTCCTTTTTGTGATGTTCAACTCTCGATTAAAAAACTCTAAGCCTTTAGAGGGAGGATGACGAAAACGATATCACGATCTTTACAGTATTCTTTTGAATAGACCCCGTTGTAATACCCCAAATTTGTCCTACCCTTTTACTTCCTGTCTGGCTTACGCACTTTTGCATTTTTTCTCACATTTGGTCATCTAACACATCATGCATCATTAATCAATAAATTGGCATAAGATCATGGATTTCGAGGAATAAGGGTTGGTGTATGGCTTTTTCTCTAACACTGTGGACTTCTTTTAGTGATACAATTTTTGGGTCTCATCAAATACTTGCCGCTTCAATTGTGAGTCATCCCAAGGCTGTCTCGAAAGGCTGCAAGCTTAAGCAGTGAGGAACATCGTCTTATACTTATCACCTCCACATAAATGATGATTTATTTCCATGATCATATAAATTTCAAAGGGGTTCTATAATTACTTAAAGTGCAAATGGTTGAAGATTTTGATATATCCATGGCCATTAAGATCTTGTTTAAGGATGCTTCAATATGTCATAAAACAAAGGTTATCATATAAGAAAATCGTATCTTTTACGAGTTAATATTTCAAATGGTCCTTTCTTCATCAAATGAGGTTTAGCTATTCCTTGTATGTTCACGAGCTCTAGGCAAGAGAAGAAGATTCAATAGGATACTATTTGCAAATTGGAAGTTTGTACACTTTATGATGCAAAGCTCTTCGTCGGGTCTATTCGCTTACTTGTATGCTTTGGGGGACTTCATTTCAAAATACATTAAAATCAAAATCTTAAGCTTCTTCAATTATGGTTTTGAAGTGAGGAATAAGAAAGATGCAAGGCTCGTTCATTTGAAGGTGTTTAGGCATATTTTCATTCAAAAGCAAAGAAACTCGACGTTACAAGTTTGTCCTTGGAAAAGACTCTTATTAAATTCATATCACAACCATGGAGTTATATGCAATATAAAATTAAAAGATCTTGGAGATACAAAAGGCAATTTGGAGGAGAAGACTACTTGGAATATTTGGGCTTCATCATTAAAATTCAAGGGTTCACATTCATTCAAATGATATAATCTTTACAAGTTCTAAAGCATTACTCGTGATTTCTCAAAGGGTTATCCAAATTCATTCTCGATTCATTCGAGGTCATAACCATGCAATTTACAAGCGGTATCATTAGAACATTACAAGAGAAGATTTCAAAAAGGCGTTTACATCCAAAATTACTAAATCAAAAAACAAGAAATTACATTAAATATTCAAGTGGTCTAAAGCTAAAGAATTCTAAATCAAGGACCCCATCAGTTCTAAACTTATTTATCTTCAAGCCACTATCTTCCAATATTGCCCCGTTCCAACCTGGTTATGTCCAAGCCTCAGTCCATGTTTCATACCAAAAGAAAACCTGCATAAACAACTATTTTTCTCAAGCCAGTTCAATACCCATATGTAATCAAGTTAATTTAATTTGAAATACAGAAATTAGAAACTATAATCTAACAAACTTTCTAATCTCTAACTGTCCTAATAGAAAAAACTAACAGAATCACCAACTATAACTGAAAATAGTCTAACTAATTTTTGACCATAACATAACTAACTTAACAAACCATAAACAGCATAAATAACAACAACCAAAACTGATATAACAAAAAAAACTGCATCTTAACTCCCAAAACAGAATTTCTCTTAACCAAACTCTCAAACCTTCTAACAGCATAACTAACTATAACTAATTCCTTACCAGCTCAGAATAAGCTTCATAACAGAAAATCAGTTAGAAATAACAGAAATTCTCAACTGAACTCATCTCCACCATTGGATCTTGTAATAAACTTCAGGAATCAGTGGTCTGTAACTAACTTTGGAATTTCCATCCAACCATAAAACAAAATGTCACTCTTCAATCTCAGGGACCAATCTTCATTCACCACTCCCACGCTCGAACATCATCCTCATCCTCTCACTCTTCTCTCCCTCTCTAAACCTCGTCTCTTCTAACCTTCTTCAATCTTCTTCAACCCTCCACCACCCTCAATCTCAAAAAGCATTTATTTTCTCCAAATCTCTATACTCTCTTCTCTTTACTGTATCTCCGAATCACCATAAACTGTTCTGCACCATCGACCTTCTTCGCATAACATCCTCTTCTCGCCGTCAATACCTCTCGACAATCTTTATCTCCGCAAGAATCTTCAACAATCTGCGACCTTAATCTTCAAGATTTCTATAGAAACCTCTACATCACCATCATTTTCTTCAAAAACAACACACACGCGCAATCTTCGACGACAACCACAACAATTCACAGAATCGCGGAAGAAATCCCAAAAGACGGATAAGAACATAATTGAAAGGGACGTACCTGAATTCATCTAGTTTGACCATCTTCAGTGTCGTTGTTCAAGAGTCATTGGAGCATCTCTAGCCGGTAAGATTCTACGTCCATCTGTTCTTAGTTTGGTCGTCTAATCTATTGATTGTATCCCGGTAACAAAATCACAACGCGTTAGCAAGCTACAGTAAGACGGAGTCAAAGAATTGAGGAAGAAGAAGACGAAAGGTAGATCGGAGAAGAAGCGAAGACGGCACTCACTAAAGCAATCACGAATGATGGCGAACGGAAGTGACGACATCGAAAGGGGAATCGGAACCGTTCCGCGACGGAGATGAACAGGGGGTCGGGAGAGACGGAGATCAGCGAGGATGATGATGACCGCGCCGCCGAGTTGTCTGAAGAAGCGGAGGAAGCTGTGTCCGTCGGTGCCGTTCGTATTTGTTCCGCGGAGAAGAAGAGAAGAGACTTTCTTTTTGCAATCCCTAAAATCCCTTTCCAATTTCATATCCTTTTTCTTTTTCAATTTTATATAATTGTATTATTATCTTATATTTTTTATTTTATAATAATAATATACTGAAATTATATAATTGTTCTATTATTTTATTTTTTTTATTTAATCATAATAATATGCTGAAATCATATAATTGTTTTATTATTTTTTATTTTTTATTTAATAATAATAGTATGCTGAAATAATACAAAAAAAATATGAGTTTTTGTTGTAAGAGGAATTAGTGATGAAATGGACCAAACCAATCGATTCCTGGGCCCAGCATTTTTTCTGGTTGCTTTTTGGTTTATTTACTATAAAAAAAACATTTTTTTTATCTTGATGGGCCTAATGTCATTCTATTTTTTGCAGCACACATTGAATCCAGCTTGCACCTCCTAGGGTCTTATTTTCGATACTTATTTCGATTGCGTTTGCCATTAATTTTGGCAATTTATTTTCTTTGGCAATATTGGTAAATAAAAGAGATTTCTTTTCAATTCTCTCGCTTTTTCTTTTCAATTATAATCATTAGTTTTACTCATTTTTATGTCATGTGTTTCGCTTGCAATTTTTATGGATTGTATGCAATATTTTGATACTTGCTGCCTAATTTTACTTGTTCGTGTATTATTTCATGATTCCTTAGGAGATTTTGGTTCAAATTTAATCTTCGATTTAATTGAACTAAAATTAGACGTTAGGCTTTCAAATCCATATGCATATTAACATCAGGTAGAAATTTCCCCTTTAACCTAAATCTTATGGCTACTAACGCACAATAACATTAGGTTTAGAAATAGGCTAATTCCCCTTTAACTTTTCTTTCTCCTTTCGCATACGCATCTAAAACAAAAACTTCTTTTTCTTTCAAAATTCAAAAATACTTTAAAACTATTGATGAGAATCATGCTTTTGCTTAGTACGGGAAATGATAAGCGAGTCTCTTCTCGATCTTATTGTTCTTCATCTCAAGCATAGGTGTGGTTCAATTCTCAAAGACTCCTTTCATGACTAAGTAGAAGAATGGCTAATATCTCTCTCTTGAGGTCAATCAGTCATCATCTACAACAAAAATACAGAACAAAATCAAATCTTTTGTGCGCTCGAGCACCATTTCATTAAAAAAAAAACCTTTTCAGGTAAGGACACGATTAATTTACTTTTGTGCCAATGCATAAGTCTCCAAAGGTCGAGCTGCGGCAGAAGGCGGGATTAACTTCGTCCATAAAAAACACAAAACAAACAAAAACATGTGAGCCGAACTACAGTAGCTCTGATTCCTCAAAAAGGATACGTAGGCATTGGGGTAGGGCCCAAGCGAGCACAATTTTATTTTCCCTACATTCTTTTTCCCCTTTCTTTTGCATGCATTCCTTTCAGTAGTATAGTCGACAGTAAGCATAGATTCAACACACCCATAAGATAGATAACAAGAGTGGATACCGTAGAGTACTACGGGCGTGTGGGGTGCTAATACCTTCCCCTCGCGTAACAGACTCCCTTACCCGATCTCTCGGTCGTAAGACCGTGACTTCTCCCTTCTCAGGTTTTCTCGATGTTTACCTTTCCCTACATATGGGATAAAAGACGTTCGATGGCGACTTCATTGTTTGATGATTTTCAGCCGGTTGTTTCAGCTGGCGACTTCACTGGGGAATAGGTCGACCAAGTGCTGGTCCATCCCGGAGTCGCTCCTAGCTCTTCTTTTCTTTTCTTTGGGTGTTTATCTTCACGCTTTCGGTTTATTCATTCATTTTGTATATACTCAAGCATACATATGCATTGTATTTACTGTCTTCCATATACTACTGTTGTACAGGATCTACTTCTTATTGGGTTGGGATGTTACTTCTGAGGTAAAAGGCCCAGTACCCAGGCCAGAGTGCACTAGGACACCTAGGAATAGAGTGGGGGCATGACGGCTATAGGACGTGGTCCAATTAGTGCAGTCATGTCACATACCATGCTCGGATGAGGTTCAAATGAATTACTATCGGCACCCACGTCTGTGGGTAAGCCCATAGCACTTTCAGGCGGACCCGTGATTTTCGAGTTACCATTATCTTACCCTGACCTAGTTTCACCCGTGAGTGGGGGGGGGGGAATTTCTATCTCAGGTACAGATGGTGACTCATATTCAGATGGTTACTCATATTCAAATGATGATTATGCTCAAACAGTGACTATCGGTTCTATTGGATATGCTCTAAAACTATGTCAATGATTAGGAGGTTCTCAGATTTATTTTCTGAGTCCCGAATCTGTTCATAAGATTGTATGGTTTATGTTCCGGACCTATGATCCTGGTACTTACAAGCTACGCGGAGACAATACAGCAGATATTGGTATCATGGAAGTAGTAACACCATGATCATTTGGCATTTACATCTAACATGTTTATTCAAAAAAAAATGTCAGAAAGATGAAATTATCAACCTTGCATATGCATGTCCACTTTGGATACCTCTCTGGCATAATTTTCGCCAATAACATTTGGCAACGGTGATGTTCTCAAGAAAACCAAAGGAGACAATCATACTTATTTGTACTATTCAAAGTTTTCCGCTCAAGTACTTGGCCTTCTTTGAAGAATCTAGAGGACCATTTTCGTCATTTCAACCCTATTTCAGTCTTACAGCTACAAGTTACACATTCTAGGACTACCAAATTGTTCCAATTCCGGAAGGACAATCCTCTTTGCCGAACACCTACCTGTCGCCAAGTCTGGATAGGCACAATCTTGAAATTATCACTAAGGCACTTTATTTGAGCCTAAGCGACATGAAAAATAACCTACCCCCAAACTAATCATTATTGTTACCAATTGCTCACACTCCCATAACCTTCTTATATTCAGTTCTGGGGGAATTTCTCTTATTTTTGGATGTCTTCTTCATGTGGCCATTCTTATCATCATGTTGCTCGATTACTATTGACGGTAGTTGAACCATGGAGAACCAGAGTGGATAATCATTTCATACATCATACATATCATGCATTTCATAAATTGCAGGTTTGCTGGCAGGAGTTCTTATCTGATGATTTTGCCTTTTATTATAGAATCTACAAGACGACTTCCATACATCCTTATCGCACTCGAGCCAACAAGTTGAGAATCATGGAACAGATTAAGCAGAACCAGGCCTCTCTCCGCAAAGACATGGACACCATGGGTGACCGGATGAACCAACTCATGGAGACTCTTCATGCCGTCATCCAAGGGCAGGAAGAGCTCAGAATAAGTGTCACAAAACTGGTAGACGTTGCCTCCACATCCGAGAACGGTGGACCCAAGAATGATCATGGGGGGATTCCTAAGGAGAACCCACAGATGATTATATATGACCACCATGACGTCATTGATCTTGATGACCCTCCAAAGGATTCTACGACTGATCTGTCTGAAACTGCTAAGATGTACAAGGCTCTGGAAGAACGCTTAAAGGCTATGGAGACTTCTAAGAAACCAGGATTCAGTTCCGCTGCTATGTGTTTAGTTCCGGGGGTTGTGATTCCGCCGAAGTTTAAGGTACCTGATTTCAACAAGTATAAGGGGGTTACATGCCCAAAGACTCATCTCCGATCTTACTGCAGAAAGATGGCTGCTTATGCTAGCAATGAGCCGCTGCTTATGCATTTCTTTCAGGACAGTCTTGCTGAAGCTCCATTAGAATGGTACATGCAATTGGAACAAACTCATGTTAGTAATTGGAGTGAGCTTGTTGATGCTTTCTTAAAACATTATCACTACAACACCGCCATGGCACCTAGCTGTGCGCAGCTGCAGAGTATGTCTCAAAAGACTGGTGAGTTTTTCAAAGAATACGCCCAGAGATGGCGCAGTTTGGCCGCAAGAGTTCAACCTCCTCTCCTAGATCGGGAACTAGTGGATTTGTTCATGAGTACCCTTCGAGGCCCGTATTTGCAACATATGCTCAGTAGTACTTCCGACTCGTTTTCAGACATGGTCATCATCGGAGAACGGGTTGAAATGTGTATTAAAGTGGGGACTATTTCAGGTGCATCTGGCACGAATAATAGCAACAACTCAGGTGGTGGGAAGAAACCATACTCTAGCGGTTTCGTCAAGAAAAAGGAAGGAGAGGTGAGTAATGCCTCCGATGATAAGGGGAAGGCTACTATACAAGTTCCATATTACCAGACCCCCGCGGCTGCTTCGCAACAACAATACGCACCGCCACGAAACTATCAACAGAACCAAAGGCCTCAGGGACAGAGGGGTCAACAAAGGCAGCAAAGGTATCCTGAGAGGAAGTTGGATCCAATCCCGATGTCGTATGCTCAATTACTCCCGCAGTTGCTAGCTGGTCAGTTGGTACAACTTCGAGAGTTACCTCCCCCACCGGCAGAACTTCCAAGGGGTTATGATGTTAATGCACATTGTGAATTTCATTCAGGTGCTCCCGGTCACTCAATTGAAAACTGCAGAGCTTTGAAATACAAGGTACAATCTCTATTAGATGCCAAAGAGCTAAGCTTCGCACCTATAGGCCCTAATGTCCAGAATAATCCTATGCCTCCCCACCATGGGGCTGCTGCCAACGCTATTGAGTTTGACAATGACCATGACTTAGTGACTCAAGTTGAAGAGGTTCAGATGTCAATGGCAGTCCTAAGAGAGCATCTTTTACAGCAGAAAGTTCTACAAGAGCTTCATAGTTTTTGTTTGAAATGCTCATCCAATCCAGACGAGTGTGACAATTTGAAATATTCCATTCAAAAATTGATGGACGAAGGGATTGTTAGAGTTGAGAAAATCGTTCCCGAAGATGATGTCGCTATTTTGGAAATTCCGTATTATCCGGCCAATGTCCAGAGAAATGCTTCAAGAGTTCCATTGGTTATACAGGTTCCAACGCTCCCTGCACCAAACCTGAATCTGGTTGCTCCCCTGCCAACCCAAGCGTCAACACTTCCAAGTTCTATTCCTAACTCGATAACTGACAACAGGGCAGTGCCGTGGGAATACAACGCCGTTTACATTCGGGGAAAGAAAGTTGTTTGTCCGCCGATCGAAAATAAGGATGTAACCAACATTGCCGGGACTAGTAGAATAACTCGAAGTGGGAGAGTCTTCGCTCCTACTCCACCACCTCCTGAGGAAGTTATCGAAGAGATTCCTGTAAGAGATAAAGGGAAACAGGCAATTAATGATTCTCCTGGGACGTCTTTTGAACAACAAGTGGAGCAGTTAATCAGGGTAATCAAGAAGAGCGATTTCAAGGTGGTTGACCAGCTGAATCAGACACCTGCAAAGATCTCAATCTTATCTCTCCTCCTGTATTCCGAAGCTCATCGAACCGCCTTGATGAAAATTCTACATGGTTCCCATGTAAATCCTGAGATCTCTGTGGCCCAATTTGAAGGGGTTGTTACAAATATCTCCGCAGGAAATTGTCTAGGCTTCAGTGATGACGAGCTCCCTCCTGAGAGTCGGGCTCATAATAAGGCGCTGCATATTTCCATCAGGTGCTTAGATACTGTAATGTCTCAGGTCTTAGTAGACACTGGATCTTCTCTGAACGTGATGCCTAAGCATACTCTGCTCAAGCTAAACATGGACGGGGTGATGATGAAACCCAGTATGCTAACATTCAAAGCCTTTGATGGGTCGAGGAGATCTGTAGAAGGAGAAGTTGACCTACCCATCAAAATCGGCCCCCACGTGTTTTACCTGTCATTCTATGTCATGGACATTCGTCCATCTTACACTTGCTTGCTGGGACGCCCGTGGATCCATGTGGCAGGGGCCGTTACTTCAACCCTACACCAACGTTTGAAGTTCATTATCCAAGACAAGGTCGTCATTATTGGCGGAGAAGAAGATGTCGTGATTAACAATCTTACTTCCTTCCGTTATGTCGAGGTAGACGGAGAAGTTCATGAGACCCCTTTTCAGGCCTTGGAAATCGTTTCTGTTGACAGAGTCCCCACCATGCTGGAAAATACACAGAAGTCTGGAGTTCCGTTGGTTTCCTTGAAAGATGCCAAGGCTATTGTAGAATCTGGAGTCTCTAATGGAGACTGGGGCAAAGTGATAGAGGTGCGCAAAAAGCAAGACAAGTCTGGACTTGGGTTCAGGTTGCCGTATTCAGACCATGTTGGTACAAGTCCAATTATGCTCAAGGGAAAACAAGTTCCTCCGCTTTCAAAGGTATTTGTTAAGGCTGGTCCGGAGGCTCAAGGACAAATCCATGCAATTGATGGTGAAGACGATGCAGATATGGCTCAGTACATCTACCAGATTGCGCCTGATCAGGAACTCGACAATTGGACTGCCACTGATATTCCCGAAGTGGTTTTCTTTGACATGTAATGTTCTTGTTTTAAATAAGTCATATGCTTTTGCCCGAAGCATGTTGACGGCTTGTGAAGAGGGCCCCTCATGTTTCTATGATTGTTTAAAAATTGAATAAAATGTCATTTCTGCATACAATTTTTCTCTCTGTATTTTCTTATTTTCGTAAAATAAAATGGCAATGTTTTTCTGACTCTTTAACCATTTCCCAAATTCGCATCCATATTCTAAAATAAGGCATGATTCATCAAATCATGCAGGTCTGCCTCAAATTCCATAAAAAAACGGTGATGTTACAGTTCCTTGCACCAATATCCTTGGGAATCCGAATGACCAAGCCGATGAGGGTAGTGGGGAAGATTGTGAAATTCCGGAGGAATTGGCGAGACTATTGAAACAAGAAGAAAAAGTGATATTGCCTCATCAAGAAGCCATTGAAGTCATCAATCTCAACACTGACACAATAAAAAAGGAGGTCAAGATAGGGGCCGCTTTGCAAGATAACGTAAAGAAAGGGTTGATTGAGCTTCTCAGAGAATACTCCGACATCTTTGCTTGGTCGTATGAAGATATGCCTGGTCTAGATACGGATATAGTCATGCACCACTTGCCACTCAATCCAGAATGTCCTCCAATAAAGCAGAAGCCAAGGAGAACTCGTCCAGATATGTCTCTCAAAATCAAAGAAGAAGTTGAAAAGCAGTTGAATGCAGGCTTTTTGTTGGTATGTGAATACTCAGATTGGATTGCCAACATCGTACCTGTCCCTAAGAAAGATGGGAAGGTGCGCATGTGTGTAGATTATCGAGATCTGAATAAAGCAAGCCCAAAAGACGACTTCCCATTGCCGCACATCGACGTGTTGGTTGATAACACGGCTCAGTCCTCGGTTTTCTCCTTTATGGATGGTTTTTCAGGATACAATCAGATAAAGATGGCCCCAGAAGACATGACAAAGACGACATTCACTACTCCATGGGGTACTTACTGTTATAAGGTCATGCCTTTCGGCCTCAAAAATGCTGGTGCAACATATCAACGTGCCATGGTAACGCTTTTCCATGATATGATTCATAAGGAAGTCGAAGTGTATGTTGACGATATGATTGCAAAATCACAAAACGAGGAAGAACACTTGGTCCATCTACAAAAGTTATTTGTGCGTCTGCAAAAGTTTAGACTAAGGCTTAACCCGAATAAATGCACCTTTGGAGTGCGATCCGGCAAACTACTCGGTTTTATCGTAAGTCAACGAGGCATCGAGGTAGATCCCGACAAAGTAAAAGATATATAGAATATGCCAGCACCAAAAAATGAAAAAGAAGTAAGGGGGTTCCTCGGGAGATTGAACTATATAGCCAGGTTCATTTCTCATCTCACAGCTATTTGTGAACCCATCTTTAAATTGCTGCGCAAGAATCAAGATGTCCGATGGGATGCTAATTGCCAAGAAGCCTTTGAAAAGATTAGACAGTACCTCCAAGAGCCACCAATCCTCATCCCCCCAGTACCTGGGAGGCCACTCATTATGTACTTGACGGTGCTGGAAGGATCCATGGGTTGTGTGCTCGGGCAGCAGGATGAAACGGGACGTAAAGAGCACGCCATCTATTATCTAAGTAAAAAGTTTACTGATTGTGAATCTAGATATTCTTTACTTGAAAAAACTTGTTGTGCGCTTGCTTGGGCTGCTCGACGTTTGAGGCAGTATATGCTGACATACACAACCCTCCTAATATCGAAAATGGACCCGATAAAGTATATCTTTGAGAAGCCAGCACTCACAGGCAGACTTGCTCGATGGCAGATGCTTCTATCTGAATATGGCATTCAATATGTTACACAAAAGGCTATCAAAGGTAGCATTCTTGCGGATCATCTTGCTCATCAGCCGTTAGAGGAATACCAATCAATGAAATTTGACTTCCCTGATGAGGATGTTATGAAGCTCGATGATTATGATGGGGTCGATCCAGAAGAACGATGGACTCTTACGTTTGATGGTGCTTCGAACGCTGCAGGACATGGCATTGGGGCAGTACTGACTTCTCCATGTAATATTCATACACCATTTACGACCCGGTTATGTTTTGATTGTACAAATAACATGGCAGAGTATGAGGCATGTGTAATGGGTCTTGAGGCAGCTATCGACCTTAAAATCAAGATCCTGGAGGTCTTTGGAGACTCTGCTCTGGTCATACATCAGGTACGAGGTGATTGGGAAACGAAGCACCCCAGTTTGATTCCATACAAAGATTACATCTTGCAGCTAATACCCGCTTTCGAGGAGATCACCTTTGAGCATATTCCCAGAGATGAAAACCAGCTGGCTGATGCTTTAGCCACACCAGCATCCATGTTTTCAGTGAGCTTTCCAAATCAGGCGCCTAATATACGCATCCTCAGGTACAAAGAGCTGACACATGTCTTTCCTGCCCATTGTCTCTCAACCGAGGATATGACTGATGAGAAACCGTGGTATTACGAAGTTAAAAGGTACCTCGAGAAGCAAGAGTATCCCGAAAATGCTACGATTTGTGATAAACGTACACTTAGAAGGTTAGCATCCAAGTTCTTCTTATCAGGAGACGTCCTGTATAAGAGAAATTATGACTCGGTTCTGCTCAGATGCGTGGATAGACACGAAGCAGAGTCGATCATAAAGGAAATCCATGAGGGTTCTTTCGGGACTCATTCAAGCGGGCATTCTATGGCAAAGAAAATCCTACGAGCAGGGTACTTCTGGACGACGATGGAGAGCGACTGTTATGTATACACGAAATCATGCCACAAATGCCAAGTATATGCAGACAGAATTCATGTTCCTCCGACCCCGCTGAATGTTATGACCTCCCCGTGGCCGTTCGCAATGTGGGGAATTGATATGATTGGAAGGATTGAACCAAGTGCTTCGAATGGTCATAGATTCATCCTAGTGGCTATCGACTATTTCACCAAATGGGTAGAAGCAGCTTCTTACAAGAATGTAACCAAACAGGTCGTCACCAATTTCATCAGGAAGGAAATCATATGCCGTTACGGAGTCCCTCATAGAATCATCACTGATAATGGTTCTAATCTTAACAACAACATGATGAAAGAATTGTGTGGAGAATTCAAGATCGAACATCACAATTCATCACCTTATCGACCAAAAATGAATGGTGCAGTTGAGGCTGCTAATAAGAATATAAAGAAGATCGTCCAGAAGATGGTCAGAACGTATAAAGATTGGCATGAAATGTTGCCTTTTGCTCTACATGGCTACAGGACATCTGTGCGCACTTCGACAGGGGCAACCCCATTTTCACTTGTCTACGGCACTGATGCTGTGCTCCCTGTCGAAGTAGAAATTCCTTCGTTAAGAGTGCTGATGGAGACCAAGCTTGATGAGGCAGAGTGGGTTCAGACGAGGTACGACCAACTCAATCTGATTGATGAAAAGCGGCTGGCGGCCATCTGTCATGGCCAGTTGTACCAACAAAGAATGAAAAGAGCATTTGACAAAAAGATTCGTCCTCGAAAGTTTTATCCTGGTGATCTGGTCCTAATAAGGGTCATCATACAAAGCCATTCCGATCCAAGGGGCAAATGGACTCCCAATTACGAGGGACCATACATCGTAAAGAGAGCTTTTTCAGGAGGTGCCTTAATCCTGACAGATATGGATGGGGGAGACGTTCCGCTCCCAGTCAATTCAGACTCAGTCAAAAAATTCTACGCATAAAAAGACCCGCTAGGTCGAAAACCCGAAAGGGCGACTTAGGCAAAAAATGGGCATCCTGGTGGGCACAAAAGCCCAGGCAAAAGTTAGGGATAAAATGAAAAAATAACAACCCGCTAGGTCGAAAACCCGAAAGGGCGACTTAGGCAAAAATGGGTATCCCGTTGGGTTGAAAACCTGAAAGGGCGATCCAAGCAAAAATTAGGGATTTTAAGAGGGAAGCTGCAGTCTGAATGATCTTCACAAATGACACGCGCACATCTATAGCACCTTGGCAGCGAATTGACCGACCCAACTACTACTCTTCAGAGGCAAGGCATTGAGACAACTTAGGATATGGGAACTGTAGCAATACCGGTTTTAATGGAAATTCGAGCATCTCTCATTGCCATTTACGTTTGTTGTACTTTTTTCGTTTCTATTTTGCAGCTACCTCATATAGGAGTTGCTTCCTTGTACGAATGCCTATTCACAGGCCAATCAATAAAATCTGTTTTCATCAAAGTTGCCTCTTATTATCATAAAATGTTTTGTATACAGAATATGTTTTATTTGATAATTAAACATGGCATTAGAAACATGGGGAGTAAAACTTCTCAAGCCAAGATAAAACTTGACGTCACGTCAATGTATAACCATGTGGGGATGTCATATGCACTCCGAATGTTGTTTTTCCTTGCAGGTAGCAATTTACGACAGTCACCCTAACCCCGCCAGCACGTGAAACTGCCTCCATCTACTACAAGCAACTTCGGGTCTGATTCCCCAAGTGAATTCAGAAAGTCTAGAATCATCTTTTAATTCAGCACGCGCAAGGGCATCCTCAGTGGAGTTAATCAAGAGCATCCCCAGTAAAGCTAAACCAGGGCATTCACAGAGCCAGACCAGGGCATTCACAGAGCTAGACCGGGGCATTCGCAGAGTTCAACCGGGGCACTCGTAGGTGTCCACTCTCATCTCTTATCCCCAAGTGATTCAAGAGACAATTCCCCAGTGCGCGTAAACTTGGAACATGTATTCAAAGGGATCCACATGGTGTTCAGTATCCATTCTTCGGCATATTCACTTCTATCACCCCCTCAACAGTTCGGGATGTATGGAGGTTTGGTCAGATTATCTCTTCCTTCAACGGTACGGTTCAGAATCCAGCAGTGTACCTAAAGACTCGCTTCGTCAGCAATTCAGTCTTCAGCAGAGTCATCAACAATCTTCGGTATTATGGGCTCCCCAGTGCAGATATCCCCAGCAATCTTTGGTACTACGGACTTCCAGCGTCGATATGTATTGACATCCCCAGTGATGAACAATGGTTCCCGACAAGCCTTCTCTTATCCCCATGAAGTTTATTTCTTCGCATTGCATATAGTTATCATTACATAACATTGCATCCTCAAAAGCGCGTAGCTGATCCATCAGAGTGGATCTTTGCGTCAAAAGAAATTCAAACATGCATACAAAGCATAAGCCAGACCAGGTACCTTACACGAAAGACCTGAATTATTCAAGGACAACAATACGTCCCTACAGGAGGGTATCATGCCCAAAGTCCCCAGTCGGTGACCTTCACCTTTTCAATGCCAAACAAAACCAATACACTTTTCCGTTTTAAACTCGGTTCTTGTCTGGTAGTCAGCTCCCTAAACACTCGGTTCCCAAACACTCGTCCGTGTCCATTCCTAAGCACTCGTATGTGTCAAGTTTCCTAAACACCCACCGGGTCAGTTATTCAAACACTCGTCTGTGTTTATACTTTTTGATACTCGTCCGTATCTCCTTTCAATACTCGTCCGTATTGATTCAAACACTCGTCCGTGTTTAACTTTTTGATGCTCACCTGTATCCTTTTTCAATACTCGTCCGTATTGATTCAAACACTCGTCTGTGTTTAACTTTTTGATACTCGTCCGTATCTTCTTTCAATACTCGTCCGTATTGATTCAAACACTCGTCCGTGTTTATACCTTTGATACTCGTCCGTATCTCCTTTCAATACTCGTCCGTATTGATTCAAACACTCGTCCGTGTTTATACTTTTTGATACTCGTCCGTATCTTCTTTCAATACTCGTCCGTATTGAATCAAACACTCGTCCGTGTGTAACCTTTTGATACTCGTCCGTATCTTCTTTCAATACTCGTCCGTATTGAATCAAACACTCGCCCGTGTTTAACTTTTTGATACTCGTCCGTATCTTTTTTCAATACTCGTCCGTATTGAATCAAACACTCGTCCGTGTTTATACTTTTGATACTCGCCCGTATCTCCTTTCAATACTCGTCCGTATTGATTCAAACACTCGTCCGTGTTTAACCTTGGATACTCGTCCGTATCTTCTTTCAATACTCGTCCGTATTGATTCAAACACTCGTCCGTGTTTAACTTTCTTGATGCTCATCTGTGTCGCTTATCTAAACAATCATCGTGTCGTGACCCATGTTTCCTTCGTCGAACCTGAGATCGCCTCTTGGCTAGGTTCTTCCCTCAAATCATCGTCGAACCTGAGATCGCCTCTTGGCTAGGTTCTTCCCTCAAACCTTTGTCGAACCTGAGATCGCCTCTTGGCTGGGTTCTTCCTTCAAATCTTTGTCGAACCTGAGATCGCCTCTTGGCTAGGTTCTTCCCTCAAACCTTCGTCGAACCTGAGATCGCCTCTTGGCTAGGTTCTTCCTTCAAATCATCGTCGAACCTGAGATCGCCCTTTGGCTAGGTTCTCTGTCAAATCACTCTCATGTGTCACCTTAGGATCACAGGTCGCCCGTAGACCTCGTCCGCTGTCTTTTCATACCAACCATTTGTCTTATATTAGCATCAAGCCACGTTACAAGTCCAATCTTTGTCTCTTCACTGAAAAAACAAATTTCTTTTTCCCAGCAGATCACAAAATAAATAAATAAAGAAAACACTTACACTATCTCCCAGAACAAATTTTTGGCATTGGTATTTAATCATCTTCAACCTTGAACTTCCGAAAGGCACGCGCCAATCGTACTTTCAGGTTTAAGACGATTAAATAGGGGCAGCTGTAATACCCCAAATTTGTCCTACCCTTTTACTTCCTGTCTGGCTTACGCACTTTTGCATTTTTTCTCACATTTGGTCATCTAACACATCATGCATCATTAATCAATAAATTGGCATAAGATCATGGATTTCGAGGAATAAGGGTTGGTGTATGGCTTTTTCTCTAACACTGTGGACTTCTTTTAGTGATACAATTTTTGGGTCTCATCAAATACTTGCCGCTTCAATTGTGAGTCATCCCAAGGCTGTCTCGAAAGGCTGCAAGCTTAAGCAGTGAGGAACATCGTCTTATACTTATCACCTCCACATAAATGATGATTTATTTCCATGATCATATAAATTTCAAAGGGGTTCTATAATTACTTAAAGTGCAAATGGTTGAAGATTTTGATATATCCATGGCCATTAAGATCTTGTTCAAGGATGCTTCAATATGTCATAAAAAAAAGGTTATCATATAAGAAAATCGTATCTTTTACGAGTTAATATTTCAAATGGTCCTTTCTTCATCAAATGAGGTTTAGCTATTCCTTGTATGTTCACGAGCTCTAGGCAAGAGAAGAAGATTCAATAGGATACTATTTGCAAATTGGAAGTTTGTACACTTTATGATGCAAAGCTCTTCGTCGGGTCTATTCGCTTACTTGTATGCTTTGGGGGACTTCATTTCAAAATACATTAAAATCAAAATCTTAAGCTTCTTCAATTATGGTTTTGAAGTGAGGAATAAGAAAGATGCAAGGCTCGTTCATTTGAAGGTGTTTAGGCATATTTTCATTCAAAAGCAAAGAAACTCGACGTTACAAGTTTGTCCTTGGAAAAGACTCTTATTAAATTCATATCACAACCATGGAGTTATATGCAATATAAAATTAAAAGATCTTGGAGATACAAAAGGCAATTTGGAGGAGAAGACTACTTGGAATATTTGGGCTTCATCATTAAAATTCAAGGGTTCACATTCATTCAAATGATATAATCTTTACAAGTTCTAAAGCATTACTCGTGATTTGTCAAAGGGTTATCCAAATTCATTCTCGATTCATTCGAGGTCATAAACATGCAATTTACAAGCGATATCATTAGAACATTACAAGAGAAGATTTTAAAAAGGCGTTTACATCCAAAATTACTAAATCAAAAAACAATAAATTACATTAAATATTCAAGTGGTCTAAAGCTAAAGAATTCTAAATCAAGGTCTCCATCAGTTCTAAACTTATTTATCTTCAAGCCACTATCTTCCAAGATTGCCCCGTTCCAACCAGGTTATGTCCAAGCCTCAGTCCATGTTTCATACCAAAAGAAAACCTGCATAAACAACTATTTTTCTCAAGCCAGTTCAATACCAATATGTAATCAAGTTAATTTAATTTGAAATACAGAAATTAGAAACTATAATCTAACAAACTTTCTAATCTCTAACTGTCCTAATAGAAAAAACTAACAGAATCACCAACTATAACTGAAAATAGTCTAACTAATTTTTGACCATAACATAACTAACTTAACAAACCATAAACAGCATAAATAACAACAACCAAAACTGATATAACAAAAAAAACTGCATCTTAACTCCCAAAACAGAATTTCTCTTAACCAAACTCTCAAACCTTCTAACAGCATAACTAACTATAACTAATTCCTTACCAGCTCAGAATAAGCTTCATAACAGAAAATCAGTTAGAAATAACAGAAATTCTCAACTGAACTCAACTCCACCATTGGATCTTGTAATAAACTTCAGGAATCAGTGGTCTGTAACTAACTTTGGAATTTCCATCCAACCATAAAACAAAATGTCACTCTTCAATCTCAGGGACCAATCTTCATTCACCACTCCCACGCTCGAACATCATCCTCATCCTCTCACTCTTCTCTCCCTCTCTAAACCTCGTCTCTTCTAACCTTCTTCAATCTTCTTCAACCCTCCACCACCCTCAATCTCAAAAAGCATTTATTTTCTCCAAATCTCTATACTCTCTTCTCTTTACTGTATCTCCGAATCACCATAAACCGTTCTGCACCATCGACCTTCTTTGCATAACATCCTCTTCTCGCCGTCAATACCTCTCGACAATCTTTATCTCCGCAAGAATCTTCAACAATCTGCGACCTTAATCTTCAAGATTTCTATAGAAACCTCTACATCACCATCATTTTCTTCAAAAACAACACACACGCGCAATCTTCGACGACAACCACAACAATTCACAGAATCGCGGAAGAAATCCCAAAAGACAGATAAGAACATAATTGAAAGGGACGTACCTGAATTCATCTAGTTTGACCATCTTCAGTGTCGTTGTTCAAGAGTCATTGGAGCATCTCTAGCCGGTAAGATTCTACGTCCATCTGTTCTTAGTTTGGTCGTCTAATCTATTGATTGTATCCCGGTAACAAAATCACAACGCGTTAGCAAGCTACGGTAAGACGGAGTCAAAGAATTGAGGAAGAAGAAGACGAAAGGTCGATCGGAGAAGAAGCGAAGACGGCACTCACTGAAGCAATCACGAATGACGGCGAACGGAAGTGACGACATCGAAAGGGGAATCGGAACCGTTCCGCGACGGAGATGAACAGGGGGGTCGGGAGAGACGGAGATCAGCGAGGATGATGATGACCGCGCCGCCGAGTTGTCTGAAGAAGCAGAGGAAGCTGTGTCTGTCGGTGCCGTTCGTATTTGTTCCGCGGAGAAGAAGAGAAGAGACTTTCTTTTTGCAATCCCTAAAATCCCTTTCCAATTTCATATCCTTTTTCTTTTTCCATTTTATATAATTGTATTATTATCTTATATTTTTTATTTTATAATAATAATATACTGAAATTATATAATTGTTCTATTATTTTATTTTTTTTATTTAATCATAATAATATGCTGAAATCATATAATTGTTTTATTATTTTATATTTTTTATTTAATAATAATAGTATGCTGAAATAATACAAAAAAATATGAGTTTTTGTTGTAAGAGGAATTAGTGATGGAATGGACCAAACGAATCGATTCCTGGGCCCAGCATTTTTTCTGGTTGCTTTTTGGTTTATTTACTATAAAAAAAAACATTTTTTTTATCTTGATGGGCCTAATGTCATTCTGTTTTTTGCAGCACACATTGAATCCAGCTTGCACCTCCTAGGGTCTTATTTTTTATACTTATTTCGATTGCGTTTGCCATTAATTTTGGCAATTTATTTTCTTTGGCAATATTGGTAAATAAAAGAGATTTCTTTTCAATTCTCTCGCTTTTTCTTTTCAATTATAATCATTAGTTTTACTCATTTTTATGTCATGTGTTTCGCTTGCAATTTTTATGGATTGTATGCAATATTTTGATACTTGCTGCCTAATTTTACTTGTTCGTGTATTATTTCATGATTCCTTAGGAGATTTTGGTTCAAATTTAATCTTCGATTTAATTGAACTAAAATTAGACGTTAGGCTTTCAAATCCATATGCATATTAACATCAGGTAGAAATTTCCCCTTTAACCTAAATCTTATGGCTACTAACGCACAATAACATTAGGTTTAGAAATAGGCTAATTCCCCTTTAACTTTTCTTTCTCCTTTCGCATACGCATCTAAAACAAAAACTTCTTTTTCTTTCAAAATTCAAAAATACTTTAAAACTATTGATGAGAATCATGCTTTTGCTTAGTACGGGAAATGATAAGCGAGTCTCTTCTCGATCTTATTGTTCTTCATCTCAAGCATATGTGTGGTTCAATTCTCAAAGACTCCTTTCATGACTAAGTAGAAGAATGGCTAATATCTCTCTCTTGAGGTCAATCAGTCATCATCTACAACAAAAATACATAACAAAATCAAATCTTTTGTGCGCTCGAGCACCATTTCATTAAAAAAAACCTTTTCAGGTAAGGACACGATTAATTTACTTCTGTGCCAACGCATAAGTCTCCAAAGGTCGAGCTGCGGCAGAAGGCGGGATTAACTTCGTCCATAAAAAACACAAAACAAACAAAAACATGTGAGCCGAACTACGGTAGCTCTGATTCCTCAAAAAGGATACGTAGGCATTGGGGTAGGGCCCAAGCGAGCACACTTTTATTTTCCCTACATTCTTTTTCCCCTTTCTTTTGCATGCATTCCTTTCAGTAGTATAGTAGACAGTAAGCATAGATTCAACACACCCATAAGATAGATAACAAGAGTGGATACCGTAGAGTACTACGCGCGTGTGGGGTGCTAATACCTTCCCCTCGCGTAACAGACTCCCTTACCCGATCTCTCGGTCGCAAGACCGTGACTTCTCCCTTCTCAGGTTTTCTCGATGTTTACCTTTCCCTACATATGGGATAAAAGACGTTCGATGGCGACTTCATTGTTTGATGATTTTCAGCCGGTTGTTTCAGCTGTCGACTTCACTGGGGAATAGGTCGACCAAGTGCTGGTCCATCCCGGAGTCGCTCCTAGCTCTTCTTTTCTTTTCTTTGGGTGTTTATCTTCACGCTTTCGGTTTATTCATTCATTTTGTATATACTCAAGCATACATATGCATTGTATTTACTGTCTTCCATATACTACTGTTGTACAGGATCTACTTCTTATTGGGTTGGGATGTTACTTCTGAGGTAAAAGGCCCAGTACCCAGGCCAGAGTGCACTAGGACACCTAGGAATAGAGTGGGGGCATGACAGCTATAGAACGTGGTCCAATTAGTGCATTCATGTCACATACCATGCTCGGATGAGGTTCAAATGAATTACTATCGGCACCCACGTCTGTGGGTAAGCCCATACCACTTTCAGGCGGACCCGTGATTTTCGAGTTACCATTATCTTACCCTGACCTAGTTTCACCCGTGAGTGGGGGGGGGGGGGGAATTTCTATCTCAGGTACAGATTGTGACTCATATTCAGATGGTTACTCATATTCAAATGATGATTATACTTAAACAGTGACTATCGGTTCTATTGGATATGCTCTGAAACTATGTCAATGATTAGGAGGTTCTCAGATTTATTTTCTGAGTCCCGAATCTGTTCATAAGATTGTATGGTTTATGTTCCGGACCTATGATCCTGGTACTTACAAGCTACGCGGAGACAATACAGCAGATATTGGTATCATGGAAGTAGTAACACCATGATCATTTGGCATTTACATCTAACATGTTTATTCAAAAAAAATGTCAGAAAGATGAAATTATCAACCTTGCATATGCATGTCCACTTTGGATACCTCTCTGGCATAATTTTCGCCAATAACATTTGGCAACGGTGATGTTCTCAAGAAAACCAAAGGAGACAATCATACTTATTTGTACTATTCAAAGTTTTCCGCTCAAGTACTTGGCCTTCTTTGAAGAATCTAGAGGACCATTTTCGTCATTTCAACCCTATTTCAGTCTTACAGCTACAAGTTACACATTCTAGGACTACCAAATTGTTCCAATTCCGGAAGGACAATCCTCTTTGCCGAACACCTACCTGTCGCCAAGTCCGGATAGGCACAATCTTGAAATTATCACTAAGGCACTTTATTTGAGCCTAAGCGACATGAAAAATAACCTACCCCCAAATTAATCATTATTGTTACCAATTGCTCACACTCCCATAACCTTCTTATATTCAGTTCTGGGGGAATTTCTCTTATTTTTGGATGTCTTCTTCATGTGGCCATTCTTATCATCATGTTGCTCGATTACTATTGACGGTAGTTGAACCATGGAGAACCAGAGTGGATAATCATTTCATACATCATACATATCATGCATTTCATAAATTGCAGGTTTGCTGGCAGGAGTTCTTATCTAATGATTTTGCCTTTTATTATAGAATCTACAAGACGACTTCCATACATCCTTATCGCACTCGAGCCAACAAGTTGAGAATCATGGAACAGATTAAGCAGAACCAGGCCTCTCTCCGCAAAGACATAGACACCATGGGTGACCGGATGAACCAACTCATGGAGACTCTTCATGCCGTCATCCAAGGGCAGGAAGAGCTCAGAATAAGTGTCACAAAACTGGTAGACGTTGCCTCCACATCCGAGAACGGTGGACCCAAGAATGATCATGGGGGGATTCCTAAGGAGAACCCACAGATGATTATAGATGACCACCATGACGGCATTGATCTTGATGACCCTCCAAAGGATTCTACGACTGATCTGTCTGAAACTGCTAAGATGTACAAGGCTCTGGAAGAACGCTTAAAGGCTATGGAGACTTCTAAGAAACCAGGATTCAGTGCCGCTGCTATGTGTTTAGTTCCGGGGGTTGTGATTCCGCCGAAGTTTAAGGTACCTGATTTCGACAAGTATAAGGGGGTTACATGCCCAGAGACTCATCTCCGATCTTACTGCAGAAAGATGGCTGCTTATGCTAGCAATGAGCCGCTGCTTATGCATTTCTTTCAGGACAGTCTTGCTGAAGCTCCATTAGAATGGTACATGCAATTGGAACAAACTCATGTTAGTAATTGGAGTGAGCTTGTTGATGCTTTCTTAAAACATTATCACTACAACACCGCCATGGCACCTAGCCGTGCGCAGCTGCAGAGTATGTCTCAAAAGACTGGTGAGTCTTTCAAAGAATACGCCCAGAGATGGCGCAGTTTGGCTGCAAGAGTTCAACCTCCTCTCCTAGATCGGGAACTAGTGGATTTGTTCATGAGTACCCTTCGAGGCCCGTATTTGCAACATATGCTCAGTAGTACTTCCGACTCGTTTTCAGACATGGTCATCAACGGAGAACGGGTTGAAATGTGTATTAAAGTGGGGACTATTTCAGGTGCATCTGGCACGAATAATAGCAACAACTCAGGTGGTGGGAAGAAACCATACTCTAGCGGTTTCGTCAAGAAAAAGGAAGGAGAGGTGAGCAATGCCTCCGATGATAAGGGGAAGGCTACTATACAAGTTCCATATTACCAGACCCCCGTGGCTGCTCCGCAACAACAATACGCACCGCCACGAAACTATCAACAGAACCAAAGGCCTCAGGGACAGAGGGGTCAACAAAGGCAGCAAAGGTATCCTGAGAGGAAGTTGGATCCAATCCCGATGTCTTATGCTCAATTACTCCCGCAGTTGCTAGCTGGTCAGTTGGTACAACTTCGAGAGTTACCTCCCCCACCGGCAGAACTTCCAAGGGGTTATGATGTTAATGCACATTGTGAATTTCATTCAGGTGCTCCCGGTCACTCAATTGAAAACTGCAGAGCTTTGAAATATAAGGTACAATCTCTATTAGATGCCAAAGAGCTAAGCTTCGCACCTATAGGCCCTAATGTCTAGAATAATCCTATGCCTCCCAACCATGGGGCTGCTGCCTACGCTATTGAGTTTGACAATGACCATGACTTAGTGACTCAAGTTGAAGAGGTTCAGATGTCAATGGCAGTCCTAAGAGAGCATCTTTTACAGCAGAAAGTTCTACAAGAGCTTCATAGTTTTTGTTTGAAATGCTCATCCAATCCAGACGAGTGTGACAATTTGAAATATTCCATTCAAAAACTGATGGACGAAGGGATTGTCAGAGTTGAGAAAATCGTTCCCGAAGATGATGTCGCTATTTTGGAAATTCAGTATTATCCGGCCAATGTCCAGAGAAATGCTTCAAGAGTTCCATTGGTTATACAGGTTCCAACGCTCCCTGCACCAAACCTGAATCTGGTTGCTCCCCTGCCAACCCAAGCGTCAACACTTCCAAGTTCTGTTCCTAACTCGATAACTGACAACAGGGCAGTGCCGTGGGAATACAACGCCGTTTACATTCGGGGAAAGAAAGTTGTTTGTCCGCCGATCGAAAATAAGGATGTAACCAACATTGCCGGGACTAGTAGAATAACTCGAAGTGGGAGAGTCTTCACACCTACTCCACCACCTCCTCAGGAAGTTATCGAAGAGATTCCTGTAAGAGATAAAGGGAAACAAGTAATTAATGATTCTCCTGGGACGTCTTTTGAACAACAAGTGGAGCAGTTAATCAGGGTAATCAAGAAGAGCAATTTCAAGGTGGTTGACCAGCTGAATCAGACACCTGCAAAGATCTCAATCTTATCTCTCCTCCTGTATTCCGAAGCTCATCGAACCGCCTTGATGAAAATTCTACATGGTTCCCATGTAAATCCTGAGATCTCTGTGGCCCAATTTGAAGGGGTTGTTACAAATATCTCCGCAGGAAATTGTCTAGGCTTCAGTGATGACGAGCTCCCTCCTGAGGGTCGGGCTCATAATAAGGCGCTGCATATTTCCATCAGGTGCTTAGATATTGTAATGTCTCAGGTCTTAGTAGACACTGGATCTTCTCTGAACGTGATGCCTAAGCATACTCTGCTCAAGCTAAACATGGACGGGGTGATGATGAAACCCAGTATGCTAACAGTCAAATCCTTTGATGGGTCGAGGAGATCTGTAGAAGGAGAAGTTGACCTACCCATCAAAATCGGCCCCCACGTGTTTTACCTGTCATTCTATGTCATGGACATTCGTCCATCTTACACTTGCTTGCTGGGACGCCCGTGGATCCATGTGGCAGGGGCCGTTACTTCAACCCTACACCAACGTTTGAAGTTCATTATCCAAGACAAGGTCGTCATTATTGGCGGAGAAGAAGATGTCGTGATTAACAATCTTACTTCCTTCCGTTATGTCGAGGTAGACGGAGAAGTTCATGAGACCCCTTTTCAGGCCTTGGAAATCGTTTCTGTTGACAGAGTCCCCACCATGCTGGAAAATACACAGAAGTCTGGAGTTCCGTTGATTTCCTTGAAAGATGCCAAGGCTATTGTAGAATCTGGAGTCTCTAATGGAGACTGGGGCAAAGTGATAGAGGTGCGCGAAAAGCAAGACAAGTCTGGACTTGGGTTCAGGTTGCCGTATTCATACCATGTTGGTACAAGTCCAATTATGCTCAAGGGAAAACAAGTTCCTCCTCTTTCAAAGGTATTTGTTAAGGCTGGTCCGGAGGCTCAAGGACAAATCCATGCAATTGATGGTGAAGACGATGCAGATATGGCTCAGTACATCTACCAGATTGCGCCTGATCAGGAACTCGACAATTGGACTGCCACTGATATTCCCGAAGTGGTTTTCTTTGACATGTAATGTTCTTGTTTTAAATAAGTCATATGCTTTTGCCCGAAGCATGTTGACGGCTTGTGAAGAGGGCCCCTCATGTTTCTATGATTGTTTAAAAATTGAATAAAATGTCATTTCTGCATACAATTTTTCTCTCTGTCTTTTCTTATTTTCGTAAAATAAAATGGCAATGTTTTTCTGACTCTTTAACCATTTCCCAAATTCGCATCCATATTCTAAAATAAGGCATGATTCATCAAATCATGCAGGTCTGCCTCAAATTCCATAAAAAACGGTGATGTTACAGTTCCTTGCACCAATATCCTTGGGAATCCGAATGACCAAGCCGATGAGGGTAGTGGGGAAGATTGTGAAATTCCGGAGGAATTGGCGAGACTATTGAAACAAGAAGAAAAAGTGATATTGCCTCATCAAGAAGCCATTGAAGTCATCAATCTCAGCACTGACACAATAAAAAAGGAGGTCAAGATAGGGGCCGCTTTGCAAGATAACGTAAAGAAAGGGTTGATTGAGCTTCTCAGAGAATACTCCGACATCTTTGCTTGGTCGTATGAATATATGCCTGGTCTAGATACGGATATAGTCATGCACCACTTGCCACTCAAGCCAGAATGTCCTCCAATAAAGCAGAAGCCAAGGAGAACTCGTCCAGATATGTCTCTCAAAATCAAAGAAGAAGTTGAAAAGCAGTTGAATGCAGGCTTTTTGTTGGTATGTGAATACTCAGATTGGATTGCCAACATCGTACCTGTCCCTAAGAAAGATGGGAAGGTGCGCATGTGTGTAGATTATCGAGATCTGAATAAAGCAAGCCCAAAAGACGACTTCCCATTGCCGCACATCGACGTGTTGGTTGATAACACGGCTCAGTCCTCGGTTTTCTCCTTTATGGATGGTTTTTCAGGATACAATCAGATAAAGATGGCCCCAGAAGACATGACAAAGACGACATTCACTACTCCATGGGGTACTTACTGTTATAAGGTCATGCCTTTCGGCCTCAAAAATGCTGGTGCAACATATCAACGTGCCATGGTAACGCTTTTCCATGATATGATTCATAAGGAAGTCGAAGTGTATGTTGACGATATGATTGCAAAATCACAAAACGAGGAAGAACACTTGGTCCATCTACAAAAGTTATTTGCGCGTCTGCAAAAGTTTAGACTAAGGCTTAACCCGAATAAATGCACCTTTAGAGTGCGATCCGGCAAACTACTCGGTTTTATCGTAAGTCAACGAGGCATCGAGGTAGATCCCGACAAAGTAAAAGCTATACAGAATATGCCAGCACCAAAAAATGAAAAAGAAGTAAGGGGGTTCCTCGGGAGATTGAACTATATAGCCAGGTTCATTTCTCATCTCACAGCTATTTGTGAACCCATCTTTAAATTGCTGCGCAAGAATCAAGATGTCCGATGGGATGCTAATTGCCAAGAAGCCTTTGAAAAGATTAGACAGTACCTCCAAGAGCCACCAATCCTCATCCCCCCAGTACCTGGGAGGCCACTCATTGTGTACTTGACGGTGCTGGAAGGATCCATGGGTTGTGTGCTCGGGCAGCAGGATGAAACGGGACGTAAAGAGCACGCCATCTATTATCTAAGTAAAAAGTTTACTGATTGTGAATCTAGATATTCTTTACTTGAAAAAACTTGTTGTGCGCTTGCTTGGGCTGCTCGACGTTTGATACAGTATATGCTGACATACACGACCCTCCTAATATCGAAAATGGACCCGATAAAGTATATCTTTGAGAAGCCAGCACTCACAGGCAGACTTGCTCGATGGCAGATGCTTCTATCTGAATATGGCATTCAATATGTTACACAAAAGGCTATCAAAGGTAGCATTCTTGCGGATCATCTTGCTCATCAGCCGTTAGAGGAATACCAATCAATGAAATTTGACTTCCCTGATGAGGATGTTATGAAGCTCGATGATTATGATGGGGTCGATCCAGAAGAACGATGGACTCTTACGTTTGATGGTGCTTCGAACGCTGCAGGACATGGCATTGGGGCAGTACTGACTTCTCCATGTAATATTCATACACCATTTACGGCCCGGTTATGTTTTGATTGTACAAATAACGTGGCAGAGTATGAGGCATGTTTAATGGGTCTTGAGGCAGCTATCGACCTTAAAATCAAGATCCTGGAGGTCTTTGGAGACTCTGCTCTGGTCATACATCAGGTACGAGGTGATTGGGAAACGAAGCACCCCAGTTTGATTCCATACAAAGATTACATCTTGCAGCTAATACCCGCTTTCGAGGAGATCACCTTTGAGCATATTCCCAGAGATGAAAACCAGCTGGCTGATGCTTTAGCCACACTAGCATCCATGTTTTTAGTGAGCTTTCCAAATCAGGCGCCTAATATACGCATCCTCAGGTACAAAGAGCTGACACATGTCTTTCCTGCCCATTGTCTCTCAACCGAGGATATGACTGATGAGAAACCGTGGTATTACGAAGTTAAAAGGTACCTGGAGAAGCAAGAGTATCCCGAAAATGCTACGATTTGTGATAAACGTACACTTAGAAGGTTAGCATCCAAGTTCTTCTTATCAGGAGACGTCCTGTATAAGAGAAATTATGACTCGGTTCTGCTCAGATGCGTGGATAGACACGAAGCAGAGTCGATCATAAAGGAAATCCATGAGGGTTCTTTCGGGACTCATTCAAGCGGGCATTCTATGGCAAAGAAAATCCTACGAGCAGGGTACTTCTGGACGATGATGGAGAGCGACTGTTGTGTATACACGAAATCATGCCACAAATGCCAAGTATATGCAGACAGAATTCATGTTCCTCCGACCCCGCTGAATGTTATGACCTCCCCGTGGCCGTCCGCAATGTGGGGAATTGATATGATTGGAAGGATTGAACCAAGTGCTTCGAATGGTCATAGATTCATCCTAGTGGCTATCGACTATTTCACCAAATGGGTAGAAGCAGCTTCTTACAAGAATGTAACCAAACAGGTCGTCACCAATTTCATCAGGAAGGAAATCATATGCCGTTACGGAGTCCCTCATAGAATCATCACTGATAATGGTTCTAATCTTAACAACAACATGATGAAAGAATTGTGTGGAGAATTCAAGATCGAACATCACAATTCATCACCTTATCGACCAAAAATGAATGGTGCAGTTGAGGCTGCTAATAAGAATATAAAGAAGATCGTCCAGAAGATGGTCAGAACGTATAAAGATTGGCATGAAATGTTGCCTTTTGCTCTACATGGCTACAGGACATCTGTGCGCACTTCGACAGGGGCAACCCCATTTTCACTTGTCTACGGCACTGATGTTGTGCTCCCTGTCGAAGTAGAAATTCCTTCGTTAAGAGTGCTGATGGAGACCAAGCTTGATGAGGCAGAGTGGGTTCAGACGAGGTACGACCAACTCAATCTGATTGATGAAAAGCAGCTGGCGGCCATCTGTCATGGCCAGTTGTACCAACAAAGAATGAAAAGAGCATTTGACAAAAAGATTCGTCCTCGAAAGTTTTATCCTGGTGATCTGGTCCTAAGAAGGGTCATCATACAAAGCAATTCCGATCCAAGGGGCAAATGGACTCCCAATTACGAGGGACCATACATCGTAAAGAGAGCTTTTTCAGGAGGTGCCTTAATCCTGACAGATATGGATGGGGGAGACGTTCCGCTCCCAGTCAATTCAGACTCAGTCAAAAAATTCTACGCATAAAAAGACCCGCTAGGTCGAAAACCCGAAAGGGCGACTTAGGCAAAAAATGGGCATCCCGGTGGGCATAAAAGCCCAGGCAAAAGTTAGGGATAAAATGAAAAAATAACAACCCGCTAGGTCGAAAACCCGAAAGGGCGACTTAGGCAAAAATGGGTATCCCGTTGGGTTGAAAACCTGAAAGGGCGATCCAAGCAAAAATTAGGGATTTTAAGCGGGAAGCTGCAGTCTGAATGATCTTCACAAATGACACGCGCACATCTATAGCACCTTGGCAGCGAATTGACCGACCCAACTACTACTCTTCAGAGGCAAGGCATTGAGACAACTTAGGATATGGGAACTGTAGCAATACCGGTTTTAATGGAAATTCGAGCATCTCTCATTGCCATTTACGTCTGTTGTACTTTTTTCGTTTCTATTTTGCAGCTACCTCATATAGGAGTTGCTTCCTTGTACGAATGCCTATTCACAGGCCAATCAATAAAATCTGTTTTCATCAAAGTTGCCTCTTATTATCATAAAATGTTTTGTATACAGAATATGTTTTATTTGATAATTAAACATGGCATTAGAAACATGGGGAGTAAAACTTCTCAAGCCAAGATAAAACTTGACGTCACGTCAATGTATAACCATGTGGGGATGTCATATGCACTCCGAATGTTATTTTTCCTTGCAGGTAGCAATTTACGACAGTCACCCTAACCCCGCCAGCACGTGAAATTGCCTCCATCTACTACAAGCAACTTCGGGTCTGATTCCCCAAGTGAATTCAGAAAGTCTAGAATCATCTTTTAATTCAGCACGCGCAAGGGCATCCTCAGTGGAGTTAATCAAGAGCATCCCCGGTAAAGCTAAACTGGGGCATTCACAGAGCCAGACCGGGGCATTCACAGAGCTAGACCGGGGCATTCGCAGAGTTCAACCGGGGCACTCGTAGGTGTCCACGCTCATCTCTTATCCCCAAGTGATTCAAGAGACAATTCCCCAGTGCGCGTAAACTTGGAACATGTATTCAAAGGGATCCACATGGTGTTCAGTATCCATTATTCGGCATATTCACTTATATCACCCCCTCAACAGTTCGGGATGTATGGAGGTTTGGTCAGATTATCTCTTCCTTCAACGGTACGGTTCAAAATCTAGCAGTGTACCTAAAGACTCGCTTTGTCAGCAATTCAGTCTTCAGCAGAGTCATCAACAATCTTCGGTATTATGGGCTCCCCAGTGCAGATATCCCCAGCAATCTTTGGTACTACGGACTTCCAGCGTCGATATGTATTGACATCCCCAGTGATGAACAATGGTTCCCGACAAGCCTTCTCTTATCCCCATGAAGTTTATTTCTTCGCATTGCATATAGTTATCATTACATAACATTGCATCCTCAAAAGCGCGTAGCTGATCCATCAGAGTGGATCTTTGCGTCAAAAGAAATTCAAACATGCATACAAAGCATAAGCCAGACCAGGTACCTTACACGAAAGACCTGAATTATTCAAGGACAACAATACGTCCCTACAGGAGGGTATCATGCCCAAAGTCACTAGTCGGTGACCTTCACCTTTTCAATTCCAAACAAAACCAATACACTTTGCCGTTTTAAACTCGGTTCTTGTCTGGTAGTCAGCTCCCTAAACACTCGGTTCCCAAACACTCGTCCGTGTCCATTCCTAAGCACTCGTATGTGTCAAGTTTCCTAAACACCCACCGGGTCAGTTATTCAAACACTCGTCTGTGTTTATACTTTTTGATACTCGTCCGTATCTCCTTTCAATACTCGTCCGTATTGATTCAAACACTCGTCCGTGTTTAACTTTTTGATGCTCACCTGTATCCTTTTTCAATACTCGTCCGTATTGATTCAAACACTCGTCTGTGTTTAACTTTTTGATACTCGTCCGTATCTTCTTTCAATACTCGTCCGTATTGATTCAAACACTCGTCCGTGTTTATACCTTTGATACTCGTCCGTATCTCCTTTCAATACTCGTCCGTATTGATTCAAACACTCGTCTGTGTTTATACTTTTTTATACTCGTCCGTATCTTCTTTCAATACTCGTCCGTATTGAATCAAACACTCGTCCGTGTGTAACCTTTTGATACTCGTCCGTATCTTCTTTCAATACTCGTCCGTATTGAATCAAACACTCGCCCGTGTTTAACTTTTTGATACTCGTCCGTATCTTCTTTCAATACTCGTCCGTATTGAATCAAACACTCGTCCGTGTTTATACTTTTGATACTCGCCCGTATCTCCTTTCAATACTCGTCCGTATTGATTCAAACACTCGTCCGTGTTTAACCTTGGATACTCGTCCGTATCTTCTTTCAATACTCGTCCGTATTGATTCAAACACTCGTCCGTGTTTAACTTTCTTGATGCTCATCTGTGTCGCTTATCTAAACAATCATCGTGTCGTGACCCATGTTTCCTTCGTCGAACCTGAGATCGCCTCTTGGCTAGGTTCTTCCCTCAAATCATCGTCGAACCTGAGATCGCCTCTTGGCTAGGTTCTTCCCTCAAACCTTTGTCGAACCTGAGATCGCCTCTTGGCTGGGTTCTTCCTTCAAATCTTTGTCGAACCTGAGATCGCCTCTTGGCTAGGTTCTTCCCTCAAACCTTCGTCGAACCTGAGATCGCCTCTTGGCTAGGTTCTTCCTTCAAATCATCGTCGAACCTGAGATCGCCCTTTGGCTAGGTTCTCTGTCAAATCACTCTCATGTGTCACCTTAGGATCACAGGTCGCCCGTAGACCTCGTCCGCTGTCTTTTCATACCAACCATTTGTCTTATATTAGCATCAAGCCACGTTACAAGTCCAATCTTTGTCTCTTCACTGAAAAAACAAATTTCTTTTTCCCAGCAGATCACAAAATAAATAAATAAAGAAAACACTTACACTATCTCCCAGAACAAATTTTTGGCATTGGTATTTAATCATCTTCAACCTTGAACTTCCGAAAGGCACGCGCCAATCGTACTTTCAGGTTTAAGACGATTAAATAGGGGCAGTTGTAATACCCCAAATTTGTCCTACCCTTTTACTTCCTGTCTGGCTTACGCACTTTTGCATTTTTTCTCACATTTGGTCATCTAACACATCATGCATCATTAATCAATAAATTGGCATAAGATCATGGATTTCGAGGAATAAGGGTTGGTGTATGGATTTTTCTCTAACACTGTGGACTTCTTTTAGTGATACAATTTTTGGGTCTCATCAAATACTTGCCGCTTCAATTGTGAGTCATCCCAAGGCTGTCTCGAAAGGCTGCAAGCTTAAGCAGTGAGGAACATCGTCTTATACTTATCACCTCCACATAAATGATGATTTATTTCCATGATCATATAAATTTCAAAGGGGTTCTATAATTACTTAAAGTACAAATGGTTGAAGATTTTGATATATCCATGGCCATTAAGATCTTGTTCAAGGATGCTTCAATATGTCATAAAAAAATGTTATCATATAAGAAAATCGTATCTTTTACGAGTTAATATTTCAAATGGTCCTTTCTTCATCAAATGAGGTTTAGCTATTCCTTGTATGTTCACGAGCTCTAGGCAAGAGAAGAAGATTCAATAGGATACTATTTGCAAATTAGAAGTTTGTACACTTTATGATGCAAAGCTCTTCGTCGGGTCTATTCGCTTACTTGTATGCTTTGGGGGACTTCATTTCAAAATACATTAAAATCAAAATCTTAAGCTTCTTCAATTATGGTTTTGAAGTGAGGAATAAGAAAGATGCAAGGCTCGTTCATTTGAAGGTGTTTAGGCATATTTTCATTCAAAAGCAAAGAAACTCGACGTTACAAGTTTGTCCTTGGAAAAGACTCTTATTAAATTTATATCACAACCATGGAGTTATATGCAATATAAAATTAAAAGATCTTGGAGATACAAAAGGCAATTTGGAGGAGAAGACTACTTGGAATATTTGGGCTTCATCATTAAAATTCAAGGGTTCACATTCATTCAAATGATATAATCTTTACAAGTTCTAAAGCATTACTCGTGATTTGTCAAAGGGTTATCCAAATTCATTCTCGATTCATTTGAGGTCATAACCATGCAATTTACAAGCGGTATCATTAGAACATTACAAGAGAAGATTTCAAAAAGGCGTTTACATCCAAAATTACTAAATCAAAAAACAAGAAATTACATTAAATATTCAAGTGGTCTAAAGCTAAAGAATTCTAAATCAAGGTCTCCATCAGTTCTAAACTTATTTATCTTCAAGCCACTATCTTCCAGGATTGCCCCGTTCCAACCTGGTTATGTCCAAGCCTCAGTCCATGTTTCATACCAAAAGAAAACCTGCATAAACAACTATTTTTCTCAAGCCAGTTCAATACCAATATGTAATCAAGTTAATTTAATTTGAAATACAAAAATTAGAAACTATAATCTAACAAACTTTCTAATCTCTAACTGTCCTAATAGAAAAAACTAACAGAATCACCAACTATAACTGAAAATAGTCTAACTAATTTTTGACCATAACATAACTAACTTAACAAACCATAAACAGCATAAATAACAACAACCAAAACTGATATAACAAAAAAAACTGCATCTTAACTCCCAAAACAGAATTTCTCTTAACCAAACTCTCAAACCTTCTAACAGCATAACTAACTATAACTAATTCCTTACCAGCTCAGAATAAGCTTCATAACAGAAAATCAGTTAGAAATAACAGAAATTCTCAACTGAACTCATCTCCACCATTGGATCTTGTAATAAACTTCAGGAATCAGTGGTCTGTAACTAACTTTGGAAGTTCCATCCAACCATAAAACAAAATGTCACTCTTCAATCTCAGGGACCAATCTTCATTCACCACTCCCACGCTCGAACATCATCCTCATCCTCTCACTCTTCTCTCCCTCTCTAAACCTCGTCTCTTCTAACCTTCTTCAATCTTCTTCAACCCTCCACCACCCTCAATCTCAAAAAGCATTTATTTTCTCCAAATCTCTATACTCTCTTCTCTTTATTGTATCTCCGAATCACCATAAACCGTTCTGCACCATCGACCTTCTTCGCATAACATCCTCTTCTCGCCGTCAATACCTCTCGACAATCTTTATCTCCGCAAGAATCTTCAACAATCTGCGACCTTAATCTTCAAGATTTCTATAGAAACCTCTACATCACCATCATTTTCTTCAAAAACAACACACACGCGCAATCTTCGACGACAACCACAACAATTCACAGAATCGCGGAAGAAATCCCAAAAGACGGATAAGAACATAATTGAAAGGGACGTACCTGAATTCATCTAGTTTGACCATCTTCAGTGTCGCTGTTCAAGAGTCATTGGAGCATCTCTAGCCGGTAAGATTCTATGTCCATCTGTTCTTAGTTTGGTCGTCTAATCTATTGATTGTATCCCGGTAACAAAATCACAACGCGTTAGCAAGCTACGGTAAGACGGAGTCAAAGAATTGAGGAAGAAGAAAACGAAAGGTAGATCGGAGAAGAAGCGAAGACGGCACTCACTGAAGCAATCACGAATGACGGCGAACGGAAGTGACGACATCGAAAGGGGAATCAGAACCGTTCCGCGACGGAGATGAACAGGGGGGTCGGGAGAGACGGAGATCAGTGAGGATGATGATGACCGCGCCGCCGAGTTGTTTGAAGAAGCGGAGGAAGCTGTGTCCGTCGGTGCCGTTCGTATTTGTTCCGCGGAGAAGAAGAGAAGAGACTTTCTTTTTGCAATCCCTAAAATCCCTTTCCAATTTCATATCCTTTTTCTTTTTCCATTTTATATAATTGTATTATTATCTTATATTTTTTATTTTATAATAATAATATACTGAAATTATATAATTGTTCTATTATTTTATTTTTTTTATTTAATCATAATAATATGCTGAAATCATATAATTGTTTTATTATTTTATATTTTTTATTTAATAATAATAGTATGCTGAAATAATACAAAAAAATATGAGTTTTTGTTGTAAGAGGAATTAGTGATGGAATGGACCAAACCAATCGATTCCTGGGCCTAGCATTTTTTCTGGTTGCTTTTTGGTTTATTTACTATAAAAAAAACATTTTTTTTATCTTGATTGGCCTAATGTCATTCTATTTTTTGCAGCACACATTGAATCCAGCTTGCACCTCCTAGGGTCTTATTTTCGATACTTACTTCGATTGTGTTTGCCATTAATTTTGGCAATTTATTTTCTTTGGCAATATTGGTAAATAAAAGAGATTTCTTTTCAATTCTCTCGCTTTTTCTTTTCAATTATAATCATTAGTTTTACTCATTTTTATGTCATGTGTTTCGCTTGCAATTTTTATAGATTGTATGCAATAGTTTGATACTTGCTGCCTAATTTTACTTGTTCGTGTATTATTTCATGATTCCTTAGGAGATTTTGGTTCAAATTTAATCTTCGATTTAATTGAACTAAAATTAGACGTTAGGCTTTCAAATCCATATGCATATTAACATCAGGTAGAAATTTCCCCTTTAACCTAAATCTTATGGCTACTAACGCACAATAACATTAGGTTTAGAAATAGGCTAATTCCCCTTTAACTTTTCTTTCTCCTTTCGCATACGCATCTAAAACAAAAACTTCTTTTTCTTTCAAAATTCAAAAATACTTTAAAACTATTGATGAGAATCATGCTTTTGCTTAGTACGGGAAATGATAAGCGAGTCTCTTCTCGATCTTATTGTTCTTCATCTCAAGCATAGGTGTGGTTCAATTCTCAAAGACTCCTTTCATGACTAAGTAGAAGAATGGCTAATATCTCTCTCTTGAGGTCAATCAGTCATCATCTACAACAAAAATACAGAACAAAATCAAATCTTTTGTGCGCTCGAGCACCATTTCATTAAAAAAAACCTTTTCAGGTAAGGACACGATTAATTTACTTATGTGCCAACGCATAAGTCTCCAAAGGTCAAGCTGCGGCAGAAGGCGGGATTAACTTCTTCCATAAAAAACAAAAAACAAACAAAAACATGTGAGCCGAACTACGGTAGCTCTGATTCCTCAAAAAGGATACGTAGGCATTGGGGTAGGGCCCAAGCGAGCACAATTTTATTTTCCCTACATTCTTTTTCCCCTTTCTTTTGCATGCATTCCTTTCAGTAGTATAGTAGACAGTAAGCATAGATTCAACACACCCATAAGATAGATAACAAGAGTGGATACCGTAGAGTACTACGAGCGTATGGGGTGCTAATACCTTACCCGATCTCTCGGTCGCAAGACCGTGACTTCTCCCTTCTCAGGTTTTCTCGATGTTTACCTTTCCCTACATATGGGATAAAAGACGTTCGATGGCGACTTCATTGTTTGATGATTTTCAGCCGGTTGTTTCACCCGCTGATGAGGTACAGGCATTGTTTCAAATCCTAAACAGTGGAGTTATAAGGAAGATAATCCTTAGTCAACCCCTTTGAGCCAAAGAAGTTGGAGTTTTTCTTTTCATGAATTAAAACCTTTAATTATAACCTGGGGCAGGGTAGTTCTCTCAGTTGATCCAGGTGCACAATAAATGGCATCAAAGAAGTCCTTCTGAAACAAAATACGGTGTTGGTTCCGTATAATCGTAAGGACATGCAGTCATTATCCCTCAAAATAAAAGCCCGATAAGTCAAAACCTATGAAGGAGACTTACAAAACTGGGGCATCCCGCTGACTGTAATCACAAAAAGAAACAGTTCAGGCAAAAGGCATGGATAACGAAATCAAAAAGAAAGAGGTCCTACAAACTCTCACAAAAAGGATTGCCTGTTCAAAATAAATTGTCAGTATCCGAACCATCACTGGTATATCAGAGCAAAGACTCAAACAAGGTCTAATGCATGATTAGCTGAGTTTAGGATCGAAGAACATCACGAAGAGTGGGTGGGTACAAATAAATTTTGAACCTTTATCCTTTGTTTCTTAAACCGTGAACCAGGCCACGTTATAACCCTTAAAAGTCCTAGCTGAAGCATGGGTTAGTCCGAAAGCATACTGTTACAAAAGGTATCCTGACTCCTGTAGGGCTTGCTGTAAATCCTGAGTTGACATCACATTTTACAAAAAAATTGCTTGTTTTACTGGAAAAATGCATTTTCAAAAATTTCAACAGACAGACATAAGCTTTGCATTCTTAAAATAACATTGTTTGCATATGACTATTTGTTCAAGCAGGAGAGAAATTTGCACGATGAGTATCTAGTGAACAAAAACCTTTTCAATAAAAAGGGTCATCTCAAGTGGAAGAAACACTTCCAACCAAGGGGCAGACATGATCATTTTCCATCATCTGGGGCAGTCAAGTCAAGATTCAAGGAGTCCCTCAAAGATGCCAAATAGCCAGGGGCAGATCTCCATCTGAATCACTTGGGGCATTGGACATGAATTCCAGCAACGAATCTTGCAGGATCAAACGAAGATCTTCTGGTAGTATGGCAACACAACACTACCAACAGTGACACCTCTCTACATCCTGAGAGCATGGACATAGTCAAAAAATACTGCACATGAACAAAGACCCGCTAGGTTGACACACCTAGGCAAAAATAAGGGCATCCTGGCGAACCAAAAGGTTCGGGCAAAAATAAGGGATAAAAATGAAAAAATCTGTACACCCGGCAAGTCGAAAACCTAAAAAGGCGGCTTGGGCAAAAAAGGGTATCCCGATGGACTGAAAACCCGAAAGGGCGGTCCAGGCAAAAGTTAGGGATTAAAGCGTACGACTATGTCCCGTCATCTCGTCATTTGCCTACCAGAAGAAGATTTGTCATTTCAATCGGCAATTACCAAGCGCCTCATAGGTTGGAATAATACTCGATCCATAAGGCCTCCACATGCACTTTCTCCCGCATATACAGAGGCAGAAGAGTCTCGATGCAAAGTCATTGTCATATCCTCGGCCCGCGTCCCAGTAACATCTATACTCCCCGCAGAGTAAGAAAAGGACAGTGGTGTTAATTCTCCCCAACTGAGGCTCGCAACCACGAATGGGTCGATAAGATTCTCCCCAAGCAGAGTTTATCTATCACCAGCACTGGAAGATTATCCCCAGTGGAGTCTGGAAGATTATCCCCAGTAGAATCTAAAAGTGAAGTCGCCATTGGAAAACTATCCCCAGCGGAGTTCATTCCTTTCACAGACAAAAATTCAATCCCCAACAGGGTTCATTGTCGCCAGCAACAATAATTCATCCCTAGCTGAGTTTTATTTCTCCTAAATGCAGCTTCACACGGGTTTATCCTAAAAAAAATCCTACACGGGTCCTTTATCATGTATCTCTGAATGAAGTTTTACACGAACTCATCATCAAGCAACCCTACACAGGTTCCTCCTTCCCAAGATGAAGTTTTACACAGACTCATTATCAAGCAACCCTACACAGGTTCCTCCTTCCCAAGATGCAGTTTTACACGGACTCATCATCAAGCAACCCTACACAGGTTCCTCCTTCCCAAGATGTAGTTTTACACGGACTCATCATCAAGAAACCCTACACAGGTTCCCTCTTTCCAAGATGAAGTTTTACACGGACTCGTCATCAGGAAACCCTACACCGGTTCCCTCTCTTTCCAAGATGCAGTTTTACACGGACTCATCATCAAGCAACCCTCCACAGGTTCCTCCTTCCCAAGATGCAGTTTTACACGGACTCATCATCAAGAAACCCTACACAGGTTCCCTCTTTCCAAGATGAAGTTTTACACGGACTCGTCATCAGGAAACCCTACACCGGTTCCCTCTCTTTCCAAGATGCAGTTTTACACAGACTCATCATCAGGCAACCCCACACAGGTTCCTCCATTCCAGATGAAGTTTTACATGGACTCATCATGAAGCAACCTTACCTAGGTTCCTTCTCGGTTCAGATGTAGTTTTACCCAAACTCCTCACAAAGCAACCTTACCCAGATTCCTTCTAGAAACAGTTCAGATGCGACCCAAATATGGCTGACATTCTGATACTTATTCCAGATCCCTTCTAGAGACAGTTCAGATGCGACCCAGATATGGCTGACATTATGATACTTATTCCAGATTCCTTCTAGAAACAGTTCAGATGCGACCCAGATATGGCTGGCATTCTGATACTTATTCCAGATCCCTTCTAGAGACAGTTCAGATGCGATCCCGGTATGGCTGACATTCTGATACTTATTTCAGATTCATTCAAATTACAGTCCAGATACGATCCAGATTCGGATGTCATTTTGTCACTCATTTCAAATTACAGTCCATATACGATCCAGATTCGGATGTTATTCCGTCACTCATTCAAATACATTTCAGATACGCTCCAGATGCAGACGCAATTCTGACAATCATCCAGACTCAACTCCATTCTCCAGCAGCTCCGGGATTTATTTTCCCCAGCTAAAACATTACATTTCCATACATCATGATACATGCATAAACGCATCATACCACACAATCTCATTTATGTTGAGAACATCATTGCTTGATCCATATCATGCATTGCATATGACTGACCTTTACCTTTCAGGAAGGATGCAGTTAAATTCTCAGCCATATCAAAAGGCCTTCTCTGGTCCAGTTAAATCGATTCCTAAAGATTTTTCTGATGCCGATCCAGTTGAAGATATTCCAAGACCTTGTTTGGTCCAGTTAAATCGATTCCTAAAGATTTTTCTGAAGCAAAGCCAGTCAATGGAGACAAAATCAGTTAAATCGATTCCTAAAGATTTTTCTGAAGCAAAGCTTGTCAATGGAGACAAAATCAGGTCCCAGTTTAATACCTGTAGCAAGCCAGGAAAAATATCTGTGGACGACTGATTGTAGATTAATCCCTGTAACAAGCCAGGAAAATTATCTACATGAAGAGATTGAAGATTAATACCTGTAACAAGCCAGGAAGACCTTTCTTTCTCAGGTCAGAGATTAATACCTGAAACCAGCCAGGACAGATATCTCCTCGACCAACCTTTTCAAGTCCCAGTTTAATACCTGTAGCAAGCCAGGAAAACTATATGTGGACGACTGATTGTAGATTAATACCTGTAACAAGCCAGGAAAATTATCTACATGAAGATATTGAAGATTAATACTTGGAACCAGACAGGACAAGTTCTATAACCTCAACGGTATACTCCCGGTGAGCACGAGTCAGTTCCTAGATCTTGATGTTCTCCTCCGTCATAGCGTGGAAAAGTTCTATAACCTTAGCGGTATACTCCCGGTGGGCACGAGACAGTTCCTAGATCTTGATGAAGATGTTTCCCTACGTCATAGTGTGGACGAGTACTATAACCTCAACGGTATACTCCATTGAGCACGAATCAGTTCCTAGATCTTGATGTTCTCCTCGTCATAGTGTGGACAAGTTCTATAACCTCAGTGGTATACTCCCGGTGGGCACGAGACAGTTCCTAGATCTTGATGAAGATGTTTCCCTATGTCATAGTGTGGACGAGTACTATAACCTCAACGGTATACTTCATTGAGCACGAGTCAGTTCCTAGATCTTGATGTTCTCCTCCGTCATAGTATGGACAAGTTCTATAACCTCAGCGGTATACTCCCGGTGGGCACGAGACAGTTCCTAGATCTTGATGAAGATATTTCCCTATGTCATAGTGTGGACGAGTACTATAACCTCAACGGTATACTCCTTTGAGCACGAGTCAGTTCCTAGATCTTGATGTTCTCCTCCGTCATAGTGTGGACAAGTTCTATAACCTCAACGGTATACTCCATTGAGCACGAGACAGTTCCTAGATCTTGATGAAGATGTTTCCCCCCAATTGAATTATGAACAGGTTCTTAAAACTAAGCTGAAGCATTCTCTCAGTTGAAGTACAGGCGGGTTCCTAAATCTCAACAAAGTTAGACTTCCCCAGCGGAATCTTCTACAACAACAGGTATGCAAGTTCTCACTAAGGAATCTCTTATGCGATCGACACTCCTGCAGATGGCATCTATAAGCCCATCCTCCTACCAACAATCTCCAAATAGCATCTGTAAGCCCATTCCCGACATCACAATGCTGATACTTCACCATGCGAGTGCAAATTTCTGGGCACTCTAGTGTTCAATTATCTTCCACCTTCGGATCACGAAAGGCCCGAAAGCCAATATATATCCTCAGGTTTAAGAAAATTGAACAGGGGAAACTGTTGCACCCTAAAATTTGCGCTCTCATGTTTTCCAAAGTCTTCCCCCTACATGGTTGACCGGAAACTCTTGCCTAAGGAAAAAGAAATTTTTTGAGTGGTACTTTAAGTACCTTTCGATTGGCATTCTGAAAGACCCTTCGATTGGTGTTCTGAAGGAGCCTTTCGATTGGCATCATGGACAAGCCCTTCGATTGGCATTCTGAAAGATCCTTCGATTGGTATTCTGAAAGAGCCCTTCGATTGGCATTATGAACGAGCACTTCGATTGGCATTATGTCAAGGCCTTCTGTTGTACCCCAAAATTTGCCCTCCCATTTCCTCAACATTTTCTCATCACAAGACCTTTGAAGATCAAGATCCAGTTAGGGTTTCCTCTGCTCAAGACTTCTCCTTGCACTGTGGACTCAAATTAGGGTTTGTGTTTGCCCAAGGATGTTTTGACCTAAAATGCCTAAGATGACTTTCATGCTTCATATTGGACTCCCAAGTTTACCTATACCAAGTTTCAAGTCTTGATTCCAAGTTTTGCCCAGTCAATTGGACAGTTGACCTAGAAATCAGCTGTATTGGGGAAAAAGTCAACTGTGGCCAATTGACAGTCAAACCTCATGAAAATTGACCCACATCAACATATTGAACTCATATGGACCATTTGATCAAGTTTGGATCACAATTCCACAAGAAATTTGATCAGATCACCAAAAGGGCAAAATGGTCATTTTTAGGGTTTTGACTGCACAAAGGCAATTTTTGACTGTTTGACCTAGACAATGGCAAACCAAGCTCACATATGGACTCAAGGACCCCATGGAATTATCTTGACATGTTTATCAAGCTCAAAAGATCCCAAGTACACAAGATTGACAGTTGAATTTCCCAATCAATTGATCAATTTTGACTGTATACTGAAAAGTCAAACTTTGACTTTTTGGTCAAAATCAAGAGTCAAGATTCATTTTTCATCAAAACATGCCAAATCATGAAACTTGTTCACCAAGAAATCACAAAATGCAAATTAGGGTTTGAAAATGGAATTTTTCATAACTTAGAATTTTTCTAAGTTATGAAAAACCCTAATTTTTTCCCAACTTTGCCCCATCTTTTCACCAAGATCCATTTGGATTCAAACAAAAGTCAAAACATGAAAGTTGTAGCTTGTTGCATAATCTACAACTTTGATTCACAAAGTTTTCTCATTTGAAGCTTGTATCTCAAGTTACAATTTTTTGAATAAGGGCACTAAACCATTTTTAACTTAGTGAAATTTTAACCTATTTTGACAAGGTTTTCTACCCCACTTCAAGGCCACTTTTCATACCCTTCCACTTGGAATTTTAATTTTCACTTCAAAGATGGATTGTATTACACATTCCAAGCTTTCCAAAATGTCCAAGAACTCATCAAACAACCTCATAACTTGAGAGATTCGAATTTCACAAGTTGGCAAAAATTCACTTTTGTTCTTCATCAAAGCATGTTCATAACTTTGCAAATTTGAACTCAGCTTGCTTTATGCTTGATTACAGGTCCTTGAACCATTCCATACTCAATAATTTAATGCATATTCAATGTGTTAAGGCCATGTTCTTTGTGTTCTAACATTGCATAGTGGATTAATCCTAAACTAGATAAAGTGCTTTATCCATTTTTGTAAAAAGCTAGCTTTATGTCAAATTGAAATCCAAGAAGGTACAAGCAAAATCCTTTTGGCACAAGATTATGGGCAAATTGCTCTGATCAAGAGAGGCTTATGCAGCAGGATTAGAGGCCCCCTACTAACCTAAAACACAAAGTGACCATTGCTTGCTTCAAATTCAAGTAACATTGCATAACTTGTACCATATCTCATCTCAGCTTAGAAACACAAGAGAGAAGTTATCAAACACATTCAGAAGAACATATCCAAGCTAACACACGAGCCTTTGCCATCTAAAACACTCCCATTGCCCTAATCACCTTGAAACTGCTCAAACAGGGGAACCCCTGCAGATTGAGTGCTATCTCTCAATCCCTTCGAGCATTCTTGTCCAAACCTGTTCCTCTACCTTCCTTACAACATATGCAAGCTAACCATGACTTGAAACCTGACCTGTAACACCTCCAAGCCACTTCACCATTTTTAAATTTCTGTTTTGCAGTTGGAGTTCACTAGCTCGATTCAGGGAGTTTCAAGACAAAGTAGGACTTGGAAAAGCATCCTTACACTTCAAGGAAGCTATACAAGTCATCATTTCACTCTGAAACATCCTCCATTGCAAAGCTCGATTCCAACTGAACAGGTACATTCATGGAGTTCTATCTCCCTTATTAGGCATTGTTAGCTTTAGGTTTTTGAAGAAAACATGTCACAATCATAGCCCTGAACATGCTCATATGATTAGATTTCATTTATATTTCGTGTGCTTAGAGAATTTCATGTCTGAACATTGATGAAAAGTTAGGTCAGAAATTGGGGGAGGAGAAATTCTCCCTCATCTTAGAGAGTTAGGTCAAGTTCTTTACATGGTTGAAACCGTCTCTTGATGCTCTACACTTTTCATGTTATGAGTTTTGTTTGAAAGTCCAGGAATTCAGAGATAAAAAACGCGTGTTTGCTTGAAGGATATTGTTCAGAGGTTGAAGAAGACAGGTCTTCTGGGCTGGGCCTGGAAATTTTTCTTATTTGCACCACTTCATTACTCATGAACCCCCTGAGCCCATTTGCTTCATTTTTTACTCTTTTTGACTTTTTCTTCTTTGATTGACTTTGTTTATTTTTTCTCATGACATTAAAAAATTAAAAATATTTTTTCCATCATTTTTTGTATTTATTGCATATTTATTTGTTTATTTCTTTTGTTTGAACATAAACATTATATATATACTATTATTAGAATAAATAGAAAAATAGTGAAAATACATTTTTTTATTTTTATTTACCTTCTGAAAATATTTCACATAAAAAATACCTTTCTTTATTTATTTTATTAAAATATTAAATAAATATTTATTTTTGCACATAATACATATTTAAGGTTTAATATATATATATATATATGTTTATTAATATATTTAAGCTAAAATATAAAAATACTTGAATTTTTTCATTTTTATTAATATTTGATACAAAAATACTTTTTTTCATAATATACTTCATTTTATTTTATTTTTATAAATAATAAATAAATACTTGTCTTAAATTAGATAATAATACATTTTCTTAATAAAATTAGGGTTTTTGCCCTAAATTCAAAATACTCCAAAAAATAATATTTTATATTTTCTTTTCTCTTTTATATAAATAATATTTTTTCATACATATACAAAACATTTCTTTTGCATCTTGCATTCTTATTTAATTTTTATATATTGATTAAATGGCAAATATTCCAAATTGATGTAATAATCTTAGATTTAAATTCTTGTCAATATCCCCATTTGAACATTTGTACCCCCCTTCCCATATTTGGTTTTGTAATAGCTTAGTAAATTTATTTTCGCATTTTATTGCTTTCTAATGATAACATGTTAGAATTAGGGTTTGTATGCGAAAAAACGAAAAAAAATAGTTATGACCTAATCTCAAGATAAATAAGCATGAAAATGGACACACAAATCACACTTGCACCCCTAGGGTATTCCACTTTGTTGCCTTTCAAAATTGGGCCATATTGTATGTTGAACTTCTTTGGACAAAGCAAACAATTTGAATGATCATAGTCCCTCGACAAAACTTTTCAAAACAAACAAAAACCAATGATCAAGTCCCTTAAAGAAAATTGCCCAAAGACATTTAACGCCGTTGCAATTATGGTCTAAACGATGACCCGCGCCTGTCCCTCTCACATCCTAATACAAGATTGTCCACCAAATACAATGGTGGAACAAACTTGTTAAAAGGGTTAAAACATAGCAATAATCTTTTGAGAAATTTAGGAGTAGATAACCTCTTAGTTACTTGAACCAATCTTGCAAAACAAAACACTTGCCTAATTTCAAAACCACACCTCACAACACTTTCAAAACAATTTTCAAAAACAAATGAAAACTTTTTCAAAAGACGTACCTCTTTGTATACATCCCCACATGGATCATTACAAAGGTTGCCACCACATTGACATCTTTTCAAAACATTTTCAAAGCACACACACAAAGCACCATTTCAAACAAATTGAAAACAAAAGGCAAGTGATCTAAGCAAGTAACTAAGAGCCCATGGATAACCATGGATAGAAAGGGTGCTAATACCTTCCCTTTCTATAATCTACTCCCCGAACCCAAGAAAACATCTCAAAAGGTTTTTGTTGTGCTTTTTAACCTTTCCTTAAGATAAAATAAAAAGTCGGTGGCGACTCTTGCTAACCGCAACATTTGCGAATAGAAACGCAAAACCTCAAGTCAGTTCTCCCACCGTACCACAGAACTGGCGACTCTGCTGGGGAAAATAATAAAAGTGGAGTAACCTTAGGGCTTAGATCACCTTTGTTTTCAATTGATTGTCTTGTTTGCTTTTACATTTGTGGGCCTTGTATCGGAGTTTTATAGATCCTAACCCGGATCTGGGGATACCTTCTTAGAAAGTAGCAACAAGGCTGTGAGGGAACTGTGCGGGGTATACCGACATGGTTGAAGCAGTCTGCTACGTTGATGTGGCACTTTGGTGTGTACCGGTAACCCTTGAGTTCAGTCAAGGAGAGTACGGGGCCGCCGCGTGGTGTCGTGAAGCATCAACTGACCTTAGGAACCTTAATTGAACCATCTTGGCCTTTTTAGGGTAGTGAGATAACTGACTTTGGTGCAGTCCGAGGTTGGTTGATACTCGATACTACACTCAATTGAGGGTTGCTTTCCTGGGATATTTCGGTCGCCAGTTCAGTGGCTAAATCGAAACGATGAACAATGAAAGTAATCCAGTGATATTGGGACCTTTAGAACCCGGTTACTTCTAATAGGACAGGTTGAGCCCACCAAACTTCAAGAGGGTAATACCCAGACCTCATGCAGGCCTAAACTCTAAGGGTTTGTCTTGTGTGACTTGTGTGCCTTACCATGTTTGCCTCTGTGAATATTTGTGGTGTATTTAATCATAACATCATGACATCATACAACATCATGAGCATTGACTAACCATTTCAAGGGTTTCGAATCTTCATCTTTGTTCTTGTTTTATAGGACATGGAAACTGCTCGCAGAAAGACAATTCAGATTAGCCTTGTAAAGATCCCTCCTCAGCTTAAGGAACTTATGTCCAGGATTCCAGAGGGTTCTTCATTCAGTGAGAGACATGGAAGACTCATCAGCTTGGTTAACACCAACATTGAGGAGGATTTGATAAAGGTCCTGTTCCAATTCTTTGACCCTCTGCATCACTGTTTCACTTTTCCGGATTATCAATTGGTGCCTACATTGGAAGAGTTCTCCCGACTTCTGAAGGTCCCTATCCTTGATCAACTACCCTACAACGGTACGGAAGAGGAACCCAAGCTTGAAGAGATTGCTAAAGCCTTGCACCTACAACCGTCTGACCTCAAGGGACATTGGGAAGTTAGAAGTGGTATCAAGGGTTTCTTAGCCAGGTTTCTGTTCGAGAAGGCCCAAGAATGTTGGAACTCCCTTGACCTACAAGCTTTTGAAGAAGTTATGGCCCTCCTTGTCTATGGTTTGGTGTTATTCCCTAACCCAGATCAGCTTATTGATATCAATGCTGTCCAGATCTTCATGACCAGGAATCCTATACCTACACTGCTGGGGGACATCCTTCACTCATGTTACACTCGAACCATGAGAAGAAGGGGTGTCCTTTTGTGTTGCACTCCTCTCCTGGGAAGGTGGTTTATTTCGCACCTTCCACAATCAGTTTTGAAGAACGAGCGGGGTTTGAGATGGTCACAACGGTTAATGACTCTTACGCATGCAGATATACATTGGTGCCCTAGGTCCAGGGAAGACGTCACTATCATTGATCGTTGCGGGGAGTACCCTAATGTTCCTTTATTTGGAATCAAAGGAGGTATTACTTACAACCCATGCCTGGCTTGGAGACAGTTTGGTTATGCTCGGAGGGATGTCCCTCATGACATGTTAATTCCTAACATAGTTTTTGACTTCGACGACGATACTCAAGGACTTCGTCAGAGATTTATCAGAGCTTGGAGGATGCCAAGTAGGATAGACAGCAAGACACTGGGGCACAGGAACTCCATCCCGTTGGAACCTTATCTCAAGTGGGTACGAGCCCGCTCCCAGAAGTTAGTGATGCCTTATCCTCATATGCTCCCTGTGATCAAAGAACCAGTCTTGGAAGGAGAGGTGTCCTGCACCATTCAACATCCCGACATGCCCACCTCCTGGGAAGAAATGCAGAAGAGCTGGGTCCAGCTTAAGGAAGAACGGAATTCTCTTGAGACCAGTCTACATGCTAGTGAAAAGAAGGTCCTGGAACTCACCCGCCTACTGCACGAGGAAAGGAATCTCAACACCTACATCGCGCCAAAGAGGATGCGCAATGTTTTTTTACCTTAAGGAGTCATTTTGTAATATTTAGCCCATGGGACATTTATGTACTAACGAATTTCTCCTTATTAATATGATGTGCGTTCCTTTTTGTCTACAACAAATTTTGAATATTCTAAATCCTTGAATGCATTGCATACATACGCATTCCATTGCACCATATGCATAGCAGGTACCCTATTTCACAGGTTGCTTAATTTTCTTTGCTGTCTGTGTGAACAGTCATCATGAATCCAGACTCATCCAGTGAGCAAGCAATCAAGGCCCTTCAGGCCCAAAATGCACAGTTTCAAGAGATGGTCCTAAGCCTAGCCCAAGGTCAGCAAGAGTTGAAGACTCTACTCCTGAAGAAGAAGAAGAAAAAGAGGACTGCGCTGTTCAACACCGGACGCAGATTTGGGAACACACTCCATAATGAAGCTGATCCAACCACTTCTTCTGCTGAGAAAAACAGTCCCCAAGGGGGAGGAGCTCCTAGTCCCGCAGTCTCCGACAACGAGACGGACTATAATGACGAATAATACCCACCTGCTGCTGACAGATACAAGCAATTGGAGGACCGCTTAAGCGCCATGGAAATTCAGAATGTGCCGGGACTGGATTTCAGAGATTTGGGGTTATCTTCTGGGGTAGTAATTCCACACAAGTTTAAGGCGCCTGCCTTCGCCAAATATGACGGGGTCTCCTGCCCAAAGCTGCATCTGAGGTCGTACGTAAGGAAAATCCAACCTTACACGGCAGATAAGAACCTCTGGATTCACTTCTTCCAAGATAGTCTCTCGGGGTCACAGCTTGAATGGTTCTACCAATTAGATGGAACCAGCATCCGACACTGGGAAGATTTGGCAACCGCATTCTACAGACAATACCAATACAATTCTGATCTCGCTCCTACGCGTACCCAACTTCAGGGTATGTCTCTAGGAACGGGTGAAGGGTTCAAAGAGTACGCTCAAAAATGGAGAGATTTGGTTGGCAGGGTACAGCCTCCATTAACTGATCGAGAGCTGGTTGATATGTTTCTAGGGACGTTGTCTGGTCCGTTTTTCAATCATTTGGTTGGTAACTCCTCCGCCGGGTTTACAGATTTGATATTAACGGGAGAAAGAATTGAAGCTGGCATCAGGTCAGGCAAGATACAAAAGGCTGCCTCCACAAGTGCTGAGAAGAGGCCGTTTAAGAAAGAAGCAAGTGCCGTCTATGGTCCTAGAAGACAAGTCAAGCCCGAAAATCGCCAAGCCGTCAATGCTTTGGTCATCTCAAAACCTGTTGCTGCTCCTCAGCAGTACAATCAACAAAGAAGCGAAAGGCCCAAGAGGCAGTATACCCGACTGAGTATGACCTTATCTCAAATTTTACCCCAACTGTTATCCACCAACCTGGTGACCCTCAAAGAAGCTCCTAAGGTCGTCAACACTGCGTCTCCTAAGTATAACCCAAATGCCCGGTGTGCTTATCATTCTGATAGTCCCGGGCACACTACTGATGATTGCTGGGCCTTGAGAAACAAAGTGCAAGATCTGATCGACGCAAAGGAAATTCAGTTTGAAGCGCCGGAAAGACCAAATGTCGTAACTGCTCCTATGCCCCAGCATAGAGTAAATGCCCTTGAGGAAGAAATGTATGCTGTTTCGGTAAATGAAGTTGTCACCCCTCTGAAGACCGTTAAGAAGAACCTACTGTGGGCCGGTTTATTTCCGGGTTGCAGTGAAGGTTGCCTGTTCTGTGCTGTTTCCCTGTCTGGTTGCCCTTTGCTGAGGTTAGGCATCCAAAGCCTAATGGATAGCAAGGAGATTCTGTTTAAGAAGTCTGCTGTTCAGTTGGTTCCGATAAAAGAAATTTCTGTGGTTACCATCTTCAAAAATCCAATCAAGGCTCCCCTGAAGAAGCCTGTTCAAATCATGACGGTTGCACCTGTGATTATTACTGTTCCGGGGCCTCTCCCCTACGTATCTGATAAAGCTGTCCCCTGGCATTATGGGGCAGACGTATATGTAAATGGAATCAAACAAGAATTCGACACTGGCGCCAGTATCTGCGATATCACTGGTCCAGCCAAGGTCACCCGCAGTGGCAGGCTCTTCTCGCCTGACATTGCACCGCCCGCTATTCGAAGACCCCTCCTTATAACACCTACAAGTTTACCTGTCCCTACTGCTGATCAAGTTGTTTCCCCTGCCGCCGAGTCATCTAATGCTCGGGGCAAAGGGATTGAAGAAGAGCCTGCCCGGAAGGAGGCACCAATACCTATAAATGCTGAAGCCTCCCAACAAGAAATGGAGGAGATCCTGAAAATAATAAAGAAAAGTGATTTCAATGTTGTCGAGCAGCTGGGGCATACGCCCTCCAAGATCTCCATGCTCTCCTTATTGTTATGCTCCGAGGCCCATGCTAAGGCCTTGATCTCATTTCTCAAGACGGCCCATGTGCCGCAGGAGACGTCTGCAGTCCAGTTCACTGATTGCATAGCAAATCTGACAGCAGACAATGGCTTGGGTTTTTCGGATGCTGACCTGACCGCGAAAGGAAAAGACCACAACGACGCCCTGCATGTCTCTATCGAATGCAGGGGCACTACTCTGGCGCATGTATTGGTGGATACTGGTTCTTCCTTGAATGTTCTACCGAAAAAGGCTTTAGACCGTTTGGATTATGAAGGCCTGGAATTAAAGCCCAGCAATATCATCGTCAGGGCCTTTGACGGTTCCAAAAGGATGGTTCATGGAGAGGTTAACATCCCTATTCGTGTGGGCTCTCAAGTGTTTGACTCTACTTTTTATGTGATGGATATACGTCCATCGTACTCTTGTCTACTGGGTCGACCTTGGATCCATAAAGCTGGGGCAGTGACCTCCACCTTGCACCAGAAGCTGAAGTATCCCGTCAGGGGGAAGATCGTCACTGTGCAAGGAGAAGAGGAGTATATGGTGAGCCATTTGAATTCCTTCAGATACATTGAGATGGATGGGGAGTTTATTGAAACCCCCTTTCAGCATTTCAAGGAGGTGCATCCAATTTCAGCAGCAGCAGAGGCAGCGGTCGAAGAGAATGTTTCCTTGAAGATGGCTTCCCTAAGGGATGCCCGGGCTGTGGTTCAGAAAGGCAATTGTGCAAACTGGGGTCAGCTTCCTGACTTCACTCAGAAGAATGACAAGTTTGGGCTGGGCTTTACTGCAGAAGCTCAGAGGGCTGTGCGCAAGGAGAAGACCAGAAAGGCTCCGGTGTTTATCTCCAGCTCAAGGGTGAATGCTATCGAGGAGGATGTGGAGGAAGTAGAATTTGACAGTTGGATCTACCCGACTACCAGCAACGAACCAAGCAACTGGACGGCAAAGGATTTTACCCCTATCACATTTGTCACGCAGTAATTAATTTCTTTTGATTTCCAATTTGTAACAAACAATATGTTAAAACTTTGTTGGCTCGGTGTCCTACCCGGGGCATCGTAGCTCCATTTGTGAGGGCTTTTGTATGACATTTTCATATATCATCAATCAAAACATTGGACGTTTGTTGCATTTCAAATCTTGTGCTCTTTTCCTTTCTGTGTTATATATATTGCAAAACAGCTATATTTACACACACTCACTTATACAGGTTTCAATCCACTCTGGATCTCACTGGTAACAGCTCTGCTACCGCCAGTTATGAATTCGAAAATCCGATCAACTTGGCCGAAGACGAAGGTGAAGATGATTGCGAAGTGCCAGGTGAACTCGCAAGACTGCTACTCCAGGAAGAGAGAGCTATTCAACCACATGAAGAGCCGGTGGAGACAATTAACCTGGGTACTGAGACAGATAGGAAAGAGGTCAAGATTGGTGCCAATCTAGAGCTCAGCGTGAAGCAACGATTGATCCAGATGCTACAAGACTACATGGAGATTTTTGCTTGGTCCTACGAAGATATGCCTGGTTTGGATGCCGACATTGTAGTTCACCATCTGCCAACCAAGGAAGATTGCCCTCCGGTAAAGCAAAAAGTCCGACAAATGCGTCCAGAGATGTCTGAAAAGATCAAGGCCGAGGTTATGAAACAGTTTGATGCCGGGTTCCTTGCAGTGACTTCTTACCCTCAGCGGGTTGCCAATGTAGTGCCAGTGCCGAAGAAGGACGGTAAAGTCAGAATGTGTGTTGACTACAGGGATCTGAACAGGGCCAGCCCCAAGGATGACTTCCCCCTACCTCACATTGATGTCCTTGTTGACAATACAGCTCAACACAAGGTGTTCTCCTTCATGGATGGTTTTTCAGGGTATAATCAGATCAAGATGGCTCTAGAAGATATGGAGAAGACTACCTTTGTGACTCAGTGGGGCACCTTCTGTTATAAGGTCATGCCATTCGGATTGAAAAATGCTGGGGCAACCTATCAACGTGCCATGGTTGCTTTATTTCATGATATGATCCATCATGAGATTGAGGTATACGTTGATGACATGATTGCAAGATCTCAAACTGAGGAGGAGCACCTTGACCATCTGAGGAAGTTATTTGACCGACTCAAGTTGTACAAGCTGAGATTGAATCCCAACAAATGCACCTTTGGGGTAAGATCCGGAAAATTGCTAGGTTTCATTGTAAGTGATAAGGGTATTCAGGTGGACCCTGCCAAGGTAAAAGCCATACAAGAGATGCCGACTCCAAAAACAGAGAAAGAAGTCAGAGGCTTCCTGGGACGACTGAATTACATTGCCCGATTCATCTCACATCTGACTGCTACTTGTGAGCCAATCTTCAAATTACTGAAGAAAGATCAAGTAGTACGCTGGAATGATGAATGTCAGGCCGCTTTTGAAAGGATAAAGGAATACCTCCAAGAGCCACCCATTCTTATGCCCCCGGTGGAAGGAAGACCTCTGATACTATACTTGACAGTACTTGACAATTCAATGGGGTGTGTGCTGGGGCAGCATGACGAGTCTGGCCGAAAAGAGCACGCTATTTATTACTTGAGCAAAAAGTTTACCGACTGTGAGTCTCGTTACTCACTGCTTGAGAAAACTTGCTGCGCTCTTGTATGGGCTGCTCGCCGGCTGAGACAGTATATGCTGACTCACACTACTTTATTGATTTCAAAGATGGATCCCATCAAGTATATATTTGAAAAGCCCGCTCTGTCTGGAAGAATAGTGAGATGGCAAATGATCTTAACAGAATATGACATCCAGTATACAACTCAGAAAGCAATTAAGGGAAGTGTACTGGCAGATCATTTGGCACACCAACCTGTGGACGATTACCAATCATTGAACTTTGATTTTCCGGACGAAGACATCATGGTGGTAACTGACTGTGAAGTACCTGAACCGGATGAAGGACCTGAGGAAGGATCCCGATGGTCTATGCATTTTGATGGAGCCTCCAATGCTTTGGGTAACGGCGTCGTTGCTGTAATCATATCTCCCAAAGGAACTCATACTCCCCTCACCGCCCGATTATGTTTCAGCTGCACCAACAACATGGCAGAATACGAGGCATGTATCATGGGTTTACAAGCTGCAATCGACTTAAGGATAAAATTCCTAAGTGTCTTCGGAGATTCCGCTCTCGTGATCAATCAGATCAAAGGCGAGTGGGATACGAAACACCCGAATCTTATTCCTTACAAAGAGTATGTGTTGACCTTGCTTCCCCACTTTGAAGAGATAACTTTCGAACACTTCCCTAGAGAGGAGAATCAGCTAGCGGACGCCCTAGCTACGATGTCTTCGATGTTCAAAGTTAAATGGGACAATGAGGCTCCCTGAATCATTATCTGGAAGTTGGATGAACCGGCATACTGTTGCGAGCTCGAGGTTGAGAAGGTGACCGAAAAACCCTGGTATCATGAGGTGAAGAGGTACTTGGAAGCTCAGGAATACCCTGAAGGTGCGTCTGTCAATGATAAGAAGTTCATGAGGAGGTTTGCTGCAAAATTCTTCCTCAGCAACGGCGTTCTCTACAAACGGAATCATGATTCAACTCTGCTACGTTGTGTGGATAAGGCTGAAGCAGAGAAAATTATGATGGAGTTACATGAAGGCACATTTGGAACACATTCCAGTGGACACACCATGGCTAAGAAAATCCTTCGGGCAGGATATTTCTGGTCCACAATGGAAGCCGATTGTTACCAACACTCCCGAACTTGTCATAAATGCCAGATCTATGCTGACAAGGTGCATATCCCTCCGGTTCCTTTGAATGTCCTGACGGCACCTTGGCCTTTTGCAATGTGGGGCATCGATATGATCGGTGAGATCCGACCGACGGCATCCAATGGGCATCGCTTCATCTTGGTGGCGATCGATTACTTCAAGAAGTGGGTTGAGGCAGCTTCCTACGCCACAGTAACCAAGAGCGTCGTGGCACGTTTCATCCGGCATAATCTGATCTGTCGGTACGGCGTCCCGGAAAGAATAATTACGGATAATGGTACCAATCTCAATAACAAAATGATCACTGAACTCTGTGAACAATTCAAGATACAGCACCACAATTCTTCTCCCTACCGGCCGAAGATGAATGGGGCTGTAGAGGCAGCCAATAAAAATATCAAGAAAATTATGCAGAAGATGACAGTGACCTATAAAGATTGGCACGAGATGTTACCATTTGCTCTTCATGGGTACCGCACCTCAGCAAGGACGTCAACCGGGGCAACTCCCTTCTCCTTGGTCTATGGCATGGAGGCAGTCTTGCCAATTGAAATCCAGATACCCTCTCTCCGGATAATGAAGGATGCAGACTTGGATGAAGATGATTGGATCCAGACTCGACTTGATCAATTAAATCTGATTGACGAAAAGAGGCTCACTGCTATCTGTCATGGTCAAACGTATCAAAAACGGATGATCAGGGCATTTAACAAGAGAGTCAGACCACAAGAGTATCAAGTTGGGGACCTGGTAATCAAACGCATCATCCTTCCTCAAAGTGATCCCCGGGGCAAATGGACCCCTACTTACGAAGGGCCATTTGTGGTTAAACGTGTGTTCTCAGGAGGAGCCATGATCCTAACCACCATGGATGGTGACGACCTTCCTCACCCCGCCAATGCAGACATAGTGAAAAAATACTACGCATAAATAAGAGACCCGCTAGGTTGACATACCTAGGCAAAAATAAGGGCTTCCCGGCGAACCAAAAGGGTTCGGGCAAAAATAAGGGATGAAATGAAAAAAATCTGTACACCCGGCAAGTCGAAAACCTGAAAAGGCGGCTTGGGCAAAAATGGGTATCCCGGTGGACTGAAAACCCGAAAGGGCGGTCCAGGCAAAAATTAGGGATCAAAAGCGTAACACTATGTCTCATTGGATCACATCCGGAATTCGGCATCAACTATCTGGCTCCAGATTTCGGCATTGACCAATCAGCTTCATCTTCAACTAGGCAGCAAAGCGATGAGATATTCGAAGACATAAAGACGATAGCAGAGTTGGAACCCAGTGGGATTGTTCACATAGCTGTTTTGTTTCTTTTTTTCAAATTGTAAACTCTATATTATTTGGCGGCGTCCTCTTACTAGGATGTTAGCCTCTTGTACAAAAACGCCTATTTACAGGCAAACTCAAAATCAATACAAATTCACTTGTCCATACAAATTGCCATTGTTTTTCTTTTTTCTGTTTTGTTTTGCGAAGAACGTCCAATGTTCATTTTTTATATATGCATTTGACATTAAATTGCTAATTCATAAATATTTGCATAAAACAAGAGATTGATTACAGGTGACGCCAGAGACAGGGGCAATGTGAAGTTGTCTAATGCAGTCTGGTTGTTTCGTCCGCCAAGGTACCAAGGTAAATTCAACTGAAAAATGTGGCCAAATCATCTCAACTCCCCGCAGAGTAAAACAAGATTCGGCGATACTTTCCCCAAGCAGAGTTGACTCCCCGTCGATCCTGAAAAAGCACAGCATTCCCCGGCAGGTCTTAAAGCTCATCCCCTGCAGAGTACGGACGTCTCTCCCGAGTTTTATTTAGAGTTATTTCCTCACAAGGGCTTATAACTGGGTTATCCTCAGCTAATTGCCACGGAAGATCGCCCTCGGCAAAGTTCCTTCAATCCCCAGCGGAGTTTATCATCGTTATCCCCAGCGGAATCCATCATTAAAGCCCTCAACGGGCCTCTTATCCAAACTTCGGCCAAGTATCTCTTCCACAGAGCAACTCCCCGGCCGTTCGGCAAGGATTTATTTTCCTAAGGCGAAATTGCATTCATAAACATTTCACGTTTTCATACATCTTGCTTACATACATGATGAAGCGCATACAACACTATCTCATGATTGAACATCATAACACCATGCATATCATACATCATGACATTGCATACAACTTACGTTTTTGCCTTTTCAGGAAAAAGACAATCCCAAAAACAATTACCTTCAACTGTCGCAATTCCAGATTCGATACCTGTATCTAGCCAGGGCACATCTGAGAGTGATCAGTTTCCAGACTCGATTCCTGTATCTAGCCAGGGCATGTCTGAAGAGTTCGAAGATTCGATTCCTGTATCCAGCCAGGGCACATCTGTCAACTACAACACCTCCAGATTCGATTCCTGTATCCAGCCAGGGCATATCTGTTGACCACGTTTCCAGACCCGATTCCTGTATCTAGCCAGGGCACGTCTGAAGAGTTCGAAGATTCGATTCCTGTATCCAGCCAGGGCACATCTGTCAACTACAACACCTCCAGATTCGATTCCTGTATCCAGCCAGGGCATATCTGTTGACCACGTTTCCAGACCCGATTCCTGTATCTAGCCAGGGCACGTCTGAAGAGTTCGAAGATTCGATTCCTGTATCCAGCCAGGGCACATCTGTCAACTACAACATCTCCAGATTCGATTCCTGTATCCAGCCAGGGCACATCTGTGAACAACCAATTGTAGATTCGACACCTGTATCTAGCCAGGGCATATCTGCATGAGGAGATTGAAGATCAAACACCTGTAACAAGCCAGGAAAACATCTGTCTTTCTCAAATACACAAGTTCTCGCTAAGGAATCTCTTATGCGATCGACACTTCCAAATGGCATCTATAAGCCCATTCCCGACAAAGTTCTGTCACATCTCCAGATGGCATCTATAAGCCCATTCCTGACATCACCTTGATACTCCAACATGCGAGTGCAAATTTCCGGGCACTCTAGTGTCCAATCTCCTTTTACCCTCGAGTCACGAAAGGCAAACTTGCCAATCTAACTCTTCAGGTTCAAGAAGATTGAACAGGGGCAACTGTTGTACCCCAAAATTTTCCCTCCCATTTCCTCAACATTTTCTCATCACAAGACCTTTGAAGATCAAGATCCAGTTAGGGTTTCCTCTGCTCAAGACTTCTCCTTGCACTGTGGACTCAAATTAGGGTTTGTGTTTGCCCAAGGATGTTTTGACCTAAAATGCCTAAGATGACTTTCATGCTTCATATTGGACTCCCAAGTTTACCTATACCAAGTTTCAAGTCTTGATTCCAAGTTTTGCCCAGTCAATTGGACAGTTGACCTAGAAATCAACTGTATTGGGGAAAAAGTCAACTGTGGCCAATTGACAGTCAAACCTCATGAAAATTGACCCACATCAACATATTGAACTCATATGGACCATTTGATCAAGTTTGGATCACAATTCCACAAGAAATTTGATCAGATCACCAAAAGGGCAAAATGGTCATTTTTAGGGTTTTGACTGCACAAAGGCAATTTTTGACTGTTTGACCTAGACAATGGCAAACCAAGCTCACATATGGACTCAAGGACCCCATGGAATTATCTTGACATGTTCATCAAGCTCAAAAGATCCCAAGTACACAAGATTGACAGTTGAATTTCCCAATCAATTGATCAATTTTGACTGTATACTGAAAAGTCAAACTTTGACTTTTTGGTCAAAATCAAGAGTCAAGATTCATTTTTCATCAAAACATGCCAAATCATGAAACTTGTTCACCAAGAAATCACAAAATGCAAATTAGGGTTTGAAAATGGAATTTTTCATAACTTAGAATTTTTCTAAGTTATGAAAAACCCTAATTTTTTCCCAACTTTGCCCCATCTTTTCACCAAGATCCATTTGGATTCAAACAAAAGTCAAAACATGAAAGTTGTAGCTTGTTGCATAATCTACAACTTTGATTCACAAAGTTTTCTCATTTGAAGCTTTTATCTCAAGTTACAATTTTTTGAATAAGGGCACTAAACCATTTTTAACTTAGTGAAATTTTAACCTATTTTGACAAGGTTTTCTACCCCACTTCAAGGCCACTTTTCATACCCTTCCACTTGTAATTTTAATTTGCACTTCAAAGATGGATTGTAGTACACATTCCAAGCTTTCCAAAATATCCAAGAACTCATCAAACAACCTCATAACTTGAGAGATTCGAATTTCACAAGTTGGCAAAAATTCACTTTTGTTCTTCATCAAAGCATGTTCATAACTTTGCAAATTTGAACTCAGCTTGCTTTATGCTTGAGTACAGGTCCTTGAACCATTCCATACTCAATAATTTAATGCATATTCAATGTGTTAAGGCCATGTTCTTTGTGTTCTAACATTGCATAGTGGATTAATCCTAAACTAGATAAAGTGCTTTATCCATTTTTGTAAAAAGCTAGCTTTATGTCAAATTGAAATCCAAGAAGGTACAAGCAAAATCCTTTTGGCACAAGATTATGGTCAAATTGCTCTGATCAAGAGAGGCTTATGCAGCAGGATTAGAGGCCCCCTACTAACCTAAAACACAAAGTGACCATTGCTTGCTTCAAATTCAAGTAACATTGCATAACTTGTACCATATCTCATCTCAGCTTAGAAACACAAGAGAGAAGTTATCAAACACATTCAGAAGAACATATCCAAGCTAACACACGAGCCTTTGCCATCTAAAACACTCCCATTGCCCTAATCACCTTGAAACTGCTCAAACAGGGGAACCCCTGCAGATTGAGTGCTATCTCTCAATCCCTTCGAGCATTCTTGTCCAAACCTGTTCCTCTACCTTCCTTACAACATATGCAAGCTAACCATGACTTGAAACCTGACCTGTAACACCTCCAAGCCACTTCACCATTTTTAAATTTCTGTTTTGCAGTTGGAGTTCACTAGCTCGATTCAGGGAGTTTCAAGACAAAGTAGGACTTGGAAAAGCATCCTTACACTTCAAGGAAGCTATACAAGTCATCATTTCACTCTGAAACATCCTCCATTGCAAAGCTCGATTCCAACTGAACAGGTACATTCATGGAGTTCTATCTCCCTTATTAGGCATTGTTAGCTTTAGGTTTTTGAAGAAAACATGTCACAATCATAGCCCTGAACATGCTCATATGATTAGATTTCATTTATATTTCGTGTGCTTAGAGAATTTCATGTCTGAACATTGATGAAAAGTTAGGTCAGAAATTGGGGGAGGAGAAATTCTCCCTCATCTTAGAGAGTTAGGTCAAGTTCTTTACATGGTTGAAACCGTCTCTTGATGCTCTACACTTTTCATGTTATGAGTTTTGTTTGAAAGTCCAGGAATTCAGAGATAAAAAACGCGTGTTTGCTTGAAGGATATTGTTCAGAGGTTGAAGAAGACAGGTCTTCTGGGCTGGGCCTGGAAATTTTTCTTATTTGCACCACTTCATTACTCATGAACCCCCTGAGCCCATTTGCTTCATTTTTGACTCTTTTTGACTTTTTCTTCTTTGATTGACTTTGTTTATTTTTTCTCATGACATTAAAAAATTAAAAATATTTTTTCCATCATTTTTTGTATTTATTGCATATTTATTTGTTTATTTCTTTTGTTTGAACATAAACATTATATATATACTATTATTAGAATAAATAGAAAAATAGTGAAAATACATTTTTTTATTTTTATTTACCTTCTGAAAATATTTCACATAAAAAATACCTATATTTATTTATTTTATTAAAATATTAAATAAATATTTATTTTTGCACATAATACATATTTAAGGTTTAATATATATATATATATATATATATATATATATATATATATATATATATATATATATATATATATATATATATATATATATATATATATATATATATATATATATATATATATATATATATATATATATATATATATATATATATATATATATATATATATATATATATATATATATATATATATATATATATATATATATATATATATATATATATATATATATATATATATATATATATATATATATATATATGTTTATTAATATATTTAAGCTAAAATATAAAAATACTTGAATTTTTTCATTTTTATTAATATTTGATACAAAAATACTTTTTTTCATAATATACTTCATTTTATTTTATTTTTATAAATAAAAAATAAATACTTGTCTTAAATTAGATAATAATACATTTTCTTAATAAAATTAGGGTTTTTGCCCTAAATTCAAAATACTCCAAAAAATAATATTTTATATTTTCTTTTCTCTTTTACATAAATAATATTTTTTCATACATATACAAAACATTTCTTTTGCATCTTGCATTCTTATTTAATTTTTATATATTGATTAAATGGCAAATATTCCAAATTGATGTAATAATCTTAGATTTAAATTCTTGTCAATATCCCCATTTGAACATTTGTACCCCCCTTCCCATATTTGGTTTTGTAATAGCTTAGTAAATTTATTTTCGCATTTTATTGCTTTCTAATGATAACATGTTAGAATTAGGGTTTGTATGCGAAAAAACGAAAAAAAATAGTTATGACCTAATCTCAAGATAAATAAGCATGAAAATGGACACACAAATCACACTTGCACCCCTAGGGTATTCCACTTTGTTGCCTTTCAAAATTGGGCCATATTGTATGTTGAACTTCTTTGGGCAAAGCAAACAATTTGAATGATCATAGTCCCTCGACAAAACTTTTCAAAACAAACAAAAACCAATGATCAAGTCCCTTAAAGAAAATTGCCCAAAGACATTTAACGCCGTTGCAATTATGGTCTAAACGATGACCCGCGCCTGTCCCTCTCACATCCTAATACAAGATTGTCCACCAAATACAATGGTGGAACAAACTTGTTAAAAGGGTTAAAACATAGCAATAATCTTTTGAGAAATTTAGGAGTAGATAACCTCTTAGTTACTTGAACCAATCTTGCAAAACAAAACACTTGCCTAATTTCAAAACCACACCTCACAACACTTTCAAAACAATTTTCAAAAACAAATGAAAACTTTTTCAAAAGACGTACCTCTTTGTATACATCCCCACATGGATCATTACAAAGGTTGCCACCACATTGGTATCTTTTCAAAACATTTTCAAAGCACACACACAAAGCACCATTTCAAACAAATTGAAAACAAAAGGCAAGTGATCTAAGCAAGTAACTAAGAGCCCATGGATAAACATGGATAGAAAGGGTGCTAATACCTTCCCTTTCCATAATCTACTCCCCGAACCCAAGAAAACATCTCAAAAGGTTTTTGCTGTGCTTTTTAACCTTTCCTTAGGATAAAATAAAAAGTCGGTGGCGACTCTTGCTAACCGCAACATTTGCGAATACAAACGCAAAACCTCAAGTCAGTTCTCCCACCGTATCACACCTTCGATTGGCATGCCAAGGGATCCTTCGATTTAGCATTGTGTCAAGGCAGCTTCGACGGGCATGCTAACCATGTCCTTCGATTAGCATGAACAACACCTTTCGATTGGCCTGTTAACAAAGCCTTTCAATTGGCCTGTTAACAAAGCCATCAAGAGGGCACTCAAAAAACATGTCCAGGTACACTGAACATGAGAAAATGGCATGTTTCCCTTGCAAATATAGAAATAATTAAATGATGTTTGTGGATTTAATTCCTGAGTTAAAGGCCAGATTCTTGCCTTTTCTGTTCCCAAAGAGCTGATTCGACCAGAATGACTCTTTTCAAATCAAGCAGTCGAAGCAGAAGAAGCCCATTCGAAGGAGGCAACTTAGGACCAATCGAAGAGCAGGGCCTGAAGGCATTCGAAAGTCAAAAGCGTCCAGGTTCATTCAAGGGACACGAATGTTTCAAAAAAGGAAATATTTTAATGTGTCTGATTCTTGTCTCATGGCTTTAATGGCCTGGATAAATGGTTGTCTCTTGCCGTTACTAGACCCCCACACTCCTATAAATACAGGGCCAGCATACAGTGCAAAGGGTGGAACAAAAACATTACAAAAATTATAGTAAAGAAAAGAAAACTCTGTAGAAACAAAACAGAGAGGACGAAAAAACACAAAAAATAGAGAAAAGAAAAAAACAGAGGATTTAGAGATACACTGCCCACAAACCCACCAAAGGTTATCAGCATTTTCATCCAAGCCAAAGCAGCCATTCCACACTCAGAACTACAGATCAAAGCACCTCTGTTTGGTAAAAAAAATCTAATCTCAAACTCATTCGATCTCTGATTTAAATTCATTTTGATTGAATATTCACGTTATTATTGTTGTTTGTGAATGATTTAATGTGATACATGTAAGCTACAGCGCAAAGTTGAGATTGTGTCATTGCTTGGGCACAATCTGAGTTTCTCCTTCGAATCCCAGGATAAAACAAACCCAGACCCAGATTCAGCAGGTTCGAATTGGGAGGAGATTCGAATCAGGGGGGTAAAAGTCTCCCCTGGACCTTTTAACATTTGTTTCGTTTTGCAGGAAATATATTCTCGGAATCCTGTTCAGAGCTTCGAAGCTTAGCAGCTTAGCTTCAAACTGGGTCCAGGATTTCCAGATCGAAGGATGACCTTTCCAGATAGAAGGATGACATATCCAAATCGAACACCCTCAGAGTGCAGCCCCTCATGCACCTTCGATCAAGCCTCTTCACTGGGTCGAAAGACAGCCTACACCTCTTTCGACCCAGGCCTCCAGAATTATATTTTTTTCTTGATTTACTGACTGATTTCATTTTTGTTTTGACCATTTTATTTGTTTTTTTTTAAACATAAAAAATCATAAAAAATAAGTAACTTAGAATTAGGTTTCATTTTTTAAGGATTTAATTTAGTTAATTATTTTAACTTATTTTCTTCAATTTTAAAATCAGTAGACTTAGGATTTATTTGAATTCAATCCTTTTCAAAAACAAAAAAAAATGCAAAAAATATTAGGTATGTTTTAGAGTTAATTTTAATCAGTATTTTTAATTAATTAAATTTGACTTAGCATTTCCCAAAATAAACTAAAATAACAAAAAGATTTTATTCTTAGGATTTTTAGAGGTTATGTTCAGATTCACGCGCGTTTATTTTATTGTAACTGCTTATTGGTTTGTAATAGCTTAACTAAGACTTTTACACTTTACTGCTTTATTCCCCAATTTTGGACATGTAAATAATCCCCCTCCCCGAAGCCTTGTAATAGCGTAGGATTTACAATTCCCTCACTTTAAATTCCTGTACATATATTAACTGTTTAGATGTATGCTAACTAGGATTGCATGACAAGATTAACTCTTAACTTTAAATCAACCGTAGCTCACCATAACATGTACAAAGATAATATAAACTGAAAATTGACACACTCGCACATGTCACTCTTAGGGTACGCCTCACTTGGTTGCCTCAAACGTGGTCATTGAGTATAGGATATTTTAGAGGTCGCTCTCTTGTCCAAAGATCATAAAGTTTCCTCGAAATGATTGCCTCGGATAAAATGATCTAAGACATTAGGGTTACCACTAAAGCATCCTAACATTGCTTTAGTGACCACACGTCCCTTAAATCGAATTGACCCGAAAAATCCAACGACGATGCTACCTACTCCTCAATAGTGGGATAACATTGTCTAAAGGACATTTGCACAATTTAATTCCTTTTTGAGTAGGTAGAGATTCTTAAGTACTTGCTCCTTTTAAAAACAAAACAAAACTTTTCGCACTTACACTCTTCTAAAATAAAAAACTCTTTTTTCAAAATCCACAAACACAAAGAAAAGCAAACTTTTGAAAACACAATGAGCAAGTACCTAAGAGCTCGTGGATAACCACGGATAGAAGGGGTGCTAACACCTTCCCTTTCTATAATCTACCTCTCGAACCCGAGAAACATCTCGAAAAGGAATTTTTCTGTGCTTTTGTCCTTTCCTTGTTGGATAAAATAAAAGACGGTGGCGACTCTTGCTTACCGCAACATTTTGCAAAAACAAACGCAAACGCGAACCAGCATTCCAAAACAGTCAGTTCTCATTCCCATCGATCACACAAGTTTTGTACAATAAATTCTACTACACCAAATTTTATTCAAATGTTTGATAGTATTACATTACAAATGAATTTATAATTTGTTTATTTTGTTTACAAAGAATCTCAAAGTTTACAAAGAGAATTTTTGTTTTCTTCTTCAGGTCTTCATCTTCATCTTCAAGTAATCAATCCAATCTTCGTTGGCATCCAAGTCTTGCTTTCCGTTCATGAAATAAATCAAAGAAAAAGAAGATATGATTAGCACATAAATAATGAAGTTTAAACAAGGAGTTTTCAAGCAAATTTTTCTCGTAATTCATCATTAGGGTTTGCAGATAGGAATCAGAATTTTGGTCTGATTTTGTGTTATCATAATCTCTCTCTCCAATTGCAAATCACAAGAAAGTTTGCCTTTCTTGGTTCACAAAAGAAAAAGGAGAAATTTACAAGCAAGTTCAAAACAAACAACAAGCAAGTCAGCTGGCAACAAATATACAGCAGTCCAAAACTGCCAAAGGTTTCACACAACAAGCAAGTCAGCAGGCAATAAATATACAGCAGTTCAAAACTGCCTAAGGCAGCTAACAGCAGGTCAGCAGCAGCCAACTTTCCTAAAGCATGCAAACAAAATTAAAACTACAGCAGCACAAGGCTGCAACAAATGCACAAAACAACAAAGCTATTACAGCAAACCAAACAAGCCAATGCAGCAGCCCAAAGCTGCCAAATAACAGGCAGCAATGCACCAAAAGAAACAAAGCAACAAGATATCAACAATACGAGCTATCAAAGCATGGTGTCATCATTTTCCTAAACTAAGCAAACCCTTCAGAATTTTTGAAGTAAAGAAAAAGCAATTTGGTTTTGTATCATAGAAATGTGAAGAGGGAAAGAGAAAGATATCACCTAGGCCACTAGCAATCCCAAAATTACCAAGTCAACTACTATCATAAAACAGATAGCCCTGCTGCTTCTGCTACAAGCTTTGCATAACTGTGCAAAAGCTGTGCACAAAACTGTCCAAATCCTGCCCAAGACTTGTACAAAAATGGCAAAAACCAAAAACTGCAACAAAGAACATCAGCACAGTATACCACAAGTGTTCAAATGACGGTTGTCCCCCTCCCCCCCCCCCCTCATTTTCTTTTCGATTCTACTGTCAATATAGAGAGGAGAGGTCAAAAGGAAAAAGATACAAAAATCACTAAGACTCATATACTTCCATCAAACCCCTTCCTTTTTTTCAAGACACAAAAATCACTGAAAACACCATTACCAAAACTACCCTCCTCAGCCACATCTCTTTCACAGCAAGATACAAAATAACACAAAAAAACATAGTAAAAAAAACCAATCAGAAAACCACAAAAATATCACAACATAACAGTCAATTTTTCAAAACTGCAACCTCTCATCAGACATTAAAAAAAAATAGCAGTCATCTTCAAACCCTCTTCAGCTTTCATTAAACCAACATACCTGCAGATTTCCATCAACAATTTCAAAGCAAAAATCAAAAGAAGTATAAAGAAGAAGATTCGGACACCATACCTAGAAGATCAAAGCCTCAGCTTCGATCTCCTCTTCTCCATTTCGCAAATCGCAGCCAAGGTAAACCCTAGCCTCACAGGTAAATCCGAAGACCTCATTTTTTTCATCGTTTCCTTTATATCATGCTATAGTTCATAGTTCCAGGAACAAAACCCCTATACTCACTGTTCATATTGATGGAAATAGGGAGTTTAATTTGAACTTGAAACAAGTTAGGATTTTCTAGTTTTGGCTATCGATTGAAGGGTTCATAGAGAAGTTGATTGAGGTTTGAATCGATAGAAGTTAGGGCAGTTGGTTTCATGGTTAAAATCCGACGACTGTGAAAAAGAGAGGCGAGAAAGAAGGCGTTGTTCTGGGTCGAGAGGAAGAAGAGAGAAGACTGAGAGATAATTGTTTTCTTCTTTAGTTTACATTTAACCTAACCTAGATTTAACTAGGAAACCTTAGGTTTAATCTATTTTTAATTAATTTATTTTAGTTTCATTTTATTTAGTTACTTAACATTAATTTAGGTTTAATTTATCTTAATTAGTTTTGTTTTTGGTTAGTTATTTTCTTTAGTTTATACTTAACATTAATTTAGGTTTAATATGTTTTAGGTTTAATTTATCTTAATTAGCTTTGTTTTAGGTTAGTTATTTTCTTTAGTTTATACTTAACATTAATTTAGGTTTAATACATTTTAGGTTTAATTTATTTTAATTAGCTTGTTTTAGGATAATTTTTACTTAGTTGTATTTAACTTAATTTAGATTTAGTCAATAAATTTTAGAATTAGTTTAATTTAATTAGCTTGTTTTAGGATAATTTTATTTAGAATTTTAAATTAGTTTTTAGATTTACTTTAAATGACTTTTTAATTTAAATTCAATTTTGTTAATCTTTAGTTTCAATTCAAAAAATGTTTAAAAATCAATTCATTTTCTCATAAACAAAAATACCAAATTTTTTATGCTTTGTCAATTAATTTTTATTTCATAGACTGTTATAATTCTAGTTAAATTGTTAAAATTCGATTTGGTTGTATTGTTTGCTATTTGAACTTGGTGATCGCATTTGACTCATCCCCATTCATTAATTTGTACCCCCATCCCCAAAAACTCTGTAATAGCGTAGAATTTCAATTTCCGCAACTTACTGTTTTCTTTATATTGTATAATAATTAGGCGTGTATGTCAAGATTCAAAATTAATCGCTAGATAACCTAATTTCGACAAAATTAAACTTGAAATGAATACACTTTTTCGCACGCGCACCTCTAGGGTAACCTCGCTCGTTGCTCGGAAATACAATCATGTCCCTCGAATATGGGACGCTTTAGCAAAGCCCCTTCGATAAAAAAGATCGTAGTCCCTCGATGTCCCTCGATGTTGCCTTCGGTAAAACGATCTAGTCCCTTATGAAAATTGCTAAAGCGTCTCACCAATTGCCTTCTATGATTGTACAAATGTCCTGCGCCCGTCCCTTCACATCCAACGATGGGCTTCTTACCAAATCAATGGTAAGATATCAATGTCTAAAGGAGGAAGAAAAGAACATTTAAAACATTTCGAGTAGATAGATTTGCTCTTAGTTGCTCGCTTGCTCACAACCGAACATTTTCATACCAATACTTTCATCTCAAAACATTTTCAAAAGACAAAACATTTTGTATACGTTCTTATAGAGACGAGAACCATTGCAAAAACATATTTTCAAAACTACTTTCAAGAACACATTCCACAAACACATCTTTGAACTATTTCTCGAAACAAAACTTTGTATGCATTCTTATAGAAACGAGAACCATTACAAAGACATTTTTCAAAGTACTTTCAAAGCCCACATCACAAGCACATTGTCAAAGCAAAAGCAAGTAATCTAGCGAGTAACTAAGAGCCCATGGAAAACCATGGATGAAAAGGGTGCTAATACCTTCCCTTTTCATAATCTACCCCCCGAACCCGAGAAATAATTTTGAAAGGCCTTTCCTGTGCTTTTTTACCTTTCCTTTTGGATAAAAGAAAAGTCGGTGGCAACTCTTGCTAAACCGCATAATTGCGATCAAAACACAAAACCTCAAGTCAGTTCTCCCCCCGTATCACAAAACTGGCTACTCTGCTGGGGATATTTATTAAAAGCGGGGTTACCTTAGGCTTAGATCACTTTTTTACTTGTTTCTTTGCATGCTTTATATTTTGTTCTTTGTATTGGGCTTGATTTGATCCTTCACCTGGATCTGGGACACCTTTTTAGGTAAATAGCAATAGATTATGGAAACTGTACAGCATAGACCGATATGGTTAAAGCAATGGCTATGTTAGTGTGACGCATTTGTGGGTATCGGTATCCCTCGTGGTGAATCGAGGAGAATATGGGGCCACTGAGTGGCGTCATAAGCACTAATTGACTTTAGAATCCTAGTTGAACAAACTTGGCCATTAAGACGTAGTGAGATAACCAGTTTCAGTGTAGAGATAAAAATTGGTTGATACTCGATACTACACTCATTGAGGCTGGACTTTTGGGATATCTCGGCCGCAAGAAAAGATTGATTGTGCTGAGACAATGCCTAGAATAAAGGTTGGTGATATTGAGATCCTTTAGAACCCGATCACTATTACTAGGACAGGTTGAGCCAACTAAAATTCAAGAGGGTACTTACCTATAAAACCCCATGCAAGCCTAAAACATAGGAACTTGTTTGCTGTGTGTATATATTTACTTGTTCATAACATCATAAACATCATAAGCATCATACACATTCTCACTAACCATTTCAAGGATTTAGAAATATATCTTTGTTTTTGTTCTGTAGGTCATGAATTACGTCCGAAGGAACACCATCCGAATCAACTTTGTAAAGGCACACCCTCAACTTCAGGAGTTAGCCTCAAGAGTGCCCGGGGATTCTCCTTTTACCAAGAAATACGGCCGACTCCTCAGTTTGTCTACATCCAGTTTTCAAGAAGAGATAGTGTGTGTGTTGTTCCAATTCTTTGATCCCGTACATCATTGTTTCATTTTCCCGGACTATCAGTTGGTACCTACACTGGAAGAGTTCTCTCTACTCTTAGGGGTGCCCGTGCTTGATCAGATATCATTCACCGGCCTAGAGGGAATTCCAAAACCTGAAGTCATCTCCGAAGCTTTGGATCTAAAGAAAGCCGACATCATAGCTAATTGTGAGACAAGAAGCGGGGTTAAAGGCTTCCTAGCCAAGTTTCTATTGGAGAAGGCTCGTTCATTCTGGGACGACATGGATTTCCAAGCTTTTGAGGATGTCCTGGCTCTTCTTATTTATGGTTTGGTTCTATTCCCCAACTCAGACCAATTCATAGATGTTAATGCCATCAAAGTCTTTCTCTCTCGCAATCCCATACCTACCTTACTGGGAGACATCTTGCATTGCCTTCATACCCGCACCATGAAGAAAAGAGGTACTCTCTTATGTTGTATCCCCCTACTCACCAAGTGGTTCATTTCACACCTACCTCCATCAGCATTGAAGAACGAGAAAAGACTGACACGGTCCCAAAGGATGATGTCCCTCACCCATTCCGACATCCGTTGGTGTTCGAGATCCTTGGAAGATGTCTCTATCATTAACCGCTGTGGGGAATTCGCTAACGTCCCTCTACTTGGTATTAGGAGAGGTATCACCTATAATCCCTGCTTAGCTTTTCGACAGTTTGGGTATTCCCGAAGAGACGGCCCTCATGAGATGCTCATTCAAGGTTTGGTGTTCGACTATGACAAAGAAGACCAAGGTTACCGCTAGAGGTTTACACGAGCTTGGAGAATGGTGAACAAGATGGACAGTAGGACTTTGGGACACAAAAACTCTATCCCTCTCGAGCCTTACCTTAGGTGGATACAGGCTCGTGCTCAGAGACTCGTGGTGCCTTATTCTTCCATCCTCCCTGTTATCATAGAGCCTATTGTTGAAGGAGACGTCCCATACACTGTCCTTCATCCTGACATGCCTACCTCTCTCGAAGACTTGCAGAAAGCTTTGGTTCAATTGAAGGAGGAGAGAGACACCTTTGAAGCCCAATTTTACGCCAGTGGGAAGAAGGTTTTGGAACTCACCAAGCTGCTTCATGAAGAGCAGAATCTGAACGCCTACATCGCTCTAAAGAGGATGTGTTCAACCTTTTTGTCTTAGGAGTTTTTGTTGTATTTTGTTTCTTTCAATGTAAGCCCAAAGAGGTAGGATGTACTCAAACATGGATTTATTAATATAACGTGTGTTCTTTTTGGTTTGAACAAATTTAAATCTATAATTTCCTTGAAATCATTTGCATATTGCATATTCATTCATCATAACATCATAACAGGTTTCTTACAACAGGTCTCCTTATCCTTCTACTGTTTATTTCAGTGAGATGGATATTGAACAGATAGTGAAAGATCTTCAGGCACAGAACGTCTAGTTTCAACAAATGCTCTTGACTCTGACAAAAGGACAAGAGGAGTTGAAGACTCTACTGGCCAAAGAAAATAAGAAGAAAGCGAAGAAACCACCCGGTATTGTGATCATGGGAAGAAGGTTCCAAGGACAAGCCAGACGAACTTTAGACTTCGCAACATCATCGGGTGAAGGAGATAATCAAGAAGACAGGGCCAAGGAAGTGAACAACAACCCAGCATTCGAAGAAGAGGAAGAACCTGACTACTCTAAGGAACAGTATCCTCATGCTGATAATAAATACAAAGAGCTAGAGGATAGTTTGAATGTTATGGAGGTCTAGAGGGTACCCGGATTGGATTTTGAAGAGTTAGGACTTGTCTCAAGGGTTGTCATCCCGCAGAAATTCAAGGTCCCCACTTTCGCTAAATATGACGGTGTCTCTTGCCCGAAGCTGCATTTAAGGTCATACGTCAGAAAGATTCAACCCCATATGACTGATAAGGATCTGTGGGTGCATTTTTTCCAAGAGAGCTTGTCAGGGATGCAGTTGGATTGGTTTTATCAGTTGGAAGGGACCAATATTCGTAATTGGGAAGATTTGGCTGCCACCTTTTACAAACAATACCATTATAATGCTGACTTAGCTCTAACTCGGACGCAATTGCAAGGCATGTCTATGGGTGCAGGTGAAGGTTTCAAAACCTATGCTCAAAAATGGAGGGATCTCGCAGGCAGAGTCCAGCCCCCTCTATCTGACAAAGAATTAGTGGATATGTTCCTAGGAACCTTATCAGGTCCTTCCTTTAACCACCTGATCGGAAGTTCCTCGGCTGGATTTACTGAATTAATTATGAATGGTGAGCGGGTCGAAGCCGGTATAAAAAATGGCAAAATTCAAAGAGATGCATCCTCGAGCATGATGAAGAAACCCTTTGTTGGAAAGAAGGAGGTCAGTGCTGCATATGACCATAGGAATCAAAACAAAACTGAACGTCGCCTGACGGTAGGGGTTGCTATGATTTCTAATCTTGTGCCAAATCAACAGTTAAATTATCAGCGCAAGCCAGAAGCGCCCATGAGACGATTTACCCGGATCAACATGACCATGTCTCAAGTTTTGCCACACCTTTTGAAGACCAATCTGGAAACTTTAAAAGAAGCTCCCAAGAACCCCAATACTGCTTCTCCTCGCTACAACCCGAACACTCGATGTGCCTATCATTCTGAAAGCCCATGGCATAATACAAACGACTGTTAGGCCTTGAAGAATAAGGTGCAAGACCTTATTGATGCGAAAGAGATTGAGTTTGATCCCCCAGAAACGCCTAATGTAATAACGGCGCCAATGCCCAGACATGGCCAAGGTATCAACGCCATTGATGATGATCGTTTTGTCTCCTACATGAATGACTTAATTACTCCTCTGTTGACCATTAAACAGAATCTGCTGCAAGCTGGTCTGTTCCCGGGCTGCAATAAAAATTGTCACTTATGCAAGTCTCTACCAAACGGCTGTTTGTTACTAAAAATAGGCGTTCAGCACCTGATGACTAGCAAAGAAATATTATTTGAAAAGATTCCTCTTACTAGAACTTCTTATCAAGATGTCTCGATAATCACCATTTGCAACAATCCTCCTGGGGTCTCCACCAAAAGACCCGTCAAGATTACATCTGCTCCAAGGTTTGCACCTCTAATCATCACTATGTCAAGACCAATATCATACTCTTCGGATAAAGTTGTTCCCTGGAACTATGGGGCTGACGTTTATTACTATGGCTTCATGCAAGATCAGTTGGCTGTCAAAGACGAAGTTGCGAGAGATATTGATCCTGACATCGGTAATATCACTAGGACCAGTAAGATAACAAGGAGTGGAAGAGTCTTCTCACCCGAGATTTCTCCAAAGACCGTTGCTACTCCTGTGATCATTCCCACTGCCACTCCTACCGATAATCCCAGTGATACTCCTACTATTATCCCTGCTACCGAGACAAGGGACAAAGAGGTCTTGAATGAGCTTGTCCAAGCGAAAGAGCGTCTCGAGATCATCCTTGAAGATTCTGGAAAGGAGATAGAAGAAATACTTAAGATAATCAAGAAATGTGACTACAACATTGTAGAACAGTTGGGACAGACCCCCTCGAAGATATCATTGTTGTCCTTACTTTTGTGTTCTTAGGCCCATGCCAAAGCCTTGGTAAAGTTTCTCAAGACCGCCCACGTGCCCCAAGAGACCTCCATCGACCAATTTGAGAATTGTGTGGCCAGTCTAACTGCTGATAACGGATTGGGCTTTTCCGACGCTGATTTAACTTCTAAGGGAAGGAAGCACAACGATGCCTTGCATGTTTCCATTGAATACAGGGGCACCACACTTGCCCATGTTCTGGTGGATACAGGCTCATCATTGAATGTATTGCCCAAAAATGCTCTCGACCGACTGGACTGCGAGGGACTCACCTTAAAGCCTAGCAACATCATAGTGAGGGCCTTTGATGGTTCTAAGAGGACAGTGCATAGAGAAGTTAATATCCCCGTAAAAGTTGGAACTCAGATTTTTTATTTAACTTTCTATGTAATGGACATCCGCCCATCTTACTCCTGTTTATTGGGTCGACTCTGGATCCATGGTGCTGGTGTCGTCACTTCTATCCTGCATCAGATGCTAAAATACCCGATCAAAGGAAAAATTGTCACAGTTCATGTGGAGGAGGAGTACATGGTTAGCCACCTGAACTCTTTCAGGTATGTTGAAATGGATGGTGAATTTATTGAGACTCCATGTCAGAACTTTGAGGAGGTTCCAGAAACAGTTGCGGCAACCAAGTCTACTCCCAAAGTTCCTAAGATTACCAGACCTCCACTGAAGATGGCCTCTTTGAAAGATGCTAGAGCAGTAGTTGAAGAAGGAGGGTGTACCATCTGGGGTCAGCTTCCGGATATTCCCTACAAGTCTGACAAATTTGGTTTGGGATTCACTACAAAGGCCCAAAGAGTTGTTCGACGTTCTCGCACCGGGGGACCACCTTTGCATATCATTAATCGGGAAGTCAATGCAGTAGAAGACAGTGATGGCAGTTGTGATATGGACGAGTGGATTTTTCCAACCATCAGCGGAGGGCTCAACAATTGGGAGGCCAAAGATTTCATTCCTATTACTTTTATTCAAGAGTAATTGTCTTTTAATGTTTTCAGGCTTGTAATATTTAAACAATTCAGACTTTTTAAAACCTTGTGTCTTACCCGAGGCACAACGGTCCATTTGTGAGGGTTGTCACTTCATTCTCATATGTCATCAATGAATCATGGACGTTTTTGCATACAAATTTTGTGCTCTCTGTCTTTCTTTCTTACATTTTATTTCTTTCAAAAGTAGTTATGCTCTTACACACACCCACATATTAAAATGCAGATCTACATCCACTCAGGATCCCATGGGTAACGGTTCTGCTATGGCCTATTGTGACTTTGAAAATCTGATCTACCAAGCCGAAGATGAAAGTGAGGAAGATTGTGAGGTGCCAGGGGGAATTGGCCAGTTTGTTGCAATAGGAAGAAAGGACCATTCAGCCACACGAAAAGCCAGTTGAAATAGTTAACTTAGGTACTGAGGAGGACAAAAAGGAGGTCAAGGTGGGTGCCAATCTGGAACCCAGTGTCAAGGAGCGTCTGATTCAGTTGTTACACGATTATGTTGAAGTCTTTGCCTGGTCGTATGAAGACATGTCGGGACTTGATATAGACATTGTGGTACATCATCTGCCTACAAGAGAAGATTGTCCTCCAGTAAAGCAAAAGGTTCACCGCATGAGGCCTGATATGTCAGAAAAGATTAAAGCAGAAGTCATCAAGCAATTCAACGCTGGATTCTTGGTTGTCACCTATTATCCCAAATGGGTTGCCAATGTTATTGTCGTGCCCAAGAAAGACGACAAAGTGCGAATGTGTGTGGACTACAGAGATTTAAATAGAGCAAGCCCCAAGGATGACTTCCCGCTGCCCCCACATTGATATTTTTGTTGATAATACGGCACAACACAAAGTGTTTTCCTTCATGGATGGTTTCTCAGGCTACAACCAAATCAAAATGGCGCCTGAAGATATGGAGAAAACAACCTTTGTTACACAGTGGGACATATTCTGCTATAAGGTCATGCCATTCGGACTGAAGAATGCTGGGGCAACCTATCAGCATGCCATGGTAGCTCTATTTCAAGACATGATACATCACGAAATAGAGGTCTACATGGACGATATGATAGCCAGATCTCAAACAGAAAAAGAGCATCTCGATCATTTACAAAAGCTATTTGAGAGGCTGAAGAAATACAAGCTGAGGTTGAACCCAAATAAATGCATGTTCGAGGTACGGTCTGGTAAACTCCTAGGCTTTGTCGTCAGCAACAAAGGTATCGAGGTTGATCCTGCCAAGGTTAAAGAAATACAAGAGATGCCTTCTCCTCGTACTGAGAAGGAGGTCAGAGGATTTTTGGGACGTTTGAATTACATTGCCAGATTCATTTCTCACCTGGCAGCTACTTGTGAATTGATCTTCAAATTATTGAAGAAAGATCAAGTAGTCAAATGGAATGACGAATGCCAAGTTGCCTTTGAAAAAATCAAATAATACTTACAAGAGCCTCATATGTTGTTGCCACTCGTTGAAGGAAGGCCTTTGATCTTATATTTGACTGTTTTAGAAAACTCAATAGGGTGTGTGCTGGGGCAGCATGATGAGTCTGGCCGAAAAGAGCATGCTATTTATTACCTGAGCAAAAATTTTACCGACTGTGAAACAAGATATTCACTTCTCGAGAAAACTTGCTGCGCTCTGGCATGGGCTGCTCGCCGGCTGAGACAGTATATGCTGACCCATACTACCTCGTTGATATCTAAAATGGATCCAATAAAATACATCTTTGAGAAGCCTGCTCTCTCTAGGAGAATAGCAAGATGGCAGATGATCCTGACGGAATATGACATACAAGATACTATCCAGAAAGCAATAAAGGGTAGTGCACTAGTGGATCACCTTGCCCATCAAGCTGTGGAAGACTACCAACCCATGAAGTTCGAATTCCCAGATGAGGAGATCATAACAGTAGAAAATTGTGAAGAGATCAGACCATATGATGGACCTGAACAAGGACCCCGATGGATCCTGTTTTTTGACGGGGCATCCAACGCACTTGGCTATGGTATCGGTGTTGTACTTGTATCTCCTGAAGGGTGTCATACTCCCTTTACCGCAAGACTCTGCTTCGATTGTACAAACAACATGGCAGAATATGAAGCATGCATCTTTGGTCTCAAAGCTGCCATAAATTTGGGGATCAAATCTTTGGTTGTGTTCGGAGATTCCGCTTTGGTCATCAATCAGATCAAAGGGGAATGGGACACCAAACACCCTAACCTTATCCCTTACAAAGAACATGTGTTGAAATTGCTGCCATATTTTGAGAAGATTACTTTCGAGCATTTCCCGCGAGAAGAAAATCAGCTAGCAGACGCACTAGCTACAATGTCATTTATGTTTAAGCTTAATTGGGATAACGAGGCTCCTCAAATCACCATTGAGTGGATGGATGAACCAGCCTACTGTCACGAGATCGGTACTGAAGAAGTAGTGGACCAACCTTGGTTCCATGAAGTTAAAAGGTATCTCGAGGATCGTGAATATCCAGAAGGAGCTTCAGTTAATGACAAGAAATTCTTAAGAAGATTCTTGACTAAGTTCTTCCTTAGTAACGACATTTTGTACAAACACAATCATGACTCTGTATTACTTCAGTGTGTAGACAAGGTTGAAGCTGAAAGGATCATGGTTGAATTACATGAAGGCACTTTTGGCACCCATTCCAGTGGCCATACAATGGAAAAGAAAATCCTGCGGGCAGGCTATTATTGGTCTACCATGGAGGCAGATTACTATCAACACTCTCGGACTTGCCATAAGTGTCAGATTTATGCTGACAAGGTGCACGTACCTCCGGTTCCTCTGAATGTCTTGACGGCTCCTTGGCCCTTTGCTATGTGGGGAATTAATATAACTGGGGAAATCAAGCCAACAGCCCCCAATGGACACCGTTTCATCTTAGTAGCCATCGACTATTTTACAAAGCGGGTTGAGGTAGCTTCCTTCGCTTTAGTTACTAAGAATCTTGTCACCCGGTTCATCAAACAGAATCTCATCTGTCGATACGGTATCCCAGAGAGAATCCTCACCGATAATGGTACGAATCTAAACAACACTATGATCACCACCTTGTGGGAGCAATTCAAGATCCAGCATCACAATTCTTCCCCTTACCAGCCAAAGATGAATGGCATTGTAGAAGCTGCTAACAAAAAAATTAAGAAGATCATACAGAAAATGACAGTCACATATAAAGACTGGCATGAGATGCTACCATTCGCTCTCCACGGTACCGTACCACAGCTCGCACATCGACTGGGCCAACACCCTATTCTCTGGTATACGGCATGGAGGTTGTCTTACCTATTGAGGTCCAGATTCCCTCTCTGAGAATCATGAAGGATGCTGGGTTGAACGAAGAAGATTGGATCCAGACTCGAATTGACAGTTGAACTTGATCAATGAGAATAGACTTGCAGCTATTTGTCATGGTCAGATATACCAAAAACGCATGATCAAAGCTTTTAACAAAAAGGTCAAATGTTAGGTTTATCAGGTCAGTGACTTGGTAATCAAGCATATCATTTTTCCACAAGGTGATCCCAGGGGAAAATGGACTCCTACATATGAAGGACCGTTTGTAATCAAAAGCATATTCTCTGGTGGAGCAATGATCTTGACCACTATGGATGGTGACGACCTCCCACACCCTGTAAATACGGACATAGTTAAAAGATATTACGCATGAACAGGGACCCGCTAGGTCGACTGACCTAGGAAACAATTAGGGCATCCCGGCGAACCAAAAGGTTCGGGCAAAAATTAGGGATAAAATACAAAAAAAATTATACACCCGGCAAGCTGAAAACCTGAAAGGGCGGCTTGCACAAAAAAGGGTATCCCGGTGGATCAAAAACCTGAAAGGGCGGTCCAGGCAAAAGTTAGGGAGTTAAGGCGTATGATTATGTCCCGTTGGATCATCTTGCAGACAATCTTTAGCATCGACTAATCAGCTCAAACGGTTCTAATCAATCCAATAAGCTTTGTCGAGGCGACAAGTAGACAAGACACTCAGAGACACGAAGGCTATAGCAGAATGGGAACCCCATGGGATTACTTCACATAGTTGTCTTTTTCTTTGTATCAATTTTTATTTTTTTTACGACGACATTCTCTTACTAGAATGCTCGTCTCGTTGTACAAAAAAGACTTATTCAAGTTAATACAAAGATATCTCTTTTGAAAGTGCAAAACTACTCGTTTTTCTTTATTTCTGTTGTTTTGTTTACAAAAACGTCCAATGATTTATTTTTGAACATATGCATTTGAATGTGATTGCTATTTACAAATAAACAGAAAATTGAAAGACAATCACTAATGGCTTTAAGAAACAGGATAATATATTTAGGCTATTCCATAATATCCCCGCAGGTATTTTTCCCCAGCAATAATGGAAACAAAGAAGTCCTACTACAAGACCACTAACGTACTCCCAACATGCAGCCTAATGGTATTTGGTTCTCTCACATCCCCGACGGAGCTAAAACTTCCAGTTACCACTCCAAAGGTTCCCCAGTGAAAGTCGCCCAGCTTTTCAGGATTCCCCAGCAGGATTTCACGAAGTCCACAAGCAATGCACGGCGTTCTCCTTCCACAGCAGAGTTTATTTCTCTAAAAGATATGGAAACACATCCACCAACACATCAACTTTAAATATGGAGACTTACACTCTGCATTCCCAGCAAAACTCGAGGATTTATTTTCCCTAACTTCGGAAACACTACGGCACGAACAAATAATATGTCCATGCATTACATTCATACGTCATAGCATTGACAACACAAGTACATACAGTGCAATCTCATTTATTTTGAGAAAACAACACCATACCATGCATTACATACATCGTAGCATTGCATACAATTAACTCTTCACCTTTTCAGGAAAGAATCAACCGACAGGAAATTATCATCAACAAATTTCCGACAGGCGAATATTTTCAACAAGTCATTTACAGATCAATTCCTGAGAAAGGACTGGTCGACCATCTACATAGCAAATATTTCCTTCGAACTTCTGCTGGTTCAGTTTAAATCTCTCAACGATTTATCCTGATTCTTCCCTAGTAGACATTTTATCTGGCTCAGATAAATCTCTCAACGATTTATTCTGATTCTTCTCCAGATTCTTATCGGTTCAGATAAGTCTCTCAATGATTTATTCTGATTCGTCTCCAGATTCTTACTAGTTCAGATAAATCTATCAACGATTTATTCTAAGTCGTCTCCAGATTCTTACTGGTTCAGATAAATCTCTCAATGATTTATTCTTATTCGTCTCCAGATTCTTACTGTTTCAGATAAATCTCTCAACGATTTATGTTGATTCTTCTCCAGGCCCTTACCGGTTCAGATAAATCTCTCAATGATTTATTCTGATTCGTCTCCAAATTCTTACTGGTTCAGATAAATCTCTCAACGATTTATTCTGATTCGTCTCCAGATTCTTACTGTTTCAGATAAATCTCTCAATGATTTATGCTGATTCTTCTCCAGGCCTTTACCGGTTCAGATAAATCTCTCAACGATTTATTCTGATTCGTCCCCAGATTCTTACCAGTTCAGATAAATCTCTCAACGATTTATTCTGATTTGTCTCCAGATTCTTACTGGTTTAGATAAATCTCCCAACGATTTATTCTGATTCGTCTCCAGATTCTTACTGGTTCAGATAAATCTCTTAACGATTTATTCTGATTCGTCTCCAGATTCTTACTGGTTCAGATAAATCTCTCAACGATTTATTCTGATTCGTCTCCAGATTCTTACTGGTTCAGATTCTTACTGGTTCAGATAAATCTCTCAACGATTCGTTCTGACTCGTTTCCATATTCTTACTGGTTCAGATAAATCTCTCAATGATTTGTTTTTATTTGTCCCCAGATTTTTGCTGGTCTAGATAAATCTCTCAACAATTTGTTTTGATTCTTCTCCAGACTTCTGCTGTTTTAAGATTAAACTTCTCAACGGTTTATTCTGTTTCTTCCCCACCGACAATTTTCTCTTGTTCAGATAAATTGCACAAAGATTTATTCTGATGCTTTTCAGTCAAGATTAATGCAAGATATCATTTGGTTTAGTTTAAATCGCTCCAAAAGATATTTTGATTCTTTCCAACAACATTCAAGATTTCTTCTAGCTCCAGTTTAAATCGACCAAAGGTTTATTCAGACTTCTTTTCTGTTGAAGTCAAGTTCATACTTTGTCCACTTCTGTCAACAATCACCTTTGGATGGAATCTATAAGCCCATCTTCGACAACTCTCCGTCATTTCTCCAAATGGCATCTTTAACCCCATTCCCTACATAATCAACCAGCACATCATCAAGTGCAAATTTCTGGGCACTCTAGTGTTCAATCATCTTCCACTTTCAAGCTACAAACGACGAACATGTCGATCTTACTTTTAAAGTATAAGAAGATTGAACAGGGGCAGTTGTACCCCAAAATTTTCCCTCCCATTTTTCATTCAAGATGCTATCCTAGGGTTTCTCAAATACCTAATTTGGCTCAGAAGTTGATCAGACAGATTCTCTTCCTAGGCAATAAGTCAGCAATTAGGGTTTTGAATTTCTCAAAGAAAATTGAGTCTTCAAGGTTTCAAATGGTCTTCATAGGTCTTCATGTCTCCTCAAGGTTGTTTAAGTCAGTTTTCAAACCTCGCATTGCAAGTTTGCTCAATCAATGGTCCAGATAACTGAAAACGACTACATTAACTTGAAAATCGCCCTTTTGCGAGAACAAATTCAAACAATCGTAACTTCTTTATTATTCAATATTTTTGAGCGGTTTTCCTTGTGTTTGATTCTTCTTGATGCCATCTCAAATTTCTCTTCACATGTCAAGAGCTTATTACGCGTAGAAGATCACCAAAATTCGGATGCGTTAGAAGTCGCGTCATGAATTTTGACCTAATTTCAAAATACAATCGTCTGATTTCTAAGAATTGTGATCTCTCCAAATTACAAGACCTTGAGATGATTATTTCTATTCATGGTCGTATGTGATGTCGCTCACGGGTTTATCTTCAAAGAATCAAAGGAAAATTAGGTTTGGAAGACTTTAAAATTATCAAATCGTTGCAATGCATTTGTTAATTTTGAATTTTTCTTAAACACAGTTTACTGAAAGGTTAACGCTTGTTCTCAGAGCATGTTTGTTTGGACAAGATATGAAGATTAAGTCTGTCATTTAAACAACCATGATTGTGGAATCAATTAATCAATTGGGTTTGAGCTCTTAAACATTTATTTTGTTTAAGAATGCAAAATACATGATTTATCTGATCATTTTGTGTTTGCTTGAAATGCAAGTTACCAAGCAAGATTTTTTATCCAAAGTATTCAATTAAGGATTGCAAGTTTTGTAAAATAAATTCTACTACACCAAATTTTATTCAAATGTTTGACAGTATTACATTACAAATGAATTTACAATTTGTTTGTCTTGTTTACAAAGAACCTCAAAGTTTACAAAGAGAAATTTTGTTTTCTTCTTCAGGTCTTCATCTTCATCTTCAAGTAATCAATCCAATCTTTGTTGGCATCCAAGTCTCGCTTTTCGTTCATGAAATAAATCAAAGGAAAAGAAGATATGATTAGTACATAAATAATGAAGTTTAAACAAGGAGTTTTCAAGCAAATTTTTCTCCTAATTCATCACTAGGGTTTACAGATAGGAATCAGAATTTTGGTTTGATTTTGTGTTATCATAATCTCTCTCCCCAATTGCAAATCACAAGAAAGTTTGCCTTTCTTGGTTCATAAAAGAAAAAGGAGAAATTTACAAGCAAGTTCAAAACAAACAACAAGCAAGTCAGCAGGCAACAAATATACAGCAGTCCAAAACTGCCCAAGGTTGCACAAAACAAGAAAGTCAGCAGGCAACAAATATACAGCAGTTCAAAACTGCCCAAGGCAGCTAACAACAGGCCAGCAGCAGCCAAGCTGCCTAAAGCATGCAAACAAAAGCAAAACTACAGCAGCAAATGCACAAAACAACAAAGCTATTGCAGCAAACCAAACAAGCTGCCCAAACAAGCCAATGCAGTAGCCCAAAGCTACCAAATAACAGGCAGCAATGCACCAAAAGAAACAAAGCAGCAAGATATCAACAATACAAGCTATCAAAGCATGGTGTCATCATTTTCCTAAACTAAGCAAACCCTTCAGAATTTTTGAAGTAAAGAAAAAGAAATTTGGCTTTGTATCATAGAAATATGAAGAGGGAAAGATAAAGATATTAGGGGTGTTCGCGGTGCGGTTTGGGCGGTTTTGAAGCAAAAAATCACTCGAACCGCAAGAGAAAAAAACACGCGGTTCGGTTTGGTTCGGTTGGCTTTTAAAAATAAATCCGAACCAAACCAAACCAAACTAATGCGGTTTGGATTGGTTCGGTTTTTTACAAAAAAAATTATTAAGTCATACAAACAAATATAGAGGAAAATATAATTGTGTTTAATTGTTCGTACATTACCATAAAAAAATTTATAATTGTCAAAATAAGTTTATAATTTGATACATAAAATTGCGTATTATAATTTTATCTAAATATAAAGAATGATATAAACAAGATTGCATTCTTAAATAAATATTATACAAAGAATACGATAAAATATAGTTTGTGGAAATAGTATTTATAAATGAATAATATTTTATTTTTTTTATGATTTGTAAATTAAAATGAATATAATACAAGGTATGATAAAATATACACATAATACATGTTTATTTCTCTAAAGAATTAAAGAAATATATATTGGTTAGTAAGATTTTATAACATAATGCGGTTTTGTTTGGTTTGGTTCGGTTTGTAAAATACAAACCGCAAACCGAACCGATCCGTGCGGTTCCGCGAGAAAATGACCCAAACGCATCCAAACCAAATGCGGTTTTTTGCGGTTTTGGTTTGGTTCGGTTCGGTTTTGCGGTTTTCTATTGGGCCAGTTTGGTTTTGAACACCCCTAAAAGATATCACTTAGGCCACTATCAATCCCAAAATTACCAAGTCATTTGCTATCATAAAACAGGCAGCCATGCTTCTTCTGCTACAAGCTTTGCATAACTGTCCAAAAACTATGCACAAAACTGTCCAAATCCTGCCCAAGACTTGTACAAAAATGGCAAAAACCAAAAACTGCAACATAGGACATCAACACAATATACCACAAGTGTTCAAATGACTGTTATTCCCCCCCCCCCCCCCCCCATTTATTTTTCGATTCTACTGTCAATATAGAGAGGAGAGGTCAAAAGGAAAAAGATACAAAAATCACTAAGACTCATATACTTCCATCAAACCCCTTCCTTTTTTTTAAGACACAAAAATCACTGAAAACACCATTACCAAAACTACTCGCCTCAGCCACATCTCTTTCACAGCAAGATACAAAACAACACAAAAAAACATAGTAAAAAAAACAATCATAAAACCACAAAAATATCACAACATAATAGTCAATTTTTCAAAACTGCAACCACTCATCAAACATTAAAAAAAACAATAGTCATCTTCAAACCCTCTTCAGGTTTCATTAAACCAACATACCTGCAGATTTCCATCAACAATTTCAAAGCAAAAATCAAAAGAAGTATAAAGAAGAAGATTCAGACACCATACCTAGAATATCAAAGCCTCGGCTTCGATCTCTTCTTCTCCATTTCGCGAATCGCAGCCAAGGCAAACCCTAACCTCACAGGTAAATCCGAAGACCTCATTTTTTTTCGTTGTTTCCTTTATATCATGCTATAGTTCATAGTTCCAGGAACAAAACCCCTATACTCACTGTTCAGATTAATGGAAATGGGGAGTTTAATTTGAAATTGAAACAAGTTAGGGATTTCTAGTTTTGGCTACCGATTGAAGGGTTCATAGAGAAGTTGATAGAGGTTTGAATCGATAGAAGTTAGGGCAGTTGGTTTCATGGTTAAAATCCGGCGACTGTGAAACAGAGAGGCGAGGAAGAAGGCGTCGTTCTGGGTCGAGAGGAAGAAGAGAGAAGACTGAGAGATAATTGTTTTCTTCTTTAGTTTACATTTAACCTAACCTAGAGTTAACTAGTAAACCTTAGGTTTAATCTATTTTTAATTAATTTGTTTTAGTTTCATTTTATTTAGTTACTTAACATTAATTTAGGTTTAACATATTTTAGATTTAATTTATCTTAATTAGCTTTGTTTTTGGTTAGTTATTTTCTTTAGTTTATATTTAACATTAATTTAGGTTTAATACATTTTAGGTTTAATTTATCTTAATTAGCTTTGTTTTATGTTAGTTATTTTCTTTAGTTTATACTTAACATTAATTTAGGTTTAATATATTTTAGGTTTAATTTATTTTAATTAGCTTGTTTTAGGATAATTTTTAGTTAGTTGTATTTAACTAATTTAGATTTAGTCAATAAATATTAGAGTTAGTTTAATTTAATTAGCTTGTTTTAGGATAATTTTTTTTAGAATTTTAAATTAGTTTTTAGATTTACTTTAAATGACTTTTAAATTTAAATTCAATTTTGTTAATCTTTAGTTTCAATTCAAAAAATGTTTAAAAATCAACTTATTTTCTCATAAACAAAAATACCAAATTTGTTATGCTTTGTCAATTAATTTTTATTTCATAGACTCTTATAATTCTAGTTAAATTGTTAAAATTCGATTTGGTTGTATTGTTTGCTATTTGAACTTGGTGATCGCATTTGACTCATCCCCATTCATTAATTTGTACCCCCATTCCCGAAAACTCTGTAATAGCATAGAATTTCAATTTCTGCAACTTATTGTTTTCTTTATACTGTATAGTAATTAGGCGTGTATGGCAAGATTCAAAATCAATCGCTAGATAACCTAATTTCGAAAAAAATTAAACTTGAAATGAATACACTTTTTCACACGCGCACCTCTAGGGTAATTTGATATGGTGGCAGAACCGGACTATTTTGGAAAATGCTGGTTTGTGTTTTGCGTTTGTGTTTGCAAAATGTCGCAGTAAGCAAGAGTCGCCACCGACTTTTATTTTATCCAACTGGAAAGGACAAAAGCACAAAAATTCTTTTCTGAGATTTTGAGTACGGGGGGTAGATTATAGAAAGGGAAGGTATTAGCACCCTTTCTATCCATGGTTTTCCATGGGCTCTTAGGTACTAGCTCATCTTTTTAAAATTTCTTGTCTGTGTTTGTTTTGAAAAGTTTTGTTTTTCGTTTTAACCCTTGTATCAGTCCTCAAGAGTGTTACGAAGTCGTTTTGAAAACTTTGTTTGAAAAAAAGTGTAAGTGTGAAAAAGTTTGATTTTGAGCAAGTACCTACTAGCATCTACCTACTCGAAAAAGGATTGTTTCTATTCTTGTTTCCTTTAGACAATGCTATCCTACTATTGAGAAATAGGTAGCACCGTCGTTGGAGTTGTAAGGGCCAATTCAAAAGGAACGTATGATCACTAAAGCAATGTTAGGACGTCTTAGTAATAACCCTAATGTCTTAAGATCATATTCGAGAGAACATTTTCGAGGCGACGTTTCCGAGGTAACATTTCCGAACGGGACATTTGATCTTTATTTAGACAGGAGGGTAACCACTAAAACACCCTATACTTAATGATTGTTTACCGAAGGCAGACGAAGTGAGAGTATACCCTAGAAGTGCGTGTGTGCGAGTGATTTGATTTCAGTTATTATCTTTGCACATTAGGGTTTGCTAGCCATTTTAAATTAACATACAGTCTTGTCATACAATCCTATTAACATATATCTAACAGTTAATATTTGTGAGAATTAAAATGCGAGAAATAAAAACTACGCTATTACAAGGCTTCGGCGTAGGGGATTAATTACATAGCCAAAAAAACCCGTAAAGCGATAAATAAAAGAAAATCCTAATTAAAACTATTACATACTGTAAGCAGTTACATTAATATTGTAAAAATAATAATAAACGTGTGCGATAAATTGAAACGAGAGAATTAGGGTTTTGACCCCATCTAAACCTAATTGAAACTTAAAGAGAAAAATCATTTTTTTGTCATTTTTGTGCTATTTTAAGAAAATAAGGTTTTAATTGAGTAAATACAAACCTAATTACTAATTAATTCAATTTTGAAAAAAAATAATAAAATTAACCTATTTTTTGGATTTTTGTTTTATTGAGAAAAGAAATAAAAATTAAATCACATATTAACCCTAATTTTTCTAGTTGATTTTAAATATATGAAAAAGTTAGAATTAACCTAAAATAGATTTAAACTAATATTAAATTAAATTTGATAAAAAAAATAAAACCTAATTCTAAATTTGTGAAAAATTAATTTTATGATTTTTTATAAAAAAGAAATTAATTTTGTCGTTAGAAAATAATTGAACAAAATTAATTAAATAAAAGAAAAAAAATAGAAAAGAAATAGAATGGGCCTGGTTGTTTCAGCAAAAAAGGGTGGTGTTGATGGCAAATCTGGGCCCAAAAGCGCCTGGCCCTGTTTGACTTTTCCAGATCCCATGTTGCTAGCTTGACTGGGCGTATGGTGGACCTTCATATGAGAAGCCTTAGATTTGGCGCTTTGATGATCTGGTGGCTGAAAGCTGATGACGTATGGTGGATTTTTGAGGCGTTTGTACACCTGATCATACAAAGCAAAATAATATGGAATAATATGGGAACCTGTGGATCGAACCCAGGCCCTTTGGTATTTTCACGCTGCAAGATGACCAGCTGAGCTGGCTTGGTTATTTGTATGGATAATAACAAAGAAATATTATATAATAAAATAAATGGCTAACTCAAACCACGCGCGAAATTCAAAACTGGCCATTCACAGCATGCCACGCTATCATCTCCTTTCTCCCACCGTTGCTAAAAGTTCCTTGACTTTTACCTACAGTCACCCGGGTGTAGGTATAACCATGTGCCTTTCCAAAATCCTATACAAGCGTGATAAATGCAAAACAGTGGTACCAATCAACTCGTGGCAACCTCACGAGCATCATGGTACCCTTATCCATGGCCAATTGTACCTGTATGAAGAATCCCTAAAAACGAATCATAAACCCTAGCCATGGCATCTTTGTATACAGTCAATAAAAATGCAATTAAACATAACCATTAGCTTGCAAACATCATAAGGATTAAGAATATGTCATTTATTCATGCTAAATATGCCAGAATTAATGGATTCGAAATCAAGAAAAGTGAGAAACTGTGTGGTGCTTACAGTGTGTTTCAGGGCACGAGAATGCTTGCTAATGGTTGAAACACGTTCCTGGGACATCCCGCAAACGTTTGGGATGGCTAGAAGAGTTTGAATTGGCATGGAACGTGGATATCAATTTGCCACTTTTCTTGATTTTTTTGGAACTTGCTTTGTGTTTTACATGCCTCTCATCTCGTCGTTTCTGATCTGCACACGTTCCTTATGTACCCTAGAAGGAATTAGGTTACAAATTTGCTTCAAATCTTTCTCAATTAAGATCATTGATTCATGATTTGATACTTTGTGCAAATCTTTCCAAATTGAGCCAAATACAATATTTTTGTGTCCAAATGATCCTTGCACGATTTGATTCCATCTCCAGCTATATAATAGACCTAAACATGCACAAAATCTCAAGCTTTGATTAATTTTTGATATTTTCATGATTTTATTTTGATTTTATTTGATTTAATTGAAATAAAATCAAAATAAATGTCAAAAATAAAAGAATGACAAATGGGAATGATCATGGTTCGTGTATCATGTTACAAACTTAATGCAAGCATAAAACATTGGGCCCATTTGACAAAAATTGCAAATTTGGCCACATTTGACTTTTGGCAATTTTGCAAAAAAGGTTAACTTTTCCAATGCATAACTCCTTCAATTTTGACCCTAGAGATGTGTTCTTGGACTTTTTAGAAAGCTTAAGATGTCCTATAAGCAACCTTTTTGGTCTCATCTCAATTGAGTCTTCCATGTTCATGTATGAAGCTTTGACAAAAAAGGTGTTTTTGTTGACTTTCCAAAATGACCTATAATGTCCAAATTTATATCTTCTTGTGAGTGCATATTTTGAACTTGGGAGCTGAAGATGAATTGTAGGGAATTACATCCTCTTCAAAATGAGCTTTGGATGGGGGATTTTTGATAAAGTATGAGAAAGTTATGGTTGGTCAAAGTTGAGTTGACTTTTCCTGCAAAACCCTAATTTAGCAACGTTTGGGTTTTGATGAATTGTGAGCAATCCTTGAGGAATTATGATCAATCCTTGATAAAATAATGAATAATCAAAATGAGGATGTTGACCAAAAATCTTGAAGTTTGACTGCATGTGGGCCACGGTTGACTTTTGCCCTAGCACAATCGATTTCCTGGCCTTTGAACAATTGATTGAGCAAACTTCATATGCAAGGCTTGAAACTTGACATGAATGATCTTGTGAACATATTAGGACAATGGTGAGCATTTGGGACCCTTTGGATTCAAACATCTTGATGCAAACTAAAACCCTAATTTGAGGTAGACTGCCTTAGGGGAGAGTTTGTCTGGTCAACCCTTGGTCTTCCTTGAGCAATTTGAGGACCTCACTTGAGATATATTGAGAAATATGGGAGGGGAAATTTTGGGGTACAACAGCTGCCCCTGTTCAATCTTCTTAAACTTGAGGATGTAGATTGGCTTGTCTGCCTTTCGTGATCCGAAGGTGGAAGATGATTGAACACTAGAGTGCCTAGAAATTTGCACTCGCATGAAGTGGTACCAGTCTTGTGATATCAGGAATGGGCTTACAGATGCCATTTGGAAGTCGATGTCGGGGGATGGGCTTAAAGATGCCATCAGAGGAAGTCCTGATCGCATAAGAGACTCCTTTGCGAGAGCCCGTATACCTGTTGTTGAGGAGGACTATGCTGGGGAATGATGGTCTCTGTCTTGAGGGAAATAGAGTTTTAGGAACTTCAGTTGTCCGTTACTCTACTAGGGAATCGTCTCTTAGTCGAGGAGGTGAAAATGAACTGTTATCTGGTCGTGCTCTAGGCTTCACAGTGATTTGCTGAGAAAAATAAGATCGACTGCTATTTGGTCGTGCTCTAGGCTTTACAGTGACTTACTGGGGGGATGAGATTAAACTTGCTATCTGGTTGTTATCTAGGCTTCGCAATTTCTCACTTCTTATTTGTTCGTGCTCCAGGCTTCAGAAGAAATCAAGTGGTTATCCGGTTGCATCCGGGCTTCCATTTGATTTTAAGGCATACTAATATCCGGTCGATTTCGGGCTTCTTAGTAATTGGCCAGGTAAACTACTATTTAGTCGTGATCCAAGCTTCACAGTACCTTACACTGTTATCTGGTCGTGTCCCAGGCTTCAGTATCCTTTGTCGTTATCTGGTCATGATCCAGGCTTCACGGTGTCTTATACCATTATCTGGTCGAGTCCAGACTTCATGGTATCTTGTATTGCTATTTGGTCGATTTCCAGGCTTCACAATAACTTTTTGAGGGTTAAACTGTTTTCCGGTCGATTTCCGGGCATCACAGCTTGTGTTTATGATATACCAATATCTGGTCGATTCCAGGCTTCGTAGTATTTCAGAGAAATCAAGATACTATCTGGTTGAATCCGGGCTTCATAGCTTGAATTTAAGATATACCACTATCTGGTCGATTCCAGGCTTCGTAGTATTTTGGAGAAATTAAGATATTATCCAGTCGAATCCGGGATTTATAGCTTGAATTTTAGATATACCACTATCTGGTCGATTCCAAGCTTCGTAGTATTTTAGAGAAATCAAGATATTATCCGGTCGAATTCGGGCTACATAGCTTGAACTGGAATAGAAATCTTAATATTGATTTGACTGAACCAGAGAATACTTGTGAGAGTTTGATTGTATCTTTACCTGAAAGGTAAAGAGTTAGTCGTATGTAATGTCATGATGTATGACATGTATTAAATAATGATGTTCTCAAAATAAATGAGATTCTGTTGTATGATGCGTATGTGCATGCCATGATGTATGGATATGCAATGTTCTTGTGATGTTCTCTAGCTTGGGAAAATAAATCCCGGACTGCTGCTGGAGAATACAAGGAGTTGAGTTCTTCATTCTTGTTGAGGATAACGACCGAAGATGATTAACTGGAGACTTGCGTCTGTTTCTGCTTGAGAATATTCCGCCGGGAGAGACTCTGTGGGGAAGAAAGATATTATGCTTGGACGATCTGCTGACTTGGAGAAACAACTCCGCTGGGGATGAATTACCATTGCTGGTGATAAATAAACTCTGTCGGGGATTGAATTTCTGCCTGTGGAAGAAATCAACTCCACCGATGGTGAACTTCTATTATTGGTGATAGACAAACTCTGCTTGGGGAGAATTTTGCCGACTTATTCGCGATTATGAACCTCGGCTGGGGAGAGTTGTCACCATTGTCTTTGGATACTTCCTATTCTGTGGGGAGTGTATACACCTTTAGTCATATTCTCAAATTGGCTCTATCCCTGTACCTGGTGGGTAGAGCAATTGTAAGGTTTCGACATTTCTTGTTTGCCCCTGTTCCTGGAATTACGAGCAATTGTCTTTTGTTTTGTATGTAAACATTTATGAGCAGCAATTATTTTCAAATGCATACATCAAAAATGAATCATTGGACGTTCTTGCAAAACAAAACAGAAAAAGCAAAACAAGTTGTAATTTCTTGTAAAATTGAATGGTATTGATTTTGAAGTTGGCCTGTAATAGGCGTTTTGTACAGGAGGCTGACGTTCTAGTAAGAGAACGCCACCGAAAGATAGAAATTATACAATTTTTGAAAAAGAAAGAAAAACCAGCTATGTGAACAATCCCATTGGGTTCCAACTCTGCTATTGCCTTTATATCTTCAAGCGTCTCATCACTTTGCTACTTGGTCGAAGGTAGGTCAGATTGATTGGCGTCGTCCGAGCTTGATAGTCGATATCGAAGTCTGGTCGTAAGATGATCCAATGAGACATAGTGTTACGCTTTAATCCCTAAATTTTTCCTGAACCTCCCTTTCAGGTTTTCAGTCCACCGGGATACCCTTTTTTGCCCAAGCCGCCTTTTCAGGTTTTTGACTTGCCGGGTGTACAGTTTTTTTCATTTTCATCCCTTATTTTTGCCCGAACCCTTTTGGTTCGCCGGGAAGTCCTTATTTTTGCCTAGGCTACCTAGCGGGTCTTTGATTATGTGTAGTATTTTTTCACTATGTCTGCATTGACGGGGTGAGGAATGTCGTCACCATCCATGGTGGTTAGAATCATATCTCCTCTCAAGAAAATGTTCTTAACCACAAATGGCCCTTCTTATGTGGGGGTCCATTTTCCCCTAGGATAACCTTGCGGCAATATGATGCGTTTTATCACTAGATCCCCGACTTGATATTCTTGGTGTCTGACTTTCTTGTTAAAAGCTTTGATCATTCGCTTTTGATACGTCTGACCATGACAAATAGCAGTAAGTCTCTTTTCATCGATTATGTTCAGTTGATCAAGTCGAGTCTGGATCCAATCGTCCTCATTCAAACTCGCATCCTTCATAATTCTCAAAGAGGGGATCTGAACCTCAATAGGAAAGACAGCCTCCATGCCATAAACCAGAGAATAGGGTGTTGTCCCAGTTGATGTGAGAGTCGTGGTACGATACCCGTGGAGAGAAAATGGTAGCATATCATGCCAGTCTTTGTAGGTGACTGTCATTTTCTGTATGATCTTTTTAATGTTTTTATTTGCAGCTTCGACAACACCATTCATCTTTGGCCGATAGGGGGAAGAATTGTGATGCTGAATCTTGAATTGCTCGCACAAGGCGGTGATCATAGTATTGTTAAGATTTGTACCATTGTCAGTGATTATCTTTTCTGGGATATCGTACCGGAAAATGAGATTTTGCTTGATGAAGCGGGCAACAACATTCTTAGTAACGAATGCAAAGGAAGCTGCTTCGGCCCACTTGGTAAAATAGTCCATGGCCACTAGGATGAAACAGTGTCCATGGAAGGCTGTAGGCCTGATCTCCCCAATCATATCAATTCCCCACATAGAAAAGGGCCGAGGAGCCGTCAAGACATTCAGAGAAACCGGAGGTATATGCACCTTGTCAGCATAAATTTGACACTTATGATAGGTCCGAGAGTGTTGATAGCAGTCTACTTCCATGGTAGACCAATAATAGCCTGCCTATAGGATTTTCTTCGCCAACGTATGCCCACTGGAGTGAGTGCCAAAAGTACCTTGATGTAATTCAGCCATGATCCTTTCCGCCTCAATCTTATCCACACACCGAAGCAGAACGGAGTCATGATTGCGTTTGTACAGGATGCCATTACTAAGGAAGAACATAGCAGAGAATCTCCTTAAGAACTTCTTATTATTGATTGAAGCTCCTTCCGGATATTCTTGAGCCTCGAGATACCTCTTGACTTCATGAAACCAAGGCTGGTCCACTACCTCTTCAGTATTAATCTCGTGACAATGTACTGGTTCATCCATTCGTTCGATGGTGATCTGGGGAGCCTCGTTATCCCAACTAAGTTTAAACATATATGACAATGTGGCTAGAGCATTTGCTAGCTGATTTTCTTCTCGCGGGAAATGCTCGAAGGTAATCTCCTCGAAATGTGGTAGCAATGTCAAAACATGTTCTTTGTAAGGGATAAGATTTGGATGTTTAGTGTCCCATTCTCCTTTGATCTGACTGATGACTAAAGCTGAATCTCCAAACACATCTAAAGATTTGATTCCCAAGTCTAGGGCAGCCTTGAGACCAAAGATGCGTGCTTCCTATTTCGCCATGTTGTTCGTACAGTTGAAACAAAGTCTGACAGTAAAGGGAGTATGACACCCTTCCGGAGATATGAGTACAGCGCCGATACCATTACCAAGTGCATTGGAGGCCCCATCAAAGAACAGGGTCCATCGGGATCCTTGTTCAGGTTCGTCATATGGTCTGATTTTTCACAATTGTCTAATGTCATGATGTCTTCATCTGGGAATTCAAACTTCATAGACTGATAATCTTCTATAGCTTGATGAGCAAGATGATCAGCTAGCACATTGCCCTTTATAGCTTTCTGGGTAGTGTATTGTATGTCATATTCTGTTAGGATCATCTGCCATCTAGCTATCCTCCCAGACAGAGCAGGCTTTTCGAAGATGTATTTTATCGGATCCATCTTAGATGTCAACAAGGTAGTATGAGTCAGCATATACTGTCTTAGCCAGCGAGCAGCCCATGCCAGAGCGCAGCAAGTTTTCTCGAGCAGTGAATATCTGGTTTTATAGTCAGTAAACTTTTTGCTCAGGTAGTAATTAGCGTGCTCTTTTCGGCCAGACTCGTCATGCTGCCCCATTGAGTTCTCTAAAACGGTCAGATACATGATCAGTGGTCTTCCTTCGACTGGTGGCACCAAAATAGGAGGCTCTTGTAAATACTCTTTGATCTTGTCAAAAGCAATATGGCATTCATCATTCCATTTGACTACTTGATCTTTCTTCAACAATTTGAAGATTGGCTCACAAGTAGATGTTAGGTGAGAAATGAATCTGGCAATATAGTTCAGGCGTCCCAAGAATCCTCTGACTTCCTTCTCAGTACGAGGAGCAGGCATTTCTTGTATCGCTTTAACCTTAGTAAGATCAACCTCGATGCCTTTGTTACTGACAACAAAACCTAAAAGTTTACCGGACCGTACTATGAATGTGCACTTAATTGGGTTCAACCTTAACTTGTACTCCTTCAATCTCTCAAACAACTTTTGCTAGTGATCAAGGTGCTCTTCTTTAGTTTGTGATCGGGATATCATATCTTCTACGTAGACCTCTATTTCATGATGTATCATGTCGTGAAATAAGGCTACCATGGTGCGCTGATAGGTTTCCCCAGCATTCTTTAACCCGAAAGGCATTACCTTGTAACAAAAGGTGTCCCACTGCGTAACGAAGGTTGTCTTCTCCATGTCCTCAGGAGCCACCTTGATCTGATTGTAACCAGAAAAACCATCCATAAAGGATAAGATCTTATGCTACACGGTGTTGTCGACCAGAACATCGATGTGTGGAAGTGGGAAATCATCCTTGGGGCTCGCCCTTTTCAGATCTCTATAGTCTACACAAATCCGTACCTTACCATCCTTCTTAGGCACCGGAACCACATTGGCAACCCACTGCGGGTAAGAAGTGACAGCTAGAAATCCGGCGTCAAACTGTTTCATGACCTCAGCTTTAATTTTCTTAGACATCTCAGGGCGCATACGACGAATCTTCTACTTTACCGGAGGACATTATTCTTTGGTTGGCAAGCGGTGAACCACAATATCAGTGTCCAAACCAGGCATATCTTCATAGGACCAGGCAAAGATCTCAACATAGTCGCGTAGCATCTGTATCAACTGTTGCTTGACACTAGGCTCCAGATTCGCACCTATCTTGACCTCTTTCCTGTCTTCCTCTGTACCTAAATTCATTGATTCAACTGGCTCTTCATGAGGCTGTATGGCCCTCTCTTCCTGTAGTAACAGTCTAGCAAGTTCTCCGGGCACCTCACAATCATTCTCATCTTTGTCCTTGGCTTGGTTGATCAGATTTTCGAAGTCATAACTGGCAGTAGAAGAGTTGTTATCAATGGGATCCAGAGTGGATATGGATCTGTATTATGACACGTGAGTGTGTGTAAGAGAATAGTTGTTTTTTGATAAAGCGAGAGACAGAAAAAAGAAAAACAAGGAGCGCAAAATTTGTAATGCAATAAACGTCCAATGCTTTATTGATGATATATGAAAATGACAAATAATAAGCCCTCACAAGCAAAGCCAAAGTGCCTCGGGCAAGGCACCGGGCCGTAAATTTTTAAACTGTTTATTACAACTCTTAAAACAAAAGTCAATTACTGTGGAATAAAAGAAACAGGTATGAAGTCCTTCACCGTCCAGTTGTTCAGTCCATCATTGGTTGTAGGGTAGATCCAGCTGTCAACATCTGGATTCTCATCATCAGCATCTTCCGTGGAGGAGACAACCTCAATAGCACTGATTCCCGAGCCATGCTTGGGCATGGGTGTAGTTATGACGTTAGGCTTCTCCGAAGCATCAAACTCAATCTCTTTGGCTTCGATCAGGTCCTGCACCTTGTTCTTCAAGGCCCAATAGTTGTTTGTATCATGACCTGGACTTTCTGAGTGATAGGTGCAGCGGGCATTCAGGTTATATTGAGGAGAAGTGGTGTTGGGGTTCTTTGGGGCTTCCCTTAGAGTTACCAGATTAGTCTTCAATAGTTGCGGTAAAATTTAAGACAAGGTCATATTGAGCCGAGTGTACTGTCTCTGTGGTATTTCCATCCTTTGTTGATTGTTGCATTGTGGAGCAACTGTGGGTCTTGATATCACTACTGCATTTACTGCTTGACGGTGTTCAGGTCTGCTTTGGCCCCTCGGGTCGTAGACTGCACTAGCTTCTTTATTACCGGCGAAGGGCTTCTTCACTGCACTTGATGAAGTATATTTCTGTATCTTAACACTTCGGATACCAGCTTCTACTCTCTCTAGTCAAGATCAACTCAGTAAACCCAGATGACAAACTGCCAATCAGATGATTGAAAAATGGACCAGATAGCATCCCTAGAAACATGTCAACCAACTCCCTATCAGACAAAGGGGGTTGGACTCTTCCAGCCAAGTCTCTCCACTTTTGATCATAGTCCTTAAAACCTTCACTTGCATCCATAGACATACCCTGAAGCTGAGTACGAGTGGGAGCAAGGTCAGCGTTATACTGATACTGCCTGTAAAAAGCAGTAGCAAGGTCTTCCCAGTTTCGGACATTAGCTCCTTCCAATTGATAAAACCATTCAAGCTGAGTCCCTGACAGACTATCTTGAAAGAAATGCACCCACAAATTTCTATCAGCAGTGTGAGGTTGGATTTTCTTGACATATGAGCGGAGATGGAGTTTTGGACAGGATACTCCATCGTACTTGGCAAAAACCGGAGCTTTGAACTTATGAGGGATCACCACTCCCGATACCAATCCCAGTTCTCTGAAATCCAAAACAGGGATCTTTTGAATCTCCATAGCACTCAGACGGTCTTCTAACTGCTTGTACCTATCCTCGGCAGGAGGATATTTCTCCTCATCATAATCCGTATCATTATCAGAGATGGCAGGACTGGGGCCCTTTTCTTCTTCTTGGTTCTCCCCCTCCCTGGATGAAGAGGTCAGATCAGCTTGTTGTTTCAACCTATCCCCATATCTTTTGCCCATATTCAGAAGAACGACCTTCTTCTTCTTCTTCTTCTCTTTCAGAATGAGAGTTTTTAGATCCTCTTTCCCTTTATCCAGACTTAAGAACATTTGCTGGAATTGGGCGTTATGTGCCTGAAGATCTTTGATGACTTGATCAGAAGACATTTCGTGCTGAACTAAACAGCGAAGAAGATGAGAAACCTGTAATGGTGTGCATGATAATGGGATGCGCATGTAATGATTTCAAAGACTTTGGGAGATTTAAATTTGCAAACCAAAAATAAACAAACTTTATTAGATTAACTTGTAAAAAGGTTCAACAGTGCCTTGGAGGCGTTACAAAGAAATAAATGGAAAACAAATCTAAAACTAGAAATGTAAAATCAAAAATCCCATGGACGCTTCCTCTTTGTGCTGATGTAGTCATTGATCATTCTTTCATTCTCGAGTTGCCTGGTGAGCTTCAAGATCTTCCTTTCTTGCTCATGGTACTTTTCCCTGTAGGTATCCCTCTCGTCTTTCAGCTGAATCCATGATCTCTGCAATGCCCCAAGATCAGTGGGCATGTAGGGATAAAGGACTGTATAAGGAATGCCCTCTTCATTGGTGGGCTCCACAATCACTGGCGACACAGCTTCATAAGGCATCCCAAGCTTCTGGGCTCGAGCTCGGACCCACTGGAGATAAGGCTGCATAGGGAGGGAAGTTCTTGGTCCTAGTTCTTGGGGGTCAGACCTGTTCATCATGCCCAAAGCTCGTATAAACCTTCGGCAATGCTCGTCAACGTCTTCCTTGTAGTCAAATGAAATATCCGTAAGAAGTAGCTCTTGAGGACCGTCTCTCCGAGCACGACCAAATTGCCGCAAAGCTAAACAAGGACTGTAGGTTATACCCCCTCTGATTCCAAGCAATGGGACATTAGGGTATCCCCCATATCAATCAATGACAGCAGTGCTTTCCATAGCCTTGGAACTCCAAAGAATGTCTGTATGGGCAAGGGACATTGTCCTGTAAGACCATCCCAAACCTTCTTCATTCTTTAACACGGACTTAGGGAGGTGCGAAATAAATCACCTCGACAGCAATGGCATGCAACACATAAGAGTCCCTCTTCTTCACGCAGTACGAGTATAGAGGGCATGCAAGATATCACCCAGTAGAGTAGGCACTGGATTGCGAGACAGGAAGATCTTAATCGCATTCACATCTATAAAGGAATCTGGATTCGGGAAGAGAACCAAACCGTAGATAAGGATATCCAAGATGTCTTCGAAAGCCTGAAAATCCAAATTATCCCAGAATAGCTGAGCTTGATCTATCAGACACTTGGCTAAGAATCCTTCAACCCCGCTTTGTGTTTCCCAATTGGATAATACATCATCCCTTTTTAGATGCAGAGCTGAAGCAATGTCTTCTGGTCTAGGAGTCTCTTCCATACCTGTGAAGGGCATCTGCTCAAGGATGGATATGCCCAGTAAGTGAGAAAACTCTTCAAAAGTGGGAACTAGCTGATAATCTGGGAAAGTGAAGCAATGATGCACAGGATCGAAGAACTGGAAAAGCACACTCATCATCTGCTCATCAAACTTTGAAGTAACCAGGCTAAGAAGCTGACCATGTCTCTTAATAAATGAAGAAGTTTCAGAAACTATTGAGGCTAACTCTTTGAGTTGAGCAGGTATTTGCATAAAGTTAACAAGGATGGTGTTTCTGCGCACGGAAGCCATAATCTGTAAAACTGAACAAAGATAAATCCCCTCGGTCTTTGAAATGGTTAGTATAATGAAGTATGCATGTTATGTTATGATGCATGATGCCATGATAAAAACAACAGGTATAGCAGATAACAGGCATGGCAAAGGCAAACAAGTCACACAAAAGCCCTTAAGTTTAAGGCTTGCATGGGGTCAAAGGTATTACCCTCTTGAAGTTCAGTTAGTTTCAACCTGTCCTAGCAAAAGTAACCGGGTTCTAGAGGTTCTCAATATCATTGACCATCCTTCATCGGTCATGGTTTCAGCTCATGCAATCTTTTCTTGCGATCGGAACTATCTCGAGAGTATGGTCTCAATAAGTGTAGCATCGAGTATCAACCAGTTCTCAGCTTTACACTGAGGTCGGCTATCTCGCTACTTCATAATGGCCAAGTTGGTCTATTAAGGGTTCTAAGGTCAGTTGATGCTTAACAACACACATAGCGGCCCCGTATTCTCCTCGTTTCTCCATAAGGGATACCGGTACCAACCAATGTGCCACATCAACGTAGCTACTACTTCAATCGTATTGGTCTACACCGTACAGTTCCCTCACAGTTTATTGCTACTTACCTAAAAGGTGTTCCCCAGATCCGGGTTAGGATCTATAGTAACTCCCAAACAACCCTTAAAAGTAAAGAAACCAAAACAAACAAGAGAAGCAATTTGATGATGAACTAAATCCTAAGGTATACTCCACTTATTAGTCCCTAGCAGAGTCTCCAATTATGTGATACGGTGGCAGAATCGGACTGTTTTGGAAAATGCTGGTTTGCATTTTGCGTTTGTGTTTGCAAAATATCGCGGTAAGCAAGAGTCGCCACCGACTTTTATTTTATCCAACTGGAAAGGACAAAAGCACAGAAAAATTCCTTTTTCGAGATTTTGAGTACGGGGGGTAGATTATAGAAAGGAAAGGTATTAGCACCCTTTCTATCCATGGTTTTCCATGGGCTCTTAGGTACTAGCTCATCTTTTGAAAATTGCTTGTGTGTGTTTGTTTTGGAAAAGTTTTTTTTTACTTCGTTTTAACCCTTGTATCAGTCCTCAAGAGTGTTACGAAGTCATTTTGAAAACTTTGTTTGAAAAAAGTGTAAGTGTGAAAAAGTTTGATTTTGAGCAAGTACCTACTAGCATCTACCTACTCGAAAAAGGATTGTTTCTATTCTTGTTTCCTTTAGACAATGCTATCCTACTATTGAGAAATAGGTAGCACCGTCGTTGGAGTTGTAAGGGTCAATTTGAAAGGGACGTATGATCACTAAAGTAATGTTAGGACGTCTTAGTAATAACCCTAATGTCTTAAGATCATATTCGAGGCAACATTTCCGAGGCGACGTTTCCGAGGCAACATTTCCGAACGGGACATTTGATCTTTGTTTAGACAGGAGGGTAACCACTAAAACACCCTATACTTAATGGTCGTTTACCGAAGGAAACCGAAGTGAGAGTATACCCTAGGAGTGTGCATGTGCGAGTGATTTGATTTCAGTTATTATCTTTGCACATTAGGGTTTGCTAGCCATTTTAAATTAACATACAATCTTGTCATACAATCCATTTAACATACATCTAACAGTTAATATTTGCGAGAATTAAAATGCGAGAAATAAAAACTATGCTATGACAAGGCTTCGGGGTAGGGGATTAATTACATAGCCAAAAAAACTCGTAAAGCGATAAATAAAAGAAAATCCTAATTAAAACTATTACATACTGTAAGCAGTTACATTAATATTGTAAAAATAATAATAAACGCGCGCGATAAATTGAAACGAGAGATTAGGGTTTTGACCCCATCTAAACCTAATTGAAACTTAAAGAGAAAAATCATTTTTTGTCATTTTTGTGCTATTTTAAGAAAATAAGGTTTTAATTAAGTAAATACAAACCTAATTACTAATTAATTCAATTTTGAGATAAAATAATTAAATTAACCTATTTTTTGGATTTTTGTTTTATTGAGAAAAGAAATAAAAATTAAATCACATATTAACCCTAATTTTTCTAGTTGATTTTAAATATATGAAAAAGTTAGAATTAACCTAAATTAGATTTAAACTAATATTAAATTAAATTTGATAAAATTAAAATAAAACCTAATTCTAAATTTTTGAAAAATTAATTTTATGATTTTTTATGAAAAAGAAATTAATTTTGTGGTTAGAAAATAATTGAACAAAATTAATTAAATAAAAGAAAAAAAATAGAAAAGAAATAGAATGGGCCTGGTTGTTTCAGCAAAAAAGGGGGGTGTTGATGGCAAATCTGGGCCCAAAAGCGCCTGGCCCTGTTTGACATTTCCAGATCCCATGTTGCTAGCTTGACTGGGCGTATGGTGGACCTTCATATGAGAAGCCTTAGATATGGCACTTTGATGATCTGGTGGCTGAAAGCTGATGACGTATGGTGGATTTGTGAGGCGCATGTACACCTGTCATACAAAGCAAAATAATATGGAATAATATGGGGACCTGGGAATCGAACCCAGGCCCTTTAGTATATTCACACTGCAAGATGAACAGCTGAGATGGCTTGGTTATTTTTATGGATAATAACAAAGAAATATTATATAATAAAACAAATGGCTAACTCAAACCACGCGCGAAATTTAAAACTGGCCATTCACAACATGCCACGCTATCATCTCATTCCTCCCACCGTTGCTAAAAGTTCCTTGACTTTTACCTACAGTCACCTGGGTATAGGTATAACCCTGTGCCTTTCCAAAATGCTATACAAGCGTGATAAATGCAAAACAATGGAACCAATCAACTCGTGGCAACCTCACGAGCATCATGGTACCCTTATCCATGGCTAATTGTACTTGTATGAAGAATCCCTAAAAACGAAGCATAAACCCTAGCCATGGCATCTTTGTATACAGTTAATAAAAACGCAATTAAACATAACCATTAGCTTGCAAACATCATAAGGATTAAGAATATGTCATTTATTCATGCTAAAGATGCCAGAATTAATGGATTCGAAATCAAGAAAAGTGAGAAATCATGTGGTGCTTACAGTGTGTTTCAGGGCACGGGAATGCTTGCTAATGGTTGAAACATGTTCCTGGGATGTCCAGCAAACGTTTGGGATGGCTAGAAGACTTTGAATTGGCCTAGAACATGGAAATCAATTTGCCACTTTTCTTGATTTTTTTGGAACTTGCTTTGTGTTTTACACGCCTCTCATCCCCTCGTTTATGATCTGCACACGTTCCTTATGTACCCTAGAAGGAATTAGGTTACAAATTTGCTTCAAATATTTTTCAATTAAGATCATTGATTCATGATTTGATTCTTTGTGCAAATCTTTCCAAATTGAGCCAAATACAATATTTTTGTGTCCAAATGATCCTTGCACGATTTGATTCTATCTCCAGCTGTATAATAGACCTAAACATGCACAAAATCTCAAGCTTTGATTAATTTTTGATATTTTCATGATTTTATTCTATTTTATTTGATTTAATTGAAATAAAATCAAAATAAATGTCAAAAATAAGAATGAAAAATGGGAAGGATCATAGGTCGTGTATCATGTTACAAACTTAATGCAAGCATAAAAAGTTGGGCCCATTTGACAAAAATTGCAAATTTGGCCACATTTGACTTTTGGCAATTTTGCAAAAAAGGTCAACTTTGCCAATGCATAACTCCTTCAATTTTGACCCTAGAGATGTGTTCTTAGACTTTTTAGAAATCTTAAGATGTCCTCTAAGCAACATTTTTTGTATCATCTTAATTGAGTCTTCCATGTTCATGTATGAAGCTTTGACAAAAAAGGTGTTTTTGTTGACTTTCCAAAATGACCTATAATGTCCAAATTTATATCTTCTTGTGAGTGCATATTTTGAACTTGGGAGCTGAAGATGAATTATAGGGAATTACATCCTCTTCAAAATGAGCTTTGGATAGGTGATTTTTGATAAACAATGAGAAAGTTATGGTTGGTCAAAGTTGAGTTAACTTTTCCTGCAAAACCCTAATTTAGCAACTTTTGGGTTTTGATGAATTGTGTGCAATCCTTGAGGAATCATGATCAAACCTTGATAAAATGATGAATAATACTTCAAAATGAGGATGTTGACCAAAAATCTTGAAGTTTGACTGCATGTGGGCCACAATTGACTTTTGCCTTAGCATTGTCGATTTTAAGGCCTTTGAGCAATTGATTGAGCAAACTTCATCTGCAAGGCTTGAAACTTGACATGAATGATCTTGTGAACACATTAGGACAATGGTGAGCATTTGGGACCCTTTGGATTCAAACATCTTGATGCAAACTAAAACCCTAATTTGAGGTAGACTGCCTTAGGGGAGAGTTTGTCTGGTCAACCCTTGGTCTTCCTTGAGCAATTTGAGGACCTCACTTGAGATGTATTGAGAAATATGGGAGGGAAAATTTTGGGGTACAACAGGTAACCTCACTCATTGCCTCGGAAATACAGTCATGTCCCTCGAATATGGGACGCTTTAGCAATGCCCATTCGATAAAAAAGATCGTAGTCCCTCAGTGTCCCTCGATGTTGCCTTCGGTAAAATGATCTAGTCCCATAAGAAAATTGCTAAAGCGTCTCACCAGTTGCCTTCTATGACTGTACAAATGTCCTGTGCCCGTCCCTTCACATCCAACGATGGGCTTCTTACCAAATCAATGGTAAGATAGCAACGTCTAAAGGAGGAAGAAAAGAACATTTAAAACCTTTCGAGTAGATAGATTCGCTCTGAGTTGCTCGCTTGCTCACAACCGAACATTTTCATACCAATACTTTCATCTCAAAACATTTTCAAAAGACAAAACATTTTGTATACGTTCTTATAGAGACGAGAACCATTGCAAAAACATCTTTTCAAAACCACTTTCAAGAACATATTCCACAAACACATCTTTGAACTATTTTTCGAAATAAAACTTTGTATGCATTCTTATAGAAACGAGAACCATTACAAATACATTTTTCAAAGTACTTTCAAAGCCCACATCACAAGCACATTGTCAAAGCAAAAGCAAGTGATCTAGCGAGTAACTAAGAGCCCATAGAAAACCATGGATGAAAAGGGTGCTAATACCTTCCCTTTTTATAATCTACCTCCCGAACCCGAGAAATAATCTCGAAAGGTCTTTCCTATGCTTTTTTACCTTTCCCTTTGGATAAAAGAAAAGTCAGTGGTGACTCTTACTAAACCGCACAATTGCGATCAAAACGCAAAACCTCAAGTCAGTTCTCCCACCGTATCACACTCTTGAACTTGTGGGCTGAAGAGAAGTTGTAGGGAATGGGAATCTCTTCAAAATGAGCTTTGGTGGAAAAAAATTTGATAAAGTATGAGAGAGTTATGTCTGGTCAAAGTTTGGTTGACTTCTCCTATAGAAACCCTAATTAGCATTTTTTGACTTTTGATGAAGTAGGAGCATTTCATGAGGAATCATGATCAACCCTTGATCAAATTATGGATATTACTTCAAAATATTTATGTTGACCAAAAATATTGAAGTTTTCCTGTATATAGGCCACAATTGACTTTTGACCTAATACAGTTGATTTTCAGGCATTTGAGCAGTTGACTGAGCAGACTTGTTGTGCAAGGCATGAAATTTGGCATGGATAATATTGAGGACATATTAGGAGCATGGAAGAAATTTGAGACCTTTGGAGCTCACACATCTTGGTGAAAAATGAAACCCTAGTTGGAAGGCCAATGCTTAGGAGGAGAATTTGTCTGATCAATTCTTGGTCAACCTTGAGCAATTGAGGACCTCTATGAGTATGTCTTGTGTGAAAATTGGAGGGAAAATTTTGGGGTGCAACATATAACATTCATATTATTGTGTTACTGAGATCCAAATATGTAGTTTACCATATAATCATTTTGTTATGTTTGGATCAATGTAAGAGCAAGCAGTTCATAGCGTGAAGAATGACGTGTGTAATCGAAAGGACCTGGGTTCTATACCCATGTCATGTATTGTTGTTTTTTATAACATGTTTCTTACAGATCCAGTGTGATATGATCATAGGCGTGTATCATATGTGTGATACGGTGGCAGAACCGATTGTTATACTGGTTTTGCATTTTGTATTCGCAAATATTACGATAAGCAAGAGTCACCACCGACTTTTCTTTTATCCAAATTAAGGAAAGGGTGAAAAGAACAGAAAAAGACCTTTTCGAGAATTTTCTGAGTAAGGGGGTAGATTATGGAAAGGGAAGGTGTTAGCACTCTTTCCATCCGTAGTTTTCTACGGGCTCTTAGATGCTTAGCTCATGTTTTGAAAATTGCTTGTGTTTTGTGTGTTTTGAAAAATAGTTTTGAAAATGCCTTAGTGCGGAAATTCGCTTTATGATAACTCTTGAGCTTTCCAAAAAGTCAAAGATCACCTTCAAATGATAAAAATTAATAAAGTTATGACTAGTTAAAGTTGGGAAGTTTTGAGAAAATGCATGAAACCAAAAGTGATCAAACTTGAATTTTTAGGCTAATGGGCTACTGTTTCAAGGTCCAGTGTGTTATATACTTCATATGAACCTATGAATCACTTCATGCACCCCTTGACCTTTTTATTCTATTTATTTTGATTTTGATTTATTTTAAATTCAAAATAAATGAGATAAAACAAAAGCTTTCTCACAAGGTTCAAGCCCAAATGGTTTAACCTAATTTTAAGCACTGTATATCCTCGTCATTCAGACATAACATGACATGAACCCTTGCACAAAAACGCCTCTCCAAAATTCCAAAAATATCAAAGAACTAAGACAACTTGTAAACCCTAGTTACAGCTTCTTTTCACGCAAGCCAGCCATTCCATTCACTTTTAGAAGAATTATAGAGTAAGATAGGATCTAATGTGATGATCCAAAGGGCATAGAATCAGCATGCATGCACCTTCATTTATTGGTTTTTTTTGAAAATTTGTATCTCTATTTTCTTCACGTTTCAATGCATACTAATGATACTGACTTGTTTCTGAGGTTTTATAGTGCATGAATAGACCATCGTGTGAACCCCCTCTAAATAAGTTGTTGTCGTCTAACAAAAGCTTGAATAATCATGGAGGTAAGGATAATGGAAATGTAGATAATATGCAATATTATTTTGAATCATCTGATGTTCTTGTGGTCTCAAGCAGCGATCGAGTAAGGACTGGATTATGGATTCAGGATTTACTTGGCACATGACTCCAAACAAAAATGTATTTGAGGAATTATGTGATCAAGATGGTGGATCGGTGTTGGTAGGAACCAACAAAGGCTACAAGATTGTAGGTATTGGATCTGTGAGATTCAAGATCTATGATAAGTCACTAAGGTTATTGACTGGTGTCATATTTGTACCTAATCTGAAGAAAATTTTGATTTCTCTTTGTGGATTCGACAAGAAATGATATGTTTTCAAAGGAGAGCAAGGTATTTTGTAAGTCATGAAGAGGTCGAAGGAAGTTTTGAGAGGCATGAAGAAACAAGGCTTGTATACCCTTGAGGCTGATGTTTTAAATGGATTTTTTCCTCCAAGAAACATGTGTCAAAGACTGAGCTATGGCACAAGAGACTTGGCCATGTCACTGAAAGAGGTATGGTCGAATTTTCGAAACAAAATTTGTTATGTGGTGATAAGGTCAAAAAGTTGGAGTTTTATGACCCTTGTGCATTTGGTAAATCCTGTAGGATTGAAGTTTAACAAAGGTAAACAAAGAACACATGGATTCCTTGATTATATTTATGTTGATCTTTTGGGGGCCTACAAGGAATCCCTCACACTCAGGTGCAAGATATTTTCTATCCATAATTGATGATTACTCACGAAAGTTGTGGGTATTTATTCAAAAAACCAAGGATGAAACTTTTGACAATTTCATAAGTTGGAAGACCCTGGTCGAAAACCAAACTAACAAGAAAGTCAAGAGGTTAAGAACATGCCATAGTCTTGAATTTTTCAATGAGGCATTAGATAGATATTATGTTGTATCTGGTATTGCAAGGCATAAAACTACTACAGGTACTCTCCAGCAAAATGGTTTAGCTGAAAGGTTTAGTCGAACCATTTTAGAAAAAGTTAGAGGCATGTTGTTAGTGTTGGATTGAAGAAGGTGTTTTGGACTGAGGCTGTTTTGACAACAACATTATCTAATAAATAGATGTCCCGCAACTGCCTTGGGGATGAAGAAACCTGAAGAAGTATGGCTAAGACATCCATCTAATCTTGACAGACTTAGAGTATTTGGATGTGTAGCCTATGTTCACATTAGGCAAGATAAGGTCGAACCTAGAGCTCTGAGATGCATGTTCATGGGGTACCATGAATGAGTCAAAGCTTATAGGCTGTGATTCCTAGAGCCAAGTCATAAAAGGTGTATCATAAGTCGAGATGTAATTTTCAATGAAGTAGAAATGGCGTTCAAGAAAATTGATGATACTGGTCGAAAAGCATAAATATCTAAAGATGAGTTGGAACATGAAGAGATTCTTGTTGAGGTGGAGCATGTCGATGATGAAATACAAACCCCGGGTGAAATCGAGGAAGAAGCTCATGGTGCTGAAGAAACTGAGGAAACTATTGATGATTACATGCTGGCAAGAGATAGGTCGATAAGAGTCATTAAACCACCTCATAGACTTGGTTATGAAGATCTCATAGCTTATGTCTTAATCTCTACAAGGGGGGTTCTAGATGAAGAACCTAGAGACTATAAAGAAGTTATGAGGATTTGAGACAAGAAAGAATGGCTGAAGACCATGGATGATGAAAAGGGCATGTTTGTTCATGGTCTCTTTTCTTTCCACACATGGACAATTGTTCGAAGAATTCTAAGATGTGGCACAGTCAGCTATGATTAACTAAGCTTCCCTCTAATGCTCATAACAAGTTCTCCCTTAGAGTATATAGTGATAGTGATTGGGCTAATGACATTGATAATAGTAAATCCACTTTTGGCTCATACATTTTCTTTGGCACAAACCTAGTCTTATGAAGCTCCAAGAAACCATCTCTAATTGCTAGATCTAAGGTAAAAGTCAAATATCGAGCACTAACACACTATTTCTAAAATCCCTCATATGGTTGGAGTATTTTTCTTAGAAAATTTAGCTTGTAAATGTATCAATATATAAGTAAAAAAAACACTTGTTTTTCTTGTCACGGGTTATAAACCAAAAAAAAAAAAACTTTATCTCATCTAATTATTTTATTTTAAAATATATATTTTCTAAAATAAAATTAAATATAAATTATATTTAATTTATTTTCTCTCATTTTTTGCATAACCAACGACCAATTAAGTTGTATATTCATTAAAACTTATTCCAAAAATGAAACAAAAAAAAAACATAACTCCAAATAATTTTGTGTGATTTCTTAATAAGTGAAATAAATTATTTATGTATTGGGGTTGGTTGAAAATATACATGTTAAATAAGTTCCGCATTGTTTAGTTTTGTGAATGAAGAGTGAGTCCAAGACTATATTTAGGATATAAGTTCTTTGAAGTCCCACATCGCTTAGTTTTATGAAGGAATAAGGAATCCAGGGCTATATACAGGATTCAAGTTCTTTGTTCTCTTATAATTATAAGAGTATTATGAGATGTAGTTAAATATTTATTTTAGAGGGTGTGGATGTACTGGAGCCTGAGATAGTTGAGGGTATATTATGTGTTATAACAATTTTCAGATGGTGTTATTCTCTGATTGTCATTGTGTTGTTATTGTGTTCCTCTTTTTTGTCTATGTTTTGCTTTGTTTTTCTCCAACAAATGGTATCAGAGTTTTTGGTTCAATCCGAGGATATAAGTTCTTAGTATGCTATGTGGTTGCATCTTTGTCTGGTCTTCCACATCAGAAAACAATTGTAGTGTTGTGAAAGAGTTGTTGAGCTATACTTACAAGTTTCGTTGTGCATTTTGAGCTAGTGAAAATTGATGGAAGAATTATTTTTGACTTGTGGAAAGTTCAAGTCAAAGATGTGTTGATACAATCAATATTACACAATGTGCAAGATTATGTCAGTGGTTGAAGAGCTTCCTGCCAACAAGGAAGTTGCACCATAAATTTTCAACTTAGTTTTTGACATGTGAAATTCTTGGAGTAGTTTAGCTTCAAGTGAAATTTATTCTTCATGATAAAGTATATGATTGTTGTTAAATTGTAATTCAGTGTGTCGAAACTATGTGTCGAAAAGATTTAATTTGTTTTAGATTTAAATAGATTTGATTTAAGTCTAGAATAAATTAGATTTGATTTAGTAACAAAAAGATATTTTGGGCTTTGGGCTTAGGGTGTAAGCTCAGTTATAAATAGAGGGAGTAATCCCTATTTTTGTAAGCAAGTCAAGCAAGTCATTCACAGTATTTTGCAGTTGCAAAGTGAATAATAAAGTTTTCACAGTTTGTGAGCAGAGAGAAACTCTACAGAAATTAGTTGTCTTCTCTTCTTTTCTTTGTTTTTTTCATAACTAATCGTCATTGTGGTAGAAATTCATCATAGTCTTTTGGTGGATTTCCAACATATGGTATCAAGAGCTTTTGTTTCGATTCAAGGGAAGTATAAATCAAGAACGATTGAAGAATTCACGATGACAAGTTATGGGAATGCAAACTATCCAGCAATGCTACCAATTCTGAAAGTTGACAACTATGAGAATTGGTGCAAACAGATGAAAGTCTTATTCAGGTGTCAAGGTCTTTGGGACCTTGTAAAAGATGGAGTCGAAGCGCTTGGAGAAAATGCTTCAGAAGAAGAAAAGAAGAAATACACAGAATCTGAGAAGCTGAGTTATAAAGCATTATTTATAATTCATCAATGTGTCAGCCCAGATAATTTCGAAAAGGTTAGTGATTCAGATCTGCAAAAGAAGCTTGGGAGATCCTTGAGAAGTCTTTTAGAGGCGTTGAGAAGGTGAAAGAAGTGAGGTTACAAACTCACAAAAGGACGTATGAACTGCTTCAGATGGAAGACAGTGAAAGCATTTCTTCACTAGAGTTACAAAACTAGTAAATCAAATCAAGATATGTGGAGAAGCGTTAACAACAAGAGCTGTTGTTTCGAAGATCTTGAGATATTTAGCTCCTAAGTTCGACCACATAGTGGTGGCGATAGAAGAGGGGAAAGACTTGTAAAAATTGACAAAGGAAGAGCTTCAAAGGACGCTTGAATCTCATGAACAAAGAATGAATGAAAGAGCTGTAGGCAAATCGAAGAGTGATGTGGCCTTGCAGGCACATTCAGCAAAAGAAACTAAAGGAAAAGGAAAGTGTTTCAATAGAGGTAGAGGTGGCTACAATAAATTGAATGGTAGAGGGAACCAGATCGAAGGAAACATGTCGAATCAAAGAAGACCATACCAAGGCAACCAAAGAGGTGGTGTTGCAAATAGAGGAAGAGGTGGTGGTTAAAAACCTGATAAGAGTCACATTCAATATTACAATTGTCAGAAGTATGGTCACTATTCGAGTGATTGTCTAGAAAAACGAAAGAATCAAGAAAGTGATGCAAAGCTTGCAAAACATGAAGAAGAAGAGATGATGCTGATGGTCACAACAAGAGATGATGTTGATGGTCACAACAAGAGATGAAGATAGATTCAAGGATCAATGGTACTTGGATTCAGGATGTTCATCACATATGTCTGGAATGAAAGAATGGTTTGTCAATATAAAGCCCTCAATAAAAAATATGGTAAAGTTTACAAATGACAATACCCTAGCAGCTGAAGGTATTGGTGATGTTATGATTATGAGGAAAGATGGCAAAAGGTCAGTAATCTCCAATGTGTTGTGCATACCAGGCATGAAGAGCAATTTGCTCAGTATAGGGCAGTTGATCGAAAAGAATTATAAAGTGTCAATCAAAGATAAGATGATAAGAGTCGTTGATGCAAATGAGAGATTAATCTTGAAGGCTCATATGTCTCAGGATCGAACCTTCAAGATTGAACTAAATGGGATGGAGTACAAGTGCCTTTCGACTGCAGCTAGCAGAGATGAATGGATATGAAATTATAGACTAGGTCATCTCAACTTCAGAGACATCAGAGATTTTAAGAGAAAAAATATGGTCTCAGGATTTCCTGAAATTGGCATTCCAAACGAAGTATGTGAGGAATGTGTGCAGGCGAAGCAACACAAGAATAGCTTCAGCAAGGATGCAGGAAGCAGATCGAAGGCTATTCTTGAAGTCATATACTCTGATGTATGTGGACCAATCCAGGTGGATTCGATGGGAGGCAACAAATACTTTGTTACATTCATAGATGATTTCAGTCGAAAGTTGTGGACTTATCTGATCAAGAAGAAAAGTGAAGTGATTAAAGTATTTTCCAAGTTTAAGTCTATGATCGAAAGCTCAAAGTTTTTAGAACTGATGGTGGTGGAGAATATGTGTCGAAAGACTTCGACAGGCTATGTGAAAAGGAAGGGATTATGCATGAGGTGGTTCCACCTTATACTCCACAACAAAATGGAATTGCAGAAAGGAAGAATCAAACCATCATGAATATGGTGAGAAGTATGTTGAAAGGCAAGAATTTACCTAAAGAGTTTTGGGGTGAAGCTGTTTCGACTGCAACATACATTTTAAACAGATGTCCTACAAAGAAGCTAGAAGGAATTACTCCAGAAGAATGTTGGTATGGTGTGAAGCCTAGCTTGAGTCATCTGAAGGTATTTGGATTTATTGCACATAGACATGTGCCAGATCATTTGAGAAGAAAACTTGATGACAAGTCAAGTCAAGTCAAATGATTCTAGTTGGATATCATTCGACAGCAGGCTACAAGTTGTTCGATCCAATGAAAAAGAAGATTGTGATCAGCAGAGACGTGATCGTAGATGAGTTTAAAGAATGGGATTGGACTGAAAATGTCAAGAAAGATTCAATGGAAATCCTATTCGAAGAGCCAGAAACTCAAGTCAAAAGAGAAGTTCGACAAGAGGAACCAGCAGATATACCAAGTACAAGCAGACCTCAAAGAACAAGACGCATGCCTGCAAGATTGCAAGATTACGTGATTACATCAGATGATGTAATAGATAATGAAGGTGAACTGGTACATTATGCTTTCTATGCAAATGTCGAACCTGTTAATGCAGCTGAAGCATTGAAAGATTCGAAGTGGGTAAAAGTAATGAACGAAGAAGTGAAGTCTATCGAAGACAACAACACTTGGTCACTTATCGAATTGCCTCAAGGCAAGAAGGCAATTGATGTCAAGTGGGTATACAAATTGAAAACGAATTCGAAAGGTGAAGTAACTCGACACAAAGCAAGGCTTATGGCGAAAGGATTTCTACAGAAAGAAGGAATAGACTTTGATGAAGTTTTTGCACCTGTTGCTAGGATCGAAAAAACCAGGTTGGTTGTTGGTCTAGCAGAAATAAACAGTTGGCACATATGTCAGATGGACGTGAAGTGTGCATTCCTAAATGGACCCTTAGATGAAGAAGTCTATGTTAAACAACCAGTTGGGTTTGTGAAACATGACGAAGAAAGAAAGGTGTACAGGCTGCATAAAGCCTTGTATGGATTGAAACAAGCTCCAAGAGCTTGAAATAAGAAAATTGATAGTTTCCTAAGGGAGAAGGAATTTGTAAAGTACACAACTGAACATGGAGTATATGTAAGAAGAAGCAATAGTGAATTGCTTATACTATGTCTCTATTAGATGATTTGTTGATAATAGGTAGCTGTTAAAGTGAGATCGAAGACTTCAAAGGTGATCTCAGCAAGGAATTCGAATGTCTAATTTGGGTGAGATTTCATATTTCCTTGGCAACAAATTCTACAAGAGCAGTAGAGATTTGATGATGCATCAAAGAAGATATGCAGGAGAAATTCTCAAGAGATTTGAGATGGAAGAATGCAACCCAACTTCGACACCTGCAGAACCAAGACTGCAACTGTCGAAAGATGCATATGAAGATGATGTTGATCCAACCCAATACAGAAGACTTATTGGATCATTGAGATACCTTTGTCATACAAGGCTTGACTTAGCATACAGTGTAGGTATGGTAAGTAGATTCATGCAGAAGCCAAAGGTATCACATCTAGCAGCAGTGAAGAGAATACTAAGGTATCTCAAAGGAACTTTCGATTATGGCATTTTGTTTCCTGTAGCTGATAAAGGAAAAGAATGCAAGTTAGTGGGATACACTGATTCGAGTTGGTGCAGTGATGCTAAAGATCGAAATTCAACAGCATGATATGTGTTTATGCTAGGTGGTGCACCAGTTTCTTGAAATTCAAGAAAGGAACCAGTAGTGGCATTATCACCATGCGAAGCAGAATACATAGCTGCTTCTCTTTGTGCATGTCAAGCAACTTGGATGGTGAACTTGGTCGAAGAGATAACAGGGAAAAATCATGGAGCAATTACCATGAAGATAGACAGCATGTCAGCTATTAATCTGGCGAAGAACCCAATAGCACATGGTCGAAGTAAGCACATCGAAATGAGGTTCCATTATCTTCGAGAGCAGGTAGCAGATGGGAAGATGAATTTGGAACACTGCAGAACTGAGAATCAGATTGCAGACATCATGACGAAGGGAGTGCAAGTCGAAGTATTCAGAAGACTAAGAGCCATGATGAACATAGATAGTTTAGACACAATGAATTAGGTGGTGTGTTGAATTGTAATTCAGTGTGTCGAAACTATGTGTCGAAACTATGTGTCGAAAAGATTTGATTTGTTTTAGATTTAAATAGATTTGATTTAAGTCTAGAATAAATTAGATTTGATTTAGTAACAAAAATATATTTTGGGCTTTGGGCTTTGGGCTTTGGGTGTAAGCTCGGTTATAAATAGAGGGAGTAACCCCTATTTTTGTAAGCAAGTCAAGCAAGTCATTCACAGTATTTTGCAGTTGCAAAGTGAATAATAAAGTTTTCACTGTTTGTGAGCAGAGAGAAACTCTGCAGAAATTAATTGTCTTGTCTTCTTTTCTTTGTTTTTCTCATAACTAATCGTCATTGTGGTAGAAATTCATCATAGTCTTTTGGTGGATTTCCAACAATTGTCGGTGATGACAAGTGAAATTCTTGAAGTGGTTTATCTTCAAGTGAAATATATTCTTCATGAGAGAGTATGATAGTTTTTAAAACTATGATTGTCGGTGAAGACATTGTGAAAATACTTGTAATGGTGTAACTTCAAGTGACTATACTCTTTATGGTGAACTATGATTGTCGGTGAAGACAATGAAAGTTATCTTGTGTGCAAGTGTGAGTTGTTAGTCTCATATTGCTTGGAAAAGTGGAGGTTGAGCACTTTATAAGTGAGATGACTCATACACCTATCACCTTAAGGTTTTGGATGAATATGTGGTGTCTCTATCACTTGTACGTTGCTCTTGATCCAATGTGGATGCTCCCCAAGATGACCCAACAGTGGTATCACCGACTCCTTGTATTGAAAGTCTTCTTGACAGGAGTCCAAGGTTATATCTAGGATCCTTTTGTGAAGGAAGAAAAAGTCAAAGACTATATATAGGATTCAAATTCTTCATTACAAGATGTACAGTTAAAAGCACTTAAACTTGTATTTGACTTTCTTTGTTCTCTTATACTCTTATATTAAAGTGTTCTGAGATGTAGTTAAATATTTATTTTGGAGGGATATTTGTTTTGGAGGGTGTGAGTGTACAAAGACCTTAGATAGTTGATGATATATTACGTGTTGTAACAATTTTCACATAGCGTTATTCTCTAGTTGTCATTCGACAACAACCGTAGTTTTTTCTTCGATTTTAAAATTTTCACGCTATGTCCTTGTGTTGTTATTATGTTCCTCTTTTTTCTCTATACTTTGCTTTGCCTGCTCCCAACATTATGGAGGGAGTAGATCCCAGGCGTAATCTCAAGTTTAGCTTGTGAGCCAGTTCCAATGAATTCAAAGGGCCACAAAATTTTCTGCTTGTGTTTGACAAAGCTTTGGTCTGCAATTATACATGTTTTTAAGCACAAGCGAAATCTTTGGGATGATAGCAAGGTTGTTATTCTATCAAGGCATCACAGAAACTACTCTTGTTAGCATTATGCTTTCAAGAAAGAGATACAAATGCAGGAAAGTTGCAAAAGATGTAAGATAGCATCTGCATGTATTAGGTGTTGGTACCAATCTTCCTTTGTGATTCTCCCATAGTTGAAACTAAAAAAGAAAGAAGAAACTACTAATAGCATAAAAATATGACATCTTCAAGAGGTCACTATATATATATATATAGTGAATTGATGTACAACAAATGATTGATCCAGACTACATCAAATCATAATGTACAAAAAATTCAAAAATAAATACATAATAATTAAACTATCTGGACCGATGGCTTCATTCCCAATACCACAACTTCATTTACTGTCAAATGACAATAAATTTTTCATGTGTTACGCGCTGCCAAGATTGAATCCTTGTCGAATGCACCATTAGTTTATCCAAACCTAAAATTCATTAGAAGTTGTTAGGATAAACTTTCAAGATGAAGCAAATTGATGAGCAAATCAAAACAGTAATTGCAGGTATAAGAAGATCAAGACCAGATGCTTCGCTTCGACTTTTTTCATTTTAAAACACAATGATTATTGAAATTCTTGAAAGTAAAGAACACGCTGAGTCCATAACACAATCCTACGTAGCCTAATTATTGAAGGGAAATGAGAGACTCTAAACATTTGCCAAAGACTTATACTCTTTTTCACCATAACTTAAATCCACGACTAGAAAAAGACTCTAGTGTAGGAGGGAACAACCTAAGCTAACTAAAAGCCCTACACAAGTTGTTCCATTTCATATGAAAATAACAGCTTCAAAATGCAAGAACATGTGCCAAGCTGTTTCTGAAAGAAGTTACTACTACCAAAAACAAAACCACTCTTCTAAATGCCTATGTTGCATTGTGGCATAGAGCACCCTAATAGCATCGCATCGGCTGTCACAGATTGAATCGTGTGCACTGCTCTAGAGTGTAATGAGAAACCAGATAGATACACATTGAGCCAGAAATCCATTACTACACCATAGTAACACAGCTGCTGCTTAACAACACTATTTCATTAGATACAAAAGACTCAATTTTTAACTTCTGAATCAGTGTATAGAAAATATATCTAGGAATGAGCAACAAAAATGAGAAGTTTATTTAAAAGAAAACATTCCAAATGAAACTGATGTCAAACTTCTCATCTCTTGATAGGCAAAAAAAAAAAAAAAACAGAAGAATATGGTAACTAAAAAGTATTCCAGCTTCCTAGTTTTCCTAATATTTGAGACTGAACAATAGAATCTTGAAAAGAATGCTTTCAATCAGTAAATTGTGCAACAAGAGAAAGCCTATAAAAGAAACCCAATCAACTCTATTCAAGATCACAAATATGCAATAGTTTGTGCACAGCAGAACTCTCTCTTCAAATGTCCAATCAACACTCTGATAAAACAGCACAAAATTTCTAGAAGCAAGTAACATCTCCTAAAGGCAACATACTGTAATCAATCACAAACTCTACTAACCCAAAAAAAAAAAAAAATAGTATTCTTGCACACAACAATATATAACCAAAACATTTCTACACCACATTCCATCCATTATACATTATACATCAACATCAACAACAACAACAACTTATCAACCCTTTTCCTAAGATCCATTTAGTTCTTCAGAAAAAGTTGCTAAGATCCAAAACCCTATAAGAATAGAAAATGGGTGAGAAAGAAAAGTGTAAAAAACATACCTTTTAAGCGGAAAACATGATTTGGGGAGGTGGGTGAGAAAAATGCCATGGCAAGAGTACACATTTAGTGAAGCTACCGGATTGGTAAACTTGTGCAATGAGAGAGAGAGAAGAAAACTTGAGAGGTGAGGTGAGACTGAGAGTATTAGTATTATATTAGTGGCATAGGCATAGGTTGTTTTTGTTGTTGTTTATTTTCCGTATTCCGAGGTAATTAAATTTGGTTAGCGAAAATGAAAAGCCACAACTTTCGTTTCTGTTGTTGTGTGCTGATATGATGGCACGAACTTGGATTTCCCGCAATTGATTTAACTTAACACTAATGTGAAACAACTAAACAACACTTTCTTTTAATGCTTAATCAAATTCACACACAACAATAAAGTGTTTAGATTTGGTAACTAAAGTGTTGAGATTTTGGTTACTCCCTTATGTCCTCAAGACATTTTAACACTTTTTACATTAATGTTTTTTAAATTAACAATGGTTTCAGTTGATGTGTGTGTATTAGCTGTAAAATTCATAAAATCCGCATCAGGCTGAAATTGAGATCACGTGCAAATCCACTTTAAAATTAAAAGATTAGTTTATCACAAGAATTTAAAATTAGAGATGACAATAAATAGAGTTTGAATATTATATTAGAATATTTGTCTTTAATTATAATATCTGTTTTTATATTCGTGTGGGCATCAATGTTCATACGTGTGTATATATTTTATGAATATCTCAATACTCATTCATATATCTGTTTATTTGTGTTTGTAATAAAATTAAATCAATTAATTATAAAATATTATATATTTTATTTTATTTAACTATATTAAAAAAATTATACATATTATTATTGAGTAAAGAAATGAAAAAATATTTTACTAAAATATGTAATAGCTTAATAGCCATATATTTTTTAAAAATTGATAAGTCTGTATTTTTATATAACAATATAAATGATATTATATACATATATAGTGCGAGTATGGGACGGAGTGAGTAGTAAGATATTCGTGTATGCACTTATATCCACTTATTTTAATGAGTAATTATACTTATCCGTATGCTTACATATTTTACATATTTTTATCATATCCGTTATAGATATTTTTTGTGGGTATCCATTAAGTACAGACCAAATGATCATCCCTAATTCGGACTGAACGGTTGAGTGGATCCGCTCAAAAGAAAATTGGCATAGTAAACAAATTGGTCTAAGCAAATGATGGGATTTGCAAACAAATACACTCTTTGGCCACTATTATAAATAATTTTTATTTTTATTTTTGTACATTTATCTATTAATATATCTAGTTTATATATGAACGAAATATATTAATGATCAAATATATCAAAAAAATTTAAATTTACTCATAATAGTAACTACAGGATATAATTAAAAATACATATGACACGATTGATTCAGTGATCGAAACAAAAAAAAAAAGTGAAAATATATGTAATAAATATAATGCAGAAAATAATATCATTATAATTATATAAATTGTGCTAACGAGTATTTTAGAACACTCCTTAAAAATACTAAATAAAAAATTTATTTTTTACAAAAATTATATATTTTAATTTACAATACATTAAATATACATATTTCTATAAAACTTTACCACTTTAAAAATTTAATATATATCCCTGAAACAATCGTTAGCATTTTTTAATTATATTATCTTTTCACAAATAGATTATACAATTTAGAGACAAATAGTTTAGAGTGATGAGTTTATTCTCTTAATTATATTTATCATTTTTTTTAATAATAGATTAAACTAATTAGAGATAAATTATTGATTTAACAATCTTAATTTGTAATTATTAAACATAAATAAATGTTGTAACTACTATATGTATTCATCAAATCTCAAAACAAAATGCATTAAATCAAAATTACATGCATGGTATCAATTTAGTACAAGTGAAAAACGGGCATATGTCTGTCACGTTTAGGCTCGTCCCGTAAAAGCATGTAAAAAAGGGAATGGAGTGGGACGAACATAGTTGAGCATGGAGAAATTTACTTGTCATCTCTCACATTATATTTGACACCCCCTCCAAATAGTATGAAAATACTAAATTGCTCAGACCCAAATTATTCAACAAAGATTCCAAATTCATGTTACTTACCATATTTTTCAAAAAATTTGGCGATATTGGAAATTTCGAAGGCGATACCAAAAATTTCATGAACAAGTGAGAATTTACGGTAGATTTGCCAAATTTCCGGTATTTTGTACCGGAAATTTCAAAATATCCAGCATTTTCGTACCGGAAATTTCAAAATATTTGATACTTTCATTTACCTTTTGTACTGGAAATTTCAAAAAAAAATTGTACGCCACAGAATACTAGAAATTTTGAAATTTTCGATAGTTCAATTTTTTTTAAAAAAATATCATAAATTTAAAAATTTCCTATAGTTTATATTTTTCTGATATTTTCTTATTTTGCAGTAAAGACCAGAGGCATGGATGGTTCTATTGTGGGACGGACCACTGATAGAGCTGATGATGAAGCCACTGTTGACGAGGCGCAGGCTTCAGAGCTACGGCCTGGACGTTGTCCCCTGACCGGTTCTCAACGAAAATAGTTGAGTGAGCAAAATGTGAAGTTTCACACACCCCACCGTCTAGGTCTTTGAGTATCCTCTGCTGAGGAGGTACAAGCTCCTACTGAGGAGGTACAGGCTCATGTTCCTATTGTGGAGTCGATAGTTGAGGAGCACATTGTGGAGCCTGTGGTGCAAGAGGCTAAGCATGAGGTTGTTGTTAAGCGAGTCGATATGGTGTCCCTCGCTGATATAAACACCACGACTTGTGCGTCTATATAGCCATCAATACACACTGGTGGAGGTTTTCCTGGAGGACCTTCAGACAGGTTTGTGCTGACTTGATTTGCAAACCATGTCGATTATAGGATATGGCATATGACGAGGTATATATTTTTGATTTTGTTTAATTGCAAAAAATTTATTTTTGCTTACAAGATTTGATGTATAATAATTTATTTTTGCTTCTTACAGGAGCGTTTGGTGTTGAAGGTCGTTTCTCATGGTTCGAAGTTGAATAAATTCGCTGAGAGTCTCATGCCTGAGGAGGTGAGGAGGGTCGTTAGAGAGTTCCATCTCTTGGAGTTTGCTGATTTCTCCTTGACCATGTTGGACGCCTCCCTTTTGTCAGCTTTTGTTGAGAGGTGGCACCCGGAGACATCATCCTTTCATCTTCCATTTGGGGAGATAGCGGTGACTTTAGATGGTGTGGATGCCCTATTTCACATTCTGATTGCTGATACATTTTTTACACCAGTTTATAGGGACCAGGCGACGGCGGTGCCAACGGTTACGGGTGATTTGGAGTGTACTGAGGCGGAGGTGCTAGAGGAGTTTGGTGAGACTCGGGGATTTCACCTTCGGATGTCTTGGTTGAGGAGGTTGTATAAAGATCTTGTGGGGGCACGGAGGTACGAGGTTGTCGCTATGGCATACATGTTACATCTGGTGGCATGTACTCTCTTTGTGGACAAGTCTAGAGTTTATATTAATGTTTGGTATTTGTCTCTCTTCAACATACTTGACATTCCATGTTGGGCTTGGGGAGTGGCGATCTTGACCATGTTGTACACGACACTTGATGTTGCTTCTCGTCTTGAGACCAGGCAGCTTGCTGGTTACCTCAGCTTTTCCAGGTATACTATAATGTATTTAATGGTTTTTATTAATTATGTGTGTGTATTTATTTGATGGTTTTTATTTATGCAGTGTTGGATACGAGAACTTCCCTCACATCTGTGAGCAAAAGATCCAGCGTGTCCAGGCATCTGAGCCATGTGCGAGGAGATGAAAGGCCAAGCAAGCCATTCTAGGAGGTTTGATGGAGTACCAGAGGAGGCTTGTGTTGTAACTGGTTTTAAATTTGAGAATCGTCACCCTTAATTTTTATCCTAAGGAATGAGATATAAAGGATAACCCTAAAATGTTAGAGATTCTAGGTTTTTTTTACTCGGTTTTAGACGAAGGGAAGGTGTTAGGAACCCCTCATCTACCTTGTTCACAAGGATACAAGAGTTAGAAGCGTAATTCTTAGGAAATAGGGTTTTAGTTTTTTATTAGGGGAACTCGCCACGATTTTAGTCGTATACCTACGTATCCACTTATGAGAAATCAGAGTCCCGATTCGTAGTTCGTATGGGTTTGTGTTTTTTATGGATTACGAAGATATTTTAATTCTCCTTGTGCTTAGCCCGAGTGTGTGATAGCGGAGATTTTAGACTAAGCACGCAGTTAATTAAAATATTTTTGTAATTCTTTTCGAAAATTAATTGTTGAGTTAATTTGATTATGAAAAATGATTTGGTGTTGGTTAAATATTTTTTATGTATTAATTATAGAAAATATCTTATTTAAATGCATGATTAAAAAATATTTAATGCAATAAAAATAATAAATATTTGGATGACTTTAGAAAAATAACTATTTGATTTAATAATAGTAAAAAATTAATATAGTATTATAATTATAAAATAGGAAATATAGAATAAAAAATTATAAAATAAAATAATAAATTAAATTAAATAAAACGTAGAGGGTGTAAATTGTATTGGGCTAGTAAAACGGTGAGGTGCATATAGTAGGGTCCTGAATTCAGATATTGAATTCAGGCCCAAAAGACAGGGATATGTTATTGAGTTACGCAGTAAAGCTGGGGGGTGTGAGCAGTAAGGGTCCAAGTCCAGATTTTGGACTTGGCCCATTGGGTAAAGGGGGTATTATTTTGCGCTGATTAGTAAAATAAAACAGAGATGATGTTTAATGAACAATGGGCCAGGCCCAAAATGGTTTTGGGGAGTCCGCTTGGACAGCGTGCGGACGAGTGCAATGTGATATCATGGGCGCGCGCGTTTTTAAGCATGTGATAGTGATCATACAATGATGATTGAAGGTGCATGATAACGATCGTGAGGTGTGACCCACAGGATCGTTAGGCATATTATATTTTCTGTTTTGCTTTTAGAACAACCATAAAGACCTATTTCGTTCCACATACAATTATTGTTCATCTCATTAGTATTATTGTTAAGCGCAATGTAAAAATCTATGAAATTTTGATTAGTATCTAACATTGTCAAATTTACATCTTTGCTTAGCAAAGTTAAACTCCCTACTTTACACCTCTCACTATTGACACAATTAACCCTATGAGTGTTAGTTGAGAGATCGACACCGTTAATCATGTTATACACATTATCATTTGCACAAGTTTTTGTTTTGCATAAGAATAAAATATCAGGAGAGTAAAGGGAAATCATCTGGATAAGGGTTCTCATTGGGGTTCCCCAACCCCCTACAGTTTCAAGATATCAACTTCATGTCTCTTTGGCAGTCTTGTTAGTAAGGCTTGCCATATCTATGATTGTTGAGACTACTAATTTTTCCTCTAGGATGCTCTCGAGTTGCAGTAGCTCCTCTTTTTGTTGTGACCTACTTGTTCCTTGCTCTTTATCCCTTTGTCATGCTCATCCAGGTCCAGGTTTTCAAGTTGTTTCAACATAGCCTTGGGAATATTACTATACTGGTTGATGCTTGGTTTTCTTGCTGGGTTACTAATATAGCTTCTTTCCATATGTAAGTATTTCCTCCTACCATATTGGATTGTTTTTAACAAAGGGTCCACGGGGTAGATTTTTGTGATACCATGACCAGGGTTAGTAGGGTTACAACATCGTTCTTTGTTGTGACGAATAATCAACAAATGAAATAAATATAGGCAACTTCTTGTATCTGAAATCCACCCAGATGACTCCATTGGCTTTGCTGCCAATATACATTCAAGGCTATATCAGTTTAAGAACACTGAGCTTCACATTGACCTTAAATATCACGAATACATCTTGCATTTCAAAGACGTTTGGTTCACATACTTCTCCCAATAATTCTCCTAATTTCAAACCCATTTAAGGTGTTTTCCCATTAATGGGTGGACCCCAAAATTGGACCTAGATGAGAGCTTTTGTAAAATTCAAGGCTGGCATAGGGGTTAACCCATTTCACTCATTTAAGATAAGTCATGAATTTCTGAAAATTCATGGGTTTCCTTTAAGGGTTCTGTTGTGGTCTTCTAATTTCTCCATTGTGATCTTGAAAATAAATGGTTCCAATTCTTTAACTTAGAGATTTTAGGGGTTATACCAGATATTTGATAAGGCGTTTTGGATTAATCCCCTATGAATAGGTTTTTTAGTGATTATCTTCCATAAGATATTAATTGTAGTGTTTTATTTGGCAAAAATTCCAGATTAGAGCGCTCATCGCCTAGCAAACATGTCGTCTGGATGGAACCCAAAGTAGTTGCCCATACAGTCTGTCTGGCGTGGCAATCAAGTAAAAGTGAGTCTTTGTTGACTCCAAAAATGTAGTCGGTCTATGATCTCCTTAATAAATGGAGCGGTTAAGACCATGTATATGGAGGCGTAAACCTTAGTTTTTAAGAGAACTCCTATAAATACACTATCCCCCAAAGGGATAAGGGGAAACTCTCAAGTAATACTTACTTAGTTACATTCATTCAAACACTACTCGGAGAGCACTCTTATCTGAGTAACCCCCCTAGTAACATCATTTCAACCGCTCGTCTACGACCTAGCAGAATCGACCAACAGTATGACCCATCGCCTCACGTGAGTTTGTCCCTAAAACGGTCTCAAAATCCACCATACATGATTATTCGCCGCAGTGGACTAGCTCTCACCCCGGACGTGTAATATACCTACTAGGGCTTTTGAGTCTCCTTGTCTTGCAGGTGGGCCACGCACACACCTGTACTTTTTTGGACAGTACACTAATGTAGATGTTTCCTTCTTTTCTTGAACTTCTTTTTCCTCAAACACAAAAAATGTTGGTTATGTTGGTTCTTTCCTTCTGGTGCTTTCTGGTCTAGTAGGTTTTGTTTGTTGATGGTGTTTATTGAAGTCAATATTCTTGTGGGGAACTATTAATTCTCCAAGATTAGCATGTTTCTTGATGGTTAATCCTTAACTATATTGATTTGACTCTCTTTTTCGATCTGATGCATGTTGAGACGTTTATTCTAAAGGGTTATCGAATATGAGTTGGTACCAATGTGCTCTATGGGATCGGACAAATTCTTGATTACAAGAGTGGCACTTCGATTGTTGAGACTATGGAGTTTTTTTCTACTATCAAGAAAAAGAACTACGGGATAAGCAATGGATGGAAAAAGAAAACAAAAGCTTAAGAGAGAAAAAGAAAGGTGAAGAACACGTTGACCCCAGAGAGAAAAACAAACACCTAAAAGCAGGGATCATACACTAGGTGGAGAGATCGCTCGCTTGAAACGTTTATTTTCTACGATCATTCTTGGTTTAGGTTTAGTCGCCATTTCCTTATTGGTGATCCAAATATTAATGGTATCAATCTAGTTACTATCAAAAAGATTTTTCTACTATTGAATGCGTTTATAATGAATTTGGTTTGCTGTAGCGTGTGGTATATTCTAATTTCAAACTCCGAATTGTGCGAAAGGGTATTTTTGAATTTTGAGAAAAATAATTTGGGTGCAATAGACAACCCTAAATTGATGTTATATTATCTTTAAACCAACGGCTATTTGTTCTTATTATTAGCCCGTTTCTTGCTAAGTTATTGAACTTTGTTTTAGATATCCCATAAAATATCTTTTATTTTTATGTGTTCTATTTTTTGTGTTAGTAAAAGAATTCCAAAATTTTATGTAAAATATGAAATATTTTAATTTAAATAAAAAATTTCCATGAACACGGAAATACACATGTATATAACATATTGAGTTATTGCAAAATAAAAAACAAATATGTTAAGCTAACTGTATTTAACTTATTCAAAGTTTAATAAGTAATTAAAAGTAATCATAACAATCAAATGGTTGGGATTACGCTGCAGTTACTAGTTGACTGCAGGGAATCCATTTCCCATGTCCACACACATTCAATTACCAAGTAGTTTTTTTTTCTCTCTAATTTGATTTGATTGTACTTTAATTCAATGTTTGTTATGAAATATAATTAAACATAAATCAAGATATACGTAATTAAATTCTTTAAAAAAAAATTAAAAATAAAGCTTGCTTCCAAAAGTAAGTTTGACCCAAAAAAATGATAAAATCGAAATGTAAGCTTGAGATGAAATATGTGACACGGGGTGAATGCGTAAAATCTATTTTATATTGCAACTCATGCATACAAATTGAACTGTTATATATTAGTAGTGCAAGTCTTATATGGATGCAAATCCACATAAAAATTGTTTGGACACGCTAATGAAGCATCAATGGGCATTACCATAACGCGTGTGACTTCAAAATCCAAATCCTATTATCCTTCGTTCAACCAACAGGCATTACCATAAAGCATTGAAAAAAGATACGTGTATTTCAATCAATTACAAAACCAAAGAAGGGAGACAAAGCAAAGAATGACTAGGACAAGAGGAGAAGAAACTAGTAAACTTCACCGGCCATGTTGCTAGAGGGGATTCTCTGTCGTTTTTCCACGTAGCCAGAAGGAAACCACCCTCCTCTACCGTTGCATTCTCCTTCTGACCACCCTGTTTGGCTCACCTGTGTAATATTTAGAATTTCGGTAAACATAAGAGACCCGGAAAGAGTGTAAGATCAAATCCAATTCATCAACTAAGTTTCATTATCTATGATATAAGTAGCCAACTTAAAAGCTATCTAAAGTTTCCAAAGAAAGTGTCAATCCTTTCTTTTCCAATTTCCTGGCCTGTTTAAGGAATTTCGTATATAAAAAAGTATAAAGGATAATGAAATGAAAATACACCTTCCTCACAACAATAAAGTCACCCTTTGAAAAACTCAGTTCCTTTTCTGATTCAGCGTCATAAGGATGCATTGCCTGCAAAAGATGCACCATGCACCAATGATCAATTGATGAAGAAAATAATTTCACGGGTTATTGTTCATAGAAGGCCTGATTCACATTGTAATTAACAAACTAATAATGTCATATATGATATGATATTGATAATGAGCACCATCGTCAACAACAACAACAATAACAACAGCAACCACTTAACAATAACAATAGTAATCATCATCTTATGTTTAGATAAATGCCGCATACCTCAGCTAAGAAGTACATTGTTTTCTCTGAGCCATTCTGGAACAGAACGGCTGGAGGGGCTGATTCTTTCTTCTGTCTGTCAGAGACAATCTGAGAGAAAGTTCCAAATGTTTACAAATATAGAAATAAAATCAAACAAAAAGAAATATATATAATAGATCATTATAAAAAAACTCAATATCAGGATGATTGATTTTCACCTCAGTTTCAATTTCACCAAAAATAGCTGCAACTCTGGAATGAAAAGTCTTCTCGGATTCGACCTAAAAAATCACAAGCAAGGTCTTTAAAATAAAAGCCCAAACTAATTACATGTTTGGCATAGGTTGATATAACAGCAATCACATATTATCATACCATAGCAACAAGCCTTTGAAAAGTCAGTCTCTGCTGTTGTGCATCAACAGCAGCCAATGCAGCTGAAGCTTCTTTACCAAGAACTGCCATGTTTGCTTTCAGCTCCTGCATCTTAGCTTCTGCAGCATGCAGTTTAGCAACATGCTCAGCAGTCTGAGATTCCCTGACCCGGGCTTGTCTTCTAGAAATCTCTTCTTTCTATATGAATTTTGAAAACCAATTTGATTATAATAAGATTCAGAAGAAGAAAAACTCCACACAATGAAGTGATTCGAATAAATTCCCTCCCCCCTCCCCCATCTCCTTTTAGAAAAAAGATATTTGTTTCTGCTTTTCCAGTTTTAAAATGCAACAAAGTTAATGTGAATCCAAAATTTCAGTGTTCATTCCATACATGAGATAAGGAATCAAATTGTATCAAGTTACTGTGTGATTTAATTATAGAGATTGCAAATTCATTCCAAACTTTGGCTTACTTGTGACTCTGCTTCTTGCCTCATCCGACTATACCGCTGAGCAAGATGACGAGCATCCTCCAAAGGCGGGCCAATGATCATTTGTCTCAAAGGATCCAAAACCTGGAAACTGAAACCATTTGATTCATGCTTCTCTCCTCTAATTTGACAATAATGTGAATAGTAGATTACCTTCCTCAAGGATTTGAAATATCAAAAAGGCCTCCTATGGTATCAAAACGAATAAATATCCATAGCATATATTTGAACATGTGCAAAAGGGTGTCAAAAAGGGTATATGTGTTCGACAAGAATTAAAAGTAAGAGGTCAATACTATATTTCAAAACCTTAACAGATGTTGGTATAATTTACCGTAACCTAAAATCTTTTTTGCAAAAGCAATTTGACAATTCTAACAGATCACATGTTGAACTTCCATTAAAAAACTTATACACCAAGACAACATATGAAAAGTTGACCTGGGAAGATAAAAGCCGATTCAATTCTTCATGCTCCTTTTCTACATGTTTGCGAGCATCGCCATAAACTGACGCTGCCTTAGCCAATATGTTGTCACTGTTGTTCTCTGCTCCATATCTACAGCACTCCTCAGAAAGTTTTGTTCCTGTCTACCATAGCTATTGTTTATGAGGATTTACTCACAAATCACTAGTGAATAAATAAAACTGTACAGTGGTTCTAATTCTATAGCTGTAAAAGAAACAGCATAATTGGATAGTTTCAATATGCTAATTTTTCACCTGTTTCAATATGCTTATAACCTATAGCTGTAAATGTTTCTGCTGCTTTAACAATTTCTTTTTGGAAGTCCTGGATGAGATGATAGTTTTGAGCATGTCAATTAACAGCAAGATAAAATGATTAATCTAGAAAAGAAGAGAAAATGTATACCCTGCCGGCACGGGTAGCCCTGTACAACTTGTCCATATGTTGATGTCTCTGCATTTCAACCTCATCAATGACCACAACATCGGAGCTCTCGTAACCGCTACCGCTGAACTGTTTAATTACAGCCTGGTAAAACAAGTACAAAAACTCAGATCACAAACTGAAAGATATATTACATGGTAACTGAATCAAAACCTAAATCCAACTCACACAGCACCAAATTCAAATGCATATCACAAATTCGCATAAACTCGAACCTGTTGTTGTTTGGCAACTTGGTCTCTTAGTTTGCTAGCTTGTTTCCTGAAAGCGTCCATGTCATGCGATTTGGTACTCTGACGGTAACACAAATCAGATCCAATGTTATATGAGAAAGCTCCCAACTCTCACGCGCTCGCTAGTTACTTACAATAAGCTCCCAACTCTCAACACAGTGAAATTTTCAGTTTCTTCTTTTGACAAAGCCAGACACCCTGAGCTACATAAATATATAAAATCAAATAAAAATTGTTCATTTCTTTTTTTACTCATTTTCTGTTTTTTCAGTCAAATAATAAGTTACAAGTTTGAATAATATTGTACAATTTTCTTTACCAATAACCATATTTTGAAGGAAAAAAAATATACAAATAATCGTGTTTCAGAAAATGTTATAATGCGGTAGTTATCTCAGATAGTATATGTACTGATTTTTTTGCAGGAGGCGTCAAGTGAGATGGCGTCTAGGTGCATGTCATTTGTCTTGAGTTATCTCAGATGGCGCCTAGGCACAAAGTTTTTTTTTGTTAAAGCAATAAAAGGCAATGTCGTTGTAAATGAAACTTGATTTTCAATAATAATTAAACGATTACATAATGAGAATAAAAATTACACATTCTTTAATTGTCTCCAGGGACTCGATAACGACCCGTAGTTCCGCACACGCGCCTCGCCTAACTCGTAGTGCGTTTCGACGTATTTCCTGCTGCGGTTGGGTCGAAGATCCTGCGAAGTCAATGTGTTCAGGATCCATGAAAGTCGTCAGATCATCATATTTGGAAGATCCGCTTTCAAACAGTCGGTTACCCGTATCCTCAAAGTTTGGTCGTATTGGTTGGGGGTGAGGTTCCATGAGGGGTTGATAGCACTGGTCGTCTTAACAAGGGGGTAAAAAGGAAATGAATCTTGTGGGATTTGATATTGTGATTGTTGGGTGCTATGGTGATGTGATGGGTGATGGTAAGTTGGATTGGTTGGGGAATATTCTTCAGGTAGGCCAAGGTCTAGGCTAAGGTGAGATGACGAGGGACCCTCATCGGGATGTCAAATGTATGGTCTTTGTTAAGAGTATTGGAATTGTGTGTGGGGTTTGTGGGTGTATTGGTATTGGTCTTGGGTTTAGGGTTGGGTGTTGGCGGATCGGTATCGCCGTTGTGTTTGGTGGGAGGTTGATGTGTGTTGAATTTGTTGTTGGAGTTATTGTTGGGTGGTGTATGATTGTGTCTATTGTGTGAGTGGGTCAATCAAATTCCTCGGGTGATACACATGCATTCCAGGGTTAGTAACCGATATGTATCAATCAATATACTGATTTGTGTGTCGCATATTATTCTGGTTAAGGAAAACAGGGAATTGTAAGACATGTCGGTGACGCCTTTTCCACATGGTACACCATTCTGGAGTAAAATATTTCCAATTATTAATACCCCATTGGGCGTCGACCCTTTTGAGATGTCAAGGTGACAAACAGGTTGGATCGCATGGTATTTCTTAATGTATTTCGAATTGCATCTTAACACGCTCGCTTTGGTGCATCTCCATAATGTTGAGACTCACTGCATCATACAAGATGAGAAGTGATTGTTGGGTGATAGGTTCTATATCCACTCACACTTGCGTTAATTCTACTCAATCACAAGATCATCGTAAACTAAATTATGATTTAATATGTCAAGAAATCTTACATCTCGTCAGCAATGATTCGTCATTGAAGATGAAAACCATAATCTCTCACATCACTATAATATACAATTATACTCCATCATACAGAAAGACATGGTTAGCAAAGACCAAGGCGATTGAAAAAGTATATGAAAATTGAGAGGAGTCATACAAAGAACTACCGCGCTACCTGCATGCACTTCTGACTTATGCTACTGGGTCTGTTTATATTATGAAAACATTGTCGGCGTATGCCCCAGATGGTACTTGTGTCAACGAAAATGGAATGTTCCGTCGATTGTTCTGGGCTTTTCAATCTTGCATCACAGGGTTTGCGTCGTGTAAACCTATTATTGCGATAGATGGAATGTGGTTGTACAGGAAATACAAAGACACACTACTGATGGCAGTTGCACAAGATGACAACAATAATATTTTCCCAATTGTCTTTGCTCTAGTCGAGGGAGAGACTGATGGTGCTTGCGTAATTTTCTCCGAAACATAATTATTTGTGTTTTTTTTCAAAACATCGTTATTACTAAAAAAAAATTAATATTGTACTTAAAATGTGTTTGGAATTGGGACAAACTAATCTTGAATTTTTTTTTAAAAAGTTTAAAACTCTAAGAAATTTAAATTACTCAATTGACATTTATTTATTTTTATTCTTTTATTTGAATAGAGCATTAAAATAAACTATTGTTAGATTTTAGAAATTATTTTTGAAATTTTTAATGTTTTAGAGCTAAATTTTAAAAAGGGATTAGTTTGCAACTTTGTTAAATATGTAAAATTTAAAAATATTAAAAATTAAATTATAATTTTGAAATAATAACATTAATCTTTAACATTCAAATTCGTTCTCTCTCTCTCTCTCTATATATATATATATATATATATATATATATATATATATATATATATATATATAATTGAAATTCTTTGATTTTAAGTATTATTTCAAAATCATAAAGTTTAATTTGAACAAAATATTTCATAGAATTTTAGCATTTAAATAATTTTTCATATTTTTTATCCAAATAATAATTTTTTTAAATTTTCTTAAAACATTTTATTTAATGACTCATTCAAACACACTCTTATTTTTTTAATATTAATAATATGTTAATTTCATCAAATATTAGAGACAGGGAGCTGTTTAGTGGCCATTTTGACATATCATGTAGGAAGCCATTAGATTTATACGAGACACTTTTTATTGTTCTCTAAAAGAAAATTGGATAAGTTCTTCTAAAAATCAAAAAGTTAAGACAAAAAAATTATCACAAGAAAAGAGAGCTCTAATTTGTTCATATATTAAAAAATCGTAAACAGATAAATAAATACATGCAAGCTGTTCCCCGCATTTTCTGAGTTATTTTTGTTTTTCTTCGTAAATATGTATTAAAAATATATAAACAGACAAGACAACTACTTAACATTTGGTTTAAGTCGCATTAAAGTTTATTTAAATTAATTTTTAATATTTCATTCTTAAACCCAAGAAAAAATTAAAGTTCTAATCAACACTTACATTTAATGGTTAAAGAAACCCTCCTGATACCCTTTCATAAAATATATTTAAAGAATAACTTATTATTCCGTGGATTTAACAGAAAATCAAATACCATGCATGCTCCTACTCTACCTGGGTAATTCTGAAGCATTATCTTCATATATCATCTCATCACTAAATATAATTTATGGTATTATTAATCTCTAACCTCCACTATACAAACCTTATCCAACGGACATGCATTTAAGAAACTATATACACTACAATACAGCTCATATGAGTTTGGGGTGGACGAGGTAACGGTTATCCAATCTTTCTCAACATTCTCAACATAGGAATTTGTCTTTGGGATTGCATCAAATTGAAGTTTGTAGCTCTGCTTCGTTAGCTTCTTTACAAAATCCATAGACAATATCATGTCAAAATTTTCACCTGGATCGGCTATTGTTGGTGAAATTTGTATCCCGATTTCGGCTTCCCGCGAATTGACGAACCCAAGAAGTAGTGAGTTTCCACCAACAGTTGTTTTGCATGGACAGCATAACTACAAGAATGGCACAAAACAAATGAATCAGGGACAGCATAATAGCATAACTCTAGGAAAGAAGCCAAATAGACTTCAACAATGGCTCAACCGTTAGAAGGTAAAAGCATTAGTTCAACGACTAAAACAATCTAAGGAAGATTACATGGCGAGTAAATAGAAAATCAGTATTGATCTCAGTGTAGGGGAAAAGATAATCTAACCTCGACGTACTCAACACCCATGTTAATAAGATTATCAGCAATGTTATGTTTTGAAAACAGGCTAACAAATCCTCCCAGTCCAACGGGAGATTGGAGTATTTCCCAAGGCGACTTCATTAAAATCTTGTATTTGTTGTGTCCTTCTGGTGAACTCCTGACAACGGGAAGCTTCTCTTCCTCCAAGAAGAATACCTGCAAGAGACATGTGAAACTGACAAGTTTTAATATATGTCTAACCTAAACAAGTTAATACAAAATACAGGAAAGATTATTGTCATTATGTAACCTTTTCAGAGTCAAATCCAAAGTGATTGTTCCTGGCAAACAGGTTTCTTACAGACTGAATTTGTTGGGCTGAAGAAACCAAGATTAAAGGCACAGATGCACGATCTTTGACCTGCAAAAGAGGAAAATGCATTAGATGACCACAAGCTTTTTAGTATATCTTGTAGTATAGTCACTCCCAAAAGACACTTGGCCAGATAAAATCTCACAAATCAGCGTATAACTTAAATCATCTTATTTTTACCCACAATTAATAACAAATATCATCAAAGTAGAATAGGAAGAACCATAAGATAGAAGATATTACACTTTAAAATAGTGGAAATGAGATTAACAAGAAGAACGGAACATTAAGATGGTTGTTTTTTATTTTGTGATCTCTGAATATATTTTTAACAGAATCTTATTTGGTTAAAATTAACTTATGATATAAAATCCATCTAATGGGGGCAACTAAATTTTTGCAACAATGAATTTTTATCAGAAGGATGTTTACCAAAAACCAAAAAAATCACAATTATACAACCTTTAAAAACTTTCCGTGATCACTTAGTAAGGTTTGAAACACAGGTAGTGTTGAAGTTTCAGCTGCTTCGTTTTCAACAACATCAGGATCATAAACACATCCTTCATTCTCTTTTTCATTTAAGAGCAAGACAATAGCCATTTTGCCCTTAGAAATTAGCTCAAGTCCTTTCTCTTCCATTTTGATGAAACTTTTAGCCAATTTGTCTTTACTTTCATTTAAGGAAGACTTTTCTGATATGTGTAACTTAGAAATTAGCTCGAGTCCCTTCTCTTGCATATTGACGATATTTCTAACCAATTGGTCTTTACTTCCAGTTAAGAAAGACTTCTCCGATATGTGTATAGTACGTATACGTTTTTCTTGCACGGCACTGACCAACTCAGCTGCATTCCATCTGATTTAAACAAGTTAAAGCTCAAATAAAAATTCACACGATGTAAAAGATAATTTTCCTCTGTCAATAAAACAGTTTGTAATGGTGACACAAACACAGAAGCTAGAAAATAATGACGGTAAGGAAAAGTTTAGCAAGGAAACAAATTGAATAGTTAAATTAGAAGATGCTAGCATGTCCTATCATTTCATAAAGGCAGAGATGAGTAATCATGTCTGAAATCTAGTACTTCAATAAAGTGTCAATACAAATAGAATAGAAATGTACAAAATGACATGTTATATATGAACTATAAAAATAATTTCTCTTTTTTCTTTTATAGGGATGAGAGATACGGGTGTTACTTAATAATTCTGGTTTGCATATGAGCCTCAGTTGGGGAGAAGTTTGTAAAATTGTGCCTGAGATGCGTTGGGCATGTGAGGAGAAGACTAATAGAATCTCCAGTTAGAAAGAGTTGATCAAATTAGGATAACTCAATAATTAGATGTAAGGATAGACCAAAAACACTGAAAGTGCAAAAAAAATAAAAAAAATATTAATAATAAACAGCTTTGCTAAACAATTTGTTTTGGATAGAACACAACAACATTGTTTGGTTAGTGTTGTGGACCCTTCTCACTGGGGAAAAAACTTTGGATGTTATAGTTGTTATATTTACTTGCCTTTTGGATGGTTGTTCAAGACTTTGAAAAACATCGTGAAGCAATTTGGAGTTTACACCAACAATCTGATCACTAAGCAAGCTCCATTCTTCTTTCTTTCCATATTGAAATCCATGAAATACATGTTGTTGATCCATTTCACTAAGTTTCTTTTTTGCTGCTATGAGACGCTTTTGGAACTTTCTCCTTTCTTTCCATTCCTTAAAATTATCAAAAAATAAATATTATTCATAACTATTTAAGTATTTGAATCAATTATACATGGTGAAAAACACCCAATCAAACATATAGACCTCACATCAGAGAAACCATTCATAAGAAAATTTAGTATCCAAATGATACAAGTGCAGTTATTGGGGATGAATAGCACAATTGAAGCATGGAAACCTCTAGAATAAGGCATGTCGCGGTGTCCAAAACTCATCACATGTGTTGTATGATACGACACATGTTGGACAATTCAGACAAGTGTCTTCAAGAAAATATTTTTTTTCTTTGCTTTGCCACTATTTGGATCTGTGAGCAGCACTCGTAAGACACGTGTAGGACAATTTAGACAAGTGTCAAAAAAAAATCTTTGTTTTGACACTCTTTGGGCACATCTCAAACACATGCAAGGGTTAAAGACGTGTCAAATCAATGTTATTCAATAGAAAGTTAAAGACATTAAATTTGATTATATTTTTTGCTTTTCGATAGTAGATGGAATATCAAGTTTTAGAAGGAGAAAAATAATCAGAAATACAATTTTTTGGGTTGAGTTTTGGGAACGTTGGGCTTTACTATGAAGGAGAAAAAAGCCACATAAACAGAAATATTATAAAACAAAAGCTCAATGGCAAAAACACCCGTCAACCCTCAATTTTTCTTTAAAAAGGTAAAGATCGAGAAAGATAAGAGGGGATCAGGAATAAGCACAAAACTTGACAACGAAAATTCCTAAAGGCCACAATGTAATAGGAGAATCTGACTTACAAGTTGGCGCCTTTCTTTTTTGGACCTATCATCAAATCGAAAGTTTAACTCCAGAAGTCCCTTGGGAGGTGTAATATGCATTTCTCTTCTACTCATATCAACATCTGGAACGATTGCTTCAACAAAAGGCACCAAAACAAGCTGACCAGATGCTTCTATTTCTTCTGCCTTTGGCTTGCCATTTTTATCAAGCACGTCAAAAGATGAATCAAGTGAAATTTGTAGCAGATCGTTTGCTCCACTATTGAAAACATTAATGACAGTTCCCAAAAGTTGTCCATTTTCCTAATAAGAAGTATGGTCAACACCTTCAAATATTTCAAAAGATTAAAACTAATAACAAGACGACAAAATACCAAGGTAGAAAAATAAAATATTATACAAAATAATAAATGTTATTGATAATAATCTCTTCTCATTTTTCTCAAATAATAGGATTTAGCCTATTAAATCATTGGTACAAATGAACTAGTGTTCCATGAAGGACTATATATTGATATGGCAAACAATTGCCATTTCTTTCACAATAGCCTGCCAAGGAGAATTACCAAGTTAATAGCAGACCACAAAAATATCAAGGAAATAACATTTCAAGAAGAAAATTAATTTTGTTTGACTTAAGGTGATGCCTAAGAAAAAGCTAAAATAGCAAATAAGCAGAGGGGAAAGTAGTTTGTCTGCCCACATGCACAAACGATTCATGATTAGCACAAACCTTCATGAAAACTCTCATCCCATTGAGATCACGTGCATAAAATTCACCATCTTCGAGTTCAGGCCTGTCTTCTTCCGTGACAAGCAAGGTAGCACCAATAAGCACCTTAGCCTGCATGATGTGTATGTTGATTAGTCAAGGCCAAAAAGCACGCACAAGCATATCCTATATAATCAAACAGGTCATAGAAAAATAGTAGAGTTGAATCCTCCATTTGCAACTATGAGTGCTAGATTCCATGAGTCCCAAATGAGGAGCAAAAAAGACAGGTAGCAATTACTTTGACAAAGTGTAACACTTGCATTTGGCATCACAGCATCAAACTGACTTTGAAGATGATTGAACCAAAGTTAAATTCACAAAAAGGCTTCCTTTTTCTGGAATTAATGTGAGCCAGCCAACAACAGACTAGTAGTCAACACATTTAGTACTTTATGGAGTGATTCATCCTAATTTGGGATTCACATAACAGTTTGTCTCTCTTAAAAATGACTATTACCTCTTCCACTGAATCAATTCCTCTGAATCTGATTATCCAACAATCCTGTCCAGAGTGTTCCCTACCTTTCTCAAGCTCAACTTCCTTGACAGTTTCTCCACTCATAACCTTCATCTTCAACCATCTTCTCCCAGGCTAGTAAACGAAACAACACTTCAATATATTAATCAAGTGATTTTCAAACCACAAACACGTAGACAAAAACTTGAAAAACATAAAATTTACAGTGGAAAATCGTAGTTGAGGAAAATCAGTGTTCGGCTTGACACGAACATCGCCTTGAAAACCATGAACACCGGATACATAACCAATATCAATGAACCGCGGTTCAACAACAACCGCTTCGTGGTGGGTAGTTATAGGTTTAACAGCTGCAAACAGAGAGAAACATAAGTGAATTACCCAAACAAAACCTAACAAATGTGTGGGAAATGATAAGAATATGAATAGTTCGTACCTGAGGTTTGGGTGAGAGAGTGGAAAGGAATAGGGGCGTGTTTGAAAGGGAAAGTGTAATTGATTCCAAGTGAAGGAGGGATAAGAGGGTGAAACGCGCGTTGAGAGGTTGTGAAAGCGGGTATCTGCATTTTCTGCTTCTGCTGTAGTGCTTCTTGCTTGGTAGACCGTTTGTCTAATGAAAATACTGTTTTCTATGTGACTGAGAACAATCAATCTCAACCGTTGTATTAAAATCAATTGCTAAGATTATGTTTGTATTTATATGGTTATATTTAAGTCATAGGGTTGTGGAGAGGAGATTGATTATTCACCAAAAATCATATAAATAGAGTTTTTATCATTCTACGTGAGTTAGTTCTAAACATCATCAATTACTCTAAATACCATATACAATCTTTCATATGGTTCTCATTATTATATATTTTTAGAAAGCACAATTGACGCTTACTATGGAACCCTGATAAAGTTGATTTGGACTACTCTTGCATTAGATGGTCAACTTGTTATCCACCTATTCAATCCCTCTATCAAATATGGTAAGCAAAGGTGTATCAACTTCGACTAGTAGTAGTTCTGACTTTAACCAGGGTGTCAGACCAGAGATACATGCCACTAAGGACAATTTGCATCGCCATAATCAGACTTTATAGGACAATGTTTTTCACATGCAACGACATCAACAAGAGGCTGGCCCCAATGAGGAGATAGATGTTCTAGACCTTCAACTTCTCTCTATTGATATACGGGGAGCCCCTGTACTAGAGAGTTTAAGGCAATTGCCAAATTGCAAATTTTGATGGAGGAAGGAACCCCTAAGAACATGTTGCTTTCATCAACACACAAATGATGATTACTAGAGTCGCCAAATCCTCGCAATGCAAGCTTCTCTCTAGTACCTTTAAGGATGCAACGTTAAGGTGGTACATGAGCCTGCCACGACTCTAAGTTACCAGCTACTAAGACCTAGTAAAGAAGTTGTTCTGTCAATTTTTGACGAACAAGTACAGGAAGATGTCAGCCACCATCATGTTCAAAATTCTCCAAGCCTTTCAAAATCCTTGTGCAAGTATCTCGCTCGGTTCAATGAGGCGACTATCAAGGTCGTCCACCCCAACCATAAGATGTTTGTAAGAGTCTTCCAAAATGGACTTAGGGTCGAGCATTTTAATGAATCACTTGTCCAAAGGCTTGCTGCTTTCTTGGAAGAAGTAGTGACGTGCATTTAACGCTACATGATGGGCAATGAGAACAGTGTAAAGAAAAGACCTAAAATGTTAAGGAGCATACATCTAGCGATCTTGATACCTCGCAATAGTCGCGCATGAGCCATTATACCTCGCTTGTTAGGGATAAAGCAACCTTGAAATGGGGCAGGATGCATACAGGGAACTTTAAGCCTCTGAGCATCACCGTGAACAAATATGCCGCGAGGTTCTCCACAAACACGATATTCTTTTTATGTCAGCCTCCAAGTCAGACATCATGGGGCCTGAACCTAACAAGTGGTGTGAGTTTCATAAGTTCAAGGGTCGCCACACATAAGACTACTACCAAATTAAGAATGAGATCGAATGTCTCATTCAAGAAGGTCATTTAAAGAAACATATTTAAGGTGGCTCCGTCAAGACACCATGTGACTCTAGCTCTCAGGGGAGAGAAACCTCTATAAGCCTTAGATCCAAAAAGGGTAAGGAACTAAGCAAGAGGTGAAGATAAGCTCATACATCTCACCTTTAACACCATAACATGAGAATTCTCTGGGGGGAAGGGAGACCAGTTAGGCCCGTAGAAGGTATGAACGCAAATTTTTTATTATAAAATGATCACCTATCAGCCCTGATATAGGCGAAAAGAAAACTCTAAAGTTTGAGACCACCTTATATAAGAAGGACTCATATGGAATCCATCCACATGATAACAACCTTTTGGTCATAATTGTAAGTTGTGATGATTGAGAGATTAAAAGAGTGTTGATTGATTAGGGAAGCTTTTTAGACATACTTTACTAGGATGCTTTCGGAATACTTATCTTGGACTTAAACGACCTCAAAGATTTACAAGGCACGCTGGTGGAATTCTCTAACAAATAAGTGCATGTAAATGGTTACAACACCATGAAGACCTTGTTTAGGGCGAAGGAGAACCCGATGATGATCAAGGTAAGATATCTCGTTATATACGCACCTTCTTCATATTGTTAAACATGTGACATCATGCACAAGAGAGGGTGAATTGTGGATGTTTGGAAAACTTTGGTTTAAAAATAAATTTATTTGCAAAACCAGAGTTTGAAAACATTTTATGTAAATAAGCAGCAAAAAACCAAAGTAAAGTAAAATATTGGACGGTAAAAGAGATCAGGGAAGAAAAATAATACCAAAGAATTATACACGTTCACCCAAGAAGACCTAATAATGTCCCTAAGACTTATTATCGAGAGTATCCACTAAACTTAAAAGATTTTAAAAGGTTGTGCCTACGAACCCCTTATACAAGAAAATGAAGTTTTCAGGCTAACTTGTAATTAAATAGTGAATAAGGCTTAGAATGGTTAGTCTTTAAACCAAACTGAGATTTTGCACATGTTGATCTCGAACCAGGGTGAAGTTTTGAGTTGACTATCCTCCAAACTCGCCAAAGGTTTTAAATAGGCTAGCCACAAACCAAACCAAGATTTTTATCGGGTTGATATCAAATCTACTAAGTTTTTACACCAGACTGAACTTAAAAACCAAGAGATAGTTTAATCGAGTTGATCTCGAACAAATAGAGCTTTTAACAAGGTTAAGCTCAATAACCACTATATATATTTTCACTGATTATTCTTCACGAACCAAAAGATATCTTTTTGTCCAAGTTGAAACTCACGAACCAAACAGATACTTCCTAAGATAAACCCCCAATATAAACAAGAGCTTTTAGATGGTTTAGCTTACAACCAAAATATCTACTTCCTGTAGAAGAATTGTTTGCACGAGAAATATTCACTCTTGGTAAATTTAAAATTTTATCCTCACCCAAATAAAATATCCTCCCTTAGACTCAAGAACTGTGAGTACAACTTTGTCATCAAAGGTTTTGAATGATGTCAAAACTGAAAAGCTTGCACTTCTGTATATTGGATGGTATCTGTGATACGGTGGGAGAACTGACTTGAGGTTTTGCGTCTATTTTCGCAAATGTTTCGGTTGAGCAAGAGTCGCCACCGACTTTTTAATTTATCCTAAGGAAAGGTTAAAAAGCACAACAAAAACCTTTGAGATGTTTTCTTGGGTTCGGGGAGTAGATTATAGAAAGGGAAGGTATTAGCACCCTTTCTATCCATGGTTATCCATGGGCTCTTAGTTACTTGCTTAGATCAACTTGCCTTGATTTTCAATTGTTTGAAATGGTGCTTTGTGTGTGGGTTTTGAAAATATTTTGAAAAGAGGCCAATGTGGTGGCAACCTTTGTAATGATCCATGTTGGGATGTATACAAAGATGTACTTATCTTTTGAAAAGTTTTCAATGTTTTTGAAAGTTATTTTGAAAGTGTGTTGTGATGTGTGTTTTGAAAAGTAGGCAAGTGTTTTTGTTTTGCAAGTTGGCAAGTAACCAAGAGCTATCCACCCTAAATTTCTCAAAGATCTTTGCTATGTTTTAACCCTTTTAACAATTTTGTTCCACCATTGGATTTGGTGGACAATCTTGTGTTAGGATGTGAATGGGACGGGCGCGGGTCATCGTTTAGACCATGATTACAATAGTGCCAAGTATCTTTGGGCAATTTTTCCTTTAAGGGACTTGATCATTTTTTAGGCAACTTTCGAAAGCGTCATCGAGGGACTATGATCATTTGAATTGATTTTGTTTTGCCAAAGATACCTAACATGCAACATGGCCCATTATTGAAGGCAACAAGTGGAGTAACCCTAGGGGGTGCAAGTGTGATTGGTGTTTGTTCATTTTCATGCTTTTATCTTGGAATTAGGTCAAGCTATTTGTTTTGGTTGATTTTTGCATACAAACCCTAATTCTATCATGGCATATTTAGAAAGCTTTTAAATGCGGAATTTAAAGGTCCTAAATTATTACAACACAAATTATGGGATGGGGGGTACATATGTTCAAATGGGGATATTTAGCAAGAAATTTAAATCTAACTATTACATCCAAATGGAATTTACAAGATATTTAATTGCACAATAATTGAATAAAATACAAAAAATATGCAAGATGCAAAAAAAGATTTTTATATGTATGTAAAAAAGTATTTTTCATGTGACAAATAAACAAAAATAAAAAGGTTTAATTTTTGGATTTTTTAGGTTTTTAGGGCAAACCCTAATTTACTAAATAAAAATGTATTAATTATTTATTATATGCAATATTTATTAATTATGTATAAAAAATAAATAAAAAGAAAGTATATTGTAAAAAAATGATTTTTCAAGTCAAATATTAATAAAAATAAAAATGTATTATTTTTATGTTTTTTAACCTAAATATACTAATAAATATATAAGTATTTATATTATTTATTAAATATATTAAATATGTACAAAAAATAAAATATTTAATATTTACAAAAAAAAAGTATATTTTTTAGGAAATGTTTTCAAAAGATAAAGTAAAATAAAATCAGAAAATAAAATGTATTTTGGATTATTTTTGTATTTTGAATAAAAAGGATATTATGTTTATTTATGTACAAAATTCAGATAAAACAAGCAAAAATCCAAATAAAATACAAAAATGGTCGAAAAAATATTTTTAATATTTTTTATGTTTTGTCAAAAAATATCAAGTCAGAATAAAAAAGAAAAAGTCAAAAAAAGATAAAAATAAACACAATGGGCCAAGGGGGTGCAAGTATGGAAAAGTGGTGCAAAAAGGAAAACAAACTCAGACCCAGCCCAAAGACTTTGTCTTCAACCTCTGGACATTCAAACAGAGCAAACGCGTGCTTCCTGCTATCTCATGATTCCCGGACTTTCAAGCAAAACTCATAACACCAAAAATGTAGAGCATCATGTCACGAGTTCATACATATAAAAAACTTGATCTAACTCTCAGAAATGAGAGAGAATTTCTTCTCCCCCAATTTCTGACCTAAGTTTTTGTCAATGTTCAGGTCTTAAATTCTCTCAGCATATGCAATATAAATGGAAAGTGAGGATATGGGTGACTTCAGGGACATGAGTATGACACTTTTCATTCATAAATCTAAACCTAACTCTTCCTAGATTGAGAGATAGAAGTCCATGAACTTACATGTTCAGCTTGGATCGTGTATGACAATGGAGGCACTTTCAAGGCAATGTGAGGACTTGTACAGCTTGCTTGAAGTTCATGGATGCTTCTCCAACCTTTAGCTTGCCTTGAAACTAAATGAATCAAGCTATGGAAGTCAACCTGCAAAACAGAAAAAGTGAAAATGGTGAAGTTGGTTAGGGGTGTTACAGTTCGTGTCCAATGCTTGGGATAGTTTGTATAGGTGGTATGGAGTGTGTATGAACTGGTTTTGGCCAAGGCGCACGAATGGAAAGGTTTATAGAAGTCCAACTGCAGAAGGAACTCTGTTTTTTGTAGTAGGATGGTGTTTTGATGAATGATGAGGTTTGGAAGGTGGTTAGCTCGTGCCTTAGCTTAGGTTTGATGTTTGGAATGTGTTTAACAAATTTACTTTTGCTTTTCTTGGCAGAAATGTGAGATTGTATTCAAAATGCAAGGTTTCTTCTATCTTAAGCAAAAAATGACAAGTTGGTTTACAAGCTTTCCTAGGCCCCTCAAGTATGCTGCACACTTGAGTCTTGATCAGTGGGATATGTTCCTGAACTTGTGCCAAAAGGATTTGCATTGTACTTCATAGATTGCAATCTTGACATAAAGTTCACCTTTTCAAAAATGGATAATGTGCTTTTTCTAATTATGGACTAATCCTTCATGTAATGACCAAATGCATAGAATAACATCTTGGCATAATGGTTTAGCATTTAATTTTTGAGTGTAAATGAGATTAGAGGCCTGTAATGTAGCTTGCACGTGCTGAGTTTGAAAATGCACAAGTTATGAATCATGGAAATGGCTCATGAACAAAGTGACTTTTGCCCATATTGACAAATTCGATTCTCCCTAACCACAAGGGTGTTTGAGAAGTTCTTGGACATTTTTGAAAGCTTGGAATGTGTAATATAATCCATCTTTGTAATGCAAATTGAGATTCCAAGTGGAAGCATGTGAAAAGTGGCCATGAAGTTAGGCAAAAATCCTGCCTAGAATAGGTCAAAAATTTTCTAAGTTAAGAATGTTTTGCACCCTTGTTCCAAAAATCATAACTTGAGCTACAAGCTTCTTTTGAGGAAACTTTGTGAATCAAAGTTGTATATTTTGCAATGGACTATAACTTTCATGTTTTGAGTTTTCCTTGAATCGAAATTTATCTTGGTGAAAAAATGGGACAAAGTTAGGAAAAAATTAGGGATTTTCATAACTTAGAAAAATTCTAAGTTATGAAAATTCTTCAATTCAAACCCTAATTTGTGATTTTTGATTTATTGATGAACAAGTTTCATAATTTGACATGTCTTGATGAAAAATGAATCTTGACACTTGATTTTGACCAAAAGGTCAAAGTTTGACTTTTCAGTATACAGTCAAATTTTGCTCAGTTGACTGGAAAATTCATCTGTCAACCTTGTGCATTTGGGATCTTTTGAAATTTTTGAATGTGTCAAGACCATGTCATTGAGTCCTTGAGTCCCTATGTGAGCTTGGTTTTCCATTGGTTAGGTCAAACAGTCAAAAATTGCCTTTGTGCAGTAAAAACCTTAAAAATGACCATTTTGCCCTTTTGGTGATCTGATCAAATTTCTTGTGGAATTGTGATCCAAACTTGATCAAATGGCTCATATGAGTTCATAATGTTGATGTGGGTCAAAAATCATGAGGTTTGACTGTCAATTGACCACAGTTGACTTTTTCCCCAATACAACTGATTTCTAGGTCAACTGTCCAATTGACTCGGCAAAGATTGGAATCAAGGCTTGAAACTTGGTATGGATAAACTTGGGAGTCCAATATGAAGCATGAAAGTCATCTTGGGCATTTTAGGTCAAAACATCTTTGTGCAAACACAAACCCTAATTTGGGTCAACAGTGCAAGGAGGAGTCTTGTGCAGAGCAAACCCTAACTTGATCCTGAGCTCCAAGGGTCTTGTGGTGAGAAAATGTTGAGGAAATGGGAGGACAAATTTTGGGGTACAACAGTTGCCCCTGTTCAATCTTCTTGAACCTGAAGAGTTAGATTGGCAAGTTTGCCTTTCACGACTCGAGGGTAAAAGGAGATTGGACACTATAGTGCCCGGAAATTTGCACTCGCATGCTGGAGTATCAGCAATGTGATGGCGGGAATGGGCTCATAGATGCCATTTGGAGATAGGATGGATAGGAGGATGAGCTTATAGATGCCATCTGGAGGCGTGACAGAAACTTGTCGGGAATGGGCTTATAGATGCCATTTGGAAGTGTTGATCGTGTAAGAGATTCCTTAGCGAGAACTTGCGTACTTGAGAAAGAAAGATGGTTTCCTGGCTTGTTACAGGTGTTGATCTTCAGTCTCTTCATGAAGATGTGCCCTGGCTGGATACAGGAGTCGAATCCACAATTAGTTGCTCGCAGATGTGCCCTGGCTAGATACATGAATCGAATCCGAAACTTCAAAAGGTGGTTTACAGACGTGCCCTGGCTGGATACAGGTATCGAATCTCTAAACTCTTCATGCAGATATGCCCTGGCTAGATACAAGAATCTAATCCACAATCAAGTACTCACAGATATGCCCTGGCTGGATACAGGAATCAAATCTGGAACTTGTCGTCTTCAGATATGCCCTGGCTGGATACAGGTATCAAATCTGGAATTTGCAAAAGGTTGGTAGAGAGAGCTTTCCTGGCTGGATACAGGTGTAAACCTCTGACCTGAGAATGAAAGATAATTTCCTGGCCTGTTACAGGGGTTGATCTTCAAACTCTTCATGCAGATATGCCCTGGCTAGATACAGGAATCGAATATACAATCACTCACTAACAGATGTGCCCTGGCTAGATACAGGTATCGAATCTGGAATTGCGATAGTTGATGGTAATCATCTTTTGGATTAATCTTTTCCTGAAAAGGCAAAACATCAGTTGTATGCAATGTCATGATGTATGAGATGCATGATGTCATGATGCTCAGAATGAGATAGTGTTGTATGCACTTTATCATGTATGTAAGCAGGATGTATGAAATGTGAAATGTCTATGAATGTATTTTCGTCTAGGAAAATAAATCCTGGGCTGATGTTGAAGAGTAGAGTTCTTCGCTTCCGCTGGGGATGATGATTGCAAGAATAAACCGGTAGGAGAAGATGACTCCGTTGGGGAATAAACTTGTTGGAGAAATTACTCTGCGGGGAATTACTCTGTGGGAAGAGATATTTCGCTGAGGTTTTGATGAGAACTCCGCTGGGGATTCCATTGATAAGTTACGTTGGGAAACTTGATGAACTCCGTTGGGGATAGAAAGAACTTTGCCGAGGACGATCTTTCCGTGGTGATTAGCTGAGGATAACCCAGTTATACCCTGGTGGGGAAATAACCTTTAAATAAAGTCGGGGAGAGATGTTCGCACTCTGCAGGCGATAAGCTTCTAGAATCTACTGGGGATAAGCTTCAAGACCTGCTGGGGATACTTGCTGAGGAATATCTATACTCTGCTGGGGAATGTCGAGATCTTCTGGGGATACCCAACTCCCTTAAGGCTGATAGTAGACTAGCTCTGCTTGGGGAAAGTATCGTTGACTTGCTAGGGGAACAATGCGCCTTTTCAGGGCTGATGGGAAACCAACTCTAATTGAGGAAAGTATTGCCGAATCTGGTATTACTCTGTGGGGAGTTGAGGTGGCTTGGTTATGTTCTTCAGTCGAACCTAACTTGGTACCTTGGTGGACAGAGCAACTAGACTGCTTGGACAATCCTAAATTGCCCCTGTTTCTGATGTCACCCGTAATTAATCCTTTGTTTCGCATGCAAATATTCGTGATTAGCAATTAATGTCAAATGCATATATCAAAAATGAACATTGGACGTTCTTCGCAAAATAAAACAGAAAAAGGAAAAACAATGGATAATTTGTCTGAAAAAGTGAATTTGCATTGATTTTGAAATTTGCCTATAAATAGGCGTTTTATGTACAGGAGGCTGACGTCCTAGTAAGAGAACGCCGCCGAGCAAAAATAGAGTTTATACAATTTGAAAAGGAAACAAAACAACTATGTGAAAAATAATCCCACTGGGTTCCAACTCGGCTATCGCCTTTATGTCTTCAAGCGTCTTATCGCTTTGCTGCTTAGTTGAAGATGGAGCTGATTGATCGTGTAGTCTGAGCCTGATAGTTGATGCCGAATTCTGGATGGGATCCAATGAGACATAGTATTACGCTTTATCCCTAACTTTTTCCTGGACCGCCCTTTCGGGTTTTCAGTCCACCGGGATACCCATTTTTGCCCAAGCCGCCTTTTCAGGTTTTCGACTTGCCGGGTGTACAGATTTTTTTCATTTCATCCCTTATTTTGCCCGAACCCTTTTGGTTCGCCGGGAAGCCCTAATTTTTGCCTAGGTGTGTCAACCTAGCGGGTCCTTAATCATGCGTAGTATCTTTTTACTATGTCTGCATTGGCAGGGTGAGGAAGGTCGTCACCATCCATGGTGGTTAGAATCATCGCTCCTCCTGAGAAGATATGTTTAACCACAAATGGACCTTCGTACGTAGGGGTCCATTTACCCCTGGGATCACTTTGAGGAAGAATGATGCGCTTGATTACCAGGTCTCCGACTTGATACTCTTGTCGTCTGACCTTCTTGTTAAATGCCCTGATCATCCGTTTTTGGTATGTCTGACCATGACAAATAGTAGTGAGTCTCTTTTCGTCAATTAGGTTTAACTGATCAAGCCGAGTCTAGATACAGCCATCTTCGCTCAAACCTGCATCCTTCATTATCCAGAGAGAGGGTATCTGGACTTTAATAGGCAAGACTGCCTTCATGCCATAGACCAAGGAAAAGGGAGTTGCCCCTGTTGACGTCCGTGCTGAGGTACGGTACCCGTGAAGAGAAAACGGTAACATCTCGTGCCAATCTTTATAGGTCACTGTCATCTTCTGCACAATCTTCTTAATATTCTTATTCGCTGCTTCTACAACCCCGTTCATCTTCGGCCGGTAAGGAGAAGAGTTGTGGTGCTGTATCTTGAATTGCTCGCAGAGCTCAGTGATCATCTTGTTGTTAATATTGGTACCATTATCCGTAATGATCCTTTCAGGTATACCGTATCGACAGATCAGGTTGTGCCGAATGAACCGTGCCACGACACTCTTGGTTATAGTGGCGTAGGAAGCTGCTTCAACCCACTTCGTGAAGTAATCAATTGCTACTAGGATGAAGCGATGCCCGTTGGATGCTGTTGTACCCCAAAATTTGCCCTCTCTTTCTTCAGGAAATCATCTTGGATTTTCAGAGTCCCTCTGAAACAAATCCAAGTCCAGAATTGTCATTTTTGCCCAAGCAGACTATTTACAAGAGCAAGATGATCACACAAGCTCTGAAGACAATGTTTTTGAACAAAAATTAAATTCTAAGTACTTGGAATTTTTCTCTAAAAAATGAGTGTTTAAGAAAAAAATCAGCGCTTCAGAACTTCTGGACCAAACTCCAGATAGAAACGGTCAGAAGTTGCAAGCTTGTCGCAACGCAGTCAGAAGTTGGCTCTTCAGCAGCTACATCAGCTCAATCAGAAGTTGTAAACGTGGTTCAATACGTAAGTCTCAGACAGAACATGACTCTTTCAGCAGTTACGCAAGCTCAGCTAGAATTTGCTAAAGGAATGCAAAAGAAGCAAGGAAGTCTGAAGGCTCTTTCAGAACATGCTGAAATCGGAAGATGAAAAGGTCAGAAGAGTGGGTGTTACACTGATACAGAATCTCTAAGCCCAAGAGGTCCAGAAACAAATCCAAGGAACGTGTCAGAAAATCAGGAGAATCCCCAGAACTTGCTAAGACAACAGGAGGCCAAAACCAGAGCATGGTTTACGTTGATTCTTGGTGAAACAGAACTGCTGGTTCAAAGTTTGGTTTCCATTACCAGAATATTGATGTTGATAAGTCTTATCACCATTTAATGCTCATTAATGCTCCCAACCACTCCTGAACATTCATCCAAGTAATCCCTTCACGTGTGGCTTGGAAAACGCCTTTATGCAGATTCTGGCATGGGTCTACACGCCACCGTCCACCTAAGAGGTCACTTCTCTCCAATCCACGCCTGCTGCTGCAGCCTAGGCTGAAGGATATCTGTTATCACAACTTCCCAGGAATTTCTGTCAAAGAACAATTCAAACTCTGTTGGCGCCTTTAATGTTCAAGAAATCCACAAGAGTTTTTGCCTATAAATAGAGAATCATTGACCACTGAAAAGAGGCGTCCAAAAGAAACAGAAAAATTGCTAGAAGAGAAACATAAATCTTTAGCAAGAAAGTGCTGTGAAACTCTGCCAAAATCTCCAGTGTTTCATAACTTCAAATTTCTTACCTTCAAACTTCTTACCTTCAAACTTCATCAAATACCCAGTTTTCTTTGTGAACTAAAGAACACCCTTTTCAACTTCTGACCCTATATACGCACACACCTTCACCTACCCTTTTCAAAAAGAATTTGTCCAGAATACCATCAGATCCAAAAACTAGCTCACATCCACAAACTTTTCCAACAGCCAGGTAAGCACCTGCTGACCTTCATCACGCTGCTAAGCATCATCAGCTGTGCATGCTCAAATAAACATAATGTAAATATCATATTGTTGTTGTTTGTGTTCTGAGGATTTTCATACCTCAGAACGTTCTGAGCCAGTGTAGAACCTGCCTGTGATCTTGTTGGTTCTGCCCTCTGAAACACTTTGACATTTGCTGAAGCTGTTCCAAATATGTTTCCTGTTTTGTGGAATAGTAACAAAATTACAGATGTTCTAATTAGTACAGGGAAAAGCCAAGTGCTGACTTTGACGTTGGCACATCTGAAGCCTGTTTTGCTGTCAATAATGTCAGAACTTCTGAGAGTTATTGTCTTTCCAACAGGATCAGAACTTCTGGTCTCCCCACTAACAAACTTCTGTCTTGCAGCGCAGGGGGGTCAGAACTTCTGATTTCCCCACTAACAGGTTTTTGTTTTGCAGGTGTCAGAGTCAGAAGTTCTGACTCATACAGTTTAACCAAAAGGTTGATCATCTAGCAGCGGGTCTGAGTCAGAACTTCTGATGACCTCTCAGCAGCGCGCTGGCTCCCTCTCTCTTTCTCTCTATCTTGTTTTTTGCTATTTTCTTTTTTGTCTATTTTTCTCGTTGAACCCCCCATGTACAAATGTGTACCCCCACTCCCTAATTGTTGTAATAGCGTAGGATTTTATATTTCCGCTTTTATTGCTAGTAATTAGGATATGTATGGCAAGATAAAATCAATGAAATAGAAAATCCTAATTCAAAGATAAACTCTTGTATGTAATAAAACACACTTGCACACTAACACCCCTAGGGTTACATCCACCTGTCGCCTTTCAAAAAGTGGGCCATGTTACGCATGTAAAGTATCTTGGTAAAACAAACAAAATCAAAAGATCATAGTCCCTCGATGACGCTTTCGAAAGTTGCCTTACAAAAATGATTTTAGACCCTCAAAAGAAAAACTAAGATACTTTGCAAACATTGCTATCATGGTCTACACGATGACCCGCGCCTGTCTCGTTTACATCCTAACACAAGATTGTCCACCAAATACCATGATGGAACAAAATTGTTAAAAGGGTTAAAACATAGAAAAAAATCTTTGAGTAAATTTAGGGATAGACAAACTCTTAGTTACTTGATCGAGTCTTGCAAAACAAAAACACTTGCCTATTTTTTCAAAACCACACTTCACGACACACTTTCAAAACAACTTTCAAAAAACATTGAAAAAAAAAACTTTTCAAAAGACGTACACCTTTGTATACATCCCAACATGGATCATTACAAAGGTTGCCACCACATTGGCCTCTTTTTAAAACATTTTCAAACCCACACACAAAGCACCATTTCAAACAATTGAAAACACGAGGCAAGTGATCTAAGCAAGTAACTAAGAGCCCATGGATAACCATGGATAGAAAGGGTGCTAATACCTTCCATTTCTATAATCTACTCCCCGAACCCAAGAAAATATCTCAAAGGTTTTTTGCTGTGCTTTTTAACCTTTCCTTAGGATAAAATAAAAAGTCGGTGGCGACTCTTGCTCAACTGAAACATTTGCGAAAATAAATGCAAAACCTCAAGTCAGTTCTCCCACCGTATCACAGAACTGGCAACTCTGCTGGGGAATTCTTTAAAGTGGAGTAACCTTAGGGCTTAGATCACCCTTTTGCATGACTAATTGTTTGCTTTGATTGCTTTACATCATGGCTCTCTTGTTTGGGTTTGCAATCCTACACCCGGATTTGGGGAAACATTCATAGATAGCAATATGTTGTGGAAACTATGAAGGATTTGCGATATTGCTATTCTTCCAGACAGAGTAGGCTTTTCGGATATGTACTTGATTGGATCCATTTTTGAAATCAAAAGAGTAGTGTGAGTCAACATATACTGTCTCAGCCGGCGAGCAGCCCATACCAGAGCACAATAAGTTTTCTCGAGCAATGAGTACCTAGTCTCACAGTCGGTAAACTTTTTGCTCAGGTAATAAATGGCGTGCTCTTTTCGGCCAGACTCGTCATGCTGCCCCAGCACACACCCCATTGAGTTGTCAAGTACTGTTAAGTATAAGATTAGAGGTCTCCCTTCAACCGGTGGCATAAGAATGGGTGGTTCTTGGATATACTCTTTGATCTTTTCGAAAGCGGCCTGACATTCATCGTTCCAACGTACCACTTGATCTTTCTCCAGTAGCTTGAAGATTGGTTCACAAGTAGCAGTTAGATGCGAGATGAATCGGGCAATGTAGTTCAACCGTCCTAGAAAGCCTCTGACTTCTTTCTTTGTCTTGGGAGTTGGCATCTCTTATATGGCTTTCACTTTGGCAGGGTCCACTTGAATGCCTTTGTCGCTTACGATGAAGCCTAACAATTTTCCAGATCTTACCCCGAAGGTGCACTTGTTCGGGTTCAACCTCAACTTGTACAACTTCAGACGGTCAAACAGATTCCGTAGATGGTCAAGGTGTTCCTCCTCAGTTTGGGACCTAGCAATCATATCATCGACGTATACTTCTATCTCATGGTGGATCATATCATGAAATAAAGCAACCATGGCACGTTGGTAGGTTTCCCCAACATTTTTCAACCCAAAAGGCATGACCTTGTAGCAAAAGGTGCCCCACTGAGTAACAAAAGTGGTCTTCTCCATGTCTTCAGGAGCCATCTTGATCTGATTATAACCGGAGAAGCCGTCCATGATCTGATTATGCTGAGCAGTATTGTCAACCAGAACGTCGATATGAGGCAGAGGGAAATCATCCTTAGGGCTGGCCCTGTTCAAATCCTTGTAATCAACACACATTCGGACCTTACCATCCTTCTTAGGCACTGGAACCACGTTGGCAATCCACTGAGGGTAAGAAGTTACAGCTAGAAACCCGGTATCAAATTGTTTCATAACCTCAGCTTTGATTTTCTCGGACATCTCTGGACGCATACGACGGACCTTTTGTTTTACCGGAGGGCAGTCTTCCTTGGTAGGCAGGTGATGAACCACAATGTCGGTATCCAACCCAGGCATATCTTCGTAAGACCAGGCAAAGATTTCCACATAGTCATGAAGCATCTGAATCAACCGTTGTTTCACACTGAGCTCTAGATTGGCACCAATCTTGACCTCCTTTCTATCTGTCTCAGTACCCAGATTTACCGTTTCCACTGGCTCTTCATGTGGCTGAATGGCCCTCTCTTCCTGGAGTAGCAGTCTTGCAAGTTCGCCAGGCACTTCGCAATCATCTTCACCTTCGTCTTCGGCTAAGTTGATCGGATTTTCGAAGTCATAACTGGCAGTAGCAGAGTCGTTACCAGTGAGATCCAGAGTGGATTGGAACCTGTATAAGTGAGTGTGTGTAAATATAGCTGTTTTGCAATATATAATAAAGAAAGAAAAGGAGCGCAAGATTTTGAAATGCAACAAACGTCCAATGTTTTGATTAATGATATATGAAAATGACATACAAAAGCCCTCACAAATGGAGCCACGGTGCCCCGGGTAGGACACCGAGCCATAAAAGTTTCAACATATTGTTTGTTACAAATTGAAAACAAAAGAGTTCATTACTGAGTGACAAAAGTAATAGGTTTGAAGTCTTTAGCAGTCCAGTTGCTTGGTCCACTATCGGTTGTTGGGTAGATCCAGCTGTCGAATTCAGATTCCTCCACGTCGTCCTCAATAGCATTCACTCCCGGGTTGGTGATGAACACATGAGGTCTTCCAATCCTTGCCTTACGAACAGCCTTCTGAGCCTCTGCAGTGAAGCCTAAGCCAAACTTGTCGGTCTTTGGAGTGAAGTCAGGAAGTCGGCCCCAGTTTGCACACTCACCCTTCTCAATCACAGCCCGGGCATCCTTTAAGGAATCCATCTTCAAAGGAGGGTCTTCGATCACAGTTTCAGCTGATGCCAGTGTCTGAGGCACCTCTTCAAAGTGTTGAAAGGGGGTCTCAATGAATTCCCCATCCATCTCTATGTACCAGAACGAGTTTAAGTGGCTGACCATATATTCTTCCTCCCCTTAAACTGTAACAATTTTCCCTCTAACTGGGTACTTAAGCTTCTGATGTAGTATGGAGGTCACAGCTCCAGCCTTGTGGATCCATGGACGACCCAACAAACAAGAGTAGGATGGACGGATGTCCATCACATAGAAAGTTGAATCAAAAACTTGAGAACCAACCCTGATTGGAATGTCAACTTCATCGTGTACCATCCTTTTCGAACCGTCAAAGGCCCGTACCACAATGTTACTGGGCTTGAGCTCCAGACCCTCACAATCCAATTTGTCTAGGGCTTTCTTGGGTAATACGTTCAATGAAGAACCGGTGTCTACCAACACATGGGCAAGAGTAGTGCCCCTGCATTCAATGGAGACATGCAGGGCATCATTATGGTTTTTTCCTTTTGCAGTCAGATCGGCGTCAGAGAAGCCCAAACTATTATCAGCAGTCAAGTTGGCCACACAATCAGTAAATTGATCAGCAGGCGTTTCTTGCGGCACATGGGCCATCTTCAGGAAGGAGATCAGAGCCTTGGCGTGGGCCTCTGAACACAACAACAGTGATAGCATAGAAATTTTTGATGGGGTGTGCCCCAACTGCTCAACTACATTGAAATCACTTTTCTTGATAATCTTGAGGATCTCCTCCATCTCTTGCTGGGAGGCTTCAACAGTGGTTGTCTTCGGAGCCTCCATCGGGGCAGGAAAATCAGTAGCAACCCCTTTGCCCCGGGCGTCAGACGACTCGGCAGCAGGGGTACAAACAGGAACTTGATTAGGAAGTGGAGCATGCACACTTGCAGGTGTGATGATAAGAGGTTTCTGAATAACTGGTGGTGTAATATCTGGTGAGAACAGCCTACCACTGCGAGTAATTTTGGCAGGCCCGGTGATGTTACCGACGCCGGTACTAGTATCAAACTCTTGCTTTACTCCAAGCACATAAACATCTGCCCCATAGTGCCACAGGACAGCTTTGTCGGATGTATAGGGGAGGGGCCCCGGAACAGTGATGATGATAAGAGCAATCTTCTGAGTGGACATGATTTTGACAGGCTTCTTTGAGGGAGCCTTAAGAGGTTTGTTGAAAATAGTGACAATAGAAACTTCTTCAGCAGGGACAACAGGAACATCAATCTTCTCGAACAAAATTTCTTTGCTATCCATCAGGCTTTGGATACTTGATTTCAGCAAAGGACAACCAACAGGTGAAATAGCACACATAAGGCAACCTTTACCACATCCCGGAAATAAACCGGCTAGCAACAGGTTCCTCTTGACAGTCGATAACGGAGTGACAATCTCTTCCACGGAGGCCACATACCGGTCTTCTTCTACAGCATTCACTCCATGCTAGGCATGGGAGCAGTCACAACATTAGGCCTTTCGGGCGCCTCAAACTGTATTTCCTTAGCATCAATAAGGTCCTGAACCTTATTCCTCAGAGCCCAGAAATCATCCGTAGTATGCCTCGGGCTATCAGAGTGATAAGCGCAACTGGAGTTGGGGTTGTACTTCGGAGAAGCTGTGTTCACTACCTTCGGAGCTTCTTTGACAGTTACCAGATTGGTTGACAGTAGTTGCGGCAAAATCTGAGACAGGGTCATGCTGAGCCGAGTGTACTGCCTTTTGGGTCTCTCACCCCTTTGTTGATTATACTGCTAAGGAGCAGCAGCAGGCTTTGAAATTACCAATGCATTGACAGCTTGGCGGCGTCTCGGCTTAACTTGTCTTCTGGGACCATAAACGGCACTGGCTTCCTTCTTGAAGGGCTTCTTTTCAGTATTCGCGGAGGCACCTTTCTGTATCTTCCCCGGCTTGATACCAGCTTCTATCCTTTCACCAGTCAAGATCAAATCTGTAAACCCAACAGAGGAATTACCAATCAAATGGTTAAAGAACGGACCAGACAGAGTCCCTAGGAACATGTCAACAAGTTCACGGTCAGTCAGCGGTGGCTGCACCCTGCCAGCCAAGTCTCTCCACTTTTGCGCATACTCCTTGAATCCTTCGTCCGTCCCCAGTGACATACCCTGAAGTTGGGTACGCATGGGAGCGAGGTCAGAATTATACTGATACTGTTTATAAAACGCAGTGGCCAAGTCCTCCCAGTTTCGGATACTGGCTCTATCCAGCTGATAGAACCACTCGAGTTGAGCCCCTGAAAGGCTATCCTGAAAGAAATGGATCCAAAGGTTCTTGTCTGCAGTGTAAGGTTGGATCTTCCTTACATATGATCTGAGATGCATCTTCGGGCAGGATAGCCCGTCATACCTTGCAAAAGCTGGTACTTTGAACTTCGGGGGGATCACAATTCCAGCAACTAATCCCAAGTCTTCGAAATCCAAGCCGGGAACTCTCTGCAGCTCCATAGCTGCCAACCTGTCTTCCAAGCCTTTGTAATTATCATCGGCGGGCGGGTATTGTTGATCAAAGTAGTCTTCGTCCTCTTCAGCCTCCTCTTCTTCAACCTCGGATTCGGAAGGTACTGCAGCCGCATTCCCTTTACTGGTTCCCTCTTCAGATGTAGGGGGAAATTCAAGCACTCTTCTGGCTTCACCCTCAAACCTTCTTCCTAGGGTAGCCACCCCGATTCTTTTCTTCTTCTTTTTCACTTGCTCTTTGTTCCCCAACAGGGCTTTCAGATCTTCCTGACCCTTAGCCAAGGTCATAAGGAGTTGTTGAAACTGTGAATTCTGAGACTGCAAGTCCTTGACCGTCTGTTCGAGATCCATCTTACTGAAATAAACAGCAGAAAGATAAGGAAACCTGGTGTGGAGACCTGCTTATGCACATGATGAATGGTATGCTTATGTATGCAATGCATTCAAGGATTTATAAAGTTCAAAATTGTTGCAAACAAAAAGAACGCACGTCATATTAATAAGAAGAAATTTGTCAGTACATAAATGCCCCATGGGCCAAATATTACAAAAAAACTTCTCAAGGTAAAAAGACGTTGCGCATCCTCTTTGGTGCGATGTAGGTGTTGAGGGTCTCTTCCTCATGGAGTCGGTGGGTAAGCTCCAAAACCTTCTTCTCACTGGCGTAGAAGCTGGCTTCAAAAGTGTTCTGTTCCTCCTTGAGTTGGATCCAACTCTTCTGCATCTCCTCCCACAATGTAGGCATGTCAGGATACAGGATGGTGTTGGGAACCTCTCCTTCCTTAACGGGCTCTTTAATTACAGGGAGAACATGAGGGTAAGGCATCATTAGACTCTGGGCTCGGGCTCGTACCCACTTGAGATAAGGCTCAAGAGGGATGGAGTTCTTGTGCCCCAGTGTCTTGCTGTCTACCTTGTTAGGCATCCTCCAAGCTCTGATGAATCTTTGGCGAAGTCCTTGCGCATCGTTGTCGAAGTTAAAAACTATGTCAGGAATCAACATGTCATGAGGGCCATCCCTCCGTGCATATCCAAATTGCCTCAAAGCTAGACAAGGGTTGTAAGTGATGCCTCCTCTAATGCCAAGCAATGGAACATTAGGGAACTCTCCACAATGATCGACGATGATGACATTTTCTCTGGACCGAGAGCACCAATGTACATCATAGTGAGTAAGGGTCATCAACCGTTGTGACCACCTTAGGCCTTGGTCATTCTTCAAGACAAATTGTGGAAGGTGCAAAATAAACCACCTTGCAAGGAGAGGAGTACAGCACATGAGAACACCCCTCTTTCTCATTGTTCGTGTGTAAAATGAGTGAAGAATGTCCCCAAGCAATGTTGGTATTGGATTTCTGGATAAGAAGATCTTGACGGCGTTGACATCTACAAGCTGGTCAGGATTTGGGAACAAGACCAACCCATAAATGAGGAGTGCTACAATTTCTTCAAAGGCTTGTAGGTCCAATGAATTCCAACACTCTTGTGCCTTCTCAAACAAGAATTTTGCCAAGAAGCCTTTGACACCACTTCTAGTTTCCCAATGCCCCTTGATGTCAGATGGCTGTAGGTGTAGTGCTTGAGCAACATCTTCAGGCTTTGGTTCCTTTTCCGTACCATTGAAAGGTAGTTGACTAAGAATAGGAATTCTCAGGAGTTGAGAAAATTCCTCCAAAGTGGGCACCAACTGGTAGTCGGGGAAAGTGAAACAGTGGTGAAGGAGGTCAAAGAACTGGAACAACACCTTTACCATGTCCTCTTCAATGCTGGTGTTGACTAGGCTGAGCAGTCTACCATGTCTTTCACTGAAGGGAGAGCTTTCCGGAATTCTTGATGTGAGCTCCTTGAGTTGAGGAGGGATTCTCACAAGGTTGACTTGGATAGTTTTCCTGCGAAGAATTTCCATGACCTACAAAACAAGAACAAAGATGAAGATCTAAACCCTTGAAATGGTTAGTGAATGCATATGATGCTTCATGATGCTCATGATGTATGCACAAACATATGTACAAGCAATTCACACAAAACCCTAGTTTCAGGCTTGCATGGGGTTTCATAGGTAAGTACCCTCTTGAGTGTAGTTGGCTTAAAAACCTGTCCTATAAATAGTAATCGGGTTCTAAGGAGCTCAATATCATTGGATTGTTTTCCATGTTCATTGTTTTGGTTTAGCCACTTAACTAGCGACCAAAATATTCCAAGAAAACAACCCTCAATGAGTGTAGTATCGAGTATCTACCAACTTCGGACTGCACCAAAGCCGGTCATCTCACTACCCCTAATGAAAGGCCAAGATGGTCGAGTAAGGTTCTAGGTCATTAGTGCTTAGTGACATCACTCAGCGGCCCCGTACTCTCCTTGATTGAACTCAAGGGTTACCGGTACTCACAAATATGTCGCACTAATATAGCTATTGCTTCAACCGTGTCGGTATACCCCACACAGTTTCCACAATGTATTGCTATCTATGAATGTTTCCCCAAATCCGGGTGTAGGATTTCAAACCCAAACAAGAGAGCCAAGATGTAAAGCAATCAAAGCAAACAATTAGTCATGCAAGAGGGTGATCTAAGCCCTAAGGTTACTCCACTTTTAAGTTTTCCCCAGCAGAGTCGCCAGTTCTGTGATACAGTGGGAGAACTGACTTGAGGTTTTGCGTCTGTTTTCGCAAATGTTTCGGTTGAGCAAGAGTCGTCACCGACTTTTTATTTTATCCTAAGGAAAGGTTAAAAAGCACAGCAAAAACCTTTGAGATGTTTTCTTGGGTTCGGGGAGTAGATTATAGAAAGGGAAGGTATTAGCACCCTTTCTATCCATGGTTATCCATGGGCTCTTAGTTACTTGCTTAGATCAACTTGCCTTGATTTTCAATTGTTTGAAATGGTGCTTTGTGTGTGGGTTTTGAAAATGTTTTGAAAAGAGGCCAATGTGGTGGCAACCTTTGTAATGATCCATGTTGGGATGTATACAAAGATGTACTTATCTTTTGAAAAGTTTTCAATGTTTTTGAAAGTTATTTTGAAAGTGTGTTGTGATGTGTGTTTTGAAAAATAGGAAAGTGTTTTTGTTTTGCAAGTTGGCAAGTAACCAAGAGCTATCCACCCTAAATTTCTCAAAGATCTTTGCTATGTTTTAACCCTTTTAACAATTTTGTTCCACCATTGGATTTGGTGGACAATCTTGTGTTAGGATGTGAACGGGACGGGCGCGGGTCATCATTTAGACCATGATTACAATGATGCCAAGTATCTTTGGGCAATTTTTCCTTTAAGGGACTTGATCATTTTTTAGGCAACTTTCGAAAGCGTCATCGAGGGACTATGATCATTTGAATTGATTTTGTTTTGCCAAAGATACCTAACATGCAACATGGCCCATTATTGAAGGCAACAAGTGGAGTAACCCTAGGGGGTGCAAGTGTGATTGGTGTTTGTTCATTTTCATGCTTTTATCTTGGAATTAGGTCAAGCTATTTGTTTTGGTTGATTTTTGCATACAAACCCTAATTCTATCATGGCATATTTAGAAAGCTTTTAAATGCGGAATTTAAAGGTCCTAAATTATTACAATACAAATTATGGGATGGGGGGTACATATGTTCAAACGGGGATATTTAGCAAGAAATTTAAATCTAACTATTACATCCAAATGGAATTTACAAGATATTTAATTGCACAATAATTGAATAAAATACAAAAAATATGCAAGATGCAAAAAAAGATTTTTATATGTATGTAAAAAAGTATTTTTCATGTGACAAATAAACAAAAATAAAAAGGTTTAATTTTTGGAATTTTTAGGTTTTTAGGGCAAACCCTAATTTACTAAATAAAAATGTATTAATTATTTATTATATGCAATATTTATTAATTATGTATAAAAAATAAATAAAAAGAAAGTATATTGTAAAAAAAATGATTTTTCAAGTCAAATATTAATAAAAATAAAAATGTATTATTTTTATGTTTTTTAACCTAAATATACTAATAAATATATAAGTATTTATATTATTTATTAAATATATTAAATATGTACAAAAAATAAAATATTTAATATTTACAAAAAAAGTATATTTTTTAGGAAATGTTTTCAAAAGATAAAGTAAAATAAAATCAGAAAATAAAATGTATTTTGGATTATTTTTGTATTTTGAATAAAAAATGATATTATGTTTATTTATGTAGAAAATTCAGATAAAACAAGCAAAAATCCAAATAAAATGCAAAAATGGTCGAAAAAATATTTTTAATATTTTTTATGTTTTGTCAAAAAATATCAAGTCAGAATAAAAAAGAAAAAGTCAAAAAAAGATAAAAATAAACACAATGGGCCAAGGGGGTGCAAGTATGGAAAAGTGGTGCAAAAAGGAAAACAAACTCAGACCCAGCCCAAAGACTTTGTCTTCAACCTCTGGACATTCAAACAGAGCAAACGCGTGCTTCCTGCTATCTCATGATTCCTGGACTTTCAAGCAAAACTCATAACACCAAAAATGTAGAGCATCATGTCACGAGTTCATACATATAAAAAACTTGATCTAACTCTCAAAAATGAGAGAGAATTTCTTCTCCCCCAATTTCTGACCTAAGTTTTTGTCAATGTTCAGGTCTTAAATTCTCTCAGCATATGCAATATAAATGGAAAGTGAGGATATGGGTGGCTTCAGGGACATGAGTATGACACTTTTCATTCATAAATCTAAACCTAACTCTTCCTAGATTGAGAGATAGAAGTCCATGAACTTACCTGTTCAGCTTGGATCGTGTATGACAATGGAGGCACTTTCAAGGCAATGTGAGGACTTGTACAACTTGCTTGAAGTTCAGGGATGCTTCTCCAACCTTTAGCTTGCCTTGAAACTAAATGAATCAAGCTATGGAAGTCAACCTGCAAAACAGAAAAAGTGAAAATGGTGAAGTTGGTTAGGGGTGTTACAGTTCGTGTCCAATGCTTGGGATAGTTTGTATAGGTGGTATGGAGTGTGTATGAACTGGTTTTGGCCAAGGCGCACGAATGGAAAGGTTTATAGAAGTCCAACTGCAGAAGGGATTCTGTTTTTTGCAGTAGGATGGTGTTTTGATGAATGATGAGGTTTGGAAGGTGGTTAGCTCGTGCCTTAGCTTAGGTTTGATGTTTGGAATGTGTTTAACAAATTTACTTTTGCTTGTCTTGGCAGAAATGTGAGATTGTATTCAAAATGCAAGGTTTCTTCTATCTTAAGCAAAAAATGACAAGTTGGTTTACAAGCTTTCCTAGGCCCCTCAAGTATGCTGCACACTTGAGTCTTGATCAGTGGGATATGTTCCTGAACTTGTGCCAAAAGGATTTGCATTGTACTTCATAGATTGCAATCTTGACATAAAGGTCACCTTTTCAAAAATGGATAATGTGCTTTTTCTAATTATGGACTAATCCTTCATGTAATGACCAAATGCATAGAATAACATCTTGGCACAATGGTTTAGCATTTAATTTTTGAGTTTAAATGAGATTAGAGGCCTGTAATGTAGCTTGCACATGCTGAGTTTGAAAATGCACAAGTTATGAATCATGGAAATGGCTCATGAACAAAGTGACTTTTGCCCATATTGACAAATTCGATTCTCCCTAACCACAAGGGTGTTTGAGAAGTTCTTGGACATTTTGGAAAGCTTGGAATGTGTACTACAATCCATCTTTGTAATGAAAATTTAGATTCCAAGTGGAAGCATGTGAAAAGTGGCCATGAAGTTAGGCAAAAATCCTGCCTAGAATAGGTCAAAAATTTTCTAAGTTAAGAATGTTTTGCACCCTTGTTCCAAAAATCATAACTTGAGCTACAAGCTTCTTTTGAGGAAACTTTGTGAATCAAAGTTGTAGATTTTGCAATGGACTATAACTTTCATGTTTTGAGTTTTCCTTGAATCCAAATGTATCTTGGTGAAAAAATGGGACAAATTTAGGAAAAAATTAGGGATTTTCATAACTTAGAAAAATTCTAAGTTATGAAAATTCTTCATTTCAAACCCTAATTTGTGATTTTTGATTTCTTGATGAACAAGTTTCATAATTTGACATGTCTTGATGAAAAATGAATCTTGACACTTGATTTTGACCAAAAGGTCAAAGTTTGACTTTTCAGTATACAGTCAAATTTGGCTCAGTTGACTGGAAAATTCATCTGTCAACCTTGTGCATTTGGGAGCTTTTGAACTTTTTGAATGTGTCAAGACCATGTCATTGAGTCCTTGAGTCCCTATGTGAGCTTGGTTTGCCATTGGTTAGGTCAAACAGTCAAAAATTGCCTTTGTGTAGTAAAAACCCTAAAAATGACCATTTTGCCCTTTTGGTGATCTGATCAAATTTCTTGTGGAATTGTGATCCAAACTTGATCAAATGGATCATATGAGTTCATAATGTTGATGTGGGTCAAAAATCATGAGGTTTGACTGTCAATTGACCACAATTGACTTTTTCCCCAATACAGTTGATTTCTAGGTCAACTGTCCAATTGACTAGGCAAAGATTGGAATCAAGGCTTGAAACTTGGTATGGATAAACTTGGGAGTACAATATGAAGCATGAAAGTCATCTTGGGAATTTTAGGTCAAAACATCTTTGTGCAAACACAAACCCTAATTTGGGTCAACAGTGCAAGGAGGAGTCTTGAGCAGAGCAAACCCTAACTTGATCCTGAGCTCCAAGGGTCTTGTGGTGAGAAAATGTTGAGGAAATGGGAGGACAAATTTTTGGGTACAACAGTATCCTTATGTCTTGTGGCACTCCTTTGTATTAGAGGTCTTAGGAATCATTAAAAAACATTTTGAAATTGATCCAAGTCATTAAAAACAGTTTTTTGCATAATTTTTTATTGCATATGTCGACATATCCACCTTTCAGGTCGACACATGCAACTCATTTTTAAAGCCTGTAGCCTCTGGAAGACTCAGGGCGACACATGAATTGTATAGGACGACACATACTAAAATATTTCTAAAATTGCATAAATTCTTATTTTATGTGTCGACACATCCATTTTTAGGTCGACACATTTACTATCGTTTTAAGGCCTGTAGCCTCTGACTTGTTTCAATCGACACATAACCTTATACAGGTTGACACATATAGTTTAAAACTTACGTATGTGTCGACACATACGATATATAGGTTGAGCAGTAGTTTTTACACAGGAATTTAGCAGTTATTTTAGCTATTGTTTCGTTTAATTGATTGATGTTTTATTTCATTTTATTGCGTTTTTTATGTTTTGGTTTTGTATTTTAGTGTTTTCAGGTTCAACCAAATAAAACAGGACGGATCGGGATAAAAAGTGCAGGATTCAAAGAGTTGGAAAAAGATCAGATTCGAGCAAGGCAGAAGGCGACACGGGCACCCGTCTCACAGGAAACGGCCTGTGTCAAGTCAGCTGAAGTATGAACGTTGACATGGGTGCCCGTGTCCACTGACACAACCCGTGTCAATTTATCTGGGCCAAATTCATACACAACACAAAGCACAAACACTGACACGGGTGCTCGCGTCCAGTGACACGGCCCTGTGTCAGCTTAGGCGTGTGAAAGTCTGATTTTGAGATTTTCCTGTATTCTTGGATCGTTAAGGGTACTTTGGACATTTGACATCTGTTTACCGTGGTTGTTGGTAAACAACCGCTGATCCTCCAAAAAGGAAAGTTCTTTTTGGTTACTCACGGGATCGATCATATTGATCCCAGGACATATGCTAATTTTTTATGTAAGACAAGCAATCAGGAAGAATGCACGTTCGGCCCAGAGAAAAGATATTTGAGATTTTGGAAAAGTAGACAGAAATGTAGAAATGCAGGTAAAGATGCAAGAAAGATGACTTTGCAAGATAAGATTAAAGCAATGTAAAAGACTTTCATTAATAAAAAGAGGTGTTTCCAACGTGCATTTCTCAGTTTTATCCTTTCTCACACAACGGTTACTTGGACAATATTTGAGTGACTAGTACAATAGGTTGAACACCCTTAGAAACTACACAGGTTTCCTAATTTATACTAAAAACTAAGTAACCATCGAGGAACGACTCTGCGCTAAGATGAAGACAAGTGTCTTCTGCATGTCTCTCGACCTCTAGCTTCCAGCCACGTAGCCGCTAGCGAAACTGTCTTTCCCTCCAATAATTCAAATTCAAATGTCCCTCGTATCATGTGTCAAAGCGAGGGTATTTTCTCTTAGTTGAAGGTCATAAATCCTCTTCAGTCGAAAACCCTGAAAGTGAGCCCTGGTCGAAGGCTCAAATATAACTTAGATCTTTTCCCTAAGTTATTTCATACATCAAAACATTCTTGGCTTGGTTTATTCCAGTTTTTTGGTCTAAAAGACGAAATATAGTAAGTGTCGAATTTGGGAGCCAACAAATTGCCCCCCAAGAATGTCTATTTCGACGTCCAAAGAAATAGCCATTCTTTGATCTTTCCATTTGACACCTGTCTTTCTAGTTGTAAGCAAAGTCCTGGCGTGCGCTTTTTGTCTTCCAACAGCTTCTGCTTTCGAAAAACCCATCATTACTCTTTCTCCAAGATGTCTTTTCTAACTGCTGTTACCACACTGCCATGATGGCCATATTCCTAGAACCTAGGCAAGCATGTCAAAATGTTTCCCAACGTCTGCACGGTAACTGCTCCATACTTCGCCATGTGCCCCACCATCTTCACAACATTAAATGGCCTTGATGAGACATATCCCTTTCTGAAGGCTATAAATACTTATGAACCTTTTCATTTGGAACTTTCACCACTCCAAGCATTTCCAAATCTTCTGCTTTCAAACACCTTGTATCGTCAACTTTGTTTTCTCCGAATCTGCAACAATGGCTTTCCTTTCCAATGCACCAAACAATCCCCAACCTAAAAATGTTGATGATATCCAAAACCCACCAGAGATCTTTTCTACTAACCCTTCTCCTTCTTCGACTGATAGACTTCGGTACGTTGCTGAACCCATGACGAGGGAGTGGCGAGAAGCATATGATTCCCAGCTCCTCATTCCTATTATGTACTCTGAAGACATATATGCTATGTCTGGTCCTTTGTCTACGTGCGTCGAGAATCCTATGAAGAATTGCACCTTCTTCCCTACTCATCCAAGACTCAGACCTATAGGTTGCGCGAAGAAGCCTAGGGATGACCCTAAAGACGCTACTCCGGCCAATCAACAACATGCTCAGACTACGGAGGATATCAACCTTCAATTTATGAACAAAGGGAACTTGATCTTTCGATTATGCCCCAACCTCTCCTCAGAGTATTCAGATTGGTTGAATAAGATGGAGAAGGCGCAAACCTCCGTCTAGAAGGAATGGGAATTTATGATTTGGTGATGTTGTCGAAGACATGATTGTCTTATTGTCCCCTCATGTTGATATCTTCACTATATTTATGGGATAGCGCACATTTTACCTTTCATCTTCCCTGTGGGATGATGACCCCCACCCTATTCGACATAGCCATAATTACCAGTCTTTGACCGATCGACGATTATTTCGATCCTGAGGATTTGTCTGAAGATGTTATTGGGTTTGCAGCTACAACACCTTTATCAACCACTTCCACGATAAAGCCTCCAGTACTGTGTCGGAGGTGGAGCATATAGCCTTTTTGGCTATGTGGTTATCCCGTTTCATTTTTTGCACTAAGTCACTTTAGGTGACTAAGAAAATGCTCACGCTTGCGACGCAGCTTCATCACGGCTATCCCCTTTGTCTGGCCGAATTGATTTTGGCCAATCTATATGAGTCCATCAGTAATGGTGTGACCCAACTCAAGGTTATAGGGGACAGGGGGAGCCTGCTGCTTTCTGGCCCTTTTTGGCTTCTCCAACTTTGGCTCAATGCCACCTTTGAATCTTTTCTTCCTCATAAGAACAAGATCAATGAAGCGGCCCCAGAAATCCTGAACAGGAGGGTCGAAGGTACTAGGCTTGCACTGCTGACTCCTACTGATGAAGGCCAACAGTTTCAGAAGGTTTTCACAAGCTTCATGATGATGTTTGTGGAGCGAAAATGTTTTGTTTCTATCATGGCTCCTTTTGCCAGTCGAAAAGTTGGTCCAGAATGGTTCACCAGACCATTTCCTTCGACTGAGGAGGAAACTTGAATGATGAATATGTGGCCATGTGGGAATTGTTTCTTCTCCCTAGAATCATGCCATTGAGATTCAAGAGCTCCAAAAATCAATTAAGCTTTATCTCTTATCAACCAAACCTTATCTCTCGACAATTTGGTATTGTTCAGTCACTTCCCTCACCCATTTATCCTCGAGAGAAGCTGCTATTATTTTATAACGCAGACTACTCAGAAGATGCTGCTACCAAGCATATTGGTAGGTACACTGGTCGAACTGTACTAACCATGTTCGACTTTAACCTTAATTTTTTGAGTTCTGGTAATTTTGAGGGGTGGTGGAGACAGTATTATGATGAAGAGTTCTTCAATGAGAAGGACTTCGCCCACCACCTTCGTGAGGCATTTAAGCTGGTTCTCGACAGGATCAAGAAAGGTATTACTTCTTTTCTTTCTCTTTGCTTCAGATTTATCATTCGACGCTCGATTAACTTTAGTTCTCTTGTTTTTTTTGTTTTTGTTTTTGTATAGCTGTCAAGAGAACCACTTCGAAGAAGGCTGCTGAAAGCACAAAAGGGGGAGATTCTACTGTCAACCCCTCTCCCAAGGTATTCACTTTCTTCCATACCCTTATTTCTTATGATTGTCCGACATGGGTACTGATTTCTTTGGCTTGTCTTTCTGGGTATTCAGAAGACTACCCCCAAAAAACGGAAGGTCCAGGAGATCGAAATCTCTAGTGACGATGAAGAGGAGTCTCCTCCCGTTCCTCTGAAGAGACAAAGGTTAAAGAAACCAGTTCCTGCCATTGAGTCTCGTCCCAAAATTAGGATTAAGACTACAGCTGCGAGGCCTCCTCCTGTAGTTACCAAAGAGCCTACTGAACAGGAAGTAGCTGCCAGGATAAACAACCCTAGCGAGAGTGATAACTCCAGTCTCGGTGCTGAAATCCCAGTCCAGGTGTTTGCTTCGACAAACCATCATTTACTTCTCGAACTCCCCTTTTTCTTTATGAGAATTCTGAAAGAAATGAACCTCTTTTATTTTTCAGGACACTGTTGGCACCTCCAAACAAGTCCCTACTCCTATCAAAGGCTATGTTACCCTATTGAATAATGAAGGAGAGCCTACTTATAGGCCTTCTTCAATGAAAGGCTCTTTCATGAGTTCAGCTGAAGTGAATCAAACTTCCGAACCTCAGCATGAAACTATAGAGGAAGTCAATGAAGAAGGCCCTGTAGGAAATCATGAAGAGGCTAGGGCTCCGTTGGTTGACGTGCAAGAAACTGAAGAGGAAAGGATCCCTAATGCTGAGACTGTGATAGCGAGGGAGAATGAAGGGATCCCAAAAGCTGATGGCGAAGAGGGTTCTGCTAAAGGAAACCAGAATCCTACAGGCACTGAGGCAATTTCAGAGCAGGTGGTCAACGTGGTTGTTGCTGTCAACGAAAGTTTCCCTTTGACAGGATCTAGAACTAAGGAGGATTTGGCCTTGCTGAAACAACAAAATCCTTTAGGCTATCTGACTGCAATTCTAGAAGGTCGAGAAAGTTCCTCTGATCATAGTGCCTCCACTGCGTCTGGAAGATCTACTTCGACCTCTCCTCTCGATGAGGCCCTTCATAAAGTTAAGGCATAAATCTTCAAAAGAGATTTAATGTTGACCTTGGAGGGGGAATCCGCGGCTCCCTCTTTTCTGAAGACTACTCTGAGGGTTGTCGATCTCCTCATTGCTTCTCTGGACGTGGCCAACGTTATCTTGGATTTAATCTCCATTGTTGACCAAGTATCAGCGGATTATAACCGTCAAAGGACTCTTAATCGTGAGATTGAAGAAACCAATGGTCAAGTGGTTGCTGCCTGGCATGCTGCTACCGAATCAACTTCTAAGGTAAAAGATTTGTCGAAGGCCCAGGAGGCTAGACAAAAAGAGGTCGAAGCGATAGATCGAGACACTGATCAACTGAGGGTGCAGATTGCAGAGTTGGAAGCTAAAATTGCTGCCAACGATAAAAAGAAGGAGGAACTCCTCGTTGTTAACACTGAATCAGAGAGCCAAGAGGAACTGGCTGAAGGGTTAAGACATGTTGATCGAGCCCAATCTATTGATGCTAAGCTCGAGACCCTACATCAATCGAAGGCTTTATGTGATCGACGCCTAGAATTACAAAGAATCAAGTATCTTCAGATTAAGGCTAATCTCCCTTTTTGAATCATGTTTCTTTCCTTTATGTAATCACTTGTTTTAATGATTTCAAAGCCATTTTGGCTATTTTAATGAAAATTTAAGTTTCCATTTTGGCATTCTCTATTCAACAGTGACTATATATTACTTATTTTTACCTCTTGAAGCATAGGTCTATACGTTTTCAAGTATTTACCATTCACCTTCAAAAGTCTTTGATCTTCGCTTAACTCTTCAATCTCATAGGCTCCACCAGAGAAAGCTTGGATAATCCTGAAAGGTCCCTCCCACTTAGGAGACCATTTCCCCAAATTTCTATCTTTTCGATCCATTGGAAGAATTACTTTCCAAACTAGATCCTCAGGCTGAAATGTCTTAGATTTCACTATGTGATTATAGGATTTCTCAACTCACTTCTTCTGCAGTCTCAAAAGATCCAGAGCTTTCAACCTTTCTTCGTCTAAGTCAACTAGTTCGTCTAACATCATATTCCAATAGACCTTAGAAGGGATATCATGATGTATTTGAATCCTTGTCGCCTGCAGGTGGATTTCCACTGGCAACACTGCATCATGACCATAGGTTAGGCGAAATGGTGTTGTTCCCGTGGCTTCTTTCGGACAAGTTCGACATGCCCATAGGACTTGATCTAGCGTCTTGTGCCAGTTTCTGGGTTTCTTTCCCACGTGTTTCTTTATTAAACTGATCACTACTTTATTCGCTGCTTCGACCTGACCATTAGCTTGCGCATAATAAGGTGTAGATGTTAACAATTTAAACCTCATTTCCGCAGCAAAGTCTTGCATCTTTCGACCAGTAAAGACTGACCCTTGGTATGTAGTTATTGTTTCGGGAATTCCAAATCTACATATGTTGTACTTTTGAATGAATTCAATGACATTCTCTTGGTCTACATTGACTAAAGGGATTGCTTCAATCCACTTAGTAAAATAATCAATGCCCACCAATATATACTTCTGGCTTTTAGAAGATGCTGGTAGAATTTCTCCAATAAGATCTAAAGCCCATCCTCTAAAAGGCCAAGGCTTCACAATTGAGTGAAGCTCGCTTGCCGGCACATGCTGAATACCTGTATGTATTTGACATTCTTGGCTTCCTTTTGCAAACTCAACACAATCTTTTAACATAGTGGGCCAATATAATCCTTGTTGAAACAATAACCATTTCATCTTTTGGCCTACTTGGTGTGCTCCACATGCCCCAGCGTGTGTAGTGGAAAGAGCTATGTATGCTTATGTTTCACTTAGGCATTTTAGGAGCACACCTTCAGGTGTTTTCTTGAATAATTCATTTCCCATCAACACATAACTCAGTGCTCTATACTTTATTTTTCGTTCTGTCGAAGTCGTTGGGTTTTGTAAATAATCCACTACAGGCTTTCTCCAATCTTGTTCTGTTAGATTGTCTATGAACGAAATTTCAAAATTTTCGTGATCAGTGCATCGCAACGTTGTGGTCCTTAAATCCAATGGAGATAACTTAGTGGAAGTTACTCTCCCTCTAACTTCGATTGCTTGTTGTAGCCTGTCTTTTGAAACTTTATACCCGGAAGCAATCTGCGCCAAGTCGTTAGCTATTTGATTTTCCAATCTGGGTATATGTCGAACGTTAACTACTTCGAAGTTCTTCAACAACCGTCTAGATATTACGAAATACATGATAAGATTTTCTTTTATGCATTTGTATTCTTTTGTAATTTTTTTTAGGACTAACTCTGAGTCTCCCATTATTTCGACCTGAGTTGCCCCCAATTCCAACAGGATTTCAAGGCCTGCGATTAACGCTTCATATTCAGCCTCATTATTAGAGCAATCCCCATCTATCTTGTACTTAAATGTTCTTGGAATTTTGTTTGGAGAAATAATGAGGACTCCGACTCCAGTTCTATCTTTATAACCAGAACCATCAAAGTACAATTTCCAAGGTTCAATCTCCAAATAATTCAGTGATCCCTCTCGTATAGAATGGTCGACTATAAAGTCTGCTACCACCTGACCTTTCATAGCCTTGAGAGGCATAAAGGTTAATGAGTACTCAGTTAATGCGAGTGCCCATTTGCCAATTCTGCTATGCAAAATGGGTTTCGACAACATATATTTGAAAACATCAAAATGAGACGAAACATAAACATCAACTGGCTTTACATATTGCTTAAGTTTTGTAAATGAAAAATAAAGACATAAACATAGTTTTTCAACCTTGTTATATCTGGTTTCTGCATCGTTTAAAACTCTACTGTGGTAGTATATGGGCCTTTCGACACCATGCTCATTCTCTTGAGCCAACATGCTCCCTAAAGTTTTATCAGACGCAGCTATGTACAGTCTCATACTTTTACTTCGACAAGGAGGTACCAAAATAGGTGGTTCAGTGAGGTACTCTTTGATTTTGTCGAAGGCTTCTTGATGTTCTTACCTCCACTCAAATCCTCCTTTGTTGAGTCGAAGTAGTGGCGAAAAGGCTTGCGTTTTCCCACTGAGGTTGGATATAAATCTCCTCAGGAAATTTATCTTCCCAAGTAAGGATTGCAATTACTTTTTGTTAGTTGGCGCTTTGGCTTACAAGATAGCTTTGGTCTTGTTTTGGTTTATCTCAGTGCCCTTTTTATGGACCACAAAACCTAAGAAATCTCCCGCTTTGACACCAAAAGCACATTTTAGAGGATTCATCTTCAGGTCGTAGCGTCTCATCCTCTCGAAGGATTGTCGAAGATGATCCATGTGAGTCTTCCCTGAAACAGATTTGACAACAATATCATCAATATAAATCTGCATGAAAGTGTCAATAAAATCATGGAAGATCGAATTCATGGCTCTCTGGTACGTTTCCCCTGCATTCTTTAGGCCAAAGGGCATCACTACCCATTCATAAGTGCCTAAGTCCCCAGGGAAACGGAATGTCGTTTTCGACACATCTTCTTCAGCAATAAAGATTTGATTATATCCAGAGTAGCCATCAAGCATACTCATGTACTCGAAACCAGCGGCAGAATCTACAAGCATTTCCGCCACCGACATTGGATATTCATCTTTGGGTGTTGCAACATTCAGATCTCTGAAATCGATGCACACCCTTAAGGTACCATTTTTCTTTATAACAGGCACAATATTTGCAATCCATTTCGACGTACCTGGTCGTTCGGATGAACTTGCATCTCAGCAGCCTTTCGACTTCCGTTTTAATTTTTGATAAAATCTCTGGTGCAAACTGTCTTGGAGTCTGCTTAACGGGCTTCTTTCTAGGCTTTATTGGCAACTGCAGTTCTACCAAACTTCTGTCGAGACCAGGCATCTCGTCATAGTCCCATGCAAAGCAATCCTTGAACTCTTTTAGTAATTGGATCATTTCGACCCTGAGTCCTGGATCTATTTTTGTGCTTATGTACGTTGGCTTTTTTACAGGACCGTCGCCTAGGTTTACCTCTTCTAGAGGGTCTTGCGCTAACATTCTAACATTGTTCGCCAGCGGGTCCTTTTCTAAACCTAAAGGTTCATCGTCATAGATGGCGTCTAACCTCTGATCTCGAAGGTCTTTCGTTCCTAAGTCGGGAGGCTCTGGGTCGAAATCTTTCCCAGGGCCTATCTTAGAAAGGACTTGTTCATTGGCTTCGAAGGCCATATATTTAACTTCATCCTCCAAGGCCGCTATCATTCTACTTTCGGCCACATACGCAGAAAGTTTTTGTAGAGTTTGTGACTCAGTCATCATCACCAAACTCACTTCCCCAGCCTGTTGGCCGTATATCATCAACTCCTCTAAAGTCAATGTTGGATAAGTCTTCTCTATCCCACTGAAAGCTGTAGTCGGAGTGTAGGTATAGGGAGCAGAAGGCGTTAGGTGTTGGGGTTAAATCAAACTCAGGTGGATTATATGGCCCTATATGAGCCAAATTTCTGTCGAAACTATTCTTTCCGACACTGTTGATTTCACCTAAGTAATAACTCTGATCTGCCTCAATGTTTTCCATGATACCATCGGGGCGCCATATTGTGACCCTTTGGTGCATCAAAGATGGCACAACACTGATGCCATGTATCCACTCTCGACCCAAGAGCAAATTGTAGTTTGGTTTCGCTGAGATCACCATGAACATGGTGGGTCGGAGGATTGATCCCACTTTGAGGTCTAGTTGTATGAAACCCATTGTGGTGCCAATGCCTCCTTCATAATTAGACAATACCATGTTATTGGGCTTGATGTCAGCATCTCCCTTTCCTAGCTTTTCTAGCATGAATTATGGGATGATATTGATGGTTGCCCCACAATCAACCAGAATTTTATTTATAGTTATTTCCCCTATCTTTGCTCTAATGAACAGGGGTTTTAGATGATTCTTCATTGCCCCAGTTGGTGGCTCAAAAAATGCATTATGTTCTTCTACGCAACCATTGTTCGTTACATAATAGCATACTGGCCTGTGTCTAGCCATTTCTTGTTCAACCATTAAGTCAGTTTCCTCAACTTCAACCTGACGGTTGTATTCTTTAGGTAACACTAATATGACATTCACCATGATGTCTAAACTGTCACTGGAATCAGAGTTGTCTTCATCATTTGACCCACATTCCTCCGTCCATGGCATAGGATTCCTCTATAGAGGCTTCCTTTGTTTCCTTTGCACATTGGTGCTAACCTTTGGATGAGGTCCAGCTACCTCTTTTTCGGCTTTTTGCCGTCTTTGGAATCTTCTCCATTATAAACGGGACATATGATTTTTTCCTTTGTAATTGCTTGATATATGGGCCATCTTATTTGACGTAGAAGCATGGTACTCCTTTCTGTAATCTAAAGAGGAACCTCTTGGCACATCGAACGCCTGCCATCTCTCTTCATTTGGCCTCTTTCTTCCCATGGTGTTAAGCCAAGTATCTGTAGGTACATTAGTTGGAGGCCGAAAAGTTGGTGGCCTCCTTACCTGACTCATGGGTCCTTGTTGATGCCCCTTTCTGGGGTCGAATCTGACTTTTGAACCCATTTTCTGTTGGGCATTAGTGCCCTGTTTCGCTTTCACAATTCTCATGCCTTGTATGTGTTCTGCGGCTTTCTTGTCAAAAATAGAGCTGGATCTAGGGCACAACATTACTTCCAATTTTTTCTTCTGGCACTATGTAGAAAATCTGCCAGATCTTCATTCTCCTTTGGAAATGCCGTTTTATTTACTTCTTCTTGACGAATGGCTTCCTTTGAGGCCTTGGCACCAGAGACTTCAACCATGTTGACCTGCATGTTGCTTCTGGCAACGAGATTCATTTTCTGCATTTTGGCCTCTAGATTCTCTGTCGAACCCTTTACAGCGGCCAAGTAAGAACCTGTGGTGGTTCTTTTGTTGGAGCTCTCAGTAACTCCTTTGCTTTTGTGTGGGTCTTCAGTAACCCGTTTATTCAGTTTCAGGCCTTCAACAACCTTCTTGTTTAACCCTTGGGTAACTTCCTTTTTCAAATCTAGGCCTTCAGTGGCCTTTCTCACCCCTTCAATAGTTTTTCTGGAGATGTTTCCAGTAAAACTTCCAAAGATGGGTTTAGTAATGAAATCTTCAGAAACTTCCACCACGTGAATGCCAACTGGTTCAGCATAGTGTGCCTCCATCTGCAGTGGGTTTGCGTCGATTTTCATTGTTGGCTTATCAGCAAATTTCAGCCTTCCTTCCTTTAGCGCTTGTTGAACAAGATCCCTGAAAAGGAAACATTGTGAGGTTTTATGTCCCAAAAAATTATGGTATTTACAAAAACCTCTTTTCTTTCTCTGTTCTAAAGGAGGCAATTTTTCCCCTGGGGGCACTATCATCTGGCCATCTTTAACTAATAGATCAAATATTTCGTCATATTTGGATATATCAAAACTATAAGTTTTCTTAGGAAATTTTTCGTTGTTTTTCTCAGGCTCTACAGGATTTTTCCCATTTGATGGCACTAGCAATTTACAAGAATATGGTGGTCCTTGTTTTAATTCTGATAAATCTATTTCGCCTTCTTCGACATCTATAGTATCACTAGATATCTCTGGATCGTTATCATCCATTTCGACATAGGCTACCCTTTCTCGTCGATGAGTTTTGGCAGCTTTAGCTTTCTCAACTTTAAGGCGTTCTACTTGTCAAACTCTATCGGCCAGTTGGGCCATATCTCTTAGGTATTGTGTTTCTAACTTTTTCCTAATCGAATAATCCAGGCCCCCTGCTGCTATTTCAACCAATTCATGCTCATGCACTTGGTTAAAGCATCTGGCTTTGAGTAATTGAAACCTATTTAAATATTCATCGATTGGCTCTGTAAACCTTCTCTTTACACTAGCCAATTCTTTTAGACTTATTTTGGTCTGGCCCATGTAGAATTGTTCATGAAACAATCTTTCCAATGGGTTACAGTTGTGGATCGAATTGGCTGGGAGGGTGGTGAACCAAGTGAAAGCATTCTTTGTTAGGGAACTTGGGAAATATTTGATTCTAAGGTTTTTGTTGTTTGCTATTTCTTCGGCCTCTATCAAATATCTAGCTACATGTTCGACAGTGGACTCTGTCGTATCCCCTGAAAATTTAGTAAACTTTGGAACCTTTCCCCTAGGTGGTAAGTCTGTTTGCAGAATATATTCTGACAATGGGGATGTAAAGTTTGGTCTATGAAAACCAACGTTCATCTCGTTTTAAATCATAATCCTTTCGATCATGGCAGTTAGATTATTGTCTGTCCCATAATTTTGGTGTCGAACTTGCTGTATCAATTCATCAGCGTTTTGGTTTCTATTAGCCATAATAACTCCTTGATCAATTTCTCTAGGGTTTCGTGGTATTTCAACCCTTGGTTGTTCTATTTCTGCTCTAGGAATATGAGGGTTTGGGTTAACGGTCGAATTCTCTTCCATGATTACCCCCTGATTTGTTCTTATTGGTATCCTCTGGGGTTGTCGAGCAGTTTGGGGTACCCCAAAGAATTCAGCCATGCGTGTCATTTGCGCTGTCATCTGTTGATTCGACTGAGTAGAAGTTTGAATGAGGGGGTTTAGCACTGTACTTAGAGTTTGTTCTAACATTTGTACCATATCATGGTTACTTTCGTCCATCTGTTGCCTCAAAATTATTGTCGAAACATTTGTGAGGCTTGGTATTGTATGAGATGGCCCTTCCAATAATTGGTTTCTACTGGCTCCAGACCCCTGTAATGGCGATGATGCATTCACCAAAGGTTCTGAAAAAGTGGAAGCAACATTCATAAGGCTAGCCATTTCAGTAGTTGGCATGCCATATGGCTGCTCTCGACCCATCCAGGTTGTCGAAAATCCTGGGGGTACAAATGGTCGAGATCCTAGATTTACCCTTGGTGGAGGCGTTCCTAATGGACCTCTTGGACCTACATACGAAAGTAAGGGTCCAGTTTGATTTGTGGTTAGCATCGGTATTGATCCAACGGAAGTTGGGATATTCCCTTCGATGGCGGTAGTAACCACTGTTCCAGTAATTGGTGGAGGTATTTCTCCATGATTTTGCTCGTTAGCCATACTACTCTCTCTATTTTTCTTCCTAATAGTATACTCGTTGGTTACTCTACCACTTCTTAATAACATGCAACGTTATAACTATACAGAAGAAACGCAATAACATAAACAATAAGAATTAGCAACGTCCCACCGGGTGTGCCAATTTGTTTATCGTGGTTGTTGGTAAACAACCGCTGATCCTCCAAAAAGGAAAGTTCTTTTTGGTTACTCACGGGATCGATCAGATTGATCCCAGGACATATGATAAATTTTTTATGTAAGACAAGCAATCAGGAAGAACGCACGTTCGACCCAGAGAAAAGATATTTGAGATTTTGGAAAAGTAGACAGAAATGTAGAAATGCAGGTAAAGATGCAAGAAAGATAACTTTGCAAGATAATATTAAAGCAATGTAAAAGACTTTCATTAATAAAAAGAGGTGTTTCCAACGTACATATCTCAGTTTTACCCTTTCTCACACAGCGGTTACTTGGACAATATTTGAGTGACTAGTACAATAGGTTGAACACCCTTAGAAACTACATAGGTTTCCTAATTTATACTAAAAACTAAGTAACCGTTGAGGAACGACTCTGCGCTAAGATGAAGACAAGTGTCTTCTGCGTGTCTCTCGACCTCTAGCTTCCAGCCACGTAGCCGCTAGCGAAACTGTCTTTCCCTCCAATAATTCAAATTCAAATTCAAATGTCCCTCATATCATGTGTCAAAGCGAGGGTATTTTCTCTTCGTCTAAGGTCATAAATCCTCTTCAGTCGAAAACCCTAAAAGTGAGCCCTGGTCGAAGGCTCAAATATAACTTAGATCTTTTTCCTAAGTTATTTCATACGTCGAAACATTCTTGGCTTGGTTTATTCCAGTTTTTTGGTCTAAAAGACCAAATATAGTAAGTGTCGAATTTGGGAGCCAACAACATCATAGAGGGATGACCTTACATTATAAATACCTGATTTGGAGAAGAAAAAGGGGACTTTTAACGACTGGAGAATTTGACGAGAAAAGACTGAAGTCTATGCAAGTTTTGGGAGAACGAAGACCTTTCATAAGCGGAAGCAATTGAAGATCAGAGTTCATCATTAAATTGTGTAATGTCTATCATTGTTATTATTGAAATCTCTTTGAATATTATGTGTGTCTAAACCCCCCCAATGCTAGGGGGTGTCCCTAATTTGCGAATGTATTGACTATGAATTATTGATTATTAACACAATAGTTTCCTTTCAATTTAATCGTGCAAGGTTTCTAATGCTTTCATGATCAGACCAATTAGGATTGAGTTACGGTTAACAACCAGCTGGACCATGGTTGTTAAGGTTTTTGTATGATTAGGCTATAGTAGGTATTACCTAGGACTAGGGATACCCTATAGTCACCAGATTTAACCCTTGATAAGATAAAGGCTTGACTCCATCATATATTTTGAAGGACTTAGGATTTAGGATGGATGGTTAAAGGTTTTCTCACTAAGGACTTAGGGGAAAATAATCTAAAGGGCCGGTAGTTGAAGGTAATGAACTTGTAGAAGAGATCAATAGTGAAGGTCATTACAAGGAAAACCACACACTTACCCTTAATATAGTATTCACGTTAGTAATAAAGTCATAATTTACCTTTGCATATTTTTAATTACTGTAAGAACAATAACCAAACCAAACCCCAAATTGAGTTTTGTTTAATTGAACCTCGCACTAAACTCGGTAATTCTGTGTAGTCCTTGAGATCGACATTCGGGGAATTTTACCTATTATTACAAGAAGAAAAATAGTACACTTACTATTTTACTGATTAAGTTTTTGACGTTGTTGCCAGGGACTGCCTAATCATTGAGTTTAATTGGAATTCAATTAAAATTTAGTTGCTCTGCAACTAAAATTTCTTTTATGTAATTTCCATATTTTTGTTTTACTGATTTTTCCTAAACTTTGCATGCGAGGAAAGTCCTCGTCTGAATTTCCGTTTGATGCAGAAATAGAAAGAACTTTTCACGCGAGGCGCAAACTAACTCGGTTAGATAGACATGAGTCAGCAGGTTCTTCAGATCCTCCAGATTCAGAGTCTGAAGAGGTAAAACCAATGGCTGAAAATCTGCCACCAGAGAGACTTCTTAGAGATTACGGGGGAGAGAATGCTCCAGTAGGTCCGTTGACTATTGTGAATCAACCGGTCAACGTTGCGAACTTTCAACTGCATCTGTCAACTATCCGCAGCTCGAGAACAAATTTTTCACCATAAAGATCAACGAAGATGCCAATAAGCATTTGCAGAGATTTCTCACCATGAGCACTACTTTAAAGATTGAGGGGCACTCTGAAGAAGCCAAGAAATTAAGGATGTTCCTGTTCACGCTGTCTGAAGATGTTGAAGAGTGATTCTACTCATTGCTTACTGGAAGTATCACCACTTGGGAACAAATGGAGCAAACTTTTCTTGATGAGTACTTTCCTGCTTCCGCTTACATTCGTAAAATATATGAAATTATGAATTTTAAGCAGAAAGAAGGAGAGTCACTAGGTGATGCTTACAAGATATTCAAGAGGTTACTGGTAGCCTATCCATCACACAACATGAGTCAAACTGAGCAAATGCAAATGTTTGTAAATGGACTCCGAATGAAGACAAAGCAGCTTATTGATATAGTAGCTGGTGGCTCATCCAACTTTGTAACAACCACTGGTGTGAAGAAAATAATTGAAGCAATTGTTGCAAATGAGCATATGGAGCTATATGACAGAGTTGTAAGCAAACCAGAGGGAGTGATTGATCTGAAATTTGAAACCAATCAACAACTAAAAATTGAAGAAGCCATTATTGCATAAATAGAGAAAAAGCTTAAAGTAATGAGCATGGGTACTCAAAAGGTAGCTCAAGTTCAACAGGTATAGAAGATAGCTTGTGAAATTTGTAGTGGACCGCACAGTACTGTGAAATGTCTTGCAACACCACAACAAATTGAGGGGATAAAATTCTTGAGGCAGAACAACCCATATTCTAACACCTATAATCCGGGGTGGAAGAATCATCCTAATTTCTCCTGGAAAGATCATCAGCAACAAGATCCTCAGAAGGCAAAGTGGGAGGTGGATATTGAAAAGATGGTTGCCCAGACATCTCAGTTTCAAGAAGAGACAAGGAGCAATCAAAGAAATACCACAACTGCAATAAAAAATTTGGTAGTTCAAGTGGGACACATTGCACAACAGGTAGCTCTGCAAGCACAAGAAAGACATAAAAGTCATGAGAATGTGAAAGCTGTTAAAACAAGGAGTGAGAAAGTGGATAGAGAAAAGCCATATAAGGTGAAGTTTGACGATAATATCATAGAAGTAGAGCCGTAAAAGAGAGAGAACAAGAAGAAGAAAAAAGGAAGAAGTGGCATCACCTGCAAAGCCAGCTGAAGAGAAGACTAAACCAAACATTAAGTTGTCGTATTTATATCGAGTGGCAAAGAAGGACACAAAAGAAAAAGATTTTGAGAAATTTGTCAAAATTTTCAAGAAGTTAGAAATTCACATACAATTATTTGAAGCACTCGACAAAATGCATTTGTACCAGAAATTCATGAAGGAGGTGCTTTCCAAAAATAGAACAACAGAAGATGGACAGTGTGATCGGTGGAAATAGAACTGACTGTTTTTTAAGCTGGTTCGCGAAATGTCGCGGTAAGCAAGAGTCGCCACCGTCTTTTATTTTCTCCAACAAGGAAAGGACAAAAGCACAACAAAATTCCTTTTCGAGATGTTTCTCGGTTCGGGAGGTAGATTATAGAAAGGGAAGGTGTTAGCACCCTTTCTATCTGTGGTTATCTACGGGCTCTTAGGTACTTGCTCACTATGTTTCCAAAAATGTTTTGCTTTTCTTGTGTTTGTGGGTTTTGAAAAAGTTTCGTTTGAATACTTCTAGGTAACTCTTGTATCAGTCCTCAAGAGTGTATGAAGTGTTTGTTTGAAAACTTTTTGAAAGTGTAGGTGCGAAAAGTTGTTTTTGTTTTTTTTTTGAAAGAGCAAGTACCCATGAGAAATATACCTACTCTAAGGAATTAAGCTGTGTAAGAGTCCTTTAGACAGTACTATCCCACTATTGAGAAGTAGGTAGCACCGTCGTTGGAGTTATTCGGGTCAATTAGATTATTAGGGACATGTGTGGTCACCGAAGCAATGGTAGGACGCCTTAGCGGTAACCCTAATGTCCTAGATCCTTTTATCCGAGGCAACCGTTTCGAGGCAACTGGATCTTTAGACAGGAGGGCGACCTCTAAAACACCCTATACTTGATGACCACTTCGAGGCAACCAAGTGAGGCGTACCCTAGGAGTGGCATGTGCATGTGTGTTATTTCGATTCATATTATCTTTGAACATGCATCTTTGTGAGCTACAGATTGATTTTATTTTTCATACAAGTCTTGTCATGCATAATTAACAGTTTAATAATTTGCGGGAAATAAAGTGCGGAAAGTTGAATCTACGCTATTACAAGGCACAGGTATATACATCGCCAAAAACATAACCCGTTTGGAAAATAAATGTGAGAAAAGTAAATAAAGCGATAAAAGCCATAATTAACTATTACATACTCGGAACAGATACATGAATGATAATAAAAAATTAATAAATTAAAAATAAATATGCGCGCGAAAGAATTGGATCGGGACGTCCTTAGGGTTTTGACCCTTTTTGAGAAAAGAATTGAAATTGGTCCCTTTTTGCGATTAAATTAAATATTAAACCTAATTTATTAATTAATTAATTATTTACAAGAAAAAATATTTTTGTGGTTTTATGTTTTTAATGAAATAAAATAAAAAAGGAAATTAAAAGTGTCAAAAGAAAAACCCTAGGTCTAATTCATTTTTATTTATTGTAAAAGAAAATTAAAATTAAACCTAATTAAACTAAATTAATTTAAGTTAGTGTTTATTTACAAAATAATTAAACTAAAGTGAAATTAATAATAATAAATAAAATATTTACATTTTTTAGTTTTTCTGAATTTTTATTGTGAAAAATTAATTATGTTAATTTTAGTGATAATAATAATAATTAGAAAAATAATTAATAAATAAACTAGAAAATATAAAATAAAAAGGAAAAGGAATGAACCAAGGGGGTTCTGGGCCCAGAAGGAGGTGAAGAAGTAATTTCAGGCCCACTAACGCATAAGCCCTTTTGACTTTCCCTGATTGTCCATGATGTGCTTTGACCTGGAACATGGTGGTCAACACCTTATGACCTTCAGATCTGTGTTGGAAGACAACTGGCGCATGGGATTGGAAGGAATATGGTGGACATCTTTGGAAAGCGCTGCATGAGATCACGTTAAACAAAATATGAAACAATTATTTGGGGGACCTGGGAATCGAACCCAGGTCCTAAGGGACTATGCCTGCACGCCTTAACCAACCCAACTGCCTTGTTCAATTGTTAGTGAAATAAAGACCAAATATAATATTCAGAAATCAATTAATATGCTAGCAAACAAAAAAAAACGCGCTTTAATTTTAAACGGGCCAATCACACTGTGATGCATCATCGTCTTCTTCATCAAAGCTGGTTATTTACCTGCGGATTTTTATCCGCAGGTAGTTTCGTAGGCTTTTCTTAAAATCGTCCCTAGGCCTCAAAAACTCATTCCAAGACCATGGTTGGTCTCGTCCATGTCTCCTGAGTTCATCCATACTCATGATTTTTTCCAATTGTACCTGGAAACAAAATACCTAAAACGCAAAAAGATGAACCCTAGAATCGGGCATCACGATTCAGGGCCTAAAAACGAAATTGGATATTACAGTTACGTTAGAAATCAAGCAAGGAGTATGAATATGCTAACGTTTTTGAGAAAAAAATGCAAGAATAGAGGATTCAAGTTTCGTGTTCAGAGGCGAGTTTGTGATGACTTACAGCGCCTTGTGGGTAGTCTCAGGACGTGGTAAGGGTCGTGTTAGCTTCAGTGGCTAGCAAGGAAGAAGGTCACGTTCTTATTTTGGTCTGAAAACGCCTCCTACCTTGTTCTTGATCTCACACTTTTTCAACAATTTTCCACTTTTGCTCTGGCCGTTTTAGCAATGTCTACGTCGTGAATTAGGTTTAGGTTACTTGCATATGTATAAGGCAAGCAGTCTAGGTCCAAATTTGGGCTTGTATCCTTGTGTATTTAAGTTTGGAGATTTGGTTGACCACCATTGAAGACCTTTCCATATTTGGTTCAAATCTAGGATTTTATGCACAAAAAAGGCTTAGCACGAATTGGTTAGCTGGCATATGACATATAAAAGCTATTCAAATCACAAAGATGATATTCCATTAATTTTTAGATTTTATTTGAATTATTATGGATTTAAAATGAATTAAATCAATAAAAATTAAATAAAATGGAAAAATAAATGTTTAATATTGAAATTAATCATGGGACACGTGTGTGGCATGACAAGGCTGAATCAAGTGGGCCCTTTTGTCAAAAATTGAAGTTTTAAGGATAGTTGACTTTTGCAAATTCACAAAAATTTCCCAACTTCTTCAATGCATATCTTGCTCAATTTTGATCATATGAACATGTTCTTGGACATTTTGGAAAGGTCTTGAAGTCCTCTAACCAATGCCTTTGGTCCCATGTCATTTGGATTTACCAATCCAAAGTTATGGTCTTTGACTTAAAGTGCATTTTTGTTGACTTTTGAAATTGACCTATAATGTAGAAATTGATAACTTTTTGTGAGAGCATTTCTTGAACTTGGAATGTGAAGATGAGTTGTAGGAAATGTCATCCCCTTAAAAATGAGCATTGGGTGGGATTTTTTTGATGAACCATGAAAAAGTTATGCCTTGGTCAAGTTATAGTTGACTTTTCAGCTGTCCAAAAATAACAAATTTTGCATCTTTGATGATTTTTGAGCCATGCTTGTGGAATAATGATCAAGACTTGATCAAATGATGATTGTGGCTTCAAAATAAGATGTTGACCAAAATTTTGACTTTTGACTGCCAAATGACCATTTTGCCCCTGCAGTTGATTGTGAAGCAAATGAAGCTTTTGACTGTGCAATTTGACCCTGTGAGTTTTGAGACTTGATATGTAGACGCTTGACAATGTATATAGGCCAATGGGACTTGATTGGACCATTGAAAACCCCAAATTCATTGAAGGAACCAAAACCCTAATTTTGACTGGCTTAGGAGAAGGTTTGACTGTGCAACCCCTTGAGAAATCTTGAGCCATTTGAGGATGATTCTTGACAAACTTTGAAGAATATGGGAGGGAAAATTTTGGGGTACAACAGTTGCCCCTGTTCAATCTTCTTAGACCTGAGGATGTAGATTGGCTTGCGTGCCTTTCGTGATCCAAAGGTGGAAGATGATTGAACACTAGAGTGCCCAGAAATTTGCACTCGCATGGTGGAGTATCAGCAATGTGATGTCGGGAATGGGCTTACAGATGCCATTTGGAAATATGATGGATAGGAGGATGGGCTTATAGATGCCATCTAGAGATGTGACAGAACCTTGTCGGGGATGGGCTTATAGATGCCATTTGGAAGTGTGTGTCGATCGCGTAAGAGATTCCTTAGCGAGAACTTGCGTACCTGAGAAAGAAAGATAATTTCATGGCCTGTTACAGGTGTTAATCTTCAAACTCTTCGTGTAGATAACTTTCCTGGCTAGATACAGGTATAGATCTACAATCAATCTCTCACAGATATGCCCTGGCTAGATACAGGTATCGAATCTGGAATTGGTCGTCTACAGATATGCCCTGGCTGGATACAGGTATCGAATCTCTAAACTCTTCATGCAGATATGCCCTGACTGGATACAAGTATCGAATCTACAATCAATAACTCACAGATATGCCCTGGCTAGATACAGGTATCGAATCTGGAATTGGTCGTCTACAGATATGCCCTGGCTGGATACAAGTGTCGAATCTCTAAACTCTTCATGCAGATATGCCCTGGCTGGATACAAGTATCGAATCTTCAATCAATCACTCACAGACATGCCCTGGCTAGATACAGGTATCGAATCTACAATCAATCACTCACAGATATGCCCTGGCTAGATATAGGTATCGAATCTGGAATTAGTCGTCTACAGATATGCCCTGGCTGGATACAGGTGTCGAATCTCTAAACTCTTCATGCAGATATGCCCTGGCTGGATGCATGTATCGAATCTACAATCAATCACTCACAGATATGCCCTGGCTAGATACAGGTATCGAATTTGGAATTAGTCGTCTACAGATATGCCCTGACTGGATACAGGTATCGAATCTCTAAACTCTTCACGCAGATATGCCCTGGCTGGATACATGTATCGAATCTACAATCAATCACTCACAGATATGCCCTGGCTAGATACAGGTATCGAATCTGGAATTAGTCGTCTACAGATATACCCTGGCTGGATACAGGTGTCGAATCTCTAAACTCTTCATGCAGATATGCCCTGGCTAGATACAGGTATCGAATCTACAATCAATCACTCACAGATATGCCCTGGCTAGATACAAGTATCGAATCTGGAATTAGTCGTCTACAGATATGCCCTGGCTGGATACAGGTATCGAATCTCTAAACTCTTCATGCAGATATGCCCTGGCTGGATACAGGTATCGAATCTACAATCAATCACTCACAGATATGCCCTTGCTAGATATAGGTATCGAATCTGGAATTAGTCGTCTACAGATATGCCCTGGCTGGATACAGGTATCGAATCTCTAAACTCTTCATGCAGACATGCCCTGGCTAGATACAGGTATCGAATCTACAATCAATTACTCACAGATATGCCCTGGCTAGATACAGGTATCGAATCTGGAATTAGTCGTCCACAGATATGCCATGGCTGGATATAGGTATCAAATCTCTAAACTCTTCATGCAGATATGCCCTGGCTAGATACAGGTATCGAATCCACAATCAATCGCTCACAGATATGCCCTGGCTAGATACAGGTATTGAATATGAAATTACGACAGTTGATAGTAATCATCTTTGGATTGTCCTTTTTCCTGAAAAGGCAAACATTAGTCGTATGCAATGTCATGCTGTATGAAATGCATGATGTTATGGTGTTCTCAAAAATAAATGAGATCGTGTCGTATGCACTTTATCATGTTTATGAATACGAGGTATGAGATGTGATATGTTTATGAATGTATTTTCGTCTTGGAAAATAAATCCTTGACAAATGCCGAGAAGTTCGTTGAATCCTGGGCTGATGTTGAAGAGTAGAGTTCTTCGTTTCCGCTGGGGATGATGATTGCAAGAATAAACCGGTAGGAGAAGATGACTCCGTTGGGGAATAAACTTGTTGGAGAGATTACTCTGCGGGGAATTACTCTGTGGGAAGAGATACTTCGCTGAGATTTTGATGATAACTCCGCTGGGGATTTCGTTGATAAGTTATGTTGAGGATTTTGATGAACTCCGCTGGGGATAGGAAGAACTTCGCCGAGGACGATCTTTCCGTTGCAATTAGCTGAGGATAACCCAGTTATAGGCTCTAGTGGGGAATAACTTCTGAACATGGTCGGGGAGAGATATTGGTACTCTGTAGGGGACCAGCTTCCAGACTCTACCGGGGATAAGCTTCCAGAATCTACTGGGGATAAGCTTTCAGAATCTACTGGGGAGGATGATTCAACTCTCCTGGGGACACTTTTGGACTGTACTGGGGAAGTGGCTCCACTGGGGTGTCTGTATTCCGCCGGGGAACAATCTTATATTAAGACTGTCGGGGATGCTTGCTTAGGAACATCTGCATACTCCGCTGGGGAATGTTGAGATTTACTGGGGATTCCCAACTTCCTTAGGGCTGACAGTAGACTAACTCTGCTTGGGGAGAGTGTTGCTGACTTGCTGGAGAATACTGTGCCTTTTCGGGGCTGATTGGAGACCAACTATGCTTGGGAGTATTGCTGATTCTGGTCTTACCCTGCGAGGAGTGGAGGTATCTTGGTTACGTTCTTCAGCCGAATTTACCTTGGTACCTTGGTGGACAGAGCAACTAGATCGCTTGGACAACTCATTATTGCCCCTGTTTCTAATATCACCTGCAATTAGTCCTTTGTTTCGCATGCAAATATTTATGAGTTAGCAATTAATGTCAAATGCATATATCAGAAATGAACATTGGACATTCTTCGCAAGACAAAACAGAAAAAGGAAAAACAATTGGCAATTTGTCTGGAAAAGTGGATTTGTATTGATTTTTGAAATTTGCTTGTAAATAGGCGTTTATGTACAAGAGGCTGACGTCCTAGTAAGAGAACGCCGCCTGAACAAGATAGAGTTTTATACAATTTTGAAAAGGAAAACAAAACAGCTATGTGAAAAATCCCACTGGGTTCCAACTCTGTTATCGCCTTTATGTCTTCAAGCGTCTCATCACTTGGCTGCTTAGTTGAAGATGAAGCTGATTACTTGATGTCGTTTGAACCTGATAGTTGATGCCTAATTCTGGATGCAGGGTGATCCAATGAGACATAGTATTACACTTTATCCCTAACTTTTTCCTGGACCGCCCTTTCGGGTTTTCAGTCCACCGGGATACCCATTTTTGCCCAAGCCGCCTTTTCAGGTTTTCGACTTGCCGGGTGTACAGATTTTTTTCATTTCATCCCTAATTTTTGCCCGAACCCTTTTGGTTCGTCGGGAAGCCCTTATTTTTGCCTAGGTATGTCAACCTAGCGGGTTTTTTATCATGCGTAGTATCTTTTTACTATGTCTGCATTGGCGGGGTGAGGAAGGTCGTCACCATCCATGGTGGTTAGAATCATAGCTTCTCCTGAGAAGATATGTTTAACCACAAATGGCCCTTCGTACGTAGGGGTCCATTTGCCCCTGGGATCACTTTGAGGAAGAATGATGCGCTTGATTACCAGGTATCCGACTTGATACTCTTGTCGTCGGACTTTCTTGTTAAATGCCCTGATCATCCGTTTTTGGTATGTTTGACCATGACAGATAGCGGTGAGTCTCTTTTCATTGATTAGATTTAATTGATCAAGTCGAGTCTGGATCCAGTCATCTTCGCTCAAACCTGCATCCTTCATTATCCGGAGAGAGGGTATCTGGACTTCAATAGGCAAGACTGCCTCCATACCATAGACCAAGGAAAAGGGAGTTGCCCCTGTTGACGTCCGTGCTGAGGTACGGTACCTATGAAGAGCGAACGGTAACATCTCGTGCCAATCTTTGTACGTCACTATCATCTTTTGCACAATCTTCTTAATATTCTTATTTGCCGCTTCGACAGCCCCATTCATCTTTGGCCGGTAGGGAGAAGAGTTGTGGTGCTGTATCTTGAATTGCTCGCAGAGCTCAGTGATTATCTTGTTGTTAAGATTGGTACCATTATCCGTAATGATCCTCTCAGGTACACCGTATCGACAGATCAGGTTGTGCCGAATGAACCGTGCCACGACGTTCTTGGTTACCGTAGCGTAGGAAGCTGCTTCAACCCACTTCGTGAAGTAATCAATTGCCACCAGGATGAAGCGATGCCCATTGGATGCCGTAGGTCTGATAGTCGCCGATCATATCAATGCCCCACATTGCAAACGACCAAGGTGCTATCAAGATGTTCAGAGGAACTGGAGGAATGTGCACCTTATCAGCATAGATCTGGCATTTGTGACACGTCCGAGAATGTTGATAACAGTCGGCTTCCATTGTGGACCAGAAATATCCTGCCCGAAGGATTTTCTTTGCCATGGTATGTCCATTGGAGTGGGTTCCGAAGGTACCTTCATGCAGCTCTGCCATGATTCTTTCTGCTTCCGTCTTATCCACACACCGCAGTAAAGTTGAATCATGGTTTCGTTTGTAGAGAATGCCGTTGCTGAGGAAGAACTTTACCGCGAACCTTCTCAGAAACTTTTTATTGTTAACAGATGCACCCTCGGGGTATTCTTGAGCTTCAAGGTACCTCTTCACTTCGTGATACCAAGGTTTTTCAGTTACCTCTTCAGCCTCAAGATCGCAACAATGTGCAGGTTCGTCCAATTTCCAGATAATGATCCGGGGAGCCTCGTTGTCCCATTTGACTTTGAACATAGAAGACATCGTAGCCAGCGCGTCCGCCAACTGATTCTCCTCTCTTGGGAAGTGTTCAAAGGTTATCTCTTCGAAATGGGGGATCAACGTCAACACATACTCTTTGTAAGGAATGAGATTTAGGTGTTTCATATCCCAGTCGCCTTTGATCTGATTGATCACGAGAGCGGAATCTCCGAAGACACTCAGAAACTTGATCCTTAAGTCAATTGCAGCTTGAAGACCCATGATACATGCTTCACACTCTGCCATGTTGTTGGTGCAGTTGAAACATAGTCGGGCGGTAAGTGGAGTATGAGTGCCTTTTGGAGATATGATCACAGCGCCGATACCATTACCCAAAGCGTTCGAGGCTCCGTCAAAGTGCATAGACCATCGGGATCCTTCCTCAGGTCCTTCATCCGGTCCAGGTACTTCACAATCAGTCACTACCATGATATTCTCGTCTGGAAATTCAAAGTTCATAGATTGGTAGTCATCCACTGCCTGGTGCGCCAAATGGTCTGCCAATACACTTCCCTTGATTGCTTTTTGAGTCGTGTACTGGATGTCATATTCCGTCAAGATCATCTGCCATCTTGCTATTCTTCCGGACAAGGCGGGATTTTCGAAGATATACTTGATTGGATCCATTTTTGAAATCAACAGAGTAGTGTGAGTCAACATATACTGTCTCAGCCGGCGAGCAGCCCATACCAAAGCGCAACAAGTTTTCTCGAGCAGTGAGTATCGGGTCTCACAGTCGGTAAACTTTTTGATAACGTAATAAATAGCGTGCTCTTTTCGGCCAGACTCGTCATGCTGCCCCAGCACACACCCCATTGAGCTGTCCAGTACTGTCAAGTATAAGATTAGAGGTCTCCCTTCAACCGGCGGCATAAGAATGGGTGGTTCTTGGAGATACTCTTTGATTCTTTCGAAAGCGGCCTGACATTCGTCATTCCAACGTACTACTTGATCTTTCTTCAGCAGCTTGAAGATTGGTTCACAGGTAGCAGTTAGGTGTGAGATGAATCGGGCAATATAGTTCAGACGTCCTAGAAAGCCTCTGACTTCTTTCTCTGTCTTGGGAACTGGCATCTCTTGTATGGCTTTCACCTTGGCAGGGTCCACTTGAATACCTTTGTCGCTTACGACGAAGCCTAGCAATTTTCCAGATCTCACCCCAAAGGTGCACTTGTTCGGGTTCAATCTCAGCTTGTACAATTTCAGACGGTCAAACAGCTTCTGTAAATGGTCAAGGTGTTCCTCCTCAGTTTGAGACCTTGCGATCATATCATCGACGTATACTTCAATCTCATGGTGGATCATGTCATGAAATAAGCAACCATGGCACGTTGGTAGGTTGCCCCAACATTTTTCAACCCAAAAGGCATGACCTTGTAGCAAAAGGTGCCCCACTGAGTAACAAAAGTGGTCTTCTCCATGTCTTCAGGAGCCATCTTGATTTGATTATAACTGGAGAAACCGTCCATGAAGGAGAAGACCTTATGCTGAGCGGTGTTGTCAAATAGAACGTCAATATGAGGCAGAGGGAAATCATCCTTAGGGCTTGCCCTGTTTAAATCCCTGTAATCAACACACATTCGGACCTTACCATCCTTCTTCGGCACTGGAACCACGTTGGCAACCCACTGAGGGTAAGAAGTCACTGCTAGAAACCCGACATCAAATTGTTTCATAACCCCAACCTTGATTTTCTCGGACATCTCTGGACGCATACAGCGGACCTTCTGTTTTACCGGAGGGCATTCTTCCTTGGTAGGCAGGTGATGAACCACAATGTCGGTATCCAACCCAGGCATGTCTTCGTAAGACCAGGCAAAGATTTCCACATAATCATGCAACATCTGAATCAACCGTTGTTTCACACTGAGCTCTAGATTGGCACCAATCTTGACTTCCTTTCTGTCTGTCTCAGTACCCAGATTTACTGTTTCCACTGGCTCTTCATGTGGCTGAATGGCCCTCTCTTCCTAGAGCAGCAGTCTTGCAAGCTCACCAGGCACTTTGCAATCATCCTCACCTTCGTCTTCGGCTAAGTTGATCGGATTTTCAAAGTCATAACTGGCAGTAGCAGAGTCGTTACCAGTGAGATCCTGAGTGGATTGGAACCTGTATAGGTGAGTGTGTGTAAATATAGCTGTTTTGCAATATATAATAAAGAAAGACAAGGAGCGCAAGATTTGAAATGCAAAAAACGTCCAATGCTTTTATTAATGATATATGAAAGTGACACACAAAAGCCCTCACAAATGAAACCACGGTGCCCCGGGTAAGACACCGGGCCATAAAGTTTAGTAATATTGTTTGTTACAAATTCAAAACAAAGGAGTTCATTACTGAGTGACAAAAGTAATAGGTGTGAAGTCTTTCGCAGTCCAGTTGCTTGGTCCACCGTTGGTCGTTGGGTATATCCAGCTGTCGAATTCAGATTCCTCCACGTCGTCTTCAATAGCATTTACTCCCGTGTTAGTGATGAACACAGGAGGTCTTCCAATCCTTGCCTTACGAACAGCCCTCTGAGCTTCTGCAGTGAAACCCAAACCAAATTTGTCAGTCTTCGGAGTGAAATCAGGAAGTCGGCCCCAGTTTGTGCACTCACCCTTCTCGATAACAGCCCGGACATCCTTTAAGGAAGCCATCTTCAAAGGAGAATCATCAATCACAGTCTCTGCTGCTGCCAATGTCTGAGGCACCTCTTCAAAGTGTTGAAAGGGGGTCTCAATGAACTCCCCATCCATCTCTACGTACCGGAACGAGTTGAGGTGGCTGACCATATATTCTTCTTCCCCTTGAACTGTTACGATCTTCCCTCTGACCTGGTACTTAAGCTTCTGATGTAATGTGGAGGTCACAGCTCTAGCCTTGTGGATCCATGGACGACCCAACAAACAAGAATAGGATGGTCGGATGTCCATCACATATAAAGTAGAATCAAAAACTTGAGAACCAACCCTGATTGGAATGTCAACTTCACCATGTACCATCCTTTTCGACCCGTCAAAGGCCCGGACAATAATGTTACTCGGCTTGAGCTCTAAACCCTCACAATCCAACCTGTCTAGGGCCTTCTTGGGTAATACGTTCAACGAAGAACCAGTGTCTACCAACACATGAGCAAGAGTAGTGCCCCTGCATTCAATGGAGACATGCAGGGCGTCGTTATGGTTCTTTCCTTTGGCAGTCAGATCGGCGTCAGAGAAACCCAACCCATTATCAGCAGTCAAGTTGGCCACACAATCGGTAAATTGATCAGCAGACGTTTCTTGTGGCATATGGGCCGTCTTCAGGAAGGAAATCAGGGCCTTGGCATGGGCCTCTGAACACAACAACAGTGATAGCATAGAAATTTTAGAGGGGGTGTGCCCCAGCTGCTCAACTACATTGAAATCACTCTTCTTGATAATTTTAAGAATCTCTTCCATCTCTTGCTTGGAAGCTTCAACATTGAAGGTCTTCGGTGCCTCCGTCTGGGCAGGCACATCAGTAGCAATCCCTTTGCCCCGAGCGTCAGATGACTCGGCAGCAGGGGTGGAAACAGGAACTTGGTCAGGAAGGGAAGCCAGAACACTTGCAGGTGTGATGACAAGAGGTCTCTGAATAACTGGTGGTGCAATATCAGGCGAGAAGAGCCTACCACTACGAGTGACTTTAGCAGGCCCGGTAATATTGCTGACGCTGGTACTAGTATCAAACTCTTGCTTTACTCCAACAACATAAACATCTGCCCCATAGTGCCACGGGACAGCTTTGTCAGATTTATAGGGGATGGGCCCCGGAACAGTGATGATGATAGGAGCAATCTTCTGAGTAGACATGATTTTGACAGGCTTCTTTGAGGGAGCCTTAGGAGGGTTGTTGAAAATAGTGATAATAGAAACTTCTTCGGTACGGGTAGCAGGAACAACAATCTTTTCGAACAAGATCTCTTTATTATCCATCAGGCTTTGGATACCTGACTTCAACAAAGGACAACCAGCAGGTGAAACAGAACATAGAAGGCAACCTTTACTACATCCCAGAAATAAACCGGATAGCAACAGGTTCCTTTTGACAGTCAACAACAGAGTAACAATCTCATCCACATAGGCTACATACGGGTCTTCTTCCACAGCATTCACTCCATGTTGGGGCATGTGAGCAGTCACAACATTGGGCCTTTCGGGCGCCTCGAACTGTATTTCTTTAGCATCAATAAGGTCCTGAACCTTATTCCTCAGAGCCCAATAATCATCCGTAGTATGCCCCGGGCTGTCAGAGTGATAAGCACAGCGGGCGTTGGGATTGTACTTCGGGGATGTGGTGTTTACTACCTTCGGAGCTTCTTTGACAGTTACTTGATTGGTTGACAGTAGTTGCGGAAATATCTGAGATAGGGTCATACTGAGCCGAGTGTACTGCCTTTTGGGTCTCTCACCCCTTGGTTGGTTATAATGCTGAGGAGCAGCAGCATGCTTTGAAATTACCACCGCGTTGACAGCTTGGCGGCGTTCCGGTTTGTTCTGTCTCCTTGGACCATAAACAACACTAGCTTCCTTCTTGAAGGGCTTCTTTTCAGTACTCGAGGAGGCACCTTTCTGTATCTTCCCCGACTTGATACCAGCTTCTATCCTCTCACCGGTTAAGATCAGATCTGTAAACTCAGCAGAAGAATTCCCAATCAGATGGTTGAAGAATGGACCGGACAGGGTCCCCAAGAACATGTCCACGAGTTCACGGTCTGTCAACGGTGGCTGCACCCTTCTAGCCAGGTCTCTCCACTTTTGCGCATACTCTTTAAAACCTCCACCCGTCCCTAATGACATACCCTGGAGCTGGGTACGCGTAGGACCGAGGTCGGAATTATACTGATACTGCTTATAAAATGCAGTAGCCAAGTCCTCCCAGTTACGAATACTGGTTCCATCCAGCTGATAGAACCATTCGAGTTGAGTCCCTGAAAGACTATCCTGGAAGAAATGGATCCATAACTTCTTGTCAGCTGTGTAAGGTTGGATCTTCCTTACATATGATCTGAGATGCAGCTTAGGACAGGAAGCCCCGTCGTACTTCGCAAAGGCAGGTGCCTTGAACTTGTGTGGGATCACCACCCCAGAAGACAAACCTAGATCTCCAAAATCCAAACCGGGCACATGTTGAATTTCCATAGCACTTAGGCGGTCCTCCAGCTATTTGTACCTGTCCTCAGCAGGATGGTACTGTTCGTCATTGTAATTTGTCTCATTGTCGGAGACCACAGGACTAGGAACCTCTCTCCCTTGTGGGCTGTCCTTCCCAACAGATGGGGTAGTCAGCTCAACTTCATCTGCAGTGTATTCCCATATCTGCGTCCAGTATTGAAAAACACAGTCCTCTTCTTCTTCTTCTTCAACAGCAGAGTCTTCAATTCCTGTTGACCCTGGGCTAAGCTCATGACCAGCTCTTGGAACTGGGCGTTCTGGGCCTGGAGGGCCTTGATAGCTTGTTCAGTAGTAGGTTCAGGATTCATGATGATTGCTGAAATAAACAACGAAGAAGATTAAGCAACCTGTAAAAAAGTACCTGTTATGCACATGATGCATGATATGCTATTTATGCAATGCATTCAAGGGTTCGAAAGTTCAAATTCGTTGTAGACAAAAAAGGAACACACATTGTATTAAGAAACAATCTGTTCAGTACATCAATGCCTCATGGGCGAAACATTACAAAATACTTAATCCCAAAAGACACTGCGCATCCTCTTTGGAGCAATGTAAGTGTTGAGAGTCTTTTCCTCGTGCAGTAGGCGGGGTGAGCTCCAAGACCTTCTTCTCACTGGCATGTAGACTGGTTTCGAGAGAATTCCGTTCTTCCTTGAGTTGGATCCAGCTTTTTTGCATTTCTTCCCAAGATGTTGGCATGTCAGGATGTTGAATGGTGTATGGCACCTCTCCTTCCAAAACTGGCTCTTTGATCACGGGGAGAACATGAGGATATGGCATCACAAGCTTCTGGGAGCGGGCTCGTACCCACTTGAGATAAGGCTCAAGGGGGATGGAGTTCTTGTGCCCCAGTGTCTTACTATCTACCCTGTTGGGCATCCTCCAAGATCTGATGAATCTCTGGCGAAGTCCTTGCGTATCGTTGTCGAAGTCAAAAACTATGTCAGGAATCAACATGTCATGAGGGCCATCCCTCAGAGCATATCCAAACTGTCTCAAAGCCAGACACGGGTTGTAAGTAATGCCTCCTCTGATTCCAAGTAAAGGAATATTAGGAAACTCTCCGCAATGATCAATGATAGTGACATTTTCTCTGGACCGAGAACACCAATGTATATCAGCATGTGTAAGAGTCATTAACCGTTGTGACCATCTCAAACCCCGCTCGTTCTTCAAAACTGATTGTGGAAGGTGCGAAATAAACCACCTTGCCAGGAGAGGAGTGCAGCACATGAGAACACCTCTTTTTCTCATGGTTCGAGTGTAACATGAGTGAAGGATGTCCCCAAGCAACATAGGTATAGGATTCCTGGACATGAAGATCTTGACAGCATTGATATCTATAAGCTGATCTGGATTCGGGAACAACACCAACCCATAGACAAGGAGTGCCACAACTTCTTCAAAGGCTTGTAGGTCAAGGGCATTCCAACATTCTTGTGCCTTCTCAAACAGGAACTTTGCCAAGAATCCTTTGATACCACTTCTAACTTCCCAATGTCCCTTGATGTCAGATGGTTGTAGACGTAATGCTTTAGCAACCTCTTCAATTTTTGGTTCCCTTTCCGTACCGTTGTAGGGTAGTTAACTAAGGATAGGAATCTTCAGAAGCTGAGAAAACTCTTCCAAAGTAGGCACTAATTGATAATCCGGGAAAGTAAAACAGTGGTGCAAAGGGTCAAAGAACTGGAAGAGAACTTTTATCATATCTTCTTCAATGTTGGTGTTGACCAAGCTGATGAGTCTACCATGCCTTTCACTGAAGGAAGAGTTCTCGGGAATCCTAGATGTAAGCTCCTTAAGCTGAGGAGGGATCCTTACAAGGTTGACCTGAATTGTCTTTCTACGGAGAGATTCCATGTCCTACAAAACAAGAACAAAGATGAAGATTCGAACCCTTGAAGTGGTTAATGGATGCATATGATGCTGTATGATGTTATGATGTTATGATAAAAACACACCACAAGTATCCACAAAAAGCAAACATGATAAGGCACACAAGTCACACCAGACAACCCTTAGAGTTTAGGCCAGCATGAAGTTCAGGTACTACCCTCTTGAAGTTGGTGGGCTCAAAACCTGTCCTATCAAAAGTAACTGGGTTCTAAGGAGCTCAATATCATTGGGTTGTTTTCTATGTTCATTGTTTTGATTTAGCCACTAAATTGGCGACCAAAATATTCCAAGAAAACAACCCTCAATGAGTGTAGTATCGAGTATCTACCAACTTCGGACTGCACCAAAGTCGGTCATCTCACTACCCCTAAAGAGGCCAGGATGGTCAAGTAAGGTTCGTAAGGCCAGTTGATGCTTCACGACACCACGCGGCGGCCCCGTACTCTCCTTGACTTGACTCAAGGGTTACCGGTACTCACCAAAGTGCCACATCAATGTAGCAACTGCTTCAACCGTGTCGGTATACCCTACACAGTTCCCTCACAGTTTGTTGCTACTTCTAAAAGGTATTCCCCAGATCCGGGTTAGGATCTATGAAACTCCAAAACAGGCCCACAATTTTAAAGCAAACAAAACAAGCAATTGAAAACATAAGAGTGGTCTAATCCTAAGGTACACCTCACTTATAAGCATCCCCAGCAGAGTCGCCAGTTATGTGATCGGTGGAAATAAAACTGACTGTTTTTTAAGCTGGTTCGCGAAATGTCGCGGTAAGCAAGAGTCGCCACCGTCTTTTATTTTCTCCAACAAGGAAAGGACAAAAGCACAACAAAATTCCTTTTCGAGATGTTTCTCGGTTCGGGAGGTAGATTATAGAAAGGGAAGGTGTTAGCACCCTTTCTATCTGTGGTTATCCACGGGCTCTTAGGTACTTGCTCACTATGTTTTCAAAAATGTTTTGCTTTTCTTGTGTTTGTGGGTTTTGAAAAAGTTTCGTTTGAATACTTCTAGGTAACTCTTGTATCAGTCCTCAAGAGTGTATGAAGTGTTTGTTTGAAAACTTTTTGAAAGTGTAGGTGCGAAAAGTTGTTTTTGTTTTTTTTGAAAGAGCAAGTACCCATGAGAAATCTACCTACTCTAAGGAATTAAGCTGTGTAAGAGTCCTTTAGACAGTACTATCCCACTATTGAGAAGTAGGTAGCACAGTCGTTGGAGTTATTTAGGTCAATTCGATTATTAGGGACATGTGTGGTCACCGAAGCAATGGTAGGACGCCTTAGCGGTAACCCTAATGTCCTAGATCCTTTTATCCGAGGCAACCGTTTCGAGGCAACTGGATCTTTAGACAGGAGGGCGACCTCTAAAACACCCTATACTTGATGACCACTTCGAGGCAACCAAGTGAGGCGTACCCTAGGAGTGGCATGTGCATGTGTGTTGTTTCGATTCATATTATCTTTGAACATGCATCTTTGTGAGCTACGGATTGATTTTATTTTTCATACAAGTCTTGTCATGCATAATTAACAGTTTAATAATTTGCGGGAAATAAAGTGCGGAAAGTTGAATCTACGCTATTACAAGGCACGGGTATATACATCGCCAAAAACATAACCCGTTTGGAAAATAAATGCGAGAAAAGTAAATAAAGTGATAAAAGCCATAATTAACTATTACATACTCGGAACAGATACATGAATAATAATAAAAAAATAATAAATTAAAAATAAATATGCGCGCGAAAGAATTGGATTGGGACGTCCTTAGGGTTTTGACCCTTTTTGAGAAAAGAATTGAAATTGGTCCCTTTTTGCGATTAAATTAAATATTAAACCTAATTTATTAATTAATTAATTATTTACAAGAAAAAATATTTTTGTGGTTTTATGTTTTTAATGAAATAAAATAAAAAAGGAAATTAAAAGTGTCAAAAGAAAAACCCTAGGTCTAATTCATTTTTATTTATTGTAAAAGAAACTTAAAATTAAACCTAATTAAACTAAATTAATTTAAGTTAGTGTTTATTTACAAAATAATTAAACTAAAGTGAAATTAATAATAATAAATAAAATATTTACATTTTTTTAGTTTTTCTGAATTTTTATTGTGAAAAATTAATTATGTTAATTTTAGTGATGATAATAATAATTAGAAAAATAATTAATAAATAAACTAGAAAATATAAAATAAAAAGGAAAAGGAATGAACCAAGGGGGTTCTGGGCCCAGAAGGAGGTGAAGAATTAATTTCAGGCCCACTAACGCATAAGCCCTTTTGACTTTCCCTGATTGTCCATGATGTGCTTTGACCTGGAACATGGTGGTCAGCACCTTATGACCTTCAGATCTGTGTTGGAAGACAACTGGCGCATGGGATTGGAAGGAATATGGTGGACATCTTTGGAAAGCGCTGCATGAGATCACGTTAAACAAAATATGAAACAATTATTTGGGGGACCTGGGAATCGAACCCAGGTCCCAAGGGACTATGCCTGCACGCCTTAACCAACCCAACTGCCTTGTTCAATTGTTAGTGAAATAAAGACCAAATATAATATTCAGAAATCAATTAATATGCTAGCAAACAAAAAAAACACGCTTTAATTTTAAACGGGCCAATCACACTGTGACGCATCATCGTCTTCTTCATCAAAATTGCTGGTTATTTACCTGCGGATTTTTATCCGCAGGTAGTTTCGTAGGCTTTTCTTAAAATCGTCCCTAGGCCTCAAAAACTCATTCCAAGACCATGGTTGGTCTCGTCCATGTCTCCTGAGTTCATCCATACTCATGATTTTTTCCAATTGTACCTGGAAACAAAATACCTAAAACGCAAAAAGATGAACCCTAGAATCGGGCATCACGATTCAGGGCCTAAAAACGAAATTGGATATTACAGTTACGTTAGAAATCAAGCAAGGAGTATGAATATGCTAACGTTTTTGAGAAAAAAATGCAAGAATAGAGAATTCAAGTTTCGTGTTCAGAGGCGAGTTTGTGATGACTTACAGCGCCTTGTGGGTGGTCTCAGGACGTGGTAAGGGTCGTGTTAGCTTCAGTGGCTAGCAAGGAAGAAGGTCACGTTCTTATTTTGGTCTGAAAACGCCTCCTACCTTGTTCTTGATCTCACACTTTTTCAACAATTTTCCACTTTTGCTCTGGCCGTTTTAGCAATGTCTACGTCGTGAATTAGGTTTAGGTTACTTGCATATGTATAAGGCAAGCAGTCTAGGTCCAAATTTGGGCTTGTATCCTTGTGTATTTAAGTTTGGAGATTTGGTTGACCACCATTGAAGACCTTTCCATATTTGGTTCAAATCTAGGATTTTATGCACAAAAAAGGCTTAGCACGAATTGGTTAGCTGGCATATGACATATAAAAGCTATTCAAATCACAAAGATGCTATTCCATTAATTTTTAGATTTTATTTGAATTATTATGGATTTAAAATGAATTAAATCAATAAAAATAAAATAAAATGGAAAAATAAATGTTTGATCTTGAAATTAATCATGGGACACGTGTGTGGCATGACAAGGCTGAATCAAGTGGAAGAATGTGGGCCCTTTTGTCAAAAATTGAAGTTTTAAGGATAGTTGACTTTTGCAAATTCACAAAAATTTCCCAACTTCTCCAATGCATATCTTGCTCAATTTTGATCATATGAACATGTTCTTAGACATTTTGGAAAGGTCTTGAAGTCCTCTAACCAATGCCTTTGGTAACATGTCATTTGGATTTACCAATCCCAAGTTATGGTCTTTGACTTAAAGTGCATTTTTGTTGACTTTTGAAATTGACCTATAATGTAGAAATTGATAACTTTTTGTGAGAACATTTCTTGGACTTGGAATGTGAAGATGAGTTGTAGGAAATGTCATCCCCTTCAAAATGAGCATTGGATGGGATTTTTCTGATGAACCATGAAAAAATTATGCCTTGGTCAAGTTATAGTTGACTTTTCAACTGTCCAAAAATATCAACTTTTGCATCTTTGATGATTTTTGAGCCATGCTTGTGGAATCATGATCAAGACTTGATCAAATGATGATTGTGGCTTCAAAATAATATGTTGACCAAAATTTTGACTTTTGACTGCCAAATGACCATTTTGCCCCCGCAGTTGATTGTGAAGCAAATGAAGCTTTTGACTGTGCAATTTGACCCTGTGAGTCTTGAGACTTGATATGTAGATGCTTGACAATGTATATAGGCCAATGGGACTTGATTGGACCATTGAAAACCCCAAATTCATTGAAGGAACCAAAACCCTAATTTTGACTGGCTTAGGAGAAGGTTTGACTGTGCAACCCCTTGAGAAATCTTGAGCCATTTGAGGATGATTCTTGACAAACTTTGAAGAATATGGGAGGGCAAATTTTGGGGTACAACAGACAGGTACCCATTGATGAGAAATTATGTACAATTGTGCCAGAGAAAAAAATACCTGTCAAGCAGAGGGATCTAGGGTCAGTTGCAATACCGTGTACAATAAAAGACAGAGCTTTCAAGAGGGTTCTGGTTGATTCTGGCTCGAGTGTGAGTTTAATGCCATTATTGATTTTCAAGAAGCTCAATATTGAGAAAGTAAGCAGGAATGGAACAAAATTGAAATTTGTTGACCACACCATCAAGCAGTCATATGGGATAGTTGAAGATGTCCTAGTGGAAATTGGCAATTTTGTTTTCCCAGTTGATTTTCAAATCATGGACATACCTGAAGATGAAGAGACTCCTATCATTCTAGGTAGACCATTTATGCTGACTAGTCAATGCAATTTTGATATCAAAACTGGTAAACTGACACTGAAATCATTTGATGAGGAGATAACCTTGAAGGTGTTGGAAATAAGGAAGCAAGTTGCAGGTGGAAAGAATAAATCTTTAGTCAGAATGATCAAAGTAGAAAGAGAAGGCAACATCTCAAAATCACAACCAGAAGTAGCAGGAAAAATTTCTCATGTAGCATCAATAAAAATTCATAAATACAGTCACCAAAGAAAGAAGAGAAAGAAAACAAAGTGTCAAGCTGAAAAGATAGAAGTCGGAAGTGGCTGGAAGCACAAATGGGTTGACACTTTTGATCTGAATGAGTTCTGGTTTGCGGAAGAAACGTGCAACAAGGTGTGTAAGAGGAAGTGCCCCCCATAAGGGGATGACTCGTCGAGTCATGCAACATTAAACACAACGCTTCATGGGAGGCAACCCACGCTTTTACTAACTTATTTTTTCTTTTTGTTTTATTTGCAGGTAATAAAAATGGAGTCTTACTGGTGAGAGATAGGAGGCTGCATCATGTGTTGCATTACCCTCTATGAGTCACCTTCTCAAGCTTGTTCTGAAACATTGGAGTCAATGTTCAGTTCAAGTTTGGGGGGGGGGGGGGTATTGCTTTTCTTCTTTTCGAATAATTTGTTAGTGCTCTGCGAATTGTTGTGTAAATCCACGAGTTGAAGTCCCTCAAGTTGGCCGCAAATTTTTGTTTTGATCAAGAACTTGACTCTCATAGAGTTTGGGAATAGTATATAGAGACAAAGAGATGGTTAGTCGAGGGAAAGAAGTTTGGAATAAAGTGACAGGATACGAGTCTAACATGTAGATTTGTACCATAGTGCTTAAATCCTGAGAAGTACTCCTAAAAGTAGTTTATCCTCACAGTCTGGCATAACATAGATTTACATGCACATACGATTGAAGGGGAAAGAAATAAATTTGGAACCAAATGATGAAAAGGCGGTAAAAGGCAACTGGCTCGCTAAGTTGGGTAGCCCTCACCAGGTTATTCAGCCCAAAGGGGGTTGATCCCCAAACGTCATCCATAAAAGACAATATATAAACTGAAAAGTTTTGAAAATTTCATCTGAATTTATAAAGGAGCAAAAGCTCTTATTTGGTGCCTGAGCCAAAAATCTCTCTTAATAAGTCTTGTGCATGTGATGATCATCAATAATTATTATTACTTTAATTTGATTGTCTGAATGAAAAAGGAGGAAAATCGGAAAGTGACTTAAGTACAAAGCATAGTTAGAGAGGTATCTGAAGAAGAAACTCTCAAGTTAAAGATTCTTAAGCAAACTCTCTGCGTCATGTGAACATCGGATGAACTACTTTTTGATCAATTTGAACGGATGTCTCACCTATGAGTATTAGGCTACTGCGATTTTCATGAGTTCTTGTAATGGTCGCTTGAGGTCAAGAAACAGTTTAAGTTTGGGGGAGTTTGACCAGTGGTTTTTACACAGGAATTTAGTAGTTATTTTAGCTATTGTTTCGTTTAATTGATTGGTGTTTTATTTCATTTTACTGCATTTTATGTTTTGGTTTTGTATTTTAGTGTTTTCAGGTTCAACCAAATAAAACAGGATGAATCAGGATAAAAAGTGCAGGATTCAGAGGCTTGGAAAAAGTTCAGATTCGAGCAAGGCAGAAGGCAATACGGGCTCCCGTGTCACAGGACACAACCCGTGTCAAGTCAGCTGAAGTATGAACGTTGGAGGAAGAATTGTAGGAGCTGACACGGGTGCTCGTGTCCATTGACATGGCCCGTGTCAATTCAGCTGGGCCAAATTCAGGTACAACACAAAGCACATACACTGACACGGGTACCCGTGTCCGGTGACACGACCCGTGTCAGCTTAGGCGTGTGAAAGTCCAATTTTGAGATTTTCCTATATTCTTAGATCATTAAGGGTACTTTGGATATTTGACATTACATAGGGATGACCTGACATTATAAATACCTGATTTGGAGAAGAAAAATGGGACTTTTGACGACTGAAGAATTTGACGAGAAAAGACTGAAGTATGTGCAAATTTTGGGAGAACGAAGACCTTTCATGAGCGGAAGCAATTGAAGATCAGAGTTCACCATTAAATTGTGTAATGTCTATCGTTGTTATTATTGAAATCTCTTTGAATATTATGTGCTGCTAAACCCCCTAATGCTAGGGGTGTCCCTAATTTGTGAATGTATTGATTATGAATTATTGATTTTTAACACAATAGTTTCCTTTCAATTTAATCGTACAAGGTTTCTAATGCTTTCTTGATCGGACCAATTAGGATTAAGTTACGGTTAACAACCAGCTGGACCGCGATTGTTAAGGTTTTTGTATGATTAGGCTATAATAGATATCATCTAGGACTAGGGATACCCTATAGTCACCGGATTTAACCCTTGATAAGATAAAGGCTTGACTCCATCACATATTTCTAAGGACTTAGGATTTAGGATGGATGGTTAAATGTTTTCTCACTAAGAACTTAGGGGTAAATAATCTAAAAGGGTCGGTAGTTGAAGGTAATGAACTTGTAGAAGAGATCAATAATGAAGGTCATTACAGAGAAAACCACACACTTACCCCTAGCATACTATTCACACTAGTAATAAAGTCATAATTTACCTTCCTATGTTTTTAATTACTGTTAAGAACAATAACCAAACCAAACCCCAAATTGAGTTTGGTTTAATTAAACCTCGCACTAAACTCGATAATTTTGTGCAGTCCTTGAGATCGACAAGAGGCAAAATAGTACACTTGCTATTTTACCGATCATAGGTCGATACATCTTGTTTGTTTGGTCATTTCCAAATATTTTTCATTCCGAATTTGTCCCTTTTGACCTAAAAGTTCCAAAACTATAAATACTCTTTCTTGCATCATTCATAACTTGGTGAAACCATAAAATTAGCCTACTTATCTCTTCATCTCCAACCTCCAACCTATTCATACATACTGACATTACATTGTAACAATGTTTCATTGGGGTGTCATCTAGACGAGGATTATTAGTGTCCAATTGTGTATTGGGTTAAGATTTGTAGGTATTTTCATCCAGGAAAAACCACGGGTTTTTCCTCCAAGACCATTGGTTGATTTGGGGATTTTCGTGCAAGACGTTCGAGAGGTAATTGCGGCCAAGTAAAGTCTTTTGGAGATAAAGAACACAAAGGAAGAAGCACGGGAACAACAAATTTTAATTGAAGTCTTGTGTTGCAATAGTTGAAATGATGGTGCATGAAAGATTTGGATATAAAGAACACAAAGGAGTAGCATGATCTAGATAATCAATGTACATCTATTGTGTCTTGGTTTTTCTCAAGATCAAAAGAGGAGATGGGGTTCAATCAACAACAAGTTTCGGGTTTGTGGAGTTGCTCTTAAACACTTCTCTTGTATCAATAATTTTGCATAGTAAGAATTATTCTAATTCTGTTGGAATTAAGTATAGACGTACCCACACGCGAGGACGACAACAGGGAACTGTGAAGACAAATTCCTTGTGTCTCTTTTATTTTTGTTTTTACTTGCTTTGATATTCATTAATCAATTTGTCAAATAGCATTGCGTTATCAATTGAATTGTAAGAATTTTTTGAACTGTTTTTTATTGTAAATTAAGTGTTGATATAACTAATAATCACTTTTGATTATAAGTGGTTTTGTGTATCAACACACTCAAAGGAAAAATTCTAAAAACTCACTTGCACGGCAAGTGTTTGATAAATTGATTTAACTAGTTCTTTTTAATATTGCCATTGGAAATAAACTTACTAGTAACTTGTGATAAACATTAAATAAGATATTAGGTGATTCAAGTAAATTAATTCAATTGTTGTTCTTATTCTATATTGAATTTGTCATTATGGTTTGCATATCCGAGTTTCCAATAATGTTCGTATAGACGATATTTTGAAAAAGCTTCTGCGTCGCTCTTTGATAAAACAACTTTTTCAAAATCATATTTTCGTATAAATTTTTAAAAAGGGGTATCTATTCAAACCCTCCCCCTCTAGATATGTTATCAGCGTCTAACAAGTGGTATCAAGAACCCGATTCATTCCGGCTTCGACACTTTTAGAAAATGGCTTATGAACCTAAAGGGGATTCTAAAATAGCCCCAATGTTCACCGGAGAAAATTATAGTTATTGGAAAGCTTTCATGTCAACTTATATGACAAATGTATTTGGGAAGCCATTCAAAATGGTTCAATACTGATGACATATGTTGTTGATGGTGCTACCGTACCTAAGATGGAAAACTTATGGAATGAGAATGATAATAAGAAGTGGGCACATGATTGGAAAGTAAAGAACATCTTTGCATCCGCTCTTGGTGTTGATGAGTTCTATCGTATTTCCCATTGTGAAACCTCTAAAGCTATATGAGATGCTCTAAAAGTTACATATGAGGGAACTAATGAGGTCAAAAAATCTAGAATTAATACACTTAATCAAGATTTTAAACTCTTTCGCATGAAGCAAGGGGAAACCATTGCTCAAATGCAAAAGCGGTTCTCGCATCTTATTAATCATTTAAACTTACTAGGTAATCCTATTTCCAATGCTATTGTTACTAACAAGGTGTTGAGATGTCTCACTAGGAATTGGCAACCAAAGGTCACCGTGATCAAGGAAGCCAACAATCTTGCAACACTTGATCTCACAGCCTTGTTTGGAAAGTTAGAAAAACATGAGTAAGAACTCAATTGCTTGGATAAACATGAAAAGAAGCTTGAGAGAGAGAGATAAAAAGGAAAAAGGGGATGTTAAGGAGGAAATCTTTTAGTCTAAATCTCTCAAAGCTTTAAGCTCAAAATCCTAAAAGGATGAGCTCACTAATGATAGTGACTCTAGCAATGCGAAAAATTGGGTCATTATAGACTGAATTGTCCATCTCTTGCTAAGAAGAAAGGAAAGGATCAACAAAACAACTCTAGAAATTATAGACAAGTACGTGTTTCTTGGGATAATGATAGTGATGTCTCAAGCAATGAAAGCTCAAGCGAGAGTTTTGAAGAGGCAAACTATTGTTTCATGGCAAATCATCCGTCAAAGCAATAAAAGGGATGTAAGTCATTCTAAATACTCTAATATTGCAAAGTTGTATTTTAATGAGTTGAAGAATCAATTTTAAAATCTATAAAAAGAGTCTTTATATGCTAACAAAAATTTGGCCTCCCAAGAAAATATTTTTACATATTTGGAGGCCAAGGTTGAAGAAATAAATGAAAATTTTGAGTCATTAAAGAAACTCATTGTAGATAGTTCAAATGGTGTAAAGGAGGATGAACAATCTTGTAAATTTGGATGTGAAACATATCAAATTTGGCAACAAGAAATGAGTAATATTTAAACCAAATTATACAAAATACACCATCCCATTGATATTATTGTTATTAGATGTTTAAAGGTTGAAAAGCCTCATAAAAACTATAACTTAATTAAAAAAAAGTCTAATAGCATAAGTGATTCTCATCATAGGTTATTTTGTCATTGTTGTTGCAAAAAAGGTCATACTATTGAAAAATGAAAATTTAGGTTTTTTTTGTTCCTAAAGGGAATTTCCAATGGTTTCCCAAGTGCAACAGTTATTTAACTCACTCTCAAGGACCAGATGAGAATTTGGTACCAACCACTTTTGTGCGATTTGTGTAGGATGAGCGTCTTGATGCTATAACGGGAAAAATAGATTCTCGATAGTTGATGTTCAAGACACATGACGAGAGACATATCTCTCTTCTCCGAATTTGTGGCAAAGAAGAAAGGTTTTGTATCCTATGGTGATCACAACAAAGGTGCAATACTCGAAAAAGGTAGTATAAGTAATCTCTTAACTATTATTATCTCAAATATTATGTTAGTTGGAGGCCTTAGACATAATCTTCTTAGTATTAGTCAATCATGCGATAATGGTTATAAGGTAACTTTTGATAAAGATTGTTGCATAATAGAACATAATGAAAAGAAGAATTGTATGTTTAAGGGTGTGAGGGTTAGTAATATCTGTATGCTCAACTTAAGAGAAATTTCCTTGAATAATGCCTAATGTCTTGTTACCTTGAGTGAAGACTCTTGGCCATGACATATACGTTTGACTCACATTAACTTTGATCTACTTAACAAAATAGTTATAAAAGATTTAGTAATCGGTCTACCAAAAATAAGATTTTCAAAAGACCATTTATGTGATGCATGTCAAAAGGGTAAGCAAACAAGGGTCTCCATTAAATAAAAAAAAATTGTTTCAACATCGAGACCACTTGAGCTCCTTCACATAGATTTATTTGGTTCCTCACGAACTAAAAGCATAGGTGGAAATTACTATGGTCTTGTAATTGTAGGCGATTGCTCAAGATTTTGTTCGACCGTTTTCTTACATAGTAAAGATGAAATGTTCTCTACTTTCACACGTTTTTCCAAGTTAGCTCAAAACAAATTAAATTAAAAAGTTATTGCCATTCAAAGTGATCATGAAGGTGAGTTTGAAAATCATATCTTTGAAGAATATTGTGATAAATTTGGAATTGAGCATAACTTTTCAGCTCCTAGAACTCCACAACAAAATGGTGTTGTAGAGCGTAAAAATCGTGTTTTAGCAAAGTTTGCAAGAACAATGCTCAATGATTATGGTCTATGGGACGATGCTATTAGCACGATATGTTATATCTTGAATATGATACTTATTCGTATCATTCTTGACAAAACTCCCAATAAACTTTTAAGAGGTAGAAAACCAAATTTATCTCATCTTCATATCTTTGGATGTAAATGTTTTGTTTTAAATAATGGAAAAGATAATCTTGGAAAATTTGACGTGAAAGTCGATGAAGGTATTTTTCTTGTATACTATCAATCTAGTAAAACATATAGAGTTTATAACAAAAGATTACTTATTGTTAAGGAGTCGGTTCATGTTAATTTTTATGAGACTTACTCAAATATTATTGGGAAAGGTAGTTCTTTTCATGGTGTAGGTCATCTACAGAAGACATAGTCAAAGACACCAATAAAGAAATTGATCAACCTAAATCGGTAGAAATTGAGAAGGATGAAGATGATAACCAAGAAAAGAAAGATGATGAAAGTCATGAAGAAAATGATGGTCTTCCATTGGAGTTTAGAACCTCCAAGGATCATCCAATTGACAATATTATTGGTGATATCACCAAAGGGTAACTACCCGCTCTAAGATAAGTAATTTTTGTTATCATCATTCATATGTATCACAAGTTAAACCTAAAAATACTAACAATTCCTTGCTTGATGAGCATTGTTGTTTTACCCCAAAATTTTCCCTCCCATTTTTATTTAAAGCATTCTTTCAAGGCTCTTCAAATGGCCAAAACACTCAAGATTTGATTAGTCAAGGTGCTCCTCCTATATCAAAGACCCATAAATTGGGTTTGGAATTTATCAAGGAAATTTGGTTTGAAAAGGTATAAAAGGGATTCCATGGTTCCTCATAGATCCTCAACAAGGTTCATGTCATGTTTCAAGCCCTACATCACAAGTTTGCTTAGTCAATGGCTCAAATGCTTGAAAATCAATTGTATTGATCAAAAAGTCAACTATGGTCAACATGCAGTCAAACTTTAAGATTTTTGGTTAACATCAACATTTTAAAGTGATGTTCATCATTTGATCAAGGGTTGATTATAATTCCCCAAGGAAAGTCCTCAGATCATCAAAAGTCAAGAATTGCCAAATTAGGGTTTTCCTTAGGAGAAGTCAACTGAACTTTGACTAGGCATAACTTTCTCATGCTTCATCGACTTTTCTCCAAACAAATCCCATTTTGAAGAAAATTCTATTCTCTACAACTTTGTTTTTATTCTCAAGTCCAAAAAATGCTTCATTTGGAAGATTGATCTCATACATTATAGGTCATTTTCAAAAAGTCAACAAAAGACACTTTTTGTCAAGGAAACTTACATCAAGATAATGTCTCCAAATGTAAAAATGATTAAAAAAGAAAGTGTAGAGGACATTTTGGGCTTTCTAAAAAGCCCAAGACCATCTTAAAAAAACGAAAATTGAGCATGTTATGAGTTTGCACAAGTTGGGCAATTTTCATGAAATGCATGAAATCTCAATTGAGCAAATTTGTGATTTTAAGTTATTGGGCTTAACTTTTTAGAGTTCAAACATACTCATGACATATCTAAGAGCATTTAAAACTATCCATGCATTATTTTGATTTTTATTTCTATTTATTTGAATTTTTTCATTTAAATATAAAAGAAATCAAGAGAAATATCAAACAAATGGATCAAGGCTTAAGTGGGCTTCATTTGGATCATTCAAGAGGCCCAGATTCGTGCGAGGTACATCACAAATGTCCAGGTTCATGCAAAAAACTAAAATGGCAAGGGATCATGAAGTTTGGAAACTTTTCAAAACTTGATTTGGTGGCTTTAATGGCGTGATTCTTTACCATATTGATCTAGCCTCCTACTCCTCTATAAATACACAACATCTCAAGCCTAACAAAAAAAACATTGCAAAGAAAGCGTCACAAAATTCTCAATAAAAAATTCTCAAAGTTGCAAAATCCATAACTACATTCCCAGGCGTGATCAGTCCAAACCAGTGATCAAATCATATCTCTGAGGCTCCCAGGAGTTGAACCAGGCCGTTAACCAAGCCCTACCACGTCCGAAACTCCCACATCAATCATATCAGTTTGGTAAGGTTTTAATTCCTCGAACTCTCTAATCATGTGATTTAAAGTAATTCTATGCACACATCTATGTTTTTATCAATATTTAGAATGGATCTAACGTGTCACATGTAAGGTTTGGTTCAGAAACACTAAAATGCCATTGTTAGGGCTCAAGAACCATTGAGTTTCAAATCTCACTCTACAAGCCATTTCGGGCCAAACTAATGCCATATTTGAACTTGCAGAATGCGATTTAGGTCTAAGGATTCGAGCTTCTTTTTTTTGCAGGTTTTCAAAAAACATACATCATCAGAGAAGATGGTGTTTATCCCCCATGTCTTGCTACAGCGCCTAGGCCAATATTATTGGGCTTAGGGGATTTCAAATTTATGCATCCTCTTAATTACTTGTTTTGCAGCTTGGCCCAATTTAATTTTTTGTCTTTTTATTTTATTATTTGTTTTCTTTTATTTCAATTAATTTATTTTCCCTAAAAATCATAAAATCAAAATCACAAAAATAATTAGACTTAGATTTTCATTAATTAAATTAATTTTAATTAATCATTTGTAATCACTTTTTTATTTAAAATTAATTAATCAATTAGAATTAGGTTTTCTTTTTCTTAATTTAATTTAAATATTTTCCTAAAACAAATAAAAACAACAAAAACATTTCTTTTATCACTTAGAAATTTTTCTTAGGTTTTTTCTCCATCCTTTCATTTTTATTTCTTTCTTCTTATTGTACCCCAAAATTTGCCCTCTCATTTCTCAAGAACTCTCTCACAAGATCTCCATTGGTTCAAGACTACATAAGGTTTGATCAGCTCACGACACCTCTTCAAGCACTGATGACTGAAAATTAAGGTTTGAGTTTGCACAAGGATAGTTGAACTTTCTAAGCCTCAATTTACTTTCATGAATCATTTTGGACCCTCAAGATTGCTCATGTCAAGATTCAAGTCTTGGATTACATTTTTGCTCAATCAATTGATCAGTTGACCTAAAATCAGCTATATTGGGGGAAAAGTCAACTGTGGTCAATTTACAGTCAAACTTCATAATTTTTGATCCATATCAATATCATGAACTCATATATGTCATTTGATCAAGTTTGGATCACAATTCCTCAAGAAGTTTGATCAGATCATCAAAAGGGCAAAATGGTCAAAATTAGGGTTTTGACCGAGGAGGTTCAATTTTTGACTTTTGACCTAGCAAATGATTTATTGGTTTAATTTATGATCTAAAGGATTCAAATACATCATTTTGACCTAATGGCATGGCTCAAAACATTTCTCACGATCAGTTGATTGATAGTTGAATTTCAGTCAACTGATGAAAAGTCAACTGTACACTGAAAAGTCAAACTTTGACATTTTGGTCAAAGTAAAGTTTTAAATATCACAATTCATCAAGACATGTCAAAATATGAAATTGTTCATCAAGAAATCAAAAAGTCAAAATTCATCTTTGAAAAGTCAAAATTTCCAAGACTTAGAAATTTTCTAAGTGTTTAAAATTCACTTTTTTTCACAACTTTGTGCCAAATTTACACCATGATGCAAGATGATTCAAAGGAAACTTCCAACATCAAAGTTGTAGATATAAATGAGATATAAAACATTGTAGGGCATAAATTTTCCTAGAAATTCTTGAATTTCAAGTTATGATTTTGTGAAGACATGTTCATGAAACTTAAAAGATTTAGTGAAATTTTGCCCTAGTTAGGCAGGATTTTGACCTAACTTCATGGCAATTTTTCACCTAGTCAAAATTTGAATTTTTAAAAATGCCAAACATGAAGGTTGTAAAGGATGTTACAAGCTTTCCAAAATGTCCAAGAACTCATTGAGATCATATTTAAGCTAAGAGAATCAAAGCCATGAAGTTAGGGTTTCATTCTTGTATTACAAGTCAATTTTGTGATGAACACTTGATTCGATCTTCAAGCATGTTGTACAAATCCTACTTTGCAGGCTTCTAACTTGCATTTCACTCCATAATTAAATGGCTACACATCTGTTATAACTTTAATCCAAGCATTCAATGCATTGCCCGTGCTTAATACCATTTTAGGAAGAAAGGTAACATTGCCATTTTGGAAAAGTGACTTTTATGCACAAAGTCAATTCTTGAGCCTCTCACTTGTTCCCTCTGATCACACTCCATATAAAAAGTCAGAAGCAATGTGATAAAAGTGATTAACCACTCTACATTTCTGGGATAAAACATTGAAACTTGATATTCTCACTTTTCTTCAAAATCAAGCAACCTAGCCATAACCCTATAACTCAGAAATCTGTTGTGCAAAAGTCCTCTAACCTTTTTCATATAACTATACAAGTTATTTTGAAGCATAGGCACGAGCTTAAGCACCCTCAAAACCTCCCAAGCACCCTGTTGCATAAAATCTGCCATAGCTTGACAGTTTTGAGCAAAAACTCACCATCTTCATTTCCACTCGTGCGTTTTGAAAACTAATCATCCAAACACCTTTCATACATCATATAAAAGTAATCCAGGCCCCTGTTTCCTAACTGTAACCCCTCCATTACCACCCACCATTTTCAAAACTGAAGCTTGCAACTTGACTTGAGTTGGGAGTTTCATCCATCCTCAAAGCAAAGTAGGAGTTAGAATACACTCAAGGAGGTCCAGGCCAGCTAAACAAATCATTAGGACATCTCAAAGGTTGCTCAAACTCCATACACGATTCTCACTTTAAGGTAAGTTTTTCTCAACTGTGATATCTTAATACAAGCATCTTTTGTACATACATTCTGAAGTAGAAATGTAGATATAATTGCTCTAAAGTTGTACATATCCATAGATTTCATTTATATTGGTTGAGCTTAGAGAATTTTAGATTTGAATCTCTGAAAAAAGTTAGGTCATAATTTGGTACTTTTAGAAATTCTCATTCATCTTTAATTTATAGCTTATGATATTTATATGGTTGGATTTGTATGGAAAAATGGAGCAACTTTCATGTTTATATTTTTCATTTTTGATGAAAAATGAGCAAGTTACAAAAACCATGGCCGGAGGTTGAAGATGAAGTCATTTTCAAGACTTGACTTATGTTATGTATTTATTGTTTCACTTATATTAACGGATGTACAGCCACCCCAGTGACAATGGCAGCACACGTTTGTGTTCAAGGTCATGGGTTCAAGTCCCAACGCTGTCTTTTGTCATTATTTTTCAGCATTTTCTCTCTTTTTGCCACAACCAGTGCCTGGGCTTAGTATACTGGGCCTCTAACATTTTTGTTGATCCTCACCCCACTTCACTACACAACACAAACCCACTTTTTTTTTGTTTATTTTTGCTCATTACAAAAAAACACCATTTGGGCCAAACTCCGACAAAAAAATGTTTTTTCTAATAAACATCCTAAACTTCTTTTTCACCCCCTGACTTTTGTATTTTATTTTATTTTATTTTTATTATTATCTTTATTATTATTTTTATTATTATTATTGTTATTATTTTTATTAATAAAAATCCAAAAAAACTTTTTTATTTATTATTTATATACTTATAGTTTATTTTCTTTATAAACTAAAAAAGACAAAAATATTTTCTTAAACAAACATAATTTTTTTAATAATAATTAGATTTAGGTTTAGTTAATTTCTTTTCTAATTAAAATTAACTTAGAATTTAGGTTTCTTTTAATTAATTAATTTCCAATATTATTTTTATTAAATTTAAAACCTTTTCATAAAAAAAAACCTAAAAATGCTTTCTAACTTAATTTCTTTTTTTAATTATTTTAGGTTTAATTTTATTTAATTTTTTTAATTAATTATTTTTCTTAATTAGGTCAAAACTAAACCCTTAACAAAAATCGAACAAAATCATTTCCTTTTTATTTACATTCTTGCACATTATATTCCTTTCAATTCTTGTATATTATTCAATATGATTGTAATAGATAATTAAGTTTAATTTCTTGCAATCCCCATTTGTAAATTTGTATACCCCCTTCCCTAATGATGTAATAGCGTAGTAAATTTACTTTCCACAATTTATCACTTTCATATAAATGTTAGTAATTAGGGTTTGTATGGAAAGATAAAATCAACAAGTAGATAACCCTAATCAAAGATAAGCAATGCATGCAAATCAAACACATTATTCACACATGCACCCTTAGGGTCATTCCACTTGTCGCCTTACAAAAATGGTCATGTTATGCATGTGAGATGTCTTAGCAAAAACAATAAAAAATACAAGATCATAGCCCCTAGATGATGCTTTAAATGTTGCCTGTCAAATGATCTTAGTCCCTTAAAGATAAATGCTAAGATATCTCACAATATTACTATCATGACTATACGATGACCCACGCCCGTCCCTTTTACATCTAAAGATAAGGCTTCTTACCAATCAATGGTAAGATAGCAATATCAAAGGAAAGGAATAAATGAACAAAATACTTTTGAGTAGGTAGATTGTTCCTAGTTGCTTGCTTACTTTCAAAACAAACATCCTTGCTCATTTTCAAAACAAACACCAAACACTTTCAAAAACAAACTTTCAAAAACAAACTTTCAAAAACAAACTTTCAAAAACAAACTTTCAAAAAATGAAATACTTTCAAAAGCCCAACACTTTGTATACGTTCTTACGAACAAGAACCATTACAAAGTTTGCCTAAACGAAGGCGCCTTTTCAAAAATACTTTCAAAACCACCATAAAAGCATATTTTCAAACAAAAGCAAGTGATCTAGCAAGCAACTTAGAGCCCATAGATAATTATGGATGAAAAGGGTGCTAAAACCTTCCCTTTTTATAATCAACCCCCGAAACTCAAGAAATAATCTCAAAGGTCTTTCCTGTTCTTTTCCACCTTTCCTTTTGGATAAAAGAAAAGTCGGTGGTGACTCTTGCTAACCACAACAATTACGATAAAACGTAAAACATCCCAAGTCAGTTCTCCCACCGTATTACAGAACCGGCGACTCTGCTGGGGAAAAACTTAAAAGTGGGGTTACCTTAGGGCTAGATCACCTTTATTTGCTTTCATTGTTTGACTTGCCTGCTTTACATTTTGGTTCCTTGTTTGGGCTTGTTTTAATCCTCTTCCCGAATTTAGGATACCTTATAGGTAAGTAGCAATACGTTGTGGAAACTATGCGGGGTATACCGATATAGTCTAAGAAATAACTACGTTAGTGTGACACATTTGTGGGTACCGGTAGCCCTTGAGTAGTCAAGGAGAATACGGGGCCGCTGTGTGGTGTCATAAAGCACTAACTGACTTTAGAACCTTTACTTGACCAACTTGACCATTAGGAAGTAGTGAGATAGCCGATTTTGGTGCAGTCTGAAGTTAGTTGATACTCGATACTACACTCAGTAAGATCCGACTTCTCAGGATATTTTGGTCGCCAGTAAAGAGGCTTGCGCTGAAACAATGCCCGACAAGAAAGATCAGTGATATTCAGATCCCTTAGAACCCGGTAACTATTTTTAGGACAGGTTTGATCCAACTAAACTTCAAGAGGGTACTTACCTATGAGACTCCATGCAAGCCTAAACCTAAGGACTTGTTTGCCTTGTTTGTATATGTTTACTTATACATAACATCATAAACATCATAACATCATACTCATTCTCACTAACTCTTTCAAGGATTATTGGGATTTATCTTTGTTCTGTTTTGTAGGACATGGCTTCCATCCGCAGGAATACTATCCTAGCCAATCTCGTAAGAGTTCCTTCCTAAATCAAAGAGTTAACATCAAGGGTCCCCTAGAATTCTTCATTCACCGAAAGACATGGTCGCCTCCTAAACTTGGTTACCTCTAGCATTGATGAAGATATGATGAAGGTGCTTTTCTAGTTCTTTGATCCTCTACACCATTGCTTCACTTTTCCCGATTATCAGCTTGTGCCTACTCTAGAAGAATTCTACAAACTCTTGAGGATTCCCATTCTCAATAAATTACCCTTCAACGACACGGAAAGAGATCCAAGACCTGAAGAGATTGCCTGAGCACTACACTTGCAACAATCTGATGTTACAACTAATTGGGAAACAAGGAGTGGTGTTAAAGGGTTCTTAGCTAAGTTCTTGTTTGAGAAAGCTCAAGATTGTTTGAAATCTTTGGACTTACAAGCTTTTGAAGAAATCTTGGCCCTTCTCATCTATGGGATGGTTTTGTTTCCAAACCCTGACCAACTTATATATGTAAATGTTGTCAAAATCTTCATGTCTCGCAATCCGGTGCCTACTTTGTTGGGAGATATCTTACATTCTTTTCACTCTCTCACTATGAGAAAGAGAGGGATCCTCATGTGTTCCAATACTCTCTTGGCTAGATGGTTTATTTCGCATCTTCCCCGGTCTGTGTTGAAGAACGAGCAAGGTTTGAGGTGGTCCCATAGGTTGATGATGCTCAGACATTCAGATATTCATTGGTGTTCTCTATCCTTAGAGAATGTTACTATCATCGACTGTTATGGGGAATTCCCTAATTTCCCTTTACTTGGAATTAGGGGAGGTATCACTTACAACCCTTGCTTAGCCTTGCGACAGTTTGCTTATGCCCGAAGAGATGGTCCGCATGATATGCTCGTCCAAGGATTGGTATTCGACTACGAGAGCGACGATCAAGGTTACCGTTAGAGGTTTATAGGAGCTTGGAGGATGGTAAGCAAAGTGGATAGTAAGACGCTGGGACACAATAATTCTATTCCCCTTGAGCCTTACCTTAGGTGGGTATGACTCGTGCTTAGAAACTCGTGATACTTTATCCCTCCATCTTACCAGTTATCATGGAACCTGTGGTTGAAGGAGATGTCCCGTACATTGTCCTCTTTCCCGACATGCTAACTTCTCTTGAAGAATTGCAAAAGGGTTGGATTTAGCTAAAGGAAGAACGAGATACCTTCGAAGCTCAATTCTATGCTAGAGAGAAAAGGGTCTTGGAGCTTACAAAGCAGCTACATGAAGAGCAAAGCTTGAACGCCTACCTTGCGTCGAAGAGGATGCGTTCGGTCTTTTTATCTTAGAGATTTATTTTGTAAGCCCAAGAGGCATGATGTAATCATTTTGAACTAATTAATGAAATTTGACGTTTGTTCATTCTTTGTATATACAAATTTAAATTTCATAAACCCTTGAAATCATTCACATACACATCTTCCATGCATAATAACATAATAGGTTTTCACACAACAGGTTTCCTTATCTTTCTGTTGTTTATTTCAGCAAGATGGATCTAGAGAAAACAGTGAAGGACCTACAAGCACAAAACTCTCAGTTTCAAGAGACTCTGCTGGCCCTAGCCAAGGGGCAACAATCCTTAATGGAGTTGCTAGCAACTAAAAAGAAACCAAAGAGGAAAGCCCTGGTCAAAAAGGGAAGAAGATTCAAAGAGTCGGTCCGTCAGATCGCGGTAGTAGAAGACTCATCTAAGGAAGACAGGAATCAGATTGGAGAAGCTAGGAGTACCCAGGCTGGGTGTATTAATGATCAAGCATCTGATGATGATTATTTTGACGAGCAGTATCCTCTTGTCGATGTCAAGTACAAGCAGCTAGAAGACAGATTGAAGGCCGTTGAGATTCAAGCCATCCCCGGTTTGGATTTTGATGATTTAGGTTTGATATCCAGGGTTGTCATTCCCCACAAATTCAAGATACTAGTGTTCGCTAAGTACGATGAGGTTTCCTGTCCAAAACTTGACCTGAAATCCTATGTGCACAAGATACAGTTGCACACCGCTGATAAGAAACTCTGGGTTCACTTTTTTCAAGAAAGTTTGGACGGGACACAACTAGAGTGGTTTTACCAGTTGGATGGTTCCCGTATCAATACATGGGAAGACTTAGCCACCACTTTCTACCACCAATACCAGTATAATGCCGACTTGGCGCCGACAAGAGTTCAATTGCAAGACATGACAATGGGGAAGAATGAAGGGTTTAAAGAGTATGCCCAAAAGTGGAGAGACCTTGCCAGTAGGGTTCAACCACCTTTGACTGATAAGTAGCACATTGATATGTTTATGGGCACTTTATCTGGTCCATTCTTTAACTTGTTGGTTGGCTGTTCTTCTTCCGGTTTCACTGAGCTAATCTTAACCGGTGAAAGAGTTGAAAGCGGCATCAAAAGCGGAAAGATTCCCATGACATCTGCTTCCACTTCCAATCCTGTAAAGAAACCTTTTACCATGAAGAAAGAAATCAATGTTGCGTATGGGGCAAGGGCCCATGCCAAGAAGGATGATCGTCCGTCTATTAGTACCGTTCGAATCTCCAATCCAACTCCTGCTCAAAGACCATCTTCCAATCATCAACGGTTTGAGACTCCGAGAAGACAATTCACGAGGATAGGCATGTCACTATCCCAAGCCTTACAACACCTACTAAAGGCTGATTTGGTGACATTACGCGATCCTCCAGCCAATCCAGATACCTCTTCACCAAAGTACAATCCAAACGCCAAATACACATATCACTCAAGTAGTCCCGGGCATGAGACTGGCCAATGTTGGGCACTGAAGAATAAAATTCAAGACTTGATAGATAACAAGACTATTGAATTTGATCCTCCCCCAACTCCGAATGTAATCACCGCACCTATGCCGAACCATGGCAAGGGTGTCAATGTTGTTGAAGATACAATTTTTATTTCCTCCGTCGAAGACTTGACTATTCCATTGAACATCATCAAAAAGAATCTGTTGAAAGCCGGGATTTTCCTTGGCTGTTTGAAGGATTGTTTTTGCTGTGCCAAACAACTCAATGGATGCGAAAGGATGAAGGAAGGCATTCAATGCCTGATGAATAGCCACGAGATCCTATTTGAGAAGACTCCACTTTCCAAAAGTTTGACTAATAAATGTGAAGATCTCTCCATCATAACTATCTCAGACAAGCCTCTTAGGATCTCCTCCAAGGGTCCTATCAGGATTTCAAATAAACCAATTGTTGCTCCTCTGATAATTACCGCTCCCGGGCCAATTCCGTACTCTTCCAACAAAGTTGTGCCATGGAACTATGATGGTGAGGTGTTTTACCATGGGATAAAACAAGACGCTTGGATTGAAGAAGACAAAGCTGATGACGTTGGTACATAACTGGATCAAGTAAGGTAACCAGAACTGGGAGAATCTTTTCACCCAACATCTCACCACCAGTTGTTACAAGGGCGCCTGTCCGCATCACTGCTACTAAGCCAAGTACTGATACAAGAGGGAAAGATAAATTTGTTGAGCTATCGAGACGGAAATACCCGCAAAAGACATTGCTTATGGAGAACCTTCCGCTCGTGAGATGGACGAGGTCTTGAAAATTATAAAAAGGAGCGATTTCAATATTGTGGAGCAGTTAGGCAAACCCCTTCCAAGTTTTATATGTTGACTTTGCTACTCTATTTCGATGCCCATGCTCGGGCATTAATAAAATTCTTGAAGAAGGCTCATGTCCCTTATAAGACAACCACTGACCAGTTTGAAAATTGTGTGGCAAGCTTGACGGTCGATAATGGTTTGGGTTTCTCGGATGCTGATCTGACACCGCTCGGAAAAAACCATAACAAAGCTCTACATGTTTCTGTCAAATGTAAGGGGACCACACTAGCACTTGTTCTGGTCGACACTGGCTCTTCTTTAAACGTGCTAACCAAGTGGGCGTTAGACCGTTTAGACTGTGAAGGTTTAGTCTTGAAACCAAGTGATATCATTGTGAGGGCTTTAGATGGGTCCAAAAGGACGATTCATGGAGAGGTGGATCTCCCGATCAAGGTGGGCTCACAGGTTTTCAACTCCACTTTCTACATCATGGATATCCGTCCTGCCTACTCCTGTTTGTTGGGTCGTCCTTGGATCCATGGAGCTGGGGAGTAACCTCAACCCTCCATCAAAAACTCAAGTATCCGGTCAAAGGAAGGATTGTCACTGTCTATGGTGAGGAGGAGTTCATGGTAAGCCACATGAACTCTTTAAAATATGTGGAGATGGATGGAGAATTTATAGAGACCCCGTGTCAAGCTTTTAAAGTTGTGCCACCAATAGTTGTTGCTACCAAATGTTCCTCTAATGTGTCCCAAGTTGTTAAGGTCGTGCCGAAGATGGTTTCATTCAAAGATGCTCGTGCTGCGGTTGAAGAAGGAAGCTGTGATACTTGGGGGAAACTCCTCGAGATCCCATTCAAAGCAGATAAATATGGTTTGGGTTTCACCGTCAAGGCTCAGAAGGAAGTGATGCGCACTTGTGCTGGGAAGCCCCCTCTCCGTATTGGAAGCCACGAAGTCAACGCTGTAGGTGATTCTGATGATGAAGTTGCATTTGAAGATTGGGTTTATCCTACTACAACAAAGCTCAACAATTGGCATGCGAAGGACTCCGTGCCCATCTCCTTCCTTGAGGAGTAACTACTTGTTTATTGCTTTCTTTTAATTCAAGAAAATTTTGTATGTAATATTAAACAATGACTTTTATGCCATGTTCCTGGCCTGGGGAACTTTGTTCCATTTGTCAAGGGTTTTATTTATGTTCATCTTATCATATGATCATTCAATATAAACCATTTGACGCTTTTGCATTTAAAATCTTTGTGCTCATTGTCTTTCTTTTCTTTAAATACCTTTTTCAAAATAGCCACGTGTCTTACATGCACACACGCACACTCTTGCAGGTCCTCATCTACTCTAGATCTTATTGCCAATGACTCTACTATTGCCGATTATAACTTCGAATGTCCAATTAACCAAGATGAATACGATGGAGAGGAAGATTGTGAAATCCGAGAGAACTAGCCAGACTTCTATTACAAGAGGAAAAAGCTATTCAGCCGCACAAAGAGTCATTTGAAGTCATCAATCTGGGTACCGAGGCAGACAAGAAAGATGTTAAGATCGGTGCTAACTTAGAAGATAGCGTCAAGAGAGGGTTGGTTCAAATTTTGAATGACTATGTGGAAGTGTTTGCTTGGTCGTATAAAGATATGCCAGGGTTGGATACCGATATTGTAGTTCATCGTCTGCCGACAAAGGAAGATTGTCCTTCTGTCAAACAAAAAGTTTGTCGCATGAGGCCTGACATGTCTGAAAAAATAAAAGCTGAAGTGATGAAACAATTTGATACAAGATTCCTAGCTGTGACATTATACCCCCAATGGGTTGAAAATGTGGTGCCAGTACCGAAGAAGGACGGAAAAGTTTGTATGTTCGTAGATTATAGGGATCTGAATAGGGCAAGCGCCAAGGATGACTTCCCTCTACCTCATATTGATGTCTTGGTCGATAAAACTGCTCAGCATAAAGTCTTCTCTTTCATGGATGGCTTCTCCGGCTATAATTAAATTAGGATGGCTCCCGAAGACATGGAGAAGACCACTTTCGTTACGCAATGGAGCACCTTTTGTTACAAGGTCATGTCGTTCAGATTAAAGATCGCAGGGGCAACATATCAAAGAGCTATGGTAGCTTTGTTTCATGACATGATTCATCATGAAATAGAGGTCTATATGGATGATATGATTGCAAGATCACAAACTGAAGAGGAACATCTCGATCACCTGTAAAAGCTTTTTGAAAGGTTGAAAAAGTACATGTTAAGGTTAAACTCTAACAAGTGCACATTGGGAGTACGATCTGGAAAGCTTCTAGGTTTTGTTGTCAGCGGTAAAGGCATTGGAGTTGATCCTGCCAAGGTGAAGTCCATCCAAGAATTGCCAGTACCTCACTCTGAAAAGGAAGTTATAGGATTCTTGGGCCGTCTTAACTATATCTCCCGTTTCATATATCATTTGACTGCTACTTGTGAGCCAATCTTCAAACTCTTGAAGAAAGATCAAGTAGTCAGGTGGAACAATGAATGCCAAGCTGCCTTCGACAAAATCAAAGAATATCTGCAAGAGCCTCATATTCTCATGCCTCTAGTTTAAGGAAGACCCTTGATCATGTACTTGACAGTACTAGAGAACTCTATGGGGTGTGTTTTGGGCCAACATGACGAGTCTGGCTGAAAAGAGCATGTTATTTATTACCCGAGCAAAAAGTTTACCGACTGTGAAACCAGATATTCACTGCTCGAGAAAACTTGCTGCGCTCTGGCATGGGCTGCTCACCGGTTGAGACAATATATGTTGACTCATATCACTCTGTTGATTTCTAAGATGGACCCAATCAAGTACATCTTCGAGAAACCTGCTCTTTACGGACGAATAGCTAGATGGAAAATGATCTTGACTGAGTATGACATTCAATACACAATGTAAAAGGCCATCAAAAGAAGTGTTTAGCAGATCATTTGGCCCATCAAGCTGTTGATGATTATCAGTATATGAACTTTGACTTCCCAGATGAGAACATCATGCTGGTGACCGACTGTGCAAAAACTGGACCGTATGATAGACCTGAATAAGGATCCCGATGGACTATGGTATTCGATGGGGCTTCCAACGCTTTGGGTAACAGAAATGACGTTGTGATCATATCCCCTGAAGGTTGCCACACTCCTTTCACTTCCAGACTATGCTTTGACTGTACGAACAACGTGGCCGAGTACGAAGCATGCATTTTGGGTCTGAAGGCTGCCATTGATTTGAGGATCAAGCATTTGAACGTGTTTATAGATTTCTCTCTAGTGATTAGCCAAGTAAAAGGAGATTGGGGAACTAAACACCCTAATCTCATCCCTTACAAAGAGCTTATGCTATCTTTGATTCCTTACTTTGAAGGGGTCACCTTTGAACCCTTCCCTAGGGAAGAAAATTAGTTGGCTGACGCCTTGGATACATTGTCTTCCATGTTCAAGGTCAGATGGGACAACGAAGATCCTATGATTACAATTGAGAGATTCAATGAACCTGCGCACTGCTGTGAGCTTGACACTGGCACAGAAAAGCCATGGTACCATGAGGTGAAGAGATACCTTGAAGCACAAGAGTATCCCGAAGAAGCATCCATCAATGACAGAAAGTTCTTACGAAGATTTTCAGCCAAATTCTTCCTAAGTAACGGAATATTGTACAAGCACAACCATAATTCTACTCTACTATGATGTGTGGACAAGAAGGAGGCAGAGGAAATTATGGAAGACATGCACGATGGTCTCCTTGGCACTCACTCAAGCGGACATACTATGGCCAAGAAGATCCTGAGAGCTGGCTACTATTGGTCAATGATGGAGATGATTGCCATCAATATTCAAGGACTTGCCACAAATGTCAAATCTATGCTGACAAAGTCCATGTGCCTCCTATTCCTCTGAACATCATGACCGCTCCATGGCCATTTGCAATGTGGGGCATTGATATGATTGGAGAGATCAAGCCCACTGCTTCCAATGGACATCACTTCATTCTTGTCGTTATCTATTATTCCACTAAATGGGTCGAAGCCACCTCATTTGCCTCGGTCACCAAGAAGGTGGTAGCCAAATTCATCAAACATAACCTCATCTACCGCTATGGTATCCCCAAAAGGATCATCACCGATAATGGGACTAACCTTAAAAATGCTATGATTACCGAACTTTGCACTCAGTTTAAAATCAAGCATCACAATTCTTCTCCTTATAGACCTAAAATGAATGGCGCAGTCGAAGCGGCCAACAAAAACATTAAGAAGATTATGCAGAAGATGGTAGTAACCTATAAGGACTGGCATGAAATGTTACTGTTTGCTCTTCATGGATACCGTATGTCAGCTAGGACATCAACTGGGGCAACTCCCTTTTCTTTGGTCTATGGCATGGAAGCTGTTATGCCAATGGAAGTTTAGATTCCCTCATTAAGGATTATTAATGAAGCAGGTCTAGGCGAAGACGAGTGGATTCAGACAAGATTAGATCAGTTGAACTTGATCGATGAAAAACAATTGGTTGCTGTTTGTCATGGTCAGACATGCCAAAAACGTATGATCAAGGCTTTCAACAAAAAGATCAAGCCCCGAGTATATCAAGCTGGTGACTTGGTGATAAAACGCATCATTCTGCCACAAGGCGACCCCAGGGGAAAATGGACTCCCACCTATGAAGGGACATTTGTTGTCAAGAGAGTGTTCTCTGGTGGTGCTATGATGTTGACTACCATGGATGGTGAAGACTTCCCACATCCTGTGAACGCGAACATAGTTAAAAAATACTAGACATAAAGGACCCGCTAGGTTGACACACCTAGGTAAAATAAGGGCATCCCGGCAAGCCAAAAGGCTTGGGAAAAAATTAGGGATATATGCAAAAGATTGTACACCCGGAAAGTTGAAAACCTGAAAGGGCGACTTGGGAAAAAATGGGTATCCAGGTGAGGATTGAAAGCATATGACTATGTCCCGTGGAATCACTACATTCGACTTTATTACCAAGGTCCGAGTTCAAACGGTCCAAGATCAATCCAATCAACTTCTGTCAACGACAAGGGGCATTCGAAGACATTGGGGCAATAGTAGAGTTAGAATGCAATGAGATCATTTCCACATGGCTATTTGTTTTTGTTTTCAATTTTTGTTTTCCTTTCGACGATTTCCTCTTACTAGGATCTCCGTCTCTTTGTACAAAAATGCCTATTCATGGGAAAAATATCAATACAAATATACTTTGAAGTGCAAACTTTCTGTCTTTGTTGTGAATATAAGAATGTCCAATGACTAAAATTGAATGAACATATGCATGTTGTTGTACCCCAAAATTTGCCCTCCCATATTCCTCAAGATTTGTCAAGAATAATCTTCAAATTACTCAAGATGGCTCAAGAGGTAGACAGTCAAACCATCTCCTAAGACAAATGAAATTAGGGTTTTGATTCTTTCAAGGAATTTGGGGTTTTCAATGGTTCAATCAAGTCTCATAGGCCCATATACATTCTCAAGCACCTACATGCCAAGTTTCAAGACTCACAGTGCCAATTTACACAGTCAAAAACCTCATTTGATCTACAGTCAACTACAAGGGCAAAATGGTCATTTTGCAGTCAAAAGTCAGAATTTTTGGCCAACATCTTATTTTGAGGTCACAATCATCATTTGATCAAGTCTTGATCATGATTCCACAAGGATAGCTCAAAAATCATCAAGATGCAAAAAGTTACTATTTTTGAACAGTAGAAAAGTCAACTGTATCTTGACCAGGGCATAACTTTTTCATGGTTCATCAGAAAAGTTCCATCCAAAGCTAATTTGGAAGGGGATGTAATTTCCTACAATCCATCTTCACACTCTAAGTTCAAGAAATGCTCTCACAAGAAGTTACCAATTTTTACATTATAGGTCAATTTCAAAAGTCAACAAAAGTACACTTTGAGTCAAAGGCCATAACTTGAGATTGGTAAATCCAAATGATATGGGACCAAAGGCATTGGTTAGAGGACTTCAAGAGCTTTCCAAAATGTCCAAGAACATGGTCATATGATCAAAATTGAGTAAGTTGTGCATTGAAGAAGTTGGGAAATTTTCATGAATTTGCAAAAGTCAACTTTGCTCAAAACACCTTCTTTTTGCTAATGGGCCTCAAATCTATTCTTGAAACTTCATCCATGGCCTATGCACGACCCACCAAGCTTAATTGGATTTATTTTCTTATTTTTATTGATTAATTAGATTTTTAATTAATATTAATTCATTTAATTAATTTAAATTGTAGGAAAATACAAGATTTGGTTTTTAAATCTTTTTGTGAAGCAAATAGGACCTAATCATGCTGGCAAATTCGTGCACAAGTTAAAGATATCAAAAAATCCATATTTGGCAACATTATTCAATCATGAAGAATAAAAAATATTTGATTTCCAATCAAAGATTTAAACTTGAATGCACATGGATTAGATCCAATTTTTTGACCTAATTTGTTTCCTTTATATATATGCAAGCAAACCCTAACCTAATGGACGTGAAAAAGCTACAGAAAAGACCCTAGCATATTCAAGAAATTTCAAGAAAAAGTGAAAACCTATTCTTGTATTCCAAGCCAATTCAAGATGTGCTATTCATTCAAACACATTGCAGGAAGTGTCAGGAGTGTTTTGCAATCAAACTCAGGCCTTACAGCTCAAAGAATCACCATATACTATTTCACGGTTTGCAGCTTTTATCCAGAATCGTAACTCTTAAATCATGCATATTTAACGTGTTTTCTTGATTGATTCATGTTGCTAGGAACCATATGAAGCTAATGGTATGACTGAATTAAACTATAATGCCCTGAATCAAAAGTTGCCATGAACACATTTCTAGGGTTCTTGAGCTCTAAATTAGGGCTTTTCAATCCAGGAAAAATCAGGACTAGTGAGACATATGGTTGAGATCGTGAGACCAAGACGAGTGCAATCCACCCTTCGCGAAATATTTATGATCACTGTGGTGCTAATCACTATTTTTCGTGCAAGCACATAGTGGAGGTTAAAAACCCCCGCTATCTGTTTATGTTTTTGCAGGTACAACGGAGAAGATGATGAGGTGTTAGCATCCCATTGGTTAATTTGAAAAGCGCGCGCTCTATTTTATAAATCCAGCATATTTGTTTGTTTATTAATATATTGATTGTGTGTTATTCTAATAACAACTAAGGCAGGTTGGTGGAGTGGTTGAGCGTATTGGCCTATGAGCGCTGGGACCTGGGTTCGAATCCCAGGTCCCCCAAGACATTTATGTTATTTTGTTTCATATATTCACATGCAGGTTTCAGGAGATGGTCTACCATGTACCTCAAATATCCATGCGCCATGTGGCTTCAGCCTGGATCCAATGGCCAAAATTGAAGGACCACCATAGTCCTTAGTCAACAAGCGTGTGGATACCCCAGAAAGTCAAAGAGGCTTGAACATTGTTGGGCCTTCAGAATTCCAGAAACACCTCCTAATTGGGCCAACACCCCCTGGGTTATTTTCTTTTATTTTCTTCTTTTATATTTTTCACTTAATTATTATTAATTATTATTATTATTAGTTAATTAACCAAATTAATTTTTTCCATAATAAAATCAGAAAACTGAAATATAATATTTTTTATTATTATTTATTAAATTCACCCTTAATTTATTATTTTTGTAAATAAATATAATTAACTAACTTAGTTTTAATTAGGTTAATTCTAACTTTTTTGCAATAATTTAAAATCAACATAGAATTAGGGTTCTTGACAATTTTAATCTTTTTATTTTATTTTCCTTAAAACATAAAAAACTCAAAAAAAATATCTTTCTTTTATTTAATTAATTAATTAGTCTAGGTTTAATTTAATTGGATGCGAAACATAAAAAATCTCTTTCTTTCTCAAAAAAGGGTCAAAACCCTAAGGACTTCTCCGATTCAATTTTCTCTCGCGCGTATGTTTGTTTTATTAATTTTTTATCCATATTATGTAATTGCTCCGAGGATGTAATAGCTTTAATTAGGACTTTTTATCGCTTTCTTTAATTTCCCGCATTTACTTTTCAAGGGTTTGTTTTTGGCGATGTAAATACCCGACGCCTTGTAATAGCGTAGTTTTATTTTCCGCAACTATTAACTGCTAGATGTATGCTAACTAGGCTATGTATGACAACAATTCTCTGAAATTAAAATCAATCGTAGCTCACCCTAACCTGTACAAAGATAATATAAATTGAAACCTGACACACGTGCACATGCCACTCTTAGGGTACGCCTCACTTGGTTGCCTCGACGTGGTCACTGAGTATAGGGTGTTTTAGAGGTCGCCCTCCTGTCTAAAAGATCAAAGTTGCCTCGATACGGTTACCTCAGATAAACGATTTAAGACATTAGGGTTACCGCTAAGGCGTCCTACCATTGCTTTAGTGACCACATGTCCCTATAATCGAATTGACCCGAAAAACTCCAACGACGGTGCTACCTACTTCTCAATAGTGGGATAGTACTGTCTAAAGGATATTTACACAGCTTAATTTCTTTTGAGTAGGTAGAGGTTCTTAGATACTTGCTCTTTTAAAACAAAAAAAATACTTTTTGCACCTACACTTTTCTGACAAAAGTTTTCAAATAACACTTCATACACTCTTGAGGACAGACACAAGAGTTAAATCGAAGTTTTCGAACAAACTTTTTCAAAACCCACAAACACAAGAAAAGCAAAACTTTTTGAAAACATAGTGAGCAAGTACCTAAGAGCCCGTGGATAACCACGGATAGAAAGGGTGCTAACACCTTCCCTTTCTATAATCTACCTCCCGAACCGAGAAACATCTCGAAAAGGAATTTTGCTGTGCTTTTGTCCTTTCCTTGTTGGAGAAAATAAAAGACGGTGACGACTCTTGCTTACCGCAACATTTCGCGAACCAGCATTCCAAAACAGTCAGTTCTATTTCCACGGATCACAGAACTGGCGACTGCTGGGGATTTAATAAGTGAGGTGTACCTTAGGATAAGATCACTTATGTTTTCAATTGTATGCCTTGTATGCTTTAATTTTTTGGGCTTGTATCATAGTTTCTATAGATCCTAACCCGGATCTGGGGGATACCCTTTAGGTAAGTAGCAATAAACTGTGAGGGACCTGTCCGGCGTAGACCGACACGGGTGAAGCAGTAGCTACATTGGTGTGACACCTTGGTCTGTACCGATATCCCTTGTGTTGGAACGAGGAGTATATGGGTCTTCTGAGGAGTCATTAAGCACCAACTGACCTTAGAACCTTAAATTGACCAACTTGGCCATAGAACAGTAGCAGTATGCTACACTCATTGAGGCTAAACTCTCGCGATGGTTCCGACCGCAAGAAAAGGTTGCCAAACTAGAATTATGACCGATCGAGGGTAGTCAGTGATATTGAGATCCTCTAGAACCCGGTTACTATTCTTAGGACAGGTCTTAACCAACTGAAACTGAAAGAGGGTAGTACCTAAACTTCATGCCAGCCTGAAATCTAAGGGCTCTCTTGTGTGACTTGTGTGCCTTTACTATGTTTGCCTTTTGTGAATGCTTGTGGTGTGCCTTTACCATAACATCATAACATCATGACATCATAACATTGCATACATCTCGCATAAGGACTAACCCATTTCAAGGATCTCAAGGGTTTGTGATGCAGGTCATGATGAACCAAATATCTAGCAAGGGGCAAAGGGGATTTATTTTCCTCTAGCCAAGGTTGTTTGGAGATCAAAACATGATAACTTGAGTCAGGGGCTATGACCCACTCGATATGGTGAGCCTGACTCTTGAAGAAGGACTCTCAGCAACATGAAGTTCCTTCAATCAAGCTGCAAAATTCAAATTTTATCAAGTTTCTTTGTTTACCCCACGAGATCCTTGAAAACATTGCATACATATATCATACATATCATTGCATTACCGGTACCCTTTTTACAGGTCACTTATCTTCTTCGCTGTTTATTTCAGCAATCATCATGTCTACTGAACCTTCCACTGAACAAGCTATCAAGGCCCTCCAGGCCCAGAACGCCCAGTTCCAAGAGCTGGTTATGAGCCTAGCCCAGGGTCAACAGGATTTGAAGACTCTGATTCTGAAGGAGAGGAAGAAGAAGAAGAAGAGGACCGTCTTGTTCAACACTGGACGCAGATTTGGGAATGGACTGCAGAATGAGGTTGATCTGACTACTTCATCTGTAGGGAAAGACAGCCCACAAGAGAGAAGGGTTCCTAGTCCCGTGGTCTCCGACAACGAGACGAATTATGATGAAGAACAGTATCCTCCTGCCGAGGATAGGTATAAACAGTTGGAGGACCGCTTGAGCGCTATGGAGATACATAACGTGCCTGGGTTGGACTTTGGAGACCTAGGCCTATCCTCTGGGGTGGTGATTCCCCATAAGTTTAAGGCACCCGCCTTTGCTAAATACGACGGAGCCTCCTGCCCAAAGCTGCACCTCCGGTCTTATGTAAGGAAGATCCAACCTTACACTGCTGACAAGAATTTGTGGATCCACTTCTTCCAGGATAGTCTTTCAGGGACTCAACTTGAATGATTCTATCAGCTGGATGGGGCTAGTATTCGTAACTGGGAGGATTTGGCTACTGCGTTCTATAAGCAGTATCAATATAATTCCGACCTCGCTCCTACGCGCACCCAACTCCATGGTATGGCACTAGGGACGGGTGAAGGATTTAAAGAATATGCTCAAAAATGGAGAGATCTTGCCGGAAGGGTGCAGCCACCTTTAATTGATCGTGAACTTATTGATATGTTTTTGGGGACCCTATATGGTCCATTCTTTAACCATTTGATTGGAAACTCTTCAGCTGGGTTTACAGACCTTATCTTGACTGGGGAGAGAATTGAAGCTGACATCAAAAGTGGGAAGATTCAAGAAGCTACACCTTCCGATACTCAGAAAAAACCCTACAATGGAAAAAAAGAGTCCAATGCTGTGGATGGTAAAAAGAGTCGTCATGATCAACATGTAGGGGTAACCCAGATCCCCGATCCAACGCCTGTTCAACAAAGACAGAGCAATAGGAGTAGGGTAAGATATCAAGAAAGGCAGTATACTGACATCAACATGCCTTTGTCTCAAGCGTTACAACAATTGCTGAAGGTGAAACTGATCACACTAAAGGATCCTCCTCAAAATCCTGATACTTCCTCTTCCAAGTATAACCCGAGTGTGAGATGTGCCTACCATTCTGACAGTCCTAGACATGACACCGACGACTGTTGGAGTTTGAAGAACAAGATCCAAGACTTGATTGATGCCAAGGAGATCAAGTTTGATCACTGATCCTACACCAAATCATTGAGAATGTCTTTTGTTCATTTGAGTTTTCAAGTTGTAATATCTTTGTTATTCAAACAATTATCATGTCAAACTCTTTTATTTCATTAATGCATCGCATATGTCTGTTTTGAATCAATCCATTCGTATTTCACTATATTCAAATTGCTTTCATTTTTTTTGTGATGTTCAACTCTCGATTAAAAATTCTAAGCCTTTTGAGGGAGGATGACGAAAATGATATCAAAATCTTTACAGTATGCTTTCGAATAGACCCCGCTGATGAGGTACAGGCATTGTTTCAAATCCTAAACAGTGGAGTTATAAGGAAGATAATCCCTCGTCAACCCCTTTGAGCCAAAGAAGTTGGAGTTTTTCTTTTCACAAATTAAAACCCTTAATTATAACCCGGGGCAAGGTAGTTTTCTCAGTTGATCCAGGTGCACAATGAATGGCATCAAAGAAGTCCTTCTAAAACAAAGGATGGTGATGGTTCCCTATAATCGTCAAGACAGGCAGTCATTATCTCTCAAAATAAAAACCCATCAAGTCAAAACCTATGAAGGAGACTTATAAAACTGGGCATCCCGCTGACTGTAATCACAAGAGAAACAGTTCAGGCAAAAGATAGGGATAATAAAATAAAAAAGAAAGAGATCCTACAGACTCTCAACAAAATGACTTCCTGTTCAAAATAAATTGTCAGTATCCGAACCACCACTGGAATATCAGAGCAAAGACTCAAACAAGATCTAATGCACGATTAGCTGAGTTTAGGATCGAAGAACATCACGAAGAGCGGGTGGGTACAAATATACTTTAAGCCTTTATCCTTTGTTTCTTAAAACCGTGAACCAGGCCACGTTATAACCCTTAAAAATTCCTAGCTGAAGCATGGGTTAGTCCGAAAGCATACTGTTACAAAAGGTGTCCTGACTCCTGTAGGGTTTGCTGTAAAATCCTGAGTTGACATCACATTTTACAAAAAATTCACTTGTTTTATTGAAAACTGCATTTTCAAAGAAAAAACTTCAAGACAGACATAAGCTTTGCATTCTTAAAATAACATTGTTTGCATATGGCTATTTGTTCAAACAACAGAGAAATTCGCACGACGAATATCTAGTGAACAAAAACCTTCTCAATAAAAAGAGTCACCTTAAGTGGAAAAAACACTTCCAACCAAGGGGCATACATAACCATTGTCCATCATCTGGGGCAGTCAAGTCAAGATTCAAGGAATCTCTCAAGATGCCAAATAGCCAGGGGCAGATCTCCGTCTGAATCACTTGGGGCATTGGACATGAATTCCAGCGACGAATCTTGCACGATCGAACATCTTCTGGTAGTATGGCAACACAACACTACTGACAGTGACAACTCCCTACACTCTGAGAACGTGGACATAGTAAAAAAAATACTACGCGCAATCAAAGACCCGCTTGGTCGACTGGCCTAGGAAAAAATAAGGGCTTCCCGGCGAACCAAAAGGGTTCGGGCAAAAATAAGGGATGAAAATGAAAAAATTTGTACACCTGGCAAGTCGAAAACCTGAAAAGGCGGCTTGGGCAAAAAAAGGGTATCCCGGTGGACTGAAAACTCGAAAGGGCGGTCCAGGCAAAAATTAGGGATCAAAGCGTACGACTATGTCCCGTCATCTCGTCACTTGCCTACCAGAAGAAGATTTGTCAATCAGCAGTTATCAAGAACCTCCACAGGTACCTTCTCCCACAGAAGCTGGGGCAATAAGAATTGTCCGAACTGTACAAGCTGCGCTGTCCTCCAGGTACAAGGTGGATTCAGTTGAAGAGTATGACCGAGATACCTTCACTCCCTGCAGAGCAAGACAGTAATGGAAGCTCTCCCCACTAAGACCTGCAACTACAAAGGAATCAACAATACTCTCCCCCAAGAAGAGTTAGTCTACCGTCAGTCCCGAAAAAGCTCGGTATTCCCAGAAGGTCTTAATATTCCCCAGTGGAGTATAAAGATATTCCCCAGCAAGTGTAAGAGTACCCCCGACAGTCTTGATATTCCTCAACGGAGTATAGGAATGTTCCCCGGCGGAATATCAGATACCCAATGGAGTCATTTCCCCAGCGCGGTCTAAAAAGCTTCCCCGACCAGAGTTGAATCATCTTCCCCAGTAGATTCTGGAAGCTTTGTCCCCTGCAGAGTACAAATGCATCTCCCCAGCCAAATTCAAAGGTTATCCCCCACCAGAGTCTAACTGGGTTATCCTCAGCAAGTTGCAACGAAAAGATCATCCCCAGCGAAGTTCTTTCTATCCCCAGTGGAGTTCATCATCGAAATCCCCGACAAAGCTTATCAACGGAATCCCCAGCGGAGTTATCGTTAAAATCCCAGCAAAGCATCTCTTCCCCACAGAGTAATTCCCCGCGGAGAAATATCTTCATCAAGTTTATTCCCCAACGGAGTTCTTTTCTCCTACAGGTTTATTCACACAATCATCTTCGTTCATCATCCTCAGTGGAAACGAAGAATTCAACATCATTCTCCAGCAGCTCCAGGATTTATCTTCCCCAGCTAAAAACAACACATTTCCATACACCATGATACACGCGTATACGCATCATATCACAAGATCTCATTTATATTGAGAACATCATTGCTTGATCCATCTCATGCATTGCATGTGACTGACCTTTACCTTTAAGGAAAGATGCAGTTAAGTTCTCAGCTTAGTCGAAGATCTGACCAGTTCTTAAATCTCAATCGGATTATCCTCGGTTGAAGTTCAGATAAGGTTCTCAATCTCGACAGTTTCTCTACATCATAGGGTGGACAAGTACTATAACCTCAACGGTATACTCCATTGAGCACGAGTCAGTTCCTAGATCTTGATGATTTCCTCCGTCATAGTACATACCAGTTCTATAACCTCATCGGTTTTCTCTATTGAGCAAGAGATGGTTCAGATGTGATCCAGATATGGCGACATTCTGATACTTATTCCAGATTCCTTCTAGAGATGGTTCAGATGTGACCCAGATATGGCGACATTCTGATACTTATTCCAGATTCCTTCTAGAGATGGTTCAGATGTGATCCAAATATGGCGACATTCTGATACTTATTCCAGATTCCTTCTAGAGATGGTTCAGATGTGACCCAGACATGGCGACATTCTGATACTTATTCCAGATTTCCTTCTAGAGATAGTTCAAATGTGACCCAGATTTAGCGACATTCCGATACTTATTCCAGATTTCCTTTCAGAGACAGCTTAGAGATGCTCCAGACACAGATGCTATTCTATTGCTTATTCAGATTTCCTTTCAGAGACAACTTAGAGATGCTCCGGACCCGGATGCTATTCTATTGCTTATTCAGATTCAAACTTCTAAAGACAACTTAGAGATGCTCCAGACACGGATGCTATTCTATTACTTATTCCAGATTCCTTCCAGAGACAGTTCAGATGCGACCCAGACATGGCGACATTCTGATACTTATTCCAGATTCATTCAGGAGACAATCCAGATACAATCCAGATTCAGATGTCATTCTGTCACTCTCTCAAATCCCGTTAATGAAGACAACCCGTCAATGAAGACAACTCGTCAATGAAGACAACCTGTCAACGGAGACAAAACTACCTACCAACAATCTCCAGGTGGCATCTATAAGCCCATCCTTTTACCAACAATCTCCAGGTGGAATCTATAAGCCCATCCTTCTACCATCATCACTCCAAATGGCATCTGTAAGCCCATTCCCGACATCATATTGCTGATACTACACCATGCGAGTGCAAATTTCTGGGCACTTTAGTGTTCAATCATCTTTCACCTTCGGATCACGAAAGGCCCGAAAGACAATCTACATCCTCAGGTTTAAGAAGATTGAACAGGGGCAACTGTTGTACCCCAAAATTTTCCCTCCCATATTCCTCAAGATTTGTCAAGAATAATCTTCAAATTACTCAAGATGGCTCAAGAGGTAGACAGTCAAACCATCTCCTAAGACAACTGAAATTAGGGTTTTGATTCTTTCAAGGAATTTGGGGTTTTCAATGGTTCAATCAAGTCTCATAGGCCCATATACATTCTCAAGCACCTACATGCCAAGTTTCAAGACTCACAGTGCCAATTTACACAGTCAAAAGTCTCATTTGATCTACAGTCAACTACAAGGGCAAAATGGTCATTTTGCAGTCAAAAGTCAGAATTTTTGGCCAACATCTTATTTTGAGGTCAAAATCATGATTTGATCAAGTCTTGATCATGATTCCACAAGGATAGCTCAAAAATCATCAAGATGCAAAAAGTTACTATTTTTGGACAGTAGAAAAGTCAACTGTATCTTGACTAGGGCATAACTTTTTCATGGTTCATCAGAAAAGTTCCATCCAAATCTCATTTGGAAGGGGATGTAATTTCCTACAATCCATCTTCACACTCCAAGTTCAAGAAATGCTCTCACAAGAAGTTACCAATTTTTACATTATAGGTCAATTTCAAAAGTCAACAAAAGTACACTTTGAGTCAAAGGCCATAACTTGAGATTGGTAAATCCACATGATATGGGACCAAAGGCATTGTTTAGAGGACTTGAAGAGCTTTCCAAAATGTCCAAGAACATGGTCATATGATCAAAATTGAGCAAGTTGTGCATTGGAGAAGTTGGGAAATTTTCATGAATTTGCAAAAGTCAACTTTGCTCAAAACACCTTCTTTTTGCTAATGGGCCTCAAATCTCTTCTTGAAACTTCATCCATGGCCTATGCACGACCCACCAAGCTTAATTGGATTTTTAATTAATATTAATTAATTTAAATTGTAGGAAAATACAAGATTTGGTTTTTAAATCTTTTTGTGAAGCAAATAGGACCTAATCATGCTGGCAAATTCGTGCACAAGTCAAAGATATCAAAAAATCCATATTTGGAAACATTATTCAATCATGAAGAATCAAAAATATTTGATTTCCAATCAAAGATTTAAACTTGAATGCACATGGATTGGATCCAATTTTTTGACCTAATTTGTTTCCTTTATATATATGCAAGCAAACCCTAACCTAATGGACGTGAAAAAGCTGCAGAAAAGACCCTAGCATATTCAAGAAATTTCAAGAAAAAGTGAAAACCTATTCTTGTATTCTAAGCCAATTCAAGGCGTGCTATTTATTCAAACACATTGCAGGAAGTGTCAGGCGTGTTTTGCAATCAAACTCAGGCCTTACAGCTCAAAGAATCACCATATACTGTTTCACGGTTTGCAACTTTTATCCAGAATCATAACTCTTAAATCATGCATATTTAACGTGTTTTCTTGATTGATTCATGTTGCTAGGAACCATATGAAGCTAATGGTATGACTGAATTAAACTATAACGCCCTGAATCAAAAGTTGCCATGAACAAATTTCTAGGGTTCTTGAGCTCTAAATTAGGGCTTTTCTATCCAGGAAAAATCAGGACTAGTGAGACATATGGTTGAGATCGTGAGACCAAGATGAATGCAATCCACCCTTCGTGAAATATTTATGATCACTGTGGTGCTAATCTCTATTTTTCGTGCAAGCACATAGTGGAGGTTAAAAACCCCCGCTATCTGTTTATGTTTTTGCAGGTACAACGGAGAAGATGATGAGGTGTTAGCATCCCATTGGTTAATTTGAAAAGCGCGCGCTCTATTTTATAAATCCAACATATTTGTTTGTTTATTAATATATTAATTGTGTGTTATTCTAATAACAACTAAAGCATGTTGGTGGAGTGGTTGAGCGTATTGGCCTATGAGCGCTGGGACCTGGGTTCGAATCCCAGGTCCCCCAAGACATTTATGTTATTTTGTTTCATATATTCACATGCAGGTTTCTGGAGATGGTCTACCATGTACCTCAAATATCCATGCGCCATGTGGCTTCAGCCTGGATCCAATGGCCAAAATTGAAGGACCACCATAGTCCTTAGTCAACAAGCGTGTGGATACCCCAGAAAGTCAAAGAGGCTTAAACATTGTTGGGCCTTCAGAATTCCAGAAACACCTCCTAATTGGGCCAACACCCCCTGGGTTATTTTCTTTTATTTTCTTCTTTTATATTTTTCACTTAATTATTATTAATTATTATTATTATTAGTTAATTAACCAAATTAATTTTTTCCATAATAAAATCAGAAAACTGAAATATAATATTTTTTATTATTATTTATTAAATTCACCCTTAATTTATTATTTTTGTAAATAAATATAATTAACTAACTTAGTTTTAATTAGGTTAATTCTAACTTTTTTGCAATAATTTAAAATCAACATAGAATTAGGGTTCTTGACAATTTTAATCTTTTTATTTTATTTTCCTTAAAACATAAAAAACTCAAAAAAAATATCTTTCTTTTATTTAATTAATTAATTAGTCTAGGTTTAATTTAATTGGATGCGAAACATAAAAAATCTCTTTCTTTCTCAAAAAAGGGTCAAAACCCTAAGGACTTCTCCGATTCAATTTTCTCTCGCGCGTATGTTTGTTTTATTAATTTTTTATCCATATTATGTAATTGCTCCGAGGATGTAATAGCTTTAACTAGGACTTTTTATCGCTTTCTTTAATTTCCCGCATTTACTTTTCAAGGGTTTGTTTTTGGCGATGTAAATACCCGACGCCTTGTAATAGCGTAGTTTTATTTTCCGCAACTATTAACTGCTAGATGTATGCTAACTAGGCTATGCATGACAAGACTTCTCTGAAATTAAAATCAATCGTAGCTCACCGTAACCTGTACAAAGATAATATAAATTGAAACCTGACACACGTGCACATGCCACTCTTAGGGTACGCCTCACTTGGTTGCCTCGACGTGGTCATTTAGTATAGGGTGTTTTAGAGGTTGCCCTCCTGTCTAAAAGATCAAAGTTGCCTCGATACGGTTGCCTCAGATAAAACGATCTAAGACATTAGGGTTACCGCTAAGGCGTCCTACCATTGCTTTAGTGACCACATGTCCCTATAATTGAATTGACCCGAAAAACTCCAACGACGGTGCTACCTACTTCTCAATAGTGGGATAGTACTGTCTAAAGGACATTTACACAGCTTAATTTCTTTTGAGTAGGTAGAGGTTCTTAGATACTTGCTCTTTTAAAACAAAAAAATACTTTTTGCACCTACACTTTTCTGACAAAAGTTTTCAAATAACACTTCATACACTCTTGAGGACAGACACAAGAGTTAAATCAAAGTTTTCAAACAAACTTTTTCAAAACCCACAAACACAAGAAAAGCAAAACTTTTTGAAAACATAGTGAGCAAGTACCTAAGAGCCCGTGGATAACCACTGATAGAAAGGGTGCTAACACCTTCCCTTTCTATAATCTACCTCCCGAACCGAGAAACATCTCGAAAAGGAATTTTTCTGTGCTTTTGTCCTTTCCTTGTTGGAGAAAATAAAAGATGGTGGCGACTCTTGCTTACCGCGACATTTCGCGAACCAGCATTCCAAAATAGTCAGTTCTATTTCCACCGATCACACATGTGAACATAATTAAAACTATTTGGCACATGTGTCCTGCTAAGCATCAACAAGCATCTCTTTAATGTATATGGAATATCCCCATAGAGTTATTTCATTAGCATTATCCCCACAAAGACGGCTATAATAAACCAATCCTCAACAAAGTTACCCACAAAGTCTCTTTGCATAGATTGATCCCCAGCCAAAATCTCAATCTCTTGACAGCTCTCTCACCAGCTAAGTTGATCCTACAAGAAGAAGCTTTGTGGATCTCTTCCTAAAAGAGCTCACCTTGTCAGCAGTTCATCAAGTGTTCACCAATAGGGTTTATTTCCCCAACAAACAACATACAACATACAACAATCAACGAACAACAAAATTCCCCCAGCTCTGTCTATCCTCCCCAACAGAGACTGTCTTCCCTGGCTAAGTCTATCCTCTCCAGCATGAGTTTGCATTTTAGACTATTACAAATCAGAGGGCCACAACCCGTAATCCCTAGTAAAGTCGTTAATAGAGCCTTTACTATCTCCAAAAGATACTATGAAGCCTGGACCCGACCAGATGATAGTACAATTTTCAAGATACTATGAAACCTGGACCCGACCAGATGATAGTACAATTTTCAAACTACTATAGAGTCTGGACCCGACCAGATAATAGTTCAACTCTTAAGTAACTATGAAGACTGGACCCGACCAGATAATAGCTAACTTCTCAAGATACTATGAAACCTGGGCACGACCAGATAATAGTTTAACTCTTCGAGGTATTGAAGAACCTAGACTCGACCAGACTAGGGTTTAACTTCTTTTCCCCAGTAGAGTTTGCCTCTACCCTAACAAGTTACTATGAAGTCTGGATCCGACCAGATATCAGTTTTCAACTTCATCTTTTCAAGTAAGTTATTGTGAAGCCCAGATCCGACTAGATATCAATTCCCCTTAGAAGTTTGTTATGAAACTTGGAATCTGACCAGATAACAACTAAGTTCCAAGCAAGTTACTGTAAAGCCTAGACCCGACCAGATAGCAATTAACTTCATCCACCTCAAAATCTGTGAAGCCTGGACCCGGCCAGATACCATTTCAACTTCGTCTATTCAAGTAAATTATTGTGAAGCCTGGATCCGACCAGATAACAACTAGCTACAATCCCCAGCGAGACACTATGAAGCCTGGACCCGACCAGATAGTAGTTACCACTTCAATAAATTTGTCAAGCCTGGATCCGACCAATTAACAGTTTAATTTCAAGAAATTTTCTGTGAAGCTTGGAATTCAACCAGATAATAGTTTAATTTATTCTTTCCCAGTAAGTTACCGTGAAGCCTGGATCCGACCAAATAGCAGTTGACTTCCTCATCCTCAGCAAGTTGTGAAGCCTGGACCTGACCAGATAACAACTAACATTCAAGAGATGATCCCCGACGAAAGTATTCTGTCAACAAAGTTTGAAGATATGTATATTCTTCATCCCCAACAGCAATCCGGGATTCAGCTTCCTGGAATTCCTCAGCAGTAGTCAGGGATTTATTTTCCCGGACAAATATGCATCCCACATTCATACATCATAACATATACATACAAAACACATTTAGCATAATACCACATCTTGTGAACATCATGCATACATCTGCATTTAACTAACCCTTTTTCCACAGGTAAAACATAAAGTTTTAGTAGAAATAGAACAAAGATTTATGTTGATACTTCTTCCAGTATTTACCATCATTCCTCCAAATGGCATCTATAAGCCCATTCCCAATACATCTTCGAGTGCAAATTTTTGGGCACTCTAGTGTTAAATCATCTTCCACCTTCAAGTCACGAATGACGGATCTGCCAATCTAACTCTTCAGGTTTAAGAAGATTGAACAGGGGAAGCTGTTGTACCCCAAAATTTTCCCTCTCATTTCTCAAGAACTCTCTCACAAGATCTCCATTGGTTCAAGACTACACAAGGTTTGATCAGCTCAAGACACCTCCTCAAGCACTGATGACTGAAAATTAGGGTTTGAGTTTGAACAAGGATAATTGAACTTTATAAGCATCAATTGACTTTCATGAATCATTTTGGACCCTCAATATTGATCATGTCAAGTTTCAAGTCTTGGATCACATTTTTGCTCAGTTGACCTAAAATCAGTTGTATTGAGGAAAAAGTCAACTGTGGTTAATTTACATTCAAACTTCATAATTTTTTATCCATATCAACATCATGAACTCATATATGTCATTTGATCAAGTTTGGATCACAATTCCTCAAGAAGTTTGATCAGATCATCAAAAGGGCAAAATGGTCAAAATTAGGATTTTAACTGAGGAGGTTCAATTTTTGACTTATGACCTAGCAAATGATTTATTGGTTTAAGTTATGATCTCAAGGATTCAAATAAATTATTTTGACCTAATGGCATGGCTCAAAACATTTCTCAAGATCAGTTGATTGATAGTTGAATTTCAGTCAATTGATGAAAAGTCAAACTTTGACTTTTTGGTCAAAATCAAGTTTCAAAGATCACAATTCATCAAGACAAGTCAAAATATGAAACTTGTTCATCAAGAAATCAAAAAGTCAATATTCATCTTTGAAAAGTCAAAATTTCCATGACTTAGAATTTTTCTAAGTGTTGAAAATTCATTTTTTTCCACAACTTTGTGCCAAATTTACACCATGATGCAAGATGATTCAAAGGAAACTTCCAACATGAAAGTTGTAGATCTCAATGAGATATAAAACATTGTAGGGCATAACTTTTACTAGAAATTATTGGATTTCAAGTTATGATTTTGTGAAGACATGTTCATGAAACTTAAAAGACTTAGTGAAATTTTGCCCTAGTTAGGCAGGATTTTGACCTAACTTCATGGCAATTTTCACCTAGTTCCAATTTGAATTTTCAAAAATTTCAATCATGAAGGTTGTAGAGGATGTTACAAGCTTTCCAAAATGTCCAAGAATGCATTGATATCATATTTGAGCTAAGAGAATCGAAGCCATGAATTTAGGGTTTCATTCTTGTATTACAAGTTAATTTTGTGATGAACACTTGATCCAATCTTCAAGCATGCTGTACAAATCCTACTTTGCAGTCTTCTAACTTGCATTTAACTCCATAGTTAAATGGCTACACAGCTGTTAGAGCTTTAATCCAAGCATTCAATGCATTGCCCATGCTTAATACCATTTTAGGAAGAAAGGCAACATTGCCATTTTGGAAAAGTGGCTTTTATGCACAAAGGCAATTCTTGAGCCTCTCACTTGTTCCCGATGATCACACTCCATCTACAAAGTCATAATAAATGTGATAAAATTGCTTAACCACTCTACATTGCTGGGACAAAACATTGAAACTTGATTTTTTCACTTTTCTTCAAAATCAAGCAACCTAGCCATAACCCTATAACTCAGAAATCTGTTGTACAAAAGTCCTATAACCTTTTTCATATAACTATATAAGTTATTTGCAAGCATAGGAACGAGCTTAAGCACCCTCAAAACCTCCCAAGTACCCTGCTGTATAAAATATGCCATAGCTTGACAGTTTTGAGCAAAAACTCACCATATTCATTTCCACTCGTGCGTTTTGAAAACTAATCATCCAAACACCTTCCATACACCATATCAAAGTAATCCAGGCCCCTGTTTCCTGACTGTAACCCCTCCATCACCATCCACTATTTTCAAAACTGAAGCTTGCAACTTGACTTGAGTTGGGAGTTTCAGCCATCCTCAAAGCAATGTAGGAGTTGGAATACACTCAAGGAGGTCCAGGCCAGCTAAACAGATCATTAGGACATCTCAAAGGTTGCTTAAAATTGATACACAATTTTCACTTCAAGATAAGTTTTTCTTAACTATGATATCTTAATACAAGGATCTTTTATACATACATTCTAAAAATGTAGATATCATTGCTCTAAATTTGTACATGTCCAATGATTTCATTTATATTGATTGAGCTTAGATAATTTTAGATTTGAATCTCTGAAAAAATTTAGGTAAAAATTTGGTACTTTTAGAAATTCTCATTCATCTTTGATTTATAGCTTAGGATATTTATATGGTTGGATTCGTATAGAAAAATGGAGCAACATTCATGTTTACATTTTTCATTTTGGATGAGAAATGAGCAAGTTACAGGAACCATGGCTGGAGGTTGAAGATGAAGTCATTTTCAAGACTTGACTTATGTTATGTATTTATTGTTTCACTTATGTTAATGGATGTACAACCACCCCAGTGGCAAAGGCAGCACGCGTTTGTGTTCAAGGTCATGGGTTCAAGTCCCATCGCTGTCTTTTGTCATTATTTTTCAGCATTTTCTCTCCTTTTGCCACAACCAGCGCATGGGCTTAGTATACCGGGCCTCTACCATTTTTGCTGATCCTCACCCCCACTTCACTATACAACACATGCCACTTTTTTTTTAATTATTTTTGTTTATTTTTGTTGATTACAAAAAACACCATTTGGGCCAAACTCCAACAAAAAAACAGTTTTTTCTAATAAACATCCTAAACTTCTTTTTCACCCCCTGACTTTTGTATTTTATTTTATTTTATTTTTATCATTATATTTATTATTATTATTATTATTATTATTATTATTATTATTATTATTATTATTATTATTATTATTATTATTATTATTATTATTATTATTATTATTATTATTATTATTTTTATTAAAAAAAATCCAAAAAAACATTTTTATTTATTATTTATATACTTATAGTTTATTTTCTTTATAAACTAAAAAAGACAAAAACATTTTCTTAAACAAACCTAATTTATTTTTTTAATAATAATTAGATTTAGGTTTAGTTAATTTCTTTTCTAATTAAAATTAACTTAGAATTTAGGTTTCTTTTAATTAATTAATTTCCAATATTATTTTTATTAAACTTAAAACCTTTTCATAAAAAAAACCTAAAAATGCTTTCTAACTTAATTTATTTTTTTAATTAGTTTAGGTTTAATTTTATTTAATTTTTTTAATTAATTATTTTTCTTAATTAGGTCAAAATTAAACCCTTAACAAAAATCGAACAAAATCATTTCCTTTCCATTTACATTCTTGCACATTATATTCCTTTCAATTCTTGTATATTATTCAATATGGTTGTAATAGATAATTAGGTTTAATTTCTTGCAATCTCCATTTGTAAATTTGTATACCCCCTCCCTTAATGATGTAATAGCGTAGTAAATTTACTTTCCACAATTTATTGCTTTCATATAAATGCTAGTAATTAGGGTTTGTATGGAAAGATAAAATCAACAGGTAGATAACCCTAATCAAAGATAAGCAATGATGCAAATCAAACACATTATTCACACATGCACTCTTAGGGTAATTACACTTATTGCCTTACAAAAATGACCATGTTATGCATGTGGGATGTCTTAGCAAAAATAATCAAAAATACAAGATCATAGTCCCTCGATGACGCTTTAAATGTTGCCTTTTTAAATGATCTTAGTCCCTCAAAGAGAAATGCTAAGATATCTCACAACATTGCTATCATGACTATACGATGACCCACACCCGCCCCTTTTACATCCAAAGATAAGGCTTCTTACCAATCAATGGTAAGATATCAATATCAAAGGAAAGTAAGAAATGAATAAAAGACTTTTGAGTAGGTAGATTGTTCCTAGTTGCTTGCTCACTTTCAAAACAAACATCCTTGCTCATTTTCAAAACAAACACCAAACACTTTAAAAAAAAACTTTCAAAACATGAAATATTTTCAAAAGTCCAACACTTCGTATACGTTTTTACGAACGAGAACCATTACAAAGTTTGCCTAAACGAAGGCGCCTTTTTAAAAATACTTTCAAAACCACCACAAAAGCACATTTTCAAACAAAAGCAAGTGATCTAGCAAGCAACTAAGAGCCCATAGATAACTATAGATGAAAAGGGTGTCAACACCTTCCCTTTTCATAATCAACCCCCCGAACTCAAGAAATAATCTCAAAGGTCTTTCCTGTTCTTTTCCACCTTTCCTTTTGGATAAAAGAAAAGTCGGTGGTGACTCTTGCTAACCGCAATAATTGCGATATAATGCAAAACATCCCAAGTCAGTTCTTCCACCGTATTACACTTCCCCTGTGTGTCTATTTATTTATTCGCATTATTTTTTATAATTATGTAACTGTATAAAGGATGTAATAGTTTTAATTAGGACTTTTACACTTTTCTTTTCCCCCATTTTGGTTTGTAATTCCCCCACGCGAAGCCTTGTAATAGTGTAGATTTAAATTCCCGCATCTTTATTTTCATACTAATATTAACTGTTAGATGAATGCTAATAGGCTTGTATGAAAAGACTAAAAGTAAACGCTAGCAAACCTAACATCCGAAGATAAATAACTGAAACACAACACACTCGCACACGCGCACCTCTAAGGTACCTCCACTTGTTGCCTTCAAAATAAACAGTCACGACTCTCAAACGTAAGAGATTTTAGTGGTGACCCTTTGGTTTAAAGATCATGAGTCCCTTAATGACCCTTTCAATGTTGCCTCGGCATATGATCTTAAAACCTTAGGGTAATTACTAAAGTATCTTACTAGTTACTTTCGTGACTGTACGATGACCTTCGCCCGTCCCTCGAAAATCCAACGATAAGGCTACATACTCACTAATGGTAGGATAGCACTATCTAAAGGAAAAGAGGAAAAGAACAAACCTTTCGAGTAGGTAGATAGCTCCTAGTTGCTTGCTCATAAAAACAATCAATTTTTTTCCACACATACACAAAATCTTTTCTAAATATTTTCAAAGACAAAAAACACTTTGTATACGTTCTCACCGAAACGAGAAACATTACAAAGTTCGCCGCACTAAGGCGTCTTTTCAAAATATCTTCAAAACACACTTACGCAAAAAATCATTTTCAAAGTGAGCTAGCAACTAAGAGCCCGTAGATAACTACGAATGGAAAGGGTGTTAACACCTTCCCTTTCCATAACCTACCCCCTTACTCAAAAATTTTTCTCGAAATGTCTTTCCTTTTCTTTTCACCCTTTCCGTTATTGGATTAAAGAAAAGTCAGTGGCGACTCTTACTAACCGCAATATTGCGATAAAAATGCAAAACCAGTAAAAGTCAGTTCTCCCACTGTATTATAGAACTGGCGACTCTGTTGGGGAGTAAACCAAAGTGGGGTTACCTTAGAGCTAGATCATATTTAAAATGATTTCCTTGTTTGATTTGTGTGCTTTACCTTTCCGGTTCATGTTTGGGTTATTGTTAAAGATCCTATACCCGGATCTGGGGCACCTTTTAGGTAAGCAGCAATAAATCATGGAGGTTGTACGCTGTAGACCGATATGGATGATATGATAGCTACGTTAGTGTGATACTCTGGCTTGTACTAATGTTCCTTGAGCCAGTCAAGGATAACATTAGTCTTCCACATAGTGTCATTAAGCACTAGCTGACCTTTAAAACCTTAAATTGACTCATCTTAGACATTAGAAAGTAGTGAAATGGTCATATTTGGTGCAGGATGAAGTTGGTTGATACTCGATGCTACACTCATTGAGATTGGACTTTCGGGATATTTCAGTCGCCATTCGGATGCTTAAGCTGAAATAATGCCCGAGAGAAAGATCAACGATATGAGATCCCTAGAACCTGGTTACTATTGCTAGGACATGTTGAATCAACTAAAACTTCAAGAGGACACTTACCTACAAATTACATGCAAGCTTGAACCTAAGACTACTTGTGTGACTTATTTTCTTTAATTATCTAACAACTTGAACTCCTTGCAGGGTTTTGTTTGTATTCATTATCTAACAATGTGAGTTCTTTGTAGGACTTTTTTGTAGTCATTATCCAATAACCTGTACTTCTTGCAAGACTCACTTGTCTTCATCACCTTATACTTTTGCTTGATGCATATCATACGCATCATGACATCATGCCATAGCATTTTGTTAACCATTTCAAGGATCTATAAGGAATGTGATGCAAGTTATGATGAACCAGACGTCTAGCAAGGGGAAATGGGATTTATTTTCCTCTAGCCAATGTCGTCAAAAGACCAAAGCACGATAACTTGAGTCAGAGGCTATGACCCACTCAACATGGTGAGCTTGATTCTTGTAGAAGGACATTCAACAAGACGAAGTTATTCAATCAAGGTTGTAGTCAAATTCAATTCAAACATCTTCTTGTGTTTACCCCGCGAGATCCTTGAAAACATGGCACACATATAATTATATAACAAGTATTCTTAAGACATGTTTCTCATTTTCACGCTGTTTATTTCAGCAAGGAAAATGGATCAAATAGAACGATAGAGATATCCAAACTCAAGATGCCCGGTTCAAGGAAATGTTCCTAAATCTATCAAAGGGGTAAGAATAATTGAAAACATTCCTCGTTGGGAAAATGACCAAGAAAAATCCTGAAGACAACAAGGATGAACAGTTGGAACAACTGCAAGATGAGATGGAAAGGATGAGAATCCAGATGAGTAGTCAGATGGCTCTTATCCAAAATTTAGCTCAGGGACAAGAAGAGTTGAGGATTATCATCATCAAGCTTCGTCAAGACAAATATGATCGTCTAGGGCAAACTACTAGAGCTTGGGGCTTAGTTAATGATCAACCTCTCTTGGAAGACAGGGAATTGGGTGACATGTTCATGCGGGGACATGTTAAGAATAAACTCAAGAGTGGTGAAATTCAGGGGACTTCATATTCAAGTACTCAGAAGAGATTATACATCGGAAAGAAGGAGTCTAATACTGTGTATGACCAGAAGGTTCGTAATAAGAGTGATCTCAACCAATCTATGGGGGCAGTGCGGATCTCTAATCCAGCAATGGTGCAACAACAACGACAAGGAAATCGACATAAGCAGGACGTGCCTAAAAGGAAATTCACCAAAATCAACATGTCCTCGGCTTAAGTATTGCAACACTTGTTGAAGATGGAGTTGATAACATTGAAGGATACTCCTCAGAATCCCAACACCGCCGCTCCTCGGTACAACCCTAATGTGAGATGCGCTTATCATCACAATAGTCCTGGGTATGTATGATACGATGGGAGAACTGACTTGGGATTTTGCGTTTGTATTCGCAAATGTTTCGGTTTAGCAAGAGTCGCCACTGACTTTTTATTTTATCCTAAGGAAAGGTCAAAAAGCACAGGAAAGACCTTTGAGATGTTTTCTTGGGTTCGGGGAGTAGACTATAGAAAAAGAAGGTATTAGCAACCTTTCTATCCATGGTTATCCATGGGCTCTTAGTTACTTGCTTAGATCACTTGCTTTGCTTTTCAATTGTTTGAAATGGTGCTTTGTGTGTGATTTTGAAAGATGTTTTGAAAAGAGGCCATCGTTGTGGCGACCTTTGTAATGATTCTTGTTTGAATGTATACAAAGTGTTTTTGTCTTTTAAAAAGTTTTCAATGTTTGAAAGTAGGGTTTTGAAATTGTGTTGTGGAGTGTATTTTAAAGATAGCAAGGATGTTTTTTGCAAGTTTTGATCAAGTAACTAAGAGTTGTCTACCCTATTTTAACTCAAAGATCTTTCTTATGTTTTTAACCCTTTTAACAGTGTTGTTTCACCATTGTATTTGGTGAACAACCTTGTGTTAGGATGTTAAACGGGACAGGCGCGGGTCATCATATAGGCCATGATAGCAATGGTGTCAAGTATTTTTGGCAACTTTCTTGAGGGACTTGATCATTTTGTTTAGGCAACTCAGATAGCGTCATCGAGGGACTATGATCTTTTGTTTGTTTTTGTTTTGCCAAAGTACTTGACATACAACCATGGTCCATTTTTGAAGGCAACAAGTGGATTGAAACCCTAGGGGTGCAAGTGTGCATTGTGTTTGTTTTTCATGCATTGTTATCTTTGGATTAGGTCAAACTACTTGTTGATTTTATTTTGCATACAAACCCTAGGTCTAATCATGGCATAATTGAAAGCATCTAAAGGTGCGAGAATTTAAATTCTACACTATTACAACATGATATAGGGAGGGGGTACAAATTTGAATTGGGGATTATTTTGCAAGAAATTAAATTCTAAATTATTACAACCAAATTGAATGTACGATGCAATATTTAAATGTACAATAATTAAATAAAATACAATAAATAAATATTAAATAAATGTATTATGTAAAAAGTTTTTATGTATGTAAAAAGTAATTTTTAATGTGAAATGTAAATAATAAAAAAAAGTCAATTTTAATTATTTTGTTCTTTAGGGCAAAAACCCTAATTTTTAAATAAATAGTATTATTTTATTATTTATATACAATAATGTATTAATTTGTACAAAAATAAAAGTATATTAAAAAAAAAGAAGCATTTTTTAGTATAAAAATATTAATGAAAATAAAATGTATTATTTTTGTATTTTTTGTTCTAATTATTTAATATAATAGTATATATGTGTATTAATATATATATTAAATATATGAAGTGTATAAAAATAAAAATTAATTATTTAAAAAATGTATACATTTTAAGGAAATATTTTCAAGTGTGTATAAAAATAATAAATAAAAGTAAAAGTATTTTTTACATTATTTATACATTTAAACAAAAATAAGTATAAAATATTTAACATATTAATATTAGAAATAATTAATATAAAAGGCCAAATAAATATAAAAATTTATAAAAATATTTTTTTAGCATTTTTTATATTTGAAAATAAAATATCAAGGTCAGAGAAAAAATAAAAATGCAAAAATAATGAAAATATAAAACAATGGGCCAGGGGGTGCTGAAAGTGAACTGGGGGGTGTCAAAAGCAAAGGAATCCAGGCCCAGCCCAGAATCCACTTCATCTTCTTCCTTTGAACAGAACTGCGCGCGCGTTATACGCAAAGTGCTATCTCCTGATTCCTTGCTTTTTTGACAAAACTCATAACATGAAACTTGTAGAGCATCAAACAATGAATCTAACCATATAAAAAACTTAAGCTAACTCTCAAAGTCCAGAGAGAATTTCTCTGGCCCTAATTTCTAACCTAGTTTTTTCAGAAAGTTCATGGATGAAATTCTCCTAGCACGATTAATATAAATGAAAACTAAGCATATGTATGGCTTCAGGGCTATGAATACAACATCTTTTATTCACAAACCTAAGTCTAACTATTCCTAAATAGAGAGATAGAAGTTCATGAAATACCTGTTTCAGTTGACTTCGAGCTGGACAATGCAGCAACTTTCAAGAGTGCTTGAGGTTCTTTTGAGCTTGCCTGATGTCCAATGAAGCTTTCCCAATGCTTGGCTGGTTTTGAAGTAGCCTGAATCGTGCTACAGAACTCAACATGCAAAGCTTTGAAACAAAAATGGCAATGTGTGTTAATGGTGTTACAGCTAGCAATGGAGGTCTGGGATAGTTCAGGTGAGTTGAGTGGAAGGTATTGGAACAAGTTTGAGGCAAAACGCACGAGGGAAAGTGGAGATGGGAGTGGTTCTGCAGGGCTTGCCCTGTTTTGCAAAAAAATGGTGATTTTGGGTATGAGAGTGCTTTAGGGGTGAAAGGCTTGTGCTTATGACTCAAAGGGTTGTGTGAAATGTGTTTGTGATCTTTGTTTTAGCTAACAATAACTGGTTTTCAAGTTGGGAGGATTTTGGACAATTTCTTCTTTGTGAAGCAAGAATGTCTCCCTTGTCAATGCAGGCCTGTAATACCTGTCTTGTATGCTGCATATTTTGCCCTTGATACTTGCAATTTGTGGATTTGATCTTGCCTCAGAGATATGGCCCCATGCCTCAAAGATCTTGGTTTGACATAAAGTGTAACTTTACAAAAATGGCATTATACCTTTTTCCAAATAGGGATTAGTTTTGCATGCAATGTCCAAATGACCAAGATAATTCCTTAGCTCAGTGGATTTGCATTCAATTAAGGAGTGTAAAATGGTTTAGAGGCATGCAAGCTAGTACAAAGCATGCTGATTTGAAAATGCAAGTTGTATGAACATGTATTGGCCATGGATCAAAGTGAGTTTTTGCCAACTTCAAGCATTCGATTCTCCCTAACCACAAAGGTGTTTGAGGAGTTCTTGGATAATTTGGAAAGCTTGAAACATGTACTATAATCCATCTTTGAAATTCAACTTGAAACTCTAAGTGGAACTATGTGAAAAATGGCCAAGAAGATGGGTTAAAATCCTGCCTAAACTAGGGCAAAATTTCTCTAAGTTAAAAGTTTTAGGTACCCTTGTTCCAAAAATCATAACTTGAGATACAAGCCTCTTTTGAGAAAACTTTGTGAATAAATGTTGTAGACTTTGTGATGGACTACAACTTTCATGTTGCAAGTTTTGTTTGAATCCATTTTCATCTTTGTGAAAAAATGGGACAAAGTTAGGAAAAAATAAGAAAATTTCATAACTTAGAAAATTTCTAAGTTATGAAAATTTTCCATTTTAAACCCTAATTTTCATTTTTGGGTTTCTTGATGAACAAGTTTCATAATTTGGCATGTCTTGATGAAAAATGACCCTTGGCACTTGATTTTGACCAAAAAGTCAAAGTTTGACTTTTCAGTGTACAGTCAAATTTTGATCAATTGACTGGAAAATTCATCTGTCAATCCTATGCACTTGAGATCTTTTGAACTTGTTGAATGGGTCAAGACAATTTCATTGAGTCCTTGAGTCCATGGTTGAGATTGATTTGCCATTGGTTAGGTCAAACAGTCAAAAATTGCCTTTGTACAGTCAAAACCCTAGAAATGACCATTTTGCCCTTTTAGTGATCTGATCAAATTTCTTGTGGAATTTTGATCCAAACATGATAAAATGGTTTATATGAGTTCATAATGTTGATGTGAATCAAATTTCATGAGGTTTGACTGTCAATTGGCCACAATTGACTTTTTCCCCAATACAGCTGATTTATAGGTCAACTGTCCAATTGACTAGGCAAAAATTTGAATAAAGGCTTGAAACTTGGTATGGACAAACTTGTGAGTCCAATATGAAGTATGAAAGTCACTTTGGGCATTTTAGGTCAAAACATCACTGTGCAAACTCAAACCCTAATTTAGGTCAATAGTGCAAGGAGGTGTCTTGATCAGAGCAAACCCTAGCTTGATCTTGAGTTCCAAGAGTCTTGTGATGAAAAATGTTGATGAAATGAGAGGGAAAATTTTAGGGTACAACAATTTCCCCTGTTCAATCTTCTTGAACCTGAAGAGTTAGATTGGCAAGTCTGCCTTTCGCGACTCGAAGGTAAAAGAGGATTGGACACTAGAGTGCCCGTAAATTTGCACTCGTTAGAATATAGCTGAAGGAATGGGCTTAAAGATTCCATTTGGAGATGGTAGAATCTTGCTAGAGATGGGCTTAAAGATGCCATCCAGGAATTTTTTGTTGAATTGCAATGTGGTAGGTCAGAAGAATGAGCATTAAAATGGTATCCGTGTCTGGAATGCATTTGAACTATATCTGGAGACTGAGTATGTATGAGCGAAAGAATGGCATCCGTGTCTGGAGCGTATCTGTATTGTATCTGAATTCTGAATGGGCGACAGAGAAACATCTGCGTATAGAGCATCTCTGGGATGGGGATAAATTCCGAATGAGTGACAGAATGACAACCGTGTTTGGAGCGTATTTGGACTGAATCTGAGGTTGAGATCTGTATGAGTAGCAGAATGACTTCCGTGTCTGGAGTGTATCTAAGACTGTAACTAGGATCTGAATAAGTGACATGATGACTTTCGTGGCGACTGCACTGGGGATAATCAAACTGTTGGTGTAAAGGTTTGAATGGCATCCGTGTTTGGAGAATATCTGAACTTGAAGTTGATAGTTGAATCTGAATGAGAGATAGAATGGCCGCCGTGTCTGGGGTGTATCTAGTCTGTATAGGATTGCTGAAGTCTGAATGAGTATTAGAATGACCGTCGTGTCTGGGGTGTATCCATACTCTATCTGAATAATTGTTATCAACAGCCTTTTAATTCTATCCTGAAAAGGGTAAAATGTTAGCTTAAAACACAAAGTTATGTTTCATGATCTATATGATGCAATGAATTGTATTTATGATATATGAATGTAATGGATGTGCATGTAAGCTGAGTAGCCGTCTTGCTGAGGAAAATAAATCCTTGATGATTGGAGATAATGAAATATTTGATTGCTGTCGGGGAAAGTAAATCTTTGACCAATGCTGGGGATTCTAAAAAATCTTTGAATACTGAAGATGAGAAATCCTTGCTGACTGCTTGGGGATTTAAAGATCTCTGATTGTTGAGAATGAGAAATCCTGGGACCACTGTTGGAGATTGAAAATCCTCGGCGATTTGTGGGGATTCACAAGGCTTTTAACAACTTCTACATGGAATGGGAATCCTTCATGAATTTCCTGGGATGTAGGGAAAATTCTGAAAATCTCTATTGGGGAGTTAAAACCTAGAAGGCTTCTGCTTGGAGAACTGAGACCGAGAATCTTCGATCTTGCTGGGAGATAACTCTGCGGGGGAAATGTTCACTATTCTGGCTCCGCTGCGGATAGGATTTTCAGGGTTTTTGGGCTCCACTGGGGATCTCGAAGCTTAACTCTGATGGGAATTTTGAAACTTAACTCAGCTGGGGACTCGAGTTTTAGACTGCACTGGCTCCGCTGAGGATCTTGAAGCTTAACTCCGCTAGGAATTTATACTCCAAATTTTAGCTTTGTTGAGGATCTGAATGATGTATCGTAGGGGATTTCTTCTGAAATGGCATAAAGATATCTTCCTACACCTTCAATCTATCAGTAATTATCCTTTTTCAATTTCGTTCTATTTGTAAGCCGTGATTATATTCAAAATGCATATGCCTATTTAACAAAACATTGGACGTTTTCAAATAAAAACACAAGTGTAAAAAGAAAAGAAAGATAAGCAAATTTCTGCACTTTGAAGTATATATGTATTTAACTTTTGTGAGTATCTTTGTACAAAGGAGACAGACATCCTACTAAGAGAATGTTGTCGTAAAATTGAAAAATTTTATACAAAAAAAAGATGGCTATGTGTAACAATTCCATGGGATTCCCATTCTGCTATAGCCTTCACAACTCTGAATATCTTGTCCATTTGCTGCTTCGTCCGCTGATGACTGGATTGATCAGAAACTTGGAGCTCGTTGGTGAAGAGATTGTTCTTAAAGTGATCCGACGAGACATAGTCATACGCTTTTAATTCCCTAACTTTTGCCTGGACCGCCCTTTCGGGTTTTCGATCCACCGGGAAACCCTTTTTTGCCCAAGTCTCCCTTTTGGGTTTTCAACTTGCCGGGTGTACAGATTTTTTTGTTTTATCCCTAATTTTTGCCTGAACCGCCCTTTCGGGTTTTCAATTCACCGGGATGCCCATTTTTGCCCAAGTCGCCCTTTCGGGTTTTCAACTTGCCGGGTCGTTTTATGTGTAGTATCTTTTGACTATGTCGGCGTTCGTAGGGTGCGGCAAGTCGTCGCCGTCCATGGTGGTCCAGATCATTGCCCCACCAGAAAAGATGCTCTTGATCACAAATGGTCCTTCGTAAGTAGGAGTCCACTTGCCCCTGGGATCACTTTGCGGTAAGATGATCCGCTTGATTACATGATCTCCGACTTGATATACTTGACGTCTGACTTTCTTGTTGAAAGCCTTGATCATCCGTTTTTGATACGTCTAACCATGACAAATAGCAGTAAGTCGCTTCTCGTCGATCAAATTAAGTTGGTCAAGCCGGGTCTGAATCCAATCGTCTTCACTCAAATCGGCATCCTTCATAATCCTCAAAGAAGGAATATGAACTTCCATAGGCAAAACAACTTCCATGCCATACACCAAAGAAAATGGGGTTGCCCCTGTTGAAGTACGTGCCGTGGTACGATATCCATGCAGAGCAAATGGTAACATCTCATGCCAGTCCTTGTAGGTGACTGTCATCTTTTGAATGATCTTTTTGATATTTTTGTTCGCGGCTTCAACAACACCGTTCATCTTCGACCGATAGGGAGATGAATTGTGATGATAAATCTTGAACTGTTCGCATAGAGCGGTGATCATAGTGTTGTTCAAATTCGTACCGTTGTCTGTGATGATCCTGTCGGGGACACCGTACCGGCATATGAGGTTCTGCTTGATAAAGCGGGCAACCACATTCTTTGTAACTGAGGCATAGGAAGCTGCCTCGACTCATTTGGTAAAATAATCAATAGCGATCAAGATAAAGCGATGTCCATTGGATACCGTAGGCTTGATCTCTCCAATCATGTCAATGCCCCACATTGCGAATGGCCAAGGAGCTGTCAGAACGTGGAGGGGAACATGAGGAATATGTACCTTGTCGGTGTAGACTTGGCATTTGTGGCAGGTACGTGAATGTTGATGACAATCAGCTTCCATGGTGGACCAGTAGTAGCTTGCCCTTAGAATCTTCTTAGCCATCGTATGTCCGCTCAAGTGGGTGCCAAATGTGCCACTGTGTATCTCAGTCATGATCAACTCTGCTTCAGCTTTGTCCACACAACGAAGTAGAACACAATCATGGTTGCGCTTATAAAGGATTCCATTGCTTAGGAAGAACTTGGCAGTAAATCTCCTTGAGAACTTTTTGTCATTGACGGAAGCTCCTTCAGGGTATTCTCTAGTCTGGAGATACCTTTTGATTTCATGAAACCAAGGTTGTTCCATTACTTCTTCGGTATTAATCTCATGACAGTGTGCAGGTTCGTCCCTTCGCTCGATGGTAATTTGGGGAGCCTCGTTATCCCAGTTGAGTTTAAACATGGAAGACATTGTAGCCAAAGCATCTGCCAGCTGATTTTCTTCTCGCGGGAAATGCTCGAAAGTAATCTGCTTGACATGAGGCAACAACGTTAAGACATGTTCTTTGTATGGGATAAGATTAGGATGTTTGGTGTCCCACTCTCTTTTAACTTGACTGATAACCAAAGCCGAGTCCCCAAATACGACCAATGATTTGATTCCCAAGTCTATAGCAGCCTTGAGACCAAAGATGCAAGTTTCATATTCAGCCATGTTGTTGGTATAGCTGAAGCAGAGTCGGGCAGTGAAGGGTGTATGGCAACCTTCCGGAGAAATGAGTACCGCATCGATACTGTTGCCAAGTGCATTTGAAGCACCATCAAAGTACAGGGTCCATCGGGATCCTTGTTCAGGTCTGTCATATGGTCCATTACCTTCAATGTTGTCCAATGTCATGATGTCCTCGTCAGGGAAGTCGAATCTCATGGATTGGTAATCTTCGACAGCTTGATGAGCTAGATGGTCAGCTAGTACACTCCCCTTTATAGCTTTTTGGGTAGTATACGGGATATCATACTCAGTCAGAATCATTTACCATCTAGCGATTCTTCCAGATAAAGCAGGCTTTTCGAAGATATACTTGATCGGATCCATCTTGGAAATCAACAAAGTGGTATGAGTCAACATATACTACCTTAGCCGGCGAGCAACCCACACCAAAGCGTAACAAGTTTTCTCGAGCAGTGAGTAGCGAGTCTTACAGTCGGTAAACTTTTTACTAAGGTAATAAATGGCATGCTCTTTTCGGCCAGACTCGTCATGTTGGCCCAGTACGCACCCCATTGAGTTATCCAACACAGTCAGATACATGATTAACGGTCTTCCTTTGACGGGTGGCATCAAAATAGGAGGTTATAGTAAATACTCCTTGATCTTATCGAAAGCAACTTAACAATCATTGTTCCATTCAACTACCTCATCTTTCTTCAACAGCTTGAAGATTGGCTCACAGGTAGATGTCAGGTGAGAGATGAACCTGTCGATATAGTTTAAGCGTCCCAAGAATCCTCTAACCTCCTTTTCAGTACGGGGGCAAGAATTTCTTGTATAGCTTTTACTTTAGCTGGATCAACCTCAATGCCTTTGTTGCTGACAATAAATCCCAAAAGTTTACCAGACCTAACCCCAAAAGTGCACTTGCTTGGGTTTAGTCTGAGCTTATACTCCTTCAACCTGGAAAACAGCTTTTGCAGATGATCAAGGTGTTCTTCTTCTGTCTGTGATCGAGCTATCATATCGTCTACGTAAACTTCGATCTCATGATGTATCATATCATGAAACAAAGCTACCATGGCATGTTGATAAGTTACCCCTGTATTCTTCAGTCTGAATGGCATCACTTTGTAGCAGAAGGCACCCCATTGCGTAACAAAGGTTGTTTTCTCCATGTCCTCGGGGGCCATTTTGATCTGGTTGTATCCCGAGAATCCATCCATGAAGGAAAACACCTTGTGATGAGCTGTGTTGTCAACCAAGATGTCGATATGTGGAAGTGGGAAATCATCTTTAGGGCTAGCCCTGTTCAAATACCGATAGTCCACACACATTCTGACTTTGCCGTCCTTCTTAGGCACGGGCACAATGTTAGCTACCCATTGTGGATATGAGGTAACAGCCAGAAAGCCAGCATTGAATTGCTTCATCACTTCAACCTTAATCTTCTCAGACATGTCAGGCCTCATTCGGCGGACCTTTTGCTTGATCGGTGGACAATCTTCTCTTGTAGGGAGACGGTGAACCACGATATCTGTGTCTAACCCTGACATGTATTCATAAGACCAGGCGATGATTTCAACATATTCGTTCAATAATTGCACTAAGCGCTCCTTGACACTTGGTTCCAGGTTGTCACCCACTTTTACTTCTTTCCTGTCATCCTCTGTCCCTAAGTTGATGGTTTCTAGCAACTCTTCGTGAGGCAAAATGGCCCTCTCTTCTTGTTGTAGAAGTCTGGCTAATTCTCCCGGCACTTCACAGTCTTCGTCAACTTCGTACTCAGCATGATTGGCCAAATCTTCAGAGTTATCGAAGGCGAAAGCAGAATAGTCACCCATGGAATCCGGAGTGGATGGGTACCTGCATTTGTGAGTGTGGGTGTGTGTAAGGGATAACCATCCTTAAACAAACAAAAATGCAAAGGGAAAGAAAATGAACACAATAGTTTATAGATGAAAAACGTCCAATGATTCATTAAAACATGGCATATGATAATGAAGAAGATCAAGCCCTTACAAATGGACCTACATGCCCTGGGCAAGGCATGGGGTGAAAATAGTGTGCGAATTGTTTTAATTATTACAGACCATAAATGGGAAATTGTTCAAAGATAAAATTACTAGTTAATAAAGGTGATGGGAACAAAATCCTTTGCTTCCCAGTTTCTCAAACCCCCTTCGACGGTCGGAAAGATCCAATCCTCAAAGTGGCTCTCTTCATCTTCATCTTCTATAACATTGATTCCATGGTGTGAGATCTTGACGGGTGGTCTTCCAACCTTGGAGCGACGCATAGCCTTTTGTCCTGCAGCAGTAAACCCTAACCCAAACTTGTCTGTCTTATGGGGAAAGTCAGGCAATTGCCCCCATAATGTACTCTTACCTTCTTTAACCACAACCTCTGCGTCCTTGAGAGATGCCATCCTGGATACATGCTTGGGAATGATATGCACCTCAACCATTGTCTTCGCAACTGCTACCTCAGGAGAAACTTCCTCAAAATGTTGGAATGGCGTTTCGATGAACTCGCCATCCAACTCCACATAACAGAAGGAATTGATATGACTAATCATGTACTCTTCCTCGCCGTGCACTGTTATAATCTTACCCTTAACAGGATATTTCAACATTTGGTGCAAAGAGGAGGTAACTGCCCCGGCATAATGGATCCACGGTCTTCCTAACAAACACGAATATGACGGACGGATGTCCATCACATAAAAGGTGGAGTTGAAAACCTCTGTTCCTACTTTGATAGGAATATCAACCTCCCCATGAACCATACTTTTGGAACCATCAAAAGCCTAAACAACGATATTGCTAGGTTTGAGGGTCAATCCTTCGCAGTCCAAACGGTCTAAGGCTTTCTTCGTCAGCACATTCAAGGAAGAACCAATATCAACTAAGACATGGGCGAGGGTGGTTCCTCTGCATTCAACTGAGACGTGTAGCGCGTCGTTGTGTTTCCTTCCTTTGGGAGTCAAGTCAGCATCGGAAAAGCCAAGGCCATTATCAGCAGTAAAACTGGCCACACATTCCTGAAATTGGTCAGCCGAAGTCTCTTGGGGAACATGTGCCGCCTTCAAGAGTTTGATTAGGGCCTTATCATGGGCCTCAGAACAGAGCAGAATAGCCAACATTGAAATTTTAGAAGGAGTCTGCCCTAACTGTTCCACAACGTCGTAGTCACTTTTTCTAATTATTTTCAAGATTTCATCCATTTCTTTGAGTGGTTTCGGGGATAACCACAACATGAGCCTTCGTCCTGACAAGCACTTCTAGTATCCCCTTACCCTTGTCGGTAGTATCAACAGATGGTCTTACTTCAAGAGTATCCAATTCTTCAATCATTGGGCCTTGCACAGATGGTCCAACAGGTACATAAGCTTTTAAGGGTCCGAAAACTGCTCGAGGGGGAGAAATCTCTGGAGAAAAGATCCGACCGCTGTGGGTTATCTTGCTCGTACCCGCAATGTTCCCTATATCAGGGTTTTCTTCTTCAGAATTTTCTTGGACTGCCTCAATTTGCTTGATACCATGATAGAAGATTTCTCCTCCATAGTTCCATGGTATCATTTTGCTTGATTGGTACGGGACAGGTCCTGGCATGGTGATCTTTAAAGGTACACATTCAGAGTTGGGTGTAATCCTGACAGGCCTTTTGTAAGCCTTGGGAGGATTGTCGGAAATGGTTATGATCGCAATATCGTTGGTTGAAGTAGCAAAAGTAACAGGAGTAACATGATTGAAGTAGCAAAAGTAACAGGAGTAACATGATTGAAGGTATCAACAAGGGTTTTCTGGAAAAGTATATCTTGGGTATCCATCAGGCGTTGAACACCTGACTTCAACATTGAGCAATCACCTCGTATGTTCAAATAAAAATAGCAGTCTTTACCACAACCAGGAAAGATCCCGGCTCTCATCAAATTTTCTTTAATCACAAGTAACGGCGTCAACAGGTCAACAACATCAGTAACGTGAAGGTCCTCCATAACAGCATGAATATTATTACCGTGCTTGGGCATTGGAGCAGAAATCACATTGGGCTTCTCAGGCGCATCAAATTCTACTTCTTTGGCATCAATCAAGTCTTGGATTTTGTTCTTAAGCGCCCATCAATTATTGGTATCGTGCCCAACACTGTCGGAATGGTAAGCACATTTGGCATTGGAATGGTAGTATGGAGAGGAGGTGTTAGGGTTCTTTGGCGCTTCCTTTAAACTGGTAAGATTCAGCTTCAATAAATGGGGAAGTACCTGAGCGGGCGTCATGTTAATGCGGGTGAACTAGCGTTGTGGCCTTTCTACCCGTTGTTGATTTGGTCTTGACTGATTGCCGCGAGGTTGATCATTTGAAGAACTTTGAATCATCACCGCCCATACAGTCGGATGACGCTCGGTTCTTCCCTGACTCTTCTGAGAATACACAACAGATGCTTCCTTCTTAGCTGGGAAAGGTTTCTTAACAGCTGTGGATGCAGAAGCATCCTTTTGAATCTTTCCACTCTTAATACCAGCCTCGACCCTTTCGCCGGTCAAAATCAGTTCAGTAAATCCTGCGGAAGAACTCCCGATTAGATGGTTGAAGAAGGGGCCAGACAGGGTCCCCAGAAACATGTCAACTAACTCCCTATCTGATAACGGTGGCTGCACCCTTCCAGTCAGATCACGCCACTTCTGGGCATACTCTTTAAACCCTTCATTGGAGGCCATCCCCATACTTTGTAACTGAGTACGAGTGGGCGCCAAATCAATATTGTATTGATACTGATGGTAAAAAGCAGCTGCTAAGTCTTCCCAATTGTGAACCTCTGATCTCTCGAGCTGATAAAACCAGTCTAACTGCATGCCAGACAAACTGTCTTGGAAAAAGTGTACCCAGAGGTCTTTATCAGATGAGTGGGGTTGGATTTTTCTGACATACGATCTCAGGTGCATCTTTGGGCAAGACAGACCATCGTACTTGGCAAATGTTGGCACCTTGAACTTTGGAGGGATAACAATCCCAGCTACCAGCCCTAGTTCTTCAAAATCCAAATTGGGTTCCCTCTGCAACTCCATGGATGCCAGCCTATCCTTGAGATTCTTATATTTATCATCCGCTGGTGGATACTGTTGTTCGGAGTAGTCTTCGTCTTCTTCCTCTTCCTCCTCTTCAACCTCAGATTCAGAAGGTACAACAGTCCCTTTCCCTTTACCGGCCCCTTCGTCAGACGTTAAGGGGAACTCAAGAACCTTCCTAGCATTGCTTTCAAATCTTCTTCCAAAAGTGGCTACTCCAGGTCTCTTTTTCTTTTTCTCTTTATTCTTCTCCAATAGAGCTTTGAGGTCCTCTTGACCCTTTGCCAAGGTCATGAGGAGTTGCTGGAATTGTGAATTTTGTACCTGCAGATCCTTTACCGTCTGCTCCAAATCCATCTTGCTGAAATAAACAGCAGAAAGATAAGGAAACCTGGTGTGAAGACCTGTTTATGCATATGATGAATGGTATGTTATTCATGTAATGCATTCAAGGATTTAGAAATTCAAATTTGTTGCAAACAAAAAGAACGCACGTCATATTAAGAAGAAATTGTTAGTACATAAGTGCCCCATGGGCAAAATATTACAAAATTCTTAATGTAAAAAGACATTGCGCATCCTCTTTGGTGCGATGTAAGTGTTGAGAGTTTCCTCCTCATGAAGTCGGCGGGTAAGCTCCAAAACCTTCTTCTTACTGGCATAGAAGCTGGATTCAAAAGTATTCCGTTCTTCCTTGAGTTGGATCCAACTCTTTTGCATTTCTTCCCATGATGTTGACATGTCAGGATGTAGGATGGTGTATGGAACCTCTCCTTCCATAACAGGCTCTTTGATCAAGGGGAGAATGTGGGGGTATGGAATCATAAGATTCTGGGCGCGGGTTCGTACCCACTTGAGGTAGGGATCAAGGGGGATGGAATTCTTGTGCCCCAGTGTCTTATTATCCACTTTGTTGGGCATCCTCCAAGCTCTGATGAACCTTTGTCGAAGTCCTTGCACATCGTTGTCGAAGTCAAAAACTAGGTCAGGAATCAGCATGTCATGAGGGCCATCCCTCCGAGCATATCTAAACTGCCTCAAAGCTAAACAAGGATTTTAGGTAATGCCTCCCCTAATGCCAAGTAGTGGGACATTAGGGAATTCCCCACAACGATCAATGATGATGACATTATCTCTGGACCGAGAACACCAATGTACATCAGAATGTGTGAGGGTCATCAACCGTTGTGACCATCTTAAACCCTGCTCATTCTTCAAAACTGATTGTGGAAGGTGAGAAATAAACCACCTTGCTAGGATAGGAGTACAACACATGAGAACACCTCTTTTCCTCATTGTTCGTGTGTAAAATGAGTGTAGGATGTCCCCAAGCAATATGGGTATAGGGTTCCTGGATATGAAAATCTTGACAGCACTCACATCTATAAGCTGATCAGGGTTTGGGAACAAGACCAACCCATAGATGAGGAGTGCCACAATCTCTTCAAAGGCTTGTAAATCAAGAGAATTCCAGCAGTCTTGTGCCTTCTCAAACAGAAACTTTGCCAAGAAACCCTTGAGACCACTTCTGGTTTCCCAGTGCCCCTTGATGTCAGATGGTTGCAAGTGTAATGCTTGAGCAACATCTTCAGGCTTTGGTTTTCTTTCCGTACCGTTGTAGGGTAGTTGATGAAGAATAGGAATTCTCAGGAGTTGAGAAAATTCCTCCAAAGTAGGCACCAATTGGTAATCAGGGAATATGAAACAATGGTGTAGGGAGTCAAAGAACTGGAAGAGGACTTTCACCATGTCTTCTTCAATGTTAGTGTTAACTAAGTTGAGGAGTCTACCATGTCTTTCACTGAAAAGAGAATTCTCTGGAATTCTAGAAGTAAGCTCCTTGAGTTGAGGAGGGATTCTCACAAGGTTGACTTGAATTGTTTTCCTGCGAAGAGATTCCATGACCTACAAAACAAGAACAAAGATGAAGATCCAAACCCTTGAAATGGTTAGTGGATACATATGTTGCTTTATGATGTTCATGATGTATGCACAAACATATGCACAAGCAAGTCACACAAAACCCTAGTTTCAGGCTTGCATGAGGTTTCATAGGTAAGTACCCTCTTGAGTTTAGTTGGCTCAAAACCTGTCCTATAAATAGTAACCGGGTTCTAAGGAGCTAAATATCACTGGATTATCTTCTATGTTCATTGTTTTGGTTTATCCACTTAACTAGCGACCAAAATATTCCAAGAAAACAACCCTCAATGAGTGTAGTATCGAGTATCTACCAACTTCGGACTGCACCAAAGCCGGTCATCTCACTACCCCTAATAAAAGGCCAAGATGGTCAAGTAAGGTTCTAAGAGTTCATTAGTGCTTCATGACATCACTCAGAGGCCCCGTATTCTCTTTGATTGACTCAAATCCTACCGGTACTCACAAATATGTCGCACTAATATAGCTATTGCTTCAACCATGTCGGTATACCCCGCACAGTTTCCACGATGTATTGCTATTTACCTATGAGTATTTCCCAAATCCGGGTGGAGGATTTCAAGCCCATACAAGAGAAAAAAATGTAAAGCAATCAAAGCAAACAATAATCATGCAAAGGGTGATCAAATCCCTAAGGTTACTCCACTTTTAGAAATATTCCCCAACAGAGTCGCCAGTTCTGTGATACGGTGGGAGAACTGACTTGGGATTTTGCGTTTGTATTCACAAATGTTTCGGTTTAGCAAGAGTCACCACCAACTTTTTATTTTATCCTAAGGAAATGTCAAAAAGCACAGGAAAGACCTTTGAGATGTTTTCTTGGGTTCGGGGAGTAGATTAGAGAAAGGGAAGGTATTAGCACCCTTTCTATCCATGGTTATCCATGGGCTCTTAGTTACTTGCTTAGATCACTTGCTTTGCTTTTCAATTGTTTGAAATGGTGCTTTGTGTGTGATTTTGAAAGATGTTTTGAAAAGAGGCCATCGTTGTGGCGACCTTTGTAATGATTCTTGTTTGAATGTATACAAAGGTGTTTTTGTCTTTTAAAAAGTTTTCAATGTTTGAAAGTAGGATTTTGAAATTATGTTGTGGAGTGTATTTTGAATATAGCAAGGATGTTTTTTGCAAGTTTTGATCAAGTAACTAAGAGTTGTCTACCCTATTTTAACTCAAAGATCTTTCTTATGTTTTTAACCCTTTTAACAGTGTTGTTTCACCATTGTATTTGGTGAACAACCTTGTGTTAGGATGTTAAACGGGACAGGCGCGGGTCATCGTATAGGCCATGATAGCAATGGTGTCAAGTATTTTTGGCAACTTTCTTGAGGGACTTGATCATTTTGTTTAGGCAACTCAGATAGCGTCATCGAGGGACTATGATCTTTTGTTTGTTTTTGTTTTGCCAAAGTACTTGACATGCAACCATGGCCCATTTTTGAAGGCAACAAGTGGATTGAAACCCTAGGGGTGCAAGTGTGCATTGTGTTTGTTTTTCATGCATTGTTATCTTTGGATTAGGTCAAACTACTTGTTAATTTTATTTTGCATACAAACCCTAGGTCTAATCATGGCATAATTGAAAGCATCTAAAGGTGCGAGAATTTAAATTCTACACTATTACAACATGATATAGGGAGGGGGGTACAAATTTGAATTGGGGATTATTTTGCAAGAAATTAAATTCTAAATTATTACAACCAAATTGAATGTACGAGGCAATATTTAAATGTACAATAATTAAATAAAATACAATAAATAAATACTAAATAAATGTATTATGTAAAAAGTTTTTATGTATGTAAAAAGTAATTTTTTAATGTGAAATGTAAATAATAAAAAAAAGTCAATTTTAATTATTTTGTTCTTTAGGGCAAAAACCCTAATTTTTAAATAAATAGTATTATTTATTATTTATATACAATAATGTATTAATTTGTACAAAAATAAAAGTATATTAAAAAAAAAGAAGCATTTTTTAGTATAAAAATATTAATGAAAATAAAATATATTATTTTTGTATTTTTTGTTCTAATTATTTAATAAAATAGTATATATGTGTATTAATATATATATTAAATATATGAAGTGTATAAAAATAAAAACTAATTATTTAAAAAATGTATAGATTTTAAGGAAATATTTTCAAGTGTGTATAAAAATAATAAATAAAAGTAAAAGTATTTTTTACATTATTTATACATTTAAACAAAAATAAATATAAAATATTTAACATATTAATACTAGAAATAATTAAAATAAAATGCCAAATAAATATAAAAATTTATAAAAATATTTTTTTAGCATTTTTTATATTTGAAAATAAAATATCAAGGTCAGAGAAAAAATAAAAATGCAAAAATAATGAAAATATAAAACAATGGGCCAGGGGATGCTGAAAGTGAACTGGGGGGTGTCAAAAGCAAAGGAATCCAGGCCCAGCCCAGAATCCACTTCATCTTCTTCCTTTGAACAGAACTGCGCGCGCGTTATACACAAAGTGCTATCTCCCGATTCCTTGCTTTTTTGACAAAACTCATAACATGAAACTTGTAGAGCATCAAATAATGAATCTAACCATATAAAAAACTTAAGCTAACTCTCAAAGTCCAGAGAGAATTTCTCTGGCCCTAATTTCTAACCTAGTTTTTTCAGAAAGTTCATGGATGAAATTCTCCTAGCACGATTAATATAAATGAAAACTAAGCATATGTATGGCTTCAGGGCTATGAATACAACATCTTTTATTCACAAACCTAAGTCTAACTATTCCTAAATAGAGAGACAAAAGTTCATGAAATACCTGTTTCAGTTGACTTCGAGCTGGACAATGCAACAACTTTCAAGAGTGCTTGAGGTTCTTTTGAGCTTGCCTGATGTCCAATGAAGCTTTCCCAATGCTTGGCTGGTTTTGAAGTAGCCTGAATCGTGCTACAGAAATCAACCTGCAAAGCTTTGAAACAAAAATGGCAATGTGTGTTAATGGTGTTACAGCTAGCAATGGAGGTCTGGGATAGTTCAGGTGAGTTGAGTGGAAGGTATTAGAACAAGTTTGAGGCAAAACGCACGAGGGAAAGTGGAGATGGGAGTGGTTCTGCAGGGCTTGCCCTGTTTTGCAAAAAAATGGTGATTTTGGGTATGAGAGTGCTTTAGGGGTGAAAGGCTTGTGCTTCTGACTCAAAGGGTTGTGTGAAATGTGTTTGTGATCTTTGTTTTAGCTAACAATAACTGGTTTTCAAGTTGGGAGGATTTTGGACAATTTCTTCTTTGTGAAGCAAGAATGTCTCCCTTGTCAATGCAGGCCTGTAATGCCTATCTTATATGCTGCATCTTTTACCCTTGATACTTGCAATTTGTGGATTTGATCTTGCCTCAGAGATTTTGCCCCATGCCTCAAAGATCTTGGTTTGACATAAAGTGTAACTTTACAAAAATGGCATTATACCTTTTTCCAAATAGGGATTAGTTTTGCATGCAATGTCCAAATTACCAAGATAATTCCTTAGCTCAGTGGATTTGCATTCAATTAAGGAGTGTAAAATGGTTTAGAGGCCTGCAAGCTAGTACAAAGCATGCTGATTTGAAAATGCAAGTTGTATGAACATGTATTGGCCATGGATCAAAGTGAGTTTTTTCCAACTTCAAGCATTCGATTCTCCCTAACCACAAAGGTGTTTGAGGAGTTCTTGGACAATTTGGAAAGCTTGAAACATGTACTATAATACATCTTTGAAATGCAACTTGAAACTCTAAGTGTAACTATGTGAAAAATGGCCAAGAAGATGGGTCAAAATCCTGCCTAAACTAGGGCAAAATTTCTCTAAGTTAAAAGTTTTAGGTACCCTTGTTCCAAAAACCATAACTTGAGATACAAGCCTCTTTTGAGAAAACTTTGTGAATAAAAGTTGTAGACTTTGTGATGGACTACAACTTTCATGTTTCAAGTTTTGTTTGAATCCATTTGCATCTTGGTGAAAAAATGGGACAAAGTTAGGAAAAAATAAGAAAATTTCATTAGAAAATTTCTAAGTTATGAAAATTTTCCATTTTAAACCCTAATTTGCATTTTTGGGTTTCTTGATGAACAAGTTTCATAATTTGGCATGTCTTGATGAAAAATGACCCTTGGCACTTGATTTTGACCAAAAAGTGAAAGTTTGACTTTTCAGTGTACTGTCAAAAATTGCCTTTGTACAGTCAAAACCCTAGAAATGACCATTTTGCCCTTTTGGTGATCTGATCAAATTTCTTGTGGAATTATGATCCAAACTTGATCAAATGGTTCATATGAGTTCATAATGTTGATGTGAATCAAATTTCATGAGGTTTGACTGTCAATTGGCCACAATTGACTTTTTCCCTAATACAGTTGATTTCTAGGTCAACTGTCCAATTGACTGGGAAAAAATTTGAATCAAGGCTTGAAACTTGGCATGGAAAAACTTGTGAGTCCAATATGAAGTATGAAAGTCACTTTGGGCATTGTAGGTCAAAACATCATTGTGCAAACTCAAACCCTAATTTAGGGCAATAGTGCAATGAGGTGTCTTGATCAGAGCAAACCCTAGCTTGATCTTGAGTTCCAAGAGTCTTGTGATGAAAAATGTTGATGAAATGAGAGGGAAAATTTTGGGGTACAACAGTATGACACTAATAGATGTTGAGCGTTGAAAAATAAGATCTAGGACTTGATCAATGAAGGGGTGTTAGAGTTCACACGAGATGGTCAGACTGAATTCTTCTGCCATCCCTCAAAGGCACACCATCTGAAGTGACAAGTTCAGATAGAGAGGCTTTTTGTTCATTAGAATTTTCAAATTGTAACTTTTTTGATTGTTAGAACACTTATTTCATGTCAAACTTTGTTATTCTATTAATGCGATGCATATGTTTGTCTTTAATTAATCCATTCGTTGTCAGTATACTGAAACTATGCTTTTACTTCCTTTTTGTGATATTCAACTCTCGAAAGCTCTAAGCCTTTAGAGGGAGGATGACGAAAAATATACCATAATATCTACAATATGCTTTTGAATAGACCTTGCTGACGATGTACATGCGTTGTTTCAAATCCTAAACAGTGGAGTTATAAGGAAGATAATCCCTAGTCAACCCCTTTGCGCCTAAGAAGTAGGAGTTTTCTTTTTCACGCAAATTTAATCCCTTAATCATAACCTGAGGAAGGGTAGTATCTCAGTTAATTCAATTGTGCATTTAAATGCAAGCTTTACCCTCGTACACGACGAGTAGTGTCGAAGATACTCTTCTAAATCAAAAAACAGTGATGCTTCCCCTTAATCACTAAAATAGACAATTATTATCTCTCAAAAGAAAAGCCCGCTAAGTCAAAACCTATGAAGGAGACTTAAGAAAAGAATCGGGGCATCCCGCTGACTGTAATCATAAAAGAAATAGTTCAGCCAAAAGGTAGGGATAATAAAATCAAAAAAAGAGGTTGCTACAAATCCTCTACAAAAAGAAAATATTACAAAAAATGACTGCCTCCTCAAAATAAACTTTCAGTATCCGAACCATCACCAGAATATCTGGGCAAAGATTCCAGACCCAATTGGGATTTAAGCGCACAATTAACTGAGTATATGACTGAAGAACATCACGAATAACAAGTTGGGTACAAATAAATTTTGAGCCTTTATTCTTTGTTTCTTAAATCGTGAACCAGGCCATACTACAACCCTTAAAAGTCCTAGCTGAAGCATGTGTTAGTTAGAAAGCATGGTGTTACAAAAGGTATCCTAACTCCTGTAAGGTTTACTATAAATCCTGAGTTAAATTCATATTCTTACAAAATTCTGTTTGTTTACTAAAATGCATTTTAAAACTTCAAGACAGACATAAGCTTTGCATTCTTTAAATGCCACTGTTTGCATATGACTAATCGTTCGACAATAGAGAAATTTGCACGAAAGAAATTCAATGAACGAAAGTCTTCTCAGTGGACAAAATCACCTCAGATGGAAAGACATTTCCAGTAACAGGCCTTTCATAATCAAGGGGCATGACATGGTGTCTAAATGATCTGGGAGCAATCGAGTCAAGATTCGAGGAATCTCTCAAAAGTGCCAAATAGCCAGGGGTAGAATTTCGTCTGAGTCACTTGAGGCATTGAACATGAGTTCCAGCAAAGGGCCACGTGCGATCAAGCAAACATCTTTCTGGAAGTGCTACAACACTTACTACTATGGATAATGACAATTCTCCGCACCCTGTGAACACAGACATAGTCAGAAAATACTACGCATGAAAAAAAAGACTCGCTAGGTTTACTGACCTAGGCAAAAATAAGGGCATCCCGGCGAACCAAAAAAGTTTGGGCAAAAATAGGGATATATAAATAAAACTGTACACTCGGCAAGTCAAAAACCTGAAAAGGAGACTTGGGCAAAAAAGGGTATCTTGGTGGACTGAAAATCTGAAAGGACAGTCCAAGCAAAAGTTAGGGATTAAAGTGTACAACTATGTCCCGTGATCTCGTCACTTGTCTATCAGTAGAAGACTTATCAGCCTGATCAACATTCACCAAAGGCTTTAGAAGTTGAGATATGTTCAAGTCTCCACGAATCCCCACAGAGCCACTGCCATGGGATTATCCCTACAAGGCAATCTTCACAAGTTCATACATACCTGTGATACAGTAGCCAGAACCGGGACTGTTTTTAGGAATGCTGGTTCGCGTTTGTGTTTGCAAAATGTCGCGGTAAGCAAGAGTCACTACCGACTTTTATTTTATCCAACAAGGAAAGGAAAAAAGCACAGAAAAATTCCTTTTCCGAGATACTTCTGAGTACGAGGGGTAGATTATAGAAATGGAAGGTATTAGCACCCTTTCTATCCGTAGTTTTCTACGGGATCTTAGGTACTTGCTCATCATTTTTCAAAATTTCTTCTTTGTGTTTGTGTGAAAAAGTTTTTTTGTTTTACTTCGATTTAACCCTTGCTTCTATCTTCAAGAATGTTACGAAGTTGTTTTGAAAATTTGTTTGAAAAGAGTGTAAGTGTGGAAAAAGTTTGTTTTGAGCAAGTACCTACTAGCATCTACCTACTCGAAAAAAGAATTGTTCTATGCTCGTTTCCTTTAGACAACGCTATCCTACTATTAGTGAGTAGGTAACACCATCGTTGGAGTTTTGAGGTTCAATTCGAAAGGGACATACGGTCACTAAAGCAATGTTAGGAACCTTAGTAGTAACCCTAATGTCTTAGATCAATTATCCGAGGCAACAATATCCGAGGCAACCTTTCCGAGGAAACTTTTATCTTTGGACAAAAGGGCGACCACTAAAGCATCCTATACTTAATGACCGTTTACCGAAGGCAACCAAGTGGGAGTATACCCTAGGAGTGCGCATGCGCGAGTGATTCAATTTCAGATTATTTATCTTTGCACATTTAGGATTATCTAACCGTTTTAAATTTTTACATACATTCTTGTCATGCATCCTAATATCATACATCTAACAGTTTAGTATTTTGCGGAAATTAAAGGTGCGGAAATTAAACTACGCTATTACAAGGCTTCGGGTATTTACATAGCCAAAAACAAACCCTTAAAGAAATAAAGCGATAAATGAAAATAAAGTCCTAATTTAAACTATTACAACTTGTGAACAGTTACATTAATATGGTAAATAATAAAATAATAAAGCACGCGCAATGAAATTAATATCGGGAAGAAATTAGGGTTTTGACCCTTCTAACCTAATTAAAAGAAAAAAAATTGTTTTTGTTGTTTTTAATAAAAGAATTAAGTTTTCTAAATTAAGTACAAAAATTAATTAGTGATTAAATTAATTAATAAAAATAATTACATGGCCTATTTTTGTGTTTTTGTTATTTTTAGGAAAAAGAAAATATAATTAATTTAGAAGTAAAAACCTATTTATTCTAATTATTTTTAATTTATTTACAAAAGGAATTTAAGTTATCTAATATTAACAACCTAATTAAATTAATATAATTTTTTGACAAAAAATAAATATCCTAAATTTAATTTGTGAAAACTATTATTTATTATGATTTTGGATAAAAAGAAAATAAATAATTTTGTTAGTAGAATAAATAAATAAATTAAATTAAATATAAAAAAGAAAAGAAATAGAAACTTGGGCCTGATTAGCAGTTTGGGAGGTGTGAGAAGCCAAATCTGGGCCCAAAACATAGTGGTCCATGTTGACTCCCCAGATCTGATGCTACGCATTGACTGTAGCCCATGATGGTCCCTCATTGCTGGCCTTTGGATTTGGCCATCTGACCACTTGGCAGGCTGAATGATGATGGACCATGGTGGTCATTAGCTTCATATGCGCGCTGGAACCTGAAAAGATAAAATATATGAAAGAAAGGGGGGACCTGGGATTCGAACCCAGGCCCCACGGGACGTTCCAACGCTTGGCAACCAGCTGAGCTAACTGTTCTTTTTGTACATGAAATAAATAATAATAATAATATACAAAAATAAAGTGAGTTAGTGGAAAACAATGAAAACGCGCGCTAGAGTTTGAATGTCCCAATAGGAAGATGCCACGCAGGTTATCCCTAACCTTGCTCCGTTGGTAAAAGTTGGAAACTTTTGCCTACGGACGTTTGTCCGTCGCTATATCCCTGTCATTCTTCAAAATTAACCATGAGCAAGATAAATGAAAACTAGGGCCACCAATTAATTCGTCTGGACCTCCTGAGTATAATGGTGGCCCATTCATGGCCTAATTTTGCCTGTAAAAGAAAATCCCAAATTGAAGCAAGGAACCCTAATAATGGTGAAATCCAATATAGGCCATGAAAATGCAATTAACAATTACAGAAAGCTTGCTAACGTCTCAAGGAGTAAGAATCTATAACTATTTCATGCTATAAGTACAAGAATGATGCAATTCAAATTCAAGAAAATTGCAATACCGTGACTGACTTACAGTGTGTTATAGGGGCTGGGAGTGCTCGTTTTGGGTTTCTCTTGCTTGCTGAGGATCCCAGGGAGTGATTGGAATGGTCCAAGGGTCTTAAATTGGCATCTAAGTGGGAATTCGTGTTTGCATTTTTTCTTGATTTTTCCAAGTTTGTGTTCTTGATCACACGCCTCTTTCTCTAGCCTCTTTTGGTCTGCACACACTCCTCATGTATTGGGGAGTGAATTAGGGTTGAAAGAATGATCACAATCTCCTTCCATCAATGCTTTTGATTTTGATTTGATACACTTTGAAAACCTTTCCAAAAATGGCCTAATTCAATCTTTTTGTACCCCTCATGCTTTTACACGAATTTGATTTGATGCTAGCTGGATATTAAGACCTGAATCATGTAAAAAATCTTGAGTTTTCAATATTTTGGATTTTATATGATTTGTTTTGATTTAAAATGATTTAATTCAAATAAAAATCAAAATAAATAATATAAATAAGATAATGACAAGTGGCAAAGGCTAGAGCTCGTGGACCATGTTTCCAACTCAAAACAAGTGCAAAAGATTGGGCCCATTTGGCAAAATTTGAAGTTTTAGGCATAGTTGACTTTTGGCAATTTTGCAAAAAAGGTCAACTTCACCAATGCATAACTTCCTCAATTTTGACTCTTTGGAGGTGTTCTTGGACTTTCTAGAAATATCGAGATGTCCTATAAGAAACCCTTTTGGTCTCATCTCAATTTGATATTCCATGCTCATGTGTGAAGCTTTGACAAAAGAGGTGTTTTTGTTGACTTTTCAAAATGACCTATAATGTCCAAACTCATAACTTCTTGTGAATGCATATTTTGAACTTAGGAGATGAAGATGGATTGTATATAATGGAATCCTCTTCAAAATGAGCTTTGGATGGGTCATTTCTCATAAAGTATGAGAAAGTTATACTTGGTCAAAGTTGAGTTGACTTTTCCTACAAAACCCTAATTTAGCAACTTTTGGTTCTTGATGAATTGTGAGAAATCCATGATGAATCATGATCAACCCTTGATCAAATGATGAAATATGCTTCAAAATGAGGATGTTGACCAAAAATCTTGGAGTTTGACTGTATGTAGGCCATAGTTGACTTTTGCCCTAGCACAGTCGATTTTTAGGCCTTTGAGCAATTAACTGAGCAAACTTTCTCTGTAGGGCTTTAAACTTGACATGGATGATCTTGAGAACATATTAGGACATTGGTGAGCATTTTGGATCCTTTGGACTACGGTATCTTGATGCAATATGAAACCCTAATATTGAGGTAGACTGCCTTAGGAGGGAGCTTGTCTGGCCAACCCTAGAACTTCCTTGAGAAACTTGAGAATCTTTCTTGAAATGTTTTGAGAAATATGAGAGGGCAAATTTTGGGGTACAACAGCTGCCCCTGTTCAATCTTCTTAAACCTGAAGATTTAGATTGGCTTGTCTGCCTTTCGTGATCTGAAGGTGGAAGATGATTGAACACTAGAGTGCCCAGAAATTTGCACTTGCATGAAGTGGTACTTGTCTTGTGATGTCGGGAATGGGCTTAAAGATGCCATTTGGAGATTGATGACGGGAGATGGGCTTAAATATGCCATCCGAAGGAGTGTCGATCGCATAAGGGATTCCTTAGCGAGAGCTTGTGTACCTGTTGTTGAGGAAGATTCTGCTGGGGAATGTTGATATCTGTCTTGAGAGAAATAGAATTTTAGGAACTTCAGTCGTCCGTTATTCTACTGGTGAATCATCTTTGTTCTTGAGGAAAGTTGATTTTTAGGAGCTTCGGTCGTCCGTTATTCTACTGGGGAATAGTCTCTTGGTCGAGGAGATGAAAATGAACTACTATCTGGTCGCGATCCAGGCTTCATAGTGATAAGACCGACTGCTATCTGGTCGTAATATAGGCTTTACAGTGGCTTACTGGGGATATGAGATTAAACTTGCTATTCAGTGTAATCCAGGCTTCACAATTTCTCAATTCTTATCCAGTCGTAATCCGGGCTTCAGAAGGAAATGAGTTGTTATCCGGTTGCATTCGGGCTTCAACTTGTATTTAGGGAATACTAATATCCGGTCGAATCCGGGCTTCTTAGTAGTTATCCATGTAAACTGTTATTTGGTTGAAATCCAAGCTTCACAGTGTCTTGTACCGCTATCTGGTCGTAATCCAGGTTTCACGATGTATTATACCATTATCTGGTCGAATCCAGGCTTCATGGTATCCTGTACTGCTATCTGGTCGTAATCCAGTCTTCACAATACTTCACTTCTTATCTAGTCGAAATCCAGGCTTCAGAAGAAATCAAGTGGTTATCCGGTTGCATCCGGGTTTCCCTTCGACTGTTGGGCCTACTAATATCTGGTCGAATCTGGGCTTCATAGTAATTGGCCGGGTAAACTGCTATTTGGCCAAAATCCAAGCTTCATAATGTCCCTCACTGCTATCTGGTCATAATCCAGGCTTCACGATGTATCATACCACTATCTAGTCGAAATCCAGGCTTTATGGTGTTCGGAGGAATCAAGATACTATCCGGTCGAATCCGGGCTTCATAACTTGTGTTAAAGATATACTACTATCTAGTCGTAATCTAGGCTTCGTAGTATTCTTGGTTGCTATCTGGTCGTAATCTAGGCTTCACAGTGTCTTCTACCATTATCTGGTTGTAATCCAGGCTTCATGGTCTTGTATTGCTATCTGGTCGTAATCCAGGCTTCACAATAACTTACTGAGCTGTTATCCGGTTGTAATCCAGGCTTCACAGCTTGTTGGGGACTAAACTATTATCCGGTTGAATCCGAGCTTCATAGCTTGTTTTAAAGAGATACCACTATCTGGTCGTAATCCAGGCTTCGTGGCAGTCTAATATTGTTATCCGGTCGTAATCCAGGCTTCACAATATGCTGTAGAAATCAAGATACTATCCGGTCGTACCCGAGCTTCATAGCTTGAGTTTTTGTGAGAATTTGATTGTATTTTTCCTGAAAGGTAAAGGTTAGATGTATGTAATGCATGATACGTATCAGGCAATGATGTTCTCAAAATAAATGAGACGGTGTTGTATGATGTGTATGCACATGTCATGGTGTATGGACATGCAATGTTTTTTATGATGTTCTCTTTCCGAGGGAGAATAAATCCCGGATTGCATGCTAGAGAATGAAAGAGTTTCGCACGCTGAGGATAACGACCGAAGATGATTGGGAGAATAATCCTGCTGGAGAATAAAATTACTCTGTGGGGAATAGATGCTCTGTTGAGGATTTGCTGATTTGGAGAAATACCCTCGGCTGTGGGTAAATTACCGTTGCTAGCGATGATAAACTCTGTTGGGGATGAATTTCCTGTTTGTGGAAGAAAAGAACTCCGCTGGGGATAATCCTTTAGTGGTGACTTCATCGGGGATAATTTTCCAAACTCTATTGGGGATGGTCTTCTAGACTCCGCTGGGGATAACTTTCCAGACTCCACTGGGGACAATCTTCCAGTGCCGGTGATAGATAAACTCTGCTTGGGGAGAATCGTACCGACTCATTCGCGGTTGCGAGCCTCAACTGGGGAGAGTTGATAATATTGTATTTTTCTTACTCTGTGGGGAGTGAATGTACTTTAGTCATATTCTTCAGCTAGATCTATCCCCGTACCTGGTGAATAGAGGAACTGTACGGCTTGGACATTTCTTGTTTGCCCCTGTTTCTGATATTACGAGTAATCGTCTTTGTTTCGCATGTAAATATTATGAACGACAATTAATGTCAAATGCATATATCAAAAATGAACATTGGACGTTCTTTGCAAAACAAAACAGAAAAAGGAAAAACAATTTGAAATTTCTTTGTAAACATGAATCGTATTGACTTTGAAGTTTGGCCTGTGAATAGGCATTTTTGTACAAGAGGCTGACGTCCTAGTAAGAGAACACCGCCGAAAGATAGAATTTATACAATTTGTTAAAAACAAAGAAAAACAGCTATGTGAACAGTCCCACTGGGTTCCAACTCTGCTATTGCCTTTATGTCTTCGAGCGTCTCATCACTTTGCTACTTGGTAGAAGGTAGATCAGATTCATCAGTGCCGTATGAGCTTGATAGTTGATACTGAAGTATGGTTGCAAGGTGATCCAATGAGACATAGTGTTACACTTTGATCCCTAATTTTTTCTTGGACCGCCCTTTCGGGTTTTCAGTCCACCGGGATACCCTTTTTTTCCCAAGCCGCCTTTTCAGATTTTCGACTTGCCGGGTGTACAGATTTTTTCATTTTCATCCCTTATTTTTGCCCGAACCCTTTTGGTTCGCTGGGAAGCCCTTATTTTTGCCTAGGCCAGTCGACCTAGTGGGTCTTTGATTATGCGTAGTATTTTTCACTATGTTTGCATTGACGGGGTGAGGAAGGTCGTCACCATCCATGGTGGTTAGAATCATGGCTCCTCCTGAGAAAATGTTCTTAACCACAAATGGCCCTTCGTACGTTGGGGTCCATTTGCCCCTGGGATCACCTTGCGGCAGTATGATGCATTTGATGACCAGATCCCCAACTTGATACTCTTGTCGTCTAACTTTCTTGTTAAATGCCTTGATCTTCCGTTTTTGATACGTTTGACCATGACACATAGCAGTAAGTCTCTTCTTATCGATTAAGTTCAGTTGATCAAGCCGGGTCTGAATCCAATCGTCCTCACTCAAACCTGCGTCCTTCATAATCCGAAGAGAGGGTATCTGAACTTCAATGGGCAAGACTGCCTCCATGCCATACACCAAAGAGTAGGGTGTTGCTCCTGTTGACATCCGCGCTGAGGTACGGTACCCATGAAAAGCGAATGGTAACATCTCATGCCAGTCTTTGTGTGTCACTGTCATCTTCTTCATAATCTTCTTGATATTCCTATTGGCCGCTTCAACAACCCCATTCATCTTCGGTCGGTAAGGAGAAGAGTTGTGATGCTGTATCTTGAACTGCTTGCAGATCTCGGTGATCATCGTATTATTGAGATTTGTACCATTGTCCGTAATGATCCTCTCTGGTACACCATATCGACAGATCAGATTGTGCCGAATAAACTATGCCACAACGTTCTTGGTCACTGTAGCAAAGGAAGCTGCCTCGACCCACTTTGTAAAGTAATCAATATCTACCAGGATGAAACGATGCCCGTTAGACGCAGTAGGTCTGATCTCGCCAATCATATCGATGCCCCACATTGCAAAAGGCCAAGGTGCCGTCAAGATATTCAGAGGAACTGGAGGTATATGCACCTTATCAGCATAGACCTGGCACTTATGACAGGTCCGAGAATGCTGATAACAGTCGGCTTCCATAGTAGACCAATAATATCCTGATCGTAGGATTTTCTTTGCCATGGTATGTCCACTGGAATAAGTTCCGAAAGTACCTTTGTGTAACTCCGACATAATCCTTTCTGCCTCGTTCTTATCCACACACCACAGTAAGGTTGAATCATGGTTACGCTTGTACATGATACCATTACTGATGAAGAACTTCGCCGCGAACCTCCTCAGAAACTTCTTATCATTAACAGATGCACCCTAGGGGTATTCCTGAGCCTCAAAATACCTTTTTACCTCGTGAAACTAGGGTTTACCTGTTACCTCTTCAGTCTCAATATCACAGTAATGTGCGGGTTCATCCAACCTCTTAATGGTAATCTGGGGAGCCTCATTTTCCCACCTGACCTTAAACATAGAAGACATCGTAGCTAGTGCGTCCGCCAAGTGATTCTCCTCTCTTGGGAAGTGTCCAAAGGTTATCTCCTCGAAGTGTGGAAGCAACATCAACACATACTCTTTGTAAGGAATAAGATTTGGGTGCTTCATATCCCACTCACCTTTGATCTGACTGATCACGAGAGCGGAATCTCCGAACACACTCAAGAACTTAATCCTTAGGTCAATGGCTGCTCGAAGGCCCATGATGCACGCTTCATACTCTGCCATATTGTTGGTGCAGTTAAAACATAATCGGGCGGTGAATAGAGTATGACAACCTTCAGGAGATATGATCACGGCGCCAATGCCATTACCTAAAGCATTTGAAGCTCCATCAAAGTACATAGACCATCAGGATCCCTCCTCAGGTCCTTCATCCGGTCCAGGTTCTTCACAGTCAGTCACCAACATGATGTTCTCATCCCAGAATTCGAAATTCATGGATTGGTAGTCGTCTACAGCCTGATGTGCCAAATGATCTGCCAACACACTTCCCTTGACTGCCTTTTGCGTTGTGTATTGGATGTCATACTCAGTTAAGATCATCTTCCATCTTGCTATTCTTCCGGACAAGGCAGGCTTTTCGAAGATATACTTGATTGGGTCCATCTTTGATATCAATAGAGTAATGTGAGTCAGCATATACTGTCTCAGCCGGCGAGCAGCCCATGCCAAAGCGCAACAAGTTTTCTCGAGCAACGAGTATCGGGTCTCACAGTCGGTAAACTTTTTTATAAGGTAATAAATAGCATGCTCTTTTCGGCCAAACTCGTCATGCTGCCCCAACACGCACCCCATTGAATTGTCGAGTACTGTCAAGTATAAGATCAAAGGTCTCCCTTCAACTGGAGGCATCAGAATAGGTGGCTCTTGGAGATATTCCTTGATCCTTTCGAAAGCGGCCTGACACTCATCATTCCACTTTACCACTTGGTCTTTCTTCAGCAGCTTGAAGATTGGCTCGCAAGTAGCAGTCAAATGTGAAATAAATCGGGAAATGTAGTTCAGCCGTCCCAAAAAGCCTCTGACTTCTTTTTCTGTTCGGGGAGCTGGCATCTCCTGTATAGCCTTCACCTTTGCAGGATCCACTTGAATACCTTTATCACTAACAATGAAACCCAACAGCTTACCAGACCTCACTCCGAAGGTGCACTTGTTCGGGTTTAACCCCAGCTTGTACAACTTCAACCTGTCAAATAGCTTCTGAAGATGGTCAAGATGTTTTTCTTCAGTTTGGGACCTTGCAATCATGTCCTCAACGTATAACTCAATTTCATGATGAATCATGTCGTGGAACAAAGCGACCATGGCGCACTGATATGTTGCCCCCGCATTCTTCAATCTGAAAGGCATGACTTTGTAGCAAAAGGTTCCCCATTGCGTAACGAAAGTTATCTTTTCCATGTCTTCGGGAGCCATCTTAATCTGATTGTAACCAGAAAAACCATCCATAAAGAAGAAGACCTTGTGCTGTGCAGTGTTGTCAACCAAGACATCGATATGAGGAAGAGGGAAATCATCTTTGGGGCCCTCCTTTTTCAAATCCCTATAGTCTACACACATACGGACTTTACCATCTTTCTTCGGCACCGAAACCACGTTGGCAACCCACTGCGGGTAAGAATTTACTGCTAGAAAACCGGCGTCAAACTGTTTCATAACCTCAGCCTTGATTATCTCAGACATTTCTGGGCGCATTCGGCAAAGTTTCTGCTTCACTGGAGGACAGTCTTCTTTGGTTGGCAGGCGGTGAACCACAATGTCCGTATCAAGTCCCGGCATATCCTCATAAGACCAGACAAAGATCTCAACATAGTCACGCAACATCTGTATCAACCGTTGTTTAACACTAGGCTCCAGATTTGCACCAATCTTGACCTCTTTCTTGTCTTCCTCGGTACCCAAATTCACTGATTACACTGGCTCTTCATGCGGCTGTATTGACCCTCTCTTCCTGAAGTAACATTCTAGCAAGTTCCCCAGGCACTTCACAATCGTCCTCACCTTCGTCCTCGGCTTGGTTGATCGGACTTTCGAAGTCATAACTAGAAGTAGCAGAGTCATTATCAGTGGGATCCAGAGTGGATGTGGACCTGTATATGTGAGTGTGTGTAATACAAATAACTGTTTTGATAAAGTACAAGATAGAGAGGAAAAATAAGGAGCGCAAAATTTGTAATGCAAGAAATACGTCCAATGCTTTATTGATGATATATGGAAATGAAACATAATAAGCCCTTACAAAAAAGTCCACGGTGTCTCGGGAAAGGCACCGGGCCATAAAAGTTTCAAATTGTCTGTTACAAGTCTCAAAACAAAAGTCTATTACTGTGTAATAAAAGGAACTGGCACGAAGTCCTTCACCGTCCAATTGTTCAAGCCACCGTTGGTAGTCGGGTAAATCCAACTATCGATATCTGACTCTTCATCATCATCTCCAATTGCATTCACTCCCTGATCATGTTTTGGCATAGGAGCAGTTATGACATTGGGTTTCTCCGGAGCTTCAAACTCAATCTCCTTAGCTTCAATCAAATCTTGCACCTTATTCCTCAAGGCCCAGCAGTTGTTTGTATCATGCCCTGGGCTATCAGAGTGATAAGCACATCGGGCGTTTGGATTATACAATAGAGAGGTGGTACTGGGATTCTTCGGAGCCTCCCTCAGAGTCACCAAGTTAGTCTTCAACAATTGCGGCAGAATTTGAGATAAGGTCATACTAAGCCGAGTATACTATGTTTGCGGTCTCTCTACTCTTTGTTGATTGTGACGTTGTGGGGAAACAATAAGTCTTGATATTACCACCGCATTCACTTCTTGGCGGCACTCAGTTCGATTTTGGATCCTCGAGCTGTATACTGCACTAACTTCCTTCTTGAAATGCTTCTTCTTTGTACTCGATGAAGCACCTTTCTGTATCTTGCCACTTCTAATACCAGCTTACACTCTCTCCCCAGTCATTATCAATTCAGTGAACCCAGGCGATGAACTATCAATCAAATGGTTGAAATACGGACCAGACAACGTCCCAAGAAACATATCCACCAACTCCCTATCAGACAGAGGGGGTTGTACTCTTCCAGCCAGATCCCTCCATTTCTGAGCGTAGTCCTTAAAACCTTCGCTCGCACCCATAGACATACCCTGAAGCTGAGTACACGTGGGAGCAAGGTCGGCATTATACTGTTATTGCTTATAAAAAGCAGCAACAAGGTCTTCCCAGATGCGGACATTAGCTCCTTCCAATTGATAGAACCATTCAAGTTGATTCCCTGACAAACTATCTTGAAAGAAATGAACCCAAAGGTTCCTATCAGCAATGTATGGTTGAATCTTTCTGACGTATGAGCGGAGGTGTAGCTTCGGACAAGATACCCCGTCATACTTAGAAAAGACAGGTACTTTAAACTTGTGTGGGATCACCACCCCAGATGCCAGCCCCAGATCTCCAAAGTCCAAACTGGGAACCTTCTGAATCTCCATGGCACTCAGACGTTCTTCAAGTTGTTTATACCTATCCTCAACGGGAGGGTACTGGTCTTCATCAAAATCAGTGTCATTGTCAGAAACCACAGGGCTAGAACCCTTCCTTTCCTCTTGATTCTCTCCTCCTCTAGATGAATGAGACAAATCAGTTTCATGTCGCAACCTATTCCCAAACCTGTGACCCATATTCAAGAGGACCACCTTCTTCTTCTTCTTCTTCTTCTTCTTCTTCTTCTTCAAGATAAGAGTCTTCAAATCAGTTCTAACCCCCTTTTTTTAGCAACACCACCAGGCCCATCTACATTTTTATTTCTTTTCTTTATTTCATTTTTTTTATTCTTTTAATTTTCTTTATTTATTTTAATTCACAAATTAATTTTTTTTTCTTCATAAAAGTCATAAAATCAATAGTTCACAAAAAAATTAGGATTAGCCTTTTATTTTTATTTTTATTATCAAAATTAATTTAATTTAGGTTAACTTAGGAAATTGAAATTTGTTTTCATAAATAAAATCAAAATAGAAATTAGGTTAACTTTTAATTTTATTTCCTCTTTTTCTCAAATAAATAAAATGCAAAAATAGGTTTTAGAATAAATTAATTTTTTTTCTCTTTATTTAAAATCAATTAGAATTAGGATTTTCTTTTTAACTTAATAATTTCTCTATTTTCTTAAATAACAAAACATGACTGAAACCTTTTTTTTATTCAATCGCAATTAGGTTTAGGCAAGGGTCAAAACCCTAGTTATCTCATATTCGACTCATCGCGCGCGTGTTATTATTTTTACTATATTGTTGTAACTGTTCATGGTTTGTAATAGTTTAATCTAGGGCCTTTTACTTATCGCTTTTTTCCGGGTTTTTGTCTATGTAATTAATCCCCTCCCTGAAGCCTTGTAATAGCGTAGATTTACTTTCTCGCATTTTAATTCTCGCGAATATTTGACTATTTAGATGTATGCTAATAGGATTGTATAACAAGAATGCATGACAAATTAATATAGTTAGAAAACCATAATGTGAAAATAATAAATAATTGAAAACAAATCACTCGCACATATCACTCTTAGGGTATACTCACACTTCGGTTACCTTTGGTAAACGTTCATTAAGTATAGGGTGTCTTAGTGGTTTCCCTCCTGTCTAAAAAGATCAAACGTTGCCTCAGAAATGTTGCCTCGGAAATGTTGCCTCGAATATGATCTTAAGACTATAGGGTTATTACTAAGGTGTCCTAACATTGCTTTAGTGATCGTACGTCCCTTTCAAATTGACCCTTACAACTCCAACGAAGGTGCTATCTGTTTCTCAATAGTAGGATAGCGCTGTCTAAAGGAAACGAGAATAGAAACGGTCTTGTTTCTAGTAGGTAGATGCTAGTAGGTACTTGCTCAAATCAAAACTCTTCACACTTACACATTTCAAAACAATTTTCAAAACAACTTTGTCACACCTTTGAGGACTGATACAAGGGTTATCACGAAGTCAAACTTTTTCAAAACAAAGCACATACACAAGAAATTTTAAAAGATGAGCAAGTACCTAAGAGCCCATGGAAAACCATGGATAGAAAGGGTGCTAACACCTTCCCTTTCTATAATCTACCCCCCGTACTCATAATATCTCGAAAAAGGATTTTTTCTGTACTTTTTTCCTTTCCGGTTGGATGAAATAAAAGTCGGTGGCGACTCTTGCTTATCGCGACATTTTGTGAACACAAAAACACAAAACAAAAACCAGCGTCAAACAGTCGGTTCTGCCACCGTATCACAGAACTGGAGACTCTGCTGGGGAGTTAATAAGTGGGGTATACCTTAGGATCTAGTTCATCATAATTGCTTCTCTTGAATGTTTTGTTTGCTTTACTTTTAAGGGTTTTTGCTTGGGGTTACTATAGATCCTAACTCGGATCTGGGCGATACCTTTTAGGTAAGTAGCAATAGACTGTGAGGGAACTGTACAACATAGACCGATACGGTTGAAGCAGTGGCTACATTGGTGTGGCACTTTGGTTGGTACCGGTATCCCTTATGGAGAAACAAGGAGAATACGGGTCCGCTGCGTGGTTTCGTTAAGCATGAACTGACCTTAGAACCTTTAATCGCCCAACTTGGCCATTAGAAAGTAGTGAGATAGCCGGCCTCGGTCTAAAGCTGATAACTGGTTGATACTCGATGCTACACTCATTGAGACCATACTCTCGAGATAGTTCTGGCCGCAAGAAAAGATTGCGTGAGCTGAAACCATGACCGATGGAGGATGGTTAGTGATATTGAGATCCTCTAGAACCCGGTTACTTTTTCTAGGACAGGTTGAAACCAACTTAACTTCAAGAGGGTATTACCTTTGACCTCATGCAAGCCTTAAACCTAAGGGCTTTGTGCAACTTGTTTGTCTTTGCCATATCTGTTATTTGCTATACCTGTGTTTTATCATGACATCATGCATCATAACATGGCATTCATGCTTCATTACACTAACCATTTCAAAGACCAAGGGAATTTATCTTTGTTCTGTTTTGCAGATCATGGCTTTCGTACGTAGAAAGACTAAACGAGTCAACTTTGTGGAGATACCATCCCAACTCAAAGAGCTAGTGTCAAGAGTTTCTGAAACTTCTATGTTCATTAAGAGACATGGTCAACTTCTCAACCTGGTTACTTCAAACCTTGATGAACAAATGATAAGTGTACTTTTTCAGTTCTTCGATCCCGAGCATCACTGTTTCACTTTCCAGATTATCAGCTGGTACCCACCTTGGAGGAATTCTCTCATCTATTGGGCATATCCATTCTTGAACAGATACCCTTCACAGGTATGAAAGAAGTTCCTAAGCCAGAAGTCATTGCCTCAACTTTGCATTTGAAACGGGCCGATGTGGTATCCAATTGGGAAACTCGAAACAGAGTCGAGGGTTTTCTAACCAAATTTATGATAGACCAGGTTCAGCTATTCTGGGATGATTTAGATTTTCAGGCTTTTGAAGATGTCTTGGCTCTTCTTATCTATGGTTTGGTTCTCTTCCCTTACCCAGATTCCTTTGTAGATGTGAATGCTATCAAGATTTTCCTTTCTCGTAATCCTGTGCCTACCTTGCTTGGAGATATCTTGTACGCTCTCTATACTCGTACCACAAGGAGAAGAGGGACTCTTATGTGCTGCATGCCATTGTTGTCGAGGTGGTTTATTTCTCACCTCCCTAAGTCTGTGCTGAAGAACGAAGAAGGTTTGGGTTGGTCGCATAGAATAATGTCACTTGCTCATACAAATATTATTTGGTGTTCCCGGGCTATGGAAGATGTTTCTGTTATTGACTGTTGTGGGGGGTATCCTAATGTCCCATTACTTGGTATTAAAGGAGGTATAACTTACAATCCTTGTCTAGCTTTGCGACAATTTGGTCGCGCTCGAAGAGATGGTCCCCATAGGTTACTTCTCGAGGATATTGCATTCGACTATGAAGAGGATGTTAAAGGGCATCGCCGGAGGTTCATACGAGCTTGGGGCATGGTAAATAGATCAGACCCCCATGAGTTGGGACCAAAGACTTCCCTTCCTATGCAGACTTACCTCCAATGGGTCCGAGCTCATGCCCAGAAGCTTGTGATGCCTTATGCGGTAGTATTACCAGTGATCACGGAACCCACTCTTGAAGACGACATTCCTTACACAGTCCTCTATCCTTACATGCCCACTGATCTTGGGGAGCTACAAAGGTCTTGGATTCAGTTGAAGAATGAGCGATATGCTTACAGGGAGCAGTTCCATGAGCAAGAAAGGAAGGTTTTGAAGCTCACCAGGCAGCTCGAGGAGGAAAGAGTGCTCAATGACTACATCAGCACAAAGAGAAAGCGTCCATGCGACTTTTGATTTTGCTTTTCTAGTTTTAGATTTGTTTTATTTACTTCTTTGTAACGCCTTAAGGGAAATGTTGAACCTTTCAAATTTAAGCTAATAAAGTTTGTTTATTTTTGGTTTGCAAATTTAAATTTCCCAAAGTCTTTGAAATCATTACATACGCATCCCATTTTCATGCACATTATCACAGGTGCCACTACAGGTTTCTTATCTTCTTCGCTGTTTATTTCAGCAGAAATGTCTTCTGATCAAGCCATCAAAGAGCTTTAGGCACAGAACACCCAGTTCCAACAAATGTTCATAAGTCTGGCTAAGGGGCAAGAGGATCTGAAAACTCTCATTCTGAAAGAGAAGAAGAAGAAGAAGAAGGTCGGTCTTCTGAATATGGGCAGAAGGTTTGGATAAAGATTAAAGCATTAGACTGATCTAACCTCTTAATCCAAGTAATGGGAGAACCAAGAAGAGGAAAAGGACCCTAGTCCTGCAGTCTCTGATAATGATACTGATTTTTGATGATGAGCAATATCCTCCTACCGAGGATAGGTACAAGCAGCTAGAAGACCGTCTGAGTGCTATGGAAGTTCAGAAGGTACCTGGTTTGGATTTCGGAGAACTAGGAATGGTATCTGGAGTGGTCATCCCTCAGAAGTTCAAGGCTCTAGTTTTTGCTAAGTATGATGGAGTGTCTTGCCCAAAACTCCATCTCCGCTCTTATGTCAGGAAAATTCAACCCCACACTGCTGATAGAAATTTATGGGTTCACTTATTTCAAGATAGTATGTCAGGGACTCAGCTTGAATGGTTCTACCAGTTGGAAGGGGCCAATGTTTGAAACTGGGAAGATCTTGCTGCTGCTTTCTACAAGCAGTATCAGTACAATGGTGACCTTGCTCCCACTCGTACTCAACTCCAGAGTATGTCCATGGGTGCAGGCGAAGGTTTCAAAGATTACGCTCAGAAATGGAGATATTTGGCTGGCAGAGTTCAACCCCCTTTATCTGATAGGGAGTTGGTTGATATGTTCCTGGGGACGTTGTCTGGTCCATTTTTCAACCACTTGATTGGCAGCTCGTCGTCTGGTTTCACCAAGTTGATTTTAATTTGAGAAAGAGTGGAGGATGGAATTCGAAGTGGTAAAATACAGAAGGATGCCTCTTCGAGTTCGGTAAAGAAACCCTTTATCGGTAAGAAGGAAGCCAGTGCAGTTTATAGCCCGAGGGGCCAAAACAGATATGAACACCATCCAACGGTGAATGTTGTAGTGATACTAAGACCCACTGTTGCTCCACAATGCAACAGTCAACAGAGGGTGGAAAGACCACAACAGAAGTTTACCTGCATTAGCATGACATTGGTTGAAGTGTTACTTCACCTGCTGAAATCCAACTTGACCACATTGAGGGAGGCTCCCAAAAATACAAACACTACCTCTCCTAGATACAATCCCAACGCGCGGTGCTCCTACCACTCTGAGAGTCCTGGCCATGATACCAATGACTGTTGGGCTTTGAGAAACAAAGTACAAGATTTGTTGGAAGCTAAGGAGATAGAGTTTGATGCTCCAGAAAAGCCGAATGTAATAATTGCTCCTATGCCCAAACATGGTCGGGGGGTTAATGCTGTTGACAATGATTTGTTTGTGACCTCTGTTGAAGAAATTTCTACTCCTCTTATGGATGTTAAGAGGAATTTGCTGTTGGCCGGTTTATTTCTGGGTTATGGTGAAGGTTGCCACATGTGCTCGATTCTACCTACTGGTTTCCGCTTGTTGAAGTCAGGTGTTCAGCGCCTGATGGATAATAAATAGATTCTGTTCGAGAAGACTATGATTCCTGTTGTTCCCAATGAAGATGTCTCCATCATAACCATTTCCGCCAATACTTCCAAAGTTTCCTCGAGAAAACCTGTTAGGATTACACCTGTTCCAAGAATTGCTCCGCTAATAATCACTATTCCTGGTCCCATCCCGTACACGTCAGACAAGGCTGTCCCATGGCACTATGGTGCTGATGTGTATTATCATGGCATTAAGCAAGAGTTGAAGAATGAAGAAGCTGATACTGATGTCGGTAATATTGTCGGGGCTAGTAAGGTCACCAGAAGTGGAAAACTCTTTTCTCCTAAGATTTCCCCTCCGACTGTCCATAAACCTGTTGTTATTCCATCTGCTAGTACATCAACTACTGTTCCAGTTCCTACTCCAGTTATCACCCCTGTCGCCGAGCCATCTGAGACTCGGGGCAAAGAAATCATAGGTGAGCCTTCCCGGACGGAGGCGCCTAGAAAAATTGTTGTGGAAGCCACTAAACAAGAAATAGAGGAAATACTGAAAATTATCAAGAAAAGCGACTACAATGTGGTCGAACAGCTGGGGCCGACCCCGTCAAAGATCTCCATGTTGTCTCTGCTATTGTGTTCTGAAGCCCATGCAAAGGCTTTGATTGCATTTCTCAAGACTGTGCATGTTCCGCAGGAAACTTTTGCAGATCAATTCAAAGATTGTGTGGCTAGCCTGACTGCCGACAATGGGCTAGGATTTTCAGATGCGGATCAGACTGCTAAGGGGAAGAATCATAATGATGCTCTGCATGTCTTGATTGAGTGCAGGGGCACCACTATGGATGATGTGCTGGTGGATACCGGGTCTTCGCTGAATGTTCTGCCGAAGAAAGCGTTGGACCGTTTGGATTATGAGGGTTTGACTTTAAAGCCGAGTAACATTGTGGTGAGGGCTTTTGACGAGTCAAAAAGAATGGTGCACGGGGAGGTGGACATCCCTGTCAAAGTGGGTTCTCAGACCTTTGGGTCCACCTTCTATGTAATGGACATCAGACCATCATATTCTTTCTTGTTGGGTCGTCCTTGGATCCATAGGTCTGGGCAGTTACTTCTAAGCTCCATCAAATGCTGAAGTATCCAGTGCAGGGGAAAATTGTCATAGTGCGAGGTGAAGAAGCGTACATGGTGAGTCATCTCAATTCCTTCTGTTATGTGGATATGGATGGGGAGTTCATAGAAACTCCTTGTCAGAACATTGAAGAGGTCCCTCAGACTTTGGCGTCAACTGAAGTTACTACCAACAAACCTCCGCTAAAGATGGCTTCTCTCAAGGATGCCAAGGCTGTTGTTGAAGAAGGTGGGTGTACCAATTGGGGTCGGCTCCCTGATTTCACTCACAAAACTGACAAATTTGGTTTAGGCTTTACTACAGGGGCTCAAAGGGCTGTTAGGCACGCGCGGATTGGAAGACCTCCTCTACACATCAGCAATTGGGGAGTTAATGCAATTGAGGACAGTGAATAAGATTCAGACATTGACAGTTGGATCTACCCAACAACCAATGGTGGACTGAATAACTGGACGACAACGAACTTCATACCCGTTTCTTTTATTCCGTAGTAATTGACTTTTGTTTTAAGATTTGTAATAAATAGTTTGAAACTTTACGGCCCGGTGCCTTGCCCAAGGCACCTTGGCTTCGCTTGTGAGGGCTTATTATTTGTCATTTTCATATATCATTAATAAAACATTGGACGTTTCTTGCATTACAAATTTTGCGCTCTTTGTTTTTCTTTTCTGTCTCTTACTCTACCAAAAATAGCTATGCTCTTACACACACTCATGTATCATACTACAAATCCATATCCACTATGGATCCCATTGATAACAACCCTGCTACTTCCAGTTATGACTTCGAAAATCCGATCAACCAAGCCGAGGACGAAGGTGAGGATGATTGTGAGGTGCCTGGAGAACTTGCTAGACTACTACAGTAGGAAGAAAGGTCCATACAACCTCATGAAGAGCCATTTGAGTCAGTGAATTTGGGTACCGAGGAAGACAGGAAAGAGGTTAAGATAGGTGCGAATCTGGAGCCTAGTTTCAAACAACGGTTAATACAGATGCTACACGATTATGTTGAGATCTTCTCCTGGTCCTATAAAGACATGCTGGGTCTAGACAATGATATTGTGGTACATCGCCTGCCAACCAAAGAAGACTTCCCTCCGATAAAGAAAAAGGTCTGCCGTATGCGCCTTGAAATGTCAGAGAAAATCAAGGCAGAGGTCATGAAACAGTTCAACGCAGGATTCTTAGCTGTCACTTCTTATCCACAGTGGGTTGCCAACGTCATTCCGGTATATAAGAAGGATGGTAAGGTATGGATGTGCGTGGACTACAGAGATCTGAACAGGGCAAGCCCCAAGGATGACTCCCCGCTTCCTCATATTGATGTTCTAGTCGACAACACTGCACAACACAAGATCTTCTCCTTCATGGATAGTTTTTCTGGCTACAACCAGATCAAGATGGATCCTGAAGACATGGAGAAGACAACCTTCGTTACATAGTGGGGCACCTTATGTTATAAGGTAATTCCTTTTGGGTTGAAGAATGCCGGGGAAACTTATCAGCGTGCCATGGTCGCTTTGTTCCATGATATGATTCACCACGAGATTGAGGTTTATGTTGATTATATGATAGCCAGGTCTCAGACTGAGGAAGAGCACCTTGATCATCTCCAGAAACTATTTGACAGGTTGAAGACGTACAAGCTGAGGTTGAATACGAACAAGTGTACCTTCGGGGTAAGGTCTGGTAAGCTTCTGGGTTTTGTTGTCAGTGACAAAGGTATTCAGGTAGACCCTGCAAAGGTAAAGGCCATACAATATATGCCGGCTCCCCGCGTAGAAAAGGAAGTTAGAGGTTTCTTGGGACGTCTGAATTACATCGCCAGGTTCATTTCACATATGACTGCTACTTGTAAGCCAATCTTCAAGCTGCTGAAGAAAGATCAAGTGGTAAAGTGGAATAATGAATGCCAAACTGCTTTTGAAAGAATCAAAGAATACCTGCAAGAACCACCAATTCTGATGCCTCCAGTTGAAGGAAGACCTTTGATTTTATACTTGAAAGTGCTAGACAATTCAATGGGGTGTGTGCTGGGGCAGCATGACGAGTCTGGTCGAAAAGAGCACACCATTTATTACCTTAGCAAAAAGTTTACCTACTGTGAGACCCGATACTCATTGCTGGAGAAAACTTGCTGAGCTTTGGCATGGACTTTTTGCCGACTGAGACAGTATATGCTGACTCATACCACTTTGTTGATATCAAAGATGGATCCAATCAAGTATATTTTCGAGAAGCCCGCTCTCTCCGGAAGGATAGCAAGATGGCAGATGATCTTAAATGAGTACGAAATCCAATACACAACCCAAAAAGCAATCAAGGGGAGTGTATTGGCAGATCATTTGGCACATCAGGCCGTGGATGACTACCAGTCCATGAATTTCGAGTTCCCGGATGAGAATATCATGTTGGTAACCGACTGCGAAGAACCTGGACCGGATGAAGGACCTGAGGAAGGATCCCGATGGTCTATGTATTTTGATGTAGCATCAAATGCTTTAGGGAACGACATTGGCGCTGTAATTATATCTCCTGAGGGCTGTCATACTCCGTTCACTGCTCGATTATGTTTCAACTACGCCAATAACATGGCGGAGTATAAAGCGTGTATCATGGGTCTTCGAGCTGCCATTGACCTGAGGATTAAGTTCTTGAGTGTATTCAGAGATTCCTCTCTAGTGATAAGTCATATCAAAGGCGAGTGGGATACGAAGCACCCGAATCTTATTCCTTACAAAGAGTATGTACTGACATTGCTCCCGCACTTTGAGGAGATAACTTTAGAACATTTCCCATGAGAGGAGAATCAATTAGCGGACGCGCTAGCTACCATGTCTTCTATGTTCAAAGTTAGGTGGGACAATGAAGCTCCCCAGATTACCATTGAGAGGTTGGATGAACCCGCACATTGCTGTGACCTTGAGACTGAAGAGGCGACAGATAAACCCTGGTTTCACGAGGTGAAGAGGTATCTTGAGGCTCAAGAATACCCCGAGAGTGCATCTGTTAATGATAAGAAGTTTCTAAGAAGATTAGCTGCAAAGTTCTTCATCAGTAATGGTATCCTCTATAAGCGTAACCATGATTCAACCTTACTGCGATACATAGACAAGAGCGAGGCAGAAAGGATCATGACAGAGTTACATGAAGGTACTTTCGGAACTCATTCCAGCGGACATACAATGGCGAAGAAAATCCTACAGGCAGGATATTATTGGTCCACCATGGAAGCCGATTGTCATATTTGCCAAGTCTATGCTGATAAGGTGCATGTACCTCCGGTTCCTCTGAATGTTTTGACAGCTCCTTGGCCCTTTTGGAATGTGGGGAGTCGACATGATCGGCAAGATCAGACCTACTGCGTCTAACGGGCATTGTTTCATTCTGGTAGCAATTGATTACTTTGCGAAGTGGGTTGAGGCAGCTTTCTTTGCTACAGTAACCAAGAACGTCGTAGCGCGGCTCATCCGACACAATCTGATATGTCGATATGGTGTACCAGAGAGGATCATTACTGACAATGGTATAAATCTCAACAATACAATGATCACCGAGCTCTGCAAACAATTCAAGATTCAGCATCATAACTCTTCTCCCTACCGGCCGAAGATGAATGTGCTGTTGAAGCAGCTAACAAGAACATCAAGAAGATTATGCAGAAAATGACGGTGACATACAAAGACTGGCACGAGAATTCGCTCTTCATGGGTACCGTACCTCAGCACGGACGTCAACAGGGGCAACACCCTACTCTCTGGTATATGGCATGGAGGCAGTCCTACCCATCGAAGTCCAGATACCCTCCCTCAGGATTATGAAGGATGCAGGTTTGGATGAAGATGATTGGATTCAAACCCGGCTTGATCAACTGAATTTAATCGATGAGAAGAGACTTACTGCTATCTGTCATGGTCAGACGTATCAAAAGAGAATGATCAAGGCTTTTAACAAGAAAGTCAGATGTCAAGAATATCAAGTCGGGGATCTGGTAACCAAACGCATCATTCTACCGCATGGTGATCCCAGGGGCAAATGGACCCCCACATACGAAGGGCCATTTGTGGTTAAGAACATTTTCTCAGGAGGAGCTATGATTCTAACCACCATGGATGGTGACGACCTTCCTCACCCCGTCAATGCAGACATAGTGAAAAAATATTCCGCATAATCATAGACCCGCTAGGTTGACTGACCTAGGAAAAAATAAGGGCTTCCTGGCGAACCAAAAGGGTTCGGGCAAAAGTAAGGGATGAAAATGAAAAAAACTGTACACCTGGCAAGTCAAAAACCTGAAAAGGCGACTTGGGCAAAAAAGGGTATCCTGGTGGACCGAAAACCCGAAAGAGCGGTCCAGGCAAAAGTTAGGGATCAAAGCTTAACACTATGTCTCATTGGATCATCTTGAAACCAGACTTCGGTATCGACTATCAAGCTCGGACGACACCAATCAATTTGATCCCTCTTTGGCCAAGCAGCAAAGTGATGAGATGCTTGAAGATATAAAGGCAATAGCAGAATTGGAACCCAATGGGATTGTTTCACATAGTTGTTTTTCTTTCTTAAACATAAATTGTAATTTATATCTTTCGGCAACGTTCTCTTACTAGAGCGTCAGCCTCCTTGTGCAAAAATTCCTATTACAGGCCAACTTCAAAAACAATAGAAGTCATTTTCACAAAACTTTGATTTGTTTTTCTTTTTCCTGTTTTGTCTTGCTAGAACGTCCAATGGTTCATTTTTTGATATATGCATTTGAAAATAATTGTTGCTCATAAATATCTACATAAGAAACAAAAGACAATTATTCGTAGTTCCAGGAACAGGGACAAACAAGAAGTGCCCACACCTTACGATTATTCTACCCATCAAGTACCGGGATAGAGCCAGCTCGAGAACATGAGTAGTGATACATATACTCCACACAGAGTAAGAGGTATCCAAAGATAGTAATGATTAGCTTTCCCAAATAGGACATAACTCTCCCCGACTGGGGTTCACAATCGTAAGGGAGTCGGTAACTTTTTCCCTAAACAGAGTTTATTTCTCTCGCAGGTAGAAATTCAATCCCTGACAGAATTCATTATCACCAGCAATGGTAATTCATCCCCAACTGAGTTGTTTCTCCAAGTCAGCAGATCCATCAACATAGTATCTCCTCTCCAACAGATTTATTCCCTGCAGAGTTATCCTCAGACAAAGTCTCGTCTGGCAGAATATTTACCAGCCAAGGGGCAAATCGCCAACATAGTCATTGTTGTTCACCATCCCTAACAGAAGTAGCAATCAAGAATACTATTTCTCATACTCTCCAAACAACAATCAGGGATTTATTTTCCCAGATTCAGATTATTATGTCGGCATTTCATGTTCATACATCATGACATGTGTATACATCACATATAACATAGTCTTATTTATTTTGAGAACGTCAGCATACAATGCATCTCATGCATCGCACATAACTAACCCTGTATTTGTTTCAGGAAAAGACAGTTATTATGAACAATTTCCAGCAGGTACATGATCAACACTCGAAGCTAAACAGAGTAATCATCGACAATAAATGCAACCTCATCCAGGTTCCTGCAGCCCTACTATCCAGGCTTTCATATCGAAGTAACCCTACCATCCAGGTTTCTTCTTACAACCCTACTATCTAGGCTTTCATATCGAAGTAACCCTACCATCCAGGTTTCTTCTCACAACCCTACTATCCAGGATTTCATATTGAAGTAACCCTACTATCCAGGTTCCTTCTCACAGCCCTACTATCCGGGCTTTCATATTGAAGTAACCTTACTATCCAGGTTTTTTCTCACATCCCTACTATCCAGACTTTCATATCGAAGTAACCCTACCATCCAGGTTTCTTCTCAAAGCCCTACTATCCAAGCTTTCATATCGAAGTAACCCTACCATCCTGGTTTCTTCTCATAACCCTACTATCCAGGCTTTCATATCGAAGTAATCCTACTATCCAGGTTCCTTCTCACAACCCTACTATCCAGACTTTCATATCGAAGTAACCCTAGTATCCAGGTTCCTTCTCACATCCCTACTATCCAGGATTTCATCTCGAAGCAACCCTACTATCCAGGATTTCATCTCGAAGTAACCCTACTATCCAGGTTCCTTCTCATAACCTTACTATTCGGGTTCTTCCCCTCTTATCTCTAGACAGCAGTCCACAACACTGTAAGACCAGGACCCGATCAAACACAATTGATTTCACATTTCCCCAGAAAGTCGCAGTGCAACATATACCCCGACCAGACACACAGTTTACTTCCGCTTTCTAAAACCGGAATTATTCCCCTAGTAGAGTAACGGACAACTGAAGCTCCTAAAACTCTATTTCTCTCAAGACAAAGACCATCATTCCCTAGCAAAGTCCTCCTCAACAGCAGGTATGCGGGTTCTCGCAAAGGAATATCTTATGCGATCGACACCTCTTCGGATGGCATCTTTAAGCCCATCTCCGACAATTCTCTAGAAACTTCCAAATGGAATCTACAAGCCCATTCCCGATATCACAAATCAAATGTCACTTCATATGAGTGCAAATTTATGGGCACTCTAGTGTTCAATCATCTTGCACCTTCAGATCACGAAAGGCAGACGAGCCAATCTACATCCTCAGGTTTAAGAAGATTGAACAGGGGCAGCTGTTGTACCCCAAAATTTGCCCTCCCATATTTCTCAATACATGTCAAGTGAGGTCCTTAAATTGCTCAAGGAAGTCCAAGAGTTGACCAGATAAACTCTCTCCTAAGGCAGTCTACCTCAAATTAGGGTTTCATTTTTCATCAAGATGATTGAATCCAAAGGATCTCAAATGCTCACCATTGTCCTAATATGTTCTCAAGATCACCCATGTCAAGTTTCAAGCATTGTAGAAGAAGTTTGCTCAGTCAATTGCTCAAAGGCTTGAAAATCGACTGTGCTAGGTCAAAAGTCAACTATGGCCCACATACAGTCAAACTTCAATATTTTTGGTCAACATCCTCATTTTGAAGTATTGTTCATAATTTGATAAGGGTTGATCATGATTCATCAAGGATTGCTTACAATTCATTAAAACCCAAAAGTTGCTAAATTAGGGTTTTGTAGGAAAAGTCAACTCAACTTTGACCAAGCATAACTTTCTCATACTTTATCAGAAATGACCCATTCAAAGCTCATTTTGAAGAGGATGCAATTCCCTACAATTCATATTCATCTTCCAATCTCAAAAAATGCACTCACAAAAAGATATAAATTTTGACATTATAGGTCATTTTGAAAAGTCAACAAAAACACCTTTTGGGTTAAAGATTCATACATGAACATGGAAGACTCAATTGATATGAGACCAAAAAGGTTGCTTATAGGACATCTTGATATTTCTAAAAAGTCCAAGAACACCTCTCTATGGTCAAAATTGAGAGAGTTATGCATTGGCCAAGTTGACCTTTTTTGCAAAATTGCCAAAAGTCAAATGTGCTCAAATTTGCATTTTTTTTGCTAAATGGGCCCAACATTTTATGCTTGCACTTCAATGATAACATAGTCCACGACCTATGGGACCCTCCATGATTTATTTATTTATTTATTCAATTTATTTTGATTTTTATTCACTTAAAATTCAAATAAAATCAAATAAATCTAAATAAATCATATATTGTGTTTTAGGGATGATTTTTGCATTGAAGGAACATCTTATATGTTGTCAATTGAGAATCAATTTGTGCAAGGCTAATTTGGTTGGAAAAAGATTAAATTGAAGCAAATTTGGAAAGATATCATATGCCATGAAAGACCAAATCAAATCTTCATAATTGGCAAGATTGAGGTCGTTTTTGTTGACCTAGCATGTTGTATTACATATACAGAAGGATCCAAGGCATAAGAAGAGGTTGAGCAGTCGTGAAAGAGGCAGACAAAACTCAAAAAATTCAAGAAAAAGTGGTGATCCAATTTCTATCCTAGAGGCCAATTCGAGCCATTCTTACGATACCAACAGATTCTTGGACATCTCCAGAAGGAATTCCAACCAATTGCAAGCTTTCTCACGCCTGGAATCAAAGGTACAAAAGTCACGTTTTATTCAAAAAATTCGTTTTTGTTTTCATGGATTTACGCATCATTTGCATGTTTTGATTACATATTCTTGTTCCTTAATGAATTTTCAAACTAATCATTATATTCAATTGTGTTTTTGATGATTGTGTGAAAAGCTGCCATGGCTAGGGTTTCTTGTTTAGGTTTAGGGCTTTGCAATACAGGTAAAATTGGACATTGATTTTGGTACCATGATACTCGTGAGGATGAGACGAGTTAATTGGTACTAGCCATGGCCATTTATATTTCCTGTGGACAATTTTTGAAATACACAGGTTTGTAGCTACAACGCCATGTCCGTAGGTAAAGGTATCTTGGGCTAAAACGACGGTTGGGAGGAAGAAGATGATGTGTGGCGCTCCCTGGTTGGGCAGTTTAAACTTTAGCGCGTTTTTTCAATTACCATTATGTTTTCATATATTATAATTTGTTTTCTTTATATGTACAAATAAGTCAGATAGCTCAGTTGGCAAGCGTGCATTGGAAATAGGCCTAAGGATCTGGGTTTGATCCCCAGGTCCCAACCTTTGTTCATGTTTTTCTTCAACAGGTAATCCAGCGCGCTACACATCAAGAGGTTCACCATGTACCCTCAACATATGGCCATCCCATTCATCAACTCCCCATATCCAATGCCTTTCCCTTGGAGGACTACCATGCGCCCTCAGTCAACGTGCACGCTGGATCAAGCAAGTCAAACAGGCCTTAGCTATCTGGGCCCAGAAATTCAGTTCTAACCCCTTTTTTTAGTAACACCACCAGGCCCATCTACATTTTTATTTCTTTTCTTTATTTCATTTTTTTATTCTTTTAATTTTCTTTATTTATTTTAATTCACAAATTAATTATTTTTTTTCATAAAAGTCATAAAATCAATAATTCACAAAAAAATTAGGATTAGCCTTTTTTTTATTATCAAAATTAATTTAAGTTAGGTTAACTTAGGAAATTGTAATTTGTTTTCATAAATAAAATCAAAATAGAAATTAGGTTAACTTTTAATTTTATTTCCTCTTTTTCTCAAATAAATAAAATGCAAAAATAGGTTTTAGAATAAATTAATTTATTTTTCTTTATTTAAAATCAATTAGAATTAGGATTTTATTTTTAACTTAATAATTTCTCTATTTTCTTAAATAACAAAAAATGACCGAAACCTTTTTTTATTCAATCGCAATTAGGTTTAGGCAAAGGTCAAAACCCTAGTTGTCTCGTATTCGACTCATCGCGTGCGTGTTATTATTTTTACTATATTGTTATAATTGTTCATGGTTTGTAATAGTTTATTCTAGGGCCTTTTACTTATCGCTTTTTCCTGGGTTTTTGGCTATGTAATTAATCACCTCCCCGAAGTCTTATAATAGCGTAGATTTACTTTCTCGCATTTTAATTCTCGCGAATATTTGACTGTTTAGATGTATGCTAATAGGATTGTATGACAAGAATGCATGAAAAATTAATACAGTTAGAAAACCCTAATGTGCAAAGATTAAATAATTGAAAAAAAATCACCCGCACATATCACTCTTAGGGTATACTCACCCTTTGGTTGCCTTCGGTAAATGGTCATTAAGTATAGGGTGTCTTAGTGGTTGCCCTCCTGTATAAAAAGATCAAACGTTGCATCGGAAATGTTGCCTCAGAAATGTTGCCTCAAATATGATCTTAAGACTCTAGGGTTATTACTAAGGTGTCCTAACATTACTTTAGTGATCGTACATCCCTTTCAAATTGACCCTTACAACTCCAACGATGGTGCTATCTATTTCTCAATGGTAGGATAGCTCTGTCTAAAGAAAACGAGAATAGAAACGATCTTTTTTTGAGTATGTAGATGCTAGTAGGTACTTGCTCAAATCAAAACTCTTCACACTTACACATTTCAAAACAATTTTCAAAACAACTTCGTCACACCTTTGAGGACTAATACAAGGGTTATCACGAAGTCAAACTTTTTCAAAACAAAGCACATACACAAGCAATTTTAAAAGATGAGCAAGTACCTAAGAGCCAATGGAAAACCATGGATAGAAAGGGTGCTAACACCTTCCCTTTCTATAATCTACCCCCCCGTACTCAGAATATCTCGAAAAAGGATTTTTTCTGTACTTTTTTCCTTTCCGGTTGGATGAAATAAAATTTTATGGTGACTCTTGCTTACCATGACATTTTGCAAACACAAAAACGCAAAATGCAAACAAGCGTCAAACAGTCGGTTCTGCCACCGTATCACACCATTGATAGAAGTTGATTGGATTGATTTTGGACCGTTTGAACTTGGACCTTGATGATAAAATTGACTGTGTTGATTCCACGGGACATAGTCATACGCTTTTAATCCTTAACTTTTGCCTGGACCGCCCTTTCGGGTTTTCAGCCCACCGGGATAACCCTTTTTTGCCCAAGTCACCCTTTCGGGTTTTCAACTTTTCGGGTGTACAATCTTTTGCATATATCCCTAATTTTTGTCCAAACCTTTTGGTTTGCCGAGATGCCCTTATTTTGCCTAGGTGTGTCAATCTAACAGGTCTCTTATGAATAGTATTTTTTAACTATGTTCGCGTTTATGGGATGTGGGAAATCTTCACCATCCATGGTAGTCAGCATCATGGCACCGTCAGAGAAAACTCTCTTGACAACAAATGGCCCTTCATAGGTGGGAGTCCATTTGCCTCCGGGGTCGCCTTGTGGTAAAATGATGCGTTTTATCACCAAGTCACCATCTTGATATACTCGAGGCTTTATCTTTTTGTTGAAAGCCTTGATCATCCGTTTTTGGTACGTCTAACCATGGAAAACAGCAGCTAATTGTTTTTTGTCAATTAAGTTCAACTGATCCGATCTCGTTTGAATCCACTCGTCTTCGCCTAGGCCTGCCTCATTCATAATTCTCAGCGAGGGAATCTGAACTTCCATAGGAAAAACATCTTCCATGCCATAGACTAGAGAAAAGGGAGTTGCCCCAGTCGATGTTCCAGCTGAAGTACGGTAGACATGTAGAGAAAACGAAAAAATCTCATGCCAATCTTTATAGGTTACTACCATTTTCTGCACAATCTTCTTGATATTATTGTTGTCCGCTTCGACTGCGCCATTCATTTTCGGTCTATACGGAGAAGAATTGTGATGCTTGATCTTAAACTGAGTGCAAAGCTCAGTGATCATAGCATTGTTGAGGTTAGTCTCATTGTTAGTGATGATCCTTTCGGTGATACCATAACGGCATATGAGGTTGCGTATGATGAATCTGGCTACCACATTCTAGGTGACTGAGGCAAATGAGGCGGCTTCGACCCATTTGGTAAAATAGTCGATAGCAACAAGAATAAAGCGATGTCCGTTGGAAGCGGTGGGCTTGATCTCTCCAATCATATCAATGCCCCACATTGCAAATGGCCATGGAGCAGTCTGACATTCATAGGGATAAGAGGCACATGGACCTTGTCAGCATAGATTTGGCATTTGTGACAAGTTCTTGAATGTTGATGGCAATAAGTCTCCATTGTTAACCAATAGTAACCGGCTCTTAAGATTTTCTTAGTCATCGTATGTCCACTTGAGTGAGTACCAAAGAGACCATCGTGCATGTCTTCCATGATCTCTTGTGCCTCCTTGTTGTCCATACATCGGAGTAGAGTTGAATCATGGTTGCGCTTGTACAATATCCCGTTACTTAGGAAGAATTTGGCTGCAAATCTCCGTAAGAACTTTCTGTCATTGATAGATTCCCCCTCTGGATACTCTTGTGCTTCAAGGTATTTCATCACCTCATGGTACCATGGATTTTTTGCATCAGTGTCAAGCTCATAGCAATGTGCAGGTTCATCGAATCTTTCAATTGTTATCATAAGGGCCTCGTTGTCCCATCTAACTTTGAACATTGAAGACATGGTTGCCAGAGCGTCAGCCAACTGGTTTTCTTCCCTAGGGAAGTGCTCAAAGGTGATCTCTTCCAAGTAAGGAGTTAAGGATAGCACAAGTTCCTTGTAAGGGATAAGATTATGGTGTTTAGTGTCCCAATCTCCTTTTACTTGGTAGATCACTAGGGCGGAAGCCCCGAACACATCCAAATGCTTGATCCTTAAGTCAATAGCAGCTTTCAGACCTAAGATGCATGCTTCATACTCGGCCATATTGTTTATGCAATCGAAGCATAGTCTGGCAGTGAAAGGAGTGTGGAAACCTTCATGAGAGATGATCACAACACCAATTCCGTTACCTAAGGCATTGGAAGCCCCATTGAATACCATAGTCCATCGGGATCCTTGTTCAGGTCCATCATGTGGTCCAAGTTTCATATAGTCGGTTACCAACATGATATTCTTATAAGGGAAGTCGAAGTTCATTGACTGATAATTATCCACACCTTGATGGGCCAAATTCTCTGCTAGTACACTTCCTTTGATGGCTTTTTGAGTCGTGTATTGGATATCATACTCAGTCAAGATCATTTTCCATCTGGCTATCCGCCCGGAAAGGGCAGGTTTCTCGAAGATGTACTTGATTAGGTCCATCTTAGAAATCAAAAAAGTGGTATGAGTCAATATATACTGTCTTAGCCGGCGAGCAGCCCATGCCAGAGCGCAGCAAGTTTTCTCGAGCAGTGAATATCTGGTTTCACAGTCGGTAAACTTTTTGCTCAGGTAATAAATAACATGCTTTTTTCGGTCAGACTCATCATGTTGGCCCAAAACACACCCCATAGAGTTCTCTAATACCTTCAAGTACATGATCAAGGGTCTTCCTTCAACTGGAGGCATGATAATAGGAGGTTCTTGTAGGTATTCTTTGATTTTGTCGAAGGCAACTTGGAATTCATCGTTCCATATGACTACCTGATCTTTCTTCAAGAGTTTGAAGAGTGGCTCACAAGTAGCAGTTAAGTGAGATATGAAACGGGCAATGTAATTGAGACGACCCAAGAATCCTATGACTTCTTTTTCAGAATGAGGGACTGGCATTTCTTGGATGGTCTTTACCTTGGCAGGATCAGCTTCAATGCCTTTATTGCTGACGACAAAACCTAGAAGCTTTCCAGATTGTACTCCAAACGTGCATTTTTTAGGGTTTAACCTCAGCTTGTACTTCTTCATCCTCTCGAATAATTTGTACAGGTGATCGAGATGTTCTTCTTCGGTTTGTGATCTGGCAATCATATCATCCACATATACCTTTATCTCATGATGAATCATGTCATGAAATAAAGCTACCATATCCCTTTGATATGTTTCCCCTGCATTCTTCAATCCGAACGACATGACCTTGTAGTAGAAGGTGCCCCATTACGTAACAAAAGTAGTCTTCTCCATGTCTTCGGAAGCCATCCTTATCTGATTATAGCCTGAGAAGCCATCCATGAATGAGAAGACTTTATGCTGAGCAGTATTATTAACTAAGACGTCAATGTGTTGTAGAGGGAAATCATCCTTGGGGCTCGCCTTATTCAGATCCCTATAGTCCATGCACATGCAAACTTTTCCGTCCTTTTTTGGCACTGGCACCATATTGACAACCCATTGGGGATAGGATGTCACAACTAATAATCCTGCATCAAATTGTTTCATCACCTCAACTTTGATCTTTTCATACATATCAGGCCTCACGCGACGAACCTTTTGTTTAACAGGAGGGCAGTCTTCTTTAGTTGGCAGACGATGAACTACGATGTCGGTATCCAGCCTAGGCATATCTTCATAAGACCAAGCAAATACTTCGACATAATCATGCAACATCTGAACCAACCTGCTCTTGACACTGCTTTCCAAATTAGCGCCGATCCTGATTTCCTTCTTATCTGACTCAGTACCCAGGTTGATAGTTTCGACTGACTCTTCGTGCGGTTGAATAGATTTCTCCTCTTGTAATAGAAGCCTGGCTAGTTCTCCTGGTATGTCACAATCTTCCTCGCCTTCGTCTTCGGCTTGGTTGATAGGACATTCAAAGTCATAGTCGACAATAGTAGAGTCATTGGTAATAGGATCCAGAGTGGATGTGGACCTGCAAGAGTGTGCGTGTGTGCATGTAAGATACATGGCTATTTTTTTGAAAAATGTATTTGAAAGAAAGGAAAGATAATGAACACAAATATTTGAATGCAAAAGAGTCCAATGTATTGAATGATCATATGATTAGATGAACATAAATAAAAACCCTTGACAAATGGACCAAAGTGCCCCGGGCCAGGCACATGGCTGAAAAGTCATTATTAAAATATTACAGACAACATGTTCTTGAATTGAAAGAAAAGCAATAACAAGTAGATTACTCCTCGATGAAGGAGATGGGCACAGAGTCCTTCGCATGCCAATTCTTCATCTTCGTCGTAGTTGGATACACCGACTCTTCAAATGTAGCTTCTTCATCAGAATCACCCATGGCGTTGACTTCATGGCTTCCAATGCGGAGAGGTGGCTTTCTTGCATGAGCACGCTTCACTTCCTTTTGAGCTTTGACGGTGAACCCCAGACCAAACTTGTCTGCTTTAAATGGGATATCGAGGAGTTGCCCCCAAGTATCACAATTTCCTTCTTCAAATGCCGCACAAGCATCCTTGACTGAAACCATCTTTGGCATGGCCTTAACAACTTTAGACTCATCAAAAGAACATTTAGTAGCAGCAATCATCAGTGGTACAACCTCAAAGGCTTTACATGGGGTTTCAATGAATTCTCCATCCATCTCTACGTATTTGAACGAGTTAAGGTGGCTTACCATAAACTCCTCTTCTCCGCAAACAATGACTATTCTGCCCTTGACTAGATATTTGAGTTTCTGGTGGAGGGTTGAGGTTACTTCCCCAGCTTTATAGATCCAGGGTCGACTTAACAGACAAGAATAAGTAGGACGAATATCCATAATATAGAAGGTGGAGTTGAAGATTTCGGAACCCACCTTGATTGGAAGATCTACTTCCCCATGAATAGTCCTCTTTGATCCATCAAACGCCCTTACAATGATATCACTTGGCTTCAAGACTAAATCCTCACAGTCAAGACGGTCTAACACCCCCTTGGGTAAAACATTAAGAGAAGAACCAGTGTCGACTAGCACATGTGCTAAGGTGGTCCCTTTGCACTCGATTGACACATGTAAAGCTTTATTGTGATTTTTTCCAAGAGGTGTTAAGTCAGCATATGAAAATACTAAGCCATTATCAGCTGTCAGGCTAGCCACACAATTCTCAAATTGATTCGTTGTCGTCCCATGGGAGTCATGAGCCTTCTTCAGGAACTTGATTAATGTTTATGCATGGGCATCAGAGCAAAGCAACAATGACAACATTGAAATCTTAGAAGGGGTTTGCCCCAACTGTTCTACAATTTTGAAGTCACTTCTTTTTATGATCTTCAAAATCTCGTCCATCTCGTGAGCGAAAGGTTCTTAATTAGCTACGTCTTTGGAGGGTACTTCAATCACCACAGGCTCAACAACCTTCTTTTTCCCTCTTGTGTCAGTACTTGGATTGGAAGCAGTAATATGAATTGGCGTCCTTGTAACAACTGGTGGTGAGATATTGGGTGAAAATATTCTCCCAATTCTAGTTACTTTGCTTGAGCCCGCTATGTTGCCAACATCGTCATCTTTTTCTTTTCCGATCCAGGCATCTTATTTAATCCCATGATAAAACACTTCAGCACCGTAATTCCATGGTACTGCTTTATTTGAAGAATAAGGAATCGGTCCGAGATTGGTAATGATTAAGGGAGTAATAGTGGGTTCATTTGAAATCCTAATAGGACCTTTGGAGGTGATCCTGAGAGGCTTGTTGGAGATGGTAATAATGGATAGGTCTTCACATTTGTTAATCAAACTCTTGACAGGTGGAGTCTTTTCAAATAGAATTTTATGGCTATCCATCAGGCGTTGAATGCCTTTCTTCAGCCCTTCACATCCATTGAGTTGTTGGGTACAACACACACAATCTTTTTCACAGCCAGGGAAGATCCCAACTTTCAACAGATTGTTCTTGATTACATTCAGTAGAGTAGTTAATTCTTCAACAGAGGCAACAAACATTATATCTTCGACATCATTAACACCTTTGTCATGCTTTGACATCAGAGCGGTAATTACATTCGGCATTGGAGGAGAATCAAATTCAATAGTCTTGTTGTCAATTAAATCTTGGATCTTGTTCTTTAAGGCCCATCACAGGTCGGTCTCGTGCCTGAGGCTGCTTGAATGGTAAGCACATTTAGCATTCGGATTATACTTTGGTAAAGAGGTGTCAGGGTTGGCGGAAGGATCGCGCAACATCACTAAATTAGCCTTGAGCAAATGTTGAAGGGCTTGAGATACTGACATGCCTAACCTTGTAAATTGGCTTCTTGGAGTTTCAAAACATTGATGATTTGCAGATGGTCTTGGAGTAGGAGTTGGATTGGAGATTCAGACAACATTTACAGACGGATGATCATTCTTCTTGGTATGGGCCCTTGCTTCATACACAACATTGACTTCCTTTTTTGCATCAAAAGGCTTCTTGATAGGATTGGAAGTGGAGGTAGACGCCACAGATATCTTCCCACTTTTTATGCCACTTTCCACTCTTTCACCGGTTAAGAACAATTCGGTGAAACCAGAAGAAGAGCAACCAACCAACAGATTAAAGAAGGGACCAGATAAAGTGCCCATGAACATGTCGATATGCTCCCTATTAGTCAAGGGAGGTTGGACCCTACTAGAAAGGTCTCTCCACTTTTGCGCATATTATTTAAATCCTTCATTCTTCCCCATGGTCATATCTTACAACTAAACCCTCGTTGGCGTTGTACTGATATTGATGGTAGAAGGCAGTAGCTAAATCCTCCCAAGTATTGATACGAGAACCATCTAACTGATAAAACCATTCAAGTTGTGTTCCAGCCAAGCTCTCTTGGAAAAAGTGAACCCAAAGCTTCTTATCAGCAGTGTGCGGCTGTATCTTGTGCACATAAGATTTCAAATGGAGTTTTGGACAAGAAACCCCATCGTACTTTACAAAGATTTGTATTTTGAATTTGTGGGGAATGACTACCCCAGAGATCAAACCCAAATTATCAAAATCTAAACTGGGGACGGCTTGGATTTCAACAGCTTTCAATCTGTCTTCTAACTGCTTGTATTTGATATCAGCGGGTGGATACTGCTCGTTGAAATAATCATCATCAAATTCTTGATCATTAACACATTCAGCTTGAGTACTCTTGACCTCACCGACCTGGTTCTCGTCCTCTTCAGATGAGTCTCCTCCTACTGGGATTTGATGGATTGTCTCTTTGAACCTTCTACCCATTTTGAGTAGAGCTTTCTTCTTTGGCTTCTTCTTAACGGCCAACAGAGCCATCATATCTTGTTGCCCCTTGGATAGGGCTAGTAGAGCCTCCTAAAACTGAGAATTATGGGTTTGGAGATCCTTCACAGTTTTCTCTAGATCCATATTACTGAAATAAACAACAGAAAGATAAGGAAACCTATTATGCGAAAACATATCATGTTATGATGCATGGAATATGTATATGCAAATTATTTCAAGGATTAATGAAACTTAAATTTGTATAGACAAAAGAATGAACAAACGTTAATTTTCATTAGACAAAACAAAAGAGATTACATCATGCCTCTTGGGCTTACAAAATAGCTTTCTAAGATAAAAATACTGAACACATCCTCTTTGGCGCGAGATAAGCGTTCACACTTTTCTCTTCTTGTAGCTGCTTCGTAAGCTCTAAGACCCTCTTCTCACTAGCATATAATAGAGCCTCAAAAGTATCTTATTCTTCCTTCACCTGGATCCAACCCTTTTGTAAGTCTTTGAGAGAGGTAGGCATGTCGGGATAGAGGATAGTGTAGGGAACATCTCCTTCGAACACAGGCTCCATGATGACTGGTAAGATGGAGGGATAAGGCATCACAAGTTTCTGAGCATGAGCTCGCACCCATTTGAGGTAAGGCTCGAGGGGAATGGAATTATTGTGTCCTAGTGTCTTGCTATCCACCTTGTTCAACATCCTCCATGCTCGGATAAGTCTATGGCGGTGACCTTGATCGTTGCTCTCGTAGTCGAATACCAATCCTTGGATAAGCATCTCATGGGGACCATCCCTTAGGGCGTAACCAAACTGTCTTAAGGCTAAGTAAGGGTTGTAGGTGATACCTCCTCTAATTCCAAGAAAAGAGACATTAGGGAATTCTCCACAACGGTCGACGATAGTAACATTCTCCAAAGAGCAGGAACACCAATGAATATCTGAATGTCTGAGCGTCATCAACCTATGTGACCACCTTGAACCTTACTCGTTCTTCAATACAGATTACGGAAGATGCGAAATAAACCATCTTTCCAAAAGAGGAGTACAACACATAAGGATACCTCTTTTCCTCATGGTACGAGTGTGAAAAGAATGTAGGATATCCCCTAGCAAAGTAGGCACCGGGTTACGAGACATGAAGATTTTAACGGTGTTCACATCTATGAGTTGGTCAGGATTTGGAAACAAAACCATCCCATAGATGAGGAGAGCCACAATTTTCTCAAAGGTTTGAAAATCCAAAGAATTCCAACAGTTTTGGGCTTTCTCAAACAAGAACTTTGCTAAGAAACCTTTGACACCACTCCTTATTTCCCAATTAGTTGTGATATCAGATGGATGCAAGTGTAGAGCTTGAGAAATTTCTTCTAGATTTGGATCTCTTTCCGTGCCATTTAAATGTAGTTTATTGAGAATGAGAATCCTCAAGAGTTGGGAGAATTCTTCCAAAGTTGGCACAGGTTGAAAATTGGGAAATGTGAAGCAATGGTGTAAAGGATCAAAGAACTGAAAGAGCACCTTCCTCATGTCTTCATCCGTGTTGGAGGTGACCAAGTTTAATAGGCGACCATGTCTTTTGATGAATGGAGAATTTTCAGGAATCCTTGATGCTAACTCTTTGAGTTGAGATGGATCCTTACGTGATTGACTTGAATGGTTTTCCGGCGAATAGAATCCATGTTTTACAAAACAGAACAAAGATAAATCCCAAAAATCCTTGAAATAGTTAGTGAGTATGAGTATGATGTTATAATGTTTATGATGTAATGTACAAGTAAATATATACAAACAAAATAAACAAATCATTAGGTTTAGGCTTGCATGAGGTCTCATAGGTAAGTACCCTCTTGAAGTTTAGTTGGCTCAAACCTGTCCTAGTAATAGTAATCGGGTTCTAAGGAGCTCAATATCACTGGTTTGTTTCCTCGGGCATTGTTTCAGCACAAGCCTCTTTAATGGCGACCGAAATACCCCAAAAAACCAAACCTCAATAAGTGTAGTATCGAGTATCTACCAACTTCGAACTGCGCCAAAGACGGTCATCTCACTACGTCCTAATGGCCAAGTTGGTCAATTAAAGGTTCTAAAAGTTCATTAATGCTTCATGACATCACTCAGCGGTCCCATATTCTCCTTGACTACTCAAGGGATACCGGTACCCACAAATATGTTGCACTAACGTAGCTATTGCTTAGACCATGTCAGTATACCCTGCACAGTTTCCACAATGTATTACTACTTACCTATAAGGTATCCCAAATCCAGGTAGAGGATTTAAACCCAAACAAAGAATCACGATGTAAAACACACAAGCCAAACAAAGAAAGCAAGTAAATGTGATCTAACCCTAAGGTAACCCCACTTTTAGAACTATCCCCAGCAGAGTCGCCAGTTCTATGATACAATGGGAGAACTGACTTGGGTGTTTTGCATTTTATCGCAGATGTTGCGGTTAGCAAGAGTCGCCACCAACTTTTCTTTAATCGAAATGAAAAGGTGAAAAAGCACAGGAAATACCTTTGAGATTGTTTCTTGAGTTCGGGGGATAGATTATAAAAAGGGAAGGTATTAGCACCCTTTTCATCCATGGTTTTCCATGGACTCTTATTTACTTGCTAGATCACTTGCTTTTGTTTGAAATCATGCTTTGTGTGGTTTTTGAAAGTATTTTGAAAAGGTGCCATCGTTTAGGAAAACTTTGTAATGATTCTCGTTCGTAAGAATGTATACAAAGTCTTGATCTTTTGAAAATGTTTTCAAGTTTGAAAGGTGTTTTGAAAGTGTTGGTGTTTGTTTTAAAAATAGCAAGGATATTTTTGTTTTGAATTTGAGCAAGCAACTAGGAACAATCTACCTACTCAAAAGTCTTTCATGTTTATTTCCTCTTTCCTTTAATATTGTTATCTTACCATTGATTTAGTAAGTAACCCTATCTTTGGATGCGAAGGGACGGGCATGGGATGTTTGTATAGTCATAATTAGCAATGTTGCAAAGTATCTTAGCATTTTTCTTTAGGGACTAAGATCATTTTTGAAAGGCAACTTTGATAGCGTCATCGATGGACTATGATCTTATATTTTGTTTGTTTTTGCTAAGATACCTCACATGCATAATATAGCCATTTTTGTAAGGCAACAAAGTGGGTTTACCCTAAGGGTGCATGTGTGAATAGTGTGTTTGATTGCATGCATTTTAGTCTTTATTAGGGTTATCTATTTGTTGATTTTATGTCTTGCCACACACATCCTAATTACTAATAATATATGTGTGATGCGGTGGGAGAACTGACTTAAGGTTTTGCGTTTTATCGCAAATGTCGCGGTTAGCAAGAGTTGCCACCGCCTTTTCTTTTATCCAAAAGGAAAGGTGAAAAAGCACATGAAATACCTTTGAGATGTTTTCTTGAGTTCGGGGGGTATATTATGAAAAGGGAAGGTTCTAGCACCCTTTTAATCCATGGTTTTCCATGGGCTATTAGTTACTTGCTTTAGATCACTTGCTTTTGTTTGTTTGAAATTGTTATTGGTGTGGTTTGGAAAGTATTTTGTAAAAGAGGCCATTCGTTTAGGCAATCTTTGTAATGATTCTCGTTCGTGAGAATGTATACAAAGATGTTTGTCTTTTTGAAAATGTTTTCAATATTTGTAAGATGTTTTGAAATGTGTGTGTGTTTGTTTTGAAAAATAGAAAGGATTTTGTTTGAAATGGAGCAAGTAACTAGAAGCTATCTACCTACTCAAATGTCTTTCCTATGTATTTTCTATTCCCTTGACATTGTTGTCTTACCAATTGATTTGGTAAGCAACCCTATCTTTGGATGTAAACGGGACGAGCATGGGTCATTGTATAACCATGATTAGCAATGTTTGCAAAGTATCTAGCATTTTTAGGGACCAAGATCATTTTGTAAGGAAACTTTTGAATAGCGTCATCGAGGGACTATGATCTTATATTTGTTTTGCCAAGATACTTCGCATGCGTAACATGGCCATTTTTGTTTTAGGCAACCAAGTGGGAGAAACCCTAAGGGTGCTTGTGTGCAAAGTGTATCATTTTCATGCTTTGATTTTGTCTTGTATTTTAGGGTTTTATATTTTTCTTTGTTTTGTTCTTGTCATACAAACCCTAATTACTAATCATGGCATATAAAGCGATAAATTGCGTAATGTAAATATACTAAGCTATTACAACAATTTTATGGGAGGGGGAAATACAAGTTTGAATGGGGATTTGCACAAATATAAAGCTAAATACATTATTATAACCAAATCGAATTTGTACGAATTTAAGATAAATACAAAACAATATTTAAAATGTAATGCAATATATTGTACATGTAAAAAGATTTTTTTTTGATGTCTTATTTTCATGTAAAAGAATATTTAATCTAACCCTAAAAATATAAGAAAAAAGATTTAATCTTTGAAAGGGGTTAAACCCTAATTTTTGTTTAAAATAAAGTGTCTATACTACTATTTTTGTATATTTTCTTGTATAAAAATAAATAATATTGTAATAAAATATAAAAGTGTATATGTATGTAAAAAAAAGGATTTATAAATATGAAATGCAAAATAAATAAACTAAGTATATTTAATTATATTTGCAAATTTAATAAAAAAATGAATTATATCCTATCAAAATAAAATATATTTTTTTTTATGAGAAATAATAAAAAAATAAAATAAAAGTGTAATATGATTAAATTATTTTTTAGGATTTTTAATCATTAAAGAAAATAATTAAAATATAACATATGGAAGTAAAATAATAAATAAAAAAATAAAATGTGAAATAAGTTGGTAGGGGGTAAAATAGCAGATTAGTAGTGATGGTGAGCAAAAAAACTGGCCCATGAAGCTAGGCCCAATCCTACAAAAAAGGGTTAAAAAACTGAAAAGAAAAAATGTGGAAATGCAAAAGTAGCGCGCAGGTTCGAATCCAGGACATGGGTATCACCAGCGCGCTGCTTTACCACTGGGGTGGCCATATATCCATTGTCTTTACTGAAACAAAAATAATATATTACAAAACACGTCCTTGCCCTGTTTCATCTTCTTCATCAAGCCTTGGTCGGATCCCCTGTAACTTCCTCATGCTTCCATAAAAATGAAAACTTGTAACATGGAAAATGTAGCATTTGAACTCACGAATCCAACCATATAAGTTATGTAATCTTACCATCAAAGATCAAAGAGAATTTTAAAAGCCCCAAATTCTAACCTAATATTTTCAGAGATTTCAACTTCCAAATTCTCTTAGCACAAGTAAAATTAATGCAAGATAATGATATGTATAGCTTCGTTATGATGAGAACTACACTTTTTATTCACAGATCGTGGCCTAAGGTGTCCTGTACAAGAAGATAGAGTTTGAAAATTTACCTCCTTCAGCTGGAATCATGTATGGAAATGTAGTGACTTTAATGGAGGCATGATGCCTGCTTGAGCTTCCTTGAGCTTCCCTGAATCTATCCCAACCCTTGCCTTGTTCTGAAAGTGGCTAGAACTCCCTGACCAAGTCCAACTGCAAGCTTCAAAGTCAACAATGGAAGATGGTGGAAAAGAGAATACAGAACAAGGATGATGGTTTGGATAGGTTTGATATCAAGTATGTAAGGTATTGGAATGATCTAAACACAAAACGCACGAGCCAAATGAAAGCTGGATGTCTTTGTGCAGAAACTGTATGTTTGAACAGTTTTTTTAGTGTTTTGCTTGCCCTCTCTCTTTCAGGTCTTGGCTTGGTGTTTTATGTGTTGCATATAGTTTTTATATTAGTATTGAGATGATCTTAGGTCAGCTTCCCAACAGATCTTCCAATGCTAGCCTTTTTGCCAACTTTCTTGTACTTGAAGCAAAGTGACAAGACCAAAGCTTCACATGCTTGTACCAGCTTCCTTAGGGTTGGTATGGGTTTGTAAAACTTTCTTGAGACCTGTGTGGTTTGTATGCATCAAGGGGACAGGTTCAAAGCTCAAAATTGTAAAGTTTGCAAAAGTGGTTCTTTATGAAAATGGCAATGGAACCTTTTTGCCATAAGTGGAATTATAAGTTGGATAAAGGTTCAAAAGCATGGATAGAGGCTTTGTCAACTGAGTAAGCATTTAATTAAGGAGTGTAGAACAAGTTTAGGACCTGTACAGCATGAAATAGCCAGCATAGGATTGATTTGCAACTTGGTTCTTCATGAAATGGCTTGAACAAAAAGTGAGAAAATGCCAATTTCCTCTCTTAGATTCTCTCTACTCAAACATGATCTTGGAGAGTTCTTGGTCATTTTGGAAAGCTTGCAATGTGCTATATAATCCATATTTGAAATTTATTTTGAGATACCTCTTGGAACTAGGTGAAAATTTGCCATGAAGTTGGGTCCAAAACCTGCCTAAATTAGGGCAAAATTTCACTAAGTTAACAAGTTCATGACCATGTATTCACATATTTATATCTTGAGATCCAAGCATCTATAGGGAAACGTTTGTGAAGAAAAGTTGTATTTTTCATGTAGGTCTACAACTTTCATGTTGGTAACTTTCCTTGAATCGTTAGGCATCATGGTGTAAAAGTGGTGTAAAGTTGAGAAAAAATAAGAAAATTTTCATACTTAGAAAATTTCTAAGTTATGAAAATTTTCAAATTCAAACCCTAATTTTCAAATTTGGATTTATTGATGAACAAGCTTCACATTTTGACATATCTTGATGAATTATGACTCTTGGTGAATTAGGTGGTGGTCGATTTTTGATTTATTTTACACTTTCCGATTTTGTTTTAGTGCTATGGAAAACGGTAAAGTGCAGAAAGTAAAGAGACACGAAGATTTATCCTGGTTCCTTCCACACCCCGGAAGTACGTCCAGTCCCCTTGCAAACACGCAAGAGATTTCACTATTTTGTTAGAACTTTTACAAGACTCTTCCTAGTCTTATCAACTAAAGACACTAACAAATACCAAAAACACCCTCTTGGATTTCCAATAAGTCTCTTGAGAACAATCCTCTCAAAAGATACCTCTTGTTTCCAACAATGGACAACAAGGTACAAAAGTATTCTAATACTTAATTCCAACAATCCTGGAAATAATTTACACTTAGTATAATTATATGAAATATGATTTCTTGAAAGATGTTGATCACATAGAGTGACTTCAATGAAGTTTCTTCTTTCTTCTCTTGTAAGCAATTCAAACTGTAACACAATGGTTATAAAATGCTCAATGATTTCTGTTCTTATATGTGTGAAAGTGCAGAAAATCTTTGTTCTTAAAAAATAAGAAATATGAAGTTTGAATATTTTACAAAGTTCAGAATTATTGCATGAGAGAAGAGTTGTTTTATAATTTGAAAGATTTAGTATTTAAAGCAATCAAGATACCTTTCCAAATGGATACCACTTTTCTATTTGTAAAACTTGAGAAGATGCAATGTATGACCATGCAACCATTGGAGAAAAAGTGTGAAGGATATCTTGAATCAAGTTCAGATTTTTCAAAAAATTACAACGTGTAAATTGATTAGCATTAGATGTAAATCGATTGCACGGGTTTGTAACGTTATTGTTTTCAAAAATTTTGAAGTGTAAATCGATTTACATGATGTGTTAATCGATTTACTAGTGTTAAAAAATTAACTCAGTTCAGTAATCAATCGATTTACACTCCATGTAAATCGATTACTGCCAGGGGCAATCAGTTTTAAAAAAAACATGTGTAAATCGATTTACATGATGTGTTAATCGATTTACATTAGTGAAAAACTTAGAATTTGCTTTAAACTTTAAGTGAAGTGTTGTGGCAAGTGTGTATATCATTTTTGAGCATTTATAATCAATTTAGTTCAAATGAGAATTGATATACTTGTTTGCTTGCCATGATCCTTGAAGCTTTGAGTGAATGATGCTTTAAGCTAATTCCACTTCTTTTCCTTCTTGCCATAGTGCTTGTTTGTCTTTAGTAAAAACTAAAGTTGAGTTGAGGCTTGAGATTACATTCTCCCCCTTTTTGATGATGACAAACCATCTTTCTTTATGAGTTGTTCAAAATTGGAGCAAAAGGAGTTTTCTCCCCCTAAGATAGATTTCTCCCCCTATGGAGAAAAAGATTTGAAAACTTGCCCTGAAAAGAAAACTGAAACAAACAACCATAAAGTGCTATCACATCCTTCTCCCCCTTTGACATTATTAAAAAGAAGGGAAAGATGTAACATAAGATGATACTTATAACAATTTGAAACAGATATGAACATTTGAAACATTTTCTAAGCCCATATATGTGTACATTTATGTATAGTTAAGGATAGAGTGCACCTTATATATCTTGTTCATCTAGGATTCCGAGTTCACGACGAATTTTGAAGAATGCATCCTTTGCAAGTGGTTTTGTGAAAATGTCCGCGAGTTGATTTTGAGTGTCCACAAAATTAATCTCAACATCTCCTTTGAGTACATGATCTCTGATGAAATGGTGTCTGATGTCAATGTGTTTTGTCCGGGAATGCATAACTGTATTTTTTGTAATGTTGATCGCGCTTGTGTTATCACATCGAAGTGGAATGCATCCAAGGTTTTCTCCATAGTCAAGTAACTATTGTTTTAGCCAAAGAATTTGAACGCATCCACTTCCAGCCGCAATGTATTCTGCTTCGGCAGTGCTGAGAGCGACGCTTGCTTGCTTCAGCCCATAGAGAGCTTTCTTCAATTTGAAGACATGATTAGGATGTTTGAATTCTTCAAATCCGGGAGGTTGCTTTACATAGACTTCTCCATTTATGAATTCGTTGAGAAATGCGCTTTTTACATCCTTTTGAAAAAGTTCAAAGTCCAATGAGCATGCATATGCAAGTAATAGTCTTATTGCTACAAAACGTGCTACCGGAGTAAAAGTTTCTTCAAAATAAATTCCTTCCTCTTGGTTGTATCCTTGAGCAACTAGTCTTGCCTTGTTTCGAGTGACTATACCATTTTCATCCATCTTGTTTTTGAATACCCATTTGGTTCCAATGATACGTTTATTTCCTAGATTAGGAACAAGTTCCCAAACTTCGTTCCGCTCGAATTGGTTTAGCTCCTCTTGCATGGCAAGGATCCATTGATCATCTTCTAGTGCTTGATCCACTTTGGTAGGTTCAACTTGAGATACAAAAGCCATATTTAAGCATGCATCCTTAAGATTTAGCCGTGTAGATACCCCTTTGCTAATATCTCCAATTATGTTATCAATTGGATGATCACGATGAGTTCTCCATTCTTGAAGAAGACCATCACCATTTCCATTTTGATGTGAAAGTTCATGTGTTTGTTCCGGGTTGACAATTTTGCCACCTTCGCATGAATTCTCATGAGGTAAATCTATAGAATCATCATCATCACAAATAACAACTTCCTCCTTGGAGGTGTTAGATTCATCAAAAGAAACATACATTGATTCTTCTATAGTTAAAGTTCTTTTATTGTAAATTCTAAAAGCTTTGCTAGAAATGGAATAACCAAGAAAAATACCTTCATCCAATTTTTCATCGAACTTACCGAGATTGTCTTTGTCGTTGTTAAGGACAAAACATTTGCACCCGAAAATGTGAAAGTGAGAGATATTTGGTTTTCTTCCTTTGTAAATCTCATATGGAGTTTTCTTTAGTATAGGTCTTATGATCACGCGATTGCTTATGTAACATGCCGTGCTTACCGCATCTGCCCAAAAATATTTAGGCAAACTTGAGTCACTTAGCATGGTTCTTGCAAGTTCTATCAAAGACATATTTTTCCTTTCAACTACTGCATTTTGTTGTGGAGTTCTTGGTGCTGAAAAATTGTGGAAGATCCCATTTTCTTCACAAAATTCTTCAAACAGACTGTTTTGGAACTCCCCACCATGATCACTTCGGATTGATGTTATCTTTAATGACTTCTCATTTTGAACTTGTTTTGCATATCTCTTCAATGCCTTGAATGCGTCATTTTTGTGCACTAAAAACAAAGTCCAAGTAAAACGGGAAAAATCATCTACAATAACTAAAGCATAAATGTTACCTCCGAAGCTTCTTGTTCTAGATGGACCAAAAAGATCCATGTGCAACAATTGAAGTGGTCTTGTTATTGAAACCACATTCTTTGGTTTGAAAGTTGATTTGGTTTGTTTGCCCTTTTGGCATGCACTACATAATTTGTCTTTGATGAATTTCATCTTTGGTAGACCAATAACTAAGTCATGCTTAACTAATTTTTTCAAGTGCTCCATGTGTATGTGAGCAATCCTCTTGTGCCATAACCAAGCGTCATTGTTGTTTACCATGAGACATTGTACCTTCATAGACAAATCATCTAAAGTAATCATAAAAATATTGTTAGATCTTATACCTTTGAGTTTTACCTCATTGGTTGCCTCATCCATAATTAGGCATTCTTCTTTGTTGAATTTGATTTTGAACCCTTCATCGCAAAGTTGACTTATGCTAAGAAGGTTGTGCTTTAATCCTTCAACATATAGAACATCCTCAATTTGAATGGATGGAGGTGTGCCAACTATTCCAACGCCAAGAATCTTTCCTTTGGTGTTGTCTCCATAGGTGACATACCCTTTGGCTTTATGTACTAGATATGAAAATTGGTGTACATCTCCTGTCATATGCTTTGAACATCCACTATCAAGATACCAAAGATTTGATGTGGATTTCAAGCATACCTACAAAAACAAATTATTTCTTGTTGGTACCCAAGTGGCCTTGGGTCCTTCATAGTTAGTTCCCTTTTTCACCCATGCATAGTGTCCACTAGCCATACTGAAATTTCTAATATAGCATGCATTAGGTGTGTGTCCAACAATACCACAGTAAAAATAGTTTGGAACAAATTTGCTCTTGTATCTAGGAATTTGTTTTCTTTTAGACACATTAGGATTTTTCTTTTGATGATTATGAACAACTTGCTTATTTTCTACTATCTTGGGATTGGAACTATTACTAGCCTTTACAAAAACAGTGGGATTGTTACTTGGTTTCTTAGTATTCACATAACCAAGACCTCTTTTATCATTTGGATAACGTTGTTGGCTTAGTAATCCTTCCAATCCTATTTTTCCTTTTTCATATCGTTCAATGACTCTTTTCAATTGAACAATTTGAAAGACATTTGATTCACACTTGGTGCATGCAAAGTTTTCCTTTTCTTTTATAAAATTCTGTTTTTGAAGATCAAAATCTTTAGTCATGGTGTCAATTTTTTCGTGACAAATTAGAAGTTCTTTTTCTTGGCTTGACACCTTTTTGTATAAACTTTTGCATTCTTTCAAGAGTTCATCAATGGCACCTTGAACATCATCATCAAAAAGATTAAATTCGTTACTAACCTCTTCTTCGTCGTCGGAGTGATGTGATGCCATTAAGGCTAAATTTGCACATTCGTCGCTTTCCGATTCCGATGTACTACTCATATCATTATCTTCCCATGCTATGTAGGCTTTCTTGTGTTTTGAGTCCTTTCCTTTGAATCCGTTTTTCTTTGGGAGATTTGGACAGTTTGGCTTGATATGTCCTTGCTTTCCACATTCATAACATGAGACATCTTGTGTTTATGTGGAGGCTTCTCTTTTCTTGAAGTGCTTTCTCTTATTTGCATGAGATCCGCCCTTGTCATTTCTGCCAAAAAACTTCCCAAGTCTTTTAACAAGAAGCATAAAATTTTCATCTTCTTCCGGATTGTCTTCTTTTACTCCTTCCTTTGAATCAATTTTTAAAGCAATGTTTTTGGATTTCTTTTCTAGATTCTCATGTTTTTCAAGTCTACCGAGTTCCGTTTCGTATTCTTGAAGTTTGCCAAATAATGTAGCGGAAGTCATTGCGGAGAGACTCTTCTTTTCCGAGATTGCCGTTACCTTTGGTTGCCATTCCCTAGTCAATGATCTAAGGACTTTCAAGTTGAGTTCATCATTTTTCAAGGTTTTACCAAGAGCACTTAAGTGATTTGTTAAGTGGATGAATCTCTTTTATAGGTCGAGAATGGTTTCTTCGGGCTGCATTCGGAATAACTCGTGTTCTTGACTTAGAGTATTCAGCCTTGATCTCTTAACTTCAACGGTTCCTTCATGTGTTTGTACCAAGGTGTCCCATATTTCTTTCGCCGATTTACATGCAGATACACGAAAGAACTCATCCATGCATAGTGCACCTTGAAGTAGATTTACGGCCTTTTTATCATAGAAGACTTTTTTCTTGTCGTCATCATCCCATGCAGTTTTGGGTTTAGCCGTGCGGACACCGTTGATAACTGTTATAGGAATGAATGGACCATTTTCTATGGCATCCCAGATTTCTTCTCCTTGTGATTCTAGATGCGCCCTCATGTGTATTTTCCAAAAATCAAAGTATTCGCCACAAAATAGAGGAGGCTTGTTGTTACTACCACCATCTCTGAAAACGGGTTGTTGATTTGCGGAAGCCATTCTGGATCTCTAGGAGAAGGTTACCTAACCTGCTCGGATACCAATTGTAAGTTTAAGATTACGCCTAAGAGGGGGGGTGAATTAGGTGGTGGTCGATTTTTGATTTATTTTACACTTCTGGTTTTGTTTTAGTGCTATGGAAAACGGTAAAGTGCAGAAAGTAAAGAGACACAAATATTTATCCTGGTTCCTTCCACACCCCGGAAGTACGTCCATCCCCTTGCAAACACGCAAGAGATTTCACTATTTTGTTAGAACTTTTACAAGACTCTTCCTAGTCTTATCAACTAAAGACACTAACAAATACCAAGAACACCCTCTTGGATTTCCAATAAGTCTCTTGAGAACAATCCTCTCAAAAGATACCTCTTGTTTCCAACAATGGACAACAAGGTACAAAAGTATTCTAATACTTAATTCCAACAATCCTGGAAATAATTTACACTTAGTATAATTCTATGAAATATGATTTCTTGAAAGATGTTGATCACATAGAGTGACTTCAATGAAGTTTCTTCTTTCTTCTCTTGTAAGCAATTCAAACTGTAACACAATGGTTAGAAAATGCTCAAATATTTCTATTCTTATACGTGTGAAAGTGCAGAAAATCTTTGTTCTTAAAAAATAAGAAATATGAAGTTTGAATATTTTACAAAGTTCAGAATTATTGCATGAGAGAAGAGTTGTTTTATAATTTGAAAGATTTAGTATTTAAAGCAATCAAGATACCTTTCCAAATGGATACCACTTTTCTATTTGTAAAACTTGAGAAGATGCAATGTATGACCATGCAACCATTGGAGAAAAGGTGTGAAGGATATCTTGAATCAAGTTCAGATTTTTCAAAAAATTACAACGTGTAAATTGATTAACATTAGATGTAAATCGATTGCACGGGTTTGTAACGTTCTTGTTTTCAAAAAATTTGAAGTGTAAATCTATTTACATGATGTGTTAATCGATTTACTAGTGTTAAAAATTAACTCAATTCAGTAATCAATCGATTTACACTCCATGTAAATCGATTGCTGCCAGGGGCAATCAGTTTAAAAAAAACCATGTGTAAATCGATTTACATGATGTGTTAATCGATTTACATTAGTGAAAAACTTAGAATTTGCTTTAAACTTTAAGTGAAGTGTTGTGGCAAGTGTGTATATCATTTTTGAGCATTTCTAATCAATTTAGTTCAAATGAGAATTGATATACTTGTTTGCTTGCCATGATCCTTGAAGCTTTGAGTGAATGATGCTTTAAGCTAATTCCACTTATTTTCCTTCTTGCCATAGTGCTTGTTTGTATTTCATCAAAACTAAAGTTGAGTTGAGGCTTGAGATTACAGATTTTGACCAAAAAGTCAAAGTTTGACTTTTCAATATACAGTTGACTTTTGATCAGTTGACTGCAAATTTCATTTGTCAATCCAATGAATTTGAAATGTTTTGAGCCATGTATTTAAGTCAAGATGATTCCATTGAATCCTTGAAATCATGCTTGAACTAAATTGGTCATTTGCTAGGTTAAAAATCAGAAATTGCCCTTCCTCAGTCAAAACCCTAATTTTGACCATTTTGCCCTTTTGATGATTTGATCAAATTTCTTGAGGAGTTATAATCCAAACTTGACCAAATGGTACATATGAGTCTAAAATGTTATGTGGGTAAAAAATTATGAAATTTGACTGTAAATTGGCCATGGTTGACTTTTTCCCCAATACAATTGATTTTTAGGTCAACTGTCCAATTGACTGATCAAAAATGTGGTTCAAGGCTTGAAACTTATCATGAGCAATCTTAGGGGTCCAAAATTATGTATGAAAGTCACATGAAGCATTGATGGTCAAAAAATCCTTGTGCAAACTCAAACCCTAATTTTGGGTTATCGGTACAAGATGAGATGTCTTGAGTTGAGCAAACCCTGATCTTGTCTTGAGTCAAAGAAATCTTGTGAGAAAAAACTTGATAAATGAGAGGGCAAATTTTGGGGTACAACAACTGCCCCTGTTCAATCTTCTTGAACCTGAAGAGTTAGATTGGCGAGCTTTGTCGTTCGTGACTCGAAGGTAAAAGATGATTGGACACTAGAGTGCCCGTAAATTTGCACTCGACAAAGTGTAGTTGAGGGAATGGGCATAAAGATGCCATTTGGAGAGGTGATAGAATCTTGTTAGAGATGGGCTTGTAGATGCCATCCAAGAATGTTTGTTGAATTGTAAGTTGTAAGTCAAAAGAATAAGTATCAGAATGGTGTCCGTATCTAGAACGTATCTGAGCTGTATCTGGAGACTGAATCTGTATGAGCAACAGAATAGCATCCGTGTCTGGAGCATATTCGAGCTGTAGCTGAACTTGAATCTGAATGATTAACAAAATGACTTCCATGTCTGGAGCGTATCTGGACTGTATCATGAACTTGAAATCTGATTAAGTAACATAATGGCTTCCGTGTCTGGAGCGTATCTAGACTGTATCATGAACTTGAGATCTGAATAAGTAACATAATGGCTTCCATGTCTGGAGCATATCTGGACTGTATCATGAACTTTAAATCTGAATAAGTGTCAGAATGGCATCCGTGTCTGGAGCGTATCTGAACTGTATCTGAATGTTGAAATCTAAATAAGTGACAAAATGGCTTCCGTGTCTGGAGCGTATCTGGACTGTATCATGATTGCACATTGTTTAACAATAGCTATTAATCTTATCCTGAAAAGGGTAAGATGTTAGTTGGAACACAAAATTATGTTGCATGAAATGTATGATGCAATATATGTGTTTTATCAATGTTTATGCTATGTAGGGGTAATGTATGCGCATGTAAGCTGATTTGCTGTATTGCTGAGAAAAATAAATCCTTGACTGCTGCTGAGGATATGTGGATTCTTCATGTCTTGAAGTTGGAGTATTGACAAAAATTCTATCGTGAGAGTAATGCCGTGTACTGCTTGAAGATTCTTCTTGGGGAATCTAGAGAATTTTGATGACATCTACTGGGGATTTAATAACGGGAGTCTTCGTTCTGTCGGGGAGTATTGAAAACTCTATGGGGGAAAAAGCTTATTCCTATTTGGGAAATAGTTCAGGAGTTTCGGTCGTCTTCCACTCTACCGGGGAGTTATCCTAGGTTGGGAAGAAACATAAGTTAGCTGTTGTCCGGTTGGTTTTCAGGCTTCAAGATAACTTGCTGGGGAACTTGGAGAAACTGGATGGTTTCCACCGAGGATCAATAGTTTGAAGTTTTAGTTCTGTTGGGGATCTAAATGACGTATTGTAGGGATTGCTCATGGAATAGCCTAAAGACGTTTTTCCTATTCTTTAAACCTGTCAGTAATTGTTCTTTTTCATTTTGTTTATTTGTAAACAGTAATTATGTTCAAATGCATATGCTCATTAATGAATCATTGGACATTTTTGCAAATAAAATACGAATATAAAGAAAAAAAGACAAATAGTTTTCTGTACTTTTAAGAGATATCTTTGTATTTACTTTGAATATGTATTTTGTTCAAAGGAGACAGACATCCTAGCAAGAGGATGGTGTCATGAAAATAAGGAAAATTTATACAAATAAAGATAGCTATGTGTGATAATCCCATGGGGTTCCCATTCTTCTATAGCCTCCGTATCTCCGAATATCTTGTCTATTTATTGCTTCATCTGACGATGATTGAATTGATCAGAACTCCGAGTTTGTCAGTGAAGAGATTGAAGTTGTCCTCAAAGTGATCCAATGAGACATAGTCATACGCTTTAATTCCCTAACTTTTGCCTGGACCGCCCTTTCGGGTTTTCAATCCACCGGGAAACCCTTTTTTGCCCAAGTCTCCCTTTCGGGTTTTCAACTTGCCGGGTGTATAGATTTTTTTATATTTTTATCCCTAATTTTTGCCCGAACATTTTGGTTCGCCGGGATGCCCTTGTTTTTGCTAGGTTTGTCAACCTAGCGGGTTTCTTATGCAGTATCTTTTGACTATGTCTATGTTCGCAGGGCGTGGTAGGTCATCGCCTTCCATAGTGGTTAATATCATTGCCCCACCGGAGAATATGTTCTTGATTACAAATGGTACTTCATAGGTAGGAGTCCATTTTCCCCTGGGATCACTTTGTGGAAAGATGATGCACTTGATTACTAGATCTCCAACTTGATATACCTGGCGTCTGACTTTCTTGTTGAAAGCCTTGATCATCCGTTTTTGATACATCTGACCATGGCAAACATCAGTAAGTCTCTTCTCATTAATTAAGTTCAATTGATCAAGTCGGGTTTGGATCCAATCATCTTCACTCAAACCCGCATCCTTCATAATTCTCAAAGAAGGGATCTGAACCTCAATATACAAGATGGCCTCCATGCCATAAACCAAAGAATAGGGTGTTTCCCCAGTTGATGTGCGATCTGTGGTACGGTACCCGTGGAGAGAAAACGGTAGCATTTCATGCCAGTCCTTGTAGGTGACTGTCATTTTCTGTATGATCTTTTTAATGTTTTTATAGCAGCTTCGAATGCACCATTCATCTTTGGCCGATAGGGGGATGAATTGTGATTTTGAATCTTGAACTGCTTGCACAGGGCGGTGACCATAGTATTGTTAAGGTTCGTACCATTATCAATGATGATCCTTTCTGGGATACCGTACCGGTGTTGGCTCCTAAATTCGACACCCTTGTTTTCATTAACGTCAGCCATTAAAGCTGAAGGATGTTTTTGACCAGCTAGGTCCGTCGAAATGTCCATCGAAAGATGGCAAGGTACTTAGAAGATTTCTTCCAAGAGAGAAGTTGGTTGCCTTCGACGTAGAAGGTGTTTCTCGTCGAAGATGCTTCTCGACGAAGGTGTTCGATGGTTCAGAGTGGAACGGTTTGAAATTCAAGTGTTTGGAGGGAAAACGGTTTCCAGCGGTTACCAAGTGCAACATGCAAAGATCTGGAGCGTCGAACGTTGAGAACGTGCCAAGTGGAATCATCTCGAAGCAGTGTAACTGCCCGACGGTTACTTGGGATGTTTTAGTATAAATAGTAGTAGTCACGCAGTTTCTCGCGTGTGTTCACAATTCTATACAAAGTCACTCATATAGATTCGAGTACCCAGCGTGTGAGAAAGAATTGTTGAGAAATGTATGTGTGAAACACCAACTTTATTAATCAAAGTCATTTACTTTTCCAGAAATTTACTTGCTTTCTTCTTTACTTTCCTGTCGAAATCCTTTACTTTAAGCCTTCATTTCTTTTACCAAGTCCTTTCTTCATGCATTTTACTTAAAGCCTCTTATTTTATTGTCACTTAACCAATATCCAATTTAATCAAAACTTCAAAATCAACCTATGTCCTAGGATCAATCTGATCGATCCTGCGAGTAACCAAATAAGTAACCATTTGGAAGATCAGCGGTTGTTTACCAATAACCAGGGTAAACAAATTGGCACACCTGATGGGAGGGAGGTTAAAGTTTGCTGACAAGACCCCCATGGCCGTCGACTCAAATCCGTTGCAGGCTGAAGCCCACTATGCCGAACCTTCTGAGGTGAACGTGATAGAGGCTACCAGGAGTCAGTCGAAGAGGCCAGGAATCACAATGGTCGAAGTCTCAAAGGACCATATCAACATGCCAATCTTTGGCAGTTTTTCTGGGAATTTATCCAGGAAGACAATTGAAGCAGTTCAGAAAGCGGTCGAAGGCCCAAAGCTGGAGACCGTTGAAGCACAAAAAACTGGACCAAAACCCAGTTCCCACTTGGCCACAGTTCAAGGCCAGACGGAGAATTTGGAGACACAAATGAAGCAGTTAACTCTTGCCAACAAAGATACGATGAATATCAATATGGTCGAACTCTCTGACCCAAAAGCATCAGAAGAGGCCATGAGGCAAGAACAAGCTAATAAGACTGCTTTCCCTCGGGAAAATGAAAATCTGGCAAATTTTCTACAAAGATGCCAGAAAAAGAAATCAGAGGTGATGCTGTGTCCAAGATGCAGTTCAATCTTTGACAAAAAGGCTGCTGAGCACATTCAAGGCGTAAGAGCAGCGAACAAGAGAAGGGAAAATGTTGATCTTCGACATGACCCCAGAAGAGCCTCCCAAAGGGGTTCAAACCAAGAAAAGAGGCCTTTGACTTTCAGGCCTCCAACAAATGTGCCGGTAGACACCTGGTACAAAACCTCTGGTCGAAAAAGGCCAAGTGAGGAGAGATGGCACTCTTTCGACGTTCCAAGGGGTTCATCTTTAACTCAAAAGAAAGAACCTCAAGTTGCTGCACCCAAAGTTGCACAAGTGTCAAGCAACTACAAAGGGAAAAATCCCATGTCTTGATCTCAATGGAGGAGATACCAAAGGAGACGAAAAGCAGAGAGGGAGGATGCCAACGAACCAAAGGCAGAAACCAGTTCGAATGTTCCTCAAAGGAAGCAAAGGAAACCTCTAGAGAGAGAGCCAGTAACCAACAGGCTAGTTTGGCCTAACCAAGATGAAGTCGAGGACGAAGACGATTCTGAGTCTGATGATACTTTGGACATAATGGTGAATATAGTCCCAGTGCTGCCCAGAGAATTCAACCGACAAGTGGAGGTCGAAGCAAGTGACTGGGAAGTGGAGCAAGAAATGGCCAAGCACAGGCCAGTGTTCTATTTCGTCATGGACAATGGCACCACTGAGGAACAAAATGGATTCTTCGAACCACCCACAGAGGCGATGAAAAATCACCTCAAGCCTTTATTTATAAGGGCCAAGCTCGAAGAAACTACAGTGAATAAAATATTGGTGGATTGTGGGGCAACCATCAACATTATTCCTCACTCTATGCTAAGGAAAATTGGCAAAAGGGATGAGGACATTAAGCCTCACAACATGGTCCTGTCGAACTATGAGGGCGGCATAGGGACCACTATGGGAGTGATCCAGCTAGATATCAAAGTAGGGTCTATCCTCCGACCAACAATGTTTATGGTCATATCGGCCAAACCTAATTACAATCTTTTGTTGGGCCGTGAATGGATTCATGGTGTTGGAGCTGTGCCATCATCAATGCATCAGAGGCTGCTCCTATGGCGTCCAGATGGGATGGTCGAAAACATAGAGGCAGATCAAAGCTATTACCTGGGCGAAGTGAATCACCTGGGGCTGGCAGATTTCGACAAGAACTTGGCTCACATAGGGCCATGTCCAACACCTGACTTCGACATGGCGCCAGCGCCAAACACTTTTTGTTCCCTATACCTGCATCCTGAGCATGGTTTCCAATGGGACAGAGAAGACTTGTCCCACATAGACTTCAGTGGGTTAACTGATATTCAACCAACTGGTTGGGAAGTGAATTCAGTGATAATGACTGAGTCACAATCTTTGAAGCGAATTTTGGCTTATGTAGCCGAAACTAAGATGATAACGGCTCTCGAAGCCGAAGTAAAGTACATGGCCACACAGGCCAATGATCAACAGTTATCTGCTGCAGGTCCAGGAAAGGATTTCGATCCAGAACCCCCTGATATCATGCAAGAAGAAATGCAGGAACAGAGGCTCGACGCCATCTATGACGATGAGCCTTTGGGCTTCGAAAAGGACCCCTTGGCGAACAACATTAAAATGTTAGCGCAAGATCCTTTAGAAGAAATCAACTTAGGCGAAGGGTCAGAGAAAAGGCCAACTTACATCAGCGTCAAAATTGACCCAGAACTTAGGTTGGAAGTAATCCAATTGTTGAAAGAGTTCAAGGATTGTTTTGCATGGGATTACGACGAAATGCCTGGTCTCGACAGAGGATTGGTGGAACTTCAGTTGCCAATTAAACCTGGGAAGAAGCCAATCAAGCAAAATCCAAGACGCTTCGCTCCAGAAATACTGTCGAAGATCAAAACGGAAGTCGAAAGACTGCTGAAATGCAAATTCATACGCGTTACAAGGTATGTCGAATGGATTGCAAACATTGTGCCAGTAATTAAGAAAAATGGTACATTAAGGGTGTGCATAGATTTCAGAGATTTGAATGCTGCTACACCCAAAGATGAATATCCTATGCCTGTGGCGGAAATGCTAGTCGATTCTGCCGCTGGCTATGAATACCTGAGTATGCTCGATGGTTATTCAGGATATAATCAAATATTCATTGCTGAAGAGGATGTGTCGAAAACAGCTTTTCGATGCCCTGGGGCCCTAGGCACTTACGAATGGGTAGTGATGCCTTTTGGCCTAAAGAACGCTGGGGCAACGTACCAGCGAGCAATGAATACTATCTTCCATGATTTTATTAACACTTTTATGCAAGTATATATTGATGACATTGTTATAAAATCTGTTTCCAGGAAGAATCATATTGACCACCTTCGACAATCATTCGAAAGAATGAGAGAACATGGTCTAAAGATGAACCCTTTGAAGTGTGCGTTCTGTGTGAAAGCTGGAGATTTCTTGGGCTTCGTTGTCCACAAAAAAGGAATCGAAATAAACCAGAACAAGACGAAGGCAATTCTGGAAGCGAAAGCGCCATCGAATAAGAAGGAACTGCAATCTCTGTTAGGCAAGATAAATTTCTTAAGGAGATTTATATCTAACCTAAGTGGGAAAGCTCAGGCCTTTTCACCCTTACTTCGACTGAATAAGGAGGAGTTCGAATGGGGGCAAGAGCAACAAGAAGCCTTCGACAAAATCAAAGGGTACCTCACTAAGCCACCTATTTTGGTGCCTCCTTGTAGCAATAGGAGTATGAGATTGTACATAGCTGCATCCGACAAAACTTTGGGAAGCATGTTAGCCCAAGAAGATGAGAATGGAGTCGAAAGACCCATTTACTATCTTAGTAGAGTTTTGAACGATGCAGAAACTAGATATAGTGAAGTTGAAAAATTGTGTCTATGTCTGTATTTCTCTTGTACAAAACTCAAGCAATATATAAAACCAGTTGATGTGTATGTTTCGTCTCATTTTGATGTTTTCAAGTATATGTTGTCGAAACCTATCTTGCACAGTCGAATTGGCAAGTGGGCATTAGCATTAACTGAATACTCCTTGACCTTTATGCCTCTTAAGGCAGTGAAAGGACAAGTGGTTGCAGACTTTATAGTCGACCACTCAATTCAAGTTGAGGATATTAATTATGTGGAGATAGAACCTTGGAAATTCTACTTCGATGGTTCCAGCCATAAAGATGGAACAGGAGTAGGAGTTTTGATCATTTCTCCTGAAAAAATTCCAACAACATTCAAGTACAAGATATCAGGTTCTTGTTCGAACAATGAGGCTGAGTATGAAGCTCTAATTACTGGCCTTGAAATATTGTTGGAATTGGGGGCAACTCGAGTCGAAATAATGGGAGACTCAGAGTTAGTCATTAAGCAAGTCACAAAAGAATATAAATGCATAAGAGAGAATCTCATTATGTACTTTGTGATAGCAAATCGTTTATTGAAAAAATTTGAAACGGTCAATATTCGACACATACCCAGAGTGGAAAATCAAATAGCCAACGACTTGGCACAAATTGCATCTGGGTATAAGATTTCAAAAACGAGATTACAAAGAGCAATCGAAGTTCGAGAAAAGATAAAAGCAACTTGTCTATCACCAACAGACTTGGAATCGACAAGGCTAGGATATGCTGATCAAAGTAACTTCGAAATTTCATTCATAGATAATTTGTCAGAGCAAGATTGGAGGAAACCCATTGTGGATTATCTTCAAAATCCAGGAGCTTCGACAGAACGAAAAACAAAGTACAGGGCGTTGAGTTATGTACTCATGGGTAATGAGTTATTCAAGAAGACGCCAGAAGGGGTATTGCTAAAATGTTTAAGTGAAACTGAAGCATACATAGCCCTTTCGACTATGCACGCTGGGGCATGTGGGGCTCACCAAGCAGGCCATAAGATGAAATGGTTGTTGTTTCGACAAGGACTGTACTGGCCCACTATGCTGAAAGATTGTGTTGAGTTTGCCAAAGGTTGCCAAGAATGTCAAGTCCATACAGGCATCCAACATGTACCAGCAAGCGAACTTCACTCGATAGTGAAACCTTGGCCCTTTAGAGGATGGGCGTTGGACCTCATTGGAGAGATTCGACCAGCATCATCAAAGAGTCAGAAGTATATACTGGTAGGCATTGATTATTTTACTAAGTGGATCGAAGCTATCCCTTTAGTCAATGTAGACCAAGAAAATGTCATTGAATTTATTCAAAAGAACATTATCTTTAGGTATGGAATCCCTGAGACTATAACAACTGATCAAGGATCAGTTTTCACTGGTCGAAAGATGCAGGAATTCTCTCAGGAAACAGGTTTCAAACTCCTAACATCAACGCCTTATTATGCACAGGCAAATGGTCAAGTCGAAGCAGCAAACAAAGTAGTGATTGGCTTGATAAAAAAGCATGTTGGGAAGAAACCAAAGAATTGGCATAAGACGTTAGACCAGATTTTGTGGGCTTGTCGAACGTCCCCAAAAGAAGCCACAGGTACAACACCATATAGGCTAACTTTTGGCCATGATGCAGTGTTGCCAGCAGAAATTTGTCTTCAATCTGCAAGGGTTCAGAGACAGTATGATATTCCCTCTGAAATTTACTGGAATATGATGTTAGACGAACTAGTGGATTTAGACGAAGAAAGATTGCGTGCTCTTGACCTACTCAGGCTTCAGAAGAAAAGAGTAGAAGACTCTTATAATAAAAAGGTGAAACCTAAGGTATTTTCGCCTGGAGAGCTAGTTTGGAAGGTGATTCTTCCCATGGATCGAAGGGATCGAAGCATGGGAAAATGGTCACCCAAATGGGAAGGACCATTCAGAGTTATCCAGACTTTTTCTGGTGGAGCCTATGAAGTCGAAGAGCTAGGTGAAGATAAAAGGCTCTTGAGAGTAAATGGTAAATATTTGAAAAAATACAAACCTACACTCCAAGAGATAAAAATAAAGTGACAAGACTAAATTAACCATATAAAAGCCAAAATGGAAAATTTTTATAATTTTAGCCAAGATGGCAATGTTATCGAATACATATTACAAAATATCAAAATATGGTTTAGAAGCAGAATCAATCAAAAGGGAATGGAGTCCTTGAGTCGAAGTGTGATCGGTGGATCTGGAACTGACTGTTTAACGCTGGTTCGCGAAATGTCGCGGAAGCAAGAGTCGCCACCGTCTTTTATTTTCTCCAAATGGAAAGGACAAAAGCACAGAAAAATTCCTTAAAGAGATTGCTCTCGGTTCGGGAGGTAGGTTATAGAAAGGGAAGGTGTTAGCACCCTTTCTATCCATGGTTATCCATGGGCTCTTATTTACTTGCTCAATGTGTTTTCAAAATTGTTTGCTTTTCAATGTGGGTTTAAAAAGTTTCTTTGAAAAATTTCAGTTCGACTCGTACGTCAGAGTGTTTGAAAAGTTTGCTTTGAAAGCTTTTGAAAAGTGTTGGTGTAAAAAGTCTTTTTGAGTTTGTTTTGAGATTAGAGCAAGTATCCTTGAGAACCTACCTACCCTAAGGAATTCGTCTGTGTAAATGTCCTTAAAAGTAGTGCCATCCCACCATTGAGAGGTAGGTAGCACCACCGTTGGAGGTGTTCGGGTCAATTCGAGTTTGTAGGGACATGGTGATCACCAGAGCAATGGGAAGACACCTTAGAAGCTACCCTCATGCCAGGTTCCCGGATCATGAGGACTTACTAAGACATCCTCTACTCAACGATCACCTTTCGAGGCAAGGCAACAGTGAGGCGTACCCTAGGGGTGGTGTGTGCGATTCGTGTGTCGTTTTCATTGATATTTGTCTTGTCATGTTCATTGTGATCTACGCTTGATTTTATTTTAAGGCCATTCATTCTTGCATGCTTTTTTAACAGTTAAAATTTGCGGGAAAATAAATCTAAACTATTACAAATGGCGCGGGTCCACATCGCCAAAATTAAACCGGACCCGATTTGACGGAAAATAAATAAAGCGAATAAAAGTGCGAAAAGTTAAAGTTACAACGCTTTGGGAGAATTACATAATTATAATAAGAAATAAGATATGCGAAATTAAAGAATTATCGGAACGAGGGCGTTGGACCCTTTTGCAGAATATTTAAATTAATGAGGAGTTAAGATTAAAATTAAAAGAAAATGATTTTTAGCATTTTTTGTGTTTTTTAGGATTTGAAAGAAGAAGAATTAATTAAAATTAAAATAACGAGCTAAACCTAATTCTAATGTTTTTTAAGTTTATTATGAAAATATTAAAATATAGCCTAAGTTAAACCTAAATTTTTTTGTACAATTTAATTATAAAATAAATAAAATAATATTATGGACATGATGAAAAAAGGGAAAAAATTAAAAAGGAATAAAAATTGTTATTAAACCTAAATTCTATGTTTTTGGATTTTTGGTTATTAAAAGGAATTAAAATTGTAACCTAATTAAAACTAAGTATTTACATGTCAATTTATTTAGAAAAATAATTACAATAAAAATATTTATTATTTTTTGGCCTCTTCTGATTTTTTATTATGTTTTGTATTTTGTAAAGAAATAATTAATTAAAACAAATAAAATAAATGAAATAACAAAAATAAAATGTAAGAAGAAAAATAGAAAAAAAATGCAAACCAGGGAGGGGGGTAGCCCCAAATGGGAGGTACAGGCCTGGAATGCTGGCCCATTAACGTTTTGGTCCATTGACTTTTCCAGGTTGTGTGTTAGTGCGTTTGACCAGGACTTACGTGTTCCTCATATCCATGCCGTTGATTTGTATCCCTTGGACGTGTGGCTGTCTGGATGATGATGGAGCATGGCACGTTTTAACGTAAGTGCTACATGGGATTACTGAATGCAAAATAATATGAAGAACGTCAAGACCTGGGGTTCGAACCCAGGTCACGTGTGTTACCAGTATCTTTGCCTGCCACTAAACCAACTCAACTCGCGTGATTAATAAATAAACAAGAAATATTATAAAAGAAAAGCAACTAGTTAGTGGATTAGCGCGCGAGAATTCAAACCAACGAATCACAGCGTGCCATGTCTTCGTCTTCCTCGCGTACCTGAAAAATAAAACACAATAGCAACGGTTTTAACGCGTTGCTTTAGGCATGCTATGGGAAAATAGCGAATAGGGCTATGGTGGTCATAAATTCATCGCGAATAGTGCTTCCTTTTCGTCCAGGCTTGCTGAGTATGACTATCATGGTCTGGAAGGCTAATTTTACAGTATTGTAAAAGCCCTAAATTCAAGCTCTGAAAAACCCTAGAAGATGAACATGGTAATATCGCGTATAGCCCATAAAAAAGCAATTGAACCTATTGATTAGCTTCAAAACATTATGATAAACATGAATCAATGGACAAAATACTGTAAAAACGTTTAAATCATGATGCACGATTTTGGAATTTTTTCGATGCAGTGAGAGTTCAATCTACCAGTTCTTTGTGTTTGAGTTGTTGTTTATGATTGGAATGTGTCCAGGAATTGCCAAGGAAGCCTTTGGAATAGGTTTTGCGCCTTGAATCGACCTCTAAAGGGGTTTTCAGTTTTTGAGTTTATGGAAAATTTCTCAAGTTTGCAATAGGTTCTGTAGCGCAGCTTCTTGTCTCCTGCCATTAGGTTTTGATTCCTGATCATATAGTGAAGGCATTAGGTTAAGAAAATTGGATCAAATCTCTTCCATTCATTGTTTTCAATATTTGATTTCCTTATATCTTTTTCATATCTTTTTTCATGTTATTTTTGCACAAATCATATCCCAATGCTCCAAATATTTCCAAATTGGCTTAGGCACGAATTATTAAGCCTAAAATGTGTACAAAAAGATTCATTAGGTCAAGTTAGATATTTTCTATATATTTAAATAATTTAAATAAATTAATATTAATATAAATTCAAATAAATAACTAAAAAATGAGAAAATACTTCCCTTTGGGCCAAGTGGTCGTGAATATGCTTGGAATGATGGATCATGGAAGAAAAATGGGCCCATTAGCAATTTTGGATCATTTGCATCAATGTTGACTTTTCAAAATTCCTAAAAATTTCCCAACTACCACAAGGCATAACTTTCTCAATTTTTAAGCTTTTCACATGTTCTTGGACATTTTGGAAAGGTCTTTGAGTCCTTTAACCAATGCCTTTGGTCCCATGTCATTTTGATTTACCAATCTCAAGTTATGGCCTTTGACTTAAAGTCCCTTTTTGTTGACTTTTGAAAATGACCTATAATGTTGAAATTGATAACTTTTTGTGAGAGCATTTCTTGGACTTGGAATATGAAGATGAATTGTAGGAAATGTCTTTCTATTCAAAATGAGATTTGGATGGAATTTTTCTGATAATCCATGTGAAAGTTATGCCCTGGTCAATTTCAGTTGACTTTTTCAGCTGTCCAAATATAGTAACTTTTGCATCTTTGATGATTTCTGAGCCAAATTTTGAGAATCATGATCAAGCATTGATCAAATGATGTTTGTGGCTTCAAAATGATATGTTGACCAAAAATCTGAACTTTTGACTGCCAAATGACCATTTTGCCCCTACAGTTGACTGTAGTGCAATTTAGGGTTTTGACTGTGCAATTTTGAGTTGAATGCCTTGAAACTTGATATGAGGATGCTTGACCATCTTTGTAAGCATATGAGACTTGATTGGGCCTTTGGAAACTTCATTTTCTTGATCAGGACACAAACCCTAGTTTTGACTGTATAGGAGACAGTTGCACTGCACAATCCTTGGGGAATTTTATGACTTGACTTGGCAATTTCTTGAAGAATATGGGAGGGCAAATTTTGGGGTACAACAGTTGCCCCTGTTCAATCTTCTTAGACCTGAGGATGCAGATTGGCTGACGTGCCTTTCGTAATCCGAGGGTAGAAGATGATTGGACACTAGAGTGCCCAGAAATTTGCGCTCACATGTTGGCAGTGTGATGGAAATGGGCTTATAGACGCCATTTAGAGGTTGATGGATAGGATGATGGGCTTATAGATGCCATCTGGATGCTGATTGCGGGGGAGATTCTTTAGCGAGAACCTGCATACCTGCAAAAGAAAAATGAGTACCTGACACGTTGCAGGAGCTGATTTTTAGATGCTTGGCATAGATATGTCCTGACTGGTTACAGGAGCTGAGTCTGGAGCTTCAAACGCTGATGAATGAACCAGGGATGGTTACTGCCTTAGCATGAATGGTAAGAGAACCTTGGTTGATTTTAACTTCAACAACGCTCGTTGAGAAAAATCTTGGTGGGAATTACCATCTTTGCAATATCGGGAAGAAAACCATAAGCTATTATAATCTGAAAGGGAATCACCTCACTCGCCGTCGGAGAGGGGAATCATAGGAAAAGGAATTGTCACCTCACACACCGTTGGAGAGAGAAACATAAGAGACTATTACCTCACACTCATCGTCGGAGAGGGAATCATCTGAACAGGACTTACTACCTCACGCACTTGTCGGAGAGGGGACCATAAAAGACTATCACCTCACACTCATCGTCGGAGAGGGAAACGTCTGAAGAAGGGATTACCACCTCACGCACTTGCCGGAGAGGGGACCATAAAAGACTATTACCTCACACTCATCATCGGAGAGGGAAACATCTGAAGAAGGGATTACCACCTCACGCTCACTGTCGGAGAGGGGACCATAGGAGACTATCACCTCACACTCATCGTCGGAGAGGGAAACATCTGAAGAAGGGATTACCACCTCACGCTCACTGTCGGAGAGGGGACCATAGGAGACTATCACCTCACACTGATCGTCGGAGAGGGAAACATCTTGAAAAAGGCATTACCACCTCACGCACTTGCCGGAGAGGGGACCATAAGGAGAAGGAATTACCACCTCACTCGCCGTTGGAGAGGGGACCATAACTTCTACTGAGTCTTTATCAGAAAAATCTGTTGGGAGTCGATTTAGCTGGACTAGAGAAGGCTTTGAAATATGTCTGAGCATTTTAACTGTGTCTTTCCTGAAAGGTAAAGGTCAGTCATATGCAATGCATGATATGGATCAAGCAATGATGTTCTTGACATAAATGAGATTTGTATGATATGATGCGTTTATGCATGCTATAATGATGTATGTGATGTTTTATGAATGTTTTTGTCTAGGAAAATAGATCCTTGACGGGTGCCGGGAAGTCATATCCTGGGCTGACGTTGGAGAATAAGCTTTTGCTTCCGCTGGGGATGATAGTTGCAAGAATACCGGTGGGAGAAGATGACTCCGTTGCGGAATAAACTTGGCAAATGGAAGATTCTGCGGGGAGAAAAAGATACTCTAGCGACCATGCTGGGAAGCAATACTCTGTGGGGATAGAGATGCTTTGCTGAATTGTTGATAACTTGCTGAGGATCCCTCGTTGTATTGGAAGTATTAATGGACTTCGCTGGGGTAAGAAGAATTATATTGATGACGACTTTTCCGTGGTTTTTGGCTGAGGATAACCCAGTTATATCCTGTTAAGGAAATAACTCTTTAAATCAAGCCGGACGACGCGTTCGTGTTCCGCTAGGGGATAAGCTTCCAGAATCTACTGGGGATAAGCTTACTGCTTGGGGATATGGACTCCATCTTTCTTGGATTAGACTCTTCTGGGGAGATTTTGAACTGTAATTTTGTAAGTTGAAAGAGGGAGCATATGTAGGGTTGCCTGCTGATGAGCTCGTGTAAAACCGCATATGAGATGGAGAAGGAATCTGTGTAGGATTACTTTGATGATGAGTTCGTGTAAAACTGCGTTCTTGGAAAGGGAGAACCTGTGTAGGGTTTCTGGGTGACGCGTCCATGTAAAACTGCATCTTGAAGAGAGGGAACCGGTGTAGGGTTGCTTGATGTCGAGTTCGTGTAAAACTACGTCCGGAGAAGGAGAACCTGTGTAGGGTTGCCTGGTGAGGTAAGTTCATGTAAAACTTCTTAATGAACCGGGGTGAGGTTATCTTGAGCTAAATCCATGTAAGACTTCTGGGGGGAACCGGGGTTAGGTTGCCGCAGGATAAGTTCGTGTAAAAACTTCTTGATGAACCGGGGTTAGGTTACGGCAGGATAAGTTTGTGTAAAACTTCTTGATGAACCGGGGTTAGGTCATCTTGAGATAGGTCCATGTAAGACTTCTGGAGGAACCGGGGTTAGGTTACGGCAGGATAAGTTTGTGTAAAAACTTCGTGATGAACCGGGGTTAGGTTACTTGGATAAGTTTGTGTAAAAACTTCTTGATGAACCGGGGTAAGGTTACTTGTGATAAATCCATGTAAGACTTCTGGAGGAACCGGGGTTAGGTTACTTGGATAAGTTTGTGTAAAAACTTCTTGATGAACCGGGGTTAGGTCATCTTGAGATAGGTCCATGTAAGACTTCAGGAGGAACCGGGGTTAGGTTACCTGGATAAGTTTGTGTAAAAACTTCTTGATGAACCGGGGTTAGGTCATCTTGAGATAGGTCCATGTAAGACTTCAGGAGGAACCGGGGTTAGGTTACCTGGATAAGTTTGTGTAAAAACTTTTTGATGAACCGGGGTTAGGTCATCTTGTGGAGGAGGAGTCTGTGTATGACTTTGTCTGAAGGTTGAGAAGAAACCGGTGTTGGGTTGCATGATTTTGATTAAGTGGATGATTGTCCTGTTTGGTCTCGGACGCTAGCCCACGATCTGGAATTTGTAAAGGTAGATGGTAATCATTCTTATGTTGATCTGTCCTTTGTACTTTGGTTGACAGAGCAGTTGGATCGCCTGGATAACTCATTATTGTCCCTGCTTCGGAGGTGAGGGAAGAGGATACCTGTGTGGGTGATTGACAAATCTTCGGGTAGGCAAGTGACGAGATACCAGAGCATAGTCGTACGCTTTGATCCCTAACTTTTGCCTGAACCGCCCTTTCGGGTTTTCAGTCCACCGGGATACCCATTTTTGCCCAAGCCGCCTTTTCAGGTTTTCGACTTGCCGGGTGTACATGTTTTTTCATTTCATTCCTTCATTTTGCCCGAACCCTTTTGGTTCGCCGGGAAGCCCTTATTTTTGCCTAGGTGTGTCAACCTAGCGGGTCTTTGATTGTGCGTAGTATTTTTCCGACTATGTCCATGCTCTCAGGATGTAGGGAATTGCCCCTGTTGGAAGTATTTTGCCATGCCCCAGGTAATGGGCAATGCTCCTACTGTGCCCCTTGATTGGAGGTACCTCTGTTCACAAGGTGTTCATCGTGCGAATTTCCCTGCTGTTCAAACAAATAGTCATATGCAAACAAAGTTATTTTAAGAATGCAAAAGCCTATGTCTGTCTTGAATATTTTGAAAATGCATTTTTGTAACATAGTGCGGCGTCAACTCAAGATTTTACAGCAAACCTTCAGGAGTCAGGATACCTTCGTAACAGTATGCTTTCGAACCAACCCATGCTTCAGCTAGGACTTTTAAGGGTTATATCGTGGCCTGGTTCACGGTTTAAGAAACAAAGGATAAAGGCTCAAATTATTTGTACCCACCCGTTCTTCGTGATGTTCTCCAAACCTAAGCTCAGTTGATCATACGTTAGACCTCGTTCGAGTCTTTGCTTTGATATGCCAATGATGGTTCGGATATTGATGATTTCTTTTGAATAGGCAGTCATTTTTGATTTTTGTGATCCCTTTCTTTTTTTGCCTGAACTGTTTCCTTTTTGGAATTACAGTCAGCGGGATGCCCCAGTTTGGTAAGTCTTCTTTATTGGTTTTGACTTTTTGGGCTTTTCATTTATGATTTTTTTTTGATAATGACTGCCTGTCCTTATGATTGTTCGGAACCATCACTGTCTTTTGTTTTTTGAAAAACTCATTTGGTGCCATTCATTGTGCACTTGGATCAGCTGAGAGAACTACCCTGCCCCAGGTTATGATTAAGGGTTTTGATTTTCGAAAATAAAAACTCCTACTTCTCTGGCTCTGATGGGTTGACGAGGGATTATCATCCTTATAACTCCAGTGTTTAGGGATTGAAACAAAGCCTGTACCTCATCAGCGGGGTTTGTTCAAAAGCATACTGTAGATTGTGGTATCGTTTTCGTCATCCTCCCTCAAGAGGTTTAGAATTTTCAATTAAGAGTTGACCATTGCAAAAATATGAAAGCAGTTTTACGCATAGTAAACATAATTAAATCAAGACAGACATGTGTAATGCATTCATGAAATAAAAGAGTTTAACATGGTAATTGTTTATCTGAACAAGAAAAGAAAAATACAACTTGAATTCAAATGAACAAAAATCTCTTGATCCTAGCCATGTTTTGGCAATGGAGCAGTGATCACGTTGGGAGTTTCAGCAGGCTCGAACTCGATCTCTTTGGCATCGATCATGTTCTGAATCTTGTACTTTAGTGCCCAACAGTCCTCAGTATCGTGCCCCGGGCTATCGGAATGATAAGCGCATCTGGCTTCTGGATTGTAGCTAGGAGAGGAGGTCTTAGGATTGGCAGGAGGGTTGATCACTGCGATCAGGTTCATCTTCAACATGTGCTGCAGTGCTTGCGACCATGGCATGTTAATGTTGGTGAACTGCCTTTTAGGCCCGTCCGGCCTTTGCTGGTTTCCCCTTTGTGGTTGACGGCGTGGTGCAGAACCAGAGATCATGACTGCCCCTGCATGTTGATCACGGCGACTCTTTTGACTGTATGCAGCATTAGATTCCTTCTTTCCCGTGTAAGGCTTTTTATGAATATCAGAAGGTGTGGCCTCTTGAATTTTCCCACTCCTGATACCAGCTTCAATTCTTTCGCCGGTCAGGATGAGGTCAGTGAATCCAGCAGATGAATTGCCAATCAGGTGGTTGAAGAATGGCCCGGATAGGGTCCCCAAGAACATATCAACGAGTTCCCGGTCAGTTAATGGAGGCTGTACCCTTCCAGGAAGGTCTCTCCATTTCTGTGCATACTCTTTGAACCCTTCGCCTGCACCTATAGACATTCCCTGAAGCTGAGTACGTGTGGGAGCAAGGTCGGCATTGTACTGGTAATGCTTGTAAAATGCAGTGGCTAAGTCTTCCCAGGTACGGATGTTGGCTCCATTCAGTTGATAGAACCACTCGAGCTGAGTCCCCGAAAGACTCTCTTGGAAGAAATGGATCCATAGGTTTTTGTCAGCTGTATAGGGCTGGATCCTCCTTGTATAAGCCCTGAGATGCAACTTAGGACAGGATGCCCCATCGTATTTAGCAAAGGCGGGTACCTTGAATTTGCGCGGGATCACTACCCCAGAAGACAGACCTATATCCTCAAAGTCCAGGCCGGGCACTTTTTGTATCTCCATAGCACTGAGCCGGTCTTCCAACTGTTTGTATTTATCCTCAGCCGGAGGGTATTGTTCGTCGTTGAAATCTGTCTCGTTGTCGGAGACCACTGGACTAGGCACCTCTCTCTCATGGTGACTGCTTTCCCTCACAGATGGGGTAGTCCTCTCAATTTCAGTCTGCGGTGTGTTCCCAGATCTGCGTCTAGGGCTGAACAAGACAGTCCTCTTCTTCTTCTTTTCCTTCTTCAAGAGGAGAGCCTTCAGATCTTGCTGCCCCTTGGTCAGGTTCATGATTAGCCCTTGGAATTGGGCATTCTGAGCCTGGAGGGCCTTGATAGACTGCTCAGCTGATGATTCAGGATTCATGACGATCGGCTGAAATAAACAGCGAAGAAGGTAAGTAACCTGCAGAGAAAGGGTACTTGTTATGCAATGATATGTATGACATGCATGCAATGATTTCAAGGACCTCGCGGGGTAAACAGAGAAACCTTGTTAGCATTCGGAACCGGTAGCTTGATTGTAAGAACTTCATTTTGTTGAGAGTCCTTCGTCAAGGGTCAAAAGCTCACCATATCCAGTGGGTCATAGCCCCTGACAACCTTAGCTAGAGGAAAATAAATCCTCTTTGCCCCTTGCTAGATGTTTGATTTATCATGACCTGCATCACAAGCCCTTGAGATCCTTGAAATGGGTTAGGATGTATGTGATGGTATGATGTCATGATGCATGGGGTAATGTAGGTAACCCTGTTATGAACCCTTATTAGGGACTATGAACAAAACCTGCAAGAAACACGTGTTAGGTAACAAGCACGCAGATAGTCAAGTACGAAGGCACACAAGTCACACAAGAGAAGCCCTTAAGGTTTAAGGCCAGCATGAGGTTTGGGTAGTACCCTCTTGAAGTTGGTGGGCTCAACCTGTCCTATTAGAAGTAACCGGGTTCTAAGGTTCCCAATATCACGGGATTGCTTTCATTGTTCATCGTTTCGATTTAGCCACTGAACTGGCGACCGAAATATTCCAGGAAAGCAACCCTTAATTGAGTGTAGTATCGAGTATCAACCAACCTCGGACTGCACCAAAGTCAGTTATCTCACTACCCTAAAGAGGCCAAGATTGTTCAATTAAGGTTCCTAAGGTCTGTTGATGCTTCACGACACCACGCGGAGGCCCCGTACTCTCCTTGACTGAACTCAAGGGTTACCGGTACACACCAAAGTGCCACATCAACGTAGCAGACTGTTTCAACCATGTCGGTATACCCCGCACAGTTCCCTCACAGCCTTGTTGCTACTTTCTAAGAAGGTATCCCCCAGATCCGGGTTTAGGATCTATAGAACTCCCAAGCAACCCACAATTTAAAGCATACAAGGAAAACAATTGAAAACACAGTTATGACCTAGCCCTAAGGTACACCCCACTTTAAGTTGTCCCCAGCAGAGTCGCCAGTTCTGTGATCAGTGGATCTGGAACTGACTGTTTAACGCTGGTTCGCGAAATGTCGCGGAAGCAAGAGTCGCCACCGTCTTTTATTTTCTCCAAATGGAAAGGACAAAAGCACAGAAAAATTCCTTAAAGAGATTGCTCTCGGTTCGGGAGGTAGGTTATAGAAAGGGAAGGTGTTAGCACCCTTTCTATCCATGGTTATCCATGGGCTCTTAGATACTTGCTCAATGTGTTTTCAAAATTGTTTGCTTTTCAATGTGGGTTTAAAAAGTTTCTTTGAAAAATTTCAGTTCGACTCGTACGTCAGAGTGTTTGAAAAGTTTGCTTTGAAAGCTTTTGAAAAGTGTTGGTGTAAAAAGTCTTTTTGAGTTTGTTTTGAGATTAGAGCAAGTATCCTTGAGAACCTACCTACCCTAAGGAATTCGTCTGTGTAAATGTCCTTAAAAGTAGTGCCATCCCACCATTGAGAGGTAGGTAGCACCACCGTTGGAGGTGTTCGGGTCAATTCGAGTTTGTAGGGACATGGTGATCACCAGAGCAATGGGAAGACACCTTAGAAGCTACCCTCATGCCAGGTTCCCGGATCATGAGGACTTACTAAGACATCCTCTACTCGACGATCACCTTTCGAGGCAAGGCAACAGTGAGGCGTACCCTAGGGGTGGTGTGTGCGATTCGTGTGTCGTTTTCATTGATATTTGTCTTGTCATGTTCATTGTGATCTACGCTTGATTTTATTTTAAGGCCATTCATTCTTGCATGCTTTTTTAACAGTTAAAATTTGCGGGAAAATAAATCTAAACTATTACAAATGGCGCGGGTCCACATCGCCAAAATTAAACCGGACCCGATTTGACGGAAAATAAATAAAGCGAATAAAAGTGCGAAAAGTTAAAGTTACAACGCTTTGGGAGAATTACATAATTATAATAAGAAATAAGATATGCGAAATTAAAGAATTATCGGAACGAGGGCGTTGGACCCTTTTGCAGAATATTTAAATTAATGAGGAGTTAAGATTAAAATTAAAAGAAAATGATTTTTAGCATTTTTTGTGTTTTTTAGGATTTGAAAGAAGAAGAATTAATTAAAATTAAAATAACGAGCTAAACCTAATTCTAATGTTTTTTAAGTTTATTATGAAAATATTAAAATATAGCCTAAGTTAAACCTAAATTTTTTTGTACAATTTAATTATAAAATAAATAAAATAATATTATGGACATGATGAAAAAAGGGAAAAAATTAAAAAGGAATAAAAATTGTTATTAAACCTAAATTCTATGTTTTTGGATTTTTGGTTATTAAAAGGAATTAAAATTGTAACCTAATTAAAACTAAGTATTTACATGTCAATTTATTTAGAAAAATAATTACAATAAAAATATTTATTATTTTTTGGCCTCTTCTGATTTTTTATTATGTTTTGTATTTTGTAAAGAAATAATTAATTAAAACAAATAAAATAAATGAAATAACAAAAATAAAATGTAAGAAGAAAAATAGAAAAAAAATGCAAACCAGGGAGGGGGGTAGCCCCAAATGGGAGGTACAGGCCTGGAATGCTGGCCCATTAACGTTTTGGTCCATTGACTTTTCCAGGTTGTGTGTTAGTGCGTTTGACCAGGACTTACGTGTTCCTCATATCCATGCCGTTGATTTGTATCCCTTGGACGTGTGGCTGTCTGGATGATGATGGAGCATGGCACGTTTTAACGTAAGTGCTACATGGGATTACTGAATGCAAAATAATATGAAGAACGTCAAGACCTGGGGTTCGAACCCAGGTCACGTGTGTTACCAGTATCTTTGCCTGCCACTAAACCAACTCAACGCGCGTGATTAATAAATAAACAAGAAATATTATAAAAGAAAAGCAACTAGTTAGTGGATTAGCGCGCGAGAATTCAAACCAACGAATCACAGCGTGCCATGTCTTCGTCTTCCTCGCGTACCTGAAAAATAAAACACAATAGCAACGGTTTTAACGCGTTGCTTTAGGCATGCTATGGGAAAATAGCGAATAGGGCTATGGTGGTCATAAATTCATCGCGAATAGTGCTTCCTTTTCGTCCAGGCTTGCTGAGTATGACTATCATGGTCTGGAAGGCTAATTTTACAGTATTGTAAAAGCCCTAAATTCAAGCTCTGAAAAACCCTAGAAGATGAACATGGTAATATCGCGTATAGCCCATAAAAAAGCAATTGAACCTATTGATTAGCTTCAAAACATTATGATAAACATGAATCAATGGACAAAATACTGTAAAAACGTTTAAATCATGATGCACGATTTTGGAATTTTTTCGATGCAGTGAGAGTTCAATCTACCAGTTCTTTGTGTTTGAGTTGTTGTTTATGATTGGAATGTGTCCAGGAATTGCCAAGGAAGCCTTTGGAATAGGTTTTGCGCCTTGAATCGACCTCTAAAGGGGTTTTCAGTTTTTGAGTTTATGGAAAATTTCTCAAGTTTGCAATAGGTTCTGTAGCGCAGCTTCTTGTCTCCTGCCATTAGGTTTTGATTCCTGATCATATAGTGAAGGCATTAGGTTAAGAAAATTGGATCAAATCTCTTCCATTCATTGTTTTCAATATTTGATTTCCTTATATCTTTTTCATATCTTTTTTCATGTTATTTTTGTACAAATCATATCCCAATGCTCCAAATCTTTCCAAATTGGCTTAGGCACGAATTATTAAGCCTAAAATGTGTACAAAAAGATTCATTAGGTCAAGTTAGATATTTTCTATATATTTAAATAATTTAAATGAATTAATATTAATATAAATTCAAATAAATAACTAAAAAATGAGAAAATAATTCCCTTTGGGCCAAGTGGTCGTGCATATGCTTGGAATGATGGATCATGGAAGAAAAATGGGCCCATTAGCAATTTTGGATCATTTGCATCAATGTTGACTTTTCAAAATTCCTAAAAATTTCCCAACTTGCACAAGGCATAACTTGCTCAATATTTAAGCTTTTCACATGTTCTTGGACATTTTGGAAAGGTCTTTGAGTCCTTTAACCAATGCCTTTGGTCCCATGTCATTTTGATTTAGCAATCTCAAGTTATGGCCTTTGACCTAAAGTCCCTTTTTGTTGACTTTTGAAAATGACCTATAATGTTGAAATTGATAACTTTTTGTGAGAGCATTTCTTGGACTTGGAATATGAAGATGAATTGTAGGAAATGTCTTTCTCTTCAAAATGAGCTTTGGATGGAATTTTTCTGATAATCCATGTGAAAGTTATGCCCTGGTCAATTTCAGTTGACTTTTTCAACTGTCCAAATATAGTAACTTTTGCATCTTTGATGATTTCTGAGCCAAATTTTGAGAATCATGATCAAGCATTGATCAAATGATGTTTGTGGCTTCAAAATGATATGTTGACCAAAAATCTGAACTTTTGACTGCCAAATGACCATTTTGCCCCTACAGTTGACTGTAGTGCAATTTAGGGTTTTGACTGTGCAATTTTGAGTTGAATGCCTTGAAACTTGATATGAGGATGCTTGACCATCTTTGTAAGCATATGAGACTTGATTGGGCCTTTGGAAACTTCATTTTCTTGATCAGGACACAAACCCTAGTTTTGACTGTATAGGAGACAGTTGCACTGCACAACCCTTGGGGAATTTTATGACTTGACTTGGCAATTTCTTGAAGAATATGGGAGGGAAAATTTTGGGGTACAACACGAAGGTATTTGATTTGCTGCATCTCCAATCTTTTCTTGCACCAGGCATTCGCCTGCACAAGCTTGGCAATCTGATCATCGAAGCCTTGGGCTTTCTCAGCAAATTCTAGGCCTTGTTTGATTTCAGTTTGACTTTCGGTGTCTGGGACGGTCGAGAGAAGTTCCTCCTTGCGCTTAGTGTTGGCATTTATCTTAGCCTCTATTTCTTCGATTTGTGCCCTGAAGGAAGCATTCTCTCGATCGATGGCATCAACTTCTTCCTGTGTAGATGCTTTTTGCTTCGACAACTCCGCAATTCGAGAAGTTGTCTCCGAAACAACAGTCCACGCAGAAGAGCTTTTGCCATATAACACCTCAAGCTGACTATTAAAGCCCCTTTGTCGCCTATAATCTGCTGAGACTTGATCAATAATGGAGTGTAACTCCATGATCAAGCCTGAAACTTCTGGAGCTACAACTAACAAGTCGACAACATTCAAAACATCCCTCAAGTATGATGGAGCAGTAGGGTCCCCCTCCAAAGCTTTCATCAAGTCCTTCTTGAAAAACTGAGCCTTAACCTTCGCCAAAGCTTCATTGAGAGGAGAAGTTTCAGTGGACTTCCCCGACAAGGTAGGAACCTCCTGACTAGCATCAGACGAACTCTTGCTCTCGATGATGGCGTTGAGATAGCTAACAGGGTCAGTTTGCTTCAAGAGTTCTAGGTCCTCTTTCGACCTGTGCTTTGTTGAGGTAACAGCCCTTGCAACAGCATTGTCTTGGGTTTAAGGCTGTGGAGTGACAGTTGCCTCGACTTGATTCCCTTCGACTTGGACTGTGGCGGCGCCAGCGTCATCTTGTTGTCTTTCGCCGGCGTCACCTTGGTTTTCTTCGCCAGCGGCATCTTGATTCTCTTCGCCAGCATTGCCGTGGCCCCCTTCGTCACGATTCTCTTCCGACAGATCCACCACCTGAATCTCTTTTGGCTGTGGCTCTTCTGTTTGAGGATCTTCTGCTGGTTTTTCTGCCGTCTCAGCATTGGCCTCATTTATTTCAGTATGGGCTTCGTCATTCTCCAAGCCTTTCTCTTGTGGCATGCTGAGTTCAGCAGACTCCAGTGTTTCAGAGGTCCTTAGCGGTGAGCTTTCAGTGGTGTCCTGAAAAGAAAAGAAGAAGAATCTTCAGAAATCGAAAGAGACATAATCGAATGCAGGTATCTATACCTAAGTTACAAAGAGGTCTAAGAGATTACCTGTAAATTAGCTTCAGCCCCAGGGCTGGAATTGTCGCTTTCGACAGGCTTATTGAGAAGAACGTTTAATTCCTCCTCTGTTGGCTCCTCAATGATCACTGGAGGTGGCCTGGGCTTTCTCCCAGCAACCTTTATTCTAATTGTTCGACCCTCAGGAGCAGGAGCAGGAGCGTCCTTCGTCAGCTTTCGCCTTTTTAGAGGAGCAGGGGGAGAATCATCTTCTTCGTCGCTCCCAGATTCGACCACCAGTGCTGGCCGTTTCTTGGGCGAAGGTGCCTAAAAAACCAATGGGAATTCGATTTAGCAATTGCATCGAAAGTCAAAAATCGAAAGCCAGAAGAAAATAATGAAAGTCTGGTTACCGATACAGAAGGCTTTTTCGAAGGGCCTTCCCCCTGTTGGTTTGTTGTGGTCTTCGCCGGCGCTACAGTCTTCGCCGGCGGTGGAGGTTTTGTTGAGAGGCCTCCTCCCTGGTGGCCTTCTGCAGCCTTCTTGGCTGGAGGCTTTCGAACAACTGAAAGCAAATAAAATAGTTAACATGCCAGCAGTCGAAAGAGAAAGACAAAGTAATGTGAAAGGATGAACTTACATTTCTTTATTTTGTCCAAGACAAGGACAAAAGATTTCTGAAGCTCATCCACGAAGTCCTTCTCGTCGAAAAACTCCTCAGCGTAATAACTTTTCCACCACTCCTCGAAGGATGGTGAGCAAAGAAAGTTGAGCTGGTAGTCAAACAACGAAAGAACTGTTCGACCAGCATATCTTCCGATATGTTTAGTGGCAGCTTATTCGGTGTAGTCGTTGCAGAAGTATAACATAGACTTCTCCCTTGGGAAAATTGGAGAAGGTAGGGTTTGAATAATACCAAACTGGCGAGACACCAGGTTTGGTTGATATGCAATCAGACTCAGGTGAGTCTTAGAGCTCCTAAATCGAAGAGGCATGATCCTTGGTGTGAGGAACGCCTCCCACATTGCTGTATGTTCGTCAACTTGAGGACCACTCGACGTCCTAGGATGTGGCCTTGTGAACCACGCTGGGCCTACCTTCCGTCGAGCAAATGGAGCCATAGTCGAAGCAAACTCTTTCCTTCGAGCAAACATCAGAACGAAGTTTGTGAAAGTTTGCTGAAGCTCCAGTCCATCTTCCATTGGAGTCAACAGAGCCAGTCTGGTTCCTTCGACACGTCTGTTCGCTATTTCTGGAGCCTGCTCATTTATTTGAACCTTCTTAGGCAAGAAAGATTCAAAGGTGGCGTTGAGCCACAGTTGAAGCAGCCAAAAAGGTCCAGCAAGCAGAAAGCTGGCCCTGTTCTCGATAATCTTCAGAAGAGTCGCTCCATTACTAATCGAATCATACAGGCTAGCCAAAATCAATTCTGCCAAACAGATATTTTGGCCATGATGGAGTTGAGTGGCGAGAGTGACCATCTTCTTGGTCACCTGTAAGGACTTCGAGCAAAATACAAAGCGTGTCAGCCATAAGGCTAGAAACGCAATGTGTTCGACATCCGACACAGCATCTGTCGACCTGTCGTGGTAGTGATTGATGAAGGTGGTATAGGTTGGTTTTGTGGCAGAGAATCCAATTTGATCCTCCGACATCTCCTCCGGGTCGAAGTAGTCCCCGGTGGGTCGAAGGCCAGTGATAGCGGCCACATCGAAGAGTGTAGGAGTCAGCATCCCACAGGGAAGATGGAAAGTGAAGTGGGAGTAGTCCCAGAAGAGTAGAGAAGCTATCAGCATCTCTGGAGAATAGTTCAGACCTGTCTTCGACAGCATAACCAAGTCGAAGATCCCCATATCTTTCCAGGTCGAAGCTTGGCGTTTCTCCATCTTTTCCAACCAAGCACTATAATCAGAAGTAAGGCTAGGACCAGACCTGAAAGCCCTAACGCCTTTGTTGAAGAAACGGAGGTCGATTTTCTCTTTAGCAGGGTCTTCATTATCCTCTGCATCTTTCTTGGCGCATGCAACCGGTTTGAGTCTCTCAACTACCGGAAAATAACTCTTGATCTTCATGGCCTCAGCAATACTTGGATACAAGGGGCCAGACATAGCAAAGATCTGGTTGGAATATCCAACCGGGATCATAAGGTGGTGTGAGTAAGCATCACGAACAGCGATGTCCAAGGGTTCAGGGACCCTTCGTTGGCCCGTGGAAGTTACTACTGGAGCGGTGACGAAAATCTTAGGTTTGACGTTTCCAGATGGTACGGTGGCGCTAGGAGCATTGGAGGAACCAGATGCCATTGTTAATGGTGAGTTTGAAGACGAAGTGAAGGAAAAAGGGTTTTGGCAAAGATGACAAGTTTGTATGCAAATGGAGAAGTCTGAAAGCTAGATAGCGTAAAAAGTCCCACAGTGGGTACTTACTGCTATTTATAGTAGTGGGGGAAAATCCCCAAAACCGAGGACATTAAATGCCATTTAATGTTGCAGAAGTAGTGGGACACGTGGCGTCTCCCTGTTGTTTTAGCCGTTCTGCAGAAATGGAGGGGTGCAGCGTGCGCCCTCGTTTTTGGGAATTGTCATAATGACAAATTCTGAAATGACGTTTGGCACTGCACGCCGTACTGAGGTGACGTCTTAGGTACGGATAAATGATGGTTTTTCTTGGGATTGTCAGTGGTTGGTAGAAGACAACAAAAAGTGCACAATTTAATTTGTGACTAAGAGTGAAAAGACATGTGTCGAATGGTATTTCAAAGAATGCCTTTTTCTTTCAGAGTCGAAATAAGGCATTCTTGGGGGGCAATTTGTTGGCTCCTAAATTCGACACCCTTGTTTTCATTAACGTCAGCCATTAAAGCTGAAGGATATTTTCGACCAGCTAGGTCCGTCGAAATGTCCATCGAAAGATGGCAAGGTACTTAGAAGATTTCTTCCAAGGGAGAAGTTGGTTGCCTTCGACGTCGAAGGTGTTTCTCGTCGAAGATGCTTCTCGACGAAGGTGTTCGATGGTTCAGAGTGGAACGGTTTGAAATTCAAGCGTTTGGAGGGAAAACGGTTTCCAGCGGTTACCAAGTGCAACGTGCAAAGATCTGGAGCGTCGAACGTTGAGAACGTGCCAAGTGGAATCATCTCGAAGCAGTGTAACTGCCCGACGGTTACTTGGGATGTTTTAGTATAAATAGTAGTAGTCACGCAGTTTCTCGCGTGTGTTCACAATTCTATACAAAGTCACTCATATAGATTCGAGTACCCAGCGTGTGAGAAAGAATTGTTGAGAAATGTATGTGTGAAACACCAACTTTATTAATCAAAGTCATTTACTTTTCCAGAAATTTACTTGCTTTCTTCTTTACTTTCCTGTCGAAATCCTTTACTTTAAGCCTTCATTTCTTTTACCAAGTCCTTTCTTCATGCATTTTACTTAAAGCCTCTTATTTTATTGTCACTTAACCAATATCCAATTTAATCAAAACTTCAAAATCAACCTATGTCCTAGGATCAATCTGATCGATCCTGCGAGTAACCAAATAAGTAACCATTTGGAAGATCAGCGGTTGTTTACCAATAACCAGGGTAAACAACCGGCAAATAAGATTCTGCTTGATGAAGCGGGCAACAACATTCTTAGTAACAGATGCGAAGGAAGCTGCTTCGACCCACTTTATGAAATAGTCAATGGCCACTAGAATGAAGCGGTGTCCATTGGAGGCTGTAGGCTTGATCTCCCCAATCATATCGATTCCCCACATAGCAAAGGGCTAAGGAGCTGTTAAGACATTTAGAGGAACCGGAGGCACGTGCACTTTGTCTGCATAGATTTGACACTTATGACAGGTCTGGGAATGTTGATAGCAATCTGCTTCCATGGTAGACCAATAATAGCCTGCCCATAGAATTTTCTTTGCCATCGTATGCCCACTAGAGTGAGTGCCAAAGGTACCTTCATGTAATTCAACCATAATCTTTTCAGCTTCAATCTTATCCACACAACGGAGCAGAATAGAATCATGATTATGTTTGTAAAGGATACCATTACTTAGGAAGAACTTAGCGGAGAATCTCCTTAGGAACTTTTTATCATTGATTGAAGCTCCTTCTGGATATTCTTGAGCCTCGAGATACCTTTTGACTTCATGAAACCAAGGCTGGTCCATTACTTCTTCGGTATTAATCTCGTGACGGTGTGCTGGTTCATCCATTTGTTCGATGGTGATCTGGGGAGCCTCGTTATCCCAATTAAGTTTAAACATAGATGACATTGTGGCTAGAGCATCTGCTAGCTGGTTTTCTTCTCGCGTGAAGTGCTCGAAGGTAATCTGCTTGAAATGTGGTAACAATGTCAAAACATGTTCTTTGTAAGGGATAAGGTTTGGATGCTTAGTGTCCCATTCTCCTTTGATCTGACTGATGACCAAACCTGAATCTCCAAATACAACTAAAGATTTGATTCCCAAGTCTATGGAAGCCTTGAGACCAAAAATGCATGCTTCGTACTCCGCCATGTTGTTCGTACAGTTGAAGCAAAGTCTGGAAGTAAAAGGAGTATGACATCCTTCCGGAGATATGAGTACAGCGCCGATACCATTACCAAGTACATTGGATGCCCCATCAAAGAACAGGGTCCAACGGGATCCTTGTCCAGGTCCGTCATATGGTCTGATTTCTTCACAATTGTCTAATGTCATGATGTCTTCATCCGGGAATTCAAACTTCACGGACTGATAATCTTCTACAGCTTGATGAGCAAGATGATCAACTAACACGCTGCCCTTTATAGCTTTTTGGGTAGTGTACTATATATCATATTATGTTAGGATCATCTGCCATCTAGCTATCCTTCCAGACAGAGCAGTCTTTTCGAAGATGTACTTTATCAAATCTATCTTAGATATCAGCAAAGTGGTATGAGTCAACATATACTGTCTTAGTCGGCGAGCAACCCATACCAGAGTGCAGCAAGTTTTCTCGAGCAGTGAATATCTGGTTTTATAGTCGGTAAACTTTTTGCTCAGGTAATAAATAGCGTGCTCTGTTCGGCCAGACTCGTCATGCTTCCCCAATACACACCCCATTGAGTTCTCTAAAACGGTCAGATACATGATCAGTGGTCTTCCCTCGACTGGTGGCATCAAGACAAGAGGCTCTTGTAACTACTCCTTGATTTTTTCAAAAGCAATCTGACATTCATCATTCCATCTGACTACTTGATCTTTCTTCATCAATTTGAAGATTAGTTCACAAGTAGATGTTAGGCGAGAAATGAATCTGGCAATATAGTTCAGGTGTCCCAATAATCCTCTGACTTCCTTCTCAGTACGAGGAGCAGGCATTTCTTGTATCGCTTTAACCTTGTCAGGATCAACCTCAATGACTTTATTGCTGACAATGAAACCTAAGAGTTTACCAGACCAAACTCCGAATGTGCACTTGTTTGGATTCAACCTTAGTTTGTACTCCTTCAATCTTACAAACAAATTTTGCAAGTGATCAAGGTGCTCCTCTTCAGTTTGTGATCGGGCTATCATGTCATCTACATATACCTCTATCTCATGATGTATCATAGCATGAAACAAAGCTACCATGGCGCGTTAATAGGTTGCCCCAGCATTCTTCAGTCGGAATGGCATTACATTGTAGCAGAACGTGCCCCACTGTGTGACAAACGTAGTTTTCTCCATGTCCTCAGGTGCCATTTTGATTTGGTTATAGCCTGAGAATCCGTCCGTGAAGGAAAACACTTTGTGCTGGGCCGTATTATCAACCAGGATGTTTATGTGGGGAAGTGGAAAATCATCTTTAGGGCTGGCCCTGTTTAAATCTCTATAATCCACACACATTCGTACTTTACCGTCCTTTTTAGGCACGGGAACAATGTTGGCAACCCATTGAGGATAGGAAGTGACAGCCAGAAATCCAGCATTGAACTGTTTCATGACTTCCGCTTTGATCTTTTCTGACATGTCAGGTCTCATGCGGAGAACTATTTTTTTCACTGGTGGACAGTCTTCTCTTGTGGGTAGACGATGTACCACAATGTCTGCATCAAGTCCCGACATGTCTTCGTATGACCAGGCAAAGATCTCAACATAATCACGCAGAAGCTGAATTAAATGCTCTTTGACACTCGGCTCTAGATTGTCACCCACTTTGATTTCCTTTTTATCTTCCTCGGTACCCAAGTTGATTGTATCGAACAGTTTCTCATGAGGCTGGATAGCTCTTTCCTCTTGTTGTAGTAGTATGGCCAATTCCCCTGGCACTTCACAATCTTCCTCACCTTCGTATTTGGCTTGGTAGATTAGATCTTTAGAGTCACTGAAGGCTATAGTAATATCGTTACCCATGGGATCCAGAATGGAGGGGTACCTGCATTTGTGAGTGTGGGTGTGTGTAAGGATATAGCCATCTTTAAACAACAAAATGTAAAAGAAAGACAATGAGCACAAAGGATTTGTATGTGAAAAAGCATCCATGATTCATTGAATGTCATATGAAGATGAAATAAAAACCCTTACAAATGGACCATTGTGCCTCGGGTAAGACACAAGGTTTTTAAAGTGTGAATTTTTCGTGAATATTACAAGTCCAACAGAAATGTAAAAGATAAATTACTGAGAGATGAAAGTTATTGGGACAAAGTCTCTGGCTTCCCAGTTGCGAAGTCCTCCGTTGACAGTAGAAATATCCAATCTTCCAAGCTTCCATCTTCTTCATTGTCTTCTACTGCATTGACCCCTTGGTTGCTAATTTTCAAAGGTGGTCCTCCGGCACGGGCACGGCGCATAACCTTCTGAGCAGTTGAAGTAAACCCTAAGCCAAACTTGTCTGATTTGTACGGAATGTCTGGAAGCTGCCCCCAGATGGTGCATCCACCCTCCTCTATTACCGCCTTGGCGTCCTTTAAAGATGACATCCAAAGTGGAGGTCTTGTGATCTTGGGAATCGAGGATACTGCCATGGTTGTCGCTACTTTTGGAGAGACCTCTTCGAAATGTTGAAAAGGAGTTTCAATGAACTCGCCATCCAACTCCACATATCGGAAAGACTTCAGATGACTAATCATGTACTCCTCTTCCCCGTGGACAATCATGATCTTTCCTTGGACCGGGTACTTCAGCATCTGGTGTAGCGTAGAGGTGACAACACCAGCATTATGGATCCAGGGTCGTCCTAACAGACAAGAGTAAGAGTGGCGGATGTCCATGACATAGAAGGTTGAGTTGAAAGTCTGATTTCCCACCTTTATCGGGATGTCCACCTCCCCATGGACCATCCTCTTTGATCCATCAAATTCTCTCACAATTATGTTACTGGGTTTCAACGTTAGCCCTTCACAATCCAATCTGTCAAGAGCTTTCTTCGGTAAGACGTTCAAAGATGAACCTGTGTCTACCAAGACATGGGCCATAGTTGTTCCTCTACACTCTACAGAGACATGAAATGCCTCGTTGTGCTTTCTCCCTTTGGGTGTCAAATCAACATCAGAGAAGCCTAGGCCGTTATCAGCTGTCAAACTGGCCACACAATCATGGAATTGGTCAGCAGACGTCTCTTGTGGCACATGAGCTGTCTTCAGAAATTTTACCAGAGCTTTCGCATGTGCCTCAGAGCACAGCAGAAATGCTAGCATGGAGATCTTGGAAGGGGTTTGCCCCAACTATTCAACCACATCATAGTCACTCTTCTTTATTATCCTCAGGATCTCTTCCATTTCCTTCTTGGATGTTTCGGGAATAGCTAGTGATTGAGCCTTCATCCGGACATGCTCTTCTTGAATGCTTTTTCCTCTATTCTCAGTAGTAAAAGTATTGGTAGGGATAGGAATTGTGTCGTCTTTGTCGGTAGGTACGCTTGCAGGTATAATCACTGGTGCAGAGGTAATCTTTGGAACGGCCACGGGTCCAAAAACTGCCTTTGGAGGGGCAATCTCTGGAGAGACGATTCTACCACTACGGGTAATCTTGCTAGTTCCAGCAATATTGCTAATGTCGGAGTTTTCTTCTTCGGATCTCTCTTCTTCGGCAATCAGTTCATCTTGTTTGATACCATGGTAGTATATTTCTCCACCATAATTCCATGGTACTGTTTTATCTGACTTGTACGGGACCGGCCCGAGCATTGTGATCTTAAGTGGAATAGTTTTTGGAGCAGGTGTAATCCTAACGGGTCTTTTAGGGGCCCTAGAAGGATTGGAGGAGATGGTTATGGTTGAAATGTCTTCAACAGGAACTGGTAAAACGGGAGCATTCTCAAACAGAATTTCTTGATTATTAATCAGGTGTTGGATACCTATCTTCAACAGAGGGCAATCGACGGGTGAGGATAAGAAATAATGGCAGTCTTCATTACAACCTGGGAACACACCAGCTTTCAACAAGTTCATTTTAATGATCGGGAGCGGAGTCAATAGTTCATCCACTGTGGCAACAAATAAATCTTCCTCGACAACATTGGCATTGTGACCATGCCTAGGCATCAGAGCAGAAATGACATTCAGTTTTTCAGGTGCATCAAACTCAACTTCCTTTGCATTTATAAGGTCTTGAATTTTGTTCTTCAGAGCCCAACAATTGTTATTGTCATGCCCTGGACTTTCAGAATGGTATGCGCATCTGGCATTTGGGTGATAATGAGGGGACGTAGTATTGGGATTCTTTGGGGCCTCTTTTAAAGTTTCCAGATTCAATTTCAGAAGATGTGGTAGAACCTGGGCTAGAGTCATATTAATCCTGGTGAATTGTCGGACTGGCCTTTCCACCCTTGTCTAGTTACTTATTGGTTGATCAGATGTAGGCTTTGGGATCATAATAGCTCCTACCATTGGTCGGCGTTCAGCTCTCCCTTGGTTCCTTTGCGGATAAACAGCAGATACCTCCTTCCCGGTGAAAGGCTTTCTCACAGCTGTAGAGGCAGATGAATACTTCTGAATCTTTCCACTTTTTATGCCAGCTTCCACCCTCTCGCCGGTTAATATCAATTCAGTAAACCCTGCAGAGGAACTCCCAGTCAGATGATTGAAGAAAGGGCCCGATAGAGTTCCCAAGAATATGTCCACCAACTCCCTTTCAGACAGAGGGGCTTGCACTCTTCCGGCTAGATCTCTCCATTTTTGCGCGTAATCTTTGAAACCCTAATTTGAAACCATAGCCATACTCTAAAGTTGAGTACGGGTAGGCGCCAAATATGCATTATACTGGTATTGTTTATAGAAAGCTGCGGCGAGTTCTTCCCAATTGTGGACGTCGGCCCTTTCCAATTGGTAAAACCAATCGAGTTGTGTTCCGGATAAACTATCTTGGAAGAAATGGACCCACAAGTCTTTGTCAGCGGAATGCGGCTGAATCTTCCCGACATATGACCGGAGGTGCATTTTAGGACACGGCACTCCATCATATTTTGCAAATAAGGGCACTTTAAACTTTGGTGGGATCACAATTCCTGACACTAACCCGAATTCTTCAAAATCTAGACCCGGTACTCTCTGTATTTCCATAGCGGTTAAACGCTCTTCCAAGTGTCTGTACTTATCATCAGCCAGAGGGTACTATTCTTCAGAGTAGTCTTCCTCTCCCTCCTCTTCTTCAGAGTCTGACGGAACTGTTGTTTCTTTTCCTTTTCTTTCCCCTTCATCAGATGTTGCTGGAAAATCTAAGGTCCTTCTAGCTTATCCTTGAAACCTTTTGCCCATGATTACCACACCAGTTGGTTTCTTCTCTTTCTTCTTTTTCTCTTTCTCTTTTGCTAGCAGAGTCTTCAGCTCTTCTTGCCCCTTGGCCAGGGTCATGAGTAACTGTTAAAATTGTATGTTTTGAGCTTGAAGGTCTTTGACCGTCTATTCGAGATCCATCTTAATGAGATAAACAGTAGATAGATGAGGAAACTTGTTGCAAAGACCTGTTTATGTTTATGATGAATGATATGTATACATGCAATGCTTTCAAGGATTTAAAAATTCAAGTTTGTTTTAAACAAAATGAAACACACGTTATATTAATAAGATAAAATTTGAGTACATCAATGCCCCTTGGGCAAAATAATACAAAATTCTAAGATAAAAAGATATTGCACATCCTCTTTGGTGCAATGTAGGTATTCAGAGTCCGCTCCTCATGAAGTAGCCTAGTGAGTTCCAAAACTTTCTTCTCGCTTGCGTAGAATTGGGCTTCGAAAGTATCACGCTCTCCCTTGAGTTGTATCCAATCCCTTTGTAGGTCTTCGAGTGATGTAGGCATGTAAGGATGTAGGATAGTGTATGGAACTTCTCCCTCCTTAACAGGCTCAATAATCACTGGGAGAATGGCAGGATAAGGCATCATAAGACTTTGAGCGCGGGTTCATACCCACTTGAGGTAAGGCTCAAGAGGGATGTAATTCTTGTGTTCCAAAGTCTTGCTATCCACCTTGTTTAGCATCCTCCAAGCTCGGATGAATCTCTGGCGAAGTCCTTGATCGTCGTTGTCGTAGTCGAAAACCAAGCCTTGAATCAGCATATCATGTGGGCCATCCCTTCAGGCATAACCAAAATGTCTTAGAGCCAAGCATGGATTATAGGTGATGCCTCCCCTAATGCCAAGTAGAGGGACATTAGGGAATTCCCCACAACGGTCAACAATGATAATATTCTCTTTGGATCGAGAGCACCAATGAATATCTGAATGTTTAAGTGTCATTAACCTTTGTGACCACCTCAAACCTTGCTCATTCTTTAAGACTGATTGGGGAAGATGAGAAATAAACCATCTTTCTAGGAGAGGAGTGCAACACGTAAGAACACCTCTTTTCCTCATTGTACGAGTGTGAAAAGAGTGTAAGATATCCCCAAGCAATGTAGGCACCAGGTTACATGTCATGAAGATTTTGACAGTGCTCACATCTATGAGTTGGTCAGGATTGGGGAACAAGACCATCCCATAGATAAGAAGAGCCACAATCTCCTCAAAATCTTGCAAGTCTATGGAATTCCAACAAATTTGGGCTTTCTCAAACAAGAACTTTGCTAAAAAGCCTTTGACACCACTTCTAGTTTCCCAATGAGTTATGACATCAGATGAGTGCAAGTGTAGGGCTTGAACAATCTCTTCTGGATTTGGATCTCTTTCCGTACCGTTGAAAGGTAGTTGATTGAGAATAGGAATCCTCAAAAGTTGAGAGAATTCTTCCAAAGTGGGCACAAGTTGATAGTCAGGAAATGTGAAGCAATGATGCAAAGGGTCAAAGAACTGGAAGAGAACCTTCATCATATCCTCCTCGGTGTTGGAGGTGACCAAGTTGAGTAGACGACCATGCCTCTCGGTGAATGGAGAGTTCTCAGGGATCATTAAGGCTAGCTCCTTGAGTTGTGGAGGAATTCTTACAAGGTTGATTTGGATAGTTTTCCTGCGAAGTGAATCCATATCCTACAAAACAAGAACAAAGATGAATCTCCAAAATCCTTGAAATGGTTAGTGAATGCATATGATGTTCATGATGTCCATGATGTTATGCACACGTATGTATATACAAGCAAATCAAACAAGTTCTTAGTTTAAGCTTGCATGGGGTTTTATAGGTAAGTACCCTCTTGAAGTTTAGTTGGCTAAACCTGTCCTAACAATAGTAACCGGGTTCTAAGGAGCTCAATATCACCAGATTGTTTCCTTGGTCATTGTTTCAGCTCAAGCCTCTTTAATGGCGACCTAAATATCCCAAGAAACCAACCCTCAATGAGTGTAGTATCGAGTATCTACCAACTTCGGACTGCACCAAAACCGGCCATCTCACTAAATCCTAAAGACCAAGTTGGTCAAGTAAAGGGTTCTAGAAGTTCATTAGTGCTTCACGACATCACTCAGCGGCCCCGTATTCTCTTTGATTGACTCAAAGGCTATCGGTACCCACAAATATGTCACACTAACATAGCTATTTCTTAGACCATGTTGGTATACCCCGCACAGTTTCCACAATGTATTGCTATTTACCTATAATGTTTCCCAAATCCGGGTGGAGGATTCAAACCCAAACAAAGAACCATAATGTAAAGAAAACAAGTCAAACAATGTAAGAAAATAAATGTGATATAAACCTTAAGGTAACCCCACTTTTATAATTTTCCCCAGCAGAGTCGCCAGTTCTGTGATGCGGTGGGAGAACTGACTTGAGGTTTTGTTTTTTTTTTGGACTGGATTAGTTGCTGGTTATAGTACTGTGTTGTAGCAATGCAGCAGGTTGTTTAAACGAGGTTTTGGAATCTGGTGATGTTCTGATCGCAGAAGACCAGAATTAGACTCGAAGAGTAATGTTCTGACTGAAGCGTTGAACATAGCCTTCATATGCTGAAGGATCATGTTCTGACCGAAGAGCATCGCTTCCACATGTTCTGATTGAAGCATCATGTTCTGAACCGTGTTTGAAAATTCTAACCGCACTTGCGTGGAGGTTGGCCCAGAAGTTTCGAAGTACCATATTCTCTTAACACTTAGAAAAATTTCTAAATTTTTAGAAAATTGGATTTTTCAAAGTAATTTCTGACTCTGATTTCTGATGAACTAATTTCATATCTTGGTGAAATATAATTGTTGAAACTTGATTTTTGACCGAAAAGTCAAAGTTTGACTTTTCAGCATGGTTTTGACCATTTTGCCCTTGTGAATGACTTTCTTGGAAAATTGTAATCTGAGATATGAAACTTGACAGAAGCAAACCCGAGGGTCTAGAATGATCTTTTGAGAAATGAGAGGGAAAATTTTGGGGTACAACAACATCCATACATCATTTACCAAATGTCATAGCATATGCATACAAAACGCATATAGCATAATCTCATTTATGTTAAGAACATCATTACGCAATTCATTTCATCTATCATGACATTGCATACAACTATCTCTTTACCTTTTCAGGAAAGATCAATCGACAAATATCATCAACTACGTATATGACCTGACCGTCTTCTCGAAAGTCGCATCTGTAAAGGGCTATTTCAGCATTTTCCTCAGAAGTTAAAGATGATTCAAGACCTCTACTGGTTCAGTTTAAATCGATCAACGATTTATCCTGATTTGTTTTCCGGTAGACTTCTTTCTCTGGTTCAACTAAATCGACTTGAACATTTTACTGATTTTGTTTCCAGTTAAAGATAATTCGAGATCCCTGCTGGTTCAGTTTAGATCGATAAATAATTTATCCTGATTTGATTTCTGGTAGACTTCCTCCGCTGGTTCAGTTTCAATCGACCAATGATTTATCCTGATTCGTTTCTGGTAGACGCTTCCTCTGGTTCAGTTAAAGTCGCCCAAAGATTTATTCTGATATTTCTTCCAGTTGAACTCAACAGTTATTTAGGATGGAATCTATAAGCCCATCTCTGACGACTCTTCATCACTTCTCCAAATGGAATCTATAAGCCCATTCCCAGTATACTCAACCAACAATATTACTTCATGCACGGGCGAGTGCAAATTTATGGGCACTTAAGCGTTCAATCATCTTCTACCTTCATGTCACGAATGATGGACATGCCAATCTAACTCTCCAGGTTTAAGAAGATTTAACAGGGGAAGCTGTTGTACCCCAAAATTTTCCCTCCCATTTTTCTTTAAAGCATTCTTTCAAGGCTCTTCAAATGGTCAAAACACTCAAGGTTTGATTAGTCAAGGTGCTCCTCCTAAACCAAAGATTCATAACTAGGGTTTGGAATTTCTCAAGGAAATTTGGTTTGAAAAGGTCTAAATTGGCTTCCATAGTTATTCATAGGTCCTCAACAAGGTCCATGTCAAGTTTCAAGCCCTACATCACAAGTTTGCTCAGTCAATTACTCAAATGCTTGAAAATCAATTGTATTAATAAAAAAGTCAACTATGGTCAACATACAGTCAAACTTCAATATTTTTGGTCAACATCAACACTTTGAAGTCAGATTCATTATTTGATCAAGGGTTGATCATGATTCCCAAAGGAAAGTCCTCAGATCATCAAAAGTTAAGAATTGCCAAATTAGGGTTTTCCTTAGGAGAAGTCAACTGAACTTTGACCAGGCATAACTTTCTCATGCTTCATCAACTTTTCCCCAACCAAATCCCATTTTGAAGAAAATTATATTCTCTACAACTTTTTTTTATTCTCAAGTCCAAAAAATGCTTAATTTGGAAGATATGATCTCATACATTGTAGGTCATTTTTAAAAAGTCAACAAAAGACACTTTTTATCAAGGCATCTTACATCAGGATAATGTCTCCAAATGCAAAAATTATTAAAATAGAAAGTGTATAGGATATATCGGGCTTTCCAAAAAGTCCCAGATCATCTTCAAAAAATGAAAGTTGAGCAAGTTATGAGTTGCACAAGTTGGGCAATTTTCAAGAAATGCATGAAATCTCAATTGAGCAAAATTGTGATTTTAATTTATTGAGCTTAACTTTTTAGAGTTCAAACATACTCATGACATATGCAAGATCCTCTAAAATTATCCATACATTATTTTGATTTTTACTTCTATTTATTTGAATTTTTTCATTTAAATATAAAAGAAATCAAGTGAAATATCAAACAAATGGATCAAGGCTTAAGTGGGCTTCATTTGGATCATTCAAGAGGCCTAAATTCATGCAAGGTACATTGCAAATGACCAGGTTCATGCAGAAAACGAAAATGGCAAGGGATCATGAAGTTTGGAAACTTTTCAAAACTTGATTTTTGTTTTAAACTATGGTTTAATGGTGTGATTCCTTGCCATGTTGGTGGCTTTAATGGTGTGATTCTTTATCATATTGATCTAGCCTCCTACTCCTATATAAATACATAACATTGCAAGCCTAACAAAAAAACATTGCAAAAAAAGCTTCACAAAATTCTCAAGAAAAAATTCTCAAAGTTGCAAAATTCATAATTGCATTGCCAGGCATGATTAGTCCAAACCATTGATCAAATAATATCCCTAAGGCTCCCAGGAGTTGAACCAGACCGATAACCAAGCCCTTTCACATCCAAAACTCTCACATCTGATCATAGAAATTTGGTAAGGTTTTAATTCCTCGAACTCTATAATCATGTGATTATGCATACATCCATGGTGTTATCAATATTAAGAATGGACCTAACGTGTTACATATAAGGTTTGATGCAGAAACACTAAAATACCATTGTTAGGGCTCAAGAACCATTGAATTTCGTATCTAACTCTACAGGATGTTTCAGGCCAAACTAATGTCATATTTGAACTTGCAGCATGTGTAGGTGTTTAGGTATTGGCTTGCATTTTTGGTAAATTCCAAGTGTATGTGTGAATGTCATGACTGATGTCATAACATTCTAGTTCAGGTTGTACTAACTCATTAGGTACATGTGCAGAAAAATATTGTAATTCAAATACTGATGTTTATAAGTGTGTATCTGAGCATGTTTGCAAAATGATCACATTTTGCTAAATCAGTAGACAGGTTTTCTCAGATGTCATAACAGATGTTATGACATCCTGTTCTGAACTAGCAGGATTGCAGGATTGGATAAGTCTGAGTTTTTTCAGGAAATAACTCAGTCCTTCCTAAACAGAATCCTGCGTTTTCTGAGGAGTAACCTAGCTCAATCCTAACCTGATCAATAAAGTACTGTGACCTGGTCTTTAGGTCAAACGGAATCAACCCTAGGTTTTTGGAAACCCTAACTGAAGTTGCAGCTGCTATATATTCAACAGAGCTGCGGTTTTTCAAGGGATCTCTGCTGATTTATTAGAAGATCAATTTTGTAATCTGTATAGATTTGTTTATTGTACTCCAAGCAATTATCATTGTGATAAGTGCCTTGGAATAGGTTTCAATTGTAAGGGTTGTGTAGCACTCAAAGCTTTGAAGCAAGAGTGTTTGAATGTCACTTGACTAAAGCTGTGAAGCAAAGTCAAGTTAGTCGTGTACATCACTCAAAGCTGTGAAGCACGAGTGATTCTGTTACTTGATTAAAAAGCTGTGAAGCTTAATCAAGTGTGTGTTATTGAAGAGTGTCTTCATCAATTCTTAAGTCAAATTGGTTTATGTATCACTGCTGTGATTGAGGGGGAGTGAGTAGGAACTCAGGTTTAAGTTGTACTTAGATTAGAATTGCATTGGGTAGGTCTTAAGTGAAGGAGATAAACTGGTTGGTTTATTCCTGAATTAACATCTCTTATAGTGGATTCTCTCCCTGGCTTGGTAGCCCCCAGAGTAGGTGTTGTTGCACTGAACTGGGTAAACAATTGACTGTGTTATTTACTGCTTTTGTATTTACTGTCATATAGTAAGTCAGATACAGTGTCATAACATTGGACGTGACATTGAGTATCTGCAGCCAGAATTTCAGCATGCAATTTAGGTCCAAGGATTCGAGCTTTTTTGTTGTTGCAGGTTTCAAAAAAATACATCATCGAAGAAGATGGTATTTCTCCCCCATGTCTTGCTACAATGCCTAGGCCAATGTTATTGGGCTTAGGAGATTTCAAATCTCTGCACCCCCTTAATTACTTATTTTACAACTTGGCCCAACTTAATTTTTTTGTCCTTTTCTTTTATTATTTATTTTCTTTTATTTTAATTAATTTCTTTTCCCTAAAAATCATAAAATCAAAATCACAAAAATAATTAGACTTAGATTTTCATTAATTAAATTAATTTTAATTAATCATTTGTAATCACTTTTTTTTTAAAAATTAATTAATAAATTAAAATTAGGTTTTCTTTTTCTTAATTTAATTTAAATATTTGCCTAAAACAAATAAGAACAACAAAAAAATTTCTTTTATCACTTAGAAATTTTTCTTAGGTTTTTTCTCCATCCTTTCATTTTTCTTTCTTTCTTCCCCCGCACGTCTATTTATTTATTCACATTATTTTTCATAATTTGTAACTGTATAAAGGATGTAATAGTTTTAATTTAGACTTTTACACTTTTCTTTCCCCACGTTTTGGTTTGTAATTCCCCCACCCGAAGCCTTGTAATAGTGTAGATTTAAATTCCCGCATCTTTATTTTCGTACTAATATTAACTGTTAGATGAATGCTAATAGGCTTGTATGAAAAGACTAAAAGTAAACGCTAGCAAACCTAACATTTGAAGATAAATAACTGAAACGCAACACACTCGCACAGGCGCACCTCTAAGGTGCCTCCACTTGTTGCCTTCAAAATAAACAGTCACGACTCTCGAACGTAAGAGACTTTAGTTGTGACCCTTTGGTTTAAAGATCATGAGTCCCTCAATGACCCTTTCGACGTTGCCTCAGTATATGATCTTAAAACATTAGGGTAATTACTAAAATAGCTTACTAGTTGTTTTCGTGACTGTACGATGACCCTCGCCCGTCCCTCGAAAATCCAACAATATGGCTACCTACTCACTAATAGTAGGATAACACTGTCTAAAGGAAAAGAGGAAAAGAACAAACCTTTCGAGTAGGTAGATAGCTCTTAGTTGCTTGCTTATAAAAACAATCAAAAACAATTTTTTCACACATACACAAACTCTTTTCTAAATATTTTCAAAGACAAAAAAACACTTTGTATACGTTTTCGCCGAAATGAGAAACATTACAAAGTTCGCCGCACTAAGGCATCTTTTCAAAATATCTTTAAAAGACACTTACACAAAAAAGCATTTTCAAAGTGAGCTAACAACTAAGAACCCGTAGATAACTACGGATGGAAAGAGTGTTAACACCTTCCCTTTCCATAACCTACCCCCTTACTTAGAAAATTCTCTTGAAAGGTCTTTCCTATTCTTTTCACCCTTTCCTTTATTGGATAAAAGAAAAGTCGGTGGCGACTCTTGCTAACCGTAACATTGCAATAAAAATGCAAAACCAATAAAAGTCAGTTCTCCCACCGTATTACAATTGGCTTATGGTCGTGCAAGAAGAATTAAATCAATTTGAAAGAAATTACGTTTGGGACCTTGTTCCTCGTCCACGAGATCATCAAATTATAGGCACTCGATGGGTATTTAGGAATAAACTTGATGAACATGGTGTGATAACAAGAAATAAGGCCCGTCTTGTGGCTTAAGGGTATAATCAAGAGGATGGCATTGACTATCAGGAGACTTATGCTCCGGTTGCCCGACTTGAGGCTATACGCCTTTTATTAGCTTATGCATGCTCTAAAAACTTCAAATTATATCAAATTGAGGTAAAAAGTGTGTTCCCTAACGGATACATAAGTGAAGAAGTGTATGTTTCTCAACCTCTCGACTTTGAAAATTATGAGTTTCCTAATCACGTGTTCAAGCTAAAACGTGCATTATATGGTCTTAAACAAGCCCTTAGGGCGTTGTATGATCAACTTAATAAATTTTTGCTAGAACAAGGATACTCTAGAGGGAAAGTAGACACTACACTCTTTATTAAATGTCAAGGAAAGCATATTTTACTAGTTAAAATCTATGTTGATGATATCATTTTTGGATATACTAATATACATCTTGTCAAGGAGTGCTCTAAGATTATGCATGGATAGTTTGAGATAAGTCTAATGGGAGAGTTAAACTACTTTCTAGAACTACAAATTAAGAAACTTGATGAAGGAACATTCGTATGTCAAACCAAGTATTGTCTCGAATTGCTCAAAAGATTCGGTATGGACAGTGCAAAGGAAATTGACACACCTATGACAACAAACGATAACTTGGATAGAGATGAAAATAGTAAGGATGTTGAGGTAAAAGGGTATAAAGGCGTGATTTGATCTCTTCTTTATCTGACCACATCTAGGCCTGATATTACGTTTAGCCTTTGTATATGTAAACAATATCAGTCTGTTCCTAAGGAATCCCATTTAAAAGCAGTCAAACACATTCTTAGATACCTCATCGGTACCTCTAAGTTTGGGCTTTGGTATTCCAAGGGAAACAATTGTAGATTGGTTGGTTATTCCGATTCTGATTTTTCCGGTTGCAAATTGGATAGGAAAATTACTAGTGAAACTTGTCACATGTTTTCAAAATCCTTGGTAAGTTGGCATAGTAAAATGCAAGTTTCTGTTGTTTTGTCAACCGCCAAGGCGGAATACGTGATAGTCGGTAGTTGTTATGCACAAATTTTATAGCTTAAACAACAATTACTAGATTTTGATATTAAACTCTCACGTATTCCTATCATATGTGACAACACCAGTTCCATTAATCTAACCAGGATTCCTGTACTACATTCACGCACTAAACATATTGAGATACGACACCACTTTCTTAGTGACCATGTTGAAAAAAGGGATGTTGTATTTGAGCATATTGATAGTAAAAATCAACTTGCCGATATTTTCACTAAACCACTCGCAACCGAACCTTTTGTCAATATACGTGGGGAATTGGGGATAATCGATATCTCAAATGTTGCTTAATTCCATCTTATTGCTTGTACTTTATACTTTCACTATAACTTTGTGTTTTAGTATTTTACATCATGTGAGTCCAACTTCAATCTCAATCAAGAGTGAGGTAATATTGTTTCAATTTCTCCTTGAAAATAAGATATTTCTTGATGTAGCTTACTAGTTTCTTCCAAAAATGCTTGCTATTCTCTCAAATGATGAAAATCATTGTAATACGGTGGCAGAACCAACTGTTGTTTTGTTACTACTGGTTTTGTGTTTTTTGTTTGCAAATGTACGGTAAGAGAGAGTCGCCACCGTCTTTTATTTTATCCAACAAAGAAAAAGGGAAAAAGAACAGAAAAAACCTTTTTCGAGATGTTTCTGAGTACGGGGGGTAGATTATAGAAAGGGAATGTGTTAGCACCCTTTCTATCCATGGTTTTCCATGGGCTCTTAGGTACTTGCTCATTTTGAAATTGTTTTTGTGTGTGTTTTGAAAAGCTTTAAAAATTCCTTAGTGCGGCGTTTCACTTTATGGTAACCATTGTGTCAGTCCTCAAGAGTGTGATAAAGTGTTTTTGAAAACTTTGTTAAAAAAGTGTAAGTGTGAAAAAAACTAGTTGTTTTGAGCAAGTACTTAAGAGTTTCTACCTACTCGAAAAAGATTGTTCGTTTTCTTATTTCCTTAATATAGTGTTATCCTACTATTAAGGAGTAGGTAGCTCCATCGTTGGAGTTTGAGGGACAATCGAAAGGGATGATTACGGTCACTTAAGGCAACAGGGCAAGATCTCTTAGTAACTATCCTAAAGTTCTAAGATCGCATTTTGTTTTACCGAGGCAACCTTCGAAAGGGACTTGCGATCTCTGAATTAGAGGACATTCACTAAGAATTCTCACGTTCGAGGATAGTGACCGTATTTCTGAGGAAAACAAAGTGGGATATACCCTAGGGGTGAGCCTGTGCAAGTGTTTGATTTCAGTTTATTCATCTTTTCACAGTTAGGGTGTTCTACTGTTTTAAACATTCAATTTATCTTTTGCATAAAATCCTATTATCCATACATCTAAACAGTTTAAACAATTGCAGAAATTAAAAGCGGAAAAGAAAATCTACGCTATTACAGGGCTTCGGGGGAGGGGGTTACATAACCAAAAATTGGGGAATTTAAACAGTAAATAAAATAGTAAAACTAAACCTAATTAAAAGCTATTACAACCCATAATCAGATATAATAATAATAAGTGATAATAATAATACGAAAGTAGCTAACACACGCGACTTGGAAATGACATCTAAAAATATAAAATGCTCTAAGTAGAAGAAAATTATTTTTGTTGTTTTTTTTATTTGGAAAAAACATTTAATTAAATTTAGTTAATAAAAAGAAAAGAAAATTTGAAATTAATTCTAAAACAAACCTAATTTTTTTTTTGTGGAAAAAATATTTAAGAATTAAAACTAATTTCCTAATGGGTTTTAATTATAGAAATAATAAACCAATTACCCTAATTAATACTAATTATTTAATTAACAAAATTATTATTTTAGCAAAATATCTAATTCCTACCTTTTTTGTGATTTTATTGATTTTTTTATTTTAATTAAAAAAAATGATTTTTAGAAATACACAAAACAAAATAAATAAAATAATTAAAAAAACAATAAGAATAAAAAATGGGCCTGTATGAGCTTCAGCTGGGGTGCTGATTGAAATTTCCAAGGCCCAAGTGTGATGGCCCAATTGCCTGCGCGTGATCCAATGGAGCCCTCATGGGTTCACCAAGTTCTTTGCTTGCTGAACATTGGATCTGGATTGAAAGAAGATCCAATGGCTGGATCTAAGGGCGCATGATGGATGCCTGGTTGTGAGATGCGGTGGATCTGAAACAAGAAACTCAGAAAATATGAAAATGTCTGGACCTGGGATCGAACCCAAGTCCTCTCCACTTTCAAACGCACGCTTGACCATCAGAGCTAACCTGTTTAATTGTTAATATAATATACAAATAAAATATAACATAAGAAAAGTGCTTTGTCTAGAAAAACGGTGCGAAATTCAAATGAGCCAGCGTGTGGTTGCCACGTGATCATCTTCCTCCCAGAACTGTCATTTTAGGTATTGGACTTATACCCATGGACAAAGTCCATAGCTATAACCTGTGACATTTCTAAAACGCAGCATAGGCATGATAAATCCCAACCAAGGGCATGGGTCGATTGGAAATTACCCACTGAGCCTGAATATACCCTTGGTTTGGCCTAATTTAACATATATCAAAAAGCCCTAAAACATGCTTTGAAACCCTAAGAATGGTGTTTCACGATTCCTGCGTGTAAACTTAAATCAAATCATCCAAACATATTGCAAACATGATAATAAGCCTGAATAAATAATTAAAACATGTTGATAATGCCAGAATTAAGGACAACGATTTTTAAAAAAAGGAGCAAACTGTGACTGTTATTATGCTTGGTTCTTGATGCTTTGAGGCTTGGGAATGAGTGGGATAGCTTCAGTAAATGTCCAGGAGTGCTGTTGTGTCCTTGAAATTGCTTGAAACGGCCTATGGAGGGATATTTGATCAACACTTTTTTGACAAAATTTAAAATCTTTTCTTCCTTTGTGGGAGGCAGGCTGCGCATGTCATATTCCCTTAGGGTTGCAAATGCTTTGTTATATGTAGTAGAATCAATCTAGGTCACTAGAATTAGAAAGAATCCAAGATATAATGGTCATGAATTTTTGATTCCAATCTTTCCACATTTGAATATTTCCTCTTGTTTTGAGCTTGCACGATTTTGTTCTCCATTTGACAGCTCATGAGATATTCAATCAATGCTAAAACAAATCTTATCCCATTTATTTGATTTATTTTTGATTTAATTTGATTTAATTTGAATTTTAAATAAATAAAATCAAAATAAATTAAATAAATAAGTGAATGAGGCATGGAGTGGTTCATGGGTCGTGGACCATGTTAGGAGTGTGTTACAAGCATAAAAAGTTAGGCCCATTTGAAGAAAAATGTATTTTTGGGCATGGTTGACTTTGTGCAAATTTTCAAAAATGACCAACTTTGACAATGTATACCTATCTCAATTTTGACCCTAACAGGGTGTTCTTGGACTTTTTATAAATCTTAGGATGTCCCCTGAGAAACCTCTTTGGTTTCATCTCAATTGGATCTTCCATGTTCATGTAAGAAGCTTTGACCCAAAAGGTGTTTTTGTTGGCTTTTGAAAAGGACCTATAATGTCTGATTTTATATCTTTTCATGAGTGCATTTATTGAACTTGAGGGCTGAATATTAATTATAGGGAATTGGATTATTTTCAAAATGAGCCTTGGATGAGAAATTTCTGATAAAGTATGAGAAAGTTATGCCTGGTCAAAGTTTGGTTGACTTTTCCTGTAGAAACCCTAATTTAGCAACTTTTGACTTTTGATGAATTATGAGCATTTCTTGAGGAATCATGATCAATCCTTGATCAAATGATGGATGATCTTGAGGACATATTAGGGAAATGGAGACCATTTAGGACCCTTGGAACTCAAACATCTTGACGAGGAGTGAAACCCTAGTTTGAGGCTTATTGTATTAAGAGGAGGATTTGTCTGGTCAATCCTTAGTCAACTTGAGCAATCGAGGACCTCTGGGAGTATGTTTTGTGTGAAAATGGGAGGGCACATTTTGGGGTACAACAGCTGCCCCTGTTCAATCTTCTTAAACCAGAGGATTTAGAATGGCTTGTCCGCCTTTCGTGATCTGAGGGTGGAAGATGATTGAACACTAGAGTGCCCAGAAATTTGCACTCGCATGAAGTAATACTGATGGTTGATGACGTTGGGAATGGGCTTACAGATGCCATTTGGAGAAGATAACTGAAATTCTTCGGAGATGGGCTTAAAGATGCCATCCAGAGAATGTGACGGGAGTCGTCGGAGATGGGCTTAAAGATGCCATCCAGAATAATGATGATTTCATGAGATATTCCTTCGTTGGAATTCCTGTTCCTGTTGTTAGGGAGGACTTCGCTGAGGAATGTTGGTCTTTGTCTTGGGGAATAAAGTCTAGGAGATTCAGTTGTCCATTACTCTACTGGGAATTCATCTCTTGATTGAAGAGACGGAAGTGAACTGCTATCTGGTCAGGATCCAGGCTTCACAGTGACTTGTTAAGGATAATAAGGCTGACTGCTATCTAGTCGTATTCCAGGCTTCATAGAGAATTACTGGGGAAATGAGATTAAACTATTAACTGGTCAGGATCCAGGCTTCACAATGTCTTGCATTGTTGATTGACTATTATCCGGTCAGTTTCCGGGCTTCATAGCTTCTTTAACTGGAATAGAAATCTTAGTATCGATTTGACTGAACCAGAGAAAGGTCTCAAGTTGTCTTCAACTGGGATAGAAATCTTCGTGTCGATTTGACTAAACCCGGGAAAGGCCTTGAATTAACATTGACTGGCATAGTAATTAGGAGGATCTTGGTAGTGATTCAACTGACCCAGATGAAAGTCTTGGTACATCTTCCACTGGCATAGTAATCAAAGAGATCTTAGTGTCAACCTGTCAGACCCAGGGAAAAACTTAGGTTAACTTTGACTGGCATAGTAATCAGGAGAGTCTTAGTAGTGATTCGACTGGCCCAGACGAAAGTGTTGGAGTATCTTCTATCGGCATAGTGAGCAGAGAGATCTTGGGTTAACTTTGACTGGAATAGTAATCAGGAGAATCTTAGTAGCAATTCAACTGACCCAGACGAGAGTCTTGGAGTCTCTTCCACCTGCATAGTGAGCTGAGAGATCTTGGGATGACCTTGACTGGCATAGTAATAAGGAGAATCTTAATAGCCATTCAACTGACCCAGACGAAAGTATTGGAGTCTCTTCCACTAGCATAGTGAGCGAAGAGATCTTGGGATGACCTTGACTGGCATAATAATCAGGAGAATCTTGGTAGTGATTCAACTGACCCAGATGAAAGTCTTGTGAGGACATCTCCTTGAAGAAAATGCTGAAATAGCCGTAGCTTGTTGATTTGGTCTTTTCACTAAAAGGTAAAGAGTTAGTCGTATGCAATGTCATGATGTATGAAATGCATCTGTTGATGTTCTCAAAATAAATGAGATTGTATTGTATGCAATATGTATGCACATGCCGTGATGTATGGATATGGGATGCTATTATGGTATTCCTTAGTCGGGGAAAGTAAATCCCGAACTGCTGCTGAAAAGTATTAGGAAGCCGAGTTCTTCATTTCCGCTGCGGATGATGAATGGAGATGACTATAATGGGGGTTTTCTCCTTATTTATGATTATTCTGTTGAGGAGAGACTCTGCTCGATAATAACTCTGCGGGGGAATAACTCTGCTTGCGAGAGGAGATGCTTTACTGGAATATTTTTCCGATTCGGGGAAATAAACTCTGTTGGGGGATGAATTTTTGTAGCTGGATGAATAAACGCTGTTGGGGATTGAGCTTATATATTCATAGAAATAAACTTTGCTCGGGAGAAAACTTTATGACCCCTTGCGATTATAAAATTCAGCTGGGGAATATAGACGTCGGCTCTCTGAAGGAACTTTACTGGGGAAAGTAGCTCCTATTTGGGGAAGCCGATGTCAAAGCTTTGGTTGCCTCTACTCTGGGGAGTGTAGATGTGACAGGGGAGCATGTAATGGTGACTTCGTTTCAAAGTTGTCTCTGCCCCTGTACCTGCCGGAAGGAGTAACTGTCGGGATTGACATGTTTTTTTAGTATTTACCCCTGTTTCTTAAGTTATAAGCAACTATCTTTCTGTTTTTTAAGTAAAAATTTGTGAATAGCAATCAATTCAAATGCATATGTCAAGAATAAATCATTGGACGTTTTTGTAAAACAAAATAGAAAAAAGAAAAACAAATGATTTTGTAAAAATGACTTGTATTAATTTCTGAAGTTGGCCTATACCAGACGTTATTGTACAAGGAAGTTGACGCTCTATTAAGTGAACACCTTCGTGAAAATGAAATCTATACAATATTATGTATAAAGAGAAGAAAACAACTATGTGTAATAATCCCATTTAGTTTTAATTCTGTTATTGTCGCTATGTCTTCGAGCGTCTCATCACTTTGCTGCTTGTCCGAAGCTGACTGGATTGATTAGTGCCGTTTTGAACTTGATAGATGATGCTGAAGTCTGGTCGCAAGGTGATCCAATGGGACATAGTGATACGCTTTAAATCCCTAACTTTTTCCTGGACCACCCTTTCGGGTTTTCAGTCCACCGGGATACCCTTTTTTGCCTAAGCCGCCTTTTCAGGTTTTCGACTTGCCAGGTGTACATATTTTTTTTATTTTCATCCCTAATTTTTGCCCGAACCCTTTTGGTTCGCCGAGAAGCCCTTATTTTTCCTAGGCCAGTCAACCTAGCGGGTATTTAATCATGCGTAGTATCTTTTCACTATGTCCGCATTGACAGGGTGAGGAAAGTCGTCATCGTCCATGGTGGTCAGAATCATGGCTCCACCATAAAATATACTTTTGATCACAAATGGCCCTTCGTATGTGGGAGTCCATTTTCCCCTGGGATCACCTTGCGGCAGTATGATGCGCTTGATCATTAAATCCTCGACTTGGTATTCTTGGCGTCTGACATTTTTGTTGAAAGCGTTGATCATCCTTTTTTGATACATTTGACCATGACATGCAGCAGTAAGTCTCTTTTCATTGATCAGATTCAGTTGATCAAGTCGAGTCTGAATCCAATCATCTTCATTCAGACCTGCATCCTTCATGATTCTCAAAGAAGGGATCTGGACCTCAATAGGCAGGACAACCTCCATGCCATATACCAGAGAGTAGGGTGTTGCCCCTATCGATGTTCGTGCGGAGGTGCGGTACCCACGAAGAGCAAATGGTAACATCTCATGCCAGTCTTTGTATGCCATCGTCATCTTATGTATGATCTTCTTGATGTTCTTGTTAGCAGCCTCCACAATGCCATTCATCGTCGGCCAGTAAGGGGAAGAATTATGGTGCTGGATCTTGAACCGTTTACAAAGTTTGGTGATCATCGTGTTGTTGAGATTCATACCATTGTCTGTAATAATTCTCTCTGGCACACCGTACCGGCATATCAGGTTATGATTGATAAACTACGCCACAACATTCTTGGTAACAGTAGCAAAAGAGGCAACTTCAACCCACTTCATGAAGTAATCAATGGCCACCAGGATGAAGTTATGCCCACTGGAAGTGGTAGGCCTAATCTCTCCGATCATGTCAATGCCCCACATTGCAAAGGGCTAAGGAGCCGTCAAGACATTCAAAGGAACTGGAGGTACATGCACCTTATCAACATAGATTTGGCATTTGTGACAAGTTCGAGAATGCTGATAGCAGTCTGCTTCCATAGTGGACTAATAATATCCTGCCCGTAGGATCTTTTTAGCCATGGTATGTCCACTTGAATGGGTTCCGAAGGTACCTTCATGTAGATCTGTCATAATCCTCTCCGTTTCACTCTTGTCTATGCACCGAAGTAAAGTAGAGTCATGGTTGCGCTTGTAGAGAATTCCATTACTGAGGAAGAATTTCACGGCGAACCTTCTCAGAAACTTCTTATCTTTGACAGATGCCCCCTCGGGATACTCTTGAGCCTCGAGATATCTCTTGACCTCATAGAACCAAGGTGTGTCTGCTACTCCTTCCGTGTCGATCTCGTAGCAGTATGTTGGTTCATCCAATCTCTCAATAGTGATCCGAGGAGCCTCGTTGTCCCACCTGACCTTGAACATAGAGGACATGGTAGCTAGTGTGTCCTCTAACTCATTATCTTCTCATGGAAAAGGTTCAAAGGTTACCTCCTCAAAGTGTGGAAGCAATTTCAGCACATGCTCTTTGTAAGGGATGAGATTCGGGCGCTTCGTGTCCCACTCGCCTTTGATTTGACTTATTACCAAAGCTGAATCCCCAAATACATACACTCAAGAACTTGATCCTTAGGTCCATAGCAGCTTTGAGACCCATGATGCATGCTTCATACTCTGCCATGTTGTTGGTACAATTGAAGCATAGTCAGGAAGTGAAAGGAGTATGACAGCCTTCAGGAGATATAATTACAGCACTAATTCCATTACCGAGTGCGTACGAGGCTTAGTCAAAAACCATAGTCCATCGGGATCCTTCTTCAGGTCCTTCATCCGATCCAAGTTCTTCATAGTCAGTCACTAGCATAATATTCTCGTCCGGGAACTCAAAATTCATGGACGGGTAGTCATCCACGACCCGATGAGCCAAATGATCAACTAATACACTTCCCTTGATTGCTTTCTGGGTTTTATATTAGATATCGTATTCGGTTAAGATCATCTGCCATCTTGCTATTCTTTCAGAGAGAGCGGGCTTCTCGAAGATGTACTTGATCGGATCCATCTTAGATATCATCAAAGTTGTGTGGGTCAACATATACTGTCTTAGTCGGTGAGCAACCCATGCCAAAGCGTAACAAGTTTTCTCGAGCAGTGAGTATCTTGTCTCACAGTCGATAAACTTTTTGCTAAGGTAGTACATTGCGTGCTCTTTTCGACTAGACTCGTCACGCTGCCCCAACACACACCCCATTGAATTGTCTAACACTGTTAAGTACATTATCAAAGGTCTTCCTTCAATCGGAGGCATCATAATTGGTGGTTCTTGAAGGTATTCCTTGATTCTTTCGAAGGAAGTCTAACATTCATCGTTCCATTTTACCACTTGTTCTTTCTTCAGGAGTTTGAAGATTGGCTCACAAGTAGCAGTTAAATGGGAAATGAACATGGCAATGTAGTTTAGGCGTCCAAAAAAGCCTCTGACCTCCTTCTCAGTGCGAGGAGCCAGTATCTCTTGTATAACCTTTACTTTTACAGGGTCCACCTGAATTCCCTTGTCACTGACAATGAAACCTAGCAGTTTACCAGACCTTACCCCGAAGGTGCACTTGTTCAGATTCAACCTCAGTTTGTACATCTTCAACCTATCAAACAACTTTTGTAAATGATCAAGGTGCTCTTCCTCGGTTTGAAACCTAGATATCATGTCATCCACGTATACCTCTATCTCATGGTGAATCATGTCATGAAATAAGGCGACCATGGCTCGCTAATAGGTTTCCCCAACGTTCTTTAATCCAAACGACATCACTTTGTAGCAGAAAGTGCTCTATTGAGTGACAAAGGTCGTCTTCTCCATATCTCCGGATGCCATCTTGATCTGATTGTAACCAGAGAAACCATCCCTGAAGGAAAAGATCTTGTGCTGCACGGTGTTGTCAACCAGGACATCAATGTGGGGAAGCGGAAAGTCATCTTTGGGGCTTGCCCTGTTTAGATCTCTGTAGTCCACACACATCCGTACCTTATCGTCTTTTTTAGGCACCGGCACCACGTTGGCAACCCATTAGGGGTAAGAAGTGACAGCTAAGAACCCAACGTTGAATTTCTTCATAACCTCTGCTTTGATCTTCTCTGACATTTCAGGGCGCATGCGACAAACCTTCTGCTTTACCAGAGGGCAATCTTATTTAGTTTGTAGTTGGTGGACCACAATATTTGTATCCAATCCTGGAATATCTTCATATGACCAGGCAAAGATCTCTACATAATCATGCAACATTTGTATCAACCGCTGTTTGACATTAATCTCCAGATTTGCGCCAATCTTGACTTCTTTTCTGTCTACCTATGTGCCCAAGTTTATTGTCTCAACTGGTTCTTCATGAGGTTGTATAGCCCTCTCTTCCTGCTATAACAGTCTAGCAAGTTCTCCAGGTACCTCACAATCTTCCTCACCTTCGTCCTCGGCTTGGTTGATCGGATTTTCGAAGTTATAACTGGAAATAGCAGAACTGTTATCAATGGGATCCAGAGTGGATATGGATCTGCAGTTTGATATGTGAGTTTATGTAAGAGGATGGCTTTATCGATAAAGTAAAAAGTAGAAAAGAAAAACAGAGAGCGCAAAATTTGTATGCAAAAATGTCTAATGTTTTATTGATGACATATGATAATGACATATAATAACCCTCACAAATAAACCATTGTGCCTCGGGTAAGACCCAAGGCCATAGAGTTTATATTGTTTATTACAAATCCGAAAAACAAGCAAGACAATTACTGTTGAACAAAAGTAATCGGCACAAAATCTTTGGCCGTCCAGTTACTAGGTCCACCGTTGGTAGTAGAGTAGATCCAACTGTCAATATCAGAATCCTCATCATTGTCTTCTATAGCATTGACCCCATGATTGCTAATGCGTAGGGGAGGTCCTCCAGCCCGAGCACGTCGAACAACCCTTTTAGCTCCTGAAGTAAAGCCCAAACCAAATTTGTCAGTTTTGTAAGGAAAATCAGGGAGCTTTCCCCAAATGGTACACCCACCTTCTTCAACTACTGCTCTGGTGTCCTTGAGAGAAGCCATCTTCAAAGGAGGTCTGGTGATCTTTGTCACACTGGTAATAGTCTCGGCCGATGCCATAGTCTGGGGAACCTCTTCAAAATTTTGACAAGGGGTCTCTATGAACTCAGCGTCCATTTCCACATACCTGAAAGAGTTCAAATGGCTTACCATGTACTCCTCTTCACCATGCACGGTGACAATATTTCCCTTCACTGGATACTTCAACATTTGGTGCAGCGTAGAAGTAACGGCTCCAGCTTCATGGATCCAAGGACGACCCAACAAATAAGAATAAGATGGACTGATATCCATCATGTAGAAGGTGGATACAAAGGTATGGGAACCCACTTTGACAGGGATGTCCACCTCCTCGTGCACCATTCTTTTTGAACCGCCGAAAGCCCTCACCACAATGTTACTTGGCTTTAAGGTCAAACCTTCACAATCTAGCCTATCAAGAGCCTTCTTGGGCAGCAAATTCAGTGACGATCCAGTGTCCACTAGCACATGGGCCATAGTAGTGCCCCTGCATTCGATCGAGACATGCAGAGCATCATTATGTTTTCTCCCATTGAGTGTCAAATCAGCATCAGAAAAACCCAACCCATTATCAGCAGTTAGACTGGCCACACAGTCCTTGAATTGGTCAGTGGAGGTTTCTTGCGGCACATGCACAATCTTGAGAAATGTAACCGAAGCCTTTGCATGGGCCTCAGAACACAATAGCAGAGCCAACATTGATATCTTCGAAGGGGTTTGCCCCAGCTGTTCGACGATATTGTAGTCGCTCTTCTTGACTATCTTTAAAATCTCCTCCATTTCTTATTTAGAGGATTCCAAAATAACTTCTCTAGGTGCCTCCGTCCGGGCAGGCTCACCTACAACTTCTTTTCCCCGAGTCCCAGATGGCTCATCGGTAGGGGTAACAACTGGAGTAAGGATGGGAGTAGTAGCAGAAGTACTAGCCGGAACAACAAATGGAATTACAACAGGCTTAACAACAGTCTTCGGGGAGATCTCTGGAGAGAAAACCCTTCCACTTTGAGTAACTTTGCTGGTCCCGACAATGTTACTGATATCGGGATCAGCCTCTTCAGTTTTTTCGTCTTTAATGGTTAACAAATCCTGCTTGACACCATGGTAGTAAATGTCAGCACCATAATTCCAAGGAACATCTTTGTCCGAGGGGTATGGTACAGGGCCAGGAAAAGTGATTATTAATGGAGCAATTCTTGGAGCAGATGTAATCCTAACAGTTCTTTTGGAGGAGACCTTGGAAGGATTGGTGGAAATGGTTATGATAGCAACATCTTCATGTAGAACAGTTGGAACCAGAGTCTTTTCAAACAAAATCTCTTTGTTATCCATCAGGCGTTGAACACCTGCTTTCAGCAAATAACAACCAGAAGACAGAGATAAACACATGTGGCAACCTTCACCACATCCCGGAAGTAAACTGGCTAGCAACAAATTCTTCTTGACGGTCATGAGAGGAGTAGAAACTTCATCAACAGAAGTAACAAATAGATCAGTATACACAACATTAACACCACTATTGTGCTTGGGAATGGGAGCAGTTATGACATTAGGCATCTCAAGAGCATCTAACTCAATCTCCTTTTCTTCGATCAGATCATGTATCTTATTCTTCAGAGCCCAACATTCGTTTGTATCATGGCCTGGACTCTCAAAGTGGTAAGCACACCGAGCGTTTCGATTGTAACAAGGAGATGTGATGTTGGGGTTCTTGGGAGCCTCCCTTAAGGTTGCCAAATTAGATTTTAACAGATGGAGTAAAACCTCAGACAATGTCATATTGATCCGGGTGAACTCCCTTTGAGGTCTTTCTACCCTTGGCTGATTGTTTCGTTGTTGAGTAGCCACAAGACTAGGTATCATCACAACCCCTATCGTGGGACGGTGGTCGATTCTATTATGACTTCTTGGATTGTAAATAACATTGACCTCCTTCTTACCCCTGAATGGCTTTTTCAATGTACTTGAAGAGGTGTCTTTCTGGATCTTGCCACTTCGGATCCCAGCTTCTACCCTTTCTCTAGTCAATATCAGCTCAGTAAAACTAGTTGAGGAGCTACCAATCAAGTGATTAAAGAACGGACCAGATAACATACAAAGAAACATGTCCATCAACTCCCTATCAGACAAAGGGGGTTGGACTCTCCCTACCAAATCTCTCCACTTCTGAGCATAGTCCTTAAAGCCTTCGCTTGCACCCATAGACATACTCTGGAGTTGAGTACGGGGAGGAGCAAGGTCAGCGTTATATTGATACTGCTTACAAAAATCAGCGGAAAGATCTTCCCAGTTGTGGACATTGATTCCCTCCAGTTGATAGAACCACTCAAGCTGAGTCTCGGACAGGCTGTCTTGAAATAAATGGACCCACAAATTCCTATCAGCAGTGTGAGGCTGAATCTTCCTTACATAAGAACAGAGATGAAGCTTGGGACAACAAACCCTATCATACTTTGGAAATACCGGAACCTTGAACTTGTGTGGGATGACAACCCCAGATACCAAACCCAGCTCTTCAAAATCCAGCCCTGGTACTCTTTGGATCTCCATTGCATTCAGACGATCCTCTAACTGTTTGTACCTTTCGTCAACCGGAGTATACTGCTCTTCATTGTAATCAATATCATTATCAGATTCCCCTGGACTATGGTCTTCCTCCCTTGTCTCACCCTCTTGATTATCTCCTTCCTTGGATGAAGAGGTCAGATCAACCATTTGCTTCAACGGTCCCTTGAATCTTCTTCCCAAGTTTACCACACCAGCGGTCTTCTTCGCCTTCTTCTTTCTATCTTTCAAAATAAGGGCCTTCAGATCTTCCCTCCCTTTAGCCAAAGCTACGAACATTTGCTGAAATTGTGCATTTTGTTCCCGGAGATCCTTGATATTTTGTTCATAAGCCATTACTGTTGGAATAAACAATGAAGAAGATGATAATCCTACTTTGAAACCTGTTTATTCAATGTCATGGATGATATGCATATGTGTGATACGGTGGGAGAACTGACTTGAGGTTTTGCGTTTGTGTTCGCAAATGTTTCGGTTTAGCAAGAGTCACCACCGACTTTTTATTTTATCCAAAGGAAAGGTCAAAAAGCACAGGAAAGACCTTTGAGATGTTTTCTTGGGTTTGGGGAGTAGATTATGAAAAGGGAAGGTGCAAGCACCCTTTTCATCCATGGTTATCCATGGGCTCTTAGTTACTTGTTTAGATCACTTTCTTTTGCTTTTCAATTGTTTGAAATGGTGCTTTGTGTGTGGTTTTGAAAGATGTTTTGAAAAGAGACCGTCATTTTGGCAACCTTTGTAATGATTCTTGTTTGAATGTATACAAAGGTGTTTTTGTCTTTTGAAAATATGTTTCAATCTTTTGATTGTTTGAAAGTTTATTTTTGGGAAATGTTTTGAAATTGTGTTGTGAGGTGTGTTTGAAAGTAGCAAGGATGTTTTGCAAGTTTTGATCAAGTAACTAAGAGTTGTCTACCCTATTTTACTCAAAGATCTTTCATACACATTTTTAACCCTTTTGACAGTGTTGTTTTACCATTGCATTTGGTAAACAACCTGGTATTAGAATGTTAAACGGGACAGGCACGGGTCATTAAATTTGACCATGATAGCAATTGTGCTAAGTATCTTTAGCAATTTTTGAGGGACTAGATCATTTTTGTGTAGGCAACCAAGACAACATCATCGAGGGACTATGATCTTTTGTTTTGTTTTTTTTTTTGCCAAAGTACTCAACATGCATAACATGGCTTTTTTAAAGGCAACAAGTGGATGAAACCCTAAGGGTGCAAGTGTGCATTGTGTTGTCAATTTTCATGCTTTTTGTCTTGTATTAGGTCAAAAGATTTGTTTTGATTTTAGATTTTTGCATACAAACCCTAATCTCTAATCATGGCATAATTGAAAGCATAAATGCGTAAAATAAATCTACACTATTACAACATTTGATATGAGAAGGGGAATACAATTTTTGAATGGGGATTATTTGCAAGAAATTAAAACCCTAATATTTACTATTACATCCAAATTGAATAATGGTACAAATAAATAAATAGACAAATATTTAAATGATCAATTAAATAAATATGCAAAAAATATTATGAATATTCAAAAAATGTTTTGTTTATTTTTATATATGTAAAAATATAATATTTAATGTATAAGAAAGAAATAAAAAGATTATTTTTTTAATTAAGGGCAAAAACCCTAATTTTCTTTTAAGAAAGTAAATATATATTATATATTTTCTATGTACAATAAAAAAATAATTTATATACAAAAATAAAATTTATTTAGAAAAATATTATTTAAGTATAAATGATAAAAAAATAAAGGCACAATATTTTTATGTTTTTATTCTCAAGTTTTTATTAATTAAAATAAAAGTATGTATATATATATATATATATATATATATATATATATATATATATATATATATATATATATATATATATATATATATATATATATATATATATATATATATATATATATATATATATATATATATATATATATATATATATATATATATATATATATATATATATATATATATATATATATTAATTACATTAGTCATGTACAATAAAACTAAAATAAAATATATACAAGACAAAAATATATTTAGAACAATATTTTTTGAGTATAAATAAAATAAAGAATAAAAATAAAGGTATAATATTATTATATATTATTTTCAAGTTTTCCTTAAATAAAAGTATATACTAATTAAATTATTTTTATGTTAGAAAAAAAAACAAAATAAATGTGATAATTTATAAAATATTTTTTGATATTTTTTATGTTTGAAAAATAAGAAAATAAAATCAGAAATGAAAATAAATACAAAAAATATAAAAAATGAAGAAATGGGCCAGGGGGTGTAGTCAGTAATGAGTGGGTGTAAAAAACAAAAAGCCAAAGGCCAACCCAAGTCCAGACTTCATCTTCAACCTTTGTCTCAAAAATGCGCGCGCCCAGTACACAATGCTAGATCCTGCATACGTGCTCTAATGCAAAAACTCAAAACATCAAAGTTGTAGCATTTTTCAAGACGAATCCAACCATGTAAAGAACTCATTTCTAACTCTCAAAGACCAGAGAGAATTTCTCTGGCCCTAAATCCTAACCTAATTTTTTCAGGAAGTTCATGGATCAAATTCTCTTAACATGCTTAACTTAAATGAAAACTGAGCATATGTACAGCTTCATGGCTATGAATACTACATTTTTTACTCACAAACCTAAGCCTAATGATTCCTAAATAGAGAGATAGGAAGTTGACAAAAACCTGTTTCAGTTGAGATCGTGTCTGACAATGTGGAGCTTTTCAATGAGGCCTGAGGTGTTTGGGAGCTTGCTTGAACTTCCTTTGACCTTCCCCAATGCCTTACTTGCCTTGAATGTGCTTGAACAAGCCTGTAGAACTCAACCTGCACAAGCTGAAATCAAAAATGGAAAACCTTGTAAAGGGAGTTACAGTCAGTGCTTAAGGGTTGGGATAGCTTGGATAGGTTATGTGGAATGTGTTTGAACCAGTTGGAGGCAAAACGCACGAGGGGTTTTTGCTATGGAAGTCAAACTGCAGAGAGTGCCCTGTTTTTCCAATGGAAGGTGATTTTGTGCTATGGGAGGTTTCAGGACTCAAAGGCTCGTGTTTTAGGTTCAATACAATGTATGAAACTTGTTTTAAAGGCTTTCAAAAGTTGGTTCTCTCTGATGTTCAAGTTGTGTGAATTTTGACATGTTTCTTGTATATGAAGCAAAAAGCAAAACCATGATATAAGACAAACCTGTACAGGCTATCTATCAGCCTGCACATTATGCTCTTGGCCCCTCAAGTTGGTGGATATTGTGTGCAGTACAAGATCTTGTTCAAGGCTCAAGAGATGTGGTTTGACATAAAGCACTTTTGACAAAAATGGCAATGTTACCTTTTACCATTTAAGGATTAATTCTTTGTGTAATCCTCTCATGACAAAAACAAATCCTTAGACCAATGGATTTGCATTTAATTATTGAGTATGGAAGGGTTTTGAGACCTTTAATCTAGTGCAAACAAGGATGATTAGAGTTTGCAACTTGTATCAATATGAAAATGCCATGGATCAAAAGTGAGTTTTTGCCAATTTCAAGCCTTCGATTCTCCCTAACCACAAATGATTTTGGAGAGTTCTTGGACATTTTGGAAAGCTTACAACATTCTCTATAATCCATATTTGAAATTTAATTTGATATTCCAAGTGGAACTATGTGAAAAATGGTCATGAAGATAGGTCAAAATCCTGCCTAAACTAGGGCAAAAATTCACTAAGTTAAAAGTGTTATGGACCCTTGTTCCAAAAATAATAACTTGAGATCCAAGCTTCTTTTGGGAAAAATTTGTGAATCAAAGTTGTAGAATTTGTGGAGGAATATAAATTTCATGTTGGAAGTTTTGTTTTAATCCAATTGCATCATGGTGAAAATGTTGGGCAAAGTTGGGGAAAATTAAGAAAATTTCATAACTTAGAAAAATTCTAAGTTATGAAAATTTTCAAACTTAAACCCTAATTTGCAAAATTGGGTTTCTTGATGAACAAGTTTCATGTTTTGACACATCTTGATGAAAAATGACCCTTGGCACTTAATTTTGACCAAAAAGTCAAACTTTGACTTTTTAGTGTATAGTCAAATTTTAATCAGTTGACTGAAAAATTCATCTGTCAATCATATGCAATTGAGATCTTTTGAACTTTGTGAATAGGTCAAGATGATTCCATTGAGTCCTTAAATACATTCTTGAGTCCAATTTGCCATTGGCTAGGTGAAAAATCAGAAATTGCCCTTGTGTAGTCAAAACCCTAAAAATGACCATTTTGCCCTTTTGATGATCTGATCAAATTTCTTGAGGAGTTGTGGTCCAAACTTGATCAAATGGTTTATATGAGTCTATAATGTTGATGTGGATCAAAATTCATGAGGTTTGACTATAAATTGGCCATAGTTGACTTTTTCCCCAATACATCTGATTTTTAGGTCAACTATCCAATTGACTGGGCAAAAATTTGATTCAAGGCTTGAAACTTGATAGAGGCAATCTTATAGGTCCAACACGAAGTATGAAAGTAACTTTGAGCATTGGAAGTCAAAAAATCCCTGTGCAAACTCAAACCCTATTTTAGGTCAACAGTGAAAGGAGATGTCTTGAGCAGAGCAAAACCCTAGCTTGACCATGAGTTCAATGAGTCTTGTGATGAGAAATCTTAATAAATGAGTGGGAAAATTTTGGGGTACAACAGCTGCCCCTGTTCAATCTTATTGAACCTGAAGAGTTAGATTGACGAGTTTGCCTTTCGTGACTCGAAGGTAAAAGATGATTGGACACTAGAGTGCCCGTAAATTTGCACTCGTCAAAAATGTAGGTTGAGGGAATGGGCTTAAAGATGCCATTTGGAGATGATAGAATCTTGCTGGAGATGGGCTTAGAGATGCCATCCAAAGTGTTTGTTGAATGTCAGGAGAATGAACATCAAAATGGTATCCGTGTCTAGAACGTATCTGAGTTGTATTTGGAGATTGGATCTGTATGAGCAAAGGAATGGCGTCCGTGTCCGGAGTGTATCCGAGTTGTAACTGTATTTGATTCTTGAATGAATATCAGAATGACTGCCGTGTCTAGAGTGTATTTGTATTGTATCTGAATTCCGAATGGGCGACATAAAAACATCCATGCATGGAGCATCTCTGGGCTGGGGAATAGGTTTGAATGAGTGACAAAATGGCTACCGTGTCTGGAGCATATCTGAACTGTATCTGAAGTTTAGATCTTATATGAGTAGCAGAATGACTTCTGTTTCTGGAGTGTATCCGTACTGTAACTGGGATCTGGACAAGTGACAAAATGACTTCTGTGTCTGGAGTGTATCTGAACCTGAAGTTGATAGTTGAATATGAATGAGAAATAAAATGGCTTCTGTGTCTGGAACGTATCTAGTCTGTATCTGATTGCTGAAGTATGTATGAGGAGTAGAATGACCGCCGTGTCTGGGGTGTATCTATATTGTATTTGAATAAGAGATCCGAATGAGTAGCAGAATGACTTCCATGTCTTGGAGTGTATCCGTACTATATCTGAAATCTTTGAATAGTTGTTAACAATAGCTTTTAATCTTATCCTGAAAAGGGTAAAATGTTAGCTAAAACACAAAGTTATGTTGCATGACATGTATGATGCAATAAAACATGCTTTATCAATGTTTATGATATATGAATGTAATGTATACGCAAGTAAGCTGATTAGCTGTCTTGCTGAGGAAAATAAATCCTTGATAGCTGGAGATAATGAAATCTTTAACTGCTGCCGGGGAAAATAAACCCTTGACTGCTGCTGGAGATTCAAAATCTTTGATTGTTGAGAATGAGAAATCCTTTAGACTACTGTTGGGGATTGAAAATCCTTGGTGACTTGTTGGGATTAACAAGAGCTTTGACAACTTCTACGGGGATGTGAGAACCTTCATGACTTTCCTGGGGAATGAGGAAAACTCTAACGATCTCTATTGGGGAATTGAAACCTTGGAGGCTTCTGCCGGAGAAATGAGATCGAGAATCTTCGATCTGCTGGGAAATAACTCCGTGAGGAGGATGCTTATTCTATAGAAGAGTTCTTAAGGGATTGGGTTGTATGCCAATCTGCTAGGGAATTTGGAGGAAAATGGATGGTACTCCACCGAGGTTTAAGGGTTGAAGTTTTTGACTCCGTTGGGGACGGAAGCCTTATCTTCACTGAGGGTTTGCAGTTTAAAGTTTGCTGGCTCCGCTGGGGATTGGGAGTTTGGAAACTTAAATCTTGTGGGGATGTTGATACTTAACTCCGATGGGGATATGTATTTCAAGGTTTTAACTCTGTTGAGAATCTGGATGATGTACTTCAGGGGATTTCTACTGGAATAGCCTAAAGACGTTTTCCTATACTTTCAACCTATCAACAATTATTCTCTCTCATTTTGTTTTATTTGTAAGCAGTGATTATATTCAAATGCATATGCTCATTTAATAAATTATTGGACGTTTTCAAATAAATCATAAGTGTAAGAAAGAAAGAAAAGGCAACAATTTTTCGCGCTTTAAAGTATCTTTGTATTAACTTTGTGTAAGTATTTTGTACAAAGGAGACAAACATCCTAGTAAGAGAATGTTGTCATAAAAATGAGAAAAAATTTTATACAAAGAAAGATGACTATGTGTAACAATTCCATGGGGTTCCCATTCTGTTATAGCTTTCGCAACTCTGAGTATCTTGTCCATTCGTTTCTTCGTCCGCAGTTGATTAGGTTGATCAGAAGCCCGAAGCTTGTTTGTGAAGAGATTGTCCTTAAAGCAATCCGACGAGACATAGTCATACGCTTTAATTCCCTAACTTTTGCCTGGACCGCCCTTTCGGGTTTTTGATCCACCGGGAAACCCTTTTTTGCCCAAGTCGCCCTCTCGGGTTTTCAACTTTCCGGGTGTACAAATTTTTTTTATTTATCCCTAATTTTTTCCTGAACCGCCCTTTCGGGTTTTCGATTCACCGGGACGCCCATTTTTGCCCAAGTCGCCCTTTCGGGTTTTCGACTTGTCGGGTCGTTTTATGCATAGTATCTTTTGACTATGTCTGCGTTCGTAGGGTGCGGTAGGTCATCTCCGTCCATGGTGGTCAGAATCATTACCCCGCCAGAGAAGATGTTTTTGATCACAAATGGTCCTTCGTAAGTAGGGGTCCATTTGCCCCTGGGATCACTTAGCGGCAAGATGATTCGCTTGACTTCAAGGTCCCCGACTTGATATGCTTGTCTCTTGACTTTCTTGTTTAAGGCCTTGATCATACGTTTCTGATACGCCCGACCATGGCAAACAACAGTAAGTCGCTTCTCGTCAATCAAGTTAAGTTGATCAAGTAGGGTCTGAATCCAATCGTCTTCACTCAAACGAGCATCTTTCATGATTCTCAAGGAAGGAATCTAAACTTCCATAGGTAAAATAACTTCCATGCCATATACCAAAGAAAAGGGGGTTGCCCCATTTGAAGTGCGTGTCGTGGTACGGTACCCGTGCAAAGCAAACGGTAACATCTCATGCCAGTCCTTGTAGGTGACTGTCATCTTTTGAATGATCTTCTTGATATTTTTGTTCGCAGCTTCGACAACACCGTTCATCTTAGGCTGATAGGGAGATGAATTGTGATGTTGAATCTTGAACTGCTCGCACAGAGCGGTGATCATAGTATTGTTCAAATTTGTACCGTTGTCAGTGATGATCCTGTCGGGGATACCATACCGGTATATGAGGTTCTACTTGATGAAGCGGGAAACCACATTCTTTGTAACGGAGGCGAAAGAAGCTGCTTCGACCCACTTGGTAAAGTAATCAATGGCCACTAGGATGAAACAATGTCCATTGGATGTTGTAGGCTTGATCTCTCCAATCATGTCGATTCCCCACATCGCGAATGGCCAAGGAGCTATTAAGACATTGAGAGGAACTGGAGGAATATGTACCTTGTCAGCATAGATTTGGCATTATGACAAGTACGGGAATGTTGATGACAATCAGCTTCCATGGTAGACCAGTAGTAGCCTGCCCGTAGAATCTTCTTAGCCATCGTATGACCGCTTGAGTGGGTGCCAAAGGTGCCATTATGTAGTTCAGCCATGATTTGCTCAGCTTCAACTTTTTCCACACAACGGAGTAGGACACAATTAAGATTGCGCTTGTATAGAATACCATTGCTCAGAAAGAACTTGGTAGCGAATCTCCTTAAGAACTTTTTGTCGTTGACTGAAGCTCCTTCAGGGTATTCTTGTGCTTCGAGATACCTTTGGACGTCATGAAACCAAGGACGATGCTTCACTTCTTCGGTATTAATCTCGTGACAATGTGCAGGTTCTTCCATTCGCTCAATGGTGATTTGGGGAGCCTCATTATCCCAGTTAAGTTTAAACATGGATGACATTGTAGCTAGCGCATCTTCTAGCTGATTCTCTTCTCGCGGGAAGTGCTCGAAGGTAATCTGCTCGAAGTGTGGTAACAATGTCAGGACATGTTCTTTGTAAGGGATGAGGTTTGGATGTTTAGTATCCCACTATCCTTTGATTTGACTGATAACCAAAGCTGAGTCCCCAGATACAATCAAAGATTTGATTCCCAAGTCAATAGCAGCCTTGAGACCAAAGATACAAGCTTCATATTCGGCCATGTTGTTGGTTCAGATGAAGCAGAGTCTAGCAGTGAAAGGTGTATGGCAACCTTCTGGAGAGATAAGTGTTGCGCCGATACCGTTCCCAAGTGCGTTTGAGGCGCCATCAAAGTACAAAGTCCATCGGGATCCTTATTCAGGTCCATCATACGGTCTGTTTTCTTCAATGTTGCTCAAAGTCATAATATCCTCGTCGAGAAAGTCGAACCTCATGGATTGGTAATCTTCGACAGCTTGATGGGCCAGATGGTCGGCTATCACACTTCCCTTTATATCTTTTTGGGTCGTGTACTGTATATCATATTCGGTGAGGATCATCTTCCATCTAGCGATTCTTCCGGATAAAGCATGCTTCTCGAAGATGTATTTGATCGGATCCATTTTAGAAATCAACAGAGTGGTATGTGTCAACATATACTGCCTTAGCCGGAGAGCAGCCCATACCCAAGCGCGGCAAGTTTTCTCGAGCAGTGAGTATCGAGTCTCACAATCGGTAAACTTTTTGCTAAGGTAATAAATGGCATGCTCTTTTCGGCCAGACTCGTCATGTTGGCCCAGTACGCATCCCATTGAATTATCTAAGACAGTCAAATACGTGGTTAAAGGCCTTCCTTCGACGGGTGGCATCAAGATAGGAGGTTCCAACAAATACTCCTTGATCTTATCGAAAGCAACTTGACAGTCATCATTCTATTTAACCACTTGATCTTTCTTCAACAGCTTGAAGATTGGCTCAAAGGTAGATGTTAGGTGAGAAATGAACCTTGCAATGTAGTTTAAGCGTCCCAAGAAACCTCTAACCTCCTTCTCAGTACGAGGGGAGGGCATTTTTTGTATAGCTTTGACTTTGGCAGGATCAACTTCGATGCCTTTTTTACTGATGATGAATCCCAAAATTTTACCGGACCTAACTCCGAAAGTGCGCTTGCTAGGGTTTAGTCTGATTTTGTATTCCTTTAACCTGACAAACAACTTTTGCAGATGGTCGAGGTGTTCTTCTTCTGTTTGTGAACGAGTTATCATGTCTTCTACGTAGACTTCGATCTCATGATGTATCATGTCATGAAACAAAGCTACCATGGCTTGCTGATAGGTTGCCCCGACATTCTTCAGTCCGAATGGCATCACTTTATAGCAGAAGGTACCCCACTGCATAACAAAAGTAGTTTTCTCCATGTCTTCGGGGGCCATTTTGATCTGGTTGTACCCTGAAAATCCATCCATGAAAGAAAATACCTTGTGTTGAGCTGTGTTGTCAACCAAGATGTCAATGTGCGGTAGTAGAAAGTCATTTTTAGGGCTAGCCCTGTTTAAATCTCTGTAATCCACGCACATTCTGACCTTGCCGTCCTTCTTAGGTACGAGCACAATGTTAGCAACCCATTATGGATAAGAAGTAACAGCAAGAAAGCCCACATTGAATTGCTTCATCACTTCAGCTTTGATCTTCTCAGACATATCGGGTCTCATTCGGAGGACTTTTTGTTTGATTGGTGGACAGTCTTCTCTTGTAGGGAGACAGTGAACCACAATATCTGTATCCAGTCCTGGCATGTCTTCATAGGACCAGGCGAAGATCTCAACATATACATTCAACAGCTGAACTAAGCGCTCTTTGACACTTGGCTCCAGGTTGGCACCCACTTTAACCTCTTTTCTGTCTTCGGCAATACCCAAATTGATAGTCTCTAACAACTCCTCATGGGGCAGAATAGCCCTTTCTTCTTGTTGCAAAAGTCTAGCCAACTCTCCAGGCACTTCACAGTCTTCATCACCTTCGTATTCGACATGATTAACCAGATCTCCAGAGTCACTGAAGGCCATAGTAGAATTGTTACCCATGGAATCCGGAGTGGATGGGTACCTGCATTTTGTGAGTGTGGGTTTGTGTAAGGGATAGCCACCTTTAAACAAAATAAAATGTAAAAAGAAATAAAATGAACACAAAAGTTTATAGATGAAAACGTCCATGATTCATTAAAAATGGCATATGAAAATGAAGAATCAAAACCCTTACAAATGGACCTATATGCCCCGGATAAGGCATAAGGCAAAAAGTGTACGAATTGTTTTAAAATTATTACTAACCAACGGGAAATGTTCAAAAGATAAATGACTGATTGATGAAAGTAATGGGAACGAAGTCTTTTGCCTCCCAGTTGTTCAGTCCTCCTTCAATGGTTGGAGAGATCCAGTCTTCAAAATTGCTTCCTTCTTCATCACCCCCTAAAGCATGAACTCCATAATGAGTGATTTTCAATGGCGGTCCCCCAGCCCAGGAGCGACGCACAACCTTCTGACCAGCAGTAGTGAAACCAAAACCGAACTTATTTGTTTTGTAAGGAAAATCTGGCAGTTTACCCCATACTGTACTTCCTCCTTCCTTAATCACAGCCTCCGCATCTTTAAGGGATGACATCCAGGACATAGGTTTGGTAATGATGGGCACAACAGTCATTGTCTTGGCTACCGCAACTTCAGGAAAAACCTCTTCAAAGTGTTGGAAAGGTGTTTCTATGAATTCACCATCTAACTCCACGTAGCGGAAAGAGTTAATGTGGCTTATCATATACTCCTTCTCACCATGAACTGTTATGATTTTACCCTGGACTGGGTACTTGAGCATCTAGTGTAGAGAAGAAGTGACTGCCCCATCGTTATGGATCCATGGCCTTCCCAACAAGCATGAATATGAAGGACGGATGTCCATCACATAAAAAGTAGAGTTGAAAACTTCCGTACCCACTTTAATTAGGATGTCCACTTCTCCGTGAACCATCCAATTAGAATCGTCAAAGGCTCTAACAACGATATTACTGGGCTTTAGGGTCAAACCTTCACAGTCCAATTTGTCCAATGCTTTATTTGGTAGGACATTTAAAGATGAATCGGTATCAACCAGAACATGAGCAAGTGTAGTTCCTCTGCACTCTACCGAGACATGCAGCGCATCATTATGCTTTCTTCCCTTAGACTTCAGATCGGCATCAGAGAAGCCAAGACCATTGTCGGCTGTAAGGCTGGCTACACACTCTTGAAACTGATCCGCAGAAGTTTCTTGAGGCACATGCACCGTCTTCAGGAATTTGATTAAGGCTTTGGCATGAGCCTCAGAGCAGAGCAATAGAGCCAGCATAGAGATTTTTGAAGGGGTTTGCCCCAGCTGCTCTACGACATCATAGTCGCTTTTCTTAATTATATTTAAAATCTCCTCCATCTCCTTTTGGGTGGTGTGATACGGTGGGAGAACTGACTTTGAAGTTTTGCGTTTGTTTTCGCACTTGTTCGGTTTAGCAAGAGTCGCCACCGACTTTTTATTTTATCCTAAGGAAAGGTCAAAAAGCACAAGAAAGACCTTTGAGATGTTTTCTTGGGTTCAGGGGGTAGATTATGAAAAGGGAAGGTGCTAGCACCCTTTTCTTCCATGGTTATCCATGGGCTCTTAGTTACTTGTTTTTAGATCACTTGCCTTTGCTTTTCACTTGTTTGAAATGGTGCTTTGTGTGTGTGGTTTTGAAAATGTTTTGAAAAAAAAGATGCCTTGTCTAGGCAACTTTTGTAATGATTCTTGTTTGAATATATACAAAGGTGTGTGTCTTCTTGAAAAGATAATTCAATGTTTTGAAAGTTGTTTTTGAAGTTGTGTTGTGGAGTGTGATTTGAAAAATGGCAAGGATGTTTTGCAAGATTTTTTGATCAAGTAACTAAGAGTTTGTCTACCCTATTTTACTCAAATACCATTCTTATGTTTTTGACCCTTTTAACAGTGTTGTTTCACCATTGTGTTTGGTGAACAACCTTGCGTTAGGATGTGAGGGGACAGGCACGGGTCATCGTATACAATCATTGAAGGCAACTTGTGAGACTCCCTAGCAATTTTATCGTTTTTATCGAAGGCAACATCGAGGGTCATCGAGGGACTAACGATCTTTGTTTATTGAAGGGACATTTTCTAGAGTGTCTCATACTCGAGGGACATGATTGCATTTCCGAGGCAACAAGCGAGGTTACCCTAGAGGTGCAAGTGTGGATTGTGTATTGATTTTCATGCATTTATATTGTATTAGGTTATCTAGCGGTTGATTTTGAATCTTCGTATACAAACCCTAATTACTATACAATATATGGAAAGCGATAAATTGTGGGAATTTAAAGTCTAAGTTATTACAAATGAGTATCCGGGGATGGGGGTACAAATGTTTACAAATGGGGATGAGCCTTATCATAATAATGATGTCCAAGTATATATTTACAACCAAATCGAATCGTCGCATTCTCAACGTAAAAATATAACAAGGTATAAGATAATGGTAATCAAAGAAGTATGAGATGCGTATAGCTATTTACAAATGATCAAATGAAGATTCTAACCTAAAAAGATTATGTATTATTTTATTTGTATTTTTGGTTAATGTTTTTTTAGAAACTTATATAAAAAGATTAATTAAACAAAAAGTTTTAAAACAAAGACAAATTATTAAAAATCTATTATTTATATACCTTTAAATGCAATAAATATTAAAAAGAGTTATTAAGAATATTTTATACAAAGATTTAATATGTTATTTTTATTTAACAAAGAGAATTAGGTTATGAAAAGGTGGTGATAAAATAAAAAAGTATTAGTTTTCAAAAATATAAAAAAAGAAGTTAAATGGGCTTTGAAGAACGTATTTGGCCCAAATAAAAGAAACATAGTTAGACTAAAGGGAGGTGTAGGCGCTGAAAGTAATTGGGCCTTAGTTTGGTTCAAGGGGCAAAAGCCCAATGGCAATGTTTAACAAAATTTTTTAGGGTTTGGTTTGCGTTTTCAGAATTAGGTTTACAGTTCATGAACGACACCGCTCCTTCTCGCGTCTTCGTCCTATTCATCGTTCCCAAACACCCAGAGCAACTGATGTCCTCTCCCCTCGCCTTAGGCTACCAGAGTACTACCTCTACCTTTTCCTCCCCGTGATTGCACAAGGCGGCGATTTAAAAAAGGTATTATTCATTCTAAACGCATGGGGTACAAAAAGAAAGAGGGAAATTGATACCTTGATGGCTTCGTCTTTGGGGAATGGACGGAGGGTGGAATGGCGGTGCACTCAGGTGGCCGGAGGAGGGAGGAGCGTGATGACAAGAGCGTTGTTTGGTACTTTGTATTTTTAGCTTTTCTCGAATTGTTTTGTGATGAGATATTTCTGAAAACACTTGAATGCTGAGTTCTCTCTTCTTCTTATCTGAACGTTGGCTTTTGATGATGAAGGTTATTTTACTGATTGTTAATGATGAACATTATTTATGATACTTGCTTGTTGTTGACTTCCTTTCTGGCTTTTTCCTCTTCTTATTCCCTGAGTATTGGCTTTCGATGATGGATTCGTTCTGAGGATGCTTGTTGTTAGCTTAGGTAATTTCTGGCCTTGAGTTGCAGTTTTGCTTTTGGTAGGCAAGCTTGAGATGCAGTTGAACTGGCTTGTGTGATTTTGTGTTGGGATATGAAATGGTTTTCTGAGGTTTGCTATTGTTTTTGATTTTCATGGATGTTTGATGATGGTGAGACTGAAAAACATTGCCCCTGAATGCTTGACAGTGATGGATTTATTTGTTCTTTGTTTGTCTTTGTTGAGCTTTTTGTGAAGGCAGGCTGATGGGCATTTGGTGTTTTGCAGTTTGAAACAGGTTTGTTGTGTATTTGGACAGGTTTTAGTGTTTTGGTGTTGGTAAGGCAGGCTTGAAGGCTTGTTTGAAGGCAGGTTATGCTTGATAGTTTTGATGCAGGCTTGGATCTATTGTTTGATACATGCAGGCTGTTTTATTTGTTTGGTACAGGCAGGCTTGCTTGAAAGTTTGTAGTTTAGGCCAGTTACTGAGTTTTGGCTTGCTTCTGAGTTTTTGCAAGTTTTTAAAACAAGCTTGTGTCTTTGAAAAGGAGCAGGCTTAATGCTGGCTTTGGAAAACAAGTTTTGAAAGTTTGTTTGGTAAGGCAGGCTTGTGCAGTTTTGCTTGATGCTTCTATTTACAAACAGTTTTGCAGGTGGTTGGGCTTTTTTTTATGCAGGCCACAGGCTTTAGGCAGGCTTGAAGGCCTGTTCTGTTTTGGAGGCTGGTTTTAGCCTTTTGTTCAGCTTGCAGTTGTAGTTTGTGGCCCTCTTTAAACAGGCTTGTGCTTGTTCTGTTTTTGAACTTTTATTTTGGTTTTTTGTTATGCAGGTTTTGTACTCAGTGTTTGGGAAGGCAGGTTACTGAGTTTATAACTTGTTGTGCTTTTACAACTTGAATTTAGTTTCAGTTTGTGGCTCCCCTTTGAACTGTTAAAACTGTTATATTTATCTTCTTTTTCCCTGCTCTGTATAGCCTACCAAACTGCAAAACCTACTTCACTCTCTCTTTCTCTCTCCATAAAAAGCACTTTTAATTGCTTAATGTACTTTTTCTGAAAAGATTGTTGGCCAGAAAATGATGAAAAGTTTTTGACAAGCTTGCTTGCTTGTATCTTGGTTTATATCTGCATTTTCCATATTTTCTGCATTGACAGTTTCTTGACAACTTGTGTACTTGGTTGACAGTTTTGTGTACTTGGTTTGGACATCTTAGTTTGACATTGTGAAACTCAGTTTGGCATTTCAGTTTGACATTGTGAAACTCAGTTTGGCATTTCAGTTTGACATTGTGTGCAGCCTTGTGCCTTCTTTGTGTGCAGCCTTGTGCCTTGTACCTTTGCATTTAATTGATTATATGCTTGCAAAATTATTTTACTTTCCTCTTTGTGAACCAAGAAGAGAAATCTTCTTGTGATTTGCAAAGAGGATGAGTAAAACATGATGAAACCAAAACAATCTGATTCTGGCCAACAATCTTTAATGATGACTTTATATTTATCTGCCTGAAAATGCTTTTTAATTTAACTATACTGATTTCTTTTTCTGTCTTTGTAGGTAAATACCAGTTGGATAATGGAAGAAGCAATAGAAAACAGAAGACTTCAAGAGAACTTAGACTTTAGATTTATTTTCTTTTTATTGTAATAAATATTATTGTAAACACTGTAAATAAATTTACAGTATTCGAATAACATTTGTAACAACATTTAAAATAAATAAAAAGTCTTTGTCAGATATTTCTTTATCTCTTCTGCACTGTCTATTTAATTATTTAAATCTCTTGAATTAAAATAAATGGAAATGCATCCCAATAATTTTAACTCAGATAAAATAAATAATCAACAAACTTTGCAGTCTCGCAACCTTGCATTTAACCACAATACGCCCGAAATTCCAACTAATCATATGCTTTGTACAGTTAAACAAACAAACATCCATACACCTTTCACTTCCCTGATCAAACCAATGCTTCAAACTTTCAATCAAAAGCCTCAGCTCCTATCCCAGATGTTTAGGTTTTGAGAAACAAACAACAATCTTGAACAAACATAAAAACAATGTAACAGTCAATTGAAATACTATGGATTCAAATTCTTCTGAGAGATACGAGTGAAAAACCCTAATTCCAGATTTGCCGTCAGAGAAAAGTCTGCTTGATCAATTCCTGAGCCAAACTCAACAAAATCAATAGAAACCCTAATTCTGGATAGACTAATAAGAAAAATCTGTTTGACTGATTCAAAATCAATGGAAACCCTAATTTTGGATTGACTGATAAAGAAAAGTCTGTTTGACAGATTCTTGAGCCAATCTGAAAAAATCAGGGAAAACCCCGAAGTTGTGATTTCTTGTGAAAAAGGGAGGGCAAATTTTGGGGTACAACATGTGGTCTCGGGGATAACCAAAGTCTGAGCCCTCTTCCTGACGAGCGCTTCTTGGGTCCCCTTACCTTTGTCTGCAGTAACAGCAGAGGGTACAACTTCGGGAGTAACAATTTCTTCAATCACTGGACTTCACACAGATATCTTGACTGGCACAGGAGCATTTGAGGGTCCAAAGATTGCCCTTGGAGGAGCAATCTCCGGAGAGATGATTCTCCCGCTACAAGTGATCTTACTTGTCCCTACAATATTTCCTATATCAGGAGTTTCTTCATCGGAATTCTCTTTCACTGATTCATTCTGCTTAACACCGTGATAGAAGATCTCTCCTCCAAAATTCCACGGTATCCTCTTGTTGGACTTGTATGGGATAGGCCCTGGCATAGTAATCTTCAGCGGTACAAACTTTGGATCGGGTGTAATCTTAACAAGTCTTTTAGGGACCTTGGAAAGATTGTCGGAAATGGTGATTATAGCAACATCATTGATTGAAGTAACAGGAGTAATAGGAGTAACAGGAGTTTTCTTGAAGAGGATTTCTTGAGTATCCATCAGGCGTTGGATGCCTGACTTCAATAGCGGACAATCGGATTGCAAGGTTGAACAAAGGTAACAATCTTTTTCACAGCCCGGAAAAATCCCGGCTTTCAACAGATTCATCTTGATCATTGGCAACAGAGTCATTAAGCCATCTACTGCAGTAACATGAAGATCCTCTATAATAGCATGGACATTGTGACCATATTTCGACATAGGAGCGGATATCACATTAGGTTTTTCGGGGGCATCAAACTCCACCTCCTTGGCATCTATTAAATCTTGGATCTTGTTTTTAAGAGCCCAACAATTATTAGTGTCATGCCCCACGCTGTCCGAATGATAGGCACATTTTGCATTTGAATGATAATAGGGAGAAGAGGTATTTGGGTTCTTCGACGCCTCTTTCAAGTTTGTAAGGTTTAACTTTAACAGATGAGGGAGAACCTGAGCAGGTGTCATATTGATCCGAGTGAATTTCCATTATGGCCTTTCCACCCTGGTTTGGTTAGCTCTGGGTTGACTGCTTCGAGGTTGATTGGCTGAGGAGTTCTGGATCATCACAGCCCCCACCGCTTGTCGGCGCTCCATTCTTCCTTGATTTCTCTAGGTGTAAACAACAAAAGCTTCTTTCTTGGCTGGGAAGGTCTTCTTGATAGCAGTGGAAGCAGATGCATCCTTCTGAATTGTATCTCTTTTAATGCCAGCTTCGACCCTTTCACCAGTCAGAATTAGCTCGGTGAACCCTGCAGATGAACTCCCGATCAAGTGATTAAAGAATGGACCTGACAGGGTCCCCAAAAACATATCAACAAGTTCCCTTTCAGACAATGGTGGCTGCACCCTTCCATCCAAATCCCGCCACTTCTGGGTATACTCCTTAAAGCCTTCATTAGAAACCATACCCATACTCTATAGTTGAGTACGAGTAGGGGCTAAATCTGCGTTATATTGATATTGTCGGTAGAAGGCAGCAGCCAAATCCTCCCAGTTATGTACATCAGATCTTTCAAGTTGGTAGAACCAGTCCAATTGCGTACCCGACAAACTATCTTGAAAAAAGTGGACCCACAGATCCTTATCAGAAGAGTGAGGTTGGATCTTTCTGACGTAAGACCGCAGATGCATCTTCGAACAGGACAAATCATCGTATTTATAAAATGTAGGCATTTCGAATTTAGGGGGAATGACAATCCCAACAACCAACCCTAGTTCTTCGAAATCCAGCCCAGGTACTCTTTGTAGCTCCATGGCTGCCAGCCGGTCTTCCAGATTCTTGTACTTATCGTCCGCAGGGGGATATTGCTGCTCAGAGTAATCTTCATCCTCTTCTTCTTCTTCTTCTTCTTCTTCAGCCTCAAATTCGGAAGGTACTGCTGCTCCTTTTCCTTTACCAACCCCTTCATCAGACGTCGAGGGGAAATCCAGGACTCTCCTAGCTTGGTTCTCAAATATTCTTCCCATAGTGACCACACCAACTCTTTTCTTTTTCTTTTTCTCCTTTTCTTTCTCCTTTTCCTTCTCTAACAGTGCTTTAAGGTCCTCTTGACCCTTTGCCAAGGTCATGAGGAGTTGTTGGAACTGCGAATTTTGTGCTTGTAGATCTTTGACCGTCTGCTCTATATCCATCTTGCTGAAATAAACAGCAGAGAGATAAGGAAACCTAGTGTGAAGACCTATTTTATGCATATGATGAATGATATGTATTCATGTAATGCATTCAAGGATTCAGAAATTCATATTTATTATAAACAAAAAAGAACGCACGTCATATTAATAAGAAGAAATTTGTTAGTACATAAATGCCCCATGGGAAAAATATTACAAAATTCTAATGTAAAAAGATGTTGCGCATCCTTTTCGGCGCGTTGTAGGTGTTGAGATTCTGCTCTTCATGAAGTCGATGGGAAGCTCCAAAACCTTTTTCTCATTGGCGTAGAAGCTGGCTTCAAAAGTATTTCGTTCTTCCTTGAGCTGTATCCAACTCTTTTGCAAATCCTCCAATGATGTTGGCATGTCAGGATGTAGGAGGGTGTATGGAACCTCTCATTCCATAACAGGCTCTTTGATCATAGGAAGAATGTAGGGGTAAGGCATTATAAGACTCTGGGAGCGGGTTCGTACCCACTTGAGGTAAGGCTCAAGGGGGATGTAATTCTTGTGTCCCAGGGTCTTACTATCCACTTTGTTGGGCATCCCCCAAGCTCGGATAAACCTTTGTCGAAGTCCTTGAGCGTCGTTGTCAAAGTCAAAAACCAAGTCTGGAATTAGCATGTCATGTGGGCCATCCCTTCGGGCATACCCAAATTGTCTCAGAGCCAAACAGGGGTTATAGGTAATGCCTCCCCTAATGCCAAGTAGCGGGACATTAGGGAATTCCCCATAACGATCAATGATGATGACATTTTCTCTGGACCGAGAACACCAATGAACATCAGAATTTGTAAGAGTCATCAACCGTTGCGACCACCTCAAGCCTTGTTCATTATTCAAGACTGACTGGGGAAGGTGAGAAATAAACCACCTTGCTAGAAGAGGATTACAACACATGAGAACACCTCTTTTCCTCATTGTTCGTGTGTGAAATGAGTGTAAGATATCCCCAAGCAATGTAGGCACAGGATTCCGAGATATGAAAATCTTGACATCATTCACATCTATAAGCTGATCAGGGTTTGGGAACAAGACCAACCCATAGATGAGAAGTGCTACAATCTCCTCAAAAGCTTGCTGATCTAAAGAATTCCAGCAGTCTTGTGCCTTCTCAAACAGAAACTTTGCCAAGAAACCCTTGACACAACTTCTGGTTTCCCAATGACCTTTGATATCAGATGGTTGCAAGTGTAAGGCTTGAGAAACATCTTCAGGCTTTGGCTCTCTTTCCGTACCGTTGTAGGGTAGTTGATGGAGAATAGGAATCCTCAGGAGTTGAGAAAATTCCTCCAAAGTAGGTACTAGTTGCTAATCAGGAAATGTAAAGCAATGGTGTAGGGGGTTAAAGAACTGGAAGAGAACTTTCACCATGTCTTCTTAAATGTTGGAGTTGACCAAGTTGAGAAGTCTACCATGTATTTAACTGAAGGGAGAATTCTCTGGAATCTTGGAAATAAGCTCCTTGAGTAGAGGAGGGATTCTCACAAGGTTGACCTGAATAGTTTTTCTGTGGAGTAATTCCATGACCTACAAAACAGGAACAAAGATGAAGATCCAAACCCTTGAAATGGTTAGTGGATGCACATGATGCTTCATGATGTTTATGATGTATGAACAAGTATATGTACAAGCAAGTCACACAAGTTCCTAGTTTCAGGCTTGCATGGGGTTTCATAGGTAAGTACCCTCTTGAAGTTAGTTGTCTCAATCAGTCATATGAATAGTAACCGGGTTCTAAAGAGCTCAATATCACTGGATTATTTTCTGTGTTCATTGTTTCAGTTTATCCACTTAACTGGCGACCGAAATATTCCAAGAAAATAACCCTCAATTAGTGTAGTATCGAGTATCTACCAACTTCAGACTGCACCAAAGCCGGTCATCTCACTACCCCTAAAAAGGCCAAGATGGTCAAGTAAAGGTTCTAAAAGTTCATTAGTGCTTCATGATATCACTCAACGGCCCCGTATTCTCTTTGATTGACTCAAAGGCTACCGGTACCCACAAATATGTCGCACTAATATAGCTATTGCTTCAACCATGTCGGTATACCCCGCACAGTTTCCACAACGTATTGCTATTTACCTATGAATGTTTCCCAAAAATCCGGGTGGAGGATTCAAACCCAAACAAGAGAACCAAATGTAAAGCAATCAAAGAAAACAAGATAAGCATGTAAAAGGTGATCTAAACCCTAAGGTTACTCCACTTTTAAAATATCCCCAACAGAGTCTCCAGTTCTGTGATATGGTGGGAGAACTGACTTAAGGTTTTGCGTTTGTGTTCGCAAATGTTTCGGTTTAGCAAGAGTCGCCACCGACTTTTTATTTTATCCAAAGGAAAGGTCAAAAAGCACAGGAAAGACCTTCGAGATGTTTTCTTGGGTTCGGGGAGTAGATTATGAAAAGGTAAGGTGCAAGCACCCTTTTCATCCATTGTTATCCATGGGCTCTTAGTTACTTGTTTAGATCACTTGCTTTTGCTTTTCAATTGTTTGAAATGGTACTTTGTGTGTGGTTTTGAAAGATGTTTTGAAAAGAGGTCGTCGTTGTGGCAACCTTGGTAATGATTCTTGTTTGAATGTATACAAAGGTGTTTTTGTCTTTTGAAAAGATGTTTCAATGTTTTGATTGTTTGAAAGTTTGTTTTTGGGAAATGTTTTGAAATTGTGTTGTGAGGTGTGTTTGAAAATAGCAAGGGTGTTTTTCAAGTTTTGATCAAGTAACTAAGAGTTGTCTACCCTATTTTACTCAAAGATCTTTCCTACACATTTTAACCCTTTTGACAGTGTTGTTTTACCATTGCATTTGGTAAATAAACTGGTATTAGGATGTTAAACGAGACAGGCGTGGGTAATCGTATTTGACCATGATAGCAATTGTGCTAAGTATCTTTAGCAATTTTTGAGGGACTAGATCATTTTTGTGTAGGCAACCAATATAGCGTCATCGAGGGACTATGATCTTTTGTTTTGTTTTTGTTTTGCCAAAGTACTCAACATGCATAACATGGCTTTTTTTAAAGGCAACAAGTGGATGAAACCCTAAGGGTGCAAGTGTGCACTGTGTTGTCAATTTTCATGCTTTTTGTCTTGTATTAGGTCAAACTATTTGTTTTGATTTTAGATTTTTGCATACAAACCCTAATCTCTAATCATGACATAATTGAAAGAATAAATGCGTAAAATAAATCTACACTATTACAACATTTGATATGGGAAGGGGGATGCAATTTTTGAATGGGGATTATTTGCAAGAAATTAAAACCCTAATATTTACTATTACGTCCAAATTGAATAATGGTACAAATCAATAAATAGACAAATATTTAAATGATCAATTAAATAAATATGCAAAAAATATTATGAATATGCAAAAAATGTTTTGTTTATTTTTATATATGTAAAAATATAACATTTAATGTAGAAGAAAGAAATAAAAAGATTATTTTTTTAATTAAGGGCAAATACCCTAATTTTCTTTTAAGAAAGTAAATATATATTATATATTTTCTATGTACAATAAAATAAAATAATGTATATACAAAAATAAAATTTATTTAGAAAAATATTATTTAAGTATAAATGATAAAAAAATAAAGGCACAATATTTTTATGTTTTTATTCTCAAGTTTTTATTAAATAAAATAAAAGTATATATATATATATATATATATATATATATATATATATATATATATATATATATATATATATATATATATATATATATATATATATATATATATATATATATATATATATATTAATTACATTAGTCATGTACAATAAAAATAAAATAAAATATATACAAGACAAAAATATATTTAGAATAATATTTTTTGAGTATAAATAAAATAAAGAATAAACATAAAGGTATAATATTATTATATATTATTTTCAAGTTTTCCTTAAATAAAAATATATACTAATTAAATTATTTTTATGTTAGGAAAAAAATAAAAATAAAATACAAAATAAATGTGAAAATTTATAAAATATTTTTTGATATTTTTTATGTTTGAAAAATAAGAAAATAAAATCAGAAATGAAAATAAATACAAAAAATATAAAAACATGAAGAAATGGGCCAGGGGGGTTTAGTCAGTAATGAGGGGGTGTCAAAAACAAAAAGCCAAAGCCCAGTCCAAGTCCAGACTTCATCTTCAACCTTTGTCTCAAAAATGCGCGCGCCCTGTACACAATGCTAGATCCTACATACGTGCTCTAATGCAAAAACTCAAAACATCAAAGTTGTAGCATTTTTCAAGACGAATCCAACCATGTAAAGAACTCATTCTAACTCTCAAAGACCAGAGAGAATTTCTCTGGCCCTAAATCCTAACCTAATTTTTTTTTGGAAGTTCATGGATCAAATTCTCTTAACATGCTTAACTTAAATGAAAACTGAGCATATGTACAGCTTCATGGCTATGAATACTATATTTTTTATTCACAAACCTAAGCCTAATGATTCCTAAATAGAAAAATAGGAAGTTGACAAAAACCTGTTTCAGTTGAGATCATGTCTGACAAAGTGGAGCTTTTCAATGAGGCTTGAGGTGTTTGGGAGCTTGCTTGAACTTCCTCTGACCTTCCCCAATGCTTATCTTGCCTTGAATGTGCTTGAACAAGCTTGTAGAAATCAACCTGCACAAGCTGAAATGAAAAATGGAAAACCTTGTAAAGGGAGTTATAGTCAGTATTTAAGGGTTGGGATAGCTTGAATAGGTTATATGGAATGTGTTTGAACCAGTTTGAGGCAAAATGCACGAGGGGTTTTTGCTATGGAAGTCAAACTGCAGGGAGTGCCCTGTTTTGCCAATGGAAGGTGATTTTTTGCTATGGGAGGTTTCAGGACTCAAAGGGTCGTATTTTAGGTTCAATACAATGTATGAAACTTGTCTCAAAGGCTTGCAAAAGTTGGTTCTCTCTGATGTTCAAGTTGTGTGAATTTTGACATGTTTCTTGTATATGAAGCAAAAAGCAAAACCATGATGTAAGACAAACCTGTACAGACAATCTATTAGCCTATAACTTATGCTCTTGGCCCCTCAAGTTGGTGGAAATTGTTTGCAGTACAAGATCTTGTTGAAGGCTCAAGAAATGTGGTTTGACATAAAGCACTTTTGACAAAAATGGCAATGTTACCTTTTACCATTTAAGGATTAATTCTTTGTGTAATCCTCTCATGACCAAAACAAAGCCTTAGACCAATGGATTTGAATTTAATTATTGAGTATGGAAGGGTTTTGAGACCTGTAATCTAGTGCAAACAAGGCTAATTAGAGTTTGCAACTTGTATCAATATGAACATGCCATGGATCAAAAGTGAGTTTTTGCCAACTTCAAGCCTTCGATTCTCCTTAACCACAAATGATTTTGGAGAGTTCTTGGACATTTTGGAAAGCTTGAAAAATTCTATACAATCCATCTTTGAAATGAAATTTTAGATTCCAAGTGTAACTATGTGAAAAATGGTCATGAAGATAGGTCAAAATCCTGCCTAAACTAGGGCAACATTTCACTAAGTTAAAAGTTTCATGGACCCTTGTTCCAAAAATCATAACATGAGATCCAAGCTTCTTTTGGGAAAAGTTTGTGAATCAAAGTTGTAGACTTTGTGGAGGAATACAACTTTCATGTTGGAAGTTTTGTTTGAATCAAATTGCATCATGGTGAAAATGTTGGGCAAAGTTGGGAAAAATTAAGAAAATTTCATAACTTAGAAAAATTCTAAGTTATGAAATTTTTTAAACTTAAACCCTAATTTGAAAATTTGGGTTTCTTGATGAACAAGTTTCATGTTTTGACACATCTTGATGAAAAATGACCCTTGGCACTTAATTTTGACCAAAAAGTCAAACTTTGACTTTTTAGTGTATAGTCAAATTTTGATCAGTTGACTGAAAAGTTCATTTGTCAATCCAATGCAATTGAGATCTTTTAAATCTTGTGAATAGGTCAAGATTATGCCATTGAGTCCTTGAATCCATGCTTGAGTCCAATTTGTCAATGGCTAGGTGAAAAAATAGAAATTGCCCTTATGCAGTCAAAACCCTAAAAATGACCATTTTGCCCTTTTGATGATCTGATCAAATTTATTGAGGAGTTGGGGTCCAAACTTGATCAAATGGTTCATATGAGTCTATAATGTTGATGTGGATCAAAATTCATGAGGTTTGACTGTAAATTGGCCATAGTTGACTTTTTCCCCAATACAGTTGATTTTTAGGTCAACTGTCCAATTGACTGGGCACAAATTTGATTCAAAGCTTGAAACTTGACAGAGGCAATCTTATAGGTCCAACATGAAGTATGAAAGTCACTTTGAGCATTGGAATTCAAAAAATACCTGTGCAAACTCAAACCCTAATTTAGGTCAACAGTGAAAGGAGATGTCTTGAGTAGAGCAAAACCCTAGCTTGATCCTGAGTTCAAAGAGTCTTGTGATGAGAAATATTAATAAATGAGAGGGAAAATTTTGGAGTACAACAGCTGCCCCTGTTCAATCTTCTTGAACCTGAAGAGTTAGATTGGCAAGTTTGCCTTTCGTGACTCGAAGGTAAAAGATGATTGGACACTAGAGTGCCTGTAAATTTGCACTCGTCAAAATGTAGGTTGAGGGAATGGGCTTAAAGATGACATTTGAAGATGATAGAATCTTGCTGGAGATGGGCTTAGAGATGCCATCCAAAGTGTTTGTTGAATGTCAGGAGAATGAACATCAGAATGGTATCCGTGTCTGGAACGTATCTGAGTTGTATCTGGAGATTGGATCTGTATGAGTAAAGGAATGGCGTTCGTGTCCGGAGCGTATCCGAGCTGTAACTGTATTTGATTCTTGAATGAATATCAGAATGACTACCGTGTTTGGAGTGTATCTGTATTGTATCTGAATTCCGAATGGGCGACAGAAAAACATCCGTGCATGGAGCATCTCTGGGCTGGGGAATAGGTTTGAATGAGTGACAAAATGGATACCGTGTCTGGAGCGTATCTGGACTGTATCTGAAGTTGAGATCTTGTATGAGTAGCAGAATAACTTCCGTGTCTGGAGTGTATCCGTACTGTAACTGGGATCTGGACAAGTGACAAAATGACTTCCGTGTCTGGAGTGTATCTGAACCTGAAGTTGATAGTTGAATCTGAATGAGAAATAGAATGGCTTTCGTGTCTAGAACGTATCTAGTCTGTATCTAATTGCTGAAGTCTGTATAAGTAGTAGAATGATCGACGTGTCTGGGGTGTATCTATACTGTATTTGAATAAGATATCTGAATGAGTAGCAGAATGACTTCCATGTCTTGGAGTGTATCCGTACTATATCTAAAATCTTTGAATAGTTATTAACGATAACTTTTAATCTTATCTTGAAAAGGGTAAAATGTTAACTAAAACACAAAGTTATGTTGCATGACATGTATGATGTAATAAAACGTGCTTTATCAATGTTTATGATATATGAATGTAATGTATACGCAAGTAAGCTGATTAGCTGTCTTGCTGAGGAAAATAAATCCTTGATAGCTGGAGATAATGAAATCTTTGACTGCTGCCAGGGAAAATAAACCCTTGACTGCTGCTGGAGACTCAAAATCTTTGATTATTGAGAATGAGAAATCCTTTGGACTACTATTGGGGATTGAAAATCCTTGGTGACTTGTGGGGATTAACAAGAGCTTTGACAACTTCTGCGGGGATGTGAGAATCCTTCATGACTTTCCTGGGGAATGAGGAAAACTCTGACGATCTCTACTGGGGAATTGAAACCTTGGAGGCTTCTGCCGGAGAAATGAGATCGAGAATCTTCGATCTGTTGGGAAATAAGTCTGTGAGGAGGATGCTTATTCTGTTGAAGAGTTCTTAAGGGCTTGGGTTGTATGCCAATCTGCTGGGGAATTTGGAGGAAAATGGATGGTACTCCACCAAGGTTTAAGGGTTGAAGTTTTGGACTCCGTTGGGGAAGGAAGCCTTGTCTTCACTGAGGGTTTGTAGTTTAAAGTTTGCTGGCTCCGCTGGGGATTGGGAGTTTGGAAACTTAAATCTGGCGGGGATTTTGAAACTTAACTCCGTTGGGGATATGTATTTCAAGGTTTTAACTCTGTTGAGAATCTGGATGATGTACTGCAGGGGATTTCTACTGGAATAGCCTAAAGACGTTTTCCTATACTTTCAACCTATCAACAATTATTCTCTCTCATTTTGTTTTATTTGTAAGCAGTGATTATATTCAAATGCATATGCTCATTTAATAAATCATTGGACGACATAAGTGTAAGATAGAAAGAAAAGGCAACAATTTTTCGCGCTTTAAAGTATCTTTGTATTAACTTTGTGTAAGTATTTTGTACAAAGGAGACAAACATCCTAGTAAGAGAATGTTGTCATAAAAATGAGAAAAATTTTTATACAAAGAAAGATGGCTATGTGTAACAATTCCATGGGGTTCCCATTCTGCTATAGCCTTCGCAACTCTGAGTATCTTGTCCATTCGTTGCTTCGTACGCAGTTGATTAGGTTGATCAGAAGCCCGAAGCTTGTTTGTGAAGAGATTGTCCTTAAAGCAATCCGACGAGACATAGTCATACGCTTTAATTCCCTAACTTTTGCCTAGACCGCCCTTTCGGGTTTTTGATCCACCGGGAAACCCTTTTTTTCCCAAGTCACCCTTTCAGGTTTTCAACTTGCCGGGTGTATAATTTTTTTTATTTATCCCTAATTTTTGCCTGAATCGCCCTTTCGGGTTTTCGATTCACCGGGACGCCCATTTTTGCCCAAGTCTCCCTTTCGGGTTTTCAACTTGTCGGGTCGTTTTATGTGTAGTATCTTTTGACTATGTCTACGTTCGTAGGGTGCGGTAGGTCATCTCCGTCCATGGTGGTCAGAATCATTGCCCCGCCAGAGAAGATGTTTTTTATCACAAATGGTCCTTCATAAGTAGGGGTCCATTTGCCCCTGGGATCACTTTGCGGCAAGATGATTCGCTTGACTTCAAGGTCCCTGACTTGATATACTTGTCTCTTGACTTTCTTGTTGAAGTCCTTGATCATATGTTTCTGATACGCCCGACCATGGCAAACAACAGTAAGTCGCTTCTCGTCAATCAAGTTAAGTTGATCAAGCCGGGTCTGAATCCAATCGTCTTCACTCAAACCAGCATCTTTCATGATTCTCAAGGAAGGAATCTGAACTTCCATAGGTAAAACAGATTTCATGCCATATACCAAAGAAAAGGGGGTTGCCCCAGTTGAAGTGCGTGCCGTGGTACGGTACCCGTGCAAAGAAAATGGTAACATCTCATGCCAGTCCTTGTAGGTTACCGTCATCTTTTGAATGATCTTCTTGATATTTTTGTTCGCAGCTTCGACAACATCGTTCATCTTAGGCCGATAGGGAGATGAATTGTGATGTTGAAACTTGAACTGCTCGCAGAGAGCGGTGATCATAGTATTGTTCAAATTTTTACCGTTGTCAGTGATGATCCTGTCGGGGATTCCATACCGGCATATGAGGTTATGCTTGATGAAGCGGGCAACCACATTCTTTGTAACGGAGGCGAAAGAAGCTTCTTCGACCCACTTGGTAAAGTAATCAATGGCCACCAGGATGAAATGGTGTCCATTGGATGTTGTAGGCTTGATCTCTCCAATCATGTCGATTCCCCACATCGCGAATGGCCAAGGAGCTATTAAGACATTGAGAGGAACTGGAGGAATATGTACCTTGTCAGCATAGATTTGGCATTTGTGACAAGTACGGGAATGTTGATGACAATAAGCTTCCATGGTAGACCAGTAGTAGCCTGCCCATATAATCTTCTTATCCATCGTATGACCGCTTGAGTGGGTGCCAAAGGTGCCATTATGTAGTTCAACCATGATCTGCTCAGCTTCAACTTTGTCCACACAACGGAGTAGGACACAATCAAGATTGTGCTTGTATAAAATACCATTGCTCAGAAAGAAATTGGCAGCGAACCTCCTTAAGAACTTTTTGTCGTTGAATGAAGCTCCTTCAGGGTATTCTTGTGCTTCGAGATACCTTTGGACGTCATGAAACCAAGGTCGATCCATCACTTCTTTGGTATTAATCTCGTGACAATGTGCAGGTTCGTCCATTCTCTCAATGGTTATTTGGGGAGCCTCATTATCCCAGTTAAGTTTAAACATGGATGACATTGTAGCTAGCACATCTGCTAGCTGATTCTCTTCTCGCGGGAAGTGCTCGAAGGTAATCTGCTCGAAGTGTGGTAACAATGTCAGGACATGTTCTTTGTAAGGGATGAGGTTTGGATGTTTAGTATCCATCTCTCCTTTGATTTGACTGATAACCAAAGCTGAGTCCCCAAATACAATCAAAGATTTTATTCCCAAGTCAATATCAGCCTTGATACCAAAGATACAAGCTTCATATTCGGTCATGTTGTTGGTGCAGCTGAAGTAGAGTCTAGCAGTGAAAGGTGTATGGCAACCTTCTGGAGAGATAAGTACCGCGCCGATACCGTTCCCAAGTGCGTTTGAGGTGCCATAAAAGTACAGAGTCCATCGGGATCCTTGTTTAGGTCTGTCATACGGTCTGTTTTCTTCAATGTTGCTCAAAGTCATAATATCCTCGTCGGGAAAGTCGAACCTCATGGATTGGTAATGTTCGACAACTTGATGGGCCAGATGGTCGGCTAGCACACTTCCCTTTATAGCTTTTTGGGTCGTGTACTGTATATCATATTCGGTGAGGATCATCTTCCATCTAGCGATTCTTCCGGATAAAGCAGGCTTCTCGAAGATGTATTTGATCGGATCCATTTTAGAAATCAACAGAGTGGTATGTGTCAACATATACTGCCTTAGCTGGTGAGCAGCCCATACCAAAGCGCATCAAGTTTTCTCGAGCAGTGAGTATCGAGTCTCACAGTCGGTAAACTTTTTGCTAAGGTAATAAATGGCATGCTCTTTTCGGCCAGACGCATCATGTTGGCCCAATACGCATCCCATTGAATTATCTAAGACAGTTAGATACATGATTAAAGGCCTTCCTTCAACGGGTGGCATCAAGATAGGAGGTTCCAGCAAATACTCCTTGATCTTATCGAAAGCAACTTGGCAGTCATCATTCCATTTAACCACCTGATATTTCTTCAACAACTTGAAGATGGGCTCACAGGTAGATGTTAGGTGAGAAATGAACCTTGTAATGTAGTTTAAGCGTCCCAAGAAACCTCTAACCTCCTTCTCAGTGCGAGGGGCGGGAATTTCTTGTATAGCTTTGACTTTGGCAGGATCAACTTTGATGCCTTTGTTACTGATGATGAATCCCAAAAGTTTACCGGACCTACCTCTGAAAGTGCACTTGCTAGGGTTTAGTCTGAGTTTGTATTCCTTTAACCTGACAAACAGCTTTTGCAGATGGTCGAGGTGTTCTTCTTCTGTTTGTGAACAGGCTATCATGTCGTCTACGTAGACTTCGATCTCATGATGTATCATGTCATGAAACAAAGTTACCATGGCTCGCTGATAGGTTGCCCCGACATTCTTCAGTCTGAATGGCATCACTTTATAGCAGAAGGTACCCCACTGCGTAACAAAAGTAGTCTTCTCCATGTCTTCGGGGGCCATTTTGATCTGGTTGTAACCTCAAAATCCATCCATGAAAGAAAATACCTTGTGTTGAGCTGTGTTGTCCCAAATCCATCCACAACATATTGCTATTTATCTATAATCTATCCCAAACCCGGGTAGAGGATTTCAAACCCAAACAAAGAACCATATGTAAAGCATACAAATCAAACAATGTAAGCAAGTAAATGTGATCTAGCCCTAACGTAACCCCACTTTTAAAGCAGAATCCCCAGTAGAGTCGCCAATTCTGTGATACGGTGGGAGAACTGACTTGAGGGTTTTGCGTTTGTGTTTGCAAATGTTGCGGTTAGCAAGAGTCACCATTGACTTTTCTTTTATCCAAAAGGAAAGGTGAAAAAGCACAGGAAAGACCTTTGAGATTGTTTCTTGAGTTCGGGGGGTAGATTATAAAAAGGGAAGGTATTAGCACCCTTTTTATCCATGGTTTTCCATGGGCTCTTAGTTACTTGCTAGATCACTTGCTTTTTGTTTTGAAATTTTGTTTTGTGTGGTTTTTGAAAATATTTTGTAAAAAGCGGTCATTCGTTTAGGAAATCTTTTGTAATGATTCTCGTTCGTAAGAATGTATACAAAGATGTTTGTCTTTTTTGAAAATGTTTTCAAATTTGTAAAATGTTTTGGAAATGCGCGTGTTTGTTTTGAAAATAGCAAGGATAGTTGTTTGGAAATGGAGCAAGTAACTAGAAGTAATCTACCTACTCAATTTGTCTTTCTTGTGTATTTCCTATTCCTTTTACATTGTTGTCTTACCATTGATTTGGTAAGCAACCCTATCTTTGGATGTAAACGGGACGGACGTGGGTCATCGTATAACCATGATTAGCAATGTTGCAAAGTATCTTAGCATTTTTGAGGGACCAAGATCATTTTGTAAGGAAACTTTGAATAGCGTCATCGAGGGACTATGATCTTATGTTTGTTTGTTTTTCCAAGATACTTCGCATGCGTAATATGGCTATTTTTTGTATAAGGCAAATAAGTGGAGAAACCCTAAGGGTGTTTGTATGCAAGTGTGTTATTTCCATGCTTGATTTTATCTTGAATTATGGTCTTCTATTTGATTGATCTTTATCTTTCCATACACTTCCTATTTACTAGCATTTATATTTGAAAGCGATAAATTGCAAAAATGTAAAATCCTACGCTATTACAATATTTAGGGGGTGGGGGTACAAATTTATGAATGGGGATTGCAAATGAAAATAAAGCCCTAAATTACTATTACAACCATATTGAAATACATACAAGAAAATATTAAATGAACTTGTTTTGTTTTAAGAAAATATTTTTTGTCTATTATTTTAACAAATAAAAATAAAGTGTGAAAGAAATATTTTTGATGTTTGATGATTAATGAAATGGAGAGTGACAACAAAAATAAAAAAAATAAAATAACAAGGGGAAGAAAAAAGAGGATCAGCATGTTGCTAAAGAGAAGTCAGAGGTTCTGACCTTGGCATACTGCAGAACAGAAACCTGTTAGTGAAAATGTATAGGTTAGAGGTTCTGACCCTGACACGCTGCAAAACAGAAACCTGTTAGTGAAAATGTATGAGGTCAGAGGTTCTGACTCTGCTGGGAACATAGTAATTTTCAGAAGTTCTGATATTACTGATAACAAAACAGGCTCCAGAAGCACTGTTGCCAATGAAAGAACTTAGTCTCTCTATGCTAGTTAGAACATCTGCAATTTGGTTATTTCTCCATAAAACAGAAGACATGCCTAGGACAGTTTCAGTAGGTGTCATAGTGCTTCAGAAATAAGGAATATCATAACCATAAATCAGAGGCAAGTATGCCTTTACTAATCCTAACTCTGAGTTTTAGTTTCTTCAAGAAAGTTCTGAACTGATTCATTCTCTACTTAAACATACAGATGCGTGAAAATCTTAGAATATGTACAAAATCAGAAACATGATATCTACATTGTGTTTTTGAGCATGCAAATCTGGTGATGCTTAAGCAATGTGGTGAGAGTCAGCATATGCTTACCTTGCAGCTGGAAGAAGTTCTGTGAACCGGAGTTAGCCTCAACTCTGATGACGTTCTGAACAGCTTCTTTGCATACTCAGTAAGCTGACAGTCTCCAACTTCTGGGGATGGCAAGGGGATGATGTTCTGACTTTTTGAATGGATGCATGGAGAGTATACAATAGTATGAATACAGAAGTTATGGAAGTTTCCAATGTGTGGGTCAGAAACTGTATGGATGGTTTTTTAGTCAAGAAATATTTTGAGAACAAATGGAGTTGGAAAGCAGGGGATCCAAAATTAATGGGTTTTTGTGTGTTGTGTTTACAGTTTTTGAAACTCTAGGAATTTTGGCAGAGATTCAAGGTTTTTATCCTTTGCTCAAACTTTTGACCTCTTTTTAGCAATTTTTCTGGACCTCTTCTTAGTGACCAATGGCATTCTATTTATAGGCAAAACTTTGTGGGTTTTAAAATGTCAATTGGCGCCAACATCATGCACTAGATGCTGACTTGCTCTTGAAGAAAGTTCAAAAAAGTTTTGATAGTTGACAATTTTTAGCCTAGGCTGGATTAGTAAGCAGGGATTAAGGAAAAGTGACACCTATAAGCGAAAAGTAGCGCATGGACCCATACCTAAATCTGTACAAAGACATTTCTATGCTACACGTGGAGAGACCCTTTGGACAAAGACTCAAGAGTGGTTGTGAGCATTAATGAGCATTAAATGGTGATGAGATCTGTCAAAATCAGAAATCCTCTAATGGGGGATTTTGCATCATTGCCTAAATCTAGGCCAGGAGTTCCATTTCAACGTAGTATAGAACAAAGTACCCAAGTTCTGATCTTGGTATCCTGTTGTCTTAGCAAGTTCTGAGGGATCCTTAGGCTTTCAAGCATGTTCTAAAAGAGCATTCGAGTTTTTTTATCACGTTTTATAATCTTTTGGCAAATTCTGACTGAGCTTGCGTAGATGCTGAAGAGCCACATTCTGACTGAAGGTTATGCGCTGAGCTAAGTTTGCAACTTCTGATTTCTCCTGCCTGGAGGTTGGTTCAGAAGTTCTGAAGTGTCATTTTTTCTTAAATACTTAGAAAGATCCCAAGTATTTAGAAATTTGGCATTTCTATAGTAAATTTGACTTTTGAACTTTAGATGGAACAAACTTCCTGTTTCAACATGTTTTGATGAAATATGATTTTTGAGATTTGATTTTGATCAAAAGGTCAAAGTTTGGTCTTTCAGCGTGTAAATGACCATTTTGCCCTTATGAGTGATCTTCATGAAAAAATTTTAATTCAAAGCTTGGGATTGGATAGAAGTAAACCTGAGGATCCAGGGTGATTTCTTAAGAAAAATGAGAGGGCAAATTTTAGGGTACAACAGCTGCCCCTGTTCAATCTCCTTAAACTTGAAAAGCGAGATTGACAGGTTTGTCGTTCGTGGCTTGAGAGTGGAAGATGATTGAATACTAGAGTGCCCAAAACTTTTCACTCGATGGCGTTCTGGTTGATTATGTAGGGAATGGGATTAAAGATGCCATTTGGAGAGGTGATAGAGTCTTGTTGGAGATGGGATTGTAGATGCCATCCAAGAATGCTTGTTGAGATGTAGTTTGTATGTTTGAACATCAGAATGACGTCTGTATTCATAGCGTATCTGTATTGTATCAAAAGGTCGAATCTGCATGAGTATCAGAATGGCTTCCGTGTCTGGAGCGTATCTGGACTGTATCAGGAGTGTCTTTGAATGAGTACCAGAATGGCTTCCGTGTCTGGAGCGTATCTGAACTGCATCAAGAAGTTGAATCTGAATGAGTATCAGAATGGCTTCCGTGTCTGGAGCGTATCTGAATTGTATCAGGAGGTGTCTTTGAATGAGTACTAGAATGGCTTCCGTGTCTGGAGCGTATCTGGACTGTATCTAGAGGTTGAATCTGAATGAGTATCAGAATGGCTTCCGTTTCTGGAGCGTATCTGAATTGTATCCGGTAGTGTCTTTGAATGAGTATCAGAATGGCTTTCGTGTCTGGAGCGTATCTGAATTGTATCAAGAAGTTGAATCTGAATGAGTATCAGAATGACTTCCGTGTCTGGAGTGTATCTGAACTGTATCAGGAGGTGTCTTTGAATGAGTACCAGAATGGCTTCCGTGTCTGGAGCGTATCTGGACTATATCAAGAGGTTGAATCTGAATGAGTATCAGAATGGCTTCCGTTTCTAGAGCGTATCTGAACTATATCAGGTAGTGTCTTTGAATGAGTATCAGAATGGCTTCCGTGTCTGGAGCATATCTGAACTGTATCAAAAGGTTGAATATTGTCAAAGGTAACTGTTAATCTTATCCTGAAAAGGGTAAAACGTTAGATAAAATACCAGGTCATATTGCATGAAATGTATGATGCAATGTATTGGCTTTATTGATGTTTATGATATATGGATGCAATGTATGCGCATGTGAGCTGATTTGCTGTATTGATGTCTGCTTGAGGAAACTAAATCCCTGAATGCCTCTGAGGATGTGTTGAATTTTTATGTTTTGAAGTTGAAGTATTGGTAAACTTTTGTTGAGAGAAAAAGTTCTGTTGTGGGGGCAATGCCATGTATTACTCGTAAGATCTGCTTGGGGAAACCTGAGAATCTTGACAACTTCTACTGGGGATTAATCATTGGGAGTTTTTGTTCCGCCGGGGAGTATTGAAAACTCCATGGGGAGAATGTTTATTCCTGCTTGGAAAAAAAGTTTAGGAGTCTCGGTTGTCCGCCGCTCTACTGGGGAGTTATCCTTGGCTGGAGAGAATCAAAAGTCAACTGTTATCCGGTCGGATTCCAGGCTTCACAACAACCTGCTGGGGAATTTGGAGAAATTTGGTGATTTCTACCGGGGATTGATAAACTAGAAGATTCGTTCAGCTGGGTAGCTGGGAGTTTTGTTCCGCTGGGGATTATTGAAAACTCCGTGGGGAGAACGTTTATGGAATGGCCTTGAGATATTTTCCTATCCTTTCGACCTATCAGTAATTGTCTCTTTCTCGTTTTGTTTATTTGTAAACAGTAATCATGTTCAAATGCATATGTTCATCAATGAATCATTAGACGTTTTTACAAACAAAACACAAGAGTAAAGACAAATAGTTTTTGCACTTTCAAAGGGATATCTTTGTATTGACTTTGAGTAAGTATTTTGTACAAAAGAGACAAACATTCTGGTAAGAGAATGTCGTCGTAAGCAAGAAAAATTTAATACAAAGAAAGAAAGCTATGTGCAATAATTCCATGGGGTTCCCATTCTTCTATAGCCTTCGTATCTCCGAGTATCTTGTCTATTTGCCTTGTCCGAAGATAATTGAATTGATCAGAAACTCCGAGTTTGTCAGTGGGAGTCAAAGGTTGTCCGTAAGTGATCCGACGGGACATATTCATAAGCTTTAATTCCCTAACTTTTTCTTGGACCACCCTTTCGGGTTTTCAATCCACCGGGAAACCCTTTTTTGCCCAAGTCGCCCTTTCGGGTTTTCAACTTGTCGGGTGTACATATTTTTTTATTTTATCCCTAATTTTTGCTCGAACCTTTTTGGTTCGCCGGGATGCCCTTGTTTTGCCCAGGTGTGTCAACCTAGCAGGTCTCTTATGCGTAGTATCTTTTGACTATGTCCGCGTTCACAGGGTGTGGCAGGTCATCACCGTCCATGGTGGTTAAGATCATTGCCCCACCGGAGAATATGCTTTTGATTACAAATGGTCCTTCATAGGTAGGAGTCCATTTTCCCCTGGGGTCACTTTGTGGTAGGATGATACGTTTGATCACTAGATCCCCAACTTGATATACTTGGCTTCTGACTTTCTTATTGAAATCCTTGATCATCCGTTTTTGATACATCTGACCATGGCAAATAGCAGTAAGTCTCTTTTCATCAATTAAGTTTAGTTGATCAAGTCGAGTTTGGATCCAATCGTCTTCATTCAAACCTGCGTCCTTCATAATTCTCAGAGAGGGGATCTGAACCTCAATAGGTAAAACAGCTTCCATGCCATATACCAAAGAATAAGGTGTCGCCCTAGTTGATGTGCGAGTCGTGGTACGATACCCGTGGAGAGAGAATGGTAACATCTCATGTCAGTGTTTGTACGTGACTGTCATCTTTTGTATGATCTTTTTAATGTTTTTATTTTCAGCTTCAACAACACCATTCATCTTTGGCCGGTAGGGAGAAGAGTTGTGATGCTGAATCTTGAATTGCTCGCACAAGGCAGTGATCATAGTATTGTTAAGATTCGTACCATTATCAATGATGATCCTTTCCGGGATACCGTACTGACAAATGAGATTTTGCTTGATGAAGCGGGCAACAACATTCTTAGTAACAGATGCGAAGGAAGCTGCTTCAACCCACTTTGTAAAATAGTCAATGGCCACTAGGATGAAGCGGTGTCCATTGGAGGCTGTCGGCTTGATCTCTCCAATCATATCAATTCCCCACATAGCAAAGGGCCAAGGAGCCGTCAAGACATTCAGAGGAACCAGAGGCACGTGCACTTTGTCAGCATAAATATGGCACTTATGGAAGGTCCGAGAGTGTTGATAGTAATCTACTTCCATGGTAGACTAATAATAGCCTGCCCGCAGGATTTTCTGTGCCATTGTATGCCCACTGCAGTGGGTGCCAAAAGTACCTTCGTGTAATTCAGCCATAATCTTTTCAACCTCAATCTTATCCACACACCGAAGCAGAATGGAGTCATGATTGCGTTTGTACAGGATGCTGTTACTAAGGAAGAACTTAGCAGAGAATCTCCTTAAGAACTTCTTATCATTGATTGAAGCTCCTTCTGGGTATTCTTGATACTCGAGATACCTCTTGACTTCGTGAAACCAAGGCTGGTCCACTACTTCTTCAGTATTAATCTCGTGACAATGTGCTGGTTCGTCCATTCGTTTGATGGTGATCTGGGGAGCCTCGTTATCCAAATTAAGTTTAAACATAGATAACATTGTGGATAGAGCGTCTGCTAGCTGATTTTCTTCTCGCGAGAAATGCTCGAAGGTAATCTCCTCAAAATGTGGTAGCAACGTCAAAACATGTTCTTTGTAAGGGATAATATTTGGGTTCTTAGTGTCTCATTCCCCTTTGATCTAACTAATGACCAAATCTGAATCTCCAAACACGTCTAAGGATTTTATTCCCAAGTCTAAGGCAGCTCTGAGACCGAAGATGCATGCGTCGTATTCCGCCATGTTGTTTGTACAGTTGAAGTAAAGTCTGGCAGTGAAGGGAGTATGACACCCTTCTGGAGATATGAGTACGACACCGATACCATTACCAAGTGCATTGGATTCCCCATCAAAGAACAGGGTTCATCAGGATCCTTGTTCAGGTCCGTCATATGGCCTGATTTCTTCACAGTTGTCTAATGTCATGATGTCTTCATCCGGGAAATCAAACTTCATGGACTGATAGTCTTTTACAGCCTGGTGAGAAAGGTGATCAGCCAATATACTTCCCTTTATAGATTTTTGGGTAGTATAGTGTATGTCGTATTCCGTTAGGATCATTTGCCATCTAGCTATTCTCCCAGAAAGAGCAGGCTTGTCGAAGATATATTTTATCGGATCCATCTTAGATATCAATAAGGTAGTATGAGTCAGCATATACTGTCTTAGCCGGCGAGCAACCCATGCCAGAGCTCAACAAGTTTTCTCGAGCAGTGAATATCTGGTTTCACAGTCGGTAAACTTTTTGCTCATGTAGTAAATAGCATGCTCTTTTCGGCTAGACTCGTCATACTGCCCAAATACGCACCCCATTGAGTTCTCTAAAACTGTCAGATACATGATCAATGGTCTTCCCTTGATTGGTGGCATCAAAACAAGAGGCTTTTGTAGGTACTCTTTGATTTTGTCAAAATCAACCTGGCATTCATCATTCCATCTGACTACTTGATCTTTTTTCAATAGTTTGAAGATTGGCTCACAAGTAGCTGTTAGGTGAGAGATGAAACTTGAAATATAGTTCAGGCACCCCAAGAATCCTCTGACTTCCTTCTCAGTACGAGGAGTCGGCATTTATTGTATTGCTTTAACCTTGGAAGGATCAACCTCGACGCCTTTGTTACTGACGAAAAAACCTAGGAGTTTACCAGACCGTACTCCAAATGTGCACTTGTTTGGATTCAACCTCAGCTTATACTTCTTCAATCTCTCAAACAACTTTTGCAAGTGATCGAGGTGCTCTTCTTCAGTCTGTGATCGGGCTATCATATCGTCTATGTAGACCTCTATTTCATGGTGTATCATATCATGAAACAAAGCTACCATGGCGCACTGATAGGTGGACCCAACATTCTTCAGTCCAAATGGCATCACTTTGTAGCAGAATGTGCCCCACTGTGTGACAAATGTAGTTTTCTCCATGTCCTCAGGTGCCATTTTGATTTAATTAAAACCTGAGAATCCATCCATGAATGAAAACACTTTGTGTTGGGCCGTATTGTCAACCAGGATATCTATATGGGGAAGTGGAAAATCATCTTTAGGGCTCTCCCTATTCAAATCTCTATAGTCCACGCACATGCGTACTTTGCCGTCCTTTTTAGGCACGGGAACAATGTTGGCAACCCATTGGGGATAGGAAGTGACAGCCAAGAATCCAACATTGAATTGTTTTATGACTTCCGCTTTGATCTTCTCTGACATATTAGGTCTCATGCGGCAGACTTTTTGTTTTACTGGTGGACATTCTTCTCTTATTGGCAGACGATGTACCATGATGTCTGTATCAAGTCCCGACATGTCTTCATATGACCAGGCAAAGATCTCAACATAATCACGTAATAGTTGAATCAAACGTTCCCTAACATTGGGCTATAGATTGGCACCCACTTTGACCTCCTTTCTATCCTCCTTGGTACCCAGATTGATTATATCCACAGGTTCCTCATGAGGCTGAATAGCTCTTTCCTCTTGTTGTAGTAGTCTGGCCAATTCCCCTGGTACTTCACAATCTTCCTCACCTTCGTCTTCAGCTTGGTAGATTAGATCCTCAGAGTCATGAAAGGCCATAGCAGTATCGTTACCCATGGGATCCGGAATGGAGGGGTACCTGCATTTGTGAGTGTGGGTGTGTGTAAGGGTATAGCCATCCTTAAAAATAAAATGTAAAAGAAAAAACAATGAGCATGAAAGGTTTGTATGTGAAAAACATCCATGATTCATTGAATGTCATATGAAGATGAAATAAAGACCCTTACAAATGGACCATTGTGCCTCGGGCAAGACACAAGGTTTAAAATGTGTGAATTGTTTGTGAATATTACAAATCCAACAGAAATGTAAAAGATAAATTAGTGAGGGATGAAAGTTATTGGAACAAAGTCTTTGTCTTCCCAATTGCAAAGTCCTCCGTTGATAGTAGGAAAGATCCAACCCTCCAAGCTGTAATCCTCTTCACCATCTTCCACCGTATTGACCTCTCGGTTGCTAATCTTCAAGGGTTGCCCTCCCGCACGGGCACGAAGCACGACCCTATGAGCATTTGAAGTGAACCCTAAACCAAACTTGTCAGATTTATACAGGATGTCTGGAAGTTGCCCCCAGATGGTGCATCCTCCTTCCTCAACTACAGCTTTGGCGTCCTTCAGAGATGACATCCGGAGTGGAGGTCTTGTAATCTTGGGAATCTGGGACACAGTCTTGGTTACTGCTGCCTCTTGGGAGACTTTTCCGAAATGTTGAAAAGGAGTTTCAATGAACTCGCCATCCAATTCTGCATACCTGAAGGAATTGAGATGGTTAATCATGTATTCTTCCTCTCCGTGGACCGTTATGATCTTTCCTTGAACCAAATATTTCAATATCTAGTGCAATGTAGAGGTGACAGCGCCAACATTATGGATCCATGGCCGTCCTAGCAGACAGGAGTAAGAGGGGAGAATGTCCATTACATAAAAGGTTGAATTGAAAGTTTGAGTTCCAACATTTATGGGGATATCTACCTCCCCGTGTATGATCCTCTTCGAGCCATCAAATGCTCTTACGACGATGTTACTGGGTTTCAACGTCAGTCCTTCACAGTCTAGTCTGTCGAGAGCTTTCTTCAGTAAAACATTCAAAGATGAGCCAGTGTCCACCAAGACATGGGCCAGAGTTGTTCCTCTACATTCCAGAGACATGCAATTCCTCGTTGTTCTTTCTTCCCCTTGGTGCCAGATCAGCATCCGAGAAGCCTAGACCGTTATCCACCGTCAAACTGGCCACGCAATTTTGAAATTGGTAAGCAGACGTCTCTTGAGGCACATGGGCTGTCTTTAGAAACTTCACCAGGGCTTTCGCATGTGCCTCGGAGCACAGTAACAATGCTAGCATGGAGATTTTGGAGGGATTTTTCCCCAACTGTTCAACTACGTCGTAGTCACTCTTCTTTATTATTCTCAGGATCTCCTCCATTTCCTTCTTGGAAGCTTCAGGAATAGTTAGTGGTTGAGCCTTCGTCCGGACAGGCTTTTCTTGAATACTTTTTCCTCGGGTTTCAGCAACACGAGTATTGGTAGGAATGATAATAGGGGTTGTAACGAATTCATCAATAGGAGCACTTGCAGAGATGATTATGGGTACGAAAGTAACCTTTGGAGCAACCACGGGTCCAAAAGCTGCCTTTGGGGGGGCAATCTCTGGAGAAAATATTCTACCGCTTCGGGTAATCTTACTGGTTCCAGAAATATTGCTAATGTCGGAGTCTTCTTCTTCAGAGTTTATTTCTTCAGCGGCCAGCCCATCTTGTTTGATGCAATGGTAATAAATGTCCCCATCGTAATTCCACGGCACGATCTTGTCTGATTCATATGGGACTGGCCCATGCATTGTGATTATTAGAGGAGTTGCTTTCAGAATCAATGTAATTCTAACGGGTTTTTTGGAAACCCTGGAAGAATTGGCGGATATGGTAATGATTAAAACATCTTCAACAGAAACAGGTGAAACAGGAGTACTTTCAAACATAATCTCTTTGTTGTCCATCAAGTGTTGAATGCCTATTTTCAACAAAGGGCAATCAGTTGGTGAGGATAAGTAGAGGTGGAAAACTTCATTACAGCCCGGGAACACACCGGCTTTCAACAAATTTATCTTAATGAATGGAAGTGGAGTCACGAGTTCATCAACTGTGGTAACAAACAAATCTTCTTCAATAGCACTGGTGTTATGACCATGTCTAGGCATGGGAGCAGAGATAACATTTGGCTTCTCGGGCGCATCAAACTCAATTTCCTTTGCTTCAATGAGATCTTGCTTTTTGTTTTTCAAGGCCCAATAGTTATTGGTATTGTGCCCAGGGCTTTCGGAGTGATATGCGCAACGGGCATTGGGGTGATAATGAGGGGATATCGTGTTGGGATTTTTCAGAGCTTCCTTCAGGGTTACCAAATTGGATCTCAACAGATGCGATAATACTAGAGATGGAGTCATATTGATTCTGGTGAATTGCCGGACTGGCCTCTCCACCCTCGGTTGATCACCTCTTGGTTGATCAGATGTAGTCTTTGGGATCATGACATCTCCTACCATTGGTCGACGTTCATCTCTCCCTTGGTTCCTTGGTGGGTAAACAACAAATACCTCCTTCTTCCTAATGAAAGGCTTTCTCACAGTTGTAGAGGCAGATGAATCCTTCTGAATCTTTCCACTTTTTATGCCAGCTTCCACCCTCTCTCCGGACAGTATTAACTCAGTGAATCCTGCAGATGAGCTTCCAATTAAATGGTTGAAGAAAGGGCCTGATAAAGTGCCTAAGAACATGTCCACTAATTCCCTTTCATACAAAGGGGTTTGAACTCTCCCAACTAGATCTCTCAACTTCTGCGCGAAATCCTTGAAACCCTCATTGGAAACCATAGCCATACTCTAAAGTTGAGTACAGGTAGGCGCCAAATCTGCATTATATTGATACTGCTTATAGAAAGCTGCGGCGAGATCTTCCCAATTATGGACGTTGGCTCTTTCTAGTTGGTAAAACCAGTTGAGTTGTGCTCCAGATAGACTATCCTGGAAAAAGTGCACCCACAAGTCTTTATCAGCGGAGTGTGGTTGGATCTTTCTCACATATGATTGGAGGTGCATCTTAGGACATGACACCCCATCATATTTTGCAAATAACGGCACTTTGAACTTCGGAGGGATCACAATTCCTGATACTAGTCCCAAGTCCTCAAAATCTAGACCTGGTACCCTTTATATTTCCATAGCGTTCAAACGCTCTTCAAGATGTCTGTACTTATCATCAGCTGGAGGATACTGTTCTTCGGAGTAGTCTTCCTCTTCTTCCCCCTCTTCAGATTCTGACGGAACTGCTGTTTCCTTTCCTTTTCCTTCTCTTTCATCATATGTTGTTGCGAAATTCAAGGTTCTTCTGGTCTGTCCTTGAAACCTTCTCCCCATGATTACAACACCGGTTGGTTTCTTCTCTTTCTTCTTCTTCTTCTCTTTGGCCAACAGAGTCTTTAACTCCTCTTGTCCTTTGGCTAGGGTTGTGAGTAACTGTTGGAACTGCGTATTTTGAGCTTAAAGATCTTTGACTGTTTGTTCGAGATCCATCTTACTGAAATAAACAGTAGAGAGATGAGGGAACTTGTTGCAAAAGACCTGTTTATGTTATGATGAATAATATGTGCATATGCAATGTTTTCAAGGATTTCAAAGATTCAAGTTCGTTTTAGACAAAAAGAAACACACGTTATATTAATAAGATAGAGTTTGAGTACAACAATGCCCCTTGGGAAAAATAATATAACTCTCTAAGATAAAAAAGTAGTGCGCATCCTCTTTGGTGCAATGTAGGCATTTAGAGTATGCTCTTCACGAAGTAGCCTAGTGAGTTCCAAAACCTTCTTCTCGCTTGCGTAGAATTGGGCTTCGAAAGTATCTCGCTCTCCTTTGAGCTGTATCCAATCCCTTTGTGGTCTTCAAGAGATGTGGGCATGTCAGGATGAAGGATAGTGTGTGGAACTTCTCCGTCCTTAATAGGCTCAATGATCACCGGGAGGATGGAAGGATAAGGCATCATAAGACATTGAGCGTGGGTTCGTACCCACTTAAGGTAAGGCTCAAGAGGGATGGAATTCTTGTGTCCCAAAGTCTTGCTATCCACCTTGTTTAGTATCCTTCAAGCTCGGATGAATCTCTGGTGAAGACCTTGATCGTCGTTGTCGTAGTCGAATACCAAGCCTTGAATCAACATCTCATGCGGGCCATCCCTTCGGGCATAACCAAACTATCTTAAAGCTAAGCATGGGTTGTAGGTGATGCCTTCCCTAATGCCAAGTAGAGGGACATTAGGAAATTCCCCACAACGGTCAACAATGATAACATTCTCTCTGGATCGGGAGCACCAATGAATGTCTGAATGTTTGAGCGTCATTAACCTTTGTGACCACCTAAAACCTTTCTCATTCTTTAAGACTGATTGGGGAAGATGAGAAATAAACCATCTTTCCAGGAGAGGAGTGCAACACATAAGGACACCTCTTTTCCTCATTGTACGAGTGTGAAAAGAGTGTAGGATATCTCCAAGCAATGTAGGCACCAGATTGCGTGACATGAAGATTTTGACGGCACTAACATCTATGAGTTGGTCAGGATTGGGGAACAAGACCATCCCATAGATAATAAGAGCCACCATTTCCTCAAAGGCTTGCATGTCTATGGAATTCCAACAGATTTGGGCTTTCTCAAACAGAAACTTTGCTAAGAAGCCTTTGACACCACTCCTAGTTTCCCAATGAGTTGTGACATCAAATGAGTGCAAGTGCAGAGCTTGAGCAATATCTTCTAGCTTTGGGTATCTTTCCGTACCGTTGAAAGGTAGTTGATTGAGAATAGGAATCCTTAAGAGTTGAGAGAATTCTTCCAAAGTAGGCACAAGCTGGTAGTCGGGAAATGTGAAGCAATGGTACAAAGGATCAAAGAACTGAAAGAGCACCTTCATCATGTCCTCATCCGTGTTGGAGGTGACCAAGTTGAGTAGACGACCATTTCTCTCGGTGAACGGAGATTTTTCAGGGATCCTTGAAGCTAGCTCCTTAAGTTGTGGAGGAATTCTTACAAGGTTGACTTGGATAGTTTTCCTGCGAAGTGAATCCATATCCTTCAAAACAAGAACAAAGATGAATCTCCAGAATCCTTGAAATGGTTAGTGGATGCATATGATGTTCATGATGTCCATGATGTTATGTACAAGTATGCATATATAAGCAAAACAAGCAAATTCTTAGTTTAGGCTTGCATGGGGTTTTATAGGTAAGTACCCTCTTGAAGTTTAGTTGGCTTAAACCTGTCCTAATAATAGTAACCGGGTTCTAAGGAGCTCAATATAACTGGATTGTTTCCTTGGTCATTGTTTCAGCTCAAGCCTCTTTAGTGGCGACCAAAATATTCCAAGAAACCAAACCTCAATGAGTGTAGTATCGAGTATCTACCAACTTCGGACTGCACCAAAGCCGGCCATCCCACTACATCCTAAAGGCCAAGTTGGTCAGGTAAAGGGTTCTAGAAGTTTGTTAATGCTTCACGACATCACTCAGCGGCCCCATATTCTCTTTGATTGACTCAAAGGCTACCGGTACCCACAAATACGTCACACTAACACAGCTATTGCTTAGACCATGTCGGTATACCCCACACAGTTTCCACAACATATTGCTATTTACCTATAATGTATCCCAAATCCGGGTAGAGGATTTCAAACCGAAACAAAGAACCATATGTAAAGCATACAAATCAAACAATGTAAGCAAGTAAATGTGATCTAGCCCTAAGGTAACCCCACTTTTAAAGCAGAATCCCCAGCAGAGTCGCCAGTTCTGTGATACGGTGGGAGAACTGACTTGAGGGTTTTGCGTTTGTGTTTGCAAATGTTGCGGTTAGCAAGAGTCACCATCGAATTTTCTTTTATCCAAAAGGAAAGGTGAAAAATCACAGGAAAGACCTTTGAGATTGTTTCTTGAGTTTGGGGGGTAGATTATAAAAAGGGAAGGTATTAGCACCCTTTTATCCATGGTTTTCCATGGGCTCTTAGTTACTTGCTAGATCATTTTCTTTTTGTTTTGAAATTGTGTTTTGTGTGGTTTTTGAAAATATTTTGTAAAAAGCGGTCATTCGTTTAGGAAATCTTTTATAATGATTCTCGTTCGTAAGAATGTATACAAAGATGTTTGTCTTTTCTGAAAATGTTTTCAAGTTTGTAAAATGTTTTGGAAATGTGCGTGTTTGTTTTGAAAATAGCAAGGATAGTTGTTTGGAAATGGAGCAAGTAACTTGAAGTAATCTACCTACTCAATTTGTCTTTCTTGTGTATTTCCTATTCCTTTAACATTGTTGTCTTACCATTGATTTGGTAAGCAACCCTATCTTTGGATGTAAACGAGACAGGCGTGGGTCATCGTATAACCATGATTAGCAATGCTGCAAAGTATCTTAGCATTTTTGAGGGACCAATATCATTTTGTAAGGCAACTTTGAATAACATCATCGAGGGACTATGATCTTATGTTTGTTTGTTTTGCTAAGGTGCTTCGCATGCGTAATATGGCTATTTTTTGTATAAGGCAACCAAGTGGAGAAACCCTAAGGGTGTTTGTATGCAAGTGTGTTATTTCCATGCTTGATTTTATCTTGAATTATGGTCTTCTATTTGATTGATCTTTATCTTTCCATACACTTCCTATTTACTAGCATTTATATTTGAAAGCGATAAATTGCAGAAATGTAAAATCCTACGCTATTACAATATTTAGGGGGTGGGGGTACAAATTTATGAATGGGGATTGCAAATGAAAATAAAGCCCTAAATTACTATTACAACCATATTGAAATACATAAAAGAAAATATTAAATGAACTTGTTTTGTTTTAAGAAAATATTTTTTGTCTACTGTTTTAACAAATAAAAATAAAGTGTGAAAAAAATATTTTTGATGTTTGCTGATTAATGAAATGGAGAGTGACAGCAAAAATAAAAAAAATAAAATAACAAGGGGAATAAAAAAGAGGATCAACGTGTTTCTAAAGAGAAGTCAGAGGTTCTGACCTTGGCATACTGCAGAACAGAAACCTGTTAGTGGAAATGTATAGGTTAGAGGTTCAGACCCTGGCACGCAGCAAAATAGAAACTTGTTAGTGAAAATGTATGAGGTCAGAGGTTCTGACTCTGCTGGGAAAACAGTAATTTTCAGAAGTTCTGATATTATTGATAACAAAACAGGCTCCAGAAGCACTGGTGCAAATGACAGAACTTGGTCTCTCTATGCTAGTCAGAACATCTGCAATTTGGTTATTTTTCCATAAAACAGAAGACATGCCTAGGACAATTTCAGCAGGTGTCATAGTGCTTCAGAAATAAGGAATATTAGAACCATAAATCAGAGGCAAGTATGCCTTTGCTAATCCTAACTCTGAGTTTAAGTTTCTTCAAGAAAGTTCTGAACTGATTCATTCTCTACTTAAACATACAGATGCGTGAAAATCTTAGAATATGTACAACATCAGAAACATGATATCTACATTGTGTTTTTGAGCATGCAAATATGGTGATGCTTAAGCAATATGGTGAGGGTAAGCAGATGCTTACCTTGCAGTTGGAAGAAGTTCTGTGAACCGGAGTTAGCCTCAACTCTGATGACGTTCTGAACAGCTTCTTTGCGTACTCAGTAAGCTGACAGTCTCCAACTTCTGCGGATGGCAAGGGGATGATGTTCTGACTTTTTGAATGGATGGATGGAGAGTATACAATAATATGAATATAGAAGTTATGGCAGTTTCCAATGTGTGGGTCAGAAATTGTATGGATGGTTTTTTATTCAAGAAATATTTTGAGAACAAATGGAGTTTGAAAGCAGGGGATCCAAAATTAATGGGTTTTTGTGTGTTGTGTTTATAGTTTTTGAAACTCTAGGAATTTTGGCAGAGATTCAAGGTTTTTATCCTTTGCTCAAACTTTTGACCTCTTTTTAGCAATTTTTATGGACCTCTTCTCAGTGACCAATGGCATTCTATTTATAGGAAAAGCTTTGTGGGTTTTAAAATTTCAAGTGGCGCCAACATCATGCACTAGATGCTGACTTGCTCTTGAAGAAAGTTCAAAAAAGTTGTGATAGTTGACAGTTTTTAGCCTAGGCTGGATTAGTAAGCAGGGATTAAGGAAAACTGACACATGTGACACGGTGGCAGAACCGACTGTTTTGAGAAATGCTGGTTTGCATTTTGCGTTTTGTATTCTCAAAATGTCGCGGTAAGCAAGAGTCGCCACCGACTTTTATTTTATCCAACTGGAAAGGAAAAAAGCACAGAAAAATTCCTTTTTCGAGATTTTTGAGTACGGGGGGTAGATTATAGAAAGGGAAGGTATTAGCACCCTTTCTATCCGTGGTTTTCCACGGGCTCTTAGGTACTTGCTCATCATTTTAAAAATTGCTTCCGTGTTCGTGTGTTTTGAAAAGTTTTTGTTTTACTTCGTTTTAACCCTTGTATCAGTCCTCAAGAGTGTTACGAAGTGTTTTTTTGAAAACTTTGTTTGAAAAGAGTGTAAGTGTGGAAAAGATTATTTTGAGCAAGTACCTACTAGCATCTACCTACTCGAAAAAAAGAATGTTTCTATTCTTTTTTCCTTTAGACAGTGCTATCCTACTATTAAAGAGTAGGTAGCACCGTTGTTGGAGTTGTAAGGTTCAATTCGAAAGGGACGTACGATCACTAAAGCAATGTTAGGATGTCTTAGTAATAACCTTAATGTCTTAAGATCATATTCGAGGCATCATTTCCGAGGCAACCTTTCCGAGACAACATATCCGAGGAAACATTTCTGAACGGGACATTTGATCTTTGTTTAGACAATAGGGCAACCACTAAGACACCCTATACTTAATGAACGTTTACCGAAGGCAACCTAAGTGAGAGTATACCCTAGGAGTGAACATGTGCGAGTGATTTGATTTCAAGTTATTATCTTTGTACATTTAGGCACTATTGGTTTTAGGGTAGATCCAGTTGTCGATATCTGGGTTCTCATCATCAGTATCCTGTGTGGTGGAGACAACCTCAATAGCATTGATTCCTGAGTCATGCTTGGGCATGGGTGAGGTTATGACATTGGGCTTCTTCGGAGCGTCAAACTCAATCTCTTTGGCTTTGATCAAGACTTGTACTTTGTTCTTCAAAGCCCAACATTTGTTTGTATCATGACCTGAGCTATCAGAGTGATTGGCACAGTGGGCGTTCAGGTTATATATAGGAGACGTGGTGCTGGGATTCTTCGGGGCTTCCCTCAGAGTTACCAGGTTGGTCTTCAATAATTGCGGTAGAATTTGAGACAAGGTTATATTGAGCCTAGTGTACTGTCTCTGCGGTCTCTCCATTCTTTGTTGATTTTTGCATTGTAGAGCAACTGTAGGTCTTGATATCACCACCGCATTCACTACTTGACGGTGTTCAGGTCTGCTTTGGCCCCTCGGGCCGTAAATTGCACTAGCTTCTTTCTTAACGGTGAAAGGCTTCTTTACTACACTTGATGAAGTGTCCTTCTGTATCTTACCACATTGGATACCAGCTTCTACTCTCTCCCCAGTCAAGATCAACTCAGTAAACCCAGATGACAAACTGCCGATCAGATGATTGAAAAATGGACCAGACAACGTCCCTAGAAACATATCAACCAACTCCCTGTCAGACAAAGGGGGTTGGACTATTCCAGCCAAATCTCTCCACTTCTGAGCATAATCCTTAAAACCTTCACTTGCACCCATAGACATACCCTGAAACTGGGTACGAGTGGGAGCAATGTCGGCGTTATACTGATACTGCCTGTAGAAAGCAACAGCAAGGTCCTCCTAGTTTCGGACATTAGCTCCTTCCAATTGATAAAACCATTCAAGCTGAGTCCCTGACAAACTTTCTTGAAAGAAATGCACCCACAAATTTCTATCAACAGTGTAAGGTTGGATTTTTCTGACGTACGAGCGGAGATGGAGTTTTGGACATGATACTCCATCGTACTTGGCGAAAACCGGAGCTTTGAACTTATAAGGGATCACCACCCCAGATGCCAGTCCCAAATCTTCGAAATCCAAACTATGGATCTTCTGAATCTCCATAGCGCTCAGACGGTCTTCAAGTTGTTTGTACCTATCTTCAGCAGGAGGATATTGTTCCTCATCATAATCTGTATCATTATCAGAAACTGCAGGACTGGGGCCCTTTTCTTCTTCTTGGTCTTCCCCTCCCTTGGATGAAAAGGACAGATCAGCTTGCTGTTTCAACCTATCCCCAAGCCTTTTACCCATACTCAGCAGAACAACCTTCTTCTTCTTCTTCTTCTTCTCTTTCTCTTTCAGAATGAGAGCTTTCAAGTCCTCTTGTCCTTAAGCTAAGCTTAAGAACATCTCTTGGAATTGGGCATTTTGTGTCTGAAGATCTTTGATAGCTTGATCGAAAGATATTTCTGCTGAAATAAACAGCGAAGAAGATGAGAAACCTGTAATGGTACCTGTAATGGTGTGCATGATAATGGGATGCATATGTAATGATTTCGAAGACCTTGGGAGATTTAAATTTGCAAACCAAAAAATAAAACAAACTTTATTAGATTAAACTTGTAACAAGGTTCAACAATTCCTTTAAGGCATTTACAAAGAAGTAAATGAAAAACAAATCTAAACTAGAAAAAGCAAAAATCAGAAATCCCATGAACGCTTCCCCTTCGTGCTGACATAGTCATTGATCGTTCTTTCATTCTCAAGTTGCCTGGTGAGCTTCAGGATCTTACTTTCTTGCTCATGGTACTTTTCCCGGTAGGTATCCCTTTCCTCTTTCAGTTGAATCCAGGATCTCTTCAACGCCCCAAGATCAGTGGGCATGTAGGGATAAAGGACTTAATAAGGAATGCCTTCTTCATTGGTGGGATCCATAATTACTGGCAACATAGCTTCATAAGGCATCCCAAGCTTCTGAGCACGAGCTCGGACCCACTGGAGATAAGGTTGCATAGGGAGGGAAGTCCTTGGTCCTAGCTCTTGAGGGTCAGATCTGTTCACCATGCTCCAAGCTCGTATAAACCTTCGACGATGCTCGTCAATGTCTTCCTTGTAGTCAAATGCAATATCTGTAAGGAGTAGCTCATGAGGACCGTCTCTCCGGCACGACCAAACTGTAGCAAAGCTAAACAAGGATTGTAGGTAATTCCCCCTCTGATTCCAAGCAATGGGACATTAGGGTATCCCCCATATCGATCAATGACAGCAATGCTTTCCATAGCCTTAGAACTCCAAATAATGTTTGTATGGGCAAGTGACATTGACCATCCTAAATCTTCCTCATTCTTCAGCACAGACTTGGGGAGGTGCATAATAAACCACCTCACCAACAGCGGCATGCAACACATGAGAGTCCCTCTTCTACGCACAGTACGAGTATAGAGGGCATGCAAGATATCACCCAATAGAGTAGGCACATGATTGCAAGACAGGAAGATCTTAACCGCATTCACATCTATGAAGGAATCTGCATTCGAGAAAAGAACTAAACCGTAGACAAGGGGAGCCAAGATGTCTTCAAAATCCTGAAAATCCAAGTTATCCCAGAATAGTTGAGCTTGATCTATCAGAAACTTGGCTAAGAAACCTTCAACCCCGCTTCGTGTCTCCCAGTTAGATACTACATCAGCCCTTTTTAGATGCAGAGCTGAAGCAATGTCTTCTGGTCTAGGAGTCTCTTCCAAACCTGTGAAGGGCATCTGCTCAAGGATGGATATGCCCAATAAGTGAGAAAACTCTTCCAAAGTGGGAACTAGCTGATAATCCAGGAAAGTGAAGCAATGATGCACCAGATCGAAGAACTGGAAAAGTACACTCATCATCTGCTCATCAAAATTTGAGGTAACCAAGCTAAGAAGATGACCATGTATTCTAATGAATGAAGAAGTATCAGAAACTTTTGAGGCTAATTCTTTGAGTTGAACAGGTATTTGCAAAAAGTTAACTCAGATGGTGTTTCTGTGCACGGAAGCCATAATCTGCAAAACAGAACAAAGATAAATCCCCTCGGTCTTTGAAACGATTAGTATAATGAAGTACGCATGCTATGTTATGATGCATGATGTCATGATAAAACACACAACAGGTATAGAAGATAAGATACACGGTAAAGGCAAACAAGTCACACAAGAGCCCTTAAGTTTCAGGCTTGCATGGGGTCTAGGTACTACCCTCTTGAAGTTCAGTTGGTTTCAACCTGTCCTAATAATAGTAATCGGGTTCTATAGGTTCTCAATATCACTGACCATCCTCCATCGGTCATGGTTTCAGCTCACGCAATCTTTTCTTGCGGCCAGAACTATCTCGAGAGTATGGTCTCAATGAGTGTAGTATCGAGTACCAACCAGTTCTCAGCTTTACACCGAGGCCGGCTATCTCACTACTTCCTAATGGCCAAGTTGGTCTATTAAGGGTTCTAAGGTCAGTTGATGCTTAACGACACACGTAGCATCCACGTATTCTCCTCGTTTCTCCACAAGGGATATCGATACCAACACGTGTGCCACATCAATGTAGCTACTACTTCAACCGTATCGGTCTACGCCATACAATTCCCTCACAGTTTATTGCTACTTACCTAAAAGGTGTCCCCCAGATCCAGGTTAGGATCTATAGTAACTCCCAATACAAAACCCTTTAACAGTAAAGCAACCAAAACAAACAAGAGAAGCAATTTATGATGACTTAATCGTAAGGTATATCCCACTTATAAGTCCCCAACAGAGTCGCCAGTTCTGTGACACGGTGGCAAAACCGACTGTTTTGAGAAATGCTGGTTTGTGTTTTGCGTTTTGTATTCGCAAAATGTCGCGGTAAGCAAGAGTCGCCACCGACTTTTATTTTATCCAACTGGAAATGAAAAAAGCACAGAAAAATTCCTTTTTCGAGATTTTTGAGTACAAGGGGGGGGGGGGGTAGATTATAGAAAGGGAAGGTATTAGCACCCTTTCTATTCGTGGTTTTCCACGGGCTCTTAGGTACTTGCTCATCATTTTGAAAATTGCTTCCATGTTCGTGTGTTTTGAAAAGTTTTTGTTTTACTTCGTTTTAACCCTTGTATCAGTCCTCAAGAGTGTTACAAAGTGTTTTTTGAAAACTTTGTTTGAAAAGAGTGTAAGTGTGGAAAAAATTATTTTGATAAAGTACCTACTAGCATCTACCTACTCGAAAAAAAGAATGTTTCTGTTCTTGTTTCCTTTAGACAGCGTTATCCTACTATTAAAGAGTAGGTAACACTATCGTTGGAGTTGTAAGGGTCAATTCGAAAGGGACGTACGATCACTAAAGCAATGTTAGGATGTCTTAGTAATAACCTTAATGTCTTAAGATCATATTCGAGGCAACATTTCCGAGGCAACATTTCCGAACGGGACATTTGATCTTTGTTTAGAAAAGAGGGCAACCACTAAGAAACCCTATACTTAATGAACGTTTACCGAAGGCAACCGAAGTGAGAGTATACCCTAGGAGTGCGCATTTGCGAGTGATTTGATTTCAAGTTATTATCTTTGTACATTTAGGGTTTGTTAACCATTTTAAAACTAACATACAGTCTTGTCATGCAATCCTATTATCATACATATAACAGATAATATTTGCGAAAATTAAAATGCGAGAAATATAACTACGCTATTACAAGGCTTCGGGGAGGGGGATTAATTACATAGCCAAAAACCCGTAAAACGATAAATAAGAGGAAAATCCTAATTAAACTATTACATCCCATGAGCAGTTACATTAATATCGTAAAAATAATAAATACGCGCGATGAATCGAGGACGAGAAAAAATTAGGGTTTTGACCCCGTCTAAACCTAATTGAAAGAAAAATCATATTTTTGTGTTTTTGATTATTTTTTTGAGAAAATAAAGTTTTAATTGAATAAATACAAACCTAATTACTAATTAATTTAAATTAAGAAAAAAAATTAATTTTGACCTATTTTTGTATTTTAGTTATTTTAAGAAAAGAAAATAAAAATTAAACCAAACAAACCATAATTTCTAATTTATTTTAAATTATTTACAAAAAGGTTAAAATTACCCTAAAATTAAATTAATCTAATTATTAAATTAATTTTGACAAAATAAAACCTAAATCTAAATTGTTGAAAATTTATTTTTATGAGTTTTATAAAAAAAGAATTAATTTTATGTTAGAAAATAATTAATCAAAATAAATTAAATAAAAGAAATAGAAAAGAAAAATAAAGAAATGGGCCTGGTAACTAGAAAACAGGGGGATGTCAATTGCATTTCTGAGCCCAAAACTCCTTGGCCCACGTTGACCTTCCCAATCCCATGTTGCAAGTTTGATTGATGTTCATGGTAGGCCTTCATTGTGAATCCTTAGATCTAGCGCGTGGACGATCTGATGGTTGATGGATGATGGCGTATGGTGGTCTCATGAGAAGCCTTCACATGGAATTATATAAAGAAAAATAATGTTGAACAAATAAGGGGACCTGGGGATCGAACCCATGCCCTTTGGCTTTTTCCAACGCACGACAACCATCTGAGCTGGCTTGTTTTTGTGTTAGAAAGATAATAAACAAGCATTATATGATAAAGACCAAAAATGGATTCTAGAAACGCGCGAAATTTGAATGGGCCATTCACACCACGCCACACCATCATCTTCTACCTCCTCCCATTGCTAAAAGTTTGGAAACTTTTACCTACAGACAAAAGGGCGTAGGTACATCCCTGTGATTCTCCAAAATCTTATGCAAGCATCATAAATCAATTCCAGTGGTACCAATCAACTCGTTGCAACCTCACGAGCATCATGGTACCACTTTCCATGGCCAATTGTTCTTGCAAACAAAACCCCTAAAAATGAAACCTAAACCCTAATCATGGCAACTTTCTGTATGGTTAACAAAAACGCAATTGAATATTATCATTAGCTTACAAATGTTTCAAGGATACAGAATATATAAAAAATCATGTTAAGAGTGCCAGGATTATGATATACAATTTCAAAAAAGCACGAAGGTCGTGGGATACTTACAGCGCGTATCTGGGCACGAAAATGCTTGCTAATGATTGGGATAGAGTCCTTAGATGTCCAGCAAGCGAATGGTGTGCTTGGAATGGCTTGAAGAAGCCTGGAATTGAGAAATTGGATTGCACCTTTTCTTGATTTTTTTGAAAGTTGTTCTTCTTTTTTCATGCCTCTCCTCTCCCTGCTTTTGGCCTGCACATGTTCTATATGTACCCTTGAATGGATTAGGGTTACAATTTGGTTTCAAATCTTCTCCAATAATGATCATTGATTCAATATTTGATCCTTTGTACAAATCTTTCCAAATTGAAAAAATCCAATCTTTTTGTGTCCATTTGAAGCTTGCACGATTTGATTCTCTTTCCAGTTGTATAAGAGGCCTAAACATGCACAAAATCTCAAGCTTTGATTAGTTTTGATATTTTTCATGATTTTATTTTGATTCTATTTGATTTAATTGAAATAAAATTCAAATAAATGACTAAAATAAAATAAAGACAAGTGGGAAGGATCATGAGTCGTGGGTCATGTTACCAACTTGATGCAAGCATAAAAAATTGGGCCCATTTGACAAAAATTGCAATTTGAGAAACATTTGACTTTTGGCAATTTTGCAAAAAAGGTAAACTTTTCCAATGCATAACGCCTTCAATTTTGACCCTAGAGATGTTTTCTTTGACTTTTTAGAAATCTTAGGATGACCTCTAAGCAACCCTTTTGGTCTCATCTCAATTGAGTCTTCCATGTTCATGTATGAAGCTTTGACAAAAAACGTGTTTTTGTTGACTTTTCAAAATGACCTATAATGTCCAAATTTATATCTTCTTGTTAGTGCATATTATGTACTTTGGAGATGAATATGAATTGTAGGGTATTGGATCCTCTTCAAAATGAGCTTTGGATGGGTCATGTTTGATAAAGTATGAGAAAGTTATGCTTGGTCAAAGTTGAGTTGACTTTTCCTGCAAAACCCTAATTTAGCAACTTTTGGGTTTTAATGAATTGTGAGCAATCCTCGAGGAATCATGATCAACCCTTGATCAAATGATGAATAATAATTCAAAATGATGATATTTACCAAAAATCTTGAAGTTTGACTGTATGTAGGACACAATTGACTTTTGCCCTAGCACAGTCGATTTTTAGGCCTTTGAGCAATTGACTGAGCAAATTTCCTCTACAAGGCTTGAAACTTGACATGGATGATATTGAGAACATAGTAGTACAATGGTGAGCATTTTGGATCCTTTGGACTCAAACATCTTGATGCAAACTGAAACCCTAATTTGAGGTAGACTGCCTTTTGAGGGAGTTTGTCTGGTCAACCCTTGGACTTCCTTGAGCAATTTGAGGACCTTACTTGAAATGTATTGAAAAATATGGGAGGGCAAATTTTGGGGTACAACAACACCCATAAGCGAAAAGTAGCACATGGACCCATACCTAAATCTGTACAAAGGCATTTATATGCTACACGTGGAGAGACCCTTTGGACAAAGACTCAAAAGTGGTTGTGAGCATTAATGAGCATTAAATGGTGATGAGATTTGTCAAAATCAGAAATCCTGTAATGGGGGATTTTGCATCATTGCCTAAATCTAGGCCAGAAGTTCCATTTCAATGTAGTCTAGAACAAAGTACCCAATTTCTGATCTTGGTATCTTGTTGCCTTAGCAAGTTCTGAGGGATCATTAGGCTTTCCAACATGTTCTGAAAGAGCATTCAGGTTTTTTAACACGTTTTATAATCTTCTGGAAAATTCTGAATAAGCTTGCGTAGATGCTGAAGAGCCACATTCTGACTGAAGGTTATGTACTGAGCTAAGTTTGCAACTTTTGATTGCTCCTGCCTGGAGGTTGGTTCAGAAGTTCTGAAGTGTCATTTTTTTAAATACTTAGAAAGATCCCAAGTATTTAGAAATTTGGCGTTTCCATAGTAAATTTGACTTTTGAACTTTAGATGGAACAAACTTCCTGTTTCAGCATGTTTTGATGAAATATGATTTTTGAGATTTGATTTTGATCAAAAGGTCAAAGTTTGGTCTTTCAGCGTGTAAATGACCATTTTGCCCTTATGAGTGATCTTCATGAAAAATTTGTAATTCAAAGCTTGGGATTGGATGGAAGTAAACCTGAGGATCCAGGGTGATTTCTTGAGAAAAATGAGAGGGAAAATTTTGGGGTATAACAGATGGTATCCTTATGTCTTTTGGAACGCCTCTGCATTAGAGGTCTTATGAATCATTAAAAATAATTTTGAAATTGATCTAAGTTATTAAAAATAGTTTTTTGCATAATTTTTTATTGCATGTGTCGACACATCCACCTTTCAGGTCAACACATGCAACTAATTTTTAAAGCATGTAGCCGCTGGAAGACTCAGGACGACACATGAATTGTTTAGGTCGATACATACTGAAGCATTTCTGAAATTGCAGAAATTCTTATTTTATGTGTCGACACATCCATTTTTCAGGTCGACACATTTACTATCATTTTAAAGCTTGTAGCCTCTGACTTGTTTGAGTCGACACATAGCCTTATACAGGTCGACACATACAGTTTAAAACTTTTGTATGTGTCGACACATACAATATATAGGTCACCATATCCTGTTTGTTTGGTCAATTTTTCGAAATCTTTTTAATTTAGAATTTGTCCTTTTTGCCCTAAAAGTTCCAACAATATAAATACTCTTTCATGCAACATACATAACTTGGTGAAACCATAAAATTCGCCTACTTCTCTCTTCATCTTCAACCTCCAACCTATGCATATACACTAACATTATATTGTAACGATGTTCCATTAGAGTTCCATATAGACAAGGATTATTAGTGTCCAATTGGGTATTGGGTTTAGCTTTGTATGGGTTTTCATCAAGGAATAACCACGAGTTTGTCCTCCAAGATTATTGGTTGATTTGGGGGTTTTCGTGCAAGACGTTCTAGAGGTAATTGCTGAAGGTGTAAAAAATACAAGAAATTGGGGTTTGAATTGGGTTTTTAAAACAAAAAATTTTCTTTAAAAATATTCCCCTTTAAGTTAAAATCCTTTTTCCTTCACTTTTGATAATAACAATAAGTAAGAACGGGAAGCAAAGAAAAATGTATGTTTATACTAGTTCACTTGAAAATTATCAAGCTAGTCTAGTCCACCCGCCAAGGTGATTTCGCCTCACTCAATCGAGGACTTAATTCACTATAACCAAACTGATTACAATTTTCACAAGCTACCCGCAAGTGACTAACAACCTCTAAGACTCGTAAGCCCTAAACTTCTTAAAGATATAGACCTACCTGGTCCATTATGGAATATCAAATAATAATCAACCTGATTATTACAATGCACAAGCTACCTACAAGTGATTAATAACCTCTAAAACTCGCAAGTCCTAGACTTCTTAAGGATACATACCTACCCGGTCCCTTAAGGAAAATCAAACAACTGTTCGAATACAAGTTTTGTTTACAAGAATATTGCTTCTACACAAGTTTTGTGCGTGAATATTCAGTGAATTAGCCGCTTTCTCTCTTAGTATTCAAGCCTTCATATAGCCAATAAAATAATATATCCATTGAGGGGTACTCTTGGGATTTCCAGAAACATTGGCAGCTTGAACAATAACATGGGGGACAAGATTGTGCGACGTGTCCATCCTTTCATGGTAGTGGAATGAAACGTTGATTGTACCATGTACTATTTGTACCACGTTAATGTTATCTTATTTCCTTATGCACTTCAGAGGCTTCTGCGAGCATGATTTTAGAAGCGAGAACATAACACAAGGTCATCATAACTTCAAGTCTTCAGAGTCTTCATAAACGCGTCTTCAGAGTCTTCAACACTTGGTTGTGAAAACTTTTTCTTAGAGCCTTAAGTCTTTAGAACTTCAAGTCTTTAGAATCTTTAAAACTCCTATCTTTAGAGTCTTCAACACTTGGTATTTATAACCATTATCTTTAGAACCTTGGGTCTTTAGAAACTTGAGTCTTTAGCATATGGACTTGAGTAGAAACTTATATCTTCAAATCTTCTGACTGTTTCTTTAGAACTCATTGTCTTCAGAAACATGAGTCTTCAGCATTTGGACTTAAGTAGAAACTTTTTTCTTCACATCTTCTGACTAGTTTCTTTAGGAAAACATCAGAGCTTACACTTCAGAGCCTTCTGGAGTGTCTTGCTACTATTCAACATATCTTGTGTAGCGCAAAAGTGGAACTAATTCTCTTATAATGTCTTGGCCACGCCATCCATCAGAAGCAGAACCTGTTTGTTAAGTACTCAACAATATCAAACATTAGAGTATCAAAATTATTCATATAAACATACTCATTTGTTATCCTCAAAACTCAGAGATAATATTGCAGAACCAAATCTTGTTCTTATAATCCCCCCTTTTTGATGATGACAAAACTATGTATTTTGATGACACAATTTTGTTCATATAATCAGAAAAGGTGAAAATAGAAAGGTAAGGAATACTTATCCTTTTTATGATACTCTCCCTGAGTCAATGACTTGATGAAGATCAAATATCTTGACTCTGAACCATTTGAGTAAAACTCCCCTGGTTCCAATAGATCAGATATCGAGATCTTGAGTGTCTTGACTCTGGATGCCAATGGAAAAATTGAGATCTTGATGCCAATAGAACAGTTGAGATCTTGATTTCTTGGAACTTCTTCTTATTTAATCTTGACTTTAGATTCCAATTAGAATGAAATCAAATTGAAATCTTTGAAACTTTAATGTCACTAAGACAACTTCCAAATTTTCAAAACATATCTTCATATGTAGACATAAGTCTTGCATAGTATTTTCTAATCTTCTTTAATCAAAGTTCTCATTTCCTGAAAAAGAAAAACAATTCTAACAGAAACATAAGTTTAGTTGGGTTAGAATGTAAGCATCTATTTTCAGAGAATATTTACCAGTGATTATTTAAATCAAAATTATGTTCATTTAATTACCCCTCACCCTTTTTGTCATAATCAAAAAGGTAATTATGTGTGAAAAACATAAAGACCAGAAGAAATAACAAGAAAAGATAAGAAGTTCCATTGATATTCGAAGGATATTACAACAGAAGGAGAAACATAGACATGGAAATTTATATAAACTTAAAACACATCACAAGTCTCATCAAATAGAGCATTTCCTCCAATGAACGGATTTCTTTGAACAATTTCAATTATACCCGCTAACTCAAACAAGTCAGACAATACACGTCCACACAAAATGAATGATTTTTTAGAGTTCTTGGATGTTAGGATTGAAAGCTTCAGATGATTGAATATTATTTCTAAAAGATGAATTAGAATATCCTTACGAAGGAAATAAAGAAGACACATATCCCTAGGAAAAAATTTATCAAGATCTTCTCTTATGGGATGAAGATTTTTCAATAAGAACTGAAACCAGATTTTTGAAAGTGGTTTACAATGATCTGAATTAATGGGCTCATATCTAAATGAAGAGTTAGGAACATTTGGAAACATGTCAACATTCATGCAATAGTTGGGTAAAGGTGGACTCTGGATGTCTTCATCAATAGAGGAGTGAATGATGGTAATCAGAATGCTAAAGATGTAAGAATGAATGGCGTTTTCATAAGGACTGACAGAAACATGAAGCCAAAAGTTCTTTAAGAGGTTAGGATAAATAGGACCTCTCAACATTGTTGAATACCCAGACCATCCTTGATTTTTAATAAACCCGTTGATGAAACCATCTTCGGACACATAGTTGGGTCTTTTCTCTTTGATTACCTCAAGAAGATTTTCATCTCCTTGAAAGGTTCTAACAACCATGATGTGCAGACAAGCTTGAAGAGAAGAGATGATATAATATGATACAAGGATTAGGACTTGATGGATGACTAGATGAGAGGAGATATAAATAGTAAGTCAAGAACTTCACGAGGTAAGACGATTGAAACACTCAAATGACGTCATGGAATGCTAAAAGAAGGAAATGAAAAGATAAGTAGATCAAACATTAAGATAAGAGAACACGAAAACATTTAATTAGAACACGACAAGGAATATCTGACAAAGGCATTGGGGTATGACATGAAACAACTGTTCCTAAGACATAGTGAAAAGGAGTAGTTAAATAAATGTAATCATGATTAATCAATTTTAAGAAAAATAACCGCTCGTGCATGACCTAGGTAGAGTGTGATAGAGTCTAAGTCTATTTAGGTAATGCATTTTATATTCTCAGCATCTGGAAAACCACAAATATTTTCATCTAATAAGGAACATTTCTGACCGAAACATCTTTTGACGACTGAGATAAAACAAATTAGAAGTCTTTTGTTTAAGTCAAAATTTTATCCCTTCAGGCTACAACTAAAAAATGTTTGCTTCTAATGACATCTTACTCTGGACACAAACCCATTTTCATATTCTTTAGAATAAACAAAAAATTATCTTTAACTAAGGGTTTTGTAAGAATATCAGCCCACTGATGGTTTGTATCTAGGAATTTCAAAGATAGGATCCCTTTCTAAACAAAGTCTTTAATAAAATGATGTTTGATTTCTATGTGTTTAGCCATAGAGTTTAGGATTGGATTCTTACTTAAGAAAATAGCAGCAGTATTGTCACAGAAGATAGGAATGTTACTCTTATAAATCTGATAATCTCCTAGCTGATTCTTCATCCATAATATCTGAGTACCGGATAGTGCTGCTGAAATGTACTATGCTCTTGTTGTTGAAAGAGCAATTGTTTATTGCCTCTTGCTTGACCATGAGATCAAATTCTTTCCTAAAAACTGATAGTTTCTATAAGTACTCTTCCTCTCTGGTCGATCTCCAGTGTAGTCTTATAATTCTCTTAAGAACAATTAAATGAGATTCCCTAGGATCATATTGGAATCTCTTCTTTCTCCAAAGTACATGTTGGATGCATTGGAGTCTTTGCTATAATAGAACCTATCATGTTAAATTTATTAAGAATTTCTTTGATTTACTTACTTTGATATATGTAAGTAGCCTCTGGTTTTTTATCAATCTGGATTCCCAAAAAGAATTTCAGTTTTCCCATCATGCTCATTTCAAATCCAGCCTGCATTAGCTTAGAGAATTCCTCGCAGAGGGATGGATTAGCAGAACCAAAAATAATATCATCAACATAAATTTGAACAATTAGAATATCATTTTTGAAAGTTTTGCAGAAGAGTGTGGTGTCAACCTTTCCTCTGGTAAATTTATTTTCTAGAAGAAAATTACTCAATCTGTTATACCAAGCTCTGGGAGCTTGTTTTAAGCCATAAAGAGATTTCTTTAATTTAAAATCAAAGTCTGATTTCTCAGAGTTTTCAAATCCAGAAGGTTGTTTGACATACACTTGTTCTGAAATATAATCATTCAGAAATTCACTCTTAACATTCATCTGATAAAGGATAATGTTATGATTGATAGAAAAAGAAACTAACAACCGAATAGCTTCTAACCTGGCGAGTGGTGCAAATGTTTCTGTATAGTCTATCCCTTCTTGTTGACTGTAACCTTGTGCAACCAATCTTTCTTTGTTTCTGACAACTTCACCCTTCTCAGTGAACTTGTTTCTGAACACCCATCTGGTTCCAATGACATGGACAACTTTAGGTTTCTGAACAAGATCCCATACATCTTACTTTGAGAATTGGTTCAGTTCTTCTTCCATAGCTAGAATCCAATATTATCTAGAAGAGATTTTTCAATAGATGAAGGTTCTATTAAAGAAACTAAACCCAGAAGCACTTCATCAGAAGGTTTGAGAGCTGATCTTGTTCTGACTGGAACATCTTTACTTCCAAGGATAAGGTCTTCAAGATGAGAGGATATGATTCTATTATTCCTTGGTTGAGATTGATTCTAAGAACTATCAGTAGTATCAGAAGAAGGATATTTTGATTCTTTATCTTCTTGAATCTTCTCCTTTGGTTCAGTGAATGTTAGGGTTATATCTGCAAGCTTTTCACACAACTTTGACTTTTCATAGTCAAGCTTATCATTAAATTTAACATGGATTGATTCCTCCATGATTCGTGATTCTGTGTTATAAATTATGAAGCCTTTAGAGCGTTCAGAGTATCCTAATAGTAGGCACTTATGTGCCTTGGAATCAAACTTACCCAGATTCTCTTTAGTGTTTAACATATAACAAGTACATCTAAATGGATGGAAATAAGAAATGTTGGGCTTTCTATTATGTGATAATTCATAAGGAGTCTTACTCAAAATAGGTCTTATAGAGATTCTATTTTGAATATAACACGTTGTATTCAATGCTTCTGCCCATAAGTGCTTAACCATCTGAGTTTCTTGAATCACGGTGCTAGCCATTTCTTGCAGTGTTCTATTTTTCCTTTCTACAACCCAATTTTGTTGTGGATTTATAGGAAAATAAAAATCATGTACTATGCCATTTGAATCAAAAAGTTTTTCGAAATCTTTATTTTCAATTTCTCCACCATGATCACTTCGAACTCTGACTATTTTGCAATCTTTTTCATTTTGCACTTGGGAACAAAAGGAAGAAAATACAGAGTATGACTCATCCAAGTATTTCAAGAATTTTACTCATGTCCATCTGTTATAATTATCAACAATGACAAGTACATATTTCTTACCATTGACAGAAGCATTTTTCACTGGTCCAAATAAGTCAATGTGAAGAAGTCTAATAGCCTAGAAGTAGAAACAATCTTTTTATCTTTGAAAGAGGTTTTAGAAAATTTTCCTTTCTGACAAGCTTCACAAAGGGAATCTGAAGTATACTTCAGAGTGGACAAGCCTCTTACTAATTCAAGTTTATTTAGTTGAGAAATCTTTCTAAAGCTAACATGACCTAGACGTTGATGCCAGATCCATTGCTCTTCTCGAACAGTCATAATACATTTTACATTTTGACTTTTCAAATCTGATAATCTTATTTTGTAAATATTTTTCTTCCTCTTTCCATTGAACAAAACTGAGACATCCTTATGACTAACATCTTTACATGATGTTTGATTAAAAATGACGTCATAACCATTGTCACTAAGTTGACTGATTCACAATAAGTTATGCATCAACCTTTCGACTAAAATAACATTGTTAATATAAGGGAATTTACCGTTACCAATTATTCCATAGCCGATGATATTTCCCTTCTAATTGTCTCTGAACCCAACAACACCTCTATATTTAAGTTACAAATCTTGGAACACATTCCTTTAGCCCGTCATATGTCGTGAGCGTCCACTGTCCAGGTAACATGACTGGTGTTTCAGTGGCACCATTAAGGAAATCTGCAATGTAGATTATCTGATCCTTAGTTACCCACTTTCTGGGACCTCTTTTGTTAGAAGTTCCATAGGTTTTGACACCTTTGGACTTTTGTGCAACATGATAATCATGTGAAATTTATGCATGATACTTTGTTTTAGAAGTTTCCTTCTGCGTATCTGTTTATGCTACAATAGTATCAGAACCTTCTTGTTCTAAACATTTAAAATTTGTGCCAGCAAGCACGAAATGTTTAAAAAAAGTTTTTGGTTTAACATTCAGAGTATCATCAATTTTCTTTTATGGTCCTGAATATCCCAAGCCTCTGCTTCCATTTCTACTAACACCATATATCATTGAAGCCATTTTGCTTCTATATATGTTTTTTTCAAGGAAGTGTTGAAAAGCTCTATCATATCTGATTACTTCGCCAGTAACAGTTGTGTTAGAGAAATCTATTCTAATCTAGACACTTTACTTTTTAGAGAAATGTTTGATTTTTCTAAAACAAATAGTTTTTCATTTAAGTCAGAAATATTTTGCTCATATATAGTAGTGTTCTCAGAAGTAGCTATAAAACTCTTTTTCAAGATTTTGTGTTTACTTAGAAGAGATTGATAACTTTTTATTAATTTAAATAAACCAATTTCAAGTTCAGAGAGAGATAAGGAAGAAAGTACCTCTTTGTCGTCGATAGAGTTTGACTCATTATCAAGTGTCAGTTCATCTTCTGGTGTTTCTTCATTTGTGCAAGTTCTGGCCATGGGTGCCTCATTTACATTCTCTTCATCAGAATCTTCATCTTCTGATTCAGAATTATCCCATTTTGCGATGAGACCCTTCTTAGCTTTGTAAGCATTTTTAGGCTTCTTGTCTTTCTTGAGATTTTAACAATCATTTTTGTAATGTCTAGGCTCATTGCATTCAAAGAAAGTAACTTCTTTTCCAAAAGAATTCCTCTGACTAAAAGTGGATTCACCCCTTCCATATTTCCTCGTTGACCTTTGAACTTGCTTTGTTTGTGCTTCCATATTTTACTTATTCTTCTGGATATCAGAGAGAGATCATCATCATCTAAATCTTCTTCAGGTTCTTCTGATTCTCCCTTAGCTTAATAAGCCTCGGATTTCCCAGAAGTAGACTTTAGAGCAATTTATTTTATCTTCTTATGAGGTTTATCTTATTCCATCTCTATTTCATGACTTCTTAAAGAGCTAATCAACTCCTCAAGAGAGGTGTTATTCAGATCCTTTGCCAATTTTAAAGCTGTTACCATTGGTCTACATTTGATAGGCAGATTTCTGATAATCTGTGATACGGTGGGAGAACTGACTTGAAGTTTTGCGTTTTGGTCGCATTTGTGCGGATAGCAAGAGTTGCCACCGACTTTTCTTTTATCCAAAAGGAAAGGTAAAAAAGCACGGGAAATACCTTTCGAGATTATTTCTCGGGTTCGGGGGGGCGGGGGGGGGGGGGGGGGGGGGTATATTATGAAAAGGGAAGGTATTAACACCCTTTTTATCCATGGTTTTCCATGGGCTCTTAGCTACTCGCTAGATCACTTAATTTTTCTTCGACAATGTGTTTGTGATGTGGGCTTTGAAAATATTTTGAAAATGCCTTTGTAATGGTTCTCGTTTCTATAAGAATGTGTACAAAGTTTTATTTCGGAAAATAGTTCAAAGATATGTTTGTGGAAAATGTTTTTTATAAGTGATTTTGAAAAGATATTTTTGCAATGATTCTCGTCTCTATAAGAATGTATACAAAAATGTTTTGTCTTTTGAAATTTTTTTTAATATGAAAGCGTTGGTGTTAAAATATTTTTGTTGTGAGCAAGCGAGCGACTAGGAGCGAATCTACCTACTCGAAAGGTCTTAAATGTTCTTTTCTTTTTCTTTTAAATGTTGCTATCTTACAATTGATTTGGTAAGAAGCCCTATCGTTGGATGTGAAGGGACAGGCATGGGTTAATTTTACAGTCATCGAAAGCAACTTATAAGACGCTTTAGCAATTTTCGTAAGGGACTAGATCGTTTTACCGAAGGCAACATCGAGGGACATCGAGGGACTATGATATTTTTTTAATCGAAGGGTCTTTGCTAAAGCGTCCCCATATTCGAGGGACATGACAGTATTTCTGAGGCAACGAGCGAGGTTACCCTAGAGGTGCGCATGTGAAAGTAGTGTATTCATTTCAAATGTAGTTTTATTGAAGTTAGGTTCTCTAGCGATCGATTTTAAATCTTGCCATGCACGCCTAATTACTATACAATAATAAGTAAAACAGTAAAATGCAGAAATTGAAATTCTACGCTATTACAAAGCTTCGGGAATGGGGGTGCAAATTAATGAATGGGGGTGATAATAAGAAATAAACATTTAAATCACACGATACAAGTCCAAACCGTTAAATAATTATTTAAGTTAAAACTCTTTTCATTTGATAAAATTAATTAATGATTTAATTAATAATGTCAAACAAAAATTATTTTAAAGTTAATAATTATTTAAAACAAATATTAACCTATTTGCAATTCTAAATATATGCTGAAATATAAAAAAAAATCAAATAAATAAGGGATATAAGGGAAAAGTTTAGAAATGGGCCTGCATTGGAGCAAATCTGGGGGTGCAAAAATAAATCTGGTTGGCCCAAATAAAGGGAGAAGCCCAAAGCTCTGGCTGATCAGGTCAGCAGTCTCCTGGAGGTGCACCATGGGCATGCTATTGTAAGGTGCTAAAGAGTAATGATTGGTGATGATATGGAATTAGATGGAGGGATGATGAGGGTACATAATCCATTAGCGTGGGAATGCATACACAGGATTTCTCAGGATGATTAAAGGGGTGGTGTAAAGTGTCACCACCAGATTGGGCATCAGGGTGTAATTAACAAAAAAAACAAAATTAATTAAATGAAACAGCAAAACCTCATAACTCTCATTTCTTTATCTCTCCTCATACCCTCCTCACACGATGCTCTCTCTTCTCTCTTGTTGGAGACCTTCACCGGAGAAGGTAGCTTGGATGCGCCAGAAATTGCCTTACGGTGGTGACGGCGGCAGCGTGACTCCAATCGCTACTTTTCTTACATGAATCTGATCGTCTCCTCTCTCTAATTACTAATCCGAAGTTAATTTTTGCAGATTCTCAATCTAAAACCCTAGATCTAAAGAGGGGTGGACATAACCCTAAGTCAAAGATGTAGCAAAAAAACAATGATTTATTATGAAGGATGCAAAATGGAAAGCAAAACGCAAAGAAAAGGGAGAACGGAGGCCGTGTTCTCTAGATCCGTGAGCTTCCAACCTTTCTGTAATTTGTTCTTCTGGTATTTATCTGAGTTTTTTTCTTCTTCTGAATCTATGTTTGTTAGAATATGTTGAAATGATTTCTTGGTAGGATAACGATGATGATTAGGGTTTGGCTTTTTTTGCTATTTTTCTGAGTTATTGTTTCAATGTGGGTTTTTGTTGGTGATATTTGGTGACAATATTTGGTGATGGAATTTTTTTTTTGATGTAAACTTTTGTTGGCTGATTTGTGTTGTTTCGTCTCTTACTATGAAGGAGACAAGGTTTTTTAGTGATGGTCTTTGGTGATGTTGTATATTTTGTGTTTGTAATAGAAATCAGTGGGTTTGATGGAGGTATTCTCTCTTGGTGATTTTTCGTCCCTTTTCCTTTTGACCTCTCTCCCTCTATATTGACAATTGAAAAGAGAATGGGAGGGAAAAAAAGACATTCCTTTGAAACTTGTGGCAAATTGTGCTGATATTTTTTTGTTGCAGTTTCTGTTTTTATGCCATTTCTGTACAAGTTTTTGGCAGGATTTGGACAGCTATGCAGAGTTGTAGCAGAAGCAGCAGGGCCATTTGTTTTGTGATAGCAGCTAGCTTGGCAATTTTATGGTTGCTAGTGGCCTAGGTGATATCTTTCCAAAACTTATCTCTTTCTCTCTTCATATTTATATGATACAAAGCCAAATTGTTTTTTTATACTTTTCTGAAGGGTTTGCTAGCTTAGGAAAATGATGACAAAATGTTTGTTTGAGCAGGCTTGCCTCCTTGCTATATTACAGTATTGCTACATTTTTGCATTAGCATGCTGTTTATTATTTGTGTTGTGACCTGTTTGCATTTCTGGCCCTGCTATTTTGCTTGTTGTTACTTATTGTTTTGGTTTTCTGTTGCAGGCCTGTTTGGGCATTTTGTTTGCATGCTTTAGCATCCTGCTGCTAATCCTGCAGCTGCTGTTTGATTGTTGCAGTAATGTTGGGCTTGTTTGGCCTTAGGTAGCTTGGCTGCTGCTGGCCTGCTATTAGCTGCTTTGGGTAGTTTGCTGTTTGCGGTTTGCCCTTGTTGACTTGCCTGTTGTGTGCAACCTTGAGATGCTGTGCTTGTTGCTTGCTTGTAAATTTTTCCTTTTTCTCATTTTGTGAACCAAGAAGGGCAACCTTTCTTGTGATTTGCAATTGGGGAGAGAGATTATGATAGACCAAAATTATGATTCCTAAAAGAAAACCTTAGTGATGAATTAGGAGAAAAATTGTTTGAAACTTCCTAGTTTAACTTCATTATTATATGCTAATTATATCTTCTTTTCTTTTGATTTTTTTCATGAATGGCAAGCAAGACTTGGATGCCAACGAAGATTGGATTGATCACTTGAAGATGAATATGAAAACCTGAAGAAGACAAGAAATTCTCTTTGTAACCTTGAAATTCTTTGTAAACAAGACAAACAAATTGTAAATTCATTTGTAAAATAAAATCAGATACCTGAATAAAATTTGGTGTAGTAGAATTTGTTGTACAAAACTTGCAAACTTTGATTGAATACTTTGGATAAAAATCCTGCTTGATAACTTGCATTTTAAGCAAACACAATATGATCAGATAAATCATGTATTTTGCACTCTTAAAGAAAATAAATGCTTAAGAGCTCAAACCCAATTGATTAATTGAATCCACAATCATGATTGTTTAAAAATGATAGTCTTAATCTTTATATCTTATCCAAACAAAACATGCTCCCAAGAATAACATTAATCCTCAGAAAATTGTGGTTAAGAAAAATTTAAAATCACACAAATTCCTTGCAATGATTCAATAACTTTAAAATCTTCCAAGCCTAATTTTCCTTCAACTCTTTGTAGATAAACCCGTGAACAACATCACTATGACCATGACCAGAAATAAACGTCTCAAGGTCTTGTAATTTGGAAAAAAAATCATAATTCTTAGAGATCAGACGACTATTGTTTGAAATTAGGTCAAAATTCATGATGCGACTTCTAACGCATTTGAATTTTGGTGATCTTCTACGCGTAATCAGCTCTTGATATGTGAAGAGAAATTTGAGAGGGCATCAAGAAGAATAAAACTCAAGGAAAATGGCTCAAAAATATTGAATAATAAAGAAGTTATGATCGTTTGAATTTGTTCTCGCACAAGAGCGATTTTCAAGTCAATGTAGCCGTTTTTAGTTATCTGGGCCATGGATTGGGCAAAATTGCAATGCAAGGTTTGATAACTGACTTAAAAAACTTTGAGGAGACATGGTGACTTATTTGAAACCTTGACGACTCAATTTCCTTTGAGAAGTGCAAAACCCTAATTGCTGACTTGTTGCCTAGGAAGAGAATCTGGTTGATAAACTTTTGAGCCAAATTGAGTGTTTGAGAAACCCTGGGATATCATCTTGACTGAAAAATGGGAGGGAAAATTTTAGGATACAACAGCTGCCCCTGTTCAATCTTCTTAAACTTGAAAGGTAAGATCGTCATATTCGTTGTTCGTAGCTTGAAAGTGGAAGATGATTGAACACTAGAGTGCCCAGAAATTTGCACTTGACGATGTGTTGGTTGATTATGTAGGGAATGGGCTTAAAGATGCCATTTGGAGAGATGATGGAGAGTTGTCGGAGATGGGCTTATAGAGCCATCTAAGGTGACTGTTGACAGAAGTGGATGAAGTCTGGACTTGACTTCAACAGAAAAGGAATCAGAATAAACCTTTGGTCGATTTAAACTGGAACTAGCAGGAATTTTGAATGTTGTTTGATTGAAAAGAAATCAGAATAAATATTGGGGCAATTTAAACTGAATCAATTGAGGTCTTGGATTAACTTTGACGGGGAAGCATCAGAATAAATCTTGGTGCAATTTATCTGAACCAGTAAGAATCTGGAAACGAATCAGAATAAATCGTTGAGAGATTTATCTGAACCAGTAAGGATCTGGAAACGAATCATAATAAATCATTGAGAGATTTATCTAAACCAGTAAGGATCTGGAAACGAATCAGAATAAATCGTTGAGAGATTTATCTGAACTAGTAAGAATCTGGAAACGAATCAGACTAAATCATTGAGAGATTTATCTGAACCAGTAAGAATCTGGAATGAATCAGAATAAACCTTTGAGAAATTTATCTGAACCAGCAAGGATCTGGATAAGAATCAGAATAAACTGTTGAGAGATTTATCTGAACCAGTAAGAATCTGGAGAAGAATCAGAATACATCGTTGAGAGATTTATCTGAACTGGTAAGGATATGGAGAAGAATCAGAATAAATCATTGAGAGATTTATCTGAACCAGTAAGAATCTGGAAACGAATCAGAATAAATCGTTGAGAGATTTATCTGAACCAGTAAGAATATGGAAACGAATCAGAATAAATTGTTGAGAGATTTATCTGAACCAGCAGAAGTCTGGATAAGAATCAGAATAAACCATTGAGAGATTTATCTGAACCAATAAGAATCTGGAGAAGAATCAGAATAAATCGTTGAGAGATTTATCTGAACCAGTAAGGATCTGGAAACGAATCAGAATAAATCATTGAGAGATTTATCTGAACTAGTAAGAATCTAGAAACGAATCAGAATAAATCATTGAGAGATTTATTTGAACCAGTAAGAATCTAGAAACGAACCAGAATAAATCGTTGAGAGATTTATCTGAACCAGTAAGGATCAATTCTTTCTTGGGAACTGATCTGCATTTGACTTATTGACAATATTTGTCTGTCGGGAATTTGTTGATGATAATTTCCTGTCGATTGATTCTTTCCTGAAAAGGTGAAGAGTTAATTGTATCTAATTCTTCGATGTATGTAATGCATGATATGATGTTGTTTTCTCAAAATGAATGAGATTGCACTGTATGTACTTGTATTGTCAATGCTATGATGGAATGTATGGACATATTAATTGTTCGTGCCATAGTGTTGCTGGAGTCGGGGAAAATAAATCCCTTTTGAAGCATTGATGAGTGAGTTTCCAATTATTAGATAAATAAACTCTGTTGCAGAAGGGAAACGTCAGTCATTGCTTGTGGACTTCGTGAAATCCTGCTGGGGAATCTTTAAGAAACCTGGTGACTTTTACTGGGGAACCTTTGGAGCGGTAATTGGAGGTTTTTCTCTGTCAGGGGTATGAGAGCACTTGATACCAATAGGCTGCATACTGGGGATACATTAGCGATTCTGTAGTAGGATGTATTTGCTTTTGCTCTTGCTGGAGAAGGTACTTGCGGGGATTTTATGGAATGGCCTATATATATTATCCTATTTCTTAAAGCCATATGTTTAAATCCATATGTTTAAAAATAGTAATGACGTTCAAATCCATATGTTTAAAAATAAATCATTGGACGTTTTTGTAAACAAAACACAGAAATAAAGAAAGACAGATAGTTTTGCACTTTCAAAAGGGATATATTTGTATTAACTTGAATAAGTCTTTTTTTGTACAACGAGACGAGCATTCTAGTAAGAGAATGTCGTCGTAAAAAATGAAAATTGATACAAAGAAAAGATAGCTATGTGAAATAATCCCATGGGGTTCCCATTCTGCTATAGTCTTCGTGTCTCTGAGTGTCTTGTCCACTTGTCGCCTCGGCGAAGCTGATTGGATTGATTAGAACCGTTTGAGTTGGTTTATAAACGCTGAAGATTGTATGCAAGATGATCCAACGGGACATAGTTATACGCTTTAATTCCCTAACTTTTGCCTGGACCGCCCTTTCGGGTTTTCAGCTTGTCGGGTGTACAGCTTTTTTTGTATTTTATCCCTAATTTTTGCCCGAACCTTTTGGTTCGCCGGGATGCCCTAATTTTTGCCTAGGTCAGTCGACCTAGCAGGTCCTTGTTCACGCGTAGCATCTTTTAACTATGTCCATATTTACAGGGTGTGGGAGGTCGTCGCCATCCATAGTGGTCAAGATTATTGCTCCACCAGAGAATATGCTTTTGATTACAAACGGTTCTTCATATGTAGGAGTCCATTTTCCCCTGGAATCACCTTGTGGTAAAATGATACGCTTGATTACCAAGTCACCGACCCGATATACCTGACGTTTGACCTTTTTGTTAAAAGCTTTGATCATGCATTTTTGGTACATCTGACCATGACAGATAGCTGCAAGCCTCTTCTCATCAATCAAGTTTAACTGGTCAAGTCGAGTCTGGATCCAATCTTCTTCGTTCAAACCAGCATCCTTCATGATCCTCAGAGAGGGAATCTGGACCTCAATAGGTAAGACAACCTCCATGTCGTATACCAGAGAATAGGGTGTTTCCCCAGTTGATGTGCGAGTTATGGTACGATACCCGTGGAGAGCGAACGGTAGCATCTCATGCCAGTCTTTATATGTGACTGTCATTTTCTGTATTGATCTTCTTAATGTTTTTGTTAGCAGCTTCTACAGAGCCATTCATCTTTGGCCGGTAAGGGGAAGAATTGTAATGCTAGATCTTCAATTACTCGCACAAGGCGGTGATCATAGTGTTATTTAGATTCGTACCATTATCAGTAAGGATTCTCTTTGGGATACCTTACCGACATATGATATTCTGTTTGATGAACTGGGCGACAACATTCTTGGTAACGGAAGAGAAGGAAGCTGCCTCAACCCACTTTGTAAAATAGTCGATGGCCACTAAGATGAAATAATGTCCATTGGAGGCTGTTGGCTTGATTTCTCCAATCATATCGATTCCCCACATAGCAAAGGGCCAAGGAGCCATCAAGACATTCAGAGGAACCGGAGGGACGTTCACTTTATCTGCATAAATTTGACACTTATGGAAAGTCTGAGAGTGTTGAAAGCAATTTGCCTCCATGGTAGACCAATAATAGCCTGCATGCAGTATTTTCTTTGCCATTGTATGCTTGCTGGAATGGGTGCCAAAAGTTCCTTCATGTAATTCAACCATGATCCTTTCAGCTTCAACCTTGTCTACACACCGAAGTAATACAGAGTCATGACTCCGTTTGTACAAAATTCCGTTACTAAGGAAGAACTTAGCCGAGAATCTTCTTAGGAACTTCTTGTCATTCACTGAAGCTCATTCTGGATATTCCTGAGACTCGAGATACCTTTTAACTTCATGGAACCAAGGTTGATCCACTACTTCTTTAGTACCGATCTGATGACAGTAGGCTGGTTCATCCATCTGCTCAATGGTGATCTGAGGAGCCTCGTTATCCCAATTAAGTTTAAACATAGATGACATTGTATCTAGTGCGTCTGATAGATAATTTTCTTCTCACGGGAAATGCTCGAAAGTAATCTCCTCAAAATATGGCAACAACGTCAACACATGTTCTTTGTAAGGGATAAGGTTTGGGTGTTTGGTGTCCCATTCCCCTTTGATCTGACTGATGACCAAAGCGGAGTCTCCAAACACAACCAAAGATTTGATCCCCAAATTTATGGCAACTCTGAGACCAAAGATGCATGCTTCATATTCTGCCATGTTGTTTGTACAATCGAAGCAGAGTCTTGCGGTAAAGGGAGTATGACACCCTTCAGAAGATACAAGTACATCACCAATACCATTGCCAAGTGCGTTGGATGCCCCATCGAAAAACAGGATCCATCAGGATCCTTGTTCAGGTCCGTCATATGGTCTGATCTCTTCACAATTGTTTATTGTCATGATGTCCTCATATGGGAATTCGAACTTCATGGATTGGTAGTCTTCCACAGCTTGATGAGCAAGGTGATCAGCCAGTGCACTGCCCTTTATTGCTTTCTGGGTAGTATACTGTATGTCATATTCCGTCAAGATCATCTGCCATCTTGCTATTCTCCCAGAGAGAGCAGGCTTCTCAAAGATGTATTTTATTGGATCCATTTTAGATATCAACAAGGTAGTATGGGTCAGCATATACTGTCTCAGTCGGCGAGCAGCCCATGCCAGAGCGCAATAAGTTTTCTCGAGTAGTGAATATCTTGTTTCATAGTCGGTAAACTTTTTGCTCAGGTAATAAATAGCATGCTCTTTTCGGCCAGACTCGTCATACTGCCCCAACACACACCCCATTGAGTTTTCTAAAACAGTCAAGTACAGGATTAAAGGCCTTCCCTCGACAGGTGGTAACAACACAAGAGGCTCTTGTAAGTATTCTTTGATTTTTTCAAAAGCAACTTGGCATTCGTCATTCCATTTGACTACTTGATCTTTCTTCAACAATTTGAAGATCGGTTCACAAGTAGATGTCAGGTGAGAAATGAACCTGGCGATGTAATTCAAATGTCCCAAAAATCCCATGACTTCCTTCTCAGTACGAGGAGAAGGCATCTCTTGTATCGCTTTAACCTTGGCAGGATCAACCTCGATACCTTTGTTGCTGACGACAAAGCCTAGGAGTTTACCAGACCATACTCCGAACGTGCATTTATTTGGGTTCAACCTCAGCTTGTATTTCTTCAGCCTCTCAAACAGCTTCTGTAAATGATTGAGATGTTCTTCTTCCGTTTGAGATATGGCTATCATATCGTCCATGTAGACCTCTATTTCGTGGTGTATCATGTCATGAAATAGAACTACCATGGCATGCTGATAGGTTTCCCCAATATTCTTTAGTCCGAATGGCATGACCTTATAGAAGAATGTGCCCCACTGACTAACAAAGATTGTTTTCTCCATATCCTCAGGTGCCATTTTGATTTGGTTGTAGCCTGAGAAACCGTCCATGAAGGAAAACACTTTGTGTTGTGCCTTATTGTCAACTAGAATGTCGATGTGGGGGAGCGGGAAGTCATCCTTTGGGCTTGCCCTATTCAAATATTTGTAGTCCACACACATTTGCACTTTACCGTCTTTCTTGGGCATGGGACCAACATTGGCAACCCATTGGGGATAAGAGGTGACAACCAAGAATCCAGCATTGAATTGTTTCATGACTTCTACTTTAATCTTTTCTGACATATCAGGCCAAATGCGGTGAACCTTTTGCTTTACTGGAGGACAATCTTCTCTTGTAGGCAGACGATATACCACAATGTCTGTATCAAGTCTCAGCATGTCTTCATACGACCAGGCAAAGACTTTAACATAATCGTGTAACAACTGAATCAGACGCTCCTTGAAACTTGGTTCCAAATTGGAACCCACCTTGACCTCCTTTTTGTCCTCCTCAGTACCTAAGTTAATTGTTTCAACCGGCTCTTCGTGAGGCTGAATGGTCCTTTCTTCCTGTTGCAACAACCCGACCAACTCCCCCTGGCACTTCACAATCTTCCTCACTTTCGTTGTCGGCTTGGTAGATCGGATTTTCAAAGTAACAATTGGCCATAGCAGAACCGTTACCCATGGGATCCTAAGTGGGCGTAGTTCTGCATTTTAATATGTGAGTGTGTGTAAGAGCATAGCTACCTTTGAAAGAAATAAAATGTAAGAAATAAAGACAAAGAACACAAAATTTTATGCAAAAATGTCCATGATTCATTAATGACATATGAGAATGAAGTGACAACCCTCACAAATGGACCGTTGTGCCTCGGGTAAGACACAAGGTTTTAAAAGTCTGAATTGTTTAAATATTACAAGCCTGAAAACATTAAAATACAATTACTCTTGAATAAAAGTAAAAGGAATGAAATCTTTGGCCTCCCAATTGTTGAGCCCTCCGCCGGTGGTTGGGAAAATCCATTCGTCCATACCACAACTGCGATCACTGTCTTCTACTGCATTGACTCCTTGATTGCTGATACACAAAGGTGGTCCCCTGGAACGAGAACGTCGAACAACTCTTTGGGCTTCTGTAGTGAATCCTAAACCAAATTTGTCAGACTTGTAGGGAATATCCGGAAGCTGACCCCAGATGGTACACCCGCCTTCTTCAACCACTGCTCGAGCATCTTTCAAAGAGGCCATCTTCAGTGGAGGTCTAGTAATCTTCAGGACTTTAGGAGTAGACTTGGTTGTCGCAACTGTTTCTGAGACCTCCTCGAAGTTCTGACAGGGGGTCTCAATGAATTCACCATCCATTTCAACATATCTGAAAGAGTTCATATGGCTAACCATGTACTCCTCCTCTCTGTGAGCTGTGACAATTTTTCCTTTGATCGGGTATTTTAGCATTTGGTGTAGGATAGAAGTGACGGCACCAACACCATGGATACAGGGTCGACCCAATAGACAAGAGTATGAAGGGCAGATGTCCATCACATAGAAAGTTGAGTCAAAAGTTTGAGTTCCAACTTTTATGGGGATACTAACTTCTCAGTGCACTGTCCTTTTAGAACCATCAAAGGCCCTTACTATGATGTTTCTAGACTTTAAGGTGAGCCCCTCACAGTCCAGTCGGTCGAGAGCATTTTTGGGAAAGACATTCAATGATGAGCCGGTATCCACCAGAACATGGGCAAGTGTGGTGCCCCTGCATTCAATGGAAACATGTAATGCATCGTTGTGCTTCCTTCCCTTAGAAGTTAAATCAGCGTCGGAAAATCCCAATCCGTTATCAGCAGTTAGATTGGCCATACAATTTTCGAATTGGTCGATGGAGGTCTCTTGGGGCACGTGTGCGATCTTGAGAAACTTTACCAAGGCTTTGGCGTGGGCCTCAGAACACAAAAGTAAGGACAACAATGATATCTTCGAGGGAGTCTACCCCAACTGTTCTACAATGTTATAGTCACTTTTCTAGATTATCTTCAGTATTTCTTCTATCTCCTTTCTAGAAGCTTCAAGGATGATCTCGGGACACTCTCTTGTATGGACAGGCTCATTCAAGACCTCTTTTCCCCTTATCTCGGTAGCAGGGATAACAATAGGAGTATCACTGGGAGTGTCGGTAAGAGTGGCAGTGCGAATGATCACAGGAGTAACAACGGTCTTTGGAGAAATCTCGGATGAGAAGACTCTTCCACTTCTTGTTATCTTACTGGTCCCAGTGATATTACCGATGTTAGGATCAATATCTCTCACAACTTCGTCTTTGACAGCCAACTGATCTTGCTTGACGCCATAGTAGTAAACGTCAACCCCATAGCTCCAGGGAACAACTTTATCCGAAGAGTATGTAATTGGTCTTGGCATAGCGATGATTAGAGGTGCAGACCTTGGAGCAGATGTAATCCTGACAGGTCTTTTGGTGGAGACCCCGAGAGTATTGTTGGAAATGGTGATTATCGAGACATCTTGATAAGAACTTCTGGTAAGAGGAATCTTTTCAAATAAGATTTCTTTGCTAGTCATCAGGCGCTAGACGCCTATCTTAAGTAACAAAAAGCCGTTCGATAGAGACTTGCATAAGTGACAATCTTTATCGCAGCCCGGGAACAGACCGACTTGCAGTAAATTCTGTTTAATGGTCAACAGAGAAGTAATTAAGTCATTCATGAAGGAGACAAAACAATCATCATCAATGGCGTTGATACCTTGGCCATGTCTGGGCATTGGCGCCGTTATTACATTAGGCATTTCTGGGGGATCAAACTCAATCTCTTTCACATTGATAAGGTCTTGCACCATATTCTTTAAGGCCCAACAACCGTTTGTATCGTGCCCCGGGCTTTCAGAATGATAGGCACATCGAGCATTCAGTTTGTAGTGAGGAGAAGCAGTATTGGGGTTCTTAGGAGCTTCTTTTAAATTTTCCAGATTGGTCTTCAGAAGGTGTGGCAAAACTTGAGACATGGTCATGTTGATCCGGGTAAATCGTCTCATAGGCGCTTCTGGCCTGTGCTGATAATTTCGCTGTTGATTTGGCACAGGATTAGAAATCATAACAGCCCCTACCGCCGAGCGACATTCATTTTTGTTTTGATTCATATGGTCATATGCAACACTGACCTCCTTCTTTCCAACAAAGGGTTTCTTCATCATGCTCGAGGATGCATCTCTTTGAACTTTGCCACTTTTTATACCGTCTTTGACCCGCTCACCAGTCATGATTAATTCAGTAAATCCAGCTGAGGAACTCCCAATCAGGTGGTTGAAGAATGGTCCTGACAAGGTGCCTAGGAACATATCCACTAATTCTCTGTCAGATAGAGGGGGCTGGACTCTGCCTGCGAGATCCCTTCATTTTTGAGCATAGGTTTTGAAACCTTCACATGTTCCCATAGACATGCCTTGCAATTGCGTCCTAGTTGGAGCTAAATCAGCATTGTACTGATATTGTTTGTAGAAAGCGACGGCCAAATCTTCCCAAATGCGAACATTGGTCCCTTCCAATTGATAGAACCAATCCAACTATGTCCCAGACAAGCTCTCTTGGAAGAAATGCACCCACGGATTATTGTCATCCATATGGGGTTGAATCTTTCTGACGTATGACCTTAGATGTAGCTTTAGGCAAGAGACACCATCGTATTTGGCGAAAGTGGGGACCTTGAATTTCTGTGGGATGACAACCCCTAAGATAAGTCCTAATTCTTCAAAATCCAATCCGGGTACCCTCTGAATCTCCATAGCATTCAAACAATCCTCTAGCTATTTGTATTTATCATCAGTAAGAGGATATTGTTCCTCAGAGTAATCAGGCTCTTCCACTTCCTCGGATACTGGGTCGTTGTTCACTTCCTGGGTTTTGTTTCCTTGATCAAATCCTTCACTCGATGATGTTGCAAAGTCCAAAGTTCATATGGATTGTCCTTTAAACCTTCTTCCCATGATCACAACACCGGTTGATTTCTTCGCTTTCTTCTTCTTCTCTTTGGCCGGTAGAGTTTTCAACTCCTCTTGTTCTTTTGTCAGAGTCAAGAGCATTTGTTGAAAATGGGCGTTCTGTGCCTGAACATCTTTCACAGTCTGTTCAACATCCATCTCACTGAAATAAACAGTAGAAGGATAAGGAGACCTGTTATGAGAAACATGTATGATGTTATGATGAATGAAGATGCAATATGCAAATGATTTCAAGGAAATTTAGAGATTTAAATTTGTTCAAACCAAAAAGAACACACGTTATATTAAATCCAAGTTTGAGTACATCACGCCTCTTCGGGCTTACAATGAAAGAAACAGAATACAAAAAAAACTCCTAAGACAAGAAGGTTGAACGCATCCTCTTTGGAGCAATGTAGGAATTCAGGTTTTTCTCTTCATGATGCAGCTTGGTGAGCTCCAAAACCTTCTTTTCACTGGCGTAAAACTGGGCTTCAAAGGTGTCTCACTCTTTGTGATACGATGGGAGAACTGACTAGAGGTTTTTCGTTTGTGTTCGCAAATGTTTCGGTTTAGCAAGAGTCGCCACTGACTTTTTATTTTATCCTAAGGAAAAGACAAAAAGCACAGGAAAGACCTTTGAGATGTTTTTCTTGGGTTCGGGGAGTATATTATGAAAAGGGAAGGTGCAAGCACCCTTTTCATCTATGGTTATCCATGGGCTCTTAGTTACTTGTTTAGATCTCTTGCTTTTGCTTTTCAATTGTTTGAAATGGTTCTTTGGGTGTGGTTTTGAAAGATGTTTTGAAAAGAGGCCATCGTTGTGGCAACCTTTGTAATGATCCTTGTTTGAATGTATACAAAGGTGTCTTTGTCTTTTGAAAAAGATGTTTCAATGTTTGAAAATTTGATTTGGGAAATGTTTTGAAATTGTGTTGTGATGTGTGTTTGAAAATAGCAAGGATGTTTTTGCAAGCTTTGATCAAGTAACTAAGAGTTGTCTACCCTATTTTACTCAAAGATCTTTCCTAATATTTTTAACCCTTTTGACAGTGTTATTTCACCATTGTATTTGGTGAACAACCTTGTGTTAGGATGTTAAACGGGACAAGCGTGGGTCATCGTATAGACCATGATAGCAATTGTGTCAAGTATCTTTGGCAAATTTTTGAGGGACTTGATCATTTTTGTTTAGGCAACCAAGATAGCGTCATCGAGGGACTATGATCTTTTGTTTTATTTTTGTTTTTGCCAAAGTACCCAACATGCATAACATGGCCCATTTTTGAAGGCAACAAGTGGGTTGTAACCCTAAGAGTGCAAGTGTGTATTGTGTTTGATTTTCATGCATTTTTATCTTTGATTAGGTCAAGCTACTTGTTGATTTTGATTTTTGCATACAAACCCTAATTCTCTAATCGTGGCATAATTGAAAGCGTAAAGTGCGAGAATTAAAAGTCTAAGCTATTACAACATGATTATGGGGATGAGGGTACAATCTTTGAACGGGGGTGTATTTGACAAGAAATATAAACCCTAAATTACTATTACATCCAAATTGAATTCACAATGCATAAATATTTAAATGGATAATATTTAAATAAACAAAATAAATAAATATATCAAATAATATGAATTATGCAAAAAAGGTTTTTGTTTATTTATGGATGTAAAAAATATTTAATGTAAAAAATAAAGAAATAAATAAAAGATTAATTTTATTTGTTTAAGGGTAAAACCCTAATTTCTTTAAGAAAATAAATACATTATATTATTTATATACAATAAAATATATTAATTTATACAAAATAAAATATACTTAGAAAAAGTATTTTTTTTAGTATAAATAATAATAAAAGTAAAAATGTAATATTTTGTATTTTTTATTCTAAAGTATTTAATAAAATAAAAGTATATATTTATATATGTATTTTTTATATTAACTATGATAAACTAAAATAAAATATATACAAAAATAAAATATATTTAGAAAAATATTTTTAGTATGAATAAAAATAAAGAATAAAAATAAAAGCATAATTTATATATTATTTTCAAGTTTAAATAAATAAGATAAAAGTATTTAAAATATTTTCTATGTTAGAAAAATTAAAATAAAATGCAAAATAAATGTGAAAAAATTATGAGAATATTTTTGAGCATTTTTTATATTTGGAAATAAATAAACAAAATCAGAAATGAAAACAAAAATGCAAAAATATAAAAATATAAGAAATTGGGCCAGGGGATGCAAAAGGAAAAAAGGGGGTGTCAAAAGTAGTCAGGCCAAGCCCAGCCCAAAACTTCATCTTCAACCTCCAGCTTTTGAAAAAAACGCGCGCGTCCCTGTTCAAACTACCAGATCCTGTATACGAGCTCTATTGCAAAAACACACAACATCAAACTTGTAGAGCATTTCAAGACGATTCCAACCATATAAACAACTTGTATTAACTCTCAAAGACCAGAGAGAATTTCTCTGGCCCTAAAATCTGACCTAGTTTTTTCAGCATGTTCATGGATGAAATTCTCTTAGCACACTTAATATAAATGAAAACTGAGCATATGTACAACTTCATGGCAATGAATACTACATTTTTTATTCACAAACCTAAAGCTAAATGTTCCTAAATAGAGAGATATGAAGTGGAGAAAAACCTGTTTCAGTTGACTTCGTGTAAGGCAATGTAGTGCTTTTCAACAAGGCTTGAGATGTCTGGTAGCTTGCTTGAACTTCACTTGACCTTCTCCAATAGCTAGATTGCCTTGAATGTCCTTGAATCAGCCTATAGAACTCAACCTGCACAAGCTCAAAATGAAAATGGCAAACACTGTAAATGGAGTTACAGTTGGTGTTTGAGGTTTGGGATAGCTTGAGTGAGTTGAATGGAAGGTGTTTGAAGCAACTTGGGGCAAAACGCACGAGCCAAATGAGAAATGGAACTCAAGTTGCAGAACCTTCCCTGTTTTGCCAAAGGAATGTGATTTCTGGATATGGGGTGTTTAGAGGCTCAAGCAATCGTGTTTCTAGCTCAAAGGGGTGTGAGAAAGATGTTCAAACTGTTTGCATAATTTGGTCTTGGATGGTTTTCAAGCTCTAAGGTTTTGGACAAGTCTCTTGTTTTTGAAGTAAGAAAGTAGAAGTGATTGGAGCAGGCCTGTACAGGCTCTCCTTATGCTTGCCTGCTTTGCTCTTGGCCCCTCTAACTTGTGGATTTTATTTTCTCTCTGAGATATGGACCAATGCTCAAGGGATTGTGGTTTGACATAAAGCACATTATGGCAAAAATGGAAATGTGCATTTTTCTACTTAGGGCTTAATTTTGTGTACAATGTCCAAATGACCAAAACAAAAGCTTAGACTGATGGATTTGCATTTAATTATGGAGTGTGAAGTGGTTTAGAGGCCTGTAAACTAGTGTGAGGCATGCTGACTTGAAATTGCAACTTGTATGAACATGAAAATGCCATGGATGAAAAGTGAGTTTTTGCCAACTTCAAGCCTTCGATTCTCCCTAACCACAAATGTGTTTGAGGAGTTCTTGGAAAATTTGGAAATCTTGCAACATGCCCTATAATCCATATTTGAAATGAAACTTGATATTCCAAGTGGAACCATGTGAAAAATCGCCAAGAAGATAGGTCAAAATCCTGCCTAAACTAGGGCAAAATTTCACTAAGTTAAAAGTTTTAGGGACCCTTGTTCCAAAAATCATAACTTGAGATCCAAGCTTCTTTTGAGAAAACATTGTGAATCAAAGTTGTAGACTTTGTGGAGGAATACAACTTTCATGTTGTAGGTTTTGTTTGAATCCATTTTCATCATGGTTAAAATGTTGGGCAAAGTTAGGAAACATTAAGAAAATTTCATAACTTAGAAAAATTCTAAGTTATGAAATTTTTCAATTTCAAACCCTAATTTGCAATTTTGGGTTTCTTGATGAACAAGTTTCATATTTTGACACATCTTGATGAAAAATGACCCTTGGCACTTGATTTTGACCAAAAAGTCAAAGTTTGACTTTTCAGTGTATAGTCAAATTTTGATCAGTTAACTGAAAAATTCATATGTCAATCCAATGCAATTGAGGTCTTTTGAACTTTTTGAATAGGTCAAGATGATGTCATTGAGTCCTTGGGTCCATGTTTGATCCCAATTTTCCATTGGCTAGGTCAAAAAGTCAGAAATTGCCTTTGTACAGTCAAAACCCTAAAAATGACCATTTTGCCCTTTTGGTGATCTGATCAAATTTCTTGTGGAGTTGTGGTCCAAACTTGATCAAATGATTCATATGAGTTCATAATGTTGATGTGGGTAAAAATTCATGAGGTTTGACTATAAATTGGCCACAATTGACTTTTTCCCCAATACAACTGATTTCTAGGTCAACTGTCTAATTGACTAGGCAAAAATTTGATTCAAGGCTTGAAACTTGGCATGGACAAACTTATGAGTCCAACATGAATTATTAAAGTCATTTTAAGCATTGGAGGTCCAAAAATCCTTGTGCAAACTCAAACCCTAATTTGGGTCATCAGGGCAAGGAGATTTCTTGAGCAGTGCAAAACCCTAATCCTGATCTTGAGTTCAAAGAGCCTTGTGATGAGAAATATTGATAAAATGAGAGGGAAAATTTTGGGGTACAACAATTTCCCCTGTTCAATCTTCTTGAACCTGAAGAGTTAGATTGGCAAGTTTGCCTTTCGTGACTCGAAGGTAAAAGAGGATTGGACACTAGAGTGCCCGTAAATTTGCACTCGTCGAAATGTAGCTGAGGGAATGGGCTTAATGATGCCATTTGGAGATGGTAGAATCTTGCTGGAGATGGGCTTAAAGATGCCATCCAATATTGTTGTTTGAAAATCAGTAGAATGAACATCAAAATGGTATCCGTGTCTGGGACGTATCTGAGTTGTATCTGGAGATTTGATTTGTATGAGCAAAGGAATGACGTCCGTGGCTGGAGCGTATCCATACTGTAACTGTATTTGATTCTTGAATGAATATCAGAATGACTGCCGTGTCTAGAGTGTATCTGAATTCCGAATGGATGATAGAGAATCATTTGTGTATGGAGCATCTCTGAGCTAGGGATAAATTCCGAATGAGTGACAGAACGGCAACCGTGTCTGGAGCGTATATGGACTGTATCTGAAGTTGAGATCTGTATGAGTAGCAGAATGACTTCCTTGTTTGGAGTGTATCCGTACTGTAATTGGGATTTGGATAAGGCAACAGAATGACCTCCATGTCTTGGAGTGCATCTGAACTTGAAGTTGATAGTTGAATCTAGATGAGAAATATAATGGCTTCCGTGTCTGGAGCGTATCTAATCTGTATCTGATTGCTGAAGTAGGAATGAGTAGTAGAATGACAGTCGTGCCTGGGGTGTATCCATACTATATCTTGACTTGAAATTCTGAATGAGTTATAGAATGACCTCCGTGTTTGGGGTGTATCCATACTGTATCTGAAATAAGAGATCTGAATGAATAGAAGAATGACTTCCATGTCTTGGAGTGTATCTGTACTGTATTCGAAATCTTTGAGTAGTTGTTAATGATAACTTTTTAATTTTATCCTGAAAAGGGTAAAATGTTAGCCAAAACACAAAATTATATTGCATGATATGTATGATGCAACAAAATGTGTTCTGAAATTCTTGAAACAGATACTTAATGTCACAGTGAATGTTATGACACCGTATTTGACAAATTGTACACAAACCAAACAGTAATTTAAAAGACAGTAAAGAACACAATCAATTGTTAACCTAGTTCAGTGTATAATAACACCTACATCTGGGGGCTACCAAGCCAGGGAGGAAATTCACTATAAGAGGTATTAATTTAGGAATTAACCAACCAGTTTATCTACTTCACTTAAGACCTACCCAATGCAACTTCAATCTAAGTCCTACTTAAACCTGAGTTCCTACTCACTCCCCGTCAATCACAGCAGTGATACTAATCTACTGATTAATAAGATTATGAAGACATTCTTCAATACACACGCTTGATTTTGCTTCAAAGCTTTAATCAAGAGACACAACACCCGTGCTTCAAAGCTTTGAGTGATAAACAACCCTTACAACCAAATTCTACTCCAAGTCACTTATCAAGTGATAATTGCTTGGCTCACATTAATTACTAAAACTGTCACAACTAAAAAATGCCTTATTGATCTTCTCTCCAAAGGGCTACACACCATTAGGATTCGTGAGAAATATATATGCAGACTATTCTTCATTTTGGTCTTCCATAAAAATAGTTAGGGTTAACCAAAGTTAACCTAAAGACTTGGTCCTGGGCTTTCATCATAACAGATTAGGGTTAAGCAAGGTTAACCTAATATCCACGTGAGCATCTGATCTAGTCAATATACTTCAACTTAGAATAGCACACCAGATTCCTGAAAATTCTCATGAACAATAAATATGCACAACAACTTGATCAGTACAGGATGTCTTAATATTGGTCATGACATCGGTTATGACATCATGTATCCTGATCATTGATTTTGGTAGAATTCAGTACATATGATCATAGCTTAATCATCATGATATTCACTCATCCTGAGTTGTTCCTGTAGAACATTCCTTCTGCGGAATTTGTCTTTATCCCATAATTTTATGACATCAGTAATGACATTCGCAAATATGGTTTTACCAAAAATTAATGCCAACAAGCAAACACTTACAAACTCCCCCTTTGGCAAATTTTTGGCTAAAACTCCTAAACAATCAGAGATTAGAATGCAGAAGCAACATGCATCAGAATTTTTAATAACAACTAATCTAACTCCCAATATCCAATTCTACCAAAATTACCACAATCATTACTTCTCCCCCTTTTTAGCCATAAAGAGGCCAAAGGATCTAGAACTTCAAGTTATACAACCATCAAAAGGAAATCCAAAAAAAAACACAGAAACAGAGAGAAGGTATCAAATAGAAGCAGCAAGTTCCAGCATCAATCTTTACAACTCAGCAAACACAGACCTTCAGGTATTGTCATCCCCTGAGGAAGCACTATTTTCAGCAGCATCTTCTGGTGAGCTTCTTGCAGAACCATCATGCTGTTCTTCATCAGCATCCTCTTCCCTCATTTGTTCTTCATTCTCCTCCTGTTCCAGACTAGTAATCAGCTCTTCAAGAGTCCTTTTTCTTGCATCAAGCTCTCTGCAGGTTTCTTTTAGAACAACTATAACATCAGCTTTCTTGGAATGAGCTTTGACATTTGATGTCTCAGCAGATGTCATAACAATGTCAGGGACATGTGTTCCCTGAAACAACTTATATTGAAAACCAAGAGAAGGGGCTCTTTTGCACACAGAGTCCTTTTCAACCAGAATATCAGGATACTGATCAATGATTATACAACACAGGAGAGAGGGAAAAGCAATAGGGCCTTTAATAGCACAGCTCTCAGCATGTTTCATTGTTTGATCAAAGATGTAGTTGACATAATCAAAGTTTGTTCTGGTTCCAACAATATAGATAAATCTTCCCAAACCAGTGGAGATGGTGGATTTGTGGTTGATGGGAACCCAGTTAGTTGCACCAATTTTGTGCAGTATGGCAAACTTCACACTCAGCTTGCTTGCAGTTAGCTTCCCTTTCAAGGGCTAGTGCTTGACTTGCTTGACAGTGATGGTTTGACAAACCTTCCTTCCTCTCACATAAACACTCTTAAAATCAGCTGACTTTCTATCAGCACATCCACCAGACAAATTTACTATGAATTCTTTGACAAGAATCTCATAGCAGTTGGAAAAATTGATTAAAATATCTCTTTCAAACCTTGTATTAAGCAAAATTAATTGCTACATCTCTTCATATTGACAAATACCCAGCTTTCCCCTTAAATTCTCAAACTGACTAGCATCAAGTGCCTTGGTAAAAATATCAGCCAGTTGTAGTTCAGTGGAAACATGTTCCAGCTTAATCACCTTCTCCTCCACAAGATCTCTGATGAAGTGATGTCTAATGTCAATATGCTTAGTCCTGCTGTGCTGTATAGGATTCTTGGATATGTGAATAGTACTCAAATTGTCACAGTACAATGTCATGACATCTTGTGTGACATTATACTCAGTCAGCATTTGTTTCATCCAGATCATTTGAGAACAACTGCTACCAGCTACTATGTATTCAGCTTCAGCAGTAGATAGAGACACACAGTTTTTTTTCTTGCTGAACCAAGAAACAAGATTATTTCCCAAAAAGAATAATCCTCCAGAGGTGCTCTTTCTATCATCAGCACTACCAGCCCAATCAGCATCACAATAACCAGACAAAATTGGTTCACATCCATGAGAGTACAACATGCCATAATTGTAAGTTCCACTCACATACTTCAGAATTCTTTTCACCTGGTTGATGTGACTTACTTTGGGTTTAGCCTGGTATATTTCACATACTCCAACTTTAAGGGCAATGTCAGGTCTGCTAGCTGTTAAGTATAGCAGACTTCCTATCATGCTTTTGTACAAGCTTTGATCCATATTTTCCCCACTAGTGTCTTTGGAAAACTTTAAATGAGTAGGTGCAGGAGTCCTTTTATGACTGGCATTCTCCATCCCAAACTTCTTGACAATATTCTTTTCATACTTGCTTTGAGACAGAAAAATTGAGTCTTCCATCTGTGTGACTTGTAGTCCAAGAAAGTAGGTCAATTCTCCCATGAGGTCATTTCAAATTCAGCTTGCATCTGGTTTGCAAAATGTTTAACCATTTTATCTGACATTCCTCCAAACACTATGTCATCAACATAAATTTGAGCTACCATTATCTTTCCTCCTTCATCCTTGACAAAAAGAGTTTTATCCAAACCTCATTTCCTGTATCCTTTGTCAGTGAGGAATTTGTCAACCTTTCATACCAAGCTCTAGGAGCTTGTTTCAGACCATATAATGCTTTCCTCAATTTGTAGACATGATCAGGACAGTTTGGATCCACAAATCCTTTAGGTTGTTCCACATACACTTCCTTATTTAAGTACCCATTTAGGAAGGCACTCTTCACATCCATCTGAAACAGCTTGAACTTAAGGAGACAAGCAACTCCCAAGAGAAGTCTGATTGATTCCAGTCTGGCTACAGGAGCAAAAGTCTCATCAAAATCAACCCCTTCAACTTGAGTGTATCCTTGAGCAACAAGCCTTGCCTTATTCCTGGTGACAACTCCTTCAGCATCTGACTTGTTCTTGTAGATCCACTTTGTGCCAATGATGTTTGTTCCTTCTGGTCTAGGAACTAACTCCCATACTTCATGTTGCTTGAACTGGTTCAATTCATCTTAAATTGCTCCAATCCAGTATTCATCAGTCAAAGCCTCTTTAACATATTTTGGTTCAATCTTAGACACAAAGCAAGAGTTTGTAATGATTTTTCTAGATCTTGTAGTTACTCCACTGTTAGGATCTCCTATGATGAGTTCCTTAGGATGATCTTTCTGAATTCTGATGGAAGGATCTTTGTTAGCTTCCTTTGATTCAGACTCTGATGGAGTAGGATTAGGCACATCATCCTTTTTAGACACTTGTGTTGATGTCTCAAAGAATGTCTCAACATCATATGGGACATTTGTTTCCTCATGGTGATCATCGACTATGACATTTATAGACTCCATCATAACTTTGGTCGTGGAATTGAACACCCTATATGCTCTGTTGTTGGTAGAGTATCCTAGGAATATTCCTTCATCACTTTTAGGGTCCATCTTTCTCCTTTGTTCACGATCTGTCAGAATATAGCATTTTCTCCCAAAGACATGGAAGTACTTCACTATAGGATTTCTTCCTTTCCATAGTTCATAAAGGGTGTATGATGTTCCCTTTCTCAAGGTGACCCTGTTGTGGACATAACAGGCTGTATTCATAGCTTCAGCCCAAAATTGAATAGGAAGCTTCTTGGCATGTATCATTTCTCTGGAAGATTCCTGTATAGTCCTGTTTTTCCTTTCCACAACTCCATTTTGTTGAGGAGTTATAAGTGAAGAGAACTCATGATTGATTCCTTCTGAGGAACAGAACTCATCAAACTTACTATTTTCAAATTCCTTGCCATGATCACTTCTGATTCTGACAATGCATCCTTCTTTTTCTCTTTGAATTCTTTTGCACAATTCCTTAAATACATCAAATACATCAGACTTTTCCCTAATGAAGTTTATCTAGGTGAATCTGGAAAAATCATCCACAACAACATAGGCATATCTCTTTCCACCAAGACTTTCCACCTGCATGGGACCCATCAGATCCATATGTAGAAGTTCTAGCACATTAGAAGTGGTCAGATGTCTTGTCTTTGGATGTGACATTCTAGTTTGCTTTCCAACCTGACATTCACCACAGACTCTCCCTTCATCAATCTGAAGCCTTGGAATCCCTCTGACAACCTCCATGGATATGATCTTTTTCATCCCTCTAAGATGTAAATGACCAAGTTTTTGGTGCCACAGTTTCACTTCCTTTTCTTCTTTGGCTATAGAGCACACAAAAGAGTAGTTAGTGTTCTCAGACTCCCATAAGTAACAATTGTCTTTTGATCTGACTCCTCTCATTACAACTTCTTGTTTTTCATTAGTTACAAGACATTCATACTTGGTGAAGTTGACCTTGAATCCTAGATCACATAATTGACTGATACTTATGAGATTAGCAGTCAAACCATTTACCAACAACACTTCATTTAGGTTTGGAACTCCAGGGCAGTCCAAGTTTCCAACTCCTTTGATTTCTCCTCTATCACCATCTCCAAAAGTGACATAATTAGTAGTATGAGGTTTGACATCATTCAGCAGATTCTTGATTCCAATCATGTGTTTAGAGCATCCACTGTCAAAGTACCAGTCTTCCTTGGCAGAAACTCTAAGGGAGGTGTGAGCTATCAGGGATGAAGTCTTTTTCTTCCACTATTGAGTATATGGTTCCTTGTTAGTCTTAGGTTTGACATATGGGGTCTGATTAGGATATCCATATAATCTGAAGCAGAATGGCTTTATGTGACCAAACCTCCCACAATAATGACATCTCCATCTTTTATACTTTTTCTTCATATTTCTCTGTTCTTGATGTTGAGTCCTATGTTGTGACATCTGCTTTGACATTTGTTTATCAGGCCCGATCTTCTTCTTGTCAACAGCAGATTTCTTTGCAGCCACAAATCCTAGACCAGACATGTTTCCTGCATTTTGTCCAGCCTGAAGGATTTCTTCCAACTTGTCAGTTCCAGTTGTTAACATCTTGACAGACTTAGTCATCTGATCAAGTTTGGAGTTCAACATTAGAACTTCACCTTTGAGATGGCTTATAGTAGCAGTGTCTGCCTTCTTCTCAGCCTCCAACTTCACTATGATCTTTTTCTGTTTCTCATTTTGCTGACAGACTTCGACACTTTTGATACATAGCTTCTTGTAGGTGTCATCAAGTTCTTCAAATGTCACTTCCTCATCACTAGAATCATTATCAGAGTTACAAACACTAGATATTGCAGTAACTAGTTTAGCAGATTCTTCTTCAGAGTCACTTTCTGAGTCACCATCAGACCAAGTAATAGACATTCCTTTCTTTTGTTTCTTTAGAAAGGTAGGACATTCAGCTCGAATGTTCCCATATCCTTCACATCCATGGCATTAGATTCCTCTTCTTTGATTTCCCTTTTATTCAGACTTAGTTCTTCTGCTGGAGTCATAGGATCTGCTATTGTCAGAGGAAATGTTCTTGACATTTGACCTTGACTTTGGGTCCATTCTCTTGATGAGTTTGTTGAACTGCCTTCCAAGCATAGCTATAGCTTCTGATATATTCTCTTCATCACTCTCCTTGCTTTCATCTTCAGTATTGGATACAAGGGCTATGCTCTTGTTTTTCTTGTCAACATTGTCACTGATCCCCATCTCAAATGTCTGAAGTGACCCAATGAGTTCATCAACCTTTAAGTTGTAGATATCCTGAGCTTCTTCTATAGCAGTCACTTTCATTGCAAACCTTTTAGGCAAGGATCCAAGAATCTTTCTCACCAGCTTTTCTTCTGACATCTTTTCTCCCAATGCTCCTGAGGTGTTGGCAATTTCCAGGATGTTCATGTGAAACTCATGAATGGTCTCATCTTCCTTCATCCTTAGATTCTCAAATTTGGTAGTGAGCATCTGAAGTCTTGACATTTTTACTTTGGATGTACCCTCATGGGTGGTTTTGAGAGTGTCCCAAACATCCTTGGCCAATTCACATTGATGTACTAGTCTGAATATGTTTCTATCAATTCCATTGGACAAGGCATTCAATGCTTTAGAGTTACCCATGGCTAACTCTTTTTCTTCTTTGCTCCATTCTTCCTCAGGTTTCAGACTAGTCGTCCCATCTTTCCCAGTTATGATGGGACGGTTCCATCCTTTGTCAGCAACTCTCCAGGCTTTATTGTCCAGTGACTTCAAGAAGGCAATCATACGAGGTTTCTAGTAGTCATAGTTTGATCCATCCAGAATAGGTGGTCTGTTCCCAAATCCTCCTTCCTTGTCCAAAGCGCCATAAAATAATATCCCTAGATCTCACCCAGAATAACAGGCAGGGTGCCTACTCTGATGCCAATTGAAATTCTGGCAACAGATACTTAATGTCACAGTGAATGTTATGACACCGTATCTGGCAAATTGTACACAGACCAAATAGTAATTTAAAAGACAGTAAAGAACACAATCAATTGTTAACCCAATTCAGTGTATAACAACACCTACATCTGGGGGCTACCAAGCCAGGGAGGAAATTCACTATAAGAGGTATTAATTTAGGAATAAACCAACCAGTTTATCTCCTTTACTTAAGACCTACCCAATGCAACTTAAATCTAAGTCCTACTTAAACCTGAGTTCCTACTCACTCCCCCTCAATCATAGCAGTGATACTAATCTACTGATTAATAAGATTATGAAGACATTCTTCAATACACACACTTGATTTTGCTTCAAAGCTTTAATCCAGAGACACAACACTCGTGCTTCAAAGCTTTGAGTGATAAACAACCCTTACAACCAAATCCTACTCCAAGTCACTTATCAAGTGATAATTGCTTGGCTCACATTAATTACTAAAACTGTCACAACTACAAAATGCCTTATTGATCTTCTCTCCAAAGGGCTACACACCATTAGGATTCGTGAGAAATATATATGCAGACTATTCTTCATTTTGGGCTTCCATAAAAATAGCTAGGGTTAACCAAAGTTAACCTAAAGACTTGGTCTTGGGCTTTCATCATAACAGATTAGGGTTAAGCAAGGTTAACCTAATACCCACGTGAGCATTTGATCTAGTCAATATACTTCAACTCAGAATAGCACACCAGATACTTGAAAATTCTCAGGAACAATAAATCTGCACAACAACTTGATCAGTACAGGATGTCTTAATATTGGTCATGACATTGGTTATGACATCATGTATCCTGCTCACTGATTTTGGTAGAATTTAGTACATATGATCATAGCTTAATCATCATGATATTCACTCATCCTGAGTTGTTCCTGTAGAACATTCCTTCTGCAGAATTTGTCTTTATCCCAGAATGTTATGATATCAGTCATGACATTCGCAAATCTGGTTTTACCAAAAATTAATGCCAACAAGCAAACACTTACATGTTCTATCAATGTTTATGATATATGAATGTAATGTATGCGCATGAAAGCTGATTAGCTGTCTTGCTGAGGAAAGTAAATCCTTGATAGCTGGAGATAATGAAATCTTTGACTGCTGCCGGGGAAAATAAATCCTTGATCGATGCTGGGGATTCCAAAAATATCTGATTGCTGAAGATGAGAAATCCCTGCTGACTATTGTTGGGGATAAATAAAATCCTTGGCAACCTACGGGGATTATCAACACTTTGACAACTTCTGTGGGGATGTGAGAATCCTTCATGACTTTCTGGAGAAGAATGAGGACAACTCTGACGATCTCTACTGGGGAATCAAAACCTGGGAGGCTTCCACTGGAGAAATAAGAACAAGAATCTCCGTTCTGCTGGGAAATAACTCTGTAGGAAGAATACTTATTCTGCCGGGGAAATCAGGAGCTTGGTTTGTATGTCAATCTACTGTGGATTCCTGTTTCGTGGATAACTCCGCTGGTGAATCGGAGGAAGTTGGATAGTATTCCACCGGGGTTTAAGATTTGAAAATTTGGAATCTGCTGGGGAAGAAAGCTTAAAGTATTCTGGCTCCACTGGGGATCGGGAGTTTTTTAGATACTTAACTCTGATGGGAATTTTGAAACTTAACTCCGCTGGGGATATGCATTTCAAGGTTTTAGCTCTGTTGAGGATCTGAACGACATACTGTAGGGGATTTCTTCTGGAATAGCCTAAAGACGTTTTCCTATACTTTCGACCTATCAATAATTATCCTTTCTTATTTTGTTTTATTTGTAAGCAGTGATTATATTCAAATGCATATGCTCATTTAACAAATCATTGGACATTTTCAAATAAATCATAAGTGTAAAAAGAAAAGGAAAGGCAAGAAAATTTCTGCACTTTGAAGTATCTTTGCATTAACTTTGTGTAAGTATCATGTACAAAGGAGACAGACATCCTAGTAAGAGAATGTTGTCGAAAAATTGAGAAAATTTTTATACAAAGAAAGATGGCTATGTGTAACAATTCCATGGGGTTCCCATTCTGCTATAGCCTTCACAACTCTGAGTATCTTGTCCGTTCGTTGCTTCGTCCGCGGATGATTGAATTGATCAGAAGCTTGGAGCTTGTCTGTGAAGAGATTGTCCTTAAAGTGATCCGACGAGACATAGTCATATGCTTTAATTCCCTAACTTTTGCCTGGACCGCCCTTTCGGGTTTTCGATCCACCGGGAAACCCTTTTTTGCCCAAGTTTCCCTTTCGAGTTTTCAACTTGCTGGGTGTACAAATTTTTTTATTTATCCCTAATTTTTGCCTGAGCCGTCCTTTCGGGTTTTTGATTTACCGGGATGCCCATTTTTTCCCAAGTCACCCTTTCGGGTTTTCAACTTGTCGGGTCGTTTATGCGTAGTATCTTTTGACTATGTCTGTGTTTGCAGGGTGCGGCAGGTCATCGCCGTGCATGGTGGTCAGAATCATTGCCCCACCATAAAAGATGTTCTTGATCATAAATGGTCCTTCGTAAGTAGGAGTCCACTTTCCCCTGGGATCACTTTGCAGCAAGATGATCCGCTTGATTACAAGATCTCTGACTTGATATACCTGACGCCTGACTTTCTTGTTGAAAGCTTTGATCATCCGTTTTTGATACGTCTGACCATGACAAACAGCAGTAAGTCACTTTTCATCAATCAAATTAAGTTGATCAAGTCGGGTCTGAATCCAATCATCTTCACTTAAACCAACATCCTTCATAATCCTTAAGGAAGGAATCTGAACTTCCATAGGTAAAAGAGCCTCCATGCCATATGCCAAAGAAAACGGGGTTGCCCCAGTTGAAGTACGCGTCGTGGTACGATATCCGTGAAGAGCAAACGGTAACATCTCATGCCAGTCCTTGTAGGTGACTGTCATCTTTTGAATGATCTTCTTGATATTCTTGTTCACGTCTTCAACAACACCGTTCATCTTTGGCCGATAGGGAGATGAATTGTGATATTGAATCTTGAACTGCTCGCACAGAGCGGTGATCACAGTGTTTTTCAAATTCGTACCATTGTCCGTGATAATCCTGTCGGGGATACCATACCGGCATATGAGGTTCTGCTTGATGAAGCGGGCAACCACATTCTTTGTAACAGAGGCGAAGGAAGCTGCTTCGACCCACTTGGTAAAGTAATCAATGTCCACCAGGATGAAACGATGTCCATTAGATTCTGTAGGCTTGATCTCTCCAATCATGTCGATTCCCCACATCGCGAATGGCCAAGGAGCTGTTAGAACATTGAGAGGAACTGGAGGAATATGTACCTTGTCAGCATAGACTTGGCATTTATGACAAGTACGGGAATGTTGATGACAGTCAGCTTCCATGGTAGACCAGTAGTAGCCTACCCTTAGAATCTTCTTAGCCATCGTGTGGCCGCTCAAGTGAGTGCCAAATGTGCCGCTATGTATTTCAGTCATGATCAATTCAGCTTCAACTTTGTCCACACAACGAAGTAGAACACAATCATGGCTGCTCTTATACAAGATACCATTGCTCAGAAGAACTTGGCAGCAAATCTCCTTAAGAACTTTTTGTCATTGACTAAAGCTCCTTTAGGGTATTCTCGAGTCTGGAGATACCTTTTGATTTCATGAAACCAGGGTTGTTACACTACTTCTTCGGTATTAATCTCATGACAGTGTGCAGGTTCGTCCATTCGCTCGATGGTGATTTGGGGAGCCTCATTATCCCAGTTGAGTTTAAACATGGAAGACATTGTATCCAGAGCATCCGCTAGCTGATTTTCTTCTCGCGGGAAGTGCTCGAAGGTAATCTGCTCGAAATAAGGCAACAATGTCAGGACATGTTCTTTGTATGGGATGAGATTAGGATGTTTAGTGTCCCATTCTCCTTTGATTTGAATGATAACCAAAGTTGAGTCCCCAAATACAACCAGAGATTTGACTCCCAAGTCAATAGCAACCTTGAGACCAAAAATACAAGCTTCATATTTGGCCATGTTGTTGGTGCAACTGAAGCAGAGTCTAGCAGTGAAAGGTGTATGGAAACCTTCTGGAGAGATAAGTACCGTGCTGATACTATTACCAAGTGCATTTGAAGCACCATCAAAGTACAGGGTCCATCGAGATCCTTGTTCAGGTCCGTCATACGGTTTGTTACCTTTAATGTTGTCCAATGTCATAATGTCCTCGTCAGGGAAGTCAAATCTCATAGATTGGTAATCTTCGACGGCTTGATGAGCTAGATGTCAGCTAGTACACTCCCTTTTATAGCTTTTTGGGTTGTGTACTGGATATCATACTCAGTCAGGATCATCTGCCATCTAGAGATCCTTCCGGATAAAGCAGGTTTCTCGAAGATGTACTTAATCAGATCCATTTTAGAAATCAGCAAAGTGGTATGTGTCAACATATACTGCCTTAGCCGGCGAGCAGCCCATACCAAAGCGCAACAAGTTTTCTCGAGCAGTGAGTAGCGAGTCTCACAGTCGGTAAAATTTTTGCTAAGGTAATAAATGGCATGCTCTTTTCGGCCAGACTCGTCATGTTGGCCCAGTACGCACCCCATTGAGTTATCCAAAACAGTCAGATACATGATTAAAGGTCTTCCTTCGACGGGTGGCATCAAGATAGGAGGCTCCAGCAAATACTCCTTGATCTTATCGAAAGCAACTTGACAGTCATTGTTGTAAGTGTTTAGTTATTGGCATGTATTTTTGGTAAAACCAGATGTGTGAATGTCATGACTAATGTCATAACATTCTGGGTTATTAGGTACTTTATGCAGAAAAAGAATGGCATACAGTAGCTGCTATTTATGAGTGTGTATTTGTGCATTTTGCAAAGATCACATTTATTACTTTCTACCAAAACCAGTAAACATGATTTATGTTGTCATAACAAATGCTAAGACATCCTGTACTGATCTAACAGTTATGCAGTTTGGTTAATTCTGAGATTTTTCAGGAATTTGGTTCATACATTCCAGAACAGAATCTCACGTAGACTTTAGGTTAACCTAGCTCAACCCTAATCTGGTTGATAAAGTCTTGTGACCAAGTCTTGAGGTTAACCCTAATTAACCCTAGCTTTTCATTGAATCCCCAACTGAAGAAACAGCTGCTTATATATTCAACAGGAAAGCTGATTGGAAATCAACTCTTTGACAGAAGAACAACTTGGGGCTGTATAGTTTTAACTATTGTAATCCAAGCAAGTATCATTGTGATAAGTGACTTGGAATAGGTTTTGATTGTAAGGGTTGTGTATCACTCAAAGCTTTGAAGCAAGAGTGTTTGTGTCTCTTGACTAAAGCTTTGAAGCAAGGTCAAGTTAGGTTTATGTATCACTCAAAGCTTTGAAGCAAGAGTGTTTGTGTTACTTGATTAAAAGCTGTGAAGCATAATCAAGTGTATGTTCTGAAGAGTGTCTTCATTAATTCATTAGTCAATTGTTTAGTATCACTGATGTGATTGAGGGGGAGTGAGTAGGAACTCAGGTTTAAGTTGAACTTAGATTGAAGTTGCATTGGGTAGGTCTTAAGTGAAGGAGATAAACTGGTTGGTTTATTCCTGAATTAATATCTCTTATAGTGGATTTCCTCCCTGGCTTGGTAGCCCCCAGAGTAGGTGTTGTTTCACACTGAACTGGGTAAACAATTGACTGTGTTATTTACTGTTTTTCTATTTACTGTCTTATAGAAAGTCAGATACGGTGTCATAACATTCACTGTGACATTGAGTATCTGTTGCCAGAATTTCAATTGGCATCAGAGCAGGCACCCTGCCTGTCTTGCTGGGTGAGATCTAGGGATATCACTTTCTGGAGCTATGGACAAAGAAGGAGTTTTTGGAAACAGACCACCCATTTTGGATGGATCAAATTTATGACTACTAGAAACCTCGTATGATTGCCTTCTTAAAATCACTGGACAAAAAGGCTTGGAGAGCTGCTGACAAAGGATGGATCCATCCCACCATAACTGAGAAAGATGGGACAATCAGTCTGAAGCCTGAGGAAGAATGGAGCAAAGAAGAAGATGAGTTAGCCCTGGGTAATTCCAAAGCTTTAAATGCCTTGTTCAATGGAATTGATAGAAACATATTCAGACTAGTACATCAATGTGAACTGGCCAAGGAAGTGTGGGACACTCTCAAAAATACCCATGAGGGCACATCTAAAGTAAAAATGTCAAGGCTTCAGATGCTGACTACCAAGTTTGAGAACCTAAGGATGATGGAAGATGAAACCATTCATGAGTTTCACATGAACATCTTGGAGATTGCCAACACCTCAGGAGCATTGGGAGAAAATATGTCAGAAGAAAAACTGGTGAGAAAGATTCTCAGATCCTTGCCTAAAAGATTTGCAATGAAGGTAACTGCTATAGAGGAAGCCCATGATATCAGCAAGTTAAAGGTGGATGAACTCATTGGGTCTCTTCAGACTTTTGAGATGGGGATCAGTGACAATGTTGACAAGAAAAACAAGAGCATAGCACTTGTATCCAACACTGAAGATGAAAACAAGGAGGATGAAGAAGAAAATATTTCAGAAGCTATAGCCATGCTTGGAAGAAAATTTAACAAACTCATCAAGAGAATGGATCCAAAGTCAAGGTCAAATGTCAAGAACATCCCTTCTGACATTAACAGATCTTATGACTCCAGCAGAAGACCAAAGTCTGAAGAGAAGGGAAATCAAGGCAGAGGAATTCAATGCCATGGATGTGAAGGATATGGGCATATTCGAGCTGAATGTCCTACCTTTCTTAAGAAACAAAAGAAAGGAATGTCTGTTACTTGGTCTGACTGTGATTCAGAAAGTAATTCTGAAGAAGAATCTACCAAACTAGTTACTGCACTAACTGGTGTTTGTACCTCTGAAAGTGACACTAGTGATGAGGAAGTGACATTTGAAGAACTGGCTGATACCTACAAGAAATTATGTATCAGAAGTGCTGAAGTCTGTCTGCAAAATGAGAGACAAACAAAACTCATAATAAAGTTGGAGGCTGAAAAAAGGGCAGACATTGAAACTATAAGTCATCTAGAAGGGGAAGTTCAAATGCTGAACTCAAAACTAAACCAGATGACCAAATCTGTCAAGATGCTGACAAATGGAATTGACAAATTGGAAGAAATCCTCCAGGTTGGACAAAATATGGGAAACAAGTCTGGTCTAGGATTTGTGGCAGCAAAGAAATCTGGTGCAGACAAGAAGATCAGGCCTGATAAACAAATGTCAAAGCAGATGTCACAACATAGCACTCAACATCGGGAACTGAGAAATATGAAGAAAAATTACCAAAGATGGAGATGTCATCATTGTGGGAGGTTTGGTCACATAAAGCCATTCTGCTTCAGATTGTATGGATACCCTAATCAGAACCCAGGTGTCAAACCTAAGTCTAACAAGGTACCACATACTCCACAGTGGAAGAAAAAGGCTACTGCCCTGATAGCCCACACCTCCCTTAGAGTCTCTACAAAGGAAGACTGGTACTTTGACAGTGGGTGTTCTAAGCACATGACTGGAATCAAGAACCTTCTCAATAATGTTAAACCTCACACCACTAGTTATGTGACCTTTGGAGATGGTGCTAGAGGAGAAATCAAAGGAGTTGGTAATTTGGACTTCCCTGGAGTTCCAAATCTAAATGAAGTACTATTGGTAAAAGGCCTGACTGCTAATCTCATTAGTATCAGTCAATTATGTGATCTAGGATTCAAGGTCAACTTCTCAAAATCTGAATGTCTTGTAACTAATGAAAAACAAGAAGTTGTAATGAAAGGAGTCAGATCTAAAGACAATTGTTACTTGTGGGAGCCTGAGAACACTAATTACTCCACTGTGTGTTATATTGCCAAAGAAGAAAAAGAGGTGAAACTGTGGCACCAAAAACTTGGCCATCTTCATCTAAGAGGAATGAAAAGGATTATATCCATGGAGGCAGTCAGAGGGATTCCAAGACTGCAAATTGATGAAGGGAGAATTTGTGGTGAATGTCAGGTTGGTAAGCAAACTAGGATGTCAAATCCAAAGTCAAGACATCTGACCACCTCTAAGGTTCTAGAACTTCTACATATGGATCTGATGGGACCAATGCAGGTGGAAAGTATTGGTGGAAAAAGATATGCCTATGTTGTTGTGGATGATTTTTCCAGATTCACCTGGATTAACTTCATTAGGGAAAAATCTGATGTATTTGAAGTTTTTAAAGAACTGTGCAAAAGAATTCAAAGAGAAAAAGAAGGGTGTACTGTCAGAATCAGAAGTGATCATGGCAAGGAATTTGAAAACAGTAAGTTCAATGAGTTCTGTTCCTCAGAAGGAATTAGTCATGAATTCTCTTCTCCTATAACTCCTCAGCAAAATGGAGTTGTAGAAAGGAAAAATAGGACCATACAGGAATCTGCCAGAGCTATGATACATGCCAAAAGACTTCCTATTCATTTTTGGGCTGAAGCTATGAATACAGCCTGTTATGTCCATAACAGAGTCACTTTGAGAAAGGGAACCTCATCCACCATTTATGAACTCTGGAAAGGAAGAAAGCCAACTGTGAAGGACTTCCATGTATTTGGTAGCAAATGCTATATTCTGGCAGATCGTGAACAAAGGAGAAAGCTGGACCCTAAAAGTGATGAAGGTATATTTCTAGGATACTCCTCCAACAGCAGAGCTTATAGGGTATTCAATTCCAGGACCAAAGTCATGATGGAATCAATAAATGTCATAGTTGATGATTATCATGAAGAAACATATGTCCCTTGTAATGTTGAGACATTCTTTGAGACTTCAACTCAACAGAATGACCCACCTAACACCACTACAGCAGACTCTGAATCCAAGGAAGCTAGAAAAATCCCTTCCATCAGAATTCAGAAAGATCATCCTAAAAAACTCATCATAGGGTATCCTAACAGTGGAGTCAGTACAAGATCTAGAGAAATCATCTCAAACTCTTGCTTTGTGTCTAAAATTGAAACAAGAAATGTTAAGGAGGCTTTAACTGATGAATACTGGATTGGTGCAATGCAAGATGAATTGAACCAATTTAAGCAACATGAAGTTTGGGAGTTAGTTCCTAGACCAGAGGGAACAAACATCATTGGCACAAAATGGATATACAAGAACAAATCAGATGATGAAGGAGTTGTCACTAGGAATAAGGCAAGACTTGTTGCCCAAGGATACACTCAAGTTGAAGGGGTTGATTTTGATGAGACCTTTGTCCCTGTAGCCAGACTGGAATCTATCAGACTCCTATTGGGAATTGCTTGTCTCCTGAAGTTCAAGTTATTTCAAATGGATGTAAAAAGTGCCTTCCTAAATGGGTACTTAAATGAGGAAGTTTATGTGGAACAGCCTAAAGGTTTTGTGGATCCAAACCACCCTGATCATGTCTACAAATTGAGGAAAGCTCTATATGGCCTGAAACAAGCTCCTAGAGCATGGTATGACAGGTTAACAAAATTTCTCTCAGACAAAGGATACAGAAAAGGAGGCTTGGATAAAACCCTCTTTGTCAAAAATGAAGGAGGGAAGTTAATGGTAGCCCAAATATATGTTGATGACATAGTGTTTGGGGGAATGTCAGATCAAATGGTGAAACATTTTGCTGACCAGATGCAAGCTGAATTCGAAATGAGTCTCATGGGAGAACTGACTTATTTTCTTGGACTGCAAGTCTCACAGATGGAGGACTCAATTTTTCTATCTCAAAGCAAGTATGCAAAGAACATTGTCAAGAAGTTTGGTATGGAGAATGCCAGTCACAAAAGGACTCATGCACCTACTCATTTAAAGCTATCCAAAGATTCAAGTGGGGTTAAGGTGGACCAAAGCCTGTACAGAAGCATGATAGGAAGTCTGCTGTACTTAACAGCCAACAGACCTGACATTGCTTTTGTAGTTGGAGTTTGTGCAAGATACCAAGCTGATCCTAAAGTCAGTCATATCAACCAAGTGAAGATAATTTTGAAGTATGTAAGTGGAACTTACAACTATGGCTTGCTGTACTCTCAAGGTTGTGAACCAACTCTGACTGGTTATTGTGATGCTGATTGGGCTGGAAGTGCTGATGATAGAAAAAGCACCTCTGGAGGATGTTTCTTCTTAGGAAATAATCTGGTCTCCTGGTTCAGCAAGAAACAGAACTGTGTGTCTCTCTCTACTGCTGAAGCTGAATACATTACATCTGGTAGTAGCTGTTCTCAAATGATCTGGATGAAGCAGATGCTTACTGAGTATAATGTCACACAAGATGTTATGACATTGTACTGTGACAATCTGAGTACAATCAACATTTCCAAGAACCCTATTCAGCATAGCAGGACCAAGCATATTGACATTAGACATCAATTTATCAGAGACCTTGTAGAGGAGAAGACGATTAAACTGGAACATGTTGCCACTAATCTACAGCTGGCTGACATTTTTACCAAGGCACTTGATGCAAATCAATTTGAAAATTTGAGGGACAAGTTAGGTATTTTCCAACATGAGGAATTGTAGCAATTAATTTTGCTTAAAACAAGGGTTGAAGGAGTTTTGTTTGGTAAGTCTATTTTGATTGGGTTAATCATATGTTTTCCCATTTCTTTCAAAATTATTAAGAAGTTGAATAGACACTCTTTTACCTCCTTCCTCTCTCGGTTCTGCAACAAATCCCATTCTCTCAATCAAAGATTTCTCTCTCGTTGCTACTGGTTTTCTAAGACTATCAAAATGTCTCAAACATCATACTCATCCAAGACGACTGTTTCATCCTCATCCCCTGATCGAGATTCTCGGGCAATCACATCATGTATGGATTCTGAAGTCCTGGAGATTACTCCTCTTAGAGTAATGGCAACTAACCCCTCTAAGGTTAAAAAGCTGAGAACAAGGCATGCAGGAAGGTCTAAAGCTACTTCATCCGATAATCCCTCTCAACCTTCATCTTCTGTTCCAAATAGGGAAGGCTCAACTTATGTTCATCAAGCAATCGCTAGGCTTGTTACAAGAATTTTGAGTGAGAACCACTCTGTACCTGGGATTTCAGTTCCATTAAATCAAGAATCAGCAAGTCCAAATGTTGAAATAAATCCAGATGTCTCTGAGAATGTTGAGACACCAAATGACAACACTCAGAAATCATCTGAAAATCTTGATGATATTCAGAACCCTTCAGAGAAGAATGTTGAACCACCGGTTATTGATGTGGATGAAGACTACTCAGACAATGACCTAATTGCAAATATCAACCCTAACATAGCTAGGAGAATGATGAACAGAAAAGGCAAGCAGGATGCTGCAAAATGTCTGACCAAAGAGAAGACTGCTGATGTTGCTCACAAGAAAACCAGGTCTGAAGGCAAGACTGGTGTAGAAACTGTGAAGACTGGACTGTCCAAAGGGAAGGTGAAAACCCGAGTACATGCTGGGAGTCTCTCAAAGCCTGTGAGACAACCAATAGCAAAGAAGAGGAAAGAGCCTGAACCTTCTGATTCTGATGAGGAATCAAAATTTGAAATTGATGCTGAAGACATTCCTCTCAGAAGGAAACTCCCTTCCAGCAAAATGGCTAAAGTTCCTGAAGTCCCCACTGACAACATTTCATTTCACCACCCTGAAAATGCCAACAGATGGAAGTATGTTTGCTTGAAAAGAATAGCCTTGGAAAGAGAACTGAACAATGGTGCCATGGATTGTAAGGAGATCATGGACCTAATCAAAGCTGCTGGACTAATGAATATTGTGGTAAAGTTTACCAAATGCTATGAAAATCTTGTCAAGGAATTCATAGTGAATTTGTCTGATGAATGTGCTGATGGAAGGTCAGCTGACTTTGAATGTGTCTATGTGAGAGGAAGAAAGGTTAATTTCTCTCCCTCTGAAATTAACAAATTCCTTGGAAGACCAAATGAGGCTTGCCCTGAACTAGAAGTTACTGACAATGAAGTATGCCAAACCATCACTGCAAGACAAGTCAAGTGCTGGCCCTTAAAAGGCAAGCTGAATGCTAGCAAGCTAAGCATGAAATTTGCCATCCTACACAAGATTGGTGCATCCAACTGGGTTCCTACCAATCATAAATCAACCATCTTCATAGGATTGGGGAGATTCATTTATGCTGTTGGAACCAGGACTTAATTTGACTATGGCAGGTATATCTTTGATCAAACTTTAAAACATGCTGGAAGCTATGCTGTTAAAGGCCCTATTGCCTTTCCCTCCCTCCTATGTGGTATTATCCTTGCTCAGTATCCAGACATTCTGGTGGAAAGAGATACTGTATGCAAAAGAGCCCCTGCTCTTGGGTTTCACTATAAGCTATTCCAAGGATCTCATGTTACTGACATTGTCATGACATCAGCTGAGACATCAACTGTAAAAACTCAGTCCAAGACATCTGATGTTATAGCTGTGCTGAAGGAAACCTGCAAAGAGCTGGAGACAAGGAAAAATACTCTTGAGAACCTAATTGCCAGATTAGAACAGGAGGAGACTGAAGGACAAAGAAGGTAAGAGGATGCTGCTGAAGATCAGCTCAATGCTGAAGAAAGTGCCTCCTCTGAAGATGACAGTGCTTAAAGTTTGGTGGAGTTGTCAAGCTTGCTGCTGGTTCCTGTTGCTGCAAGTGATTTCAGATTTTTTGTTTTTATTACTCATTTTGGATGACTGTATAACATATAAGTACATGAATCTTTGGCCTATTTGTGGCTAAAGAGGGGGAGATATTTTGTGTTAATTACTTGGTAGACATTATTTTTTCTGCAGACATATTCATTTTGCTGCTCTTTATTCTCTGATTGCTTAGGGGTTTTATCCAAAAATTTGCCAAAGGGGGAGTTTGTAAGTGTTTAGTTATTGACATGTATTTTTGGTAAAACCAGATGTGTGAATGTCATGACTAATGTCATAACATTCTGGGTTATTAGGTACTTTATGCAGAAAAAGAATGGCATACAGTAGCTGCTATTTATGAGTGTGTATATGAGCATTTTGCAAAGATCACATTTATTACTTTCTACCAAAATCAGTAAAAAGGATTTATGTTGTCATAACAAATGTTAAGACATCCTGTACTGATCTAACAGTTATGCAGTTTGGTTAATTCTGAGATTTTTCAGGAATTTGGTTCATACATTCCAGAACAGAATCTCACGTGGACTTTAGGTTAACCTAGCTCAACCCTAATCTGGTTGATAAAGTCTTGTGACCAAGTCTTGAGGTTAACCCTAATTAACCCTAGCTTTTCGTGGAAGCCCTAACTGAAGAAACAACTGCTTATATATTCAACAGGAAAGCTGATTGGAAATCAACTCTTTGACAGAAGAACAACTTGGGGTTGTATAGTTTTAACTATTGTAATCCAAGCAAGTATCATTGTGATAAGTGACTTGGAATAGGTTTTGATTGTAAGGGTTGCGTATAACTCAAAGCTTTGAAGCAAGAGTGTTTGTGTCTCTTGACTAAAGCTTTGAAGCAAGGTCAAGTTAGGTTTATGTATCACTCAAAGCTTTGAAGCAAGAGTGTTTGTGTTACTTGATTAAAAGTTGTGAAGCATAATCAAGTGTATGTTTTGAAGAGTGTCTTTATTAATTCATTAGTCAATTGTTTAGTATCACTGCTGTGATTGAGGGGGAGTGAGTAGGAACTCAGGTTTAAGTTGAACTTAGATTGAAGTTGCATTGGGTAGGTCTTAAGTGAAGGAGATAAACTGGTTGGTTTATTCTTGAATTAATATCTCTTATAGTGGATTTCCTCCCTGGCTTGGTAGCCCCCAGAGTAGGTGTTGTTTCACACTGAACTGGGTAAACAATTGACTGTGTTATTTACTGTTTTTCTATTTACTGTCTTATAGAAATTCAGATACGGTGTCACAACATTCACTGTGACATTGAGTATCTGCTGCCAGAATTTCAATTGTTCCATTCAACCACCTGATCTTTCTTCAACAACTTGAAAATTGGCTCACAGGTAGATGTTAGGTGAGAGATGAACCTTGCAATATAGTTTAAGCTTCCCAAGAAACCTCTAACCTCCTTTTTAGTGCGGGGGGCATGCATTTCTTGTATAGCTTTGACTTTGGCAGGATCCACTTCGATGCCTTTGTTACTGACGATAAATCCCAAAAGTTTACCGGACCTGACTCCGAAAGTGCACTTGCTAGGATTCAGTCTGAGCTTATATTCCTTTAATCTGACAAACAGCTTTTGCAGATGGTCGAGGTGTTCTTCTTCTGTCTGTGAACGGGCTATCATGTCGTCTACGTAGACTTCGATCTCATGATGTATCATGTCATGAAACAAAGCTACCATGGCTCGCTGATAGGTTGCCCCGACATTCTTCAGTCCTAATGGCATCACTTTATAGCAGAAGGTACCCCACTGCGTAACAAAAGTAGTCTTCTCCATGTCTTCCGGGGCCATTTTGATTTGGTTGTATCCCGAGAATCCATCCATGAAGGAAAATACCTTGTGTTGAGCTGTGTTGTCAACTAAGATGTCAATGTGTGGTAGTGGAAAATCATCTTTAGGGCTAGCCCTATTTAAATCTCTGTAGTCCACACACATTCTGACTTTTCTGTCCTTCTTAGGCACGGGCACAATGTTAGCAACCCATTATGGATAGGAAGTAACAGCCAGAAAACCAGCATTGAACTATTTCATCACCTCAACTTTGATCTTCTCAGACATATCGGGTCTCATTCGGCGGACTTTCTGTTTGATTGGTGGACAGTCTTCTCTTGTAGGGAGACGGTGAACCACAATATCTGTATCCAATCCCGACATATCTTCATAGGACCAAGCGAAGATCTCAACATATTCATTCCACAACTGAACTAAGCGCTCTTTGACACTTGGCTCCAGGTTGGCACCCACTTTAACCTCTTTTCTGTCTTCGGCAATTCCCAAATTGATAGTCTCTAGCAACTCTTCTTGGGGCAGAATAGCCCTTTCCTCTTGTTGCAAAAGTCTGGCTAACTCTCCAGGCACTTCACAGTCTTCATCACCTTCGTACTCGGAATGATTGACCAAATCTTCAGAGTCACTGAAGGCCAAAGCAGAATAGTCACCCATGGAATCTGGAGTGGATGGGTACCTGCATTTTGTGAGTGTGGGTGTGTGTAAGGGATAGCCATCCTTAAACAAAATAAAATGTAAAAGGAAAGAAAATGAACACAACAATTTATAGATGAAAACGTCCATGATTCATTAAAAATGGCATATGAAAATGAAGAATCAAAACCCTTACAAATGGACCTATATGCCCCGGGTAAGGCATAAGGTCAAAAGAGTGTAAGAATTGTTTAATTATTACAGACCAAACATGAAATTGTTCAAAGATAAATTACTGATTGATGAAAGTGATGGGAACGAAGTCTTTCGCCTCCCAGTTGTTCAATCCCCCTTCATTGGTTGGGAAGATCCAATCTTCAAAGTTTCCTTCTTCATTATCATCTTCCAAAGCATGAACTCCATGGTGAGTTATTTTTAAAGGTGGTCCTCCAGCCCGGGAGCGACGCACAACTTTCTGGCCAGCAGCAGTAAAACCCAATCTGAACTTGTCTGTCTTGTGAGGAAAATCAGGCAGTTGACCCCACACCGTACTTCCTCCTTCCTTGACTACAGCCTCCGCATCTTTAAGGGATGACATCCGAGACACAGGCTTGGAAATGATAGGTACATCAATCATTGTCTTTGCTACTGCGACTTCAGGAGAAACCTCTTCAAAGTGTTGGAAAGGTGTTTCTATGAATTCACCATCTAACTCCATGTAGCGGAAAGAGTTAAGGTGACTTATCATATACTCTTCCTCACCATGAGCCGTTATGATCTTACCCTGGACCAGATACTTTAGCATTTGGTGTAGAGAAGAAGTGACTGCCCCAACATTGTGGATCCATGGCCTTCCCAACAAGCATGAATATGAAGGACGGATGTCCATCACATAAAAAGTAGAGTTGAAAATTGCTGTACCTACTTTAATTGGGATGTCCACTTCTCCGTGAACCATCCGCTTAGAATCGTCGAAGGCTTTAATAATGATGTTACTGGGCTTTAGGGTCAAACCTTCACAGTCTAATATATCCAACTACTTTTTTGGTAAAACATTTAAATATGAACCGGTATCAACCAGAACATGAGCAAGTGTGGTCCCTCTGCACTCTACCGAGACGTGCAGCGCATCGTTATGCTTTCTTCCCTTAGGGGTCAAATCAGCATCAGAAAAACCAAGACCATTGTCGGCTGTAAGGCTAGCCATGCACTCTTGAAACTGGTCCGCAGAAGTTTCTTGAGGCACGTGTGCCGTCTTCAGAAATTTGATCAAGGCTTTAGAATGAGCCTCAGAGCAGAGTAACAGAGCCAGCATAAAGATTTTGGAAGGGGTTTGCCCCAGCTACTCTACGACATCATAGTCTCTCTTCTTAATTATCTTTAAGATTTCTTCCATCTCTTTTTGGGTGGTCTCGGGGATGACCAAAGTCTGAGCCTTCATCCTGACAGGCGCTTCTTGGATCCCCTTACCTTTATCGGTGGTAACAGTAGAGGGTTCAATTTCAGGAGTAACAATCTCTTTAATAACTGGACTTTGCACATATACTTTGACAGGCACAGAAGCTCTTGAGGGTCCGAAGACTACCCGTGGAGGAGCAATCTCCGGAGAGAAGATTCTTTCGCTACGAGTTATCTTGCTTTTTCCCGCAATATTCCCTATATCAGAAGTTTCTTCATCAAAATTCTCTTTGACTGATTCGATCTGCTTGACACCATGGCAGAAGATCTCTCCTCCGTAATTCCATGGTATCGTCTTGTCGGATTTATACGGGATAGGCCCCGGCATGGTAATTTTCAGCGGTACAAACTTAGGATCAGGCATAATCTTAATAGGCCTTTTGCAGGTCTTGGAAAGATTGTCGTAGATGGTGATTATAGCAATGTCATTGACATGAGTAACAAAAGTAACAGGAGTATCATGAGTGATAGTAGCAACAAGAGTTTTCTGAAAGAGGATCTCTTGGGTATCCATCAGGCGTTGGATGCCTGATTTCAACAGTGGGAAATCGTTTTGCATGGTTGAACATAAGTAACAGTCTTTTTCACAGCCTGGGAATATCCCGGCTTTCAACAGATTCACTTTAATCATTGGAAGCAGAGTCATTAATTCATCAACAGCGGTAACATGAAGGTCTTCCACAATTTCATGGACATTATGACCGTGTTTCGGCATAGGAGCAGATATCACATTAGGTTTTTCTGGGGCATCGAACTCTACCTCCTTAGCGTCTATCAAATCTTGGATCTTGTTTTTAAGAGCCCAACAGTTATTGGTATCATGCCCTACACTGTCAGAGTGGTATGCACATTTTGCATTGGAATGATAATAAGGAGAAGAGGTATTTGGGTTTTTTGGCGCTTCTTTCAAGTTGGTAAGGTTCAGTTTTAACAGATGAGGGAGGACTTGAGTCGGTGTCATGTTGATTCGGGTGAATTTCCGTTGTGGCCTTTCTACCCTTTGCTGGTTAGCTCTTGGTTGGTTGTTGCGAGGTTGATCGGCTGAGGAGTTTTGGATCATCACAACCCCTACCGTTGGTCGGCGCTATGTTCTCCCTTAGTTTCTCTGGGTGTGAATAGCAGAAATTTCCTTCTTGGCTGGGAAGGTCTTCTTAATAGCAGTGGAAGCGGAGGCATCCTTCTGAATTTTACCACTCTTAATGCCAGCCTCGACCCTTTCACCGGTCAAAATTAATTCGGTGAACCCTGCAGATGAGCTCCTGATCAAGTGATTGAAGAATAGACCTAACAGAGTCCCCAGAAACATGTCAACTAGCTCTCTATCCGACAATGGTGGCTGCACCCTTCCAGCCAAATCTCGCCACTTCTGGGCATACTCCTTAAATCCCTCATTAGAGGCCATACCCATACTCTGTAGTTGAGTACGAGTAGGCGCTAAATATGTGTTGTATTGGTATTGTCGGTAGAAAGCAGCAACTAAATCTTACCAGTTATGAACATCAGACCTCTCAAGTTGATAGAACCAGTCCAATTGTGTACCCGATAATCTATCTTGAAAAAAGTGGACCCATAGATCCTTACCAAAAGAGTGAGGTTGGATCTTTCTGACGTAAGATCTCAGATGCATCTTTGGACAGGACAAATCGTTGTATTTAGAAAATGTAGGTACTTTGAACTTGGGAGGAATGACGATCCCAGCAACCAACCCTAGTTCTTCGAAGTCCAAACAAGGTACCCTTTGCAACTCCATGGCTGCCAACTAATCCTCGAGATTTTTATACTTATCATCCGCCGGAGGATATTGTTGTTCGGAGTAATCTTCATCCTCTTCCTCTTCTTCTTCTTCAGCTTCATATTCAGAGGGCACCACAACTCCTTTTCCTTTACCAACCCCTTGGTCAGACGTCGAGGGGAATTCTAGAACTCTCCTAGCCTGATGCTCAATTCTTCTTCCCATAGTGGCCACACCAATCCTTTTCTTTTTCTTCCTTTCTGGTTCATTCTCTTTCTCTAACAGTGCTTTAAGATCCTCTTGACCCTTTTCTAAGGTCATGAGGAGTTGTTGGAATTGAGAATTCTGTGCTTGCAGATCTTTAACCGTCTGCTCTATATCCATCTTGCTGAAATAAACAACAGAAAGATAAGGAAACCTAGTGTGAAGACCTGGGAGTAGATTATGAAAAGGGAAGGTGCAAGCACCCTTTTCATCCATGGTTATCCATGGGTTCTTAGTTACTTGTTTAGATCACTTGCTTTTGCTTTTTCAATTGTTTAAAATGGTGCTTTGGGTGTGGTTTTGAAAGATGTTTTGAAAAGAGGCCATCGTTGTGGCAACCTTTGTAATGATCCTTGTTTGAATGTATACAAAGGTGTTTTTGTCTTTTGAAAAAGATGTTTCAATGTTTGAAAATTTGATTTGGGAAATGTTTTGAAATTGTGTTGTGATGTGTGTTTGAAAATAGCAAGGATGTTCTTGCAAGCTTTGATCAAGTAACTAAGAGTTGTCTACCCTATTTTACTAAAAGATCTTTCCTAATGTTTTTAACCCTTTTGACAGTGTTATTTCACCATTGCATTTGGTGAACAACCTTGTGTTAGGATGTTAAACGGGACAGCCATGGGTCATCGTATAGACCATGATAGTAATTGTGTCAAGTATCTTTGGCAAATTTTTGAGGGACTTGATCATTTTTGTTTAGGCAACCAAGATAGCGTTATCGAGGGACTATGATATTTTGTTTTATTTTTGTTTTTGCCAAAGTACCCAACATGCATAACATGGCCCATTTTTGAAGGCAACAAGTGGGTTGTAACCCTAAGGGTGCAAGTGTGTATTCTGTTTGATTTTCATGCATTTTTATCTCTGATTAGGTCAAGCTACTTGTTAATTTTGATTTTTGCATACAAACCCTAATTCTTTAATCATGGCATAATTGGAAGCGTAAAGTGCAAGAATTAAAAGTCTAAGTTATTACAACATGATTAAGGGGATGGGAGTACAATCTTTGAATGAGGGTGTATTTGACAAGAAATATAAACCCTAATTTACTATTACATCCAAATTGAATTCACAATGCATAAATATTTAAATGGACAATATTTAAATAAACAAAATAAATAAATATATCAAATAATATGAATTATGCAAAAAAGATTTTTGTTTATTTATGCATGTAAAAAATATTTAATGTAATAAATAAAGAAATAAATAAAAGATTAATTTTATTTGTTTAAGGGTAAAACCCTAATTTCTTTAAGAAAATAAATACATTATATTATTTATATACAATAAAAGATATTAATATATACAAAATAAAATATACTTAGAAAAAGTATTTTTTTTAGTATAAATAATAATAAAAGTAAAAATGTAATATTTTGTATTTTTTATTCTAAAGTATTTAATAAAATAAAAGTATATATTTATATATGTATTTTTTATATTAACTATGATAAACTAAAATAAAATATATACAAACATAAAATATATTTAGAAAAATATTTTTAGTATGAATAAAAATAAAGAATAAAAATAAAAGCATAATTTATATATTATTTTCAAGTTTAAATAAATAAGATAAAAGTATTTAAAATATTTTCTATGTTAGAAAAATTAAAATAAAATGCAAAATAAATGTGAAACAATTATGAGAATATTTTTGAGCATTTTTTATATTTTGAAATAAATAAACAAAATCAGAAATGAAAACAAAAATGCAAAAATATAAAAATACAAGAAATTGGGCCAGGGGGTGCAAAAAGAAAAAGGGGGGTGTCAAAAGTAGCCAGGCCAAGCCCAGCCCAAAACTTCATCTTCAACCTCCAGCTTTTAAAAAAAACGCGCGCGTCCCTGTACAAACTACCAGATCCTGTATACGAGCTCTATTGCAAAAACATACAACATCAAACTTGTAGAGCATTTCAAGACGATTCCAACCATATAGACAACTTGTATTAACTCTCAAAGACCAGAGAGAATTTCTCTGGCCCTAAAATCTGACCTAGTTTTTTCAGCATGTTCATGGATGAAATTCTCTTAGCACACTTAATATAAATGAAAACTGAGCATATGTACAGCTTCATGGAAATGAATACTACATTTTTTATTCACAAACCTAAAGCTAAATGTTCCTAAATAGAGAGATATGAAGTGGAGAAAAACCTGTTTCAGCTGACTTTGTGTAGGGCAATGTAGTGCTTTTCAACCAGGCTTGAGATGTCTGGTAGCTTTCTTGAACTTCACTTGACCTTCTCCAATAGCTAGCTTGCCTTGAATGTCCTTGAATTAGCCTATAGAACTCAACCTGCACAAGCTCAAAATGAAAATGGCAAACACTGTAAATGGAGTTACAGTTGGTGTTTGAGGTTTGGGATAGCTTGGGTGAGTTGAATGGAAGGTGTTTGAAGCAACTTGGGGCAAAATGCAAGAGCCAAATGAGCTATGGAACTCAAGTTGCAGAACCTACCCTGTTTTGCCATATGAATGTGATTTATGGCTATGGGGTGTTTAGAGGCTCAAGCAATCTTGTCTCTAGCTCAAAGGGGTGTGAGAAAGATGTTCAAACTGTTTGCATAAGTTGGTCTTGGCTGGTTTTCAAGCTCTAAGGTTTTGGACAAGTTTCTTGTTTTTGAAGTAAGAAAGTAGAAGTGATTGGAACAGGCCTGTATAGGCTCTCCTTATGCTTTCCCGCTTTGCTCTTGGCCCCTCTAACTTGTGGATTTTATTTTCTCTTTGAGGTATGGACCAATGCTCAAGGGATTGTGGTTTGACATAAAGCACATTATGGCAAAAATGGAAATGTGCCTTTTTCTACTTAGGGCTTAATTTTGTGTACAACGTCCAAATGACCAAAACAAAAGCTTAGACTGATGGATTTGCATTTAATTATGGAGTGTGAAGTGGTTTAGAGGCCTGTAAACTAGTTTCAGGCATGCTGACTTGAAATTGCAACTTGTATGAACATAAAAATGCCATGGATGAAAAGTGAGTTTTTGCCAACTTCAAGCCTTCGATTCTCCCTAACCACAAATGTGTTTGAGGAGTTATTGGATAATTTGGAAAGCTTGCAACATTCCCTATAATAAATATTTAAAATGCAACTTGAGATTCCAAGTGGAACCATGTGAAAAATGGCCAAGAAGATAGGTCAAAATCCTGCCTAAACTAGGGCAAAATTTCACTAAGTTAAAAGGTTTAGGGACCCTTGTTCCAAAATTCATAACTTGAGATCCAAGATTCTTTTGACAAAACTTTGTGAATAAAAGTTGTAGACTTTGTGGAGGACTGCAACTTTCATGTTGGAGGTTTTGTTTTAATCCATTTGCATCATGGTGAAAAGGTTGGGCAAAGTTAGGAAACATTAAGAAAATTTCATAACTTAGAAAAATTCTAAGTTATGAAATTTTTCAATTTCAAACCCTAATTTGCAATTTTGGGTTTCTTGATGAACAAGTTTAATATTTTGACACATCTTGATGAAAAGTGACCCTTGGCACTTGATTTTGACCAAAAAGTCAAAGTTTGACCTTTTAGTGTACAGTCAAATTTTGATCAGTTGACTGAAAAATTCATATGTCAATCCAATGCAATTGAGGTCTTTTGAACTTGTTGAATAGGTCAAGATGATGTCATTGAGTCCTTGGGTCCATGTTTGATCCCAATTTTCCATTGGCCAGGTCAAAAAGTCAGAAATTGCCTTTGTACAGTCAAAACCCTAAAAATGACCATTTTGCCCTTTTGGTGATTTGATCAAATTTCTTGTGGAGTTGTGGTCCAAACTTGATAAAATGATTCATATGAGTTCATAATGTTGATATGCGTCAAAATTCATGAGGTTTGACTATAAATAGGCCACAATTGACTTTTCCCCAATACAGCTGATTTCTAGGTCAACTGTCCAATTGATTGGGCAAAAATTTGATTCAAGGCTTGAAACTTGGCATGGACAAACTTATGAGTCCAACATGAAGTATGAAAGTCATTTTAAGCATTGGAGGTCCAAAAATCCTTGTGCAAACTCAAACCCTAATTTGGGTCATCAGGGCAAGGAGATGTCTTGAGCAGTGCAAAACCCTAATCTCGATCTTGAGTTCAAAGAGCCTTGTGATGAGAAATATTGATAAAATGAGAGGGAAAATTTTGGGGTACAACACTCTTCCTTCAACTGAACCCAAGCTTTCTGCAAGTCCTCGAGAGAGGTAGGCATGTCAGGATGAAGGACAGTATATGGGAAGTCTCCTTCAACAACAGGCTCTATGATAACAGGGAGGATGGAAGGGTAAGGCATCACGAGACTCTGAGCACGAGCCCATACCCACCTAAGGTAAGGCTCGAGAGGGATAGAGTTTTTTGTCCCAAAGTCCTACTGTCCACCTTGTTCACCATTCTCCAATCCCGTGTAAACCTCTGGCGGTAACCTTGGTCTTCTTTGTCGTAGTCGAACACCAGACCTTAGACGAGCATCTCGTGAGGGCCGTCTCTTCGGGCATACCCAAACTTCCGAAGAGCTAAGCAGGGGTTGTAGGTGATACCTCCCCTAATACCAAGCAGAGGTACGTTAGGGAACTCCCCACAGTGGTCAATGATAGAGTTATCTTCCAAGGATCTCGAACACCAACGGATATCAGAGTGGGTGAGAGACATCATCCTTTGAGACCATGTCAGTCTTTGCTTGTTCTTTAATGCTGATTGAGGTAGGTGTGAAGTAAACCACTTAGCGAGTAGGGGGATACAACATAAAAGAGTACCTCTTTTCTTCATGGTGCGGGTATGAAGGCAATGCAAGATGTCTCCTAGTAAGGTAGGTATAGGATTGTGAGAGAGAAAGATTTTGATGGCGTTAACGTCTATGAATTGGTATGGATTGGGGAACAGAACAAAACCATAAATGATAAGAGCCAGGACGTCTTCAAAAGCTTGGAAATCCATGTTGTCCCAGAATGAACGAGCCTTTTCTAATAGAAACTTGGCTAGAAAGCCTTTAACCCCGCTTCTTGTCTCCCAACTGGCTATGATATCGGCCCTCTTCATATGCAAAGCTTCGGCGATGACTTCAGGTTTTGGAATCCCTTCTAGACCGGTGAACAGTATCTGATCAAGCACGAGCACCCCTAAGAGTAGAGAGAACTCTTCCAGTGTAGGTACCAACTGATAGTCTGGGAAAGTGAAACAATGATGTACAGGATCAAAGAATTGGAATAGTACACACATCATCTCCTCTTGGAAGTTGGATGTAGCCAAACTGAGGAGTCAGCCATATTTCTTGGTAAAAGGAGAATCCCCGGGCACTCTTGAGGCTAACTCTTGAAGTTGAGGGTGTGCTTTTACAAAGCTGATTCGGATGGTGTTTCTTCGGACGGAATTCATGACCTACAGAACAAAAACAAAGATAAATTTCTAAATCCTTGAAATGGTTAGTGAGCATGCGTATGATGCTCATGATGTTTATGATGTTATGCACAAGTAAGTATATACACATAACAAACAAATCCCTATGTTTTAGGCTTGCATGGGTTTTATAGGTAAGTACCCTCTTGAAGTTTAGTTGGCTCAACCTGTCCTAGTAATAGTGATTGGGTTCTAAAGGATCTCAATATCACCAACCTTTCTCTTAGGCATTGTCTCAGCACAACAATCTTTTCTTGCGGCCGAGATATCCCAAAAGTCCAGCCTCAATGAGTGTAGTATCGAGTATCAACCAATTTTCAGCTCTACACCGAAACCGGTTATCTCACTATGTTCTAATGGCCAAGTTTGTTCAATTAGGGTTCTAAAGTCAGTTAGTGCTTCATGACGCCACTCAGCGGCCCCGTATTCTCCTCGATTCACCACGAGGGATACCGGTACCCACAAATGTGTCACACTAACATAGCCATTATTTCAACCATATCGGTCTACGCCTTATAGTTTCCACAATCTATTTCTATTTACCTAAAAGGTGTCCCAGATTCGGGTGGAGGATCAAAGCAAGCCCAAACAAAGAACAAAATATAAATCATATAAATCGAACAATGAAAGCAAGTAAAGGTGATCTAATCCTAAGGTAACCCCACTTTTAAGTTATCCCCACCAGATTCGCCAGCTCTGTGATACGGTGGGAGAACTAAATTTAAGTTTTGCATTTTGATCTCATTTGTGCGGATAGCAAGAGTCGCCACCGACTTTTCTTTTATCCAAAAGGAAAGGTAAAAAAGCACAGGAAAGACCTTTCAAGATTATTTCTCGGGTTCGGGGGGTATATTATGAAAAGGGAAGGTATTAACACCCTTTTCATCCATGGTTTTCTATGGGCTCTTAGCTACTCGCTAGATAACTTACTTTTGCTTCGATAATGTATTTGTGATGTGGGCTTTGAAAATATTTTGAAAATGCCTTTGTAATGGTTCTCGTTTCTATAAGAATGTGTACAAAGTTTTATTTCGGAAAATAGTTCAAAGATATGTTTGTGGAAAATGTTTTTTGAAAGTGATTTTGAAAAGATGTCTTTGCAATGGTTCTCGTCTCTATAAGAACGTATACAAAAATGTTTTGTCTTTTGAAATTTTTTTTGAGATGAAAGCATTGGTTTTAAAATGTTTTCGTTGTGAGCAAGCGAGCGACTAGGAGCGAATCTACCTACTCGAAATGTCTTAAATGTTCTTTTCTTCTTCTCTTAGATGTTGCTAGCTTACCATTGATTTTGTAAGAAGCCCCATCGTTAGATGTGAAGGGACAGGCATGGGTCAATTTTACAGTCATCGAAAGCAACTTATAAGATGCTTGAGCAATTTTCGTAAGGGACTAGATCGTTTTACCGAAGGAAACATCGAGAGACATCGAGGGACTACGATCTTTTTATTTATCGAAGGGTCTTTGCTAAAGCGTCCCCTATTCGAGGGACATGACTGTATTTTCGAGGCAACGAGCGAGGTTACTCTAGAGGTGCGCATGTGAAAGTAGTGTATTCATTTCAAATTTAGTTTTATTGAAGTTAGGTTCTCTAGCGATCGATTTTAAATCTTGACATGCACGCCTAATTACTATACAATAATAAGTAAAACAGTAAAATGCAGAAATTGAAATTCTACGCTATTACAAAGCTTCGGGAATGGGGGTACAAATTAATGAATGGGGGTGATAATAAGAAATAAACATTTAAATCACACGATACAAGTCCAAGCCGTTAAATAATTATTTAAGTTAAAACTCTTTTCATTTGATAAAATTAATTAATGATTTAATTAATAATGTCAAACAAAAATTATTTTAAAGTTAATAATTATTTAAAACAAATATTAACCTATTTGCAATTCTAAATATATGCTGAAATATAAAACAAAAATCAAATAAATAAAGGATATAAGGGAAAAGTTTAGAAATTGGCCTACATTGGAGCAAATCTGGGGGTGTAAAAATAAATCTGGTTGGCCCAAATAAAGGGAGAAGCCCAAAGCTCTGGATGATCAGGTGTAATAGTCTCCTGGAGGTGCACCATGGGCGTGCTCTTGTAAGGTGCTAAAGAGTAATGATTGGTGATGAGATGGAATCAGATGAAGGGATGATGAGGGTACACAATCCATTAGCGTGGAAATGCATACGCAGGATTTCTCAGGATGATTAAAGGGGTGGTGACAAGTGTCACCACCGGATTGGGCATCAGGGTGTAATTAACAAAAAAAAAATTAATTAAATGAAACAGAAAAACCTCATAACTCTCATTTATTTCTCTCTCCTCATACCCTCCTCACACGATGCTCTCTCTTCTCTCTTGTTGGAGACCTTCACCGGAGAAGGCAACTTGGCTGCGCCGGAAATCGCCTTACGACGGTGACGGCGGCAGCGTGACTCTAATCGCTACTTTTCTTACATGAATATGATCGTCCCCTCTCTCTAATTACTAATCTGAAGTTAATTTTTGCAGATTCTCAATCTAAAACCCTAGATCTAAAGAGGGGTGGACGGAACTCTAAGTCAAAGATGTAACAAAAAAATAATGATTTATGATGAAGGATGCAAAATGGAAAGCAAAACGCAAAGAAAAAGGGAGAACGGAGGCCGTGTTCTCTAGATCCGTGAGCTTCCAACCTTTTTGAAATTTGTTCTTCTGGTATTTATCTGAGTTTTTTCTCTTCTTCTAAATCTATGTTTGTTAGAATATGTTAAAATGATTTATGGGTAGGATAACGATGAGGATTAAAGTTTGGCTTTTTTTCTATTTTTCTGAGTTATTGGTTCACTGTGGGTTTTTGGTGGTGATATTTGGTGATGGAATTTTTTTTGATGTTGTAAACTTTTGTTGGCTGATTTGTGTTGTTTCGTCTCTTATTGTGAAAGAGATAGGGTTTTTTAGTGATGGTCTTTGGTGATGTTGTATATTTTGTGTTTGTAAAAGAAATCAGTCGGTTTGATGGAGGTATTTTGTCTTGGTGATTTTTTTCGTCCCTTTTCCTTTTGACCTCTCTCCCTCTATATTGACAATTGAAAAGAGAATGGGAGGGAAAAAAAGATAGTCCTTTGAAACTTGTGGCACATTGTGCTGATGTTTTTTTGTTGCAGTTTCTATTTTTTTGCCATTTCTGTACAAGTTTTGGGCAGGATTTGGACAACTATGCAGAGCTGTAGCAGAAGCAGCAGGGCCATTTGTTTTGTGATAGCAGCTAGCTTGGCAATTTTATTGTTTCTAGTGGCCTAGGTGATATCTTTCCAAAACTTGTCTCTTTCTCTCTTCATATTTATATGATACAAAGCCAAATTTCTTTTTTATACTTTTCTGAAGGGTTTGCTAGCTTAGGAAAATGATGACAAAATGTTTGTTTGAGCAAGCTTGCCTCCATGCTATATTACAATATTGCTACATTTTTGCATTAGCCTGCTGTTTATTATTTGTGTTGTGACCTGTTTTCATTTTTGGCCATGCTATTTTGCTTGCTGTTACTTGTTGTTTTGGTTTTCTGCTGCAGGCCTGTTTGGGCATTTTGTTTGCATGCTTTAGCATTCTGCTGCTAATCCTGCAGCTGCTATTTGATTGTTGCAGTAATGTTGGGCTTGTTTGGCCTTAGGAAGCTTGGCTGCTACTGGCCTGCTATTAGCTTCTTTGGGCAGTTTGCTGTTTGCAGTTTGCCCTTGTTGACTTGCCTGTTGTGTGCAACCTTGAGCTGCTGTGCTTTTTTCTTGCTTGCTTGTAAATTTTTCCTTTTTCTCTTTTTGTGAACCAAGAAGGGAAACCTTTCTTGTTATTTGCAATTGGGGAGAGAGATTATGATAGACCAAAATTCTGATTCCTAAAAGCAAACCCTAGTGATAAATTAGGAGAAAAATTGTTTGAAACTTCCTAGTTTAACATCATTATTATATGCTAATTATATCTTCTTTTCTTTTGATTTGTTTCATGAATGGCAATCAAGACTTGGATGCCAACGAAGATTGGATTGATCAATTGAAGATGAAGATGAAAACCTGAAGAAGCAGACAAGAAATTCTCTTTGTAACATTGAGATTCTTTGTAAACAAGACAAACAAATTGTAAATTCATTTGTTAAAAAAATCAGATACTTGAATAAAATTTGGTGTAGTAGAATTTGTTATACAAAACTTGCAAACTTTGATTGAATACTTTGGACAAAAATCTTGCTTGATAACTTGCATTTTAAGCAAACACAATATGATCAGATAAATCATGTATTTTGCACTCTTAGACAAAATAAATGTTTAAGAGCTCAAACCCAATTGATTAATTGAATCCATAATCATGATTGTTTAAAAATGATAGTCTTAATCTTTATATCTTATCCAAACAGAACATGCTCCCAAGAATAACATCAATCCTCAGAAAATTGTGGTTAAGAAAAATTTAAAATCACACAAATGCCTTGCAATGATTCAATAGCTTTAAAATCTTACAAGCCTAATTTTCCTTCAACTCTTTGTAGATAAACCCATGAACAACATTACATATGACCATGCAAAGAAATAAACGTCTCAAGGTCTTGTAATTTGGAAAAAAATCACAATTCTTAGAGATCATGCGACTTTTGTTTGAAATTAGGTCAAAATTCATGATGCGACTTCTAACGCATTTGAATTTTGGTGATCTTCTGCGCGTAATCAACCCTTGATACGTGAAGAGAAATTTGAGAGTGCATCAAAAAGAATCAAACGCAAGGAAAACCTCTCCAAAATATTGAATAATAAAGAATTTACGATCGTTTGAATTTGTTCTCGCACAAGAGCGATTTTCAAGTCAATGTAGCCGTTTTCAGTTATCTAGGCCATGGATTGGGAAAACTTGCAATGCGAGGTTTGATAACCGACTTAAAAAATTTTGAGGAGACATGGTGACTTATTTGAAACCTTGATGACTCAATTTCCTTTGAGAAGTGCAACACCCTAATTGCTGACTTGTTGCATAGGAAGAGAATCTGCTTGATCAACTTTTGAGCCAAATTGAGTGTTTGAGAAACCCTGGGATAACATCTTGAGTGAAAAATGGGAGGGAAAATTTTGCGGTACAACATAATCTTTTTAACGTGAAATGCAGTGGAGTAACCTTTATTCAGAACCTTAAGTCCTACCACAAGAGTCTAAAATCTTGAAAACATCGTTTCCACAGATTCATCGTCTTCCATCTTGAAGGCTTCATACTTTTGAATTAAGGCCAAAGCCTTTGTTTACTTTACTTGTGCATTGCCTTCACGCGTCATTTAAAGAGAACCAAATATAGACTTTGCAGTCTCTCTATCTTTGATTTTCTCATATTCATTATATGAAATAATTGCTTTGTAGTGATTTCTGCATACTTTCTTTTATGCATCCGTCATTGCACTTCTTGCAATATTATGACCTTTATCATCTACTGGGTGAGTGTAGTTATCAACTACCAGGTCCCATAGATCCAAGTCATATGATAGAAAGTAACTTTCTATTCTATCCTTCCAATAGTCAAATTTCTCCCCATCAAACGTAGGAGGTTTTGAACTACAATGATCTCTATCATTACCCCTATTATCAATATTGGAAGTAGGTGTAGCCATTGGTTTTTCACACACACTAGATCAGTACTGGACACTATTAAGTGTTGATAAAAATTCAAACTTTTTATCTCCTTAGAATCGGAGCTCTAATGCCAATTAAAGGTGTGAAAAACACAAGAAAGGGGGGTTTGAATTGGGTTTTTAAAACACAGACTTTTCTTTAAAACTATTCCATTTTAAGTTAAAATCCCTTTCCTTCTCTCTTGATAATAATAATAATAAAGAACAGGAAGTAAAGAACAATGTATGTTTATACTAGTTCACTTGAAAATTATCAAGTTAGTCTAGTCCACCTACCAAGGTGATTTCGCCTCACTCAATCGAGGACTTAATTCAATATGACCAAACTGATTACAATTTGCACAAGCTAATCGCAAGTGACTAACAACCTCTAAGACTCACAAGTCCTAAACTTTTTAAGGATACAGACCTACCCGATCCCTTAAGGAATATCAAACAATAATCAACCTGATTATTACAATGCACAAGCTACCCGCAAGTGACTAACAACCTCTAAAACTCAAAAGTCCTATACTTCTTAAGGATACAGACCTACTCGGTTCCTTAAGGAAAATCAAACAAACCATTTAAATACAAGTTTTGTTTACAATAATATTGCTTCTACACAAGTTTAATATGTAAACTATTTTAAGAACGGTGACTTAAGAATATGAAAGCTATGAACAGAGTTTGCGCACGAATATTCAGTGAATTAGCCGCTTTCTCTCTTAGTCTTCAAGCCTTTATATATCCAATAAAATAATATATCCATTTAGGGGTACTCTTGGGATTTCCAGAAACATTGGAAGCTTGAACAATAACGTGGGGGACAAGATCATGCGACATGTCCTTCCTTTCATGGTAGTGGAATGAAATGTTGATTGTACCATGTACTATTTGTACCATGTTAACATTATCTTCTTTCTTTCTGCACTTCATAGGCTTCTGCGAGCATGAGTTTAGAAGCGAGAACATAACACAAGGTCATCAGAACTTCAAGTCTTCAGAGTTTTCAGAACCGCATCTTCAGAGTCTTCATCACTTGGTTGTAAGAACCTTTTCTTGGAGCCTTGGGTCTTTATAACTTCAAGTATTTAGAATCTTTAGAACTTCTGTCTTTAGATTTGTAATAACGTGGGAGAACTGACTTTTATGTTTTATCCAAATGTGCGGATAGCTAGAGTCGCCACTAACTTTTCTTTTATCCAATATTTAGGAAAGTTGAAAAGAACAGAAAATACCTTTGATAGATTTTGAGTTCAGGGGGTAAGTTATGAAAATGGAAGGTGTTAGCACCCTTTTCATCTATAGTTATCTACGGGCTCTTAATTGCTTAGCTCACTTTCGAAAACTTGCTTTGTGTGTGTGATTTGTTTGAAAATATTTTGAAATTCCAATGTAAGACTAACTTTGTAATAATTCTTGTATCATCCCTCAAGAATGTATACAAAGTGTTTTTTTGAAAATATTTATTTGAAAGTGTTTTTTGAACATGTTGTGAGCAAGCAACTAGGAGTCTTACCCACTAAAGTATTTCTTGTTATTTTCCTTCTCCTTTGGAGATAGTACTAACCATACCATTAGTTGGTAGGTAGCCCTATCTAATGGATGTGAATGGACAGGCGTAGGGCCATTGTATGGTCATTGAAGACAACATGTAAGGATACTTTCTTAATTGTATCGAAGGGACTATCATTATTTTACTCGTAGGGTCATCAAAGGGACTAGATCTTTGTAGGCAACTCAAAGGGTCTCGACGGATTATGATCTTTATTCAAAAGGGAGCATGATGATATTATTGAATCGAGGGTCTTTTTCTAAAGTATCACCACTTTCGAGCGACATGATCAAAGTATCGTAAGGCAACAAGAGAGATTACCCTAGAGGTGCAAATGTGAAAATTATGTTGGTTTTAGTTATTTAATCTTGAAATCAGGGTTTTCTAGATTGCTTTTAGTCTTGCCATACAAACCCTAATTACCAACAATTGACAAATATAATATGTGGAATTTAAAGTCCTACGCTATTACATGGCTTCGGGAAGTTACATAATCAGAAAAAATACAAGAAAAGATAAATCTATGCTATCTGTAGCGGTGGAAATGTTGACACTAAGCCATTGGATTGACTTAACTCGCACAGATCAAATAAAAATCGCCATGCGCTTTATTGTTTCCAAAGGAATGGGAAAAGAGAGAATAACCCAAAAAGAGGGGGAGAGAATCTAGGTACCAGGGTTGGTTATGCAAAGAGATGTTATTAGCACCCTAAACATCTATAGTACTCCACAAGAACCTCTTTGAAAATTTATGTATTTTGGCTATAAATGTTGTATACAAAATAGATGGTGGAGATGAGAAAAGTAGTATATTTTTTTTAATTTTGCATTTGCCGCGGTTGTGAACCTTTAGTTCCTACATACCACTTTCCGTGCAATAGGGGATCAGGGTACTCGTAGTTCGCCTTTAAAATTTTTAAAGCACAAGTGTGTTGGTTAATTTTAAGAGAAGAGACATCATCGTCATATCCAAATGGAAGAACATACTTATACCGAAGATTATGAGAAAGGAGAATTTGCATCACCTTAAAGTGGAGGATATAGCTTGGATTTTAAAATCAACAAAGCCTCGCTCAACACCCAAGTGAAAAATATCCCACTTCACTATATATCGTAGAAGTATAGTAACTTTCATCATTACAAGGATTGACAAGAGTCTAATATTTTTTTAAAAAAAGTTTAAATTAAAAAGGCAAAGTGGGAAAATGGTTTGAATGAGATTGATTGACTTTTAGTCTTTTCACAAAAAATGTCAAAGTATTATTAAGTTGGTTAAAGTTTGATTAAGAAAATATCTTTTTTGAAAATGCATGGACCTAAGTCCAAATTTATTATGAAAGCGGTTCGAGTTTAGAAACCAAGAAGAATTTTAAAAAGGAGGGAGAAGATTTTTAAATTAAAGAAGGTGGGAGGAGATGAAGGGACTATCCTAAGGCATAAGGTAAAATCTAGGGAAAAGAACCGACTAACCAACAAGAATTCAACACTTGACACAATGAGTCAATGTAGAATTCTCATCCTTTGGATTGAAACCAAATAAGAAAATATATTAAACCTCTTAAAAATACCAAACTTCAGATGCATTAAGTCTTCAAAAAAAATTGGGCAGAGTAACAACTGTATACATAGGAATTCCCAATCACAGATAAAACATATAATCAGAATATCCTGCATACAAAGAAAATCAACCAAATGTCTTGGGGTAAACCCCAGGAACTTCATACAAAATAATAATAGAAGTCACAAGGTCCCAAGGGTAGTCAAGGCTTCTAATCCTAAGTCCAAGAGATCCATAACTCCATAATGTCAAGGATAGTAACCAAATAGTCCAGGTGACCTTAAAGTTTTTTATTGTTCAAGTTGGTTATTAAGTATCTTCAAAAATAAAATGAAAGTTCAAGTTAGAAAAATAAAAATTACATAAAGATAGAAATAAAAATAAAAGTGATCAAAAAGTATTTTTAAACAATTAAATAACAAGTCAAACAAAAATAAAAAATCATAAAAAATATCAAATCCGGATATAAAATTATGAAAAAATAAAAATCAGAAAGAGAATATTTAAAAATATTTTTTCGAATTTGTTTTCATAAATTTTGAGTCATACATGAATTTTCTATGATTTTTTGAAGTTCAAAACAATTAAATATGAAAAATCAGAAAATAAAAATAAAGCCAAGAAATGTGGACCATTAGATTAATGTCAAAACATGTTATTAAGAAGATCCAAGGGATCTGACACGCTGTACATAATATGGTCATCTTTGAAAATCACACTAAATCATTTTTTAATAATTAAAAGCAACCAAAAATCTGGCGCGTTGGATAGAGTCTGACTAATGAAAGTAATCAGATCCAATGGTCCTCAAAACACACGTATAGTAAGACAAGTGCACTGGATAAGATTAAAAAAATCACATGTCACACTATCATTGGCCGAAGCACGACACATATGTCGTCTTCAACCTCCAGACGCCCTAAATTGGAGTTTCACAAACTATAAAATTAGAGAACCAGACCGGTACCATTAGATTCGTCTCTTCAAGACGATTCTAGTGGTACCCTTGCACCAAATTTATATTAGTTATGCAAGGCTGTATTTGGAGAAAACCAGAAAAAATAGCGAGCACGAAAATTCCAAGTATCTCTCTCAATTCTCAATGAAAATGAAAACAGTAAGAAGCGTGAGAATTAGAAGGATGAATAGAGTAGAATAGAGATTTATTTGGTTCAATTTAGTTTAGAATTCTACATGAATGAAGTAGCATAAAATTGCTCTGAAACTAGACTTGGCTATCACGATTTAGGATACTTAAAGGCTTGGTTCTTCTTCTGTTAGCTTTAGTGAAGTTCAAGGATAAAGAATCAACAAAGAAATTGGATTGAAAAGTGAGAAAAGATGAATTCGAAAACTCAGAATTATGGGTTATGCAGAGAGTTTGGCAGAGTGATTTTGGCTATCCAAGCTTGAGTAAATGAATGCAATATGTCCCTCTATTTATAGAAGAGTGAATGGTGAAAACAATTGGAAGCGATAATGAGGTTTGAAGGGAAAATGAGGGAAGCCCGAAAGTGAGAAAAGTGTGACTTGAATTTACTCAAAACTCAGTTAACTCTTGCGTTTTGATCCTTAATTCAACCTCGGGAACTTGGTTAAACATGTTTAAATCAAATATGTATGCTAATTTGCTGTTTAGAAGCTGGATTATGGATTTCAAATTTTGACTTGGAAGGAAAATTCAATTTCAAGTAGTTGACTTTGAACTCATGGTGTGCACGATTAAGGGAACCTTAGGACCTAATTCTTGATGCATTGTAAATATGAGGTAAAATTATTTATAATGTGCCAAGAAAGAGATCATTTTAATGCTTTAACCAGAAGTTGTGCTTGGTCAAAATCAAGAAAAATGTGGTGACTTTTATACTTAGAAAAATTCTAAGTATTTCTTTAAAATTGACCTATAATGTTTTGATTCCAAACAAGGTATTCTTCCAAAAAAATTATTTGTTCAATGAGGATATCTTGAAGTGGACTCCTTAAAGAGTATTGTGAAACTTGTATCACTCAAAAATTCCAAATATTGGACAAGTTATGATCCTTTGAATTTGATGAAAATCCATGAGGTGGCCTATAATATTTTGAGCTCTTAAGGCATATTCTAACCATCTTCAAGTTTTGTACATAAAAGAAGAGTTAAAGTTCACACCCATAAAATCATTATGGAAAAATAATGGGTTCAAAGAGATAAAAAATGATCAAGTTATGAATTTTTGAAGTCACATAAGGGAATTTGATGGCCTATCTAGAGGACTTGTAATATTTCTCAATCATTAGTGATCTTTCACCCAAAATTTGCTAGAAACCTTTGAAGTGATTTGTTGATAACCCTTTAAAGAGAATCACATCTTTGGAATCACTCAAAAATATCAAAATATGGACAAGATATAGCCCTTAGAAGTCCAAAATCCTAACTCCTAGACCATCAAAATGGCTTGGGAATCCCTTTCAATTTTCACAATCTTTCTTGTAAAAATAGTTTTTTTTTTGTGAAGAGAAATTGTTGTGGATGATAATAAGAACCTATAGTAACAATAACCACATCCATATGTTGAGAAATGAGGGAGTTATGCACTAGTGATCAAGGAATCAAGAACTTGTCCAATTAGGTGAAACTTCTTTAATCAAATCTTGCATCTTTTGATTTCCTTTGGCAAATTGAAGCATAATGGACCATAGTAGACCTTGTCATGACATTGAGTTAAAACACACTCAATGATGAAGCTTAAATACCAATGAAGCTTTATTGAAGAAAGCATGGAAGTAAACTTATGAACCTATGAATCACCCTGATGAAATGTGTTGTGCCCTCACCTATAATATCATTTTTTATAGAGAAAACATTCATTATATTGGTTAGTTAAAAGTCATTCAACACAAGACATATATGACTATAATATAAAAATCAAAGTGCTTGGTGATCCCTCATGAGCAAACCTGAATATAGGGAAAAGAACCAAACCCTAGTGTGATCTTGATATGATTGGGTTGATATGAGATGATAGAGGAATCTTAGGGGCAAAAATTGGGGTATAACAGCTGCCCTTATTTAAGTGTTTTCTATCCGGAGATACGAAAGTTAAAATCTCCGTGTCGACGCGATTGGATATACTTAAATATAAAACAAGCCATATTTTTTGCCCTAGGATACCATGCAATGCATATGATTGTGCATGCAAACAAACAAATCCAAAGGTGACATAGGAAAACACTGGGAAAGCAGAAAATAAAATAAAGGATCAAAATAAAACCCGACCAGGAAAATAAATCAGTGGTGAACAGAAGACTTGACTCTAGTGGTGTAAAACCCAAGGAGGAGATAAAGCATCATCAACTCAAATATTGAGGAGTAAAGTAAAGGATGATAACGATCAACAAATAACTGTGAACTATCCACTCACTAAGAAGATAGCAAAAAGTAATGTCGACTCATAGGGAAAAGAAATGGTAAGATAATACCGATAAAAACCAATATTAGGGTAGGTAAAAAATGAGTAGCATCAATACTTACAACTAGAAACATATGAGTTCTTTATAGAAAAGTGAATCTCAATGACGAACTATCTCCCATAATGACAAGACTACCATCTATCGGAGTAACAAACATCTCAACAACGAACTATCTCCCATAACAACGAGACTGCCATTCATCAGAGTAACAAATCTCAATAACAAACTATCTCCCATAATGATGAGACTACCATTCACCGGAGTAACAAATCACAACAACGAACTATCTCCCATAATAAAGAGACTATCATTCATCGAAGTAACAAATATCAACAATGAACTATCTCCCATAACGACGAGACTACCATTAATTGGAGTAACAAATCTCAACAACGAACTATTTCCCATAATGACGAGACTACCATTCATAGGAGTAACAAATATCAAAAATAAACTATCTCTTATAATGACAAGACTACCATTTATGAGAGTAACAAATCTCAACAACAAACTATTTCCCATAATGACGATACTACCATTCATCAGAGTAACAAATCTCAACAACGAACTATCTCCCATAATAACGAGACTACCATTCATTGGAGTAACAAATCTCAAAAACAAACCATCTCCCATAATGACGAGACTACCATTCATCGGAGTAACAAATATCAACAACGAACTATCTCCCATAATGACGAGACTACCATTCATCGGAGTAACAAATCTCAACAATAAACTATCTCCCATAATTACGAGACTACCATTCATCGGAGTAACAAATCTCAACAACGAACTATCTCCCATAATGACGAGACTACCATTCATCAGAGTAACAAAATTAATCTTCTATAGGAACTAACAAACTTAATAGGGAAGTACAGGTTGCTCAAATAAAGATACCTACCATTTGTTGTTATAAGAAACCTGTTGGACAAAGTATAACTTCTCTAGGGAAATGCCAATATATTCATGTTGAGGAGATAAAGTCTTCTCGTGCAAAAATAAATGCACATTCTAAAACTTGAGCTTAAAGCCTGCAGAAATCATAATAATAATATTGTCAGGAACCACAAATCCAAACCAGGAATAAACTGGAGTGAACAGTCAACTGAGACAACACTTGATGAGGAATAAACTAAAAAATGGGTTGTGCTTCATCCAGATAATGACCTAAATAAGAAGGATAAAGCATAATTCTTCCACGAGGGATAACTTAGTCGGGAAATTGAAAGGATATACACTTTCTGCTTAAGGTTGACACTCTAATGGAGAGAGGGTAACACAACTCTGCAAAATAGGGTAATATGCGAACAAAAACATCAATAAATGCAAATGAGCAATGAGCTTTAATTTAACCATGCATGATGTATGTATGAATGTATGAATGTTATCATGTATATGCTGACAAAATAGACATACATCACTGGGAATAACTTAGACAAAACCAGTATGGGTAAAGTCAACACTCGGCTAAATCACATCCAAGATGAAAATTTCAAAAGAGACTAAGCACCAATTGAGGAAACAAATTCCTACTTCACGACTTAACTCCATTGGGAAGAAACATGACTTGAAAATAATCATAGCATAATCTGATAGCAATAAACCAAAACAAGATGCAGGGATATAACACCCTCCTCCAGAATTCACCAGGGAATATCATACAGACTTCAATAGGGATGACAATGCCTCATCGTCTAGACTTCTATCGGAGATTATAGAAATGACTTCCCTAAGGAAGCTAAAAACCATATCGTCGAGAATTCAACTGGGGATTTCGTGTTGAATTCAATGGGAGTATAACACCACATCATCTAGTGGAGCCCAAAATACATTCTTCAATATCAAGAGTGATGATTACACAAACTTCTTTGGGGAGAAATTATGAAACTTCATGGGGATAACAACTTTCAGAGAGAAGCATCATCTCAGCTTCACTTGGGGATCTAAAAGGTTAAACAATACATCAAGGAGTCAAAATTATGGGGATTTTAAATCAAACTCAACACTTGGTGAGAGAAAACCTAAAAAGTTGACAGTTGTTCCAACACTTCTTAGAAAAGATACTGCCCTTGTCTAGTTGCTCAACTTGAGAAAAATCGGACCCAAGACTTGACTGTGGAAATGGGATTACAGACCCAACATTGCGTCATATATCAATTGGTATGAACTACAACTATCAGAGGAAATACATACAAGAGGATCATGCGCATATGAGCAAGAGTGACCTGAGAGAACTTTCTTGGGGAATATTTTTTCAAAACTTCGGAGTTCGTCCTTCCTTGGAATCACTACTTTTGTTCTACTTGAATCACAAAATTTGAAGGAAAAAGTAATTTGTAAATTCTTTTCAAAAACATTTTTTAAATTTAATCTTTTTGTTTTGAAAATTACTATCAATAATAAATGAAATTTTTGCAAAGTGGAATAAGATAAGAACTATAAGGAATTAGATAAAGGCTCAAACTTTTATTAATAGAATGGTAGTCTGCGAATGGCGAGACTCCATGGATGATTACAAAGTTTGGAAAGTGGTAATATATTGGAAAAGATACATTGAAATATAATGACAACGATTCTCCCTAACAACTTTGAATTTCTGAGAAGCGACTTTTGTTGAAGTGTGGTGAGGATCTGAGGAGGTTGTTGCTTCAATGTTCAAGTCTTGTCTGACACAATTACTTGCCAAGAAATACCTAACTTTTGCCTAGGTTGCCCTTGCAGGTTTTCAACCTAGCGGGAAAATTTATTCTGTTTGTGTCTCTTATTTTTTCTTGGACCTCCCTTTCGGGTTTTCAGCCTACCGAGACGCTCTTTTTTGCCTAAGCCGCCCTTTCGAGTTTTCGACTTAGAGAGCTATTCTTTTATTTCTTTAGGCAAAGTATTTCTTGATTGCATCAGCATTCATAGGACGTGGAAACTCCTCGTCACCCATAGTTTCAAGAATCAATGCACCTCCATAGAAGGCTTTCTTGACAATATATGGGCCTTCAAAATTGGGAGTCCACTTGCCCCTAAAATCAGTGTTAAAAGATATGATCTTTCTGAGCACGGGGTCGCCTTCTCTAAATTCACAAGGCTTGACCTTCTTATAAAAAGCTTTCTTCATTCTCTTATGATATAGCTGACCATGAAACAAGGTCGTCATTCTCTTTTCTTCAATCAAATTCAATTGGTCAAACCTATTCTGGACCCATTCAGCCTCTGAAAATTTGGTTTCCATTATCACACGCAAAGAGGGAATCTCAACCTCAACGGGGAGCACTGCTTCCATACCATACACAATAGAGAAGGGAGTTTCCCATGTTGAAGTGCGGATGGTTATGCGATACCCATGCAAAGAAAAAGGGAGCATCTCATGCCAACCTTTATAGGTAACAACCATATTTTGGATGATCTTCTTAATGTTTTTGTTAGCAGCTTCAACAACCCTATTCATCTTTGGCGTGTAAGGAGATGAATTGTGATGGACAATCTTGAATTCTTTACAAAGTTCTGTCATCATCTTGTTATTCAACTTCGAGCCATTGTCAGTGATAATCCTGCTTAGCACACCATACCGATATATAAGATTGTTCTTGATAAAGCGTACTACCACATGCTTAGTGACATTAGCATAGGAAGCTGCTTCCACCCATTTGGTGAAGTGGTCTATTACCACTAAGATGAAATAATGTCCATTCGACGCCTTGGGTTCAATCATTTTTATCATGTTAATACCCCATATAGTGAAAGGCCACGGGGAAGAAATAACATTGAGAAGTGTCGGAGGAACATGAATTTTGTCAGCGTAAATCTGGCATTTATGGCACTTCTTGAAAATTTGTAACAGTTAGATTCCATTGTCATCCAATAGTAACCTGCCATAAGCATCTTCTTTTCCATTGAATGTCCATTGGCATGGGCACCAAAGGAACATTCATGGATATCATGCATCAACATGTCTGCCTTGTGTCTATCCATGCATCTGAGCAAGACCATGTCATAATTTCTTTTGTATTGCACATCTTCATTGAGGAAAAAACTGCCTGCCAACTTTCTCAATGTCTTTCTATCTTTGTTCGATGCACCGACTGGGTATTCTTGAGTCTGGAGAAAATTCTTGATATCATAATACCAATGTTTTTCATCTGACGTTCCCTCTGCCGCAAACACATGAGCTGGCCTATCCAGACATCCAACTGTGATGAAAAGTGAATCGTTTCAAGTATTTACTTGGTACATAGAAGCCAAAGTGGCTAAAGCATCTGTCATCTGATTCTTATCTCTGGGGATATGATAGAATTCAACTTTATTAAAGAAAGGTAATAATATTCTAGCATAGTATTTGTAGGGAATCAAGCCAACGTGACGAGTATCCCATTCTCCTTTAATCTGATTTATTACCAAAGCTGAATCGCCATATACATATAGAATTTTGACTATGAGATCTATAGCCTCTTTGAGACCCATGATACAAGCTTCACACTCTGCCATATTATTGGTACAATCAAATGCCAATCATGCAGTAAAAGGGATATGTGACCCATGGGGGGTGATAATCACAACACCAATTCCTTTCCCATAAGCACTTATGACTCCATCAAACACCATACCCCACCGGGATTCTGGATCGGGATCTTCCCCAGGAAAATGTTCATCACAATCTTTTACTTTCAAATATAACACATCCTCATCAGGGAAATCATATTTAACAGATTGATAATCATCAACTGGTTGGTGGGTAAGATAATCTGCCAACACACTACTTTTTATAGCCTTTTGAGTACGATATTCAATATCATATTCAGACAATAGCATCTGCCAATGGGCAATTCTTCCAGCAAGAGTAGGCTTTTCAAAAATGTACTTAATCAGATCCATTTTGGAAATCAACCCAGTAGTATGATTTAACATATATTGTCGCAATCGCTTTTCCTCCCAGGCCAAAGAACAACATGTTTTTCCAGCATAGAAAATCACGACTCATAGTCAGTGAACTTCTTGATAAGATAATAAATGGCATATTCTTTTATTCCCATTTCATCTTGCTGTCCCAAAATACAGCCCATAGAATTATCTAACACGGTTAGATACATAATCAATGGCCTTCCTTTAGTAGGAGGGAGCAAGATAGGAGGTTCAAGCAGATACTCTTTAATGCTTTCAAATGCCATTTGGCAATCATCTGTCCATACACAACCTTGATATTTCTTTAACAGCTTGAAGATTAGTTCACATGTTGCAATCATATGGGAAATAAATCTGGAAATGTAATTCAACTGTCCAAGGAAGCCTCTAACTTACTTTTCAGTTCTTGGTGCAGGCATTTCTTGAATTGCCTTAACTTTATCAGGATCAACTTCAATTTATTTTTGGCTGACAATGAAACCTAGCAGTTTTGTTGAACGAACACCAAAGGTGCACTTATTTGGATTCAAGTAGAGACAATACTTCCTCAAACGCTGAAATAATTTTAAAAAATATTTTATGTGCCCTTCTTCAGTCTGATATTTGGCAATCATATCATCAACATATACCTTAATTTTCTTATGCATCAGATCATGGAATAGGGTTGTCATAGCCCTCTGGTACATTGCACTAGCGTTCTTAAACACGAGGGGTATCACTCTATAACAGAATGTTCCCCAGGGTGTGATAAACGTTATTTTTTCCATGTCCTCAGGAGCCATTTTGATTTGATTGTGTCTGGAAAATCCGTCCATGAGCGAGAATACTTTGAATTTTGTTGTACTGTCAACCAACATATAAATATGTGGAAACAGAAAGTCATATTTTGGACTAGCTTTTTTAAAATCTCTATAATCGACGCACATGCGAAATTTTCCGTCTTTCTTTGGTACTGGAACAATATTGGCAATCCACTGAGGGTACACTGATGCCATAAGAAAACTGACATTAATCTGATTTAAAACTTCTTCTTTAATTTTTACTGCCATATCAGGGTGTGTTCTTTGCAACTTCTTCTTAATTGGTGGACATTCTGGATTTAGCGGAAGATGATGTTCCACAATATTAGTATCCAAACTAGGCATGTATTGATAAGACCAAGAAAAGATATCTACATACACTTTCAAAAATTCAATCAATTTGCTCTTCACATCGAGATGAAGCAATGCTCCAATCTTAACTTCTTTTGGGTCTTCCTGTGAACCCAAATCGACCATCTCCAATGGCTCTTTATACGGCTGAATGGTACTTTCCTCCCGCTCAAGCAACCATGAAACCTCTTCTGGGATTTCATCATATTCTTCTTCTTCAGCCACATACATAGGATATTCAAAGTTGGGAGAGGGTGCAGGGTCATTGTACTCAACGAGTTTTTTAATTAATCTGCATATATGATTTATGATTGATTTTAGAAACTGACACATATAGCAAGTGATTATGCATATTTATTTACAATTATTACTTATTTGAAAGGATTTTTCTAATTACCATTTTCTAAGAAAAAGAAGAGAATAAAGACAAAATTTGGGAATAAAAAATAACTTTTATTAATAATTTTAAAGATCAAAACAACAGATATGCCCATACAATATCAATATTTTCACCTTGGACAGAGTGAAATATTTTTGAAAATACTAACAGAAAATAATTTACTTTGAAATGTGAATGCAAGAAGGAACATCAATAGTGATCCAAGTTTGGACTTTGACTCCATGTGTCACGTAGTTCAGCATCTCTTGCTCTGATTCATCTTCCAGAATAGCATTGACCCTAGGAGTAGTTGGATGAAGATATCCTCCACTGTGAAAGAGGTCTTGATATTTACCCAAAACATACTTTGGCTTCACAATTTCATTCTTCATGGAGAAACCCAGACCAGTGCCATTCTTGTTCATAGGAGGATCGGTAATCTGCCCTCACACCTTTCTAGGGCCTTTCTGCACCACCTGTTGCGCATCCTTAAACAAGGATATAAAATTATCATTCTTCCTTACATTATCAATAGATAAAGCTTGGAACTGAGTTCCAACAATAGCTTCATCAGCTTCCAAAATACTGAAAGAGTACAAATGAGATATCAATAAAACTTACTCTCCATTCACGATGACCACCTTTCCTTCACGAACAAATTTTAGCTTCTGGTGCAAGGTCGAAGTAACATCTCTTGCTTCATGGATCCACGGTCGTCCCAAAAAAAATCTATAGGCGGGAACAATATCCATAACCAGAAAAGTAATCTTGAATAAGTGAAGACCTATGTGAGTAGGCAAATCTACTTCCCTGATGACTGACTTCCTCGAACCATCAAAATCTTCCACTATTATGCCACTTGGGCACATTGGAGTTCCCTGGTACTTAAGCTTCATAAGTGTACTCCTTGGTATGACATTCAAAGCAGACCCATTGTCAATCATCACATTGGAAAAAGAGTCATTCTTACAATTCATGGAGATATGGAGAGCCAGGTTATGGTTCCTCCCTTTATCGGGCAATTCGTCATCACATAAAATTAGGTTATTACAAGATGTAATATTTCCCAAAAAACTGCTGAACAGGTCCAGAAATATATCACTTTCTATAAAAGCTTGATCTAACACTCTCATCATAGATTACCAATGGGCAGAAGAGTTCATTAACAAGGCTAGAATGGAAATCTTAGATGGAGTTTGCAACAATTGATCTGTAATCTTGTAGTCACTCATCTTGATAATTTTCAACAAGTCGTCCATATCCTTTTCCAAAGCAGCGCCACTAGATTCCCCCACCACTTTCTTAGGTTCGATACTTTCAACAAGCCTTTTATCAGAATTAACATCCCCTCGGATGATAGGGGCGAAGACACGGACACTTTGGGTTACTCGACTGGCTTTAGCAATATTCTTGACATCAGACAAAGGTTGGATAAGAATTTCCACACCATCTTCCAGGATAGTCGCAGTATTTATATGGCACGACTTTGTCTGATTCATATGGGACAAGATAAGGCAGGCAAATAACCATTGGAGCAACAACTAGCTTGCTATGGTACTCAATTTCTATAGGAGAGGGAACACCAAAACATGACACAATAACATTCAACCCTTCTTCAGAATATTTAGACATCACAGAATCATTGTTGGAGAATATATCTTCATCAGAAGAAAAGCACTCATCTGCAGAAACATATTCATCATCTGATATGGTCTCGACCGAGCAATCTTCAATCACATTAACTGCATTGTAATCATCTGTGTTGCCTGTGACTTTGATAGTACCATTATCTAACAACAATTAAATGCCCCTTCTTACGATAAAACAACCACGAGAATCCCTACAGCAGATCTGGAAAGACCCATAATGGTGTTCTTCTTGGCCCTCCATGTGACAGAATGTAGCATGTAGTTGTACTAAATCATCATTCATATAATTCACATCAAAAATATGGAATTCACCGGGACATCCATAAACCATATTCACATTTTCTTTGTACTCAGCCCTTGGCCTGATTATGTGCATGAGATCTTCGTCCATCATCTCTTGAAGATCAACTTTTATTTTATTACATCCTTGGATACCTGTACTGCAAATACTACAACCAGCATGGTCATGCGTATAATAGATGAATTCACAAAGATCAACATGCATCTTTACTAAATCCCCTCATACCAGGTTGATATCAAAAATCTAAAAGTCCCCAGGAGAACCAGCAACCATATTCACGGTATTTCCACCTCCATGCTTGGGTAATGGATTATCCTTCACATCAGGACCAACATCTTTAAATGATAGGAGGCCATATCTCACCATATTTTGTACTTCAGACTTCAAGGGGTAACATTTTTCGATGTTGTGCCCTGGGGCTCCTTGATGAAAAACACATGTTTGATCTGCCTTATAATACCATGGTAAAGGTGAGGGTATAATAGGGGGAGGCCTAGTCTGAACCAATTTTTTCTGAATCAAAAGCTGAAAATAACTCTGCATAGCTCATTAGAATAGAGTCAAAAGCTTCTCTCTTCTGACCTTGCCCTTGATTTTCATGAGGTGGTGATCTCTGATAGGCAACAGTAGTTGGAGCTACATTGACGAATGGAGTTATAAAAGTAACCTATTGTTGGTTACGATGATGTCTTCTTGGTGGTCTAATCTTCCTTTCTTTAATGGCAGCATTTGTTTCACTTTCTATCTTTCTAGAAAACCCGTATGATGACTTCTTTATTCCTTCACTTTCATCAAGCATCCTTCCCTGACATCTTTTTCTAGACGAACACCGATGGTTACCATCACAGTGAAATAACTCGATGCACTGGCGACCATCCTTTAATAATAAAATGATCCAAGAGTTTTCAAGAAAACCTTGTTCATTTCTTGTTCTCCCATCGGGGGTACCACCTGGGTAGCTATCTCGCACCAATGTTGTTGTTATACGGTGGAAGAATTAACTTTTGGTTTTGCGTTTTATTGCAAATGTTACGATAGCAAGAGTCACCACCGACTTTTCTTTTATCCAATAAGGAAAAGGTGAAAATAATAGGAAAGACCTTTGAGAATTTTTCTGAGTTCGGGGGGTATGTTATGAAACAAGAAGGTGTTAGCACCCCTTTCATCCGTAGTTATCTACGGGCTCTTAATTGCTAGCTCACTTTTGAAAATTCTTTGTGAATGTGTAAGTTATAAAATATTTAAAAAATGCCTAAGTTCGGCAACTTTGTAATGATTCTCGTATCAGTTGAGAATGCATACAAAGTGTTTGTTTTGAAAATATTTCAGAAAAGTGTTTGTGTGAAAAGAGATATTTTTATGAGAAAGCGATTAAAAGCTATCTACCTACTCAAAAGTCTTTCGTGTTATTTTCTTTTTCCTTTAGATAGGTCTATCCTACCATTAGTTAGTAGGAAGCCCTAACGTTGGATATTTGAGGGACAGGTGCGGGTCATCGTACAATCATAAAGGCAACTCGTATGGAACTTTAGCAATTTATCGTAAGGTACTAAGATTGTTTACCGAGGCAGCATCGAAGGGTCATTGAGGGACTACGATTTTTTAACCGAGGGTCTTTGCTAAAGCGTCCCAAGTTCGAGGGACATGATTATTTTTCGAAGGCAACAAGTGGGGTCACCCTAGAGGTGCATGTGTGAATGGTGTTTCAATTCAATTTATTTATCTTGCATACTAGGGTTAGCTACCGTTCGATTTTAAATCTTTCCATGCACGTCTATTAACATACATATAGCAGTTATAAGGAAAGCGGTAAAGACAAAAAATAAATTTCCTACACTATTATAAAGCTTCAGGAAGGGGGATACAAAACCATAAAAATGGGGGGGGGGGGGGGACAGTAAACCCTAGTTTAAGCTATTACAACCTTTATTAGTTATAATATTATGAAAAATTAATGCAAAAAATGAGAAAAGTGCGAAGATTGCAAGAAGAGACGAGGAGTTTATTTGAGGGAAAATAAATGATGATTAATTGTTTTTTTGTTTATTTTTGGGAAAAAGGAATTAAAACCTAAACCTAAGTTATGTTTAATTGAAGAAAAGTTTAATTAAGTTAATTAATTAGATTAATTTATTTACAAAAAAGTTAATTCAATTTAAATAAATGAAAAAAAAAAGTCAAGTTGATTTTAACCTAAATCTAGGTTAGTTTTAATTAATCAATTAGAAAAAATTAATTATGTTTTAAAAAAGAATTTGTAAAAGAAAAACAAAATGGGCCTGGAAAAGTAAACCTAGGGGTGTCAGAAAAGAAAATTTGTTAGGCCCAAAACAACATCCCAGTTGCTTGCGTGTGACCCAGTACAACTCCTCCTTGGGGGTGTAACGTGGGCGTGAGATTTGATTTCCTGGATCTGGATCTGATGGTGTTGATGTGAGAGTGAATGGTGAGCGCGTGGACTTGGCTTGAATTAGATCTGAAACAGAAAAGCATGAAAAATAACATACCAGGGGTAGAGATCGAACCCATGCCCTGGTACACTAACACCCTTACAAACACACGCTTACCACTAGGCCGACCGTTACTTTTGTTCATTTGAATCAAACAAAAACAAAAAATATATAAAATAACTTTTATGGTCGGAGAAGTGTCGGAGCCCTAGCTCCAGTCGTCTTCTCCGGCAACCTGCAAAATATATAAAAAAAAATGCAAAAATCAATTTTTAAGGATCCAAAACACTATGTTCCCCCTAATTCGACCCTCCTGAATCCAAATCTGGATTTATTTTTGGTTGTAGATCCTTGCATCATGCGTTTCGAAGCAAACTACACCGATCAGGGTAAATATGGTGCCTTTCAAATCTGAGTGCACGGGACCATAACACTTATTCAAACATGTTCAAGGATATCTCAGAAACTTATTAGAAACATCAAATCAAGTTAAAATAAAACAAGATTAAAGAAATGACTTTTGCAAAAAATAAGAAAACCGGTAAGGCCATGGTAACACATTTGGGATCATGACAAATGATCCAAACCTACCCTTTGATGCTCCAGAAGGTGAATGGTATTGGAGTTGTGGAAAAATAGGGCTTGTAACACCTCTTTTAAAACTTTGGGTTTTGAAAAAATATTGAGAATTTTTTGCCAGCTTCTTGAGGCAGGGAATCACGGTCTTGATGGTCTGATTTGTTATGCTTAAATAGAGAAAGGATTGAAGCAACCAAAATGGAACAAAATCAAGCAATCATGGTTATGCTAGACGAGAATCCAACACATTAAAAAACTTCCTTTCTTGAGATTTTCCTTGCCTTTTCCATGCTCACACAATTTGGCCTGGTGTTAACAGGTTGGCATGAGATGTCTTGGGCCTCTATATGATTGAATCAAAAATCCCATGCCCTTATACCATTATTTCATATTTTATTTGATTTAATTTGCATTTAAATGAATAAAAATTAAAATAAATTAAGAAAATCATAAAATATGTGAATTGATTTAGAGGTCCTTTAACACATTAGGAACATGTTTGAACATCAAAAGTTAGGCACACTAGTTTAAAATTTCAAGTTTGCTCACTTTGCATTTCATGCATTTTCTCAAAATTTCCCAACTTGCACTGGTCATAACTCTCTCAATTTTCATCTTTTAAAGGTGATCTTTGACTTTTTGGAAAACTCAAGATGTCCTCTACAATTTATATTTTAATCATGTTTGCATTTGGATATTTTATCTTGACGTAAGTTGCCTTGACAAAAAATGTCTTTTTGTTGACTTTTAAAACGACCTATAATGTGTGAGCTTTATATCTTTCAAATGAAGCATTTTTTGGACATGAGAATACAAATTCAAAGTTTTAGAGAATTGAATTTCCTTCAAAATTGGCTTTGGTTTGGAAAAAGTTGATGAAGCATGTGAAAGTTATGCTTGGTCAAAGTTCAATTGACTTCTCCTAAGGAAACCCTAATTTGGCAACTTTTGACTTTTGATGATTTGAGGGCTTTCCTTGAAGAATCAAGATAAACCATTGATAAAATGACGAATATTACTTAAAAATGTTGATGTTGACCAAAAATCTTGAAGTTTGACTGTATTTTGACCATAGTTGACTTTTTACCCAATACAATTGATTTTCAATCATCTGAGCCATTGACTGAGCAAGCTTGTGATGTAAGACTTGAAACTTGACATGAACACTGTTAAATACCTATAATGAACCATGAAAACCATTTGAGTCCTTTTTAAACCCATTCTTCCTTGTGCTAGATGAAATCCTAGTTGTGGACCCATTGCTCATGAGGAAAACTTGTCTGATTAATTCTTAAGCATCATTGAGCATGTGAGAACCCTAGAAGAATGTCTTGAAGAAAATATGAGGGAAAATTTTGGGGTACAACAACTGCCCCTGTTCAATCTTCTAAAACCTGAAGAGTTAGATTGGCTTGTCCGCCATTCGCGACTTGAAGGTAGAAGATGATTGAACACCTAAGTGCCCAGAAATTTGCACTCGCTGGTGCACGAAGTAACCCTGTTGGTTGATTATACCGAGAATGGGCTTAAAGATGCCATTTGGAAAGGTGACAAAGAGTCATCGGAGATGGGCTTATAGATGCCATCCAAAGTAACTATTAATATAAAATAGACTAAGTCTACGCCCGACTTTGTCTTAGAAGATGTATTTGGAGTGAGTCTACGTCCGACTTGATCCAAAAGGATAATCAGAATAAATCTATGCACGATTTAATCTAAACCACAAGATGTCTACGCCGAACTTCAACTGAAAGAAGTATTGGAATGAGTCTACACCCGAATTTTTTCCAAAATAGTTTCAGAAGGAATCTGCGCTCGATTTCGTCTAAATGATGTACTGGAAGATGTGTACGCCCGACTTCATCTAGAAAAGGTATTGTAAAAAGTCTACGCCTGACTTCTTCTAATGAGCTTTAGAAGGAATCTACGCTTGATTTTGTCTGAATGATGTACTAGAAGATATCTACGCCTGACTTCATCTAGAAAAGTGTTGGAAAGAGCCTATGCCCTACTTTTACGAAGAAGTATCTAAATAAATCTAAGCTCGATTTTATCTGAACCAGAAGATGTCTATTCTAGACTTCAATTGGAAGAAGTTTTGAATTGAGTCTACACCCTACTTTTCCAAAGGATCTTCAGAAGGAATCTACACTTGATTTCGTCTGAATGATGTACTACAAGATGTCTACACCCGACTTCAACTAGAAAAGGTGTTGGAAAGAGTCTACGCTCGACTTTTCTAAGGAAGTATCAGAATAAATCTACGCTGGATTTTATCTGAACTAGAAGATGTCTATGCTCGACTTCAATTGGAAGAAGTTTTGGAATGAGTCTACACCAGACTTTTCCAAAGTAGCTTCAGAAGGAATCTATGCTCGATTTCATCTGAATGATGTACTAGAAGATGTCTACACCCGACTTCAACTAGAAAAGGTGTTGGAAAGAGTCTACGCTCGACTTTTCCGAAGAAGTATTAGAATAAATCTATGCTCGATTTTATCTAAACCAGAAGATGTCTACGCTCTACTTCAACTGGAAGAAGTTTTAGAATGAGTCTACGCCCGACTTTTCCAAAGGAGCTTTAGAAGTAATCTACGCTTGATTTCATATGAATGATGTACTAGAAGATGTCTACGCCCGACTTCAACTATAAAATTTGAGAATGACCCTCTGAGGAGATTTCTTAAGTAGCCATTTGTCAAATGTAGCCTTTGAGAAGAATGTCTGGTCATATAGGTAGTTGATGATGTTTGTCTGTTGATTGATCTTTCCTGAAAAGGTAAAGAGTTAGCTGTATACAATGTCATGATGTATGAAATGTATTGCGCAAGGATGTTCTCAAAATAAATGAGACTATGCTATATGCATTTCGTATGCACATGCTATGACATTTGTAAATGATGTATGAGTATGAAGTATATCGGTGACTTCGTATAACATTCTTGACTGGGGAAAATAACTTCATGACTGTTACTGGGGATGGAAAACATGTGTATCTTCGACCTTGATGGGGATTCCTGCTTGCTGCTTGAGGAAACTCTGTTGGGGAATGTTGATTCCTGTTTGGGGAGAAGAGTCCAAAAACATTGGTTATTCATTGCTCTTCTGGGGATTTTAGTTCTTATATACCCTAATTGGGGATAAAAGAGATGGATAAACTTTCGAGGTGCTGTCTGACCGAGTTTCTGATATAGATACCGACTCGTTTGGAGAGAATAAGGTTGAACGTTATTTGATCCAGTTTCAGATTCAGTAGCAAATCTCTGGGGATAGTAACCAGGATTGTCCTTTGCTAGAGGTGGGAATCTTGCCAGTAGTTTGTGGTAGAAACAAATTCAAGCTATGGAGACTGTAATCTGTTAGGGAAATAAACCCTATTGGGGAAATAAACCCTGTTGACGGAGAAATACTCTGCTGAGGAAACACCCTTGCTGAGGAAATGAGTTCTGTTGGAGAAAAAAATTTGCAGGGGGGTTTTACAGTTTTGGAGGAATAAACTTAGATGGGGAAGAGAATTTCCATAAACTATACCGATTAGGATTCCGTAGTTGGGCGATATTGTCGGGGAAAATATCATATTCCCTTATCCACTAGGGGGATCTGCTGGTGGAATATATCTTCGCTGAAGATGAGTTTGTTAAGACTACCCTGCGGGGATAATCCTATGGAAGTTGTTCTGTGGGGATAATCTTGTGAGGATTTTTTTTGTGGGGATACTTGGACGACCTGAACATTATCCCAACTCCTAGAGTCTTGGTAAATGCTAATCAGGGTGATGAGTCTTCTACTGATAGACAGGTAATGAGACACTGAGACATAGTCGTACACTTTAATCCCTAACTTTTTCCTGGACCGTCCTTTCGGGTTTTTAGCCCACTGGGATACCCCTTCTTGCCCAAGCCGCCTTTTAAGGTTTTCTACTTGCCAGGTGTACAATTTTTTATATATCCATAATTTTTTCCCGAACCCTTTTTTTTTCCGCCGGGATGCCTTTATTTTTGCCTAGGCCTGTCGACCTAGCGGGTCTCTTTTACGCGTAGTATTTTTTGTGATTATGTTCGTTGTTACAGGGTGCAGAGAATTTTCACTGTAAGTGTTATAGCATGCTAGAGAATGTTTTCTTGATCGTACGTGGCCTTCGTATGCGAGAGTCCATTTGCCCCTGGGATTAGTCTGGTGCACTCGATGCTTTATTGGTAAACCATTGATTGCCAATTTTCTAATAATATTGACCTTCCTCAGTACTATTCTAAGAAATGTCATGGTAGAATGACACCATCTGATACTATTGTCATAGACAAGAAATTTAGTGACATTGAGTGTAACGCCTGTAATTTAATAAATTATTTAATCAAATTATTTTTGGAATATCTGAGAAGTTGTATTGTGATTAATTGGATTTAATTTATATTATTAAGTGGTGAAATAATAATAAAAGAATATAATATTTTGATGTGGGCTTATTTTAAAGGAATAGAAGCAATAGGGTGTGTGTGTTAGTTTTGAGCCCAATAAGGAGTAAAGAGAATAATATGTTATTTTATTATTGTTAGAGAGAATAGAAAGAAGAGGCAGTAGAAGAATAAGGATTGAGAAGAAGAACGTGAAGTTGATGGAAAAAGAGGAAAAACGGCAGAACGAGGTTTCGACCGGAAGATTATAGAGCAACCTTCAATCCAAGGTAAGGATGGGGTTCTGACTCTATAATTGTGTTCATGATGATTGTTATGTGGGGTTAGAGGTGATTGTTGTCTTGTTCATGAATTGAATGTATATGTTTTTGTATGATGAGAATTGATGATTTATAGATGAATAATGACGTCCCGATGCTGTTTATTTGATGTGGAATTATAGGATAACTGTAAGTGATGATTATCCATGATTAGATTAAGTTTTTAGGGATCAAAGTATGGAACCCGTAGTTAAAACTCATAGAAAATTGCAGAAATTATACAGGATGGAACAATATGCATCGACCCCAAATGGTGTGTGTCGATACATGAATGATGTTAGAATCAGGATGAGTCGACACGAAGGAGTCTTGCATCGATCCATGAGGGCTTTTAGACTCAGGATGAGTCGATACGTGGGGGCATGTGTCGATACATGCTATGTGTTAGACTCAGGATGATTCGATCCAAGAGAGGATGCATCGACTCATGTTGTGAGTTTAGTGCAGTACGCGTCGATCCAAGGATTTATGCATCGACCCATGTTGTTTGTTTTTTTGGCAGAATTGTTTTGAAGATGCTGTAACTTGAGTTTTAGGATGCCGTTTGAGGTGTCGTTCGAAGCGTTGAATAGCTAACGCGGTGAGCTTTATTCCTAAGGATTAATATGAAGAATACGAAGTGTAGTTCTAGTATCCCAATTAGGACTAGAGTTAATTCCCGTATTAATCGTTATGTTTGTTTTTATGCAGAATGATGAGGATGAAATGTTTATAGGCTGCTGTTTGGTTTGTAACAGTAGGAGTAATGATAGTAATGATGTAAGATTACAGAATAGCATTATGTAGAGGTTTGGTGACTTAGAAGTAAGCCTTAGTTGATTAACTAATTTTAGGCAATATCTGGTATAGGCCTATGACCAACGTTGTGAAAATTGATGAGTTACTGTCGTATTAAAGTACAGCTGAGTTGTTGATGCGATGTTATTAATGAAGTTATGTTTGATGAATAAATGATGTTTGATAAATTATTAGGAATAATATGAGATGTTGATGAAGAGATGTTGAGATGCTTTTAAGATGTAGGCCTTTGGCCAACGATGGTGTTGTATTGAGATGTTGTTAATTATGGTGCTGTTATTACATTCATGATTGTGTCGCATACATTGCATTTTGAGATGGAGCTTATGCTCGTTGAGATGGCCTGTATTGGCGGATATTGAGATGAAGGCTTATGACTTGTTGATGCCTCTATTAATTGGCAATTTTTGAGATGGGAGTTCTGCTCCAAATGGTACCACATGCATTTGCATAGTATTGAGTCGCATTATATGACTGCATAAAGAAGTGTGTATGGATGTGGTGAATGTGTATTATTATTATTGATTATGAGATGATAAGTGGTGATGTTATGTGATCTAATTTAATATATTAATTATCATTCTCTTTATTATTGAAATTCTGGCTGCAGATACTCAATGTCACGTTCAATGTTATGACACCGTATCTGACTTACTATATGACAGTAAATACAAAAGCAATAAAGAACACAGTCAATTGTTTACCCAGTTCAGTGTGCAACAACACCTACTCTGGGGGCTACCAAGCCAGGGAGGAAATCCACTATAAGAGATGTTAATTCAGGAATAAACCAACCAGTTTATCTCCTTCACTTAAGACCTACCCAATGCAATTCCAATCTAAGTACAACTTAAACCTGAGTTCCTACTCACTCCCCTCAATCACAGAAGTGATACATAAACCAATTTGACTTAAGAATTGATGAAGACACTCTTCAAAAACAAACACTTGATTAAGCTTCACAGCTTTTTAATCAAGCAACACAATCACTCGTGCTTCACAGCTTTGAGTGATGCACACAGCTAACTTGACTCTGCTTCACAGCTTTAGTCAAGGAACATTCAAACACTCTTGCTTCAAAGCTTTGAGTGCTACACAACCCTTACAATTAGAAACCTATTCCAAGTCACTTATCACAATGATAATTGCTTGGAGTACAATAATCAAATCTATACAGATTACAAATGATCTTCTGATCAATAAAAAGGGATGCCTTGAAAAACAGCAGCTCTGTTGAATATATAGCAGCTGCAACTTCAGTTAGGGTTTCCAAAAACCTAGGGTTAATTCCGTTTGACCTAAAGACCAGGTCATAGGACTTTATTAACCAGGTTAGGGTTGAGCTAGGTTACCCCTCAGAAAACGCAGGATTCTGTTCAGGAAAGACTGAGATATTTCCTGAAAAAACTCAGACTTATCCAACCTGCAAACCTGTTAGTTCAGAACAGGATGTCATAACATCTGTCATGACATCTGAGAAAACCTGTCTACTGATTTAGCAAAATGTGATCATTTTGCAAAATGCTCAGATACACATTTATAAACATCAGTACTTGAATTACAATATTTTTCTGCAAAGGTACCTAATGAGTCAGTACAAACTAAACTAGAATGTTATGACATCAGTCATGACATTCACACATACACTTGGGATTTACCAAAAATGCAAGCCAATACCTAAACACCTACAAACTCCCCCTTTGGCAGATTTTTGGCTAAAGACCCTAAACAATCAGAGATAGATAGCAGCAGAAATAAATGACTGCAGAAAAATAGAATGTCTAATTGAGCAAGTACATATTAAGTACCAAAATATTCTCCCCCTCTTTAGCCACAAATGGGCCAAAGATACAAAAACAATTAATAAGAGCAGCAGCAGAAAAAAAGAACTGAACACACTTCCAAACTCCACCAGATATCAGCACCAACCAGCAACACCACCAAACAGCAACCAACCTTCAAGCATTGTCATCAGATCCAGAGGATTCGGGATTCTTTCTTTTCTTGTGAGCAATGTCAGCATTCTTCTCTTTGTTTGATGTCTCAACATTCTTAGAGACATCTGGATTTGTTTCAGCATTTGAACTTTCTTGGTTCAGAGGAACAGAAATGCCAGGAACTGAGTGTTTCTCGTTCAGAATTCTTGAAACAATTTTTGCTATTGCTTGATTAACATAGGTTGTCCCTTCCCTATTTGCAATTTCAGGGGGAACTGAAGAAGAAGGATGAGATGGATTACTAGAGGCAGAAGCTTGGGGCTTTCCTGCATGTCTTGTTCTCAACTCTTTGACCTTGGTGGGGTTAGTTCCCACGTTTCTACGAGAAGAGATCTCCAGAACTTCAGAGTCCAGACAAGAAGAGATTGTCCTAGAATCTTGATCAGAGGAAGAGGTTGAAATAGTCGTATTGGATGATGATGGTGTTTGAGACATTTTGACAGTCCTAGAGGACCAACAGTAACTGAGGAGAAAATTCTGATTGAGAGACTGGGTTTTGATGAGGAGACGAGAGGGGAAGGAAGCAAGGGAGTGTCTATTCAACTTCTTAAAAGAATTGTAGGAAATGGGAAAATATAATTTTAAACCAATCAGAACAGGCATAACTCCTTTGATCCTTGTTTTAAGCAAAATTAATTGCTACAATTCCTCATGTTGGAAAATACCCAACTTACCCCTTAAGTTTTCAAATTGATTTGCATCCAGAGCCTTGGTAAAAATGTCAGCCAGCTGTAGCTCAGTGGCAACATGTTCCAATTTGATTGTCTTCTCTTCTACAAGGTCTCTGATAAAGTGATGTCATATGTCAATATGTTTGGTCCTGCTATGCTGAATGGGATTCTTGGATATGTTGATTGTACTCAGATTGTCACAGTACAATGTCATAACATCTTGTGTGACATTATACTCAGTGAGCATCTGTTTCATCCATATCATTTGAGAGCAGCTACTACCAGCTGCAATGTATTCAGCTTCAGCAGTGGAAAGAGACACACAATTCTGTTTCTTGCTGAACCAGGAAACCAGATTACTTCCCAAGAAGAAACATCCTCCAGAGGTGCTTTTTCTATCATCAGCACTACCAGCCCAATCAGCATCACAGTACCCAGTCAGAGTTGGTTCACAGCCATGAGTATACATCAATCCATAGTTGTAAGTACCACTTACATACTTCAAAATTATCTTCACTTGATTGATATGACTGACTTTGGGATCAGCTTGGTATCTTGCACAAACTCCAACTGCAAAGGCAATATCAGGTCTGCTGGCAGTTAAGTACAACAAGCTTCCTATCATGCTTCTGTACAGACTTTGATCCACCTTAACCCCACTTGAATCTTTGGAAAGCTTTAGATGAGTAGGAGCAGGAGTCCTTTTGTGACTTGCATTCTCCATACCAAACTTCTTTACAATGTTCTTAGCATACTTGCTTTGAGATAAGAAGATTGAGTCCTCCATCTGTGAGACTTGTAGACCAAGAAAATAAGTTAGTTCTCCCATGAGACTCATTTCAAATTCAGCCTGCATTTGGTCAGCAAAGTGTTTAACCATATGTTCTGACATTCCTCCAAACACTATGTCATCAACATATATTTGGGCAACCATCAACTTTCCTCCTTCAGTTTTGACAAAGAGAGTTTTGTCCAAGCCTCCTTTTCTATAGCCTTTGTCTGAGAGAAACTTTGTTAACCTGTCATACCATGCTCTAGGAGCTTGTTTCAGGCCATATAGGGCTTTTCTCAATTTGTAGACATGATCAGGGTGGGTTGGATCCACAAAGCCTTTAGGTTGTTCCACATAAGCTTCCTCATTCAAGTACCCATTTAGAAAGGCACTTTTCACATCCATCTGAAATAACTTGAACTTCAGAAGACAAGCAATTGACAACAAGAGTCTGATTGATTCCAGCCTGGCTACAGGTGCAAAGGTTTCATCAAAATCAACCCCTTCAACCTGGGTGTATCCTTGAGCAACAAGTCTTGCCTTATTTCTGGTGACAACTCCTTCAGCATCTGACTTGTTCTTGAATATCCATTTTGTCCCAATGATGTTAGTTCCTTCAGGTCTAGGAACCAGTTCCCAAACTTCATGTTGCTTGAATTGGTTCAGTTCATCTTGCATTACACCAATCCAATATTCATCAGTTAAGGCTTCCTTGACATTTCTTGGTTCCATTTTGGACACAAAACAAGAGTTTGAGATGATTTCTCTAGATCTTGTGATGACTCCACTATTGGGATCTCCTATGATGAGCTCTTTTGGATGATCCTTCTGAATTCTGATGGAAGGGATCTTGTTAGCTTCCTTTGATTCAGATTCTGTTGTGGTGGAGTTGGGTAGGTCATTCTGTTGGGTTGAAGTCTCAAAGAATGTCTCAACAGTACAAGGAACATCTATTTCTTCATGATAGTCATCAATTATAACATTTATTGATTCCATCATGGTTTTGGTTCTGGAGTTGAATACTCTATAAGCTCTGCTGTTTGAGGAGTATCCTAGAAATATGCCTTCATCACTTTTAGGATCCAGTTTTCTTCTTTGTTCACGATCAGCCAGAATATAGCATTTGCTGCCAAACACATGGAAGTACTTCACAGTTGGTTTTCTTCCTTTCCAGAGTTCATATATGGTGGATGAGGTTCCCTTCCTCAAAGTGACCCTGTTATGAACATAGCAGGCTGTATTCATAGCTTCAGCCCAAAAGTACATAGGAAGTCTTTTGGCATGTAACATTGCTCTGGTAGATTCCTGTATGGTCCTGTTTTTTCTTTCCACAACTCCATTTTGTTGAGGTGTTATAGGAGAAGAAAACTCATGACTAATTCCTTCTGAAGAGCAGAAATCACCAAACTTGCTGTTTTCAAATTCCTTGCCATGGTCACTTCTGATTCTGACAATACATCCTTCCTTCTCTCTTTGAATTCTTTTGCACAATTCTTTAAAAACTTCAAATACATCTGATTTTTCCCTAATGAAATTAATCCAGGTGAATCTGGAAAAATCATCCACAACCACATAGGCATATCTTTTGCCACCAAGACTCTCTACTTGCATTGGTCCCATCAGATCCATAAGGAGGAGTTCTAGAACCTTAGAGGTGGTCAGATGTCTTGACTTTGGATGTGACATCCTAGTCTGCTTACCAACCTGACATTCACCACAAACTCTTCCTTCATCAATTTGCAGTCTAGGAATCCCTCTGACTGCCTCCAAGGAGATGATCCTCTTCATACCCCTTAGATGAAGATGGCCAAGTTTTTGGTGCCACAGTTTCACCTCTTTTTCTTCTCTTGCAATGGAACACACAGATGAGAAATTAGTGTTCTCAGGCTCCCACAAGTAACAGTTGTCTTTGGATCTGACTCCTTTCATTATTATCTCTTGTTTGTCATTGATTACAAGGCATTCGAATTTTGAGAAATTGACCTTGAATCCTAGATCACACAATTGACTGATACTAATGAGATTAGAAGTCAGTCCTTTCACCAGCAGTACTTCATTCATACTTGGAACTCCAGGGCAGTCCAAATCACCAACTCCTTTGATTTCACCTTTAGCCCCATCTCCAAAGGTCACAAAACTGGTGGTGTGAGGCTTAACATTATTGAGGAGGTTCTTGATCCCAGTCATGTGTCTGGAACATCCACTGTCAAAGTACCAGTCTTCCTTTGCAGAGACCCTCAGGGAAGTGTGAGCTATCAGTGCAGTAGCCTTTTTCTTCCATTTAGGAGCATGTGGTACCTTTTTAGACTTAGGTTTGACACCTGAGTTCTGATTAGGATATCCATGTAGTCTGAAGCATAAGGGTTTTATGTGGCCATATCTCCCACAATGATGACATCTCCATCTTTGGTACCTTTTCTTCATATGTCTCTGTTCCTGATGTTGAGAATTGTGTTGAGACATCTGTTTTGACATTTGCTTACCAGTACCAGATTTCTTTGCTTCCATAAATCCTAGTCCAGATTTATTTCCCACATTTTGTCCAACCTGAAGGATCTCTTCCAATTTGTTTGTTCCATTGGTCAACATCTTGACAGATTTGGTCATTTGATTCAGTTGTGAGTTCAGCAATTGAACTTCTCCTTCTAGATGACTTATAGTTTCAAGGTTTGCCCTTTTTTCAGCCTCCAGCTTTATGATGAGTTTTGATTGTTTCTCATTCAGCACACAGACTTCAGTACTTCTGATACACAATTTCTTGTAAGTATCAGCCAGTTCTTTAAAAGTCACCTCTTCATCACTGATGTCACTTTCAGAGGTACAAACACAGTTAAAGCAGTAACTCGTTTGGCAGATTCTTCTTCAGAATTACTTTCTGAATCACAGTCAGACCAAGTAACTGTCATTCCTTTTTGTTTCTTAAGAAAGGTAGGACATTCAGCTCGAATATGCCCATATCCTTCACAACCATGGCATTGAATTCCTCTGCCTTGAATTCCCTTCTCTTCTGACCTTGGTCTTCTGCTGGAACTGTCAATGTCAGAGGGAATGTTATGAACATTAGACCTTGACTTTGGATCTATTCTTTTGATGAGTTTGTTGAACTGTCTTCCAAGCATGGCTACAGCTTCTGAAATGTTTTCTTCAACATCAGTGTTGGACATAAGTGTTATGCTCTTGTTCTTCTTGACACCATTATCAGTGATTCCCATCTCAAAAGTCTGAAGAGACCCAATAAGTTCATCCATTTTCAACTTGCTAATGTCCTGGGCTTCCTCTATGGCAGTTACCTTCATTGCAAATCTTTTAGGCAAGGATCTGAGAATCTTCCTCACCAGTTTTTCTTCTGACATCTTTTCTCCCAGTGCTCCTGAGGTGTTGGCAATCTCCAAGATGTTCATGTGAAACTCATGAATGGTTTCATCTTCCATCATTTTTAGATTCTCAAATTTGGTAGTCAACATCTGAAGCCTTGACATTTTTACTTTGGAAGTGCCCTCATGAGTAATTTTGAGAGTGTCCCAAACTTCCTTGGCCAGTTCATATTGATGTACTAATCTGAAAATGTTTCTATCAATTCCATTGAACAGGGCATTTAAAGCTTTGGAATTTCCCAGGGCTAACTCATCTTCTTCTTTACTCCAATCTTCCTCAGGCTTCAGACTAATTGTCCCATCTTTCTCAGTTATGGTGGGATGAATCCATCCTTTGTCAGCAGCTCTCCAAGCCTTTTTGTCCAGAGATTTTAGGAAGGCAATCATACGAGGTTTTCAGTAGTCATAATTAGTTCCATCCAGAATGGGTGGTCTATTTCCAAAAACTCCTTCTTTGTCCATAGTGCCAGAAAGTGATATCCCTAGATCTCACCCAGTAGTACAGGCAGGGTGCCTGCTCTGATGCCAATTGAAATTCTGGCTGCAGATACTCAATGTCACGTTCAATGTTATGACACCGTATCTGACTTACTATATGACAGTAAATACAAAAGCAATAAAGAACACAGTCAATTGTTTACCCAGTTCAGTGTGCAACAACACCTACTCTAGGGGCTACCAAGCCAGGGAGGAAATCCACTATAAGAGATGTTAATTCAGGAATAAACCAACCAGTTTATCTCCTTCACTTAAGACCTACCCAATGCAATTCCAATCTAAGTACAACTTAAACCTGAGTTCCTACTCACTCCCCCTCAATCACAACAGTGATACATAAACCAATTTGACTTAAGAATTGATGAAGACACTCTTCAAAAACAAACACTTGATTAAGCTTCACAGCTTTTTAATCAAGCAACACAATCACTCGTGCTTCACAGCTTTGAGTGATGCACACAACTAACTTGACTCTGCTTCACAACTTTAGTCAAGGAACATTCAAACACTCTTGCTTCAAAGCTTTGAGTGCTACACAACCCTTACAATTAGAAACCTATTCCAAGTCACTTATCACAATGATAATTGCTTGGAGTACAATAATCAAATCTATACAGATTACAAATGATCTTCTGATCAATAAAAAGGGATGCCTTGAAAAACAGTAGCTCTGTTTAATATATAGCAGCTGCAACTTCAGTTAGGGTTTCCAAAAACCTAGGGTTAATTCCGTTTGACCTAAAGACCAGGTCATAGGACTTTATTAACCAGGTTAGGGTTGAGCTAGGTTACCCCTCAGAAAACGCAGGATTCTGTTCAGGAAAGACTGAGATATTTCCTGAAAAAACTCAGACTTATCCAACCTGCAAACCTGTTAGTTCAGAACAGGATGTCATAACATATGTCATGACATCTGAGAAAACCTGTCTACTGATTTAGCAAAATGTGATCATTTTGCAAAATGCTCAGATACACATTTATAAACATCAGTACTTGAATTACAATATTTTTCTGCAAAGGTACCTAATGAGTCAGTATAAACTAAACTAGAATGTTATGACATCAGTCATGACATTCACACATACACTTGGGATTTACCAAAAATGCAAGCCAATACCTAAACACCTACAATTATATTGTTAGATATCTCACCCCTTCTATTTGAGTGTTGCCCTTATGTTGGTAACGTGCAGGTAATCGAGAGTGAAGGTTGTATACCTTCAGTAGTTCGAGTCGGTGTCATTGCTCTGATATGTAACACTCGGGAGGGATGAACGCTTGTTGCTTTTGATTGTTGATTATTCAGTTGTTGAAGTTTAAGTTGATTATTATTAAGTATTTGTTAGTTTGAAGTTGTTGTAGTGATGATAACAATGTTATAAGAATTCCGCCGCGTAGATGTTGAATTATTTAATTAAAGATGTTATGATGATGGTTCATTCGATGTTTTAAAAGTGTTATATATCCGTGATGAATGTAATGAATTTTGATAGAATAATTTGTGGCATCACGATTCATTTGCATGAATGATTTTTATGACTCTGATTTATTTATATAATTTGCCGGGGTAGAATCGGGGTGTTACAAAGTTGGTATCAGAGCAAAAGGTTGGCCGACCTTGTCATCGAGTCGTAGTTGTCTAACAATCGAGTATTATTAATTTGAGTTCTAACTATTGTTTTGTTGTAGTGATAAGTTGAGATGGCTGGAAGGAATGATGTTGCACTTGCTACTGCTTTAGAAGCAATGGCTCATGCGATGGAGAATCAGCCGAATGCTGGATCTCGTAGCTTGGGGACCTTCCAGAGGGAGAATCCTCCTACGTTCAAGGGAAAGTATAATCCTGACGGGGCATTGGAGTGGTTGAAAGAGATTGAGAGAATCTTCTGTGTGATGGACTGCACTCCAGCGCAGAAGGTTCGTTATGGTACTCATATGCTAGCAGTCGAGGATGATGATTGGTGGCTAGAGACTTGTCAAAGGTTGGAAGTTGCAGGTGAGAATGTCACTTAGGATGTGTTCCGTAGGAAATTTTGAAGAAGTACTTTCCTGAAGATGTCTGTGGTAAGAAGGAGATTGAGTTTCTTGAGCTGAAGCAAGGGAATATGTTAGTTGTTGAGTATGCTGCCAAGTTTGCTGAGTTAGCTAAGTTTTATCTGCATTACACTGAGGCAGATGCTGAATTTTTGAAGTGTATCAAGTTTGAGAACGGGTTGTGCCCGGAGATCAAGAAGGCAGTTGGATACCAGAAGATCCGTGTATTTGCTGATTTGATTGATAGTTGCAGGATTTATGAGGAGGATAATAATGCTCATTACAAGATTATCAGTGAGAAGAGGGGTAAGCACCAACAGAATCATGGTAAGCCTTATGATACCCCAACTGGTAAATGTAAACAAAAAGTTCACTACAAGAAAAATGATAGATTGGGACGGTTATTTTGGTTGATTACGACGGTTAAAACCGTCGCAATTTACAATCTACGACGGTAGAAGTACCGTCGCAGAATCGTGCGTCCCCAGCCTATTTCGCGACGGTTGCAAAACTGTCACGCACAACAGATAGCGACGGTTATATACCGTCGTGAATTTGACTTTATTTTTTGTTTTTGTTGTTGTTTGCGACGGTTACTCTACCGCCGTAGGTTAGAAATTGCGGCGGTTTTAACCGTCGTAATCTGATTTATAAATTTCAAATAATATTTTTATTTAAATTATTATTTAGTAAAATAATTTTAAATATAATATTATTTTACTATAATATTTTACTATTATATTTAAATTATTATTTACTTTAATATTTTTTTATTTATAGTATTTTTATTTTATTTTCTATCACTTTTCAACATAATAAAGTTAATTACAATAAAAACATTTAATATCAAATAATCATCAATAATATCAAAAAAAAAGTGATCAAAGGTAAAAAGAAGTGCAAATTTTACCAATAAACAAGAAAAATTCAAATATCATCAAAGGCCAAATTTCATTTTAATATTTACATTGGTTTGCTACAACTTGAGAGAATTACAAAAAATGTTAAAATATTCTACAAAATTCATGAAAGTCCTTAGTGTTAAGTGATTTTGTGTTAAACTTCCATGCTAGGACCATGATCCTTCCTTGACTACCATTTGGTCCAAGCTACGCATACCTAGCAGCCTGCAAGATTCACACAAAACATAAGCAATATCTTAGGGCAAGTTTAAACAAACTTCTAACTTCTAGGAAGGATCATGGTCCTACAGAAATTGGAAAATAAATATATCAACTTTACTTGAATGGAGAAAAGAGCCAAAAGAAAATAAAAATTATAAAGATACTTACAATAATAGGAATGAATGCAATCCAGAAATATGCATGCCAACCTGAAACAATAAAAATAAATCTTAGTTTCGATTGGACAATGACATAATTGTTAATTCAACGAGACTGTGGTATAACCAAGATTAAACTACACATCAAACTGGTAGTTCTTGATTCAACTAGTTGAACTGAACGGGTTTCAATGCAGTTTTTAAAGCATTGTTACAGGTAATAATAACCATTATACTTAAGGTAGAAAATATGGTTAGCATGCAGCAGAACTACTGAGAAACAGAACAAAAGTGCCAAGTCTTGTAGCGTACCATGGATATTAAGCAACAAAAATATGACCACAAAGATCCAAAGATACCAACTGCAAACATCAACATAAAATTATAAATTAGTGACAAGAAATAATCAATAACTTTACACTATAAGTCTACAAAGAAAACCAGGTCGATTAACTACCGATGAAGATTGTGATAATTATAGAAGCTTGGCAGAAACAAATACCTTATACCAACAACTTTCTTGAAGTGCGTATGTATGTGAATGCATGCAAAACACACCCACAGGGGAATTTTATTTTAAACAATTTCACTGATATGAGGTTGGAACACACTGTTTGTTGTTGTATGGTGAGCACGCGACTTTCAAACTCCTCCATGACTTTGCTAAGCAGAGATTCCATTATCTGACAAAAGACATTAATTAACTCTTTAGTGAAGAGCAAACTCTAAAAAATCTCTTCCAAGAGGTGCTAAGCAATAATCCTTACAATTGGAATTTCTTCTTGTTTCTTATCATGCAAAATTTCACGAACTAGTGAAAACACAGAAGGAATAGAACTCTGCAGATATCAATCCAAATAGTTATTCAGATAGGTATGGACATATGATATGGTACACTGATTCACAACAAATGTTTTAAAAACTCAATCCTACATTGGACCAATAAAACTTCCGATTTATGGTTCAAATAAAAAAACAAAAAATGATCACTAACTAATTACCGCTTCAGTGGGATCAGGCAGTACAGCATCAATGTTTGAAGAGTGATCACCCGGCCAACTATCTTTGTCACCTATTGACTTAGCTCTTGACAAAGACCTTGTAAATGGTTCTACGCGTTTCCTCACAACTTGTTTCTCAAAGCTAGGTGGTTTTGGATTCCCACCATATTTCCACGATTCATTTTTACCTCCCATTTTCCACTCATTATACGATTGAAGTGCTAAAACACAATTCACTATCCTTGAACATTGCCCTCCCTAAAATTAGCCTTAATGTTACATAATCCAACTTTGTCACAGATCCATAAAATTGCTTGAAAAATGATCTATGAAATAAAAAACCAAAAATCAGAACTAATCATAAACATAATGTCAATAACAACACGATAAAGCCAGTAAAATATGATTAACTTCATACAATTAACCTACCACCCATCCTGTTATAGCAAGGTTATTATTATCTTTCTGCTCTAATTTCTTTCTGCTCTAATTTCTTTAAATCAAGGTTGTAATAAATTGCCATGTTTGTGAAACTTACCAGAAAAATGAAGAAAGCTGTTGAGAGCAAGCATAGAAAGGATTCGGTTCTCTATGTCCTTGGCAGAATTTAATTTATTTACAAACTGCTTTAGCAGACAGACACGGGCTGCTCCTTGTATCCCTGTATCTGGTAGAATGGTTAGCATGTTTACGAGCCAAGTAGCGGATATAAAGCATGCTGAACGCAGTTCTGAAATTCTGCTCTTCATGCCATCTGCCAAAGCTTCAAAAAGTATACCAAACTCGTGGCTAACTAGAACAGACACAATTTTTCTTTCCCAATCATCTGCTGCCTTCTCTTCTTCCTGTTGATTCCGACCCTGAAACAGTGGCAAAAAAGAGAAAACCATGTTAAGCTATTGCGATTCATAACAACATACAGAAACAAAACACACTATTTTCTTAACTGTACGACCAACTTCAGAACCATCAGATTCATCCAGCTGCAGCTGATTGTGTTCGACCACACTATTTTCTTTAAATTTCTAAGAGACCATGGGCTATGGAACTCAGAAATGAAGAAAGGTGATATCCTATCAGCATTACAATTAAGCTATGATCAAATGCCGTCTTATTTGAAGCAATGTTTTGCTTTTTTTTCCCTTTATCCCAAAGGTTTTACCTTCAATCTCGATATTACACAAGCTTGATCTCCGCTATGGGTATGAATACAAATTATTGATTCACATTTAGCCAACAACATATTTGGGCACAATTAGATACTTTTCTAATGTCGGATCAAGGAGAAGGGGATTTACAGTTAGATAAGCTGAAAATACTGATTTCAAAAGAGTCAAAAACAGAGAACACCCAGTATTACTTTGTTAGCTGGCCAAATGCAAAAAGAGTTAAGGTTACAAATTTCCCTCAGCTTGCATCATTGCAGAAAGAGATGATCAGGTATCAAAGAAAATATGGGGTTCAGCTTACTGCTATGTAGGGCAATTAGTTGCAAGTGCAGAGGCTGCTGTGGAAGAAGTTATCCGGCGTGGGGTAAGCTTTTGTTTTTACTTGTGTAGTAGATTAAGTTATCAATCCAATATAAATATCGTTTGAATCAAGCATTTTTCGGTTATCCCCTCTAGGTAGCTCATCTAAAGAAAATAGTTGTTGGTGGACATTCCTATGGTGCATTCATGACTGCCAACCTCCTAGCACACGCCCCTCATCTCTTTTGTTGTGGAATTGCTCGTTCTGGTGCTTACAATAGAACGCTTACACCTTTTGGTTTTCAGGTACTACCTATATAATGCCTCGATTTTTATTATTCCAATTGCATAGTATTTTCCATGAGTTGTCTTTAGAAATGAATATCTTACATCTTATACAATACTTTCTTCTGTAGAATGAAGATAGAACTCTTTGGGAGGCCACTAATACCTATGTCGAGATGAGTCCCTTCATGTCCGCTAATAAAATTAAGAAGCCTATCTTGCTTATCCATGGGGAAGAGGATAATAATCCAGGAACATTAACCATGCAGGTAAGATAGAAATTTCCATCCAGGAAAACTAACTGACTATTGAAGTATTTGACAGAAATAAACCATATTCTAGCCTTACTTTAGCCAATAAACCAAACTCAATAAATAAATAAATAAAAATTTGAAAAGTGAGGAAAAGATGATTACCGTGATAATCAACCAGCAGGATTAAGAGCCATCATCATGTTGTTTCCACCAGGAAGATAAGTAACATTAGGCGATTTCGCAAGCGTTCCAGCAACTTCCCTGGAAGCTTCAATCCTCCTAAGCTCAACCAACCCCATCCCAGCCGCAGTAGTAGCCTCGGAAATCAATATAGCAGCGTCACTCTCTCCTTCAACTCGAATACCAAAAATAAGTGAATGCAACAGACATAATACCAATCATTATATCAGTTAACAACCCTACAACACATAAAATCGGTTCAGGAATACCATAAAAAATAGTCCACTCATTCAGAAAATTAAAAAAGGCCAATGCATAGCAAAACTGATTCAGTCAATCACATAGATTCAAGTCAATTTAAATATCCACTTCACAAACCTAATCCCTCACATAACAATTTCTAACAACTTTAAGCTAACAGTTATCCATTTCAATTGATATTCCTAACAGTCAGGCCCTAATAATATTGACGATTTTAACTCTTTTTCACACTAACAATTAGCTAACTCAAATTACAATCAGCAACTAACTCTCAGTTTCATTCAAATCTAAAGCCATCCCATCCTAATAGCCAACTATACACAACCTCTCTACAATATTCTACACAGCTTCGTCAACCTTCATCATCAATGGCATCATCGCGACTTCAAGCTTGAAGCATTCCCTCTATTTTCAACACCAATCACAACAACAAACTTCAATAATTGAATTGTACCGAATCAATAGAAAATACGTGTGAATCGGAAATAATAGAAGAATGAGGAATTAAGAATGCATACCTGAATCACGATTGAAGCGTTGGCGGAGTGACTCCGACGTGTAAGTATTCTTTCTTCTCTCATCATTTTTTTTGCATATGTGACATTTTCGTTTTGCTTTGAATCACAGTTGAGGCATGAAACAGAAATTGAGCGGAATTTTTCAGAGCTTCGAATCAAAAACGATGAAACTATGGTTGAGACGATGGAACTGAATTGGAATCGAAGCCACGATGAGTTAAGAAGAGTGAGACGGAGGTAAACAGTACTGAATCTAAATAGAAGAAGGTTGAATCGATTTAAGGTGAAGACAGGCGAATATTGAGAATTTGATATAGAGGAGATAAGGTCGTTGTGTTCTCCGCCGATTTGGTTTTAGAGAAGAAGAGCGGCAGCACGTTGGGAGAGAAGTAGAAAGAATAGTGCACGGCCTCCATTGATGAGAGAAGAGGAAGAAATACTCTGATAAGTTCATTCGACACAAACTTGAACCCTAATGTCCACCCCAATATAGCACCGTTCTGATATTTTTACATATTTCTTTATTTATTTTTTCTGTTATTCTCTTATCATAAGTATAAATGAGGAGATAATGTTGATTGGGAATCGAAAGGTTGGAGATGGATCTTGCTTCTAGTGGACCGAGATGTTCTACCTTTTCCTAAGGCCCTTCACTTTTTTTGGTATTTTTTTGGTATTTTTAACTTTTTTACTGCGACGGGTGTTTTACCGTCGTGCCCATGAGAATTTTTAAAGGTTTTGGGTGCGACGGTTGTTTTACCGTCGTGAAATGAATTTTAGGACGGATAATTTTACCGTCGTGAAAGGTTTAAGGGTGCGACGGGTGCTTTACCGTCGTGATATGCCTTTTAGGACGGTTAATTTTACCGTCGTGACTAGTTGTTGGTGAAAAATCAATGTTAAAAGTGTTAAATGGGGGCCGACGGTTGTTTTACCGTCGTAATAATAATATTATGATGGTTAAATATACCGTCGCAAAATAAATATTAGGGACGGTTAGTGTCAACCGTCGTAAACACTGTCTCTATATGTCAATTACGACAGTTATCACATAACTGTCGCAATTTTTGTGTCGTTAAACACTAATTTTCTTGTAGTGGTTGCTCAAGGTCAGAGGACTAGTGGGGGAGATGCTCATGCTGGTGTGGTTTGTTTTAAGTGTGGAAAGTCCGGGCACAAGAGTAATGTGTGTACTACTGAAGTAAAGAGGTGTTTTCGTTGTGGTAAGAACAGACATGTTGTATCTGAGTGTGAATATAAGGAAGTGATTATGTTAAATTGTAGAGAAGAAGGGCACATTGGTAGTCAGTGTCAGAAACCAAAGAGGGCTCGGACAAGTGGTAAAGTGTTTGCTTTGGTTGAGGATCAGACAGCTGTCGAGGACCGACTTATCAGAGGTACATGTTTCATTAATAATACTCCTTTAATTACTATTATTGATACCGGTGCTACGCATTGTTTTATTTCTGCTGATTGTGTTGAAAGATTAGGTCTTATGTTGTCTTCTTTGAATGGAGAAATTGTCGTCGATACTCCAACCAAGGGGTCGGTGACTACATATTTTGTGTGTTTAAAGTGTCCCTTGTCGATCTTCGATAGAGACTTTGCTGTTGATTTGGTTTGTTTACCGTTAAGAGGTTTGGATGTAATTTTGGGTATGAACTGGTTAGAGCATAACTATGTTCATATTAACTATTATGACAAGTCTGTGAGGTTTTTTACTCCTGAAGAAGAGAAAGATAGTCTGTTGTCTGCTAGATAGTTGAGGAAGTTGATGCAAGAGGAAGCACATATGTTCTCGTTGATGGCGTCTCTATCTGTAGAGACTCAAGCTATAATTGAGGAATTGCAGGTGGTGTGTGAATTTCCTGAAGTTTTCCCTGATGTGATTCATGATGTACCGCAGGAGAGGGAAGTTGAATTTGCAATTGATCTTGTACCCGGTACCAGACCTGTGTCTATGGCACCATACAGGATGTCTGTATCTGAATTGTCAGAGTTAAAGAAGCAATTGGAAGAGTTACTTGAAAAGAAGTTTGTAAGACCAAGTGTATAGCCGTGGGGAGCTCCAGTGTTGTTAGTAAATAAGAAAGATAGAAGTATGAGGCTTTGTGTTGATTATAGACAGTTGAATAAGGTGACGATTAAGAACAAGTATCCTCTTCCAAGAATAGACGACTTAATGGACCAATTGGTGGATGCTCGTGTGTTTAGCAAGATTGATTTGAGGTCGGGTTACCATCAGATTAAAGTGAAGGATGAAGATATCCAGAAGATGGCTTTTAGAACACGTTATGGACATTACGAGTATTTGGTGATGCCTTTCAGTGTTACTAATGCGCCGGGAGTATTCATGGAATATATGAATCGCATATTTAATACTTATTTGGATCAGTTTGTAGTGGTGTTCGTTAATGATATTTTGATTTACTCTAAGTCAGAAGAAGAGCATGCAGAACACTTAAGGGTAGTGTTGTAGGTTTTGAAAGAGAAGAAGTTGTATGCAAAGATGTCCAAGTGTGAGTTTTGGTTAAAAGAGGTTAGTTTTCTTGGTCATATGATCTCAGGTAGTGGCATTTCTGTAGATCCATCGAAGGTTGATACAGTGTTGCAATGGGAAACCCCGAAGTCAGCTACTAGGAATAGAAACTTTTTGGGATTAGCCGGTTATTATAGAAGGTTTATCGAAGGTTTTTCTAAGTTGGCACTTCCGTTTACTAAGTTGACTTGTAAAGGTAGAGCTTTTGTTTGGGATGTTCAGTGTGAAGAAAGTTTTACGGAATTGAAGAAGAGGTTGATGTCAGCTCTGATTTTGATGTTGCCTAATCAAGGAGAGCCTTTTGTGATATATAGTGATGCTTATAAGATGGGTTTAGGAGGTGTGCTTATGCAGAATTGTAAGGTAGTTGCTTATGCGTTAAGGTAGTTAAGGACTCATGAGAAGAACTATCCTATGCATGTTTAGAGCTTGGTGCAGTTATTTTTGTGTTGAAAATTTGGAGGCATTATCTTTATGGTTCTAGATTTGAAGTGTTTAGTGACCACAAGAGCTTAAAGTATTTATTCGATTAGAGGGAGTTGAATATGAGGCAACGAAGATGGTTGGAATTGTTGAAGGATTATGATTTCGATTTGAATTATCATCCAGCAAAAGCAAATGTGGTAGCTGATGCATTGAGTCGAAAGGATTTACATATGTCGGCAATGATGGTTAAAGAGTTGGATTTAATTGAACAGTTCAAAGATATGAGCTTAGTTTGCGAGGTTACGCCGCAGAGTGTTATGTTGGGTATGTTAAAGATTAATAATGAATTTCTAGACAGTATCAGAGAAGCTCAGAAGTTGGATGTGAAACTGGTAGATTTGATGGTTGGGATTGATCAGTCTGAGAATAATGATTTCAAGCTAGATGCGCAAGGTGTGTTAAGATTTCATGACCGGATCTGTATTCCTGATGATGATGAGATGAAGAAAGTGATACTTGAAGAGAGTCATAGAAGTAAGTTGATTATTCATCCAGGAGCTACGAAGATGTATCAAGATTTGAAAGGTCTGTTTTGGTGGCCTGGGATGAAGAGTGATGTGGCTCGGTTTGTGTATGCATGTTTGACTTGTCAGAAGTCAAAATTTGAACATCATAAGCCTGCAGGGTTGATGCAACCGTTAGAAGTTCCATAATGGAAATGGGATATAATTTCAATGGACTTTGTGACGGGGTTACCTAATAATCTAAGAGGGCATGATTTGATTTGGGTGATTATTGATAGGCTTACGAAGTCAGCTTATTTTATTCCTATTAACATCAGTTTTCTAGTGACGAAGTTGGCTGAGATTTACACTAGTGTGATTGTGAAGTTGCATGGTGTTCCTTTGTGCATTGTGTCAGATAGAGATCCAAGATTTACTTCTGATTTTTGGAAGGGTTTGCAAGAAACGTTGGGTTCTAAGTTGAGGTTGAGTTCAGCGTATCATCCTTAGACAAATGGTCAGACTGAACGGACGATTCAATCATTGGAAGATTGCTGAGGGCATGTGTTATTGAGTAGGGAGGTTGTGGGATACTTATCTTCCATTGATAGAGTTCACTTATAACAACAGTTACCATTCCAGTATTGGGATGGAAACTTTTGAAGCATTGTATGGTCGAAGATGTAGAACTCCTTTATGTTGGCATGAATCCGATGAAAGTGTAGTAGTTGGACCTGAACTTGTTCGTGAGACTATTGCGAAGGTGAAGTTGATTTGAGAAAAGATGAAAGCTTCCAAAAGTAGACATAAGAGTTATCATGACAAGCGAAGAAAAGACTTAGAATTTCAAGCCGGTGATCATGTGTTTTTAAGAGTTACACCTGTGACTGATGTTGGGCGAGTATTGAAGTCTAAGAAGCTCACTTCTCGTTTTATTGGACCGTATTAGATTTTAGAGAGAGTAGGGAATGTTACTTACAGAGTGGATTTACCGCCTAATCTTTCGAATTTGCATGATGTGTTTCATGTGTCGCAACTCTGGAAGTATATTTTAGATTCATCTCATGTGATTCATATGGACGATGTGCAAGTACGAGATAATCTTACGGTGGAGACGATGCCTGTACAGATCGCGGATCGTGAAATAAAGACTCAGAAGGGAAAACAGATTGCTTTGGTTAAAGTGGTTTGGCTAGGAGCTGCCGGGGAAAGCATGACTTAGGAGTTGGAGAGCAAGATGCGAGACTCCTAACCTGAGTTGTTTGATTGAGGTAAATTTTCGAGGACAAAAATATTCTAAGTGGAGGAGAGTTGTAACGCCCTTAATTTAATTAATTATTTAATTAAATTATTTTTGGAATATCTGAGAAGCTGTGTTGTGATTATTTAGATTTAATTTATTTTATTAAGTGGTGAAATAATAATGAAATAATATATTATTTTGATGTGGGCTTATTTTAAAGGAATAGAAGTAATAGGGTGTGTGTGTTAGTTTTGAGCCCAATAAGGAGTAAAGAGAATAATAGGTTATTTTATTATTGTTAGAGAGAATAGAAAGAAGAGGCAGTAGAAGAATAAGGATTGAGAAGAAGAACGTGATGCTGCTGGAAAAAGAGGAAAAACGACACAACAAGGTTTCGACCGGAAGATTATTGAGCGACCTTCAATCCAAGGTAAGGGTGTGGTTCTGACTCTATAATTGATTTCATGATAATTATTATGTGGGGTTGGAGGTGATTGTTGTCTTGTTCATGAATTGAATGTATATGTTGTTGTATGATGAGAATTGATGAATTATAGATGAATAATGACGTCTCGATGTTGTTTATTTGATGTGGAATTATAGGATAATTATAAGTGATGATTATCCATGATTAAATTAAGTTTTTAGGGATCAAAGTATGGAACCCGAAGTTAAAATGCCGAGAAAACCGCAGAAATTATGCAGGATGGAATAGTATGCGTCAACCCCAAATGGTGTGTGTCGATACATGAACAATGTTAGACTCAGGATGAGTCGACACAAAGGAGTCTTGCATTGATCCATGAGGGATTTTAGACTCAGGATGAGTCGATACGTCGGGGCATGTGTCGATACATGCTGTGTGTTAGACTCAGGATGAGTCGATCCAATAGAGGATACGTCGACTCATGTTGCGAGCTTAGTGCAATACGCATCAATCCAAGGAGTTATGCATCGACCCATGTTGTCTGTTTTTTTGGTAGAATCATTTTGAAGATGCTGTAACTTGAGTTTTAGGATGTCGTTTGAGGTGTCGTTCTAAGCGTTGAATAGCTAATGCGATGATATTTATTCCTAAGGATTAATATGAATAATAGGAAGTGTAGTTCTAGTATCCCAATTAGGACTAGAGTTAATTCCCGTATTAATCATTATGTTGGTTTTTATGCAGAATGATGAGGATGAAATGTTTATAGGCTGCTGTTTGGTTTGTAACAGTAGGAGTAATGATTGTAATGATGTAAGATTACAGAATAGTAGTATGTAGAGGTTTGGTGACTTAGAAGTAAGCCTTAGTTTATTAACTAATTTTAGGCAATATCTGGTATAGGCCTATGGCCAACGTTGTGAAAATTGATGAGTTATTGTCGTATTAAAGTACAACTGAGTTGTTGATGCGATGTTATTAATGAAGTTGTGTTTGATGAATAAATGATGTTTGATAAATTATTAGGAATGATATGAGATGTTGATAAAGATATGTTGAGATGCTTTTGAGACGTAGGCCTTTGGCCAATGATGGTGTTGTATTGTGATGTTGTTAGTTGTGGTGCTGTTATTACATTCATGATTGTGTCGCATACATTGCATTTTGAGATGGAGCTTATGCTCGTTGAGATGGCCTGTATTGGAGGATATTGAGATGAAGAATTATGCCTTGTTGATGCCTCTATTAATTGGCAATTTTTGAGATGGGAGTTCTGCTCCAAATGGTACCACATGCATTTGCATAGTATTGAGTCGCATTATATGACTGCATAAAGAAGTGTGTATGGATGTGGTGAATGTGTATTATTATTGTTGATTATGAGATGAGAAGTGGTGATGTTATGTGATCTAATTTAATATATTAATTATCATGTGCTTTATTATATTATTAGATATCTCACCCCTTTTGTTTGAATGTTTCCCTTATGTTGGTAACGTGCAGGTAATCGAGAGTGAAGGCTGTATACCTTTAGTAGTTCGAGTCGGTGTCATTGCTCTGATATGTAACACTCTGGGGGGGGGGGGGGGGGGTGAACGCTTGTTACTTTTGATTGTTGAGTATTCAGTTGTTGAACTTTAAGTTGATTATTATTAAGTATTTGTTGGTTTGAAGCTGCTGTATTGATGATAAAGATGTTATAAGAATTCTGCTGCGTAGATGTTGAATTATTTAATTAAATATGTTATGATGATGGTTCATCCGATGTTTTAAAAGTGTTATATATCCACGATGAATGCAATGAATTTTGATAGAAGAATTTGTGGCATCCCGATTCGTTTGCACAAATGATTTTTATGACTCGGATTTATTTATATAATTTTCCGGGGTAGAATTGGGGTGTTACATCGAGGATAGTGGTGTTTGCTGAAAATCGTGATCAGTGTAGCATGCCCCAAGTAATTCAGATGGAGATCTACCTCTGGCTATTCAAAACTTGTTAGAGATTCTTTGAATCTTAACTCGACTACCATAGACGAGTTGGACAATAACATGTCATGCCCCTTGATTTATAACCAATTGGGTACACGAAAGGCCTGTTACTAGAGGTGTCTTTCTCTTTGACGCATCATCTGAAGTAATTATGTCCATCGGGAGGATTTTCATTCATTGAATATTCATCATGCGAATTTTTCTGCTGTTGAACAATTAGTTATATGTAAACAGTGGTATTAAAAATGCAAAGCTTATGTTTGTCTTGAAGTTTTGAAAATGTATTTTTAGTAAACAACAAAATTTTGTAAGAATATGAAGTCAACTCGGGATTTATAGTAACCCTTACAGGAGTTAGGATACCTTTTGTAACATTATGCTTTCGAACTAACCTATGCTTTAGTTAGGAATTTTAAGGGTTGTAATGTGGCCTAGTTCAAGTTTTAAGAAACATCGGATAAAGGCTCAAACTTTATTTGTACCCAACCCGTTCTCCGTGATGTTCTTTAGCCCTATACTTAGTTAACTGTGCCTTTAGATTCCAATTGAGTGTGGAATAACATCTTGGTGATGGTTTTCAGATACTGGAAGATTATTTGAGAAAACAATCATTTTTTTGTAATATTTTTTCTTTTGTTGAGGATTTGTAGCGACCTTTTTTTGATTTTATTATCCCTACCTTTTTCCTGAACTATTTCTTCTATAATTACAGTCAGCGTGATGTCTCAGTTTTTTTCTTAAGTCTCCTTCATAGGTTTTGACTTAGCGGGCTTTTCTTTTGAGAGATGATGACTGCCTGTTTTACGGGGAGCCATCACCGTCTTTTGATTTGGAAGGATGTCTCTGATGCCATTTACTGTGTACGAAGTAAAAGCTTGTGACATCATATGCATTTGAATTATCTGAGAAACTACCCTGCCCTAGATTATGATTAAAGGTTTCAATTTGCGTGAAAAAGAAAACTTCTACTTCTTAGACTCAAAGGGGTTGACTAGGGATTATCTTCCTTATAACTCCACTGTTTAGGATTTGAAACAACGCATGTACATCGTCAACAATGTCCATTCAAAAGCATACTATAGAGATTATGGTATCATTTTCGTCATCCTCCCTCTAAAGGCTTATAGCTTTTTTAATCGAGAGTTGAATATCACAAAAAGGAAGTAAAAGCATAGTTTAAGTATAGTGAAAATTAATGGATTGATTCAAGACAAACATATGCAATGCATTAATAGGGATAACCAAAGTCTGACATAAAGATAAGTGTTTAAACAAACAAAGAAATTACAAATGAAAATTCGAATGAACAATAAGCTTCTCCGCCTGAATTTGTCACTTCAGATGATGTGCCTTTGAGGGATGATAGAAAAACTCAATCTGACCCTCGTGTGTGAATTCCAAAACTCCTTCATCAATCAAGTCTTGAATCTTATATTTCAATATCCAACAACTATCAGTATCATGCCCCAGACTGTTGGAGTGATATGCACACCTTGCATCAGGATTGTAGCTAGGAGTGAAAGTATTGGGATTCCGAGGAGGATCCTTCAACGTGATCAAATTCATATTCAACATGTGTTGCAAGGCTTGCGGCATCAGCATGTTGAGTTTGGTATATTTCCTCTTGGATGTATCCTGATTACGCTGACTACCCTGTTGTTATTGGCGTGTTCGTTGTTGGGCTTGCGATGTAGTAGCAATCCGAAAAGGCCTACTTTCAACCAAGCCAACTTCCTATGTTATTGGAGGTTAATTAATGATTTGATACCCAATTCTAGTTGTTCGTCCCATACGGTTGTATTTGTCCTGATGAAGTTTGCTGATGAGAATTCTCAACTCTTCTTGTCCCCGAGCTAAGTTTTGGATAAGATCTATATGACCCATCATCTGGATTCTCATATTTGCTATCTCATCTAACAATTGTTTCAATTGATCCTCCTTGTTGTCTTCAGGATTCTTCTTGGTCATGTTCTCAGTGAGGAGTACTTTCAATTCCTCTTGCCCCTTGGATAAGCTTAGGAACATCTCCTGGAATTGTGTATTTTGATTTTGGAGATCTCTGACGGTCTGTTTAAGAGCCATTTTTCTGCTGAAATAAATAGCGAGAAAATGAGAAACCTGTCTTGAGAACTACCTGTTATGTAATGACATGCATGATATGTAAATGAAATGTTTTCAAGGATCTCGCGGGATAAATAGAAGAAAATGTTGAAATTCGATTGCAACTTTGATTGAAGAACTTCGTATCGTTGAATGTCCTTCTACGAGAATCAAGCTCACCATATCGAGTGGGTCATAGCCTTTGACTCAGAATAACGCACTTTGGTCTTTGACGAAATCTAGTTAGAGGAAAATAAATCCCCTTTCCCTTTGCTAGATGTTGGTTCATGATACTTTGGCGGCATTTGGTTAGAGGAAGATAAATCCTCCTACCCCTTTCTAGGCATCTAGTTCATGATAACCTGCATTACAGGCCCTTGAGATCCTTGAAATGGTTAATGAAAATGCTATGGTATGATGTCATGATGTGTATTCTATGCACTAAGCAAAAGCGTAAGGTGATGAAAACAAGTAAGTCTTGCAAGAAGTCCAAGTTATTGGATAATGGATACAAACAAGTCCTGCAAGAAATTCCCATCGTTAGATAATGGATACAAAAAAGCCTTGCAAGAAGTTCAAGTTATTAGATAATGAATGCAAACAAGTCACACAAGTAGCCTTAGGTTCAGGCTTGCATGAAGTTTGTAGGTAAGTACCCTATTGAGTTTTAGTTGGCTCAATATGTCATAAGAAAAGTAACCGGGTTCTAGGAGCCTCAATATCATTGATCTTTCTCCCAGGCATTGTTTCAGCACAAGCATCTGATTTGTGATCGAAATATCCTGAGAGTCCGACCTTAATGAGTGTAGTATCGAGTATAAACCAACTTCAGTCTGGACCAAAGTCGGTCATCTCACTACTTTCTAATGGCTAAGTTGTGTCAACTAAGGTTCTACAGTCAGTTTGTGCTTTATGACACCATGCGGTAACCCAACATTCTCCTTGACTTAAGTCAAGGGACACCGACACCAACCAATGTGTCACACTAATGTAGCCATCACTTCAACTATATCGCTATACATCGTACAGTTTTCACGATCTATTGCTACTTACCTAAAATGCCCCAGATCCGGGTATAGGATCTTTACAAAAAAAAACCTGAGCAAAACCACGAAATGTAAAGCATACAAATCAAGCAAGTAAATAATTTTAAAAGTGATCTAACTCTTAAGGTAACCCCACTTTTATTTCTCCCCAGCAGAGTCGCTAGTTCTGTTATACGGTGGGAGAACTGGATTTTGGTTTTGCATCTTATCGCAAATGTTGAGAGTCGCCATCGACTTTTCTTTTATCCAATAAGGAAAGGGTGAAAAGAACAGGAAAGACCTTTGAGAATTTTTCTGAGTTTGGGGGGTATGTTATTAAAAGGGAAGGTGTTAGCACCCCTATTGTACCCAAAAATTTACCCTCTCATGTTTTCTAAGATTTTTTCTTATATAGGTGGTCACAAGCATTTGATTAAAGGAAGAAATAAATTTTTTTGAAGACAAACAAGGAGTCTTAGATTGGCATCTTAGCTAAGGCTTTCAATTGGCATGTTAAAAGGCCTTTTGATTTGGTATTTGGACAGGCTACGATTGGGCACCTAACCTCCTCCAAGCTTGCCTCAAATTTCCATGCTTCGATTGAAGCCTTGGCCTTCTGCTGGATTGCTGCACACCAACTTTGACTGAACATGTTTTTCCTTTAAACCAGCCTCCTTCGATCCAAAGGGGAAAGGCTTCTTGTTAGTGCTCCCTTGATTGCACCGTTGTTTTTTGCATCCTGGCCTGACTCACAAATGCAATGGCTACCTGCATGCAAGCTAGATCCTTGCTTCGATTGGGCATTTGTTTTCCTTGGAGCAAGCTTGTTTCCTGCTTCTACTAGGCAAACCATCCCTCTAGGCGTGCCTTCAACGCACAAAAGCAATAACTTCTCCAAACTGGCCTTCGATTCACAAAGCTCCCACTGGGAAAAAGACCCCTCAGCATGTCACCAGCGCACATATCCCTCTTCAGTTTGTCTCCAGCACAAAGCCAAGACTCCTTCAAATTTGCCTTCGACCTACAAGGAACTACCCACCTTTTTGCCAGCTTCGCTTAGGAAAAGAATTTCTTTTGATTCGCCAGACAAAAAAAAGTTACCTTCGACCCACAAGGCACCGGCTGCCTTTGTGCCAACTTCGCCTAGGAAATGGCCCCAGTTTAAACAATTGTACACACTTCAACAAGCATGATAGCCATTCGCAGGACACACTTTGGTGGCCCATTCGAAGAGGTCACAAAGCGTACATAGAAAGTCCATTCAAAAGGCCCATTCAAAAGGAACACCAAAAGGACCACCTGAAGACCCATTCGAAGGAAGTAATACTAGAGCCAATCGAAGGGTACACAAGAGGTACATTTGAAGAAGCATGCAGAAAGGACCAGACGAAGGCTACACAAGAAGCCCAGTTGAAGGCTACACAAGAATCCCAGTCGAAGGGTACACAAGAAGTGCAGTCGAACGCTACACAAGAAGGCCAATCGAAAAGCAACACTAGAGTGTATTCGAAGGAGCCAAAATGTCCTCATACATTCAAATTTCAAAAAAGGGACAAGATCCCATGTTTTGGGCTAACGTTACAAACTCTCATTCATGGCTTTCAAATATAATCAAGTCTGTTTAAACCTTTGCCTTCTTGTTCCCTCCCTCTTACTCTATATAAGCAGTGCGCTTGCAGGCCACACACATTGGAGATACGCTACCCACAAACCCACCAAAGTTATCAAAATTTTCATAAGTGATCAAAGTCAAAGCAACCCTTAAACAAAGGTACCCATGTCCAGAAGCCAAATCGAAGCAATCATCAAACAAGGGTACCCACACCCATAATCACATATTCATTCATCAACCATTGGTAAGAATTGGTAAAAAGATCTATCTCTACATTTGCATGACATATTGGCATTTATAATTTTATTCAATCTATATTCAAGATTAAGGACATGGGTTCGACACCCAGGTCTACATTTGCTTTGTTGCTAACACTTGCTGCAGATGTAGCCTGAAGGGACCCAATGAGTGCAAAGTCGAAAGGCTTGAGTTTGGCACTCAGGTCATGCTTTTCATTTTTGATAACATGTTTGCAGATGTAATGCCCTCATAAGGGATCCATCAGGAAATTCCAGCAGCGCCCTCTGGGTCGAAAGCCACATCCTGCCACTGGATCAAGGGAGCAATCGAAAGACAACTTACCCTTCATAGAATCGAAAGACATCTGGATTGAAAAGTCCATTTCTCTCTGCAATCGAAGGATTTTTTTTTGTATTTTATTTTTGTTTCATTTCTTTATTGACCCTTTCTTTCTATTTAAATTAACAGTAAATCAAAAAATCACAAAAAAATTAGACATATACATTTTAATTAAATAATTAATTTCTTAATTAATTGATTAATTAAATTTTAACCATTTTCTCAACTTAAAACAAATTAGAATTTAGGAATTAATTTAGATTTAATTTTCTTCTCATAAAAAAAACCAAAAGAACTTATTTAATTTTATTTTCCAAATAGATTTTAGATAATTTCAATTTAATTATTTTTCTTAAAATAAAAACAACCAAGAAGATTTTCATTTCCTAGGATATTTTTAGACATTATTTTTAATTTCACGCGCGTTTATTTAGTTTCGCTTTTTTATTACTAATATACCTGCTCACTGGATGTAATAGATTAAAACTAGGACATTTACTGCTTTATCCCCCTCATTCTTGTATAATGTAAACCCCCTCCCCGAAGCATTGTAATAGCGTAGATTTAAATTCCTGCACTTTAATATTCTACAATATATATTAACTGCTAGTAATTAGGCATGTGTGATAAGACTAATAATCAAACGGAAGCAAACTTAACAAGAAGACAAAAAAAATAACGGAATTGAATCAATTGTACATATGCACCTCTAGGGTACCCCATTTTGGTTACCTTTAAAAAACAGTCATGAGGCAGGAACACTTTAGCAAAGACCCTCGAATCAAAATATCCTAGTCCTTCGATGACCCTACAGTTGACTTTTCGGTAAATGATCTAGTCTCTAAACGAAATTGCTAAAGAGTCTCCACAAGTTGCCTTAGTGATTGTAACGTCCCTTTCGAATGTCCCTTATACATCTAACGATAGGGCTACCTACTCACAAATAGTAGGATAATGCTGTCTAAAGGATAGGAGGAAAAGAACGACCCTTTTCGAGTACAAAGTAGATAGCTGTTAGAAGTTTGCTCAAAAAATTTTGCACTTACACAAAAACTACTTTTCAAAAACATTTTCAAGACACTCTATATACTTTCTCCACATTCCCGAGAAACATTACTAAGTCGCCATACCAAGCCATTTTCAAAACAAACTTTCAAATACATAAAGCACAAAGGTATTTCAAAATTAACAAACCTCTAAGAGCCCGTAGATAACTACGGATGGAAAGGGTGTTAACACCTTCCCTTTCCATAATCTACCCTCCTTACTCAGAATAATATCGAAAAGGTCTTTTTCTGTTCTTTTCATCCTTTACTTAATTTGGATAAAAGAAAAGTCGGTGGCGACTCTTTCTTACCGCAACATTCACAAAACCAGTATTAAACAGTCAGTTCTGCCACCGTATCATAGAACTGGAGAATCTGTTGGGTACTTAATAAAAAGTGGGGTTAGCTTAGAGCTTAGTTCATTTTAAAAATTGCTTTCATTGTGTGTTTTCATGCTTTACTTTTGAGGGCTTGTTTGGGTTGTTACTATAGATCCTACACCCGGATCTGGGGCACCTTATTAGGTAAGTAGCAATAAATCATGGAAGTTATACGGTGTAGACCGATATGGATGAAGTGATAGCTACATTAGCATGATACTTTGGTTTGTACTAATGTTCCTTGAGTCAGTCAAGGATAACATTAGGCTTCCTTAGTGTCATTAAGCGCTAACTGACCTTTAAAACCTTTTAATTGACTCATCCTAAGCCATTAGAAAGTAGTGAGGTTCCCAGCTTTGGTTCCGACCGAAGATTGGTTGATACTCGATACTACACTCATTGAGACCAGACTTTTGGGATAGTCTGGCCACAATACTTCGGTGCTTGAGCTAGCACAATGCCTAAAAGAAAGGTCAGTGATATGAGACTCCTTAAAACCCGGTTACTATTAATAGGACAAGTTGAGCCAATTGAAACTTCAAGAGGGTACTTACCTTTAAAACTCATGCAAGCCTTTAAACCTATGTTCTTTGTGTGACTTGTTTGTGTTTGATATACTTGTGATTTCAAAGCATAATCATAACATCATAAACATCATAACATGTCATGTACACTAACCATTTCAAGGGCCTGTGGATTTATCTATTATCTGTTTTGTAGGACATGGATTCAGCTCGCAGAAAAACCATCCAAATCAATTTTGCAGAGATCCCTCCCAAACTCAAAGAATTGGTTTCAAAGGTTCCTGAGAGTTCCTCATTCAACAAGAGATATGGCTACTTGCTCAGTTCGGTTGCTACCGGTTTTAATGAAGGATTGATGAGTGTCTTATTCCAGTTCTTCGACCCTAAGCACCAATGCTTTACATTTCCATACTATCATTTGGTGCCTACGTTGGAAGGATTCTCTAAAATACTCAGTTTGCCTATATTGGAGCAGATACCCTTTACCGGTTTAGAACGAGATCCAACTGCTGAAGATGTTGCCATAGCTTTGCATTTGAAGCCATTTGACATTAAGTCTAATTGGGAAAGAAGGAGTGGAGTTAAGGGCCTCCTCGCAAGTTTCCTGATGAAGAAAGCCCAGGTATTCCTAGACGCTCTGAGTTACCATGCCTTTGAAGATATGTTAGCTCTTTTAATCTATGGGTTGGTTCTGTTCCCCAATTCAGACCAGTTTGTAGATGTCAGTTCCATCAACATTTTCCTTGCTCACAATCCAGTGCCTACATTGCTCGGGGATATCCTACACCCACTCCATACACGTACCATGAAGAAGAGAGGAACTCTTATGTGTTGTATACCTCTACTCTATAGGTGGTTTATTTTGCACCTTCCTCAGTCAGTAATGAAGAATGAATTAGGTTTAAGATGGAACTAGAGATTAATGTCTCTTTCTTACTCTGGCATCTATTGGTGCCCTCGCTCCCAAGAAGACATCTCTTTCATTGATCACTTTGGAGAATTCCCTAATGTGCCACTTCTGGCATTAAAGGAGGCATCACCTACAACACCTCTTTAGCTTTACGTCAGTTCGGTTACGCCAGGAGGGATGATCCTCATGATATGCTCATTCAATATATTGTGTTCGACTATTCAAATGATCTACAAGGCTATCATCAGAGGTTCATCCGCACTTGGGGAATGGTTAAAAGGACTGATAGCAGGGCTCTAGGGCACAAGAACTCCATCCCTTTGAAGCCATACCTCAAATGGGTATGAACTCGTGCTCAAAATCTCATGATGCCGTATACTGCTATCCTACCAGTGATTTCAGAGCCTATTGTTCAAGGGGTCGAGCCTCGCATCATTCTTCATCCTGATATGCTAACAAACTTCGAAGAATTGCAAAAATCTTTGATACAACTCAAAGAAGAACGAGATACCTTTGAGTCCCAATTATATGCCAGTGAGAAGAAGGTGTTGGAACTAACAAAGTGGCTTCACAAAGAGCAGAATCTCAACGCCTACCTTAGCACCAAAAGGAAGTGTCCTTGGTAGACTTAGAAGTTTTAGAAATTTCTTATTTGTTATTCCTTTGTAAATTTTATTTCATTTGAGATTACTAATAAAAAGTCTTTGTTTCTATTTTGGTTAAAAGAGTTTAAATCCTATAAAGCCCTTGAAAACATTGCATACATACATATCATTGCAAGAACAGGTTTTCAGAATAGGTTTCTTATCTTCTTCGTTGTTTATTTCAGCAATGGCTCTTGAACAAACAGTCAAGGAACTTCAGGCACAAAATGCCTAATTCCAAGAAATGTTCCTGAATCTGGAGAAGGGACAAGAAGAATTGAAAGCTATGATTCTCAAGGACAAAAATAAGAAAAAAAGGCTAGTGGGTGCTCTGAATTTGGGAATAAGGTTTAAAGGACCAATGGAGCCAGTTTCAGAGCTTGCAGCTCCTTCAAGAGAGAGATACAATCAGGATGGAGATCTAAGAGAAGAAGACCATAATACAAGGGAGTCTAAAGAAGATGAACCTGGCTATTCTGAGGAGTAGTATCCTCTTGCTGATGATAAATACAAACAACTGGAGGATTAACTCAATGCCATGGAGATCCAAAGGGTGCCCGGGTTGGACTTTGAAGAACTAGGACTGGTCTCAGGGGTGGTCATCCCGCGGAAGTTCAAGGTCCCTACATTTTCTAAGTACAACAGTGTCTCCTGCCCTAAGCTACATTTAAGGTCGTATGTCATGAAAATTCAACCCCACACTACTGATAGGGATTTATGGGTACACTTCTTCTAGGAAAGTTTGGCAGGGACTCAGCTGGAATGGTTCTACCAACTGGAAAGAACCAATGTGCGTAATTGGGAAGATTTGGTTGCTGCTTTCTATAAGCAGTACCAATATAATGATGACCTCGCCCCGACTCGTACACAGTTGCAAAGCATGTCTATGGGTTCTGGTGAGGGTTTTAAGGACTATGCCCAAAAATGGAGAGACCTTGCAGGAAGGGTCTAGCCTCCATTGTCTGATAGGGAGCTGGTGGACATGTTCATGGGCATATTATCGGCCATTATTTAACCACCTGATTAGAAATTCTTCTGTTGGGTTTACAGAATTGATCTTGACAGGTGAGCGAGTAGAGGCTGGCATTAAAAGTGGTAAGATACAAAGCGATACATCCTCCAACACTCCAAAGAAACCATTCACATGGAAGAAAGAGGTCACTGCTGCTTATGGCCAAAGTAATCTTAACAAAACTGAGATTTATTCGACGGTAGGGACTGTTATGATTTCCAACTCTGCATCAAACCAGCAATAGAACAATCAGTCCATAATAGATAAGCCAAGGAGACAGTTTACCCGAATCAATATGACCCTATCTCAGGTTTTACTACACCTGCTGAAGTCCAATTTGGTTAACCTGAAAGAGGCTCCCAAGAATCCCAACATTACATCTCCTCGCTACAATGCAAATGCTCGGTGTGCTTACCATTCTGAAATTCCAGGCCATGATACAAACGATTGTTGGGCTTTGAAGAATAAGGCGCAGGATTTGATTGAAGTAAAGGAGACTGAGTTTGACGCTCCTGAGACTCCTAATGTTATTACTGCCCCTATGCCCAAGCACGACCGTGGTGTCAATGCTATTGACAATAACATGTTTGTCTCTTCTTTTGATGAATTGGCTACTCCACTCCTGACTATTAAGAAGAATCTATTGCAGGCCGGTTTATTTCCGGGTTATGGCGAAGGTTGCCACTCGTGTTTTTCCTTACCTAACGGTTGCCATTTGTTGAAGGAAGGCGTTCAGCTCTGATGGATAATAAAGAAATCTTGTTTGAGAATACTCCAATTACAAGTGTTTCATGTGAAGATGTTTCTATCATTACCATTTCCTCCAATCCTCCCAAGGTCTCCTCCAAAAGACCTGTCAGGATTACATATGTTCTGAAAGTTGCTTCGTTGATAATTACTTTCCCCGGACCTATACCATATTCCTTGGATAAAGTTGTTCCCTGGAATTATGGGGCCAATGTCTATTACCATGGTGTCAAGCAGGATCTACTGATTGTTAAAGATGAAGAGATCAAAAACCCTGATCCTGACATTAGCAATATCTTCGGGACCAACAAAATCACCAGAAGTGGAAGGGTTTTCTCCCCCGAGATCTCTCCTCCTAAAACTGTTGCTACTCCTGTGATCATCCCTGCTGCTACTCCTGTCAGTATTCCTATGACTACTCCTGCTGCTACCCCTGTTGCTACCCCTACTACCGAGTCGGTCGAGACTCCAGGCAAAGAGATATTGGTTGAGCCTGTCAGACGAAGGTGCACCCAAAAGTCATCCCATAATCCTCTAAACAAGAGATGGAGGAAATTTTAAAGATCATTAAGAAGAGTGATTACAACATGGTTGAACAACTAGGGCAGACCTCTTCCAAGATCTCAATGTTGGTCCTGTTATTATGCTCTGAAGCCCATGCCAAGGCTTTAGTGAAATTCCTTAAGACATATCACGTACCTCAAGAAACCTCCGCTGATCAATTTGAAGACTGCGTGGCCAGTTTGATTGATGACAACAGGCTAGGTTTCTCTGATGCTAATCTGACTCCCAAATGAAGGAAACATAATGATGCCCTGCACGTCTCTATCGAGTGCAAGGGCACTACTTTGGCCCATGTTATAGTGGATATAGGTTCTTCACTGAATGTTATGCCCAAGAAGGCCCTTGACAGGTCAGATTGCAAAGGATTGACTCTGAAGCCTAGTAACATTGTGGTGAGAGCCTTCGACGGTTCTAAAAGAATGGTGCATGGGGAGGTGGACATCCCTATCAAAGTGGGAACTCAGACGTTTAATTCCACTTTCTACGTGATGGACATCCGCCCATCTTACTCCTGTTTATTGGGTCAACCCTGGATCCAAGGGGCTGGTGTTGTGACTTCCACCCTACATCAGATGCTGAAATACCCAGTCAATGAGAAAATGATCACAGTGAATGCGGAGGAGGAGTACATGGTGAGCCACCTGAACTCTTTCAGGTACGTTGAAATGGACGGCGAGTTCATTGAAACCCCCTGTCAGAACTTTGAGGAGGTTCCACAGACCATTGCTACAATCAAAACCCCTTCCAGTATTCCAAAGACTATCAGGCCTCCACTGAAGATGGCTTCTCTGAAAGATGCCAGGGTAGTTGTTTAAGAAGGTGGGTGTACAATCTGGGGCCAACTTCCGGATATTCCCTACAAATCTGACAAATTTGGTTTGGGTTTCACATCAGGAGCTAAAAGGGCTTTTCTCCGTGCTCGTGCCGGAGGACCACCCCTACGCATCGATAATCATGGGGTTAATACTTTGGAAGACAGTAACAATGACTGTGACATGGACCAGTGGATCTTCCCAACTGTCAGCGGAGGACTCACGAACTGGAAGGCTAAAGACTTTGTGCTGATTACTTTTATTCAAGAGTAATTGTCCTTTTTGTTTTTGGATATGTAATAAATGAATAATACAAACTCTAAAACCTTATGTCTTACCCGAGGCCCAATGGTTATTTTGTGAGGGTTATCATGTTTCATTATCACATGTCATTAATAAAGCATTGGACATTTTTTTAATACAAATTTTGCGCTCTTTGCCTTTATTTTCTACTTTTTACTTTAATAAAACAACTATGCTCTTACACACACTCTCATATCAAAATGTAGATCCACATCCACTCTGGATCCCATTGATAACAGATCTGTTATTGCTCATTATGACTTTGAAAATCTGATCAACCAAGCTGAGGACGAAGGTGAGGAAGATTGTGAGGTACCAAGAGAGCTTTCCAGACTGTTACAACGGGAAGAAAGGGCAATACAACCTCATAAGGAGCCAGTTGAGACAATGAACTTGGGTACTGAAGAGGACAGAAAAGAAGTCAAGGTAGGTGCTAACTTTGAGCACAATGTCAAACAGCGGTTAATACAGATGCTACATGACTATGTTGAGGTCTTTGCCTGGTCATAAGAAGACATGCCAAGACTTGATATTGATATTGTGGTTCATCGCCTACCTACAAAGGAGGATTGCCCTCCAGTAAAACAGAAGGTTCATCGTATGCGGCCAGATATGTCAGAAAAGATCAAGGCTGAAGTCATGAAACAGTTCAATGTCGGTTCCTTAGATGTCACGTCTTATCTACAATGGGTCACCAATGTTGTTCCAGTGCCTAACAAGGACAGTAAGGTACGTATATGTGTGGATAACAAAGACCTGAACAGGGCAAGCCCCAAAGATGACTTTCTGCTTCCCCACATTGATGTTCTGGTTGACAACACCGCACAACATAAGGTATTTTCCTTCATGGATGGTTTCTCTGGATACAATTAGATAAAAATGGCACCTGAGGACATGGAGAAGACAACCTTCGTCACACAGTGGGGCACTTTCTGTTACAAGGTTATGCCATTTGGGTTGAAGAACACCGAGACAACCTATCAACGCACCATGGTAGCTTTGTTTCATGATATGATCCATCACGAGATAGAAGTCTATGTTGATGACATGATAGCCAGGTCTCAGACTGAAGAGGAGCACCTTGATCACCTACAGAAGTTATTTGACAGGCTGAAGAAATACAAACTGAGGCTAAACCCGAATAAGTGCACTTTTGGAGTAAGATCAGGTAAGCTCTTAGGTTTCATAGTAAGTGGCAAAGGCATTAAAGTGGATCCTGCAAAGGTAAAATCTATACAAGAAATGCCAACTCCTTGCACCGAGAAGGAAGTTAGAGGATTCTTGGGACGCTTAAACTACATAGCCAGATTCATTTCACATCTGACCGCTACTTGTGAACCAATCTTCAAATTACTGAAGAAAGATCAAGCAGTAAAGTGGAATGACGATTTCCAGTACGCCTTTGACAAAATCAAGGAATACCTTCAAGAGCCTCCAATTATGATGCCTCCAGTTGAAGGAAGACCTCTGATCATGTACTTAACGGTATTAGAGAACTCAATGGGGTGTGTGCTGGGGCAGTATGATGAGTCTGGTCAAAAAGAGCATGCAATATACTACCTTAGCAAAAAGTTTACCGACTTTGAAACAAGATACTCACTGCTCGAGAAAACATATTGTGCTTTGGCATGGGATGCTCGCCGACTAGGACAATATATGTTGACTCACACTACCTTGTTGATATCTAAAATGGATCCTATCAAGTACATTTTTGAGAAGCCCGCTCTCTCCAGAAGAATAGCAAGATTGCAAATGATCCTGACCGAATACGACATTCAATACACAACCTAAAAAGCAATTAAGGGAAATGTACTAGCTAATCATTTGGCACATCAAGCTGTGGATGACTACCAATCCATGAATTTTGAGTTCCCGGATGAGAAAATCATGTTAGTAACTGATTGTGAAGAAACTGGACTGGATGGAGGACCTAAAAAAGGATCCTGATGGATGGTTTTTGATGGAGCTTCCAACGCTCTTGGCAATCACATCAGCGCTGTAATCATATCTCTTGAAGGATGTCATACTCCCTTCACTGCCAGGCTATGTTTCAACTGCACCAACAATATGGTCGAGTATGAAGCATGTATCATGGGTCTCAAAGTTGTAATCGATTTAAGGATCAAGTTCTTAAGTGTGTTTGGAGAATCGGATTTGGTAATCATCCAGATCAAAGTAGAATGGGACACGAAGAACCCTAATCTGATCTCGTACAAAGAGCATGTGTTGACATTAATACCATACTTTAAGGAAATCACCTTTGAGCATTTTCCACGAGAGGAAAATCAATTAGCAGACGCGTTAGCTACGATGTCGTCCATGTTCAAGGATAGGTGGGATAATGAGGCTCCTCAGATCACCATTGAGAGGATGGACGGACCAATATACTATCACGAGATTGGTAATGAAGACGTAGTGGACAAGCCTTGGTTCCATGAAGTCTAAAGATATCTCGAAATCCAAGAATATCCTGAGGGAGCTTTAGTAAATGATAAGAAGTTCCTAAGAAGATTCTCTACTAAGTTGTTTCTCAATAACAGGATTCTCTACAAGCGCAATCATGACTCTACCTTACTTCGGTGTGTAGACAAGAGTGAGGCAGAAAGGATTATGGATGACTTGCATGAAGGTACCTTTGGCACTCATTCCAGTGGGCACTCGATGGCTAAAAAGATCCTACAGGTAGGATACTATTGGTCCACTATGGAAGCAGACTGTTATCAACATTCATGAACTTGTCACAAATGCCAAATCTATGCTGAGAAGGTACATGTGCCTCCGGTTCCTCTAAACATCTTGACTGCTCCATGGACATTCACAATGTGGGGCATTGACATGATTGGAGAGATCAGACCTACAACTTCTAATGGGCATCACTTCATCCTCGTCGCCATTGATTACTTCACAAAATGGGTTGAGGCAACTTCATTTGCTTCTGTTACCAAGAACGTAGTGGCCCGATTCATCAAACATAACCTTATCTATCGATACGGTATTCCAGAAAGGATCATTATAGATAATGGTGCCAATCTCAACAACACTATAATCACTGAGCTTTGCATGCAATTCAAAATCCAACTTCATAACTCTTCTCCCTACCGGCTGAAGATGAATGACGCTGTAGAAGCTACAAACAAAAACATTTGGAGAATCATACAGAAGATGATGGTGACATATGAATATTAGCATGAGAGTTACCATTTTATCTTCATGGTTACTGCACCATAATACGCACATCAACAGGGGCAACTCCGTTCTCTTTGGTATATGGTATGGAAGTTGTCCTACCAATTGAAGTCCAGATCCCTTCTTTGAGAATCATGAAGGATGCAGGTTTAAATGAAGACGAATGGATACAGACTCGACTTGATCAATTAAACTTAATTGACGAGAGGTGGCTCGCGACTGTCTGTCATGGTCAGATGTACCAAAAGCGTATGATCAAAGCTTTTAACAAGAAGGTCAGACGTCAGGAATATCGGGCCGGTGATCTGGTAATCAAGCGTATTATACTGCCACAAGGTGATCCCAGGGTAAAATGGACTCCCACATATGAATGGCCATTTGTGATCAAGAACATATTCTCTGGTGGATCCATGATCCTAACCACTATGGACGGTGACAACCTTCCACACCTTGTAAACGCGGACATAGTTAAAAGATACTACACATAAACAAAGACCTGCTAGGTCGACTTGCCTCAGCAAAAGTTAGGGCATCCCGGTAAACCAAAAGGGTTCGGGCAAAAATTAGGGATACACATCAAAAAATTTGTACACCCGACAAGTCGAAAACCTGAAAAGGTGGCTTGGGCCAAAAAGGGCATCCCGGTGGACTGAAAACCTAAAAGGGCGGAGTAGGAAAAAGTTAGGGATTTAAAGCGTATAACTATGTCCCATTGGATCACCTTACAGCCAATCTTCAGTATCAACTATCAAGCTCAATTGGTACTAATCAATCCAATCAACTTCGGACAAGCAGCGAAAGGGATGAGACGCTCAAAGACATAAAGGCAATAGCAGAATTGGAACTCAATAGGATTATTTCACATAACTGTTTTTATTTGTATATTATTTTTGTATAAATTCCATTCTTATGACAGTATTCTCTTACTAGCATGTCTGTCTCCTTGTACAAAAACACTTATTTCAAAGTAATACAAAACTACTTCTTTGAAAGTTGCAAATTTCTGTTTTTATTTTTTTCTGTTTTGTGTCCAAAAACGTCCAACGATTATTTTTGAACATATACATTTGAATATGATTACTGCTTACAAATATACACCTAAAAACAGAAAGGAAATTGCTAATGACTTTAAGAAACGAGACAATATCTAAGGACCATCCACAAGATCCTCGTAGATATTTTTCTCGGCAGATACATTCTCCAGCAAGTACAGGGGCAGGGGCATTCTACTACAAGGTCTATGACACATTCCCAATATGCAGCCTAAAAGTGTCAGGTTCTCATATCCTCGGCAGAAGCAAAAATATCCAATTACTGCTCCAAAATCCCGAGTGAAGTCACCAAGCTTCTCAAGATTCTCCAACAGGATTCCAACAGAATCCCCAAGCAATTTATGAAGTTCACCTTCCTGCAAAAAAGTTTTGTAAATCTCAAGTAATTTATAAAACCTTATCCCTAGTAGAGTTTATTTCTCTAGCTACAAAAATTCATCCCTCAGTGCAGTTTATTTCTCCAAATTGGTGAAATCTTTCAACAGAGCTTTTCCCTTTGGCAGAATCATTCTCGAACGGAAGTCGAAGATCCTCGGCAGAGAAAGGGAATCACCAACAAAACAATCTCCATTCATTATCCCTAGCGGAAATTGAAGAATCACTTTCTTCACTCACCAGCAACAACCTAAGATTCAGCTTCCCAGCAGCAGTCAGGGATTTATTGTCCCAAACAAAAAATTCTGCACAACAGCATTACATGTTCATACATCATGGCATGTACATAAAAATACACACATCATAATCTCAATTATTCTGGGATCATCATGCAATTCATGCATCATGACATTGCATGAAACTAATTTTACCTTTTCAGGTTAAATTAGAAAACAGACAAATGCTATCAACTTTTACAACAGGTCAAAGATTAATTCCCGAAACCAGACGGGGAAGCTATCTGCACGACCAAGTGGTATAAACTCCCGAAACAAGATGGGTTTACCAAAAGAAGCAGGCTACAAATTAATTCCCGAAACCATACGGCGAAGCTATCTACGTAACCAGCAAAACAAGTTCCAGATTAATACTTGTAACAAGCCAGGACAACTATCTCTGGACGATCGATTGTAGATTAACACCTGAAACTAGCCAGGAAAACTATCTACATGAAGAGATTGAAGATTAATACTTGTAACAAGCCAGGAGAACTATCTTTCTTTCTCTAAGGTCAAAGATTAATATCTGAAACCAGACAAGACAACTATCTCAACGACCAATAATTTTCAAGTTCCAGATTAACACCTGTAACAAGCCAGGAGAACTAGCTTTCTTTCTTAAATCCCAGATTAAAGCATGTAACAAGCCAGGGGAATTATCTGTGGACAACTGATTGTAGATTAACACCTAAAACCAGCCAGGAGAACTATCTACATGAGGGAATTGAAGATTAATACCTGAAACAAGCAAGGAGAACTATCTTTCTTTCTTAAATCCCAGATTAAAGTCTGTAATAAGCCATGGGAACTATCCATGGACAACTGATTGTAGATTAACACCTAAAACCAGCCAGGAGAACTATCTACATGAGGGAATTGAAGATTAATACCTGTAACCATCCAGGAAAACTATCTTTCTTTCTTAGGTAAAAGATTAATACCTAAAACCAGACAGGACAACTATCTGTGAACGACTAATTATAGATTAAACACCTGAAACCAAACAAGAAAGCTATCTACATGACCACCCTGAAGCAATCTTACACGGAATCCTTCTCAACATCCAAATATAGTCTAACACAGGCTCATCTTGAAGCAGCCATACACAGGCTCATCCTAAAATAGCCCTACACAAGTTCTTTCTAATACATTTCTAGATAACGGTTAATTCCATTATCCCCAACAAATCACTGGAAATCTGGACTTCAACCAGAATACAGTAAACTGTCATTTCTCCAGAGATAACTCTTCACCAGAGCCTTGGACAAATGAAGGTCCTAGACTCTATTCCCCATAGAGTTTTACTCAAACAAGAAAACAACAAAAACCCACATTCCCCAACAGACTCCTCCAAAGACAGTAGGAAAAAGAACCTCCAAAGGGACCATGTGTAAATCATCATCTATTTTGGATGATGTGATATGGTTGGAGAACTGACTTTTTGTTTCGCGTTTGTATTTGCAAGTGTTGCAGTTTAGCAAGAGTCGCCACCGTCTTTTCTTTTATCCGAAAGGAAAGGTGAAAAAGCACAGGAAAGACCTTTAGAGATGTTTTCTTGAGTTCGGGGGGTAGATTATGAAAAGGGAAGGTATTATCACCCCTTTCATCCATGGTTTTCCATGGGCTCTTAGTTACTCGCTAGATCACTTGCTTTTGTTTGAATGTGCTTGTGGTGTGAGTTTTGAAAGTATTTTGAAAACGTCTTTGTAATGGTTCCCGTCTCTATAAGAGCGCGTACAAAGTGTTTGTTTGGAAAATAGTTCAAAGATGTGTTTGTGAAATGTGTTTTTGAAAGTGATTTTGAAAAGGTGTCTTTGTAACGGTTCTCGTCTCTATAAGAACGCGCACAAAGTGTTATTTTTCGAAAAATGTTTCAAAATGAGAGTGTTGGTGTATAAAATGTTTTTGTGGTGAGCAAGCGAGCAACTAGGAGCAAATCTACCTACTCAAAGGTCTTAGGTGTTCTTTTCCTCCTCCTTTAGATGTTGCTATTCTACCATTGATTTGGTAAGAAGCCCCATCGTTGGATGTTAAGGGACGAGTGTGGGTCATTTGTATAGTCATAGAAGGCAACCTATGGGACATTTTAACAATGTCGTTTCAGGGACTAGATCGTTTACCGAAGGCAACATCGAGGGTCATCGAGGGACTACGGTCTTTTATTAAGGGTCTTTGCTAAAACGCCCATATTCGAGGGACATGACTATTTTTTTTATAGGCCACAAAGTGGGGTTACCCTAAGGGTGCTAGTGTGCAAGTGTGTTTGATTGCATTCATTTTAGTCTTGATTAGGGTGATCTATTTGTCAATTTTGTATCTTGCCATACACACCCTAGTTACTAACCATATATGAAAGCAATAAAAGTGCGGAAAGTAAAGATTCTACGCTATTACAATCATTAGGGGGATGGGGTATACAAATTTATAAATGGACGGGGTTGCAAGAAAATAAATCCTAATTATTTATTACAACCATATTGAAATAATAATGGAAGAAAGAAAAAGGGACTTTGTTTGGAAAAATATTTTTATCTTAATGAATTAAGCAAAAATGAATTAGTTAGTGAAAAGAAAATATTTGTATATCTTTTTTTATGTTGATAAAAGAGAATTAATATTGAAAGTGATAAAAAGGAAAATGAATGAGATATAGAATCAGCGTGCTGCTGCCAGCAAAACAAAGGGAATCAGAAGTTCTGATGCCAGGAGCGCTGTGACTCGGAAAGAAACCCCAGTGGGCATCAGAAGTTCTGAATTGGTACACTCTGAGGTCCTACAAAAAACGTTAGAGGGAAAACACAGAGGTTATGGGTGGTATTCAGTCAGTGAGCCAAAAGTCAGAAGTTCAGTATTATGCTAAAATAGTGAGTAAACATCAGCAGCTCAGTGCGTTATCAGCATGTAAGAATCAGAAGTTCAGCGTGTGTTAACAGTGAGAAAAATCACAGAAGTTATGTGTGTTAACACAGTGAAGAGAACTCAAAAGTTCTGCATGCTTAAACAGTGAGAAAATCATAGAGGTTCTGTGTGTTAAAATGGTGAGTGAAAAACAGAAGTTCTGTGTTACATTTTAACTCTTTTCTCATATTAATCATCACAATGATAACTTATTCAGTTTTCAACAAACAGCAAATCATAAGGATAAAAGAACAACAATTTATAGAAGTTCTAATCCTGATCTTGAGCCTAGCCTTAATCAAGAAGTTATGATCCACAGTTTTTTTATACTTATGCAATGATATGGACAACATCAATACTATGATACTTACATGTTTAATGATGTTCTGAATGAAAAGATGCAAAGTCAGAAAGACTTACCTTGAACTTGGAGCGTGTGTTTGGAACTTGGACTGATGCCTTTAGATGTTCTGAGTCCAAGAGCAACAGAAGAGAAAAATGCCAAGTTCTTTGACTCAAAGGGAAAAACAAAGTTTTGTTTTTGTTTTTTTGTTTGGGAATTATGGATTTTTATGGAGGTTTCACACCTTTCTTTTCTCTCTTTTGACAATTCTCTCTTTCCAAAAGCCAGCCCCTGAACGTGTGATGGATCATATTATTTATAGATGGGTTTGATGTGGTTTTGGGGGGAAAACAAATGGGATTCAAACCTTTTTGGTATACTGTTTCATTGATTTTTAATCACAGTTTTCTTATGCTAATTTGATGCAAATATGGGGTTTGAGAAAGTGCAGGAGTGGACTAGATCAGCAGCTGATTGCAGGACTGTGATGTAGCAGTGCAGCAGGTTGCTTAAACGAGGTTTTGGGATTTGGTGATGTTCTGATCGCAGAAGACTAGAAGCGTAGCCTCCATATGCTGAAGAGTCAATATTCTGACTGAAGAACATTGCTTCCATATGTTTTGATTGAAGCATCATGTTCTGAACTGTGTTTGCAAATTCTGATTGCACCCACACGAAGGCTGGTCCAGAAGTTCTGAAGTATCATATTCTCTTAACACTTAGAAAATTTTCTAAATGTTTAAAAATTTGATTTTTTTTTCAAAGTAATTTCTGACTTCTGATTTCTTGAACTAGTTTCATGTCTTGATGAAATATAATGGTTGAAACTTGATTTTTGATTTAAAAGTAAAAATTTGACTTCTTCAGTGTGCTTTTAACCATTTTGCCCTTACGAGTGATTTTATTGAAAAGTTGTAATTCAAGACTTGGAACTTGATAGAAGCAAACCTGAGAGTCCAGGATGATCCTTTGAGAAGTGAGAGGGCAAATTTTGGGGTACAACAGTTGCCCCTATTCAATCTTCTTAAGCCTGAGGATGTAGATTGGCTGGTCTGCCTTTCGTGATATGAAGGTGGAAGATGATTGAACACTAGAGTGCCCTGAAATTTGCACTCGCATGAAGTAATGTTGATTTGTGATATCAGAAATGGGCTTAAAGATGCCATCCGGTAAAGATCGGTTGTGTAAGAGATCCGTTGGCGAGAATTCCTGTACCTGCTGTTGAGGGGGACTTTATCGGGGAATGTTGATTTATGCACTGGGAAGTAAAGTCTAGGAGCTTCGATTGTCCATTACTCTACTGGAAAATTATCTCCTGACTGAGGGGGGCGAAAGTAGAACGCATATCTGGTCAGGGTCCAGGCTGTACAGCGACTTACTGGGGAAATGCGAAATCGACCGTATCTGGTCGGGTCTAGGCCTTACAATGTTGTAAACTGTTGTCTGGAGATAAGGGAGAAGGAACCTGGATAGTAGGGTTACTTTGAAATGAAAGCCTGGGTAGTAGGGCTTGTGGAAAGGAACCTAGATAGTAGGGTTATTTCGAAATAAAAGCCTGGGTAGTAGGGCTTGTGGGCAGGAACAGGGATAGTAGGGTTACTTCGAGATGAAATCCTGGATAATAGGGCTAAGAGAAGGGACCTGGGTAGTATGGTCACTTCGAGATGAAAGCCTGGATAGTAGGGCTTGTGGGAATAAACCTGGATTGTAGGGTTACTTCGTTTGATCATGTAGATTAGTTGACCCGTTTGGTTTCGGGAACTGATTTTCCCCGTGTTGCCTGCAGATATGACAGGTATAACTGCTGGAATTGTTGGTGATAACTGTCTTTCCTGAAAGGATAACAAGGTTAGTTAGACGCGATGCATGAAATGCATTGTGAGATGATGTTCTCAAAATAAACGAGATTATGATGTATGTGATATGTATGTGCATGTCATGATGTATGAGCATGAGATGTTAGTTGTGACATATCCGAGTCTGGGAAAATAAATCCATGACCGCTGCTGGAGAAAAAATAGCATTCCTGACTGTTGTAGAGAAAAATGGCTCTTCTACTTCCGCTGGGGATGATGAATGGAAGTGACTGTACTTCTGTCAGGGGGAGATTCTGTTTGAGAATAACTCTGCGGGCAATAACTTGGAGGGTGAATTTCCAATAGCTAAAGTAATGGGCTCTGTCGGGGATTGAGCTCCTGTATCCAAAGAAACAAACTCTGCTTAGGGAGTTAGAAGTTTATGATGATCCACCCGCGATCATGAAATTTGGCCGGGGGATATAGGTGTCAGGTTTCTGGACGACCCTGGCTAGGGAGATTACTTCTTGTTCTGAGAGAACTGATATCAAGGCTTTGGTTACCTCTACTCTGTGGGGAATACAAATGCTACAAGGTCACATGTATTGATGACTGTGCTCCAAAGTTGTCTCTGCCCTGGTACCTGCTGGACAGGGTAATTGTCGGGTTTGACATTTTAGTTTTTCGTCCTTGTTTCTTAAGTTATGAGCAATTGTCTTTCTTTTCCCATGCAAATATTTGTGAACAGTGATCATATTCAAGTGCATATGTCAAGAATGAATCATTGTACGTTCTTGCAAAAACAAAACAGAAAAAGAAAAACAAATAGTTTTGTAAAAATGACTTGTATTAATTTTGAAGTTGGCCTATAACAAGCGTTTTTGTACAAGGAAGCTGACGCTCTAGTAAGAGAATGCCACCGTAAGAATGGAAGCTATACAGTATTGTGTACAAAAAAAAGAAAACAGCTATATGCAACAATCCCATTGAATTTTAAATGTGCTATTGACGCTATGCCTTCAAGTGTCTCCTCACTTTGCTGCTTGTCCGAAGCTGACTAGATTGGTTGATGTCGTTCGAGCTTGACAACTGATATTGAAGCCAAATCGCAGGGTGATCTAATGGGACATGGCGATACCCTTTTTCATACCTAACTTTTTCCTGGACCGCCCTTTCGGGTTTTCAGCCCACCGGGATACCCTTTTTTGCCCAAGTCGCCTTTTTAGGTTTTTGACTTGTCGGGTGTACAAATTTTTTTCATTTTCATCCCTAATTTTTGCCCGAACCCTTTTGGTTCACCGGGAAGCCCTTATTTTTACCTAGGCCAGTCGACCTAGCGGGTCTTTTATCATGCGTAATATCTTTTCACTTTGTCTGCATTGATAGGGTGAGGAAGGTCGTCACCGTCCATGGTGGTCAAAATCATGGCTCCACCCGAGAAAATGTTTTTTTTTACCAAAAATGGCCCTTCGTATAGAGGAGTCCATTTTCCCCTAGGGTCACCCTGCGACAGTATGATGCGCTTGATCGCTAGATCCCCGACTTGATATTCTTGACGCCTGACTTTCTTGTTAAAAGCATTGATCATTCGCTTTTGATACGTCTGACCATGGTAGATAGCAGTAAGTCTCTTTTCATCGATCAAATTCAGTTGATCAAGTCGGGTCTGGACCCAGTCGTCTTCGTTTAAGCCTGCATCATTCATAATCCTTAAAGAAGGGATCTGGACCACAATGGGTAGGACTGCCTCCATGCCATATACCAGAGAGTAAGGTGTTTCCCCTGTCGATGTCCGTGCTGAGGTACGGTACCCATGAAGAGTGAATGGTAGAATCTCATGCCATTCCTTGTATGTCACTGTTATCTTCTGTATAATCTTCTTGATGTTCTTGTTAGCTGCTTCAACAGTGCCATTCATCTTCGGCCGGTAGGGAGAAGAGTTGTGATGATGTATCTTGAACTGTTTACAAAGCTCAGTGATCATTGTGTTGTTGAGATTCGTACCGTTGTCAGTAATAATTCTCTCTGTCACACCATATCGACAGATCAGATTATGTCGGATAAATCGCTCCACAACATTCTTGGTTACCGTGGAAAAAGAGGCTGCCTCAACCCACTTTGTGAAGTAATCAATGGCTACTAGGATGAAGCGATGCCCATTAGAAGCAGTGGGCCTGATTTCTCCGATCATGTCGATGCCCCACATTGCAAAGGGCCACAAAGCTGTCAAGAAATTCAAGGGGACCAGAGGCACATGCACCTTATCAGCGTAGATTTGGCATTTATGGCAAGTTCGAGAGTGTTGATAACAATCGGCTTCCATAGTGGACCAGTAATATCCCTCCTGTAGGATCTTCTTAGCCATGGTGTGTCCACTAGAATGGGTTCCGAAGGTACCTTCACGTAGATCTGTCAGAATCCTCTATGCTTCGCTCTTGTCTACACACCGCAGTAAGGTAGAGTCATGATTGTGCTTATAGAGGATTCCATTATTGAGGAGGAATTTTGCGGAGAACCTTCTCAGAAACTTCTTGTCGTTGACAGATGCCCCTTCGGGTTATTTTTGAGCTTCGATATACCTTTTGACTTCGTGAAACCAGGATTTGTCTGCTACCTCTTCAGTATCAATCTCGCAGCAGTGTGCCGGTTCATCCATCCTCTAAATGGTGATTCGGGGAGCTTCGTTGTCCCACTTGAGTTTGAACATGGAAGACATGGTGGCTAGCGCATCCGCTAACTGGTTCTCCTCTCGTGGGAAATGTTCAAAGGTTACCTCCTCGAAGTGTGGGAGCAATGTCAGTACGTACTCTTTGTAAGAGATGAGATTCAGATGTTTCGTATCCCACTCGCCTTTGATCTGACTTATCACCAAAGCAGAATCCCCGAATACACTCAAGAACTTGATCCTTAGGTCGATAACGGCTTTGAGACCCATGATGCAGGCTTCATACTCTTCCATATTCTTGGTGCAGTTGAAACATAATCAGGCAGTGAGCGGAGTATGACAGCCCTCTGGAGATATGATTACAGCGCCAGTCCTCCATCAAAATACATAGACCATTGGGATCCTTCCTCAGGTCCTTCATCCGATCCAGGTTCTTCGTAGTCAGTCACCAGCATAATGTTCTCATTCGGGAACTCAAAATTCATGGAATGGCAGTCACCCACGGCCTGATGAGCCAAATGATCATCCAATACACTCCCTTTGATTTCTTTCTGGGTTGTATATTGTATATCATATTCAGTTAAGATCATCTGCCATCTCGCTATTCTTCTGGAGAGAGCGGGTTTCTCAAAGATGTATTTGATCGGATCCATCTTTGATATCAACAAGGTAGTGTGAGTCAGCATATATTGTCTTAGTCGGCGAGCAGTCCATGCCAAAGCGCATCAAGTTTTCTCGAGCAATGAGTATCGTGTCTCACAGTCGGTAAACTTTTTGCTAAGGTATTATATTGCATGCTCTTTTCGACCAGACTCGTCATGCTTCCCCAGCACACACCCCATTGAATTGTCTAGCACTTGTCAGGTACAATATCAAAGGTCTCCCTTCAACTAGAGGCATCCGAATTGGTGGTTCTTACAGGTATTCCTTGATTCTTTCGAAAGCGGTATGGCATTCATCATTCCACTTTACCACTTGATCTTTCTTCAGAAGCTTGAAGATTGGCTCACAAGTAGCAGTTAGATGTGAAATGAACCTGGCGATATAATTCAGACGTCCCAAGAAACCTCTAACTTCTTTCTCCGTGCGGGGAGCTGGCATTTATTGTATAGCCTTTACCTTTGCGATATCTACTTGGATGCCTTTGTCACTGACAATGAAACCTAGAAGCTTACCAGACCTTACCCCGAAGGTGGACTTGTTCGGATTCAACCTCAGCTTATATATCTTCAACCTGTCAAACAGCTTTTGTAGGTGGTAGAGGTGCTCTTCCTCAGTATGAGACCTGACTATCATGTCATCAACATAAACTTCGATTTCATGGTGAATCATATCACGGAACAATGCGACCATGGCCCGCTGATAGGTTGCCCCAGCATTCTTCAACCTAAAAGGCATCACCTTGTAGCAGAAGGTGCCCCACTGTGTAATGAAAGTTGTCTTTTCCATGTCTTCAGGAACCATCTTGATCTGGTTGTAGCCAGAGAAACCATCCATGAAGGAGAAGATTTTGTGTTGCGCGGTGTTGTCAACTAGAACATCAATATGGGGAAGCATAAAGTCATCGTTGGGGCTTGCCCTGTTCAGATCTTTGTAATCCACACACATCCATACCTTGCCGTCCTTCTTAGGTACCGGAACAACGTTAGCAACCCACTATGGATAAGAGGTGACAGCTAAGAACCCCGCGTCGAACTGCTTCATGACCTCTACCTTGATCTTCTCTGACATTTCAGGGTGCATACGGAGGACCTTCTATTTAATAGGCAGACAATCTTCCTTAGTTGGCAGGCGATGTACCATAATATTAGTGTCCAAACCAGGCATGTCTTCATAGGACCAAGCGAAGATCTCAACATAGTCGTGCAACATCTATATCAACCTTTGTTTGACGCTAAGCTCCATATTTTCACCTATTTTAACCTCTTTTCTGTCTATCTCTGTGCCCAAGTTTATTGTCTCAACTGGCTCTTCATGAGGCTGTATAGACCTTTCTTCCTGTTGTAGCAGTCTAGCAAGTTCTCCAGGTACCTCACAATCGTCCTCACCTTCGTCCTCGATTTGGTTGATCGGATTTTCGAAGTCATAACTGGAAATAGAAGGATTAATATCAATGGGATCCATAGTGGATATGGATCTGTAGTTTGATACATGAGTGTGTGTAAGAGCATAGTTGTATTAATAAAGCAAAGGCAGAAAAGAAATACATAGAGTGCAAAATTTGTATGCAAAGAACATCCAATGCTTCATTAATGATATATGAGATGACATATAATAACCCTCACAGGTAGAAACATCGTGCCTCGGGTAAGACACAAGGCCATAAAGTTTAGATTGTTCATTACAAACTTAGAAAACAAGTAAGACAATTACTGCGGAATAAAAGAAACTGGTATAAAATCTCTGGTCTTCCAATTGCTCGGTCCACCGTTGGTAGTTGGGTAAATCCAGCTGTCAATATCAAAGTCTTCCTGACTGTCTCCAATAGCATTGACCCCTCGGTTGCTGATGTGTAGGGGAGGTCCCCCAGCTTGAGCGTGCCGAACAACCCTCTGAGCACTTGAAGTAAAGCCCAAGCCAAACTTGTCAGTTTTATGAATAAATTCAGGAAGCTGTCCCCAATTGGTATTCCTGACTTCTTCAACTATTGCTCTAGTGTCCTTGAAAGAAGCCATCTTCAGAGAAGGTTAGGTGCTAGTAGTGGTCTCAGTTGATGCCAAAATCTGGGGAACCTCTTCAAAGTTTTGACAAGGAGTCTCTATGAATTCTCCGTCCATCTCTACGTACCTGGAGAAGTTTAGGTGGCTCACCATATACTCCTCTTCGCCATGCATAGTGACTATCTCCCCCTTCACCGGATATTTCAACATTTGGTGTAGTGTAGAAGTAACAGCCCCAGCTTCGTGGATCCAAGGACGACCCAACAAACAAGAGTATGACGGCTTGATGTCCATCACATAGAAGGCGGACTCAAAAGTCTGAGAGCCTACCTTGATAGGGATGTCCACCTCCCCATGCACCATTCTTTTTGACCCGTCAAAAGCCCTTACCATGATGTTATTGGGCTTTAAGGTCAAGCCTTCACAATCTAGTCGGTCAAGAGCCTTCTTAGGCAGGACATTTAGTGAAGACCCGGCATCTACCAGCACATCAGCCATACTGGTGCCCCTGCATTCAATTGAGACATGCAGAGCATCGTTATGCTTCCTTCCTTTCAGTGTCAAATCCGCATCTAAAAAACTCAGCCCATTATCAGCAGTCAGGCTGGCTACACAATCTTTGGACTGATCAACTGAAGTATCTTGCAGCACATGCGCAGTTTTGAGGAATGCAATCAAAGCCTTCGCATGGGCCTCAGAGCACAACATCATGGATAACATGGATATCTTTGAGGGGGTCTGCCCCAGCTGCTCGACCACATTGTAGTCACTCTTTTTAATTATTTTCAAGATTTCCTCTATCTCTTGCTTAGAGGCTTCCACAACAAATTTTCTAGGTGCCTCCGCTCGGGAAGGCTCACCTACAGCTTCTTTCCCTCGAGTCTCAGATGACTTATCGGCAAGGGTAACAGTTGGAGTAAGAACAGGAAAAGTAAATGAAGTACTAGAAGGAACAACAGATGGAATGACAATAGGCTTGTTGACAGTCTTAGGGGAAGTATCAGGAGAGAAAACCCTTCCACTTCTAGTAATCTTGCTGGTCCCAACAATTTTACTAACATCAGGATCAGCTTCTTCGGTCTTCAAGCTTTGTTTAACGCCATGATAGTAAATATCAGCGCCATAATGCCAAGGGACGGCTTTGTCCGAGGCATACAGGATAGGACCAAGACATGTGATTATCAACGGAGCGATTCTTGTAGTGGGTGTAATCCTAATAGGTCTTCTCAAGGAGGCCTTGGAAGGACTGGAGGAAATGGTTATAATAGCAATATCTTCACACGGAACAGTTGGGATAAAAGTCTTTTCGAACAAAATTTCTCTACTGTCCATCAGGCGTTGGACACCTGTTTTTAGAAAATAACAATCAGGAGACAGAGATGAACATATGTGGCAATCTTTATCACAACCTGGAAATAAACCAGCCAACAACATATTCTTCTTAATAGTCATAAGAGGAGTAGAAATTTCATCAACTGAGGTCACTGACAGATCGGTATCAACGATGTTAACTCCATGGTTGTGCTTAGGCATGGGAGCAGTTATGACATTAGGCATTTCCGGAGCGTCGAACTCAATCTCCTTGGCTTCAATCAAATCTTGTACTTTATTTCTTAGAGCCCAGCAGTCATTTGTGTCATAACCAGGTCTCTCAGAATGATAGGCGCACCGAGCGTTCGGATTGTATCGAGGAGAGGAGGTATTAGGATTCTTGGGAGCCTCCTTCAAGGTTGCCAAATTAGATCTCAACATATGGGGTAGAACCTCTATCAATGTCATGTCAATCTGGGAGATCTGCCTTTGTGGTCTTTCTACCCTTTGTTGACTGTTGCATAATGGGGTAGCTGTCGGCCTCAATATCATTATAGCACTTACCGTTGGATGATATCCTGCTCTACTCAGATCTCTTAGGCTATAAATGGCATTGGCCTCCTTCTTACAAGTGAAGGGTTTCTTCATTGTGATCTAGGATGCATCTCTTTGAGTTTTTCCACTTCTTATACCGGCTTCGACCCACTCACCGGTCATGATTAGTTCAGTAAATCTAGCTGAGGAACATCGGATCAGGTGGTTGAAGAATGGACCTGATAATGTTCCTAAGAACATATCCACTAATTCTCTGTCAGATAGAGGGGGTTGGAATCTGGCTGCGAGATCCCTCCATTTCTGAGCATAGGTTTTGAAACCTTCACCTGCACCCATAGACATGCCTTGCAATTGTGTCCGAGTTAGAGCTAAGTCAGCATTATACTGGTATTGTCTGTAAAAGGCGGCATCTAAATCTTCCCAATTGCGAATATTGGTCCTTTCCAACTGATAGAACCAATCCAATTTGTGCCCTGACAAGCTCTCTTGGAAAAATTGCACCCATAGATTCTTATCAGCCGTATGAAGTTGAATCCTTCTGATGTATGACCGTAAATTTAGTTTCAGGCAAGAGACACCATCATATTTAGCGAAAATGGGTACCTTGAATTTCTACGGGATGATAACCCCTGAGACAAGCCCTAACTCTTCAAAATCCAATTCGAGTACCCTCTGGATCTCCATAGCATTCAAACGATCCTCTAGCTCTTTGTATTTATTATCAGCAGGAGGATACTGTTACTCTGAGTAGTCAGGCTCTTCTTCTTCTTCGGATGTTGGGTTGTTGTTCACTTCCTTGGTCTTGTCTTCTTGATTATCTCCTTCACTCGATGATGTTGCAAAGTCCAAAGTCCGTCTGGCTTGTCCTTTGAACCTTCTTCCCATGATCACAATACCAGTTGGTTTCTTTTCTTTCTTCTTCTTCTCTTTGGCCAGTAGAGTCTTCAACTCCTCTTGTCCTTTTGTCAGAGTCAAGAGCATTTGTTGAAACTAGACATTCTGTGCCTGAAGATTTTTCACTGTCTGTTCAATATCCATCTCCCTGAAATAAACAGTAGAATGATAAGGAGACCTGTTGTAAGAAACCTGTATGATGTTATGATGAATGAAGATGCAATATGCAAATGATTTCAAGGAAATTAGAGATTTAAATTTGTTCAAACCAAAAAAAACACACGTCATATTAAAAAATCCAAGTTTTGAGTAAATCATGCCTCTTTGGGCTTACAATGAGAGAAACAAAAATACAGCAAAACTCCTAAGACAAAAAGGTTGAAAGAATCCTCTTTGGCGCGATGTAGGTGTTTAGATTCTTCTCCTCATGAAGCTTCTCGGTGAGTTCCATAACTTTCTTCTCACTGGCGTAAAATTGGGCGTCAAAGGTGTCTCGCTCTTCCTTCAACTGAACCCAAGCTTTCTGCAGGTCTTCAAGAGAGGTAAGCATGTCAGGATGAAGGATAATGTATGGGACGTCTCCTTCAATAATAGGCTCTACGATAACAGGAAGGATAGAAGGGTAAGGCATTAATAGACTTTGAGCACGAGCCCGTACCCACCTGAGGTAAGGCTCGAGTGGGATAGAGTTTTTGTGTCCCAGAGTTCTACTATCCACCTTGTTAACCATCCTCCAAGCTCGCATAAACCATTGGCGATAACCTAGATCTTCTTTGTCATAGTTGAACACCAGACCTTGGATGAGCATCTCGTGAGGACCGTCTCTTCAGGCATACCCAGACTGCCGAAGAGCTAAGCAGGGGTTGTAGGTGATACCTCCCCTAATACCAAGCAGAGGGATGTTAGGGAATTCCCCACAACGGTCAATGATAGAGACTTCTTCCAAGGATATCGAACACCAACGGATATCAGAGTGGGTGAGGGACGTCATCCTTTGAGACCATGTCAGTATTTTCTCGTTCTTCAATGTTGATTGAGGTAGGTGTGAAGTGAACCACCTAGCGAGTAAGGGGATACAACACAAGAGAGTACCTCTTTTCTTCATGGTGTGGGTATGAAGACAATGTAAGATGTCTCCCAGTAAGGTAGGTACAAGATTGCGAGAGAGAAAGACTTTGATGGTGTTAATATCTATGAATTGGTCCAAATTGGGGAACAGAACCAAACCATAAATGAGAAGAGCCAGGATTTCTTCGAAAGCTTGGAAATCCATGTCGTCCCAGAATGAACGAGCCTTCTCCAATAGAAACTTGGCTAGGAAACCTTTAACCCCGCTTTTTGTCTCCCAATTGGCTATGATGTCAGCTCTTCTCAGATGCAAAGCTTCAGCGACGACTTCAGGTTTTGGAATCCCCTCTAGACCGGTGAATGGTATCTGATTAAGCACAGGAACCCCTAAGAGTAGAGAAAACTCTTCCAGTGTAGGTACTAACTGATAGTCCGGGAAAGTGAAACAATGATGTACGGGATCAAAGAATTGGAACATCACACACATCATCTCTTCTTGGAAATTGGATGTAGCCAAACTGAGGAGTCGACTGTATTTCTTGGTAAAAGGAGATTCCTCGGGCACTCTTGAGGCTAACTCTTGAAGTTGAGGGTGTGCTTTTACAAAGATGATTCGAATGGTGTTTCTTCAGACGGAATTCATGATCTACAAAACAAAACAAAGATAAATTTCTAAATCCTTGAAATGGTTAGTGAGTATGCGTATGATGCTCATGATGTTTATGATGTTATCTACAAGTGAATATATACACACATAGCAAACAAGTTCCTATGTTTTAGGCTTGCATGGGGTTTTGTAGGTAAGTACCCTCTTGAAGTTTAGTTGGCTCAACCTGTCCTAGTAATAGTGATCAGGTTCTAAAGGGTCTCAATATCACTAACCTTTCTCTTAGGCATTGTCTCAGCACAATCAATCTTTTCTTGCGGCTGATATATCCCAAAAGTCCAGCCTCAGTGAGTGTAGTATCGAGTATCAACCAATTTTCAGCTCTACACCAAAACCGGTTATCTCACTATGTCCTAATGGCCAAGTTTTTTCAATTAGGGTTCTAAATCCAGTTAGTGCTTCATGACGCCACTCAGCGGCTCCCTATTCTCCCCGATTCACCACGAGGGATACCGGTACCCACAAATGCGTCACACTAACGTAGCCATTGTTTCAACCATATCGGTCTATGCTGTACAGTTTCTACAATCTATTTCTACTTACCTAAAAAGGTGTCCCACATCCGGGTGGAGGATCAAAATAAAACCCAAACAATGACCCATAAAATGTAAAGCAAGCAAGTAAAACAAAGAAAGCATTATACAGGTGATCTAGCTCTAAGGTAACCTTACTTTTAAGTTAAATTCCCCAGCAGAGTCGCCAGTTCTGTGATGCGGTGGGAGAACTGACTTTTTGTTTCGAGTTTGTATTCGCAAATGTTTCGGTTTAGCAAGAGTCGCCACTGTCTTTTCTTTTATCCAAAAGGAAAGGTGAAAAAGCACAGGAAAGACCTTTAGAGATGTTTTCTTGAGTTCGGGGGGTAGATTATGAAAAGGGAAGGTATTAGCACCCCTTTCATCCATGGTTTTCCATGGGCTCTTAGTTACTCGCTAGATCACTTTATTTTGTTTGAATGTGCTTGTGGTGTGTGTTTTGAAAGTATTTTGAAAACGTCTTTGTAATGGTTCTCGTCTCTATAAGAACGCCTACAAAGTATTTGTTTGGAAAATAGTTCAAAGATGTGTTTGTGAAATGTGTTTTTGAAAGTAATTTTGAAAAGGTGTCTTTGTAATGGTTCTCGTTTCTATTAGAACGCATACAAAGTGTTATTTTTCGAAAACTGTTTCAAAATGAGAGTGCTTGTGTATAAAATGTTTTTGTGGTGAGCAAGCGAGCAACTAGGAACGAATCTACCTACTCAAAGGTCTTAGGAGTTATTTTCCTCCTCCTTTAGATGTTTATATCCTGCCTTAGATTTGGTAAGAAGCCCCATCGTTGGATGTTAAGGGACGAGTGTGGGTCATTTGTATAGTCATAGAAGGCAACCTATGAGACATTTTAGTAATGTCGTTTCATGGACTAGATCGTTTACCAAAGGCAACATCGAGGGTCATCGAGGGACTACGATCTTTTATCGAGGGTCTTTGCTAAAACGCCCATATTCGAGGGACATGACTATTTTTTCCGATAGGCCACAAAGTGGGGGTACCCTAAGGGTGCTAGTGTGCAAGTGCATTTGATTGCATGCATTTTAGTCTTGATTAGGGTGATCTATTTGTAAATTTCATATCTTGCCATACACATCCTATTTACTAACCATATATGAAAGCAATAAAAGTGCGGAAAGTAAAGATTCTACGCTATTACAATCATTAGGGGGATGGGGTATACAGATTTATAAATGGAGGGGGTTGCAAGAAAATAAATCCTAATTATTTATTACAACCATATTGAAATAATAATGCAAGAAAGAAAAAGGGAATTTGTTTGGAAAAATATTTTTGTCTTAATGAATTAAGAAAAAATCAATTAGTTAGTAAAAAGAAAATATTTTTATGTCTTTTTTTATATTGATAAAAGAGTACTAATATTGAAAGTGATAAAAAGGAAAATGAATGAGATATAGAATCAGCGTGCTGCTGCCAAACAAAATAAAGGGAATTAGAAGTTCTGATGCCAAGAGCGCTGTGACTCAGAAAGAAACGTTAGTGGTCATCAGAAGTTCTGAATTGGTACACTCTGAGGTCCTGCAAAAAACATTAGAGGGAAAACACAGAAGTTCTGGGTGGTATTCAGTCAGTGAGCCAAAAGTCAGAAGTTCAGTGTTACGCTTAAATAGTGAGTAAACATCAACAGTTCAGTGCGTTATCAGCATGTAAGAATCAGAAGTTCAACGTGTGTTAACAGTGAGAAAAATCATAGAAGTTATGTGTGTTAAAACAGTGAAGAGAACTCAGAAGTTCTGCATGCTTAAACAATGATAAAATCATAGAGGTTCTGTGTATTAAAATGGTGAGTGAAAAACAAAAGTTCTGTGTTACATTTCAACTCTTTTCTCATATTAATTAGCACAATGATAACTTATTCAGTTTTCAACAAACAGCAAATCAGAAGGATAAAAGCACAACAGTTTGTAGAAGTTCTAATCCTGATCTTGAGCCTAGCCTTAATCAAGAAGTTCTGATCTACAGTTTTTTTATACTTATGCAATGATATGGACAACATTAATACTATGATACATACATGTTTAATGATGTTCTGAATGAAAATATGCAAAGTCAGAAAGACTTATCTTGAACTTGGAGTGTGTGTTTGGAACTTGGACTGCTACCTTCAGATGTTCTGAGTTAGCAAGAGCAACGAAAGAGAAAAATGCAAAGTTCTTTGACTCAAAGGGAAGAACTAAGGTTTTTTTGTTTGGGAATTATGGATTTTTACGGAGGTTTCACAGCATTCTTTTCTCTCTTTTGACAATTATCTCTTTCCAAAAGCCAGCCCTTGAATGTGTGATGGAGCATATTATTTATAGATGGGTTTACTGTTGTTTTGGGGGGGGAAACAAATGGGATTCAAACCTTTTTGGTATACTGTTTCATTGATTTTTAATTACAGTTTTCGTATGCTAATTTGATGAAAATATGGGGTTTGAGAAAGAGCAGGCGTGGACTAGATCAGCAGCTGATTGCAGGACTGCGATGTAGCAGTGCAGCAGGTTGCTTAAACGAGGTTTTGGGATTTGGTGATGTTCTGATCGCAGAAGACTAGAAGCATAGCCTCCATATGCTGAAGAGTCAATGTTCTGACTGAAGAACATTGCTTCCATATGTTCTAGTTGAAGCATCATGTTTGAACCGTGTTTTCAAATTATGATTGCACCCACACGAAGGTTGGTCCAGAAGTTCTGAAGTATTATATTCTCTTAACACTTACAAAATTTTCTAAATGTTTAGAAATTTGATATTTTTTTTCAAAGTAATTTCTGACTTCTGATTTCTTGAACTAGTTTCATGTCTTGATTAAATATAATGGTTGAAACTTGATTTTTGATTTAAAAGTAAAAATTTGACTTCTTCAGTGTGCTTTTGACCATTTTGCCCTTATGAGTGATTTTCTTGAAAAGTTGTAATTCAAGACTTGGAACTTGATAGAAGAAAACCTGAGAGTCCATGATGATCCTTTGAGAAGTGAGAGGGCAAATTTTGGGGTACAACAGATGGAATCTTTAAGACCATCTCTGACCACTCTCTTTCATCTCCTCCAAATGGAATTTGTAAGCCCATTCCCTACATCATCAATCACCGGTGTTATTTCATGCGAGTGCAAATTTCTGGGCACTCTAGTGTTCAATCATCTTCCACCTTTAGATCACGAAATGCAGACAAGCCAATCTAAATCCTCAGGTTTAAGAAGATTGAATAGGGGCAGCTGTTGTACCCAAAAATTTGCCCTATCATTTATTCCAAGATTTTTTTCTTATATAGGTGGTCACAAGCATTTGATTAAAGGAAGAAATAATTTTTTTTGAAGACAAATAAGGAGTCTTCGATTGGCATCTTAGCTAAGTCTTTCGATTGGCATGTTAAAAGGCCTTTTGATTTGGTATTTGGACATGCTTCGATTGAGCGTTGTTGTACCGCAATTTTTGCCCCTAAGATCCCTTCATCATACCATGTTGTTTCACTCACAACAAGATCACACTAGGATTCTTGGTTCCCCTCCCTATCTTTAGCTTTGCTCTTTGAGGAATTACCAAGCACCTTGACTTATATTCCTTTTGTGATCATGAATATTGTTTTGATTTCTTCACTTAACTAATGAAATACAATGTTGGCTTGTCTTGCTTGTTATCCATATAGGTAGGGGCAATGAGATTTATCAAGTTACTCCATGGGTTCATGAGTTTATTCCCATTCCCTGGTCAACATAGCTTGAGAAGTTCAAACCTCACCATCACATTGGTTTTGGAAGAATTGGCATGGCAAAGTTGCTTTGGTTCACCACATTTCAGGGTTATTAGATTTGACTCAAAAGTACAAGGGGTTGATTGGAGAAGTTGTCATGTTTGGGCAAGGCCTTGTTCCTATTGGTCACAAGATCATATTTCTCTCAAATTTAAAGATATGAAAGTGGTTTTGGTGGATATGAGTCCTCATCATCATCCTCAACAACTTCTATTCACAAAGCAAGAATATTGGCACAAGAAGTTTGTTCAAACTTGTCAAAATTCCTCAAAGCATTCTCTTGATCTAGAAGCTAGGGTTTTGAACTTCAAAGGAGCATATCTTGCTCACCTTTTGTTATTTTTGAGTGATTCCAAAGACATCTTTCTATTTAAAGGGTTATCAATAAATCACTTCAAAAGTTTCAAGGAATTTTCATGTGGAAGGAACTTGGTGAAGAAGAAAGATTACAAGTCATCCAGATGAATCCACAATTTTCCATATGTGACTTCAAATGGTCATAACTTGGTCAATTGTTATCACCTAGAGTCCATTCTTTTTCCATAATGATCTTGTAGATGTGTAATTTATGCCTTCTTTTATGTGCAAAGTGAGAAAATGGATGGAAGTTGCCTTAAATATGCAACAGATTATAGGTTATTTCATGATTTTTGGCCAACTTCAACAAGTCATAACTTGCTCAATTTTTGGAGATTTTTAGTGTTTCAAGTTTCAAAATGTCATTCAAGAGATCTAATTCGTTCCATCTTTTTTGGTCAAGAGAAAATTCTAAGTGAAAGGCCATGTTTGGATGCAAAAGATTATAAGTCATTTTTGAAGAAGAATTTGTAATATTTCTAAGTATGGAAAGTCAACTCTTTTTCTTCAACTTTGACTCCATGTAACTTTCAGCTCAAGGATCCATTTTATTCCATTATTTTTCCATTGCAAATCTTGAAACCTCATCTTTCCAAAGTATCAAGAATCATGCCCTAAGACCCCTTGAGTTGGAAATTCTATGGATTTGAATTTGATAACTTGAAACAGATTTTTTCACAAAGTCAGAATTTTGAAATCCATAATGTGACTTCTAAACACAAGATTTATGTGCATTTTTTATTTAAACTTGATTAGACAACTTTCCAGAAGTGATTAGCACCCCAAAATGCAAGATTTGGTTCAGTTTTGATAGAAATGAAGTCACACTTCACTCGTGCTCGACCCTCACTCAATTTCCCTCCAAACTTACTTGTTTCTTCAAATTTTCATTCCCATTCACTTCCCTATAAATAAAGGGTCATCTCCCATCCATTTTCCCAAGCTTTGAGAGCCAAGAACACCCTGCCAAAACCTCATACGAACCCATCTTTTTTGAATTCAATTTCTGAGATTTAAGCTCCCTTTTCCAAAATTCTTTGCGCATTCATCATCCTTGATCATCATATAAACTCTCCTGCAGTTAAACCAATCAAAACGAGCCATATTTCAAGCTACAGAAGTCCAGTTTCAGAGCTTCTTCCTTGAACTTCGAAAAGGTAGAATTCTCCACCATTTGGATCCAAATCAAGCACTAATCTATTCTACTCCTTCTCCTGATTCTCATGTTGCTTACAATTTTTAAATCCATTGAGAATTGAGAGAGAAATCTCAAATTAAAGGTGCTCGCTATTTTCTGGGTTTTTGATTCATATCTCTCTCCATACCTTATATAAATTTGGCGTGATGGTCGTGTTAGAATCGTCTTGAAGAGACGAGTTTAATGATGCTAGCCTGAGATCCTAACTTTTCCATTTGAAGGATCTCACAAAATCCCCATTGCAAGGTGTTTGGAGGTTGAAGACGATGACATGTCTCGTCTCAGCCAATGATAGCATGCCAAACGTTTTAATTTCACTGCTTGCCCTTTTTATAATCCCATGTGTATTTCACTAAGGTCCATATCAAGCATGGCGCGTCTGGTCCACTAGATTAGCTTACTAACGCGTTTTAACTATGATCTGATGGTCCACGTCTTTTTGGTTTTATTTTATTTTCTGATTTTATGTTTTTATTGATTAAATTTTCAATAATTCATAACTCTTTTATTTTTTATCCAAAAATTATGAAAAAATTCACAAAAATACTTTGAATTATTTCTAATGTAATGACTATTTTTTCACATTTTCATTTTGACATTTGGTATTTTTTATATTTTTTTATTATTTTCTTTCTTTTAATTACTTAAAAAATACTTTCTGACATTTTTTTTTATTCTGAAAAAATTCATAAATGTTATTTTTCATATTTTTGACTTTCGGAAAATTTTATGGAATTTTATGTTGAGGTTTACTATTTTTTACCTATTTAATGTTTATTTGAGCAATTTTAAATAGTTTAAAAATAGTTTCTGACTTTTAAAAATTACCAAAATTTTTTATAAAAATATTTGGATCCATTCTGTTTTTTTTATGGCCTTACTTCTCACTTCTTGATTAATTTGAACATAGTTGATATTTTTCTAATTATTTTCTTTTTTTTTTAAACATTTTTAAAACCCTTTTTGTGTATGTTAAATGTGATATTATTTTGTGATTATTTTCTGGCTGATCTTGAGTTAGATTTTGGATCATGAACTTTATTAACATCATTGGATCCATGGTGTTGAGCTTAACTCCACAAAAATGGATGAATGATTTTAATAATAGTTTGATTAAAATTTAATTCAAATGTGGTTTGTATATTTTTTTTACCCTATCCCTCTTCATCTCATCCCCTTCTTATTGCACTAAATGTTGTTGGAGCATGATCTCTACATCATGTCTCAAAACAAATGGTGCATAGATTGCTATTGACCGGCCTCAAAATAGGTGCGACTTCTATATAAGTCCACTTACGATTGCTTAACATAGCGCTAAATTTTGTCTCGATTCGAATAAATGATCATTTGTGGCCCAAACTTATGATTGCAAGCCCAAGTATGTTAATTTGATCTGTTTGATCCAATAACCTTGAGATTCATTGTGTGGAGGCTTTGGTTCTACCAATCCTCTAATGGATCTACAAAACCTTTGGTCAATGCAGATCACTTAAACATCATTGATCATTAAACGGTACTTGTGAGAATTTCAAATGGATGATATACTTGACAAAAAGCAAATGCAACTTGTTGTGTGGAGGCTTTGGTTCTACCAATCCTCTAATGAGTTCCAAGTGCAAGTTTCAAGATGGTCATCCAACTAACCACTAATTATTGACTTGTTCCATCTTATGCTTTTATTCTTTTTTATACTTTATGTACTATTTACTTTTAACATTTACATTTCATGCCATTTTCATCTTTGCTAATTTGAGAATTTATTTTCTTGCCATTTTTACTTTGCTCACTTGAGCTTTTCTATTCCTTTCTTAAGATACTTAATAATCAACATAAACCCTAAAAAACTTTTAATGATACTTGGACTATTTGGTTACTATCCTTGGCATTATGGAGTATGGGACTTTTTCTTGGACTTAGGATTAGAAACCTTGGCCCATCTTGGAGACCTTGTGATCTTATCTGATTATTTTGTCTGGAGTTATTGAGGTTTACCTCAAGACATTGGGTTACTTATTTGTTTTTGTGTGCAGGTTTTTGTGATTACATTCTCTGTTTGAAATCTGGAATTCACCCGTATACAGCCGTTACTTTGCCCAATTTTTGTGAAGACTTAATACACTTGAAGTTTGGTTCTCTCAAGAGGTCTAGTATGTTTGCTTACTTGATTTCAATCCAAATAATGAGAATTCTATCTTGACACATGATGTCAAGTATTGGCTTCTTGTTGGTTAGATGCTTCTTCTCCTTAGCTTTTACCTTATGCTTTAGGATAGTTTCTTCTTCTCCTCCCATCTTCTTTAATTTAAAAAATCTTCTCCCTCCTTTTGAAAACTCTTCTTGTTTCTAAACTTGAAACACTTTCATAATAAACATGGACCTAGGTCCATGCATTTTCAAAATATTTTCATAAATAAACTTCAATCAATTTAATAATACCTTGACATCTATGAGAATACTAAAAGTCAATCAATATCATTCAAATCATCTTGCCACTTTGGATTTTACTTTAAACTTTTCTTAAAAGATTAAAACTCTTATCAATCCTTGTTGTGATGCAAACAACTATACTTCTACAATATGTAGTGAAGAGAGATATTTTCCACTTGGGTGTTGAGTGAGGCATTGTTGATTTTAAATCCAAGCCATATCCTCCACTTTGAGATGATGCAAATTCTCCTTTCTCATGATTGTGGGTAGTAGGTATGTTTTCCACACAGACAATGACGATGATGTCTTATCTCATAAAAATAACCAACACATTTGTGTTTTAAATTTTTAAAAGATGAACTACGTGTACCCTGATCCCCTATTGCACGAAAGGTGGGACGTAGGCACTAAAGGTTCACAACCGCAACGGGTGAAAAAATCATTAAAAAAATATACTTCTCTTCTCACCTCCACCATCCATTTTATATACAACATATTTTATAGCCAAAATATACAGATTTTTTCAAAGAGGTTCCTGCGTAGTACCGTAGATGTTTAGGGTGCTAATACCTTCCCTTTACATAACAAACTCCCTTACATTAAATATTTCCCCCTCTTTTTGGGTTATTCGCTCTTTTCCCATTCCTTTGGAAACAATAAAGCGTGGTGGCGATTTTTATTTTTGATTTGTGTAAGTCTAGTCAATCCAATGGCTTAGTCTTGAACATTTCTACCGCTACAAGCGCCTAACCTCCTCCAAGCTTGCCTCAAATTTCCAAGCTTCGATTGAAGCCTTGGCCTTCTACTGGTTTGCTGCACAACAGCTTCGACTGGGCATGTTTTCCCTTTAAAACATCCTCCTTCGATCCAAAGGGGAAAGGCTTCTTGTCAGTGCTCCCTTGATTTCACCATTGTTTTTTGCATGCTGGCCTGACTCACAAATGCAATAGCTACCTGCATGCAAGCTGGATCCTTTCTTCAATTGGGAATTTGTTTTCCTTGGAGCAAGCTTCTTTCCTACTTCTACTAGGCAAACTATCCCTCTGGGCGTGCCTTCAGTGCACAAAAGCAAGAACTTCTCCAAACTGGCCTTCGATTCACAAAGCTCCCACTAGGCAAAAGACCCCTCAGCGGGTCACCAACACACGTATCCCTCTTCAGTTTGTCTCCAGAACAAAGCCAAGAATCCTTCAAATTTTCCTTCGACCCACAAGGCACTGGCCACCTTTGTGCCAGCTTCGCCTAGGCAAAGAATTTCTTTTGATTCGCTAGACAAAAAAAGTTGCCTTCGACCCACAAGGCACTGGCTGCCTTTGTGCCAACTTCTCCTAGGCAATGTCCCCAGTTTAAACAATTGTACACACTTCAACAAGTGTGATAGCCATTTGAATGATACACTTTGGTGGCCCATTCGAAGAGGGCACAAAGCGTACATAGAAAGTCCATTCAAAAGGCCCATTCGAAAGGAACACCAAAAGGACCACCTGAAGACCCATTCAAAGGAAGTAATACTAGAGCCAGTCGAAGGGTACACAAGAGGTACATTTGAAGAAGCATGCAGAAAGGCCCAGTCGAAGGCTACACAAGAAGCCCAGTCGAAGGGTACACAAGAATTCTAGTTGAAGGCTACATAAGAGGGCCAGTCGAAAAGCAACACTAGAGTGTATTCGAAGGAGCCAAAATGTCCTCATACATTCAAACCCACAAACCCACCAAAGTTATCAAAATTTTCATAAGTGATCAAAGTCAAAGCAACCCTTAAATAAAGTACCCACGTCCAAAAGCCAAATCGAAGCAATCATCAAACAAGGGTACCCACACCCATCATCACATATTCATTCATCAACCATTGGTAAGAATTGGTAAAAAGATCAATTTCTACATTTGCATGACATATTGGCATTTATAATTTTATTCGATCTATATTCAAGATTAAGGACTTGGGTTCGACACCCAGGTCTATATTTTCTTTGTTGCTAACACTTGCTGCAGAGGTAGCCTGAATGTACCCGATGAGTGCAGAGTCGAAAGGCCTGGGTTTAGCACTCAGGTCATGCTTTTCGTTTTTGACAACATGTTTGCAGATGTAATGCCCTCATAAGCGATCCATCAGGAAATTCCAACAACGCCCTCTGGATTGAAAGCCACATCCTTCCATTGGATCAAGGGAGAAATCGAAAGACAACTTACCCTTCATAGAATTGAAAGACAACTGGATCGAAAAGTCCATTTCTCTCTGCAATTGAATGATTCCTTTTTTTTGTGTTTTATTTTTGTTTCATTTCTTTATTGACCCTTTCCTTTCTATTTAAATTAACAGTAAATCAAAAAATCACAAAAAAAATTAGACATATACATTTTAATTAAATAATTAATTTCTTAATTAATTGATTAATTAAATTTTAACCATTTTATCAACTTAAAACAAATTAGAATTTAGGACTTAATTTAGATTTAATTTTCTTCTCATAAAAAAAACCAAAAGAACTTATTTAATTTTATTTTCCAAATAGACTTTAGATAATTTCAATTTAATTATTTTTCTTAAAATAAAAACAACTAAAAAGATTTTCATTTCTTAGGATATTTTTAGACATTATTTTCAATTTCACGCGTGTTTATTTAATTTCTCATTTTTATTACTAATGTACCTGCTCACTGGATGCAATAGATTAAAACTAGGACATTTACTACTTTATCTCCCTCATTCTTGTATAATGTAAACTCCCTCCCCAAAGCATTGTAATAGCGTAGGTTTAAATTCCTGCACTTTAATATTCTGCAATATATATTAACTGCTAGTAATTAGGCGTGTATGATAAGACTAATAATCAAACGCTAGTAAACTTAACAAAAAGACAAAAAAAAACTGAATTAAATTAATTACACATATGCACCTCTAGGGTACCCGACTTTGGTTTCCTTTAGAAAACAGTCATGAGGCAGAAACACTTTAGCAAAGACCCTCGAATTAAAAGATCATAGTCCCTCGATGACCCTACAGTTGCCTTTTCGGTAAATAATCTAGTCCCTAAACGAAATTGCTAAAGCGTCTCCACAAGTTGCCTTAGTGACTGTAACGTCCCTTTCGAATGTCCCTCATATATCCAACGATAGGGCTACCTACTCACTAATAGTAGGATAACACTATCTAAAGGATAGGAGGAAAAGAACGACACTATTCGAGTACAAAGTAGATAGCTGTTAGAAGTTTGCTCAATACATTTTGCATTTACACAAAAAACTACTTTTCAAAAACATTTTCAAGACACTCTGTATACTTTCTCCACATTCCCAAGAAACATTACAAAGTATGCCATACCAAGGCATTTTCAAAACAAAATTTCAAATACATAAAGCACAAAGGTATTTCAAAATGAGCAAACCTCTAAGAGCCCGTAGATAACTACTAACGGAAAGGGTTCTAACACCTTCCCTTTTCATAATCTACCCCCTTACTCAGAATAATCTCGAAAAGGTCTTTTTCTGTTCTTTTCACCCTTTCCTTAATTTGGATAAAAGAAAAGTTGGTGGCGATTCTTACTTACCGCAACATTTGCAAACACAAACACAAAACCAGTATTAAATAGTCGGTTCTGCCACCGTATCACAACCCCTTTCATCCGTAGTTATCTACGGGCTCTTAATTGCTAGATCAATTTTGAAAATGCTTTGTGAATGTGTAAGTTTGAAAATATTAAAAAAATGCCTAAGTTTGGCAACTTTGTAAGGATTCTCGTATCAGTTAAGAACACATACAAAGTGTTTGTTTTGAAAATATTTCAGAAAAGTGTTTGTGTGAAAATAGATGTTTTTTTGAGCAAGCGATTAAAATCTATCCACCTACTAAAAAGTCTTTTGTGTTATTTTCCTTTTCCTTTAGATAATTCTATCCTACCATTAGTTAGTAGGAAGCCCTATCGTTGGATGTTTGAGGGACAGACGCGGGTCATCGTACAGTCATAAAGGTAACTCGTAGGGCACTTTAGCAATTTATCATAAGGGACTAAGATTTTTTATTGAGGCAGCATCGAAGGGTCATGAAGGGACTATGATCTCTTAACTGAGGGTCTTTGCTAAAGCGTACCACGTTTGAGGGACATGACTGTTTTCCGAAGGTAACACGTGGGGTTATCCTAGAGGTGCATGTGTGTGTCGTGTTTCAATTAACTTTATTTATCTTGCATATTAGGGTTAGCTACCGTTCAATTTTAAATCTTTCCATACACGCCTATTAACATACATCTAGCAGTTATAAGGAAAGCGATAAAGACAAAAAATAAATTTCCTACACTATTACAAAGCTTCCAGAAGGGGGATACAAAACCATAAAAATGGGGGGGGGGGGGAGAAACAGTAAACCCTAGTTTAAGCTATTACAACTGCTGTACCCCAAAATGTTCCCTCTCATTTCTCAAGACATTTCCCTCAAGATCTTCAATAGCTCAAGCTTGCACAAGGATTTATTAGGTCAAGACATCTCCTCAACACCGATGCCTCAAATTAGGGTTTGAGTTTTCACAAGGACAATTGGAATTTTAATGCCTCATATGACTTTCATAGATCATTATGGACTTTCACGATTGCTCATGTTATGTTTCAAGTCTTGCAGTTCATATTTGCTCAGTCAATCGACAAGATGACCTAAAATCAACTATATTGGGTAAAAAGTCAATTATGGTCAACCTACAGTCAAATATCAATATTTTTGACCAATATCAACATTTTGAAGTCATATATATCAATTGATCAAGTTTGAATCACAATTCCCCCGGAAAATTGTTCAAATCACCAAAAGGGCAAAATGGCCAAAATTAGGGTTTTGATTGTATTTGACTGATCAAGGATTGTTTGACCTAATACATGATCTAATGGCTTAAAGTATAATATAAAGGATTAAAGTAAAACATGTTGACATAATTTAATGGCTCAAAACATTTCTCAAGATCCTTGGATTAACAGATGAAATTTGGTCAACTGATGAAAATGTCAATTGTACACTAAAAAGTCAAACTTTGACTTTTTGATCAAATTTGAGTTTCAAAGATCACACTTCATCAAGACATTAAAATATATGAAACTTGATTGTTAGGAAATCAAGAAATTCAAAAGATCTTTGGAAAATTCAACATTTTCTATACTTCGAAATTTTTCTAAGTGTTTTAAACATGATAATTTCATAACTTCATGACATTTTTTCACCAAGATGCAAGATGATTCAAAGGAAACTTTCAACATTAAAGTTGTAGATCTTGATGAATTCTACAACTTTGTAATAGAGGGTTGATGTCCAAAAAACTCTAATATTTGAAGATATAAGCCCATGAAGTCATAACATTTTCATCTAACACTTGGAGAACTTTTCAACAGATTTTGGTCAGGATTTTATCCCAACTTCCTGGAATTTTTTCACATAGTTCCAAGATGATTTTGTCAAAATGGACAACAAGAAAGTTTTAGAGGATGTTTCAAGCTTTCAAAAACATCCAAGAGCATGAATTTATCATACTTGAGCTAGGAGATTAAAGGGCCTAAAGTTGGGCATCCATTCTTGAATTGCAAAGTCCTTTTGTTGAAGGGCATATAACAAATCCTTATGCCATGCTACATAATCTTAATTTGCAGGCCTTTTGACTTGCAAATATATCCATAATCAGATTTTCACATAATTGATTGAACCATTATCCAAGTGATTCAAGTGTTGTTCATCGCATCATTCCATTTATAGCACAAAGGCTCCATCGCCATTCACATAAAGCAAGCTTTATGCAATTGTCAACTCCTTGAGCCTCTCAATTGTTTTCTCTGCACATACACAATGTAAAAGTAAGAAGCAACATTCCTAAAATCCTCTAGCAACTTTATACCATGCTTGTACCATGCATTGGAACACCAATTTTCATAATAACTTGGTTGTTTCATCTCAACTAAACCAGAATTTTGACAGCTTGTAAAACAAACTCTCTCATTCTATAAAACCTCCTCTATAAATAGAGAGGCCATTTTCAAGCCAAGGGGAGAAGTTTTTGGTTGTGTAGAAAAGTTTCCTCAAAACCCCTCATACTCTCAAAAAACCATAACTGCCCACAAAACTTCCACTCTTGAGCTTAGAAACCAAAAATTTCAAATCACTCAAACCATGCATTTCTATCCAAACAAACCATCCACATACTTCATATACATCATATAGAAGTTGTTCAAACACAAGAGCAACTTCTGTAACATCATTATCATCACCGTCTAAACTCAAAAACATTGTCTTGCAAATTGACTTGGTTGGAGAGACCCAAACACTTTCAGTATAAAGTAAAGATTGAAACAACTTCAATGAGGTCTAAGAAAGATCAATCAATCATCACATTGAACCTGGAAACATCCATACACATTTTGGATTTTCAATTCAAGAAGTAAGTTTTCTCAAACTATGATATCCTTTTTCATACAACATTTTACTTTCGTTTTAAAAAGAATAAAATAGGACAAGTCAGAGTTAAAGAGTTGCAAACACTGAAAATCACAGAAAAATGCTTATGGAATTCTTACACGGTCGGCCGTGTCACCTGACACAGGCCGTGTTAGGGAGAAAACTTGACAAAATGTCATGACAGGGTCTTGACACAGGTGCCCGTGTCACAGGACACGGCCCGTGTCAATCCAATTGGGTTTGAAACTGGACGAAATGGATAGAAAGGGTCCTGACACGGGTGCCCGTGTCACAGGACACGGCCCGTATCAGCTCGTCTGGGACAGAAAAATCATGCAGGGATAATTACAGGGTCCTGACACGGGTGCCCGTGTCACAGGACACGGCCCGTGTCAGCCAGGCACCAGAATTCTTGATTTTTGAGACTTTTTGTTGATGTTTTTGGATCATTGATGGTTTATAATAGTAATTAGGGCTTTATCTCTTTCATCCCCATTCATTAAACTTGTACCCCATCCCCTAAAAGTATTGTAATAGCGTAGGACTTTAAATTTCTGCAATTTATGGCCTTCGAATAAAATGCTAGTAAAGGGTTTGTATGACAAGACTAAAATCAACCAATAGAAAACCCTAATTCAAGACAAACAAATCATGAAAAACAAACACTTTGCACACCTACACCTCTAGGGTTAACCTCACTTGTTTCCTTGAGAAAAATAGTCATGTCCCTCGAACGTGGGATAATTTAGCAAAGACCCTCGAATACAAGATCGTTGTCCCTCGATGACCCTTCAATGTTGCCTTCGGTAAACGATCTTAGACCCTTGCAAAAATTTTAAAGGTATCCTACAATGTTTCCTTCTATGACTACACGACGACCCACGCCCGTCCCTTCACATCCAAAAATAGGGCTTCTTATCAACCAATGGTAAGATAACAATATCTAAAGGAGGAGAAAAAGAACTAAGACTTTTTGAGTAGGTAGAACGTTCTTAGTTGCTTGCTCACAACTGTTGTACCCCAAAATTTGCCCTCTCATTTATCAATAAATTTGCTCACAAGATCTCATTGGGTTCAAGACTGCACTAGGGTTTGATCAGCTTAAGACAGCTCCTTATGCACTGATGACCAAAATTAGGGTTTGAGTTTGCACCAGGATTTTTGGAATATCAATACTTCATATGACTTTAATGGACCATTATGGACCTCCAAGATTACTCATGTCAAGTTTCAAGCCTTGGATCACACTTTTGATCAGTCAATTGAACAGTTGACCTAAAAATCAACTGTATTAGGGAAAAAGTCAACCAAAGCCAATTTACAGTCAAACTTCATAATTTTTCATCCACATCAACATTTTATACCTATATGTATCATTTGATCAAGTTTGGACCATAATTCCTTAAGAAATTTGATCAAATCTCCAAAAGGGCAAAATAGTCAAAATTAGGGTTTTGACTGAGAAAGGGCAATTTCTGATTTTTGACCTAGCAAATGATCAATTCGGTTAAGGCATAATCTCAAGAGTTCAATTTCATCATTTTTACCTAATAACATGATTCAAAAAATTGCAAATCCATTGGATTAACAGATGAATTTTGCAGTCAACTGATCAAAAGTCAACTATATACTGAAAAGTCAAACTTTGACTTTTTAGTCAAATTCAAGTGCCAAAGATCATAATTCATCAAAACATGTCAAAATATGAAACTTGTTCATCAGGAAATCAAGAATTCAAGATTTTGTTTTGAAAAGATGAAATTTCTTAACTTAGAAATTTTTCTAATTATAGAAAATTTCTTATTTTTTCATAACTTTGATCCAAATTTTCACCATGATGCAAGATGATTCAAGAGAAACTTCCAACATGAAAGTTATAGATATCCATGAAATATAAAACTTTTATTCACATCATTTCTCCTAAAAATGTTTGGATCTCAAGATATAATTTTGTGAATACATGCTCATGAACTAAAAATAACTTAGTGAAATTTTGCCCTAGTTAGGCATATTTTTGACCTAACTTCATGGAAATTTTTCACATGGTTAAAAGGGGAATATTCAAAATAAATTCAAATATGAGTTTTAGAGCACATTGCAAGCTTTCCAAAATATCCAAGAACTCCTTGAGATCATTCTTGACTAGGGAGAATCGAAGAGATGAAGTTGGTGTTTTATCACTTGGATTACAAGCCATTTTGTGAAGAACATTGGATCCAATCCTCAAGAATGCTATGCAAATCCCACTTTGCAGGCTTCTAACTTGACTTTCACTCCATAATTTAATGTTTTCACAGCTGTTGGAAGCCTTAATCCAAGCATTCAATGCATTGTACAAAGTGAATTCCATTTTGGGGAGAAAGGCAACATTGCCATTTTAGAAAAGCAAGTTTTATGCAAAGTTAGCTTGCATTGAGCCTTGCATCTGTTCTTTATGCATAAACACACTCCACACAATCAGAACAAGCGTTTTTAAAGGTCTCAGCCCCCTACAAGCTTTGTACTTCACCTTGAAACCATGCTTTCTAGCTTTGCTTCAAAAACAAGTAACCAAGAAAAACAGGTGAGTTTTTGAAATCTGAGTTGTTACAAGTCTTAAAACCTGTTGCTTATAAGTATAAACACTATTTACAAGTGGACACACGAATTCTATTTCCCTGAAACTGCCTCAAACATTCCAAAACTAAAAATATGTTCAAGAATACCATTAACACACAGTTTTGAACCAAAACTCATGATCTTCATTTCCACTCGTGCGTTTTGAAAACTAATCACTCAAACACCTTATATACATCATACCAAGCAATCCAGGCCCCTGTTTCAAGACTGTAGCTTCTACATCACTATCCACCATTTTCAAAAACCAAGCTTGCAGGTTGACTTGAGTAGAGAGATTCAGGGACATTCAAGGCAAAGTAAGAGTTGGGATACACTCAAGGAGGTCCAGGCAAGCTAAACAGATCCTCAGGCCATCTCAAAAGTTTCTCAAACTCCATTCAAGACTCCATCTGCAAGAGGTAAAAACTCAAACTTCTATCTCTTTATACAAGCATTATTTGATCCTGATTTGTGATGACAAAATGTAGATATCCTTGCTCTAAAGCTAACCATGTTCATAGTTTCCATATTAATTGTGTATAGAGAATTTTGGATTTGAAATTTCTGTAAAAATTAGGTTTCAATTTAGGGCCAATAAAATTATATTTTATCTTTGACTTTTAGTTTACATAAGTTATATGGTTGAATTCGTGGGAAGAAACACCACAACTTCCATGTTTGAACTTTCCATTTTTGTGGAGAAATGAGGAAGATACAGGTGGTCCGGCTATGGCTCAAGGTTGAAGATGAAGTTGCCTTCAGGAAGCAGTTTCTAATATATATTTATGTTTTTGTTTATATAACTGGATGTACAGCCATCCCAGTGGTAAGGCAGCGCGCGTTATTGCTAGAGGTCATGGGTTCGAGCCTCAGCGCGCTGCCTTTTGCATTTTCTCACATTTTTCCACATTTTTTGCCTCTTGCAGCGCTGGGCCTCCACCTCATGGGCCTATTGTATTTTTTCTAACATTTCCTCCCTTCCTCATATTTGCACCCCTGACCCATTATTATTTTATTTTTATTTTATTCTTATTTTGTTTTCTAAAATATATTTATTTCAATATTAAAAATCACAAAAAATACAAAAATAGTAGTTATATTTTAACTTAGTTTATTTATTTTTTCACAAAAAAATATATTTTATTTTGATCACACTTTATTTATTTTCACTAATTATCTTGTAAATTTAATTAAAACTAAAATATTATTTATTTTATACTAATGAAAATTTATTTTTGATACCAAAAGACTAAAGAATATTTTACAACACTATAATTTATTTTTCAAGACAAAAAATATAAAATGTAAAAAATAAAAAATACTTTTTTTATATAAACTTCATTCTTTTTAATCAATCAAGAAGAATTAGGGTTTTAGTCAACAACCTTTCTCTTAATGGATATTAAACTTGACTGATTATCTTCTTCATCTAATTAGGTTAAAATCAAGATCCTTTTTCTTAGGAAACCAAACAAAAAAAAATCATTTTTTCTTTGCATTTATAATTCTTGCATATTTAATTCATCTTGTATATTGTTTATTATAATTCTTGCACAAATTCAATTATTGCAATCCCCATTCATAAATTGTATACCCCCTCCCACAAGTGTTGTAATAGCGTAGTAACTTTAAATTTCGTAATTTATCGCTTTTACATAACATGCTAGTAATTAGGGTTTGTATGGAAAGTTAAAAACAATCAAATAGAAAACCCTAATCCAAGACAAAAACAAGCATGAAAATGACACCCTTTGCACAAAAGCACCCCTAGGGTTAATCCACTTGGTTGCCTTATACAAAATGGCCATATTAAGCATGTAAAGTATCTTAGCAAAAACAAACAAATACAAGATCATAGTGCCTCGATGACGCTATCTAAAGTTTCCTCACAAATGATCTTAGTCCCTCAAAAATAATGCTAAGATACCTTGCAACATTGCTAATCATGGCTATACGATGACCCACGCCCGTCTCGTTTACATCCAAAGATAGGGTTACTTACCAAATCAATGGTAAGATAACAATGTCAAAGGAAAAGGAAAATGAACAAGAAAGACATTTGAGTAGGTAGATTGCTCCTAATTACTTTCTCCATTTCAAAACAAACATCCTTTCTATTTTCAAAAACAATCACATACATTTTCAAACATCTTACAAAATTGAAAACATTTTCAAAAGATCAACATCTTTGTATACATTCTTAAGAACGAGAATCATTACAAAGATTTCCTAAACAATGGCCTCTTTTACAAAATACTTTAAAAAAACCATACAAAGCACAATTTCAAACAAAAGCAAGTGATCTAGAAAGTAACTAAGAACCCATGGAAAACCATGGATGAAAAGGGTGCTAATACATTCCCTTTTCACAATCTACCCCCCGAACTCAAGAAACAATCTCAAAGGTCTTTCCTGTGCTTTTTCACCTTTCATTTTGGATAAAAGAAAAGTCGGTGGCGACTCTTGCTAACCGCAACATTTGCGATAAAACGCAAAACATTCAAGTCAGTTCTCCCACCGTATTACAACAACCATCTTCAAAACATCTTTCAAACACACCAACACTTTTCCATGAAATATTTTCAAAATTCAACACTTTGTATACATTCTTATAGAGACGAGAATCATTACAAAGTTCACCTAAACGAAGGAACTTTTCAAAAATACTTTCAAAAACAATCACAAATACATTTCAAACAAAGCATTTCAAAAGTGATCAAGCAACTTAGAGCTCGTAGATAACTAAAGATGAAAAGGGTGCTAAACCTTCCCTTTTTATAACCTACCCCCCGAACTCAAGAAAATTCTCAAAAGGTCTTTCCTGTTCTTTTCACCCTTTCCTTTATTGGATAAAAGAAAAGTTGGTGGCGACTCTTGCTATCCATAACAATTGCGATAAAACACAAAACACCCAAGTCAGTTCTCCCACCGTATTACAACAACCTTTATCAGTTACAATATTATGAAAAATTAATGCGAAAAATGAGAAAAGCACGAAGATTGCATGAAGAGAAAAGGAGTTTATTTGAGGGAAAATAAATGATGATTAATTGATTTTTTTGTTTATTCTTGAGAAAAAGGAATTAAAACCTAATAAAACCTAAGTTATTTTTAATTGAAGAAAAGTTTAATTAAGTTAATTAATTTGATTAATTTATTTACAAAAAAGTTAATTCAATTTAAATAAATGAAGAAAAAAAGTCAAGTTAATTTTAACCTAAATCTAGGTTAGTTTTAATTAATCAGTTAGGAAAAATTAATTATGTTTAAAAAAAGAATTTGTAAAATAAAAACGAAATGGGCCTGCAAAAGTAAACCCAGGGGGGTGTCAGAAAAGAAAATCTGTAAGGCCCAAAACAACAACCTAGTTACTTGCGTGTGATCCAGTACAACTCCTCCTTAGGGGTCTAACATGGGCGTGAGATTTGATTCATTGGATATGAATCTTATGGTGTTGATGTGAGAGCGCGTGGTGAGTGCGTAGACCTAGTTTGCATTGGATCTGAAACAGAAAAGCATGAAAAATAACAAACCAGGTGTAGCGGTAGAAATGTTCAAGACTAAGCCATTGGATTGACTAGACTTTATACAAATCAAAATAAAAATCGCCACCACGCTTTATTATTTCCAAAGGAATGGGAAAAGAGCGAATAACCCAAAAAAGGGGGAAAGATTCAAGGTAAGGGGGTTGGTTATGCAAAGGGAAGGTATTATCACCCTAAACATCTACGGTACTCCGCAGGAACCTCTTTATAAAATCTGTATATTTTGGCTATAAAAAATGTGTTGTATATAAAATGGATGGTGGAGGTGAGAAGAGAAATGTTTTTTATGATTTTTGCACCCGCCGCGGTTGCGAACCTTTAGTGCCTACGTACCACCTTTCTTGCAATAGGGGATCAGGGTATACGTAGTTCCTCTTTTAAAAGTTAAAAACACAAGTGTGTTGGTTAATTTTATGGGATAAGACATCATTGTCATTGTCCGTGTGGAAAACATACTTACTACCCACAATCACGAGAAAGGAGAATTTGCATCATCTCAAAGTGGAGGGTATGGCTTGGATTTTAAAATCAACAATGCCTCATCAATGCCTAAGTGGAAAATATCTCACTTCACTACATATTGTAGAAGTATAGTTGTTTGCATCACTACAAGGATTGACAAGAGCCTAATCTTTTAAGAAAAGTTTAAAGGTAAAAGCCAAAGTGGCAAAATGGTTTGAAATGAGATTGGTTGACTTTTAGTCTTCTCATAAAAAATGTCAAAGTATTATTAAATTTATTGAAGTTTATTTATGAAAATGTTTTTGAAAAAGCATGGACATAAGTCCAAGTTTATTATAAAAGTGTTTAAGTTTCAAAATAAGAAGGGTTTTCAAAAGGAGGGAGAAGATTTTTGAAATTAAAGAAGATGGGAGGAGAAGAAGAGGCTATAAAGCATAGGGTAAAAGCTAAGGATAAGGACCATCTAACCAACAAGAAGTCAAAACTTGACATTATCAGCCAAGATAGAATTCCCATTCTTTGGATTGAAACCAAGCAAGAAAATATATTAGACCTCTTTGAGAGAACCCAAACTTCAAGTGTATTAAGTCTTCACAAAAATTGGGCAGAGTAACGGCTGTATACGGGTGAATTCCATATTACAAACAAAGGATGTAATCACAAAGACATGCACACAAAAACAGACAAACAACCCAATATCCTGAGGTAAACCTCAAGAACTCCAGACAAAATAATCAGATAAGATCACAAGGTCTCTAAGATAGGCCAAGGTTTCTAATCCTAAGTCGAAGAAAAACTCCCATGCTCTATAATGCCAAGGATAGTAACCAAATAGTCCAAGTACCATTAAGAGTTTTTTAAGGTTTAAGTTTATTATTAAGTATCTTAGGAAAAGAAAAAGAAAAGCTCGAGTGAGCAAAGTAAAAATGACAAGAATATAAATGCTCAAATGAGCAAAGATGAAAATGGCATGAAATGAAAAATGCTAAAAAATAAATAGTACATAAAGCATAAAAGAATAAAAGCATAAAATAAAACAAGTCAATAATTAGTGGTTAGTTGGATGACCATCTTGAAACTTGCATTTGGAATTCATTAGAGGATTGGTAGAACCAAAGCCTCCACACAACGAGTTGCATTTGCTTTTTGTCAAGTATATCATCCATTTGGAATTCTCATAAGTACCATTTATTGATCAACGATGTTTAAGTGATCCGCATTGACCAAAGGTGTTGTAGATCCATTAGAGGATTGGTAGAACCAAAGCCTCCACACAATGAATCTCAAGGTTATTGGATCAAAGAGATCAAATTAACATACTTGGGCTTGCAATCATAAGTTTGGGCCACGAATGATCATTTATTCGAATCGGGACAAAATTTAGCGCTATGTTAAGCAATCGTAAGTGGACTTATATAAAAGTCACACCTATTTTGAGGCCGGTCAATATAAATCTATGCACCATTTGTTTTGAGACATGATATAGAGATCATGCTCCAATAACATTTAGTGCAATGAGAAGGGGATGAGATGAAGAGGAATTAGGGTAAAAAGAGAAACCACATTTGAATTAATATTTAATCAAACTATTATTAAAATCATTCATCCATTTTTTGTGGAGTTAAACTCAACACCATGAATCCAATGATTAATAAAGCCATGACCAAAAAATCAACCCAAGACAACCAGAAAATATTCACAAAATAATAATATAATTAATATATACATTAAAGAGTTTAAAAATGTTTTAAAAAAAAAGGAAAATAATGAAGAAAATTCCAATTATATTCAAATTAATCAAGAAATGAAAGATAAGACCATAGAAAAATCAGAAAAGAGGCCAAGTGATTTTATAACATTTTTGGGAATTTTTAAAAGTCAATAAACTATTTTTTAAAATTAAAATAAACGGGTAAAATAAACAAAAATATTAAAAAATAGTAAAGTCAGAAACAAAAATAAAATAAGGTCACCAATATTTGTCACAATCTCATTGGATCATTCCATAATTTTTTCAGAATTTAAAAATGTGTAAAAGTATTTTTAAACATTTTAAACAAATCAAATAAGTGTAAAATTCATAAAAAAATACCAAAAGACAAAATTAAATTGTGAAAAAATAAAAATCAGAAAGAGAATAATCAAAAATATTTTTCAGAATTTTTTCCAGATTTTTTGGACTAAAAATGAATTTTCTATGATTTTTTGAAATTTAAAATAATTAAAATATAAAAATCAGAAAAAAGAAAATAAAAGAAAAAGATGTGGACCATTGGATGAGATTCAAAACGTGTTAGTAATCAAATCCAAGGGATCTGGCGCGCTGTGCATATAATGGTCTTTAATGAATAATGTACATAATCATTAATAAAATCAGAATTTGAAAATAACAAATGTCACGCTTTCATTGGTTAGAAGATGACACGTTGGTCATCTTCAACCTCCAGCCTTCACGAATTGCAGGTCTCTCAAACTGTAAAATCAGAAGCTCAGACCTATGCCACTCGCTTCGTCTCTTCAAGACGAAGACAACCACACCCTCGCGCCAAATTTATATAAACTGTAACTCAAGCAATTTGGAAAGAATGTTTTGAAAAGGGATTTGAAAATTCATAGTCAAAACGTGCTTCCAGATGAAAGTAAGTGTTGCAACTAGAACCAGGGCAATGAGAGCAACATAATGATACCAAAGTTTTGAAGAATTGATGAAGGAATCTACATATTGAAGTTGAGTTGCAGAGCTCTGAAACTGGACTTCTATGGAGCAATATAGGGCACGATTCTTGAATGTGATTATATAGTTAGCTTCAGGGAAGATCAAGGAAGGTGAATTGATGAAAAAAATGGATTGAAAAAGGCTTGATAATAGGATTCGAAGTATCTGAATTATGAGTTGTGAAGCAAATTTGGCAGGGTGATTCTGGCTATCTAAGCTTGGGAAATTGAATGGGGGATGACCCTCTATTTGTAGGGAATCAAATAGAATGTTCAAGCGTGTGGAATGATGCAAATTGGAGGGAAATCGTGTGAACCAGATGTACGAGAAAAGTGTGATATGATTTTCATCAAAACTCATCTAATCCTTGTGTTTCAAGGCTCTAATCCACTTTGGAAACTTGGTTAAACATGTTTAGATCACAAACGCGTGCTAATTTGATGTTTAAAGGCCAAAACATGAATTTCAAATTCTAACTTATGGAGAAACTTCAGTTCCAAGTTACCAAGTTCAATCCAATGGCATTTTCACCTCAAGGGGTCTTAGGGAAAAATTCTTGATGATTTAGAAAGATGAGGTAACAAGCTTTGCAATGGAAAAATAATGGAATCAAATGGATGCTTGAGCTGAAAGTTACATGGAGTCAAAGTTGAAGAAACAAAGTTGACTTTCCATACTTAGAAATATTTCAAATTCTTCTTTAAAAATGACATATAATCTCTTGCATCCAAACATGGCATTCCACTTAGAATTTGCTCTTGACAAAAAAAGATGGAATGCAGTAGATGTAAGTCTCAGAGTGCCTAAGAGGGGGGGGGGGTGAATTAGGTCATATAAAATTTCTTCGCTTTTATGAGAATGCTTGGTAGTAATTTTTGGTTAAGTGTTTGAAGATTTTGATTATATTTTTATCTTTTCCTGATTATGGTGATGAAAGCGATAAATGCGGAAAAGTAAAGATCACGGTGATATATCTTGGTTCCCCTCACAATCCGAGAATCCTCCAGTCCCCTTTTCAACACGAAAGATATTTCACTATAGATAGAATGATTGTACAGCCTATGCTTACTATCTAACCTATAGGGTGATCAAAGGTTCTTAACACCTTTAAGACCAAAAAAACACTAATGTGAATGAAGAACAATCCTCTTCAAATCACAACACTTACTTCCAACAATCCTGGATAGTAAGGGAAAATCTTTAAGTAATACAATAATTTAGTTTGAAGTATATGGAGAGCTTTATCAATCTTCAATTGATCTTCTTCTTCAAGATAAAAAAAATTCTCAACAATGTATATAAATATTCACAATGTATTTATGAAACTTGAAATGATAATGAAAGTGTATATGGCAAGTTTCACAAAATTATGAACACATGAAAGTTTAAATTCAAATGTGAGTAAAAGAGAAAATTGTTAATGAAGAAGTATATTTGTTAATTTGAAAATTGAAGTATTGAACATATTGTTTGAAAATAAGAAAATCTGCATTTTATAAAGTTGTAAGAACCTCTTCATTCATGCCAATTCATATGAAAAGTTGCAATGCATTCATGAAAAGATACCACTTGAAAAATGTTCAAAAAACAAAGTAAAAGCTACATTGGTTCGCTAGGAACCGGTTCCGACACTGACAGAACCCGGTTCTTAGTGAACGTTATAAGTTGGAATTCAAATTTATCACGCAGGAACCGGTTCCCCTATTGGTACAACCCGGTTCCTGGTACAAAAACCAGGGACATGTTTTTTGAGAAAAGCTGGAACCCGGTTCCCTGTTAGGGAGGAACCAGTTCCTAAAGGTTTATTTTCAAAAATACATTTTGAAAGATATTTCAAACAAAGTTTTTCTTGATGTTAAAGTTATGGAATATGTATATGTTGATGAATGCATATTGTGAACATCTATATTCAAGGTTTTAAGAATTATTTATACCATATTGACATTTGATGATTTCCTTAATAATTCTTCAAAAATCTTCAAGACTTTAATTTGATGTTGATAAGCTTTTTGTACATCCTTTGAAACTTGATGTCCATGTTGTCTTCATCAAAACACATGCTTTAAATATGACTTGAGAAGCTTGCAATTACATTCTCCCCCTTTTTGATGATGACAACCAAGTCTTGAAAATGATTTCTTGAAATTTTCATGTTGTTTTGTGTAGCGAACATGTTGAGCAAATGCAAGGCTCTCCCTAAACTGTATGCTCCCCCTAAGTCCATGATTCTTTGAATTTTGGAGAGAGTTTGACAATTATTTGGGCCTGCAATTTCTTTGAAACAAAACAACATACATGCATACTCTTCTCCCCCTTTGTTAACATCAAAAAGGATGGGGAAAAAGAGTGAAATAGATACATATAAAAATTAAGACGAGTATCTTAAGAGAAACATTAGATATCACCTTCATCCAAAATACCAAGTTCTCTTCGGATTTTGAAGAAAGGTTCTCGAGCAAGAGGTTTAGTGAAGATATCCGCGAGTTGGTTATGAGTATCCACAAAAGTGACTTCGACATCTCCTTTAAGTACATGATCACGGAGAAAATGATGTCGAATATCTATATGTTTGGTTCTTGAATGCATGACCGGATTCTTTATAATATTGATAGCACTTGTATTATCGCATCGAAGAGGAATGCATCCGAGATCAAGTCCGTAATCACGGAGTTGTTGCTTGAGCCAAAGAATTAGTGCACAACAACTACCTGCTCCTATGTATTCTGCTTCGGCCGTGCTAAGAGCAACACATGCTTGCTTTTTACAAGCCCATGATACTAATGCATTTCCAGTAATGTGACAAGTACCACTTGTGCTTTTACGATCAGTTTTACAACCTGCATAATCCGCATCAGAATAACCAATTAAAGTGCAAGTACTACCTTTTGGATACCATAGGTCGACATTGATTGTTCCTTTAAGATACTTCATGATCCTTTTAACTTCCATGAGGTGTGATTCCTTTGGATTTGCTTGAAAGCGAGCGCAAAGACAAACACTAAACATGATGTCAGGACGGCTTGCCGTCAAGTACAATAAAGAACCAATCATACCTCTGTACTTTGTAATATCAATTGAAGTACCGGATTCATCTTGATCAACATATGTACCAGAGCCCATTGGAGTATTCATTGCTTTACAATTGTCCATATCAAACTTTTTCAATAATTCTTTGCAATACTTAGATTGATTGATGAAGATTCCATCTTCTAGTTGCTTGATTTGTAGTCCAAGAAAGTAGTTCATCTTTCCCATCATAAACATCTCGAATTCTCCTTGCATCATCAATGAGAATTCCTCACACATTTCTTTGTTAGTCGATCCAAAAATGATATCATCAACATAGACTTGAACCAATAAAGTGTTACTTTGGATTCTCTTAATGAACAAGGTTTTATCAACCTTACCCTTTTCGAAACCTTTTTCACACAAAAAATTGCTAAGTCTATCATACCATGCTCTTGGTGCTTGCTTTAAGCCATAAAGAGCCTTTCTCAACTTAAAGACATGTGAAGGATGTTTGAAGTCTTCAAATCCCGGGGGTTGTTTGACATAGACTTCTTCATTGATGTATCCATTCAAGAATGCACTTTTGACGTCCATTTGAAAAAGCTGAAAATTTAATGAACAAGCATAAGAAAGTAAAAGACGTATAGCTTCTAACCTTACAACCGGAGCAAATGTTTCTTCAAAGTCGATTCCTTCCTCTTGATTGTAACCTTGGGCAACCAACCTTGCTTTATTTCGAACAATTAGACCATTCTCATCAAGTTTGTTCTTAAACACCCATCGGGTACCTATGATGTGTTTACCACTTGGTCTAGGAACAAGTTCCCAAACTTGATTTCTCTCGAATTGATTTAATTCTTCTTGCATAGCAATAATCCATTGATCATCTCCTAAGGCTTCATCAACTTTGGTAGGTTCAATTTGAGAAACAAACGCCATGTTTAAGCAAGCACCTTTTAGATTCAAACTTGTTGATACTCCTTGGCTAATGTCACCAATAATTTTGTCAATAGGATGGTCTCTATGAGTTCTCCATTCTTTTGGTAGATCATTGGTGTTTGAATCTTGCTGAACAATGTTTTCTGAATTTTCCGGTGATTTCTTAATTCGATCAATTGAAAGATCTTCCGGGGGTAAATCTATAGGATCATCATCATCACAAACAACTACTTCCTCCTTGGAGGGATTAGTTTCATCAAAAGATACATGCATAGATTCTTCAATAGTTAAAGTTCTTTTATTATAAATTCTCTATGCTTTACTAGAAAGCGAATAACCAAGAAATATACCTTCATCGGATTTCTCGTCAAACTTACTGAGATTATCCTTGTCATTGTTAAGAACAAAGCACTTGCATCGAAAAATGTGAAAGTGAGCAATATTTGGCTTTCTTCCTTTGAAGAGTTCATATGGAGTCTTCTTTATTATAGGTCTAATGATAACTCGATTTCCAACATAACATGCCGTACTAACCGCATCCGCCCAAAAATATTTAGGAAGATTTGCATCACTAAGCATTGTTCTTGCAAGTTCCACTAGAAACCTATTCTTTCTTTCAACTACTCCATTTTGTTGTGGAGTTATAGGTGCTGAAAAATTATGAGAGATACCATGTTCTTCACAAAATTCTTCAAATTGAGCATTTTGGAATTCTCCACCATGATCACTTCTTATGGATACAATCTTTAGTGATTTTTCATTTTGGATTTGCTTAGCATACTTCTTAAAGGCTTTAAAAGCATCACTTTTCTGCACAAGAAACAAAGTCCAAGAATATCTAGAAAAATCATCAATAATGACTAAAGCGTATACATTACCTCCGAAGCTTTTTGTTCTTGATGGACCAAAGAGATCCATGTGTAACAATTGTAGTGGTCTTGTAGTAGACACCACATTCTTAGATTTGAAAGTTGTTTTGGTCTGTTTGCCCTTTTGGCATGCATTACATAATTTGTCCTTGATGAACTTCATCTTTGGTAGACCAATAACTAAGTCATGCTTAACCAATTTGTTCAAGTGCTCCATGTGAATGTGAGCGATCCTCTTGTGCCATAACCAAGCGTCATTGTTGTTTACCATAAGACATTGTACCTTCAGAGACAAATCATCTAAAGTAATCATAAAAATATTGTTAGTTCTTATACCTTTGAGTTTTACCTCATTGGTTGCCTCATCCATAATGAGACATTCATCTTTGTTGAATTTGATCTTGAACCCTCTATCGCAAAGTTGACTTATGCTAAGAAGATTGTGCTTTAATCCTTCAACATAGAGAACATCCTCAATTTGAATGGATGGAAGTGTGCCAACTATTCCAACGCCAAGAATCTTTCCTTTGGTGTTGTCTCCATAGGTGACATACCCTTTGGCTTTATGTACTAGATATGAAAATTGGTGTACATCTCCTGTCATATGCTTTGAACATCCACTATCAAGATACCAAACATTTGATGTGGATTTCAAGCATACCTACAAAAACAAATTATTCTTTGTTAGGTACCTAAGTTGCCTTGGGTCCTTCATAGTTAGTTCCCTTTTTCACCCACACATAATGCCCACTTGCTATACTAAAGTTTCTAACATAGCAAGCATTAGGTGTATGGCCTTTAATACCACAATAAAAACAAGTAGGTTCAAAGTTACTTCTATATCTAGAAGGATAATATTTCTTCTTAGGAAATGTTTTCTTTTTCGATACATTAGCCTTTTTCTTTTGATGATTATGAACAACTTGCTTCTTTTCTACTTTCTTGGGATTGGAACTATTACTAGCCTTTACAAAAACAGTGGGATTGTTACTTGGTTTCTTAGAATTCACATAACCAAGACCCCTTTTATCATTTGGATAACGTTGTTGGCTTAGTAATCCTTCCAATCCTATTTGTCCTTTTTCATATCGTTCAATGACTCTTTTTAATTGAACAATTTGAAAGACATTTGATTCACACTTGGAGCATGCAAAGTTTTCTTTTTCTTTAATAAAATTCTGTTTTTGAAGATCAAAATCTTTAGTCATGGTGTCAATTTTTTCTAAACAACTTAGAAGTTCTTTTTCTTGATTTGACACCTTTTTGTATAAACTTTTGCATTCTTTCAAGAGTTCATCAATAGCATCTTGAACATCATCATTAAAAATATTAAATTCATTACTAACCTCTTCTTCATTGTCGGAGTGATGTGAAGCCATTAATGCTAGATTTGCACATTCCTCGCTTTCCGAATCGGATGAAGAACTTATCTCATTATCTTCCCATGCAACATAAGCCTTTTTGTTCTTGAACTCCTTTTTGCCTTTGAATCCATTTTTCTTGGAGAGTTTTGGACAATCCGGCTTTATGTGACCTTGCTTTCCACATTCATAACATGTGACATCTTGTGTTGATGTGGAGGCTTCTTTATCTTTATGATTATAAAATTTATTCCTCTTGACAAAGTTAGCATTATGAAGATTATTTTTATGACCAAAATATTTTCCTAACCTTTTTACAAGAAGCAAGAAGTTTTCATCTTCCTCCGATGCATCTTTATCTTGACTTTCCTTTGAATCAACTTTCAAGGCAATGCCTTTGGATTTCTTCTCTAAATTTTCATGTTTTTCAAGTCTACCGAGTTCCGTTTCATATTCTTGAAGTTTGCCAAATAATGTAGCGGAAGTCATTGCAGAGAGACTCTTCTTTTCCGAGATTGCCGTTACCTTTGGTTGCCATTCCCTAGTCAATGATCTAAGGATTTTCAAGTTGAGTTCATCATTTGTCAAGGTTTTACCAAGAGCATTTAAGTGATTTTTCAAATGCACAAATCTCTTTTGTAAGTCAAGAATGGATTCTCCGGGCTGCATTCGAAATAGTTTATATTCTTGACTCAAGGTATTTAGCCTTGATCTTTTTACTTCAGTCGTTCCTTCATGAGTTTGAACCAGGGTATCCCATATTTCTTTTGTTGTCTTGCAGTCCGAGACACGGAAAAATTCGTCCATACTGAGTGCACCTTGAAGAAGGTTTATTGCCAGTTTTGTCATAGAGAACTTTCTTTTTATCATCGTCGTCCCATGCAGTTTTGGGTTTTACAGAACCAATGCCATTGATTACTGATATTGGGATAAATGGACCATTTTCAACAGCATCCCATACTTCCTCTCCTTGTGCTTCTAAATGCGCCTTCATGCGTATTTTCCAGAAGTCAAAATATTCACCACAGAATAGAGGAGGCTTGTTGTTACTACCACCATCTCTGAAGACTGGTTGATGATTTGCGGAAGCCATTATGGATCTTTAGGAACAAGTTACCTATAACTTGCTCTGATGCCAATTGTAAGTCTCAGAGTGCCTAAGAGGGGGGGGGGGGTGAATTAGGTCTTATAAAATTTCTTCGGTTTTATGAGAATGCTTGGTAGTAATTTTTGGTTAAGTGTTTGAAGATTTTGATTATATTTTTATCTTTTCCTGATTATGGTGATGAAAGCGATAAATGCGGAAAAGTAAAGAACACGGTGATATATCCTAGTTCTCCTTACAATCCGAGAGTACTCCAGTCCCCTTTCCAACACGAAAGAGATTTCATTATAGTTAGAATGATTGTACAGCCTATGCTTACTATCTAACCTATAGGGTGATCAAAGGTTCTTAACACCTTTAAGACCAAACAAACACTAATGTGAATGAAGAACAATCCTCTTCAAATCACAACACTTACTTCCAACAATCCTGGATAGTAAGGGAAAATCTTTAAGTAATACAATAATTTAGTTTGAAGTATATGGAGATCTTTATCAATCTTCAATTGATCTTCTTCTTCAAGATAAAAACAATTCTCAACAATGTATATAAATGTTCATAATGTATGTATGAAACTTGAAATGATAATGAAAGTGTATATGGCAAGTTTCACAAAATTATGAACACATGAAAGTTTAAATTCAAATGTGAGTAAAAGAGAAAATTGTTAATGAAGAAGTATATTTGTTAATTTGAAAATTGAAGTATTGAACATATTGTTTGAAAATAAGAAAATCTGCATTTTATAAAGTTGTAAGAACCTCTTCATTCATGCCAATTCATATGAAAAGTTGCAATGCATTCATGAAAAGATACCACTTGAAAAATGTTCAAAAAACAAAGTAAAAGCTGCATTGGTTCGCTAGGAACCGGTTCCGACACTGACAGAACCCGGTTCTTAGTGAACGTTATAAGTTGGAATTCAAATTTATCACGCAGGAACCGGTTCCCCTATTGGTACAACCCGGTTCCTGGTACAAAAACCAGGGACATGCTTTTTGAGAAAAGCTGGAACCCGGTTCCCTGTTAGGGAAGAACCGGTTCCTAAAGGTTTATTTTCAAAAATACATTTTGAAAGATATTTCAAACAAAGTTTTTCTTGATGTTAAAGTTATGGAATATGTATATGTTGATGAATGCATATTGTGAACATCTATATTCAAGGTTTTAAGAATTATTTATACCATATTGACATTTGATGATTTCTTTAATAATTCTTCAAAAATCTTCAAGACTTTAATTTGATGTTGATAAGCTTTTTGCACATCCTTTGAAACTTGATGTCCATGTTGTCTTCATCAAAACACATGCTTTAAATATGACTTGAGAAGCTTGCAATTACAGTAGATCTCTTGAATGACATTTTTCAATTTGAACCACTCAAAATCTCCGAAACTTGAGCAAGCTATGACTTGTTTAAGTTGGCCAAAAATCATGAAATGGCCTATAATCTCCTGCATTCTTAAGGCAACTTCCATCCATTTTTTAACTTTGCACATAAAAGAAGGCATGAAGTAAACATCTTCAAGATCATCATGAAAAAATAATGGGCTCAAGGTGATAAGAATTGACAAAGTTATGACCATTTGAAGTCACATATGGAGAATTGGGGATTCATCTAGATGACTTGTAATCTTTCTTCTTCACCAAGTTCCTTCCATATGAAAACTTCTTGGAACTTTTGAAGTGATTTGTTGGTAACTCATTAAAGAGAAGAATGTTTTTGGAATCACTCAAAAATACCAAAAGATGAGCAAAACATGCCCCTTTGAAGTCCAAAACCCTAGCCTCTAGATCAAGAGAATGCTTGGTGGATCTTTGCCAAGTTTGAACAAACTTTTTGTGCCAATATTCTTCCTTTCTGAATAGAGATTGTTGAGGATGATGATGAGGACTCATGGCCACTAAAACCACTTCCATACCAACTTTAAAACAACTTCAATGTTGAGGTTTGAATTTCTCAAGCTATTGACTATGGCATGGAAATAAACTCATGAACCCATGAAGCAACTTGCTAAACCTCATTGCCTTTACCTACATTATTAACAAGTAAGATAAACCAATATTTTTGTTAATTAGAGATAAAATCAAAGCAAAATATCCATGATCACAAAAGAAAACAAGTTAAGGTGCTTGGTAATTCCCCAGAAGAGAAAGGCTAAAGATAGGGAGAAGAACCAAAAGCCTTAATGTGATTTTGTTGTGATTGAAACAATATGGTATGATGAAGGGATCTTAGGGGAAAAAATTGGGGTACAACAGCTGCCCTTATTTATGTTTCTTCTATCTGGAGATATGAAGGTTAAAAATCTTCGCGTCGACGCGATTGAAGACACTTAAATATAAAACAAACCCTGTTTTTGGCCCTAAGATGCCATGCAAATGCTTATGCATATGAATGCATATGAACAGAACCAAAGAAACACAAAGTAACATTGGGGATGCAACAAAAAATGTAGGAACAAAGGAGCAATCCCACCAGGAAAATAAATCACTGGTGAACCACAAGAACAGAATTAGAGAGGAAGATAACAAGCATCTACGTTCACTGCCGATGTACTACCAACGCTCACTGAAGGTAGGAAGAAAGAATATATCATATCACCGCTGTTCACTGACGATGAACTATCAACATTCACTGAAGATAGCAAAAAGATAAGAAACACCGACGTTCACTTCCGATGTACTACCAACATTCACTGAAGGTAGAAAGAGAAAATATATCATATCACCGCCGTTCACTGACGATGAATTATCAATGTTCACTAAAGATAGCTAAAAGATAACAAACACCAACGTTCACTGCCGATGTACTACCAACATTCACTGAAGGTAGAAAGAGAAAATATATCATATCACTGTTGTTCACTGACGATGAACTATCAACGTTCACTGAAGATAGCAAAAAGATAAGAAACACTGACGTTCATTGCCGGTGTACTACCAACGTTCACTGAAGGTAGAAAGAGAAAATATATCATATCACAGCCGTTCACTAACGATGAACTATCAACATTCACTAAAGATAGAAAAAAGATAACAAACATCGACGTTCACTGCCGATGTACTACCAACGTTCACTGAAGGTAGAAAGAGAAAATATATCATATCACTGTCGTTCACTGACGATGAACTATCAACATTCACTGAAGATAGCAAAAAGGTAACAAACACCAACGTTCACTGCCGATGTACTACCAACATTCACTGAAGGTAGAAAGAGAAAATATATCATACCACCGCCGTTCACTGATGATGAACTATCAACGTTCACTGAAGATAGCAAAAAGATAAGAAACACCAACGTTCACTGTCGATGTACTACCAACATTCACTGAAGGTAGAAAGAGAAAATATATCATATCACCGCTGTTCACTGACAATGAACTATCAACATTCACTGAAGATAGCTAAAAGATAACAAACACCGACGTTCACTGCCGATGTACTACCAACGTTCACTGATGGTAGGAAGAGAAAATATATCATATCACCGCCGTTCACTGACGATGAACTATCAACGTTCACCGAAGATAGCAAAAAGATAAGAAACACCGACGTTCACTGCCGATGTACTACCAAAGTTCACTGAAGGTAGAAATAGAAAAATATATCAAGTTTCCCCAAGATTCTGGTGTTTTGCCAAGAACGGGTCTCAACTTTTTCTTTAACCAAGGAAATCTGCCTGGAAAGGGTAATACGTAATCTGTCTCAAATAAAGAGACTTCCACTTATTGTCAAGGGGAAATGCAAAGATAAATGACTTTCTAGGGATAGAAATATGACTTCCTGAGGAAATGCCACGACATTCCTGCTGAGGAGATAAAGTCTTCCTGTGCAAAATAAATGCACAAACCAAAACTCAAAGTTTTTAGAAATCCATAATTAATGATATTGTCATGTAGCCACAAATTCAATTCAAAAATAAGCTAGAGCAAGACGACCAATGCAGATACATCCTTTGAGAAATAAACTCAATAGGGAAAACCAAATTCAACTAAGCAAAGAGCGCTGTCGGAAAGGTCAGAACACAATGTCAATGAATGATTATTTTTAGCAATGCATGATGTATGTATGAATGTATGAGTGCTATTGTGCATATGCTGGTAAAAAGGGTACATAATCAGCGTAAACAAACAAAACCGCCTCAGGCACTAACAACATTGGGCTAAGCTTCAACTAGAAAGTTCAATCCAAGAAAGGTAAAAGCAACTGCAGAAACCAAACCTATTGCTTTAACTTCACTGAGGAGAAACATAATACGGATGTAACTAAATCAAATAGATACTGGGATAGAACATCCTTCTTCCGGTTTCATCGGAGAAAAAGGTTTTCCAAAAGCAACATGCCTACTGGAGATTGCAAGACCAACCTCAAATAAAGCAGACTGACGCCGAAACAACCAAGACTCACTGGGGGATTCAAGCCTACCTCCCTGGAGAAAATTGAGGATTGAAAATTTTCATCACGAACACTCATTCCAAAAAGAGATGCCCTGGGATAAATTTCCCGGGAAATCAAGAAGTCAACACTAATGCCAATACTACAAAAAGAGCGTCATTTCAGCACACCAAGGGAATAAAACCTTTCATTATATGAGGGAAGACTTTGCTGGGGAATCTAGGACGGAGACTTCTGATCATGCAAACCTAAAAAAAAACGAACCAAGACTTGACTGGGGATAGTGGGGTCACAAACCCAATACTGTACCTTGTACCCACTAATATCGTCTTTTACTATCTGAGAAACACACAAAGATTGCACACACCAGCAAAATGACTTGTGAAAACCTTCATGAAGGGAGTAAATTCTCTTAAAACAAACGGAGTTTGTTCATTCTTGGGATCACCATTTTTGTTGTCATTGTTTCATCACAAATCCCAAAGTAAATTGAATTGTAAAGATATCTTCTCTTTTTTTGAAAAGTTATTTTTTCTTCTTTTAATCTTATTTCTTTAACAATTATTATTAGTAATAAATGAAGTCTTTGCAAGCTAAAGAAAAATAAGAACACAAAGAATTGGGCAAAAGCTTGAATTTCATTAATAGAATGGTAGTCTATGAATGGCGAGACTCCATAGATGATTACAAAGTTTGGGAAATGGTAATACATAATGGAAAAGATACATTGAGATACAATGACCACTATCCCCCCTAACAACTTTTGAAATCCTAAGCAGCATATTTTGTTAAAGTATGGTGAGGATCCGAGAAGATTGTTGCTTCAACAATCAGGTCTCGTCTGACGTAGTTACTTGCAAAGAAAATCCCCAACTTTTGCCTAAGCTGCCCTCGTGAGTTTTCAACTTAGCGGGAAATTTATTCTGTTTATGTCTCTAATTTTTGCCTAGACTGCCCTTTCGGGTTTTCGGCCTACTGAGACGCTCCTTTTTTCCTAAGCCGCCCTTTCGGGTTTTCAACTTAGCGAGTTGTTCTTTTATTTCGTTAGGCAAAGTATTTCTTGACTGCGTCAACATTCATGGGACGTGGGAACTCCTCGCCATCCATAGTTTCAAGAATTAATGCACCACCAAAGAAGGCTTTCTTGACAACATACGGGCCTTCAAAATTGGGAGTCCACTTGCCCCTAGAATCAGTGTTGAAAGACATGATCTTCCTGAGAACGAGGTCGCCTTCTCTGAATTCACGAGGTTTAACCTTTTTGTCAAATGCTTTCTTCATTCTTTTCTGATATAACTGCCCATGACACAAAGTTGTCATTCTCTTCTCTTCAATCAAATTCAATTGGTCAAACCTGTTCTGAACCCATCCAGCCTCTGTCAATTTGGATTCCATTATCACACGCAATGAGGGAATCTCTACCTCGACAGGGAGTACAACTTCCATTCCATACACTAGGGAAAACGGGGTTGCTCCTGTTGAAGTGTGAATAAATGTTCGATATCTATGCAGAGCAAAAGGGAGCATTTCAAGCCAATCCTTATAAGTGACAACCATTTTCTGGATAATTCTCTTGATATTCTTATTAGCAGCTTCAACAGCCCCATTCATCTTTGGCCTGTATGGAGATGAATTGTGATGGAAAATCTTGAATTCTTCACACAGTTCAGTCATCATCTTGTTGTTCAAATTCGAGCCATTACCAGTATTGATTATGCTCGGCACACCATACCGGCATATAAGATTATTTTTGATGAAACACACAACCACCTATTTGGTAACATTGGCATATGAAGCAGCCTCTACCCATTTGGTAAAGTAGTCAATTGCTACCAAGATGAAACAGTGTCCATTCGAAGATTTGGGTTCTATCATCCCGATCATGTCAATACCCCACATAGAGAAAGGCCATGGGGAGGAAATCACATTGAGAAGTGTCGGAGGCACATGGATCTTATCTGCGTAAATCTGGCATTTATGGCACTTCTTTGCAAATTTGTAACAATCAGATTCCATTGTCAACCAATAATAACCTGCCCTTAGCATCTTTTTAGCCATCGAATGTCCATTAGCATGAGTGCCAAATGAACCTTCATAGATCTCATGCATCATCATGTCTGCTTCGTGTCTATCCACGCATCTGAGCAAGACCATGTAATAATTTCTCTTGTATAACACATTTTCACTGAGGAAGAAACTGCCTGTCAATCTTCTCAGTGTCTTTCTATCTTTCTTTGACGCACCAAACGGGTATTCTTGAGTCTAAAGAAAATGCTTGATATCATAATACCAAGGTTTTTCATCTGCTACCTCCTCTGTCGTAAACACATGAGCGGGCCTATCTAGCCGTCGAACTATAATTCGGGGTATATCATTCCAAGCATTCACTTGGTACATGGAAGCCAGAGTTGCCAGAGCATCCGCCATTTGATTTTCATCCCTAGGAATGTGATGGAATTCAACTTTATTGGAGAAGGATAGTAATCTTCTAGCATAATCTTTGTAAGGGATCAAGCCAGGGTGAAGAGTGTCCCATTCTCCTTTAATATGATTTATTACCAAGGATGAATCACCATACACATCCAGAATCTTGATTCTGAGATCAATAGCTTCCTCAAGACCCATGATGCAAGCCTCATATTCTGCCATATTATTAGTGCAATCAAATGTTAATCTTGCGGTAAAAGGAATATGTGATCCATGAGGAGTAACAATCACAACACTAATTCCTCTATCATAAGCATTCATAGCTCCATCAAATACCATACTCCAATGAGATTCAGGGTCAGGGCCCTCCTCAGGCAATGGTTCATCACAATCCTTCACTTTCAAGAACATCACATCTTCATCGGGGAATTCATATTCTGCAGACTGATGATCTTCCACCGGATGGTGAGCAAGGTAATCTTCCAACACACTACCTTTGATAGCCTTTTGAGTGTGGTACTTGATATCATATTTAGATAACAACATCTTCCAGTGGGCAACTCTCCCAGTAAGAGAAGGCTTTTCAAAAATATACTTGATTGGATCACCTTTGGAGATCAACCAAGTGGTATGATTCAACATATACTGCCGCCCAGGCCAAAGCACAACATGTTTTTTGTAGCATACAATACCGCGACTAACAATCAATGAACTTTTTGCTGAGATAATAAATGGAGAACTCTTTCTTTCCTATTTCATCCTGTTGTCCCAGAATACAACCCATAGATTTATCTAACACTGTTAGATACATAATCAACGGTCTTCCTTCTACGGGAGGGAGAAAGATAGGAGGTTCAAGCAGATGCTCTTTAATACTTTCAAATGCCCTTTGGCAGTCATCCGTCCACACACAACCTTGATCTTTCTTTAACAACTTAAAGATCGGTTCACACGTTGCAGTCATGTGGGAAATAAATCTGGAGATATAATTCAAACGCCCGAGGAAACCCCTGACTTGATTTTCAATTCTTGGTGCTGGAATTTCTTGAATTGCTTTGACTTTGTCAGGGTCAACTTCAATTCCTTTCTGGCTAACAATAAAACCCAACAATTTCCTCTATCTAACTCCGAAGGTGCATTTACTTGGATTCAGGCGGAGACGATACTTCCTCAAATGCTGAAACAACTTCAACAAATCTTATATATGCCCTTCGTCAGTTTGAGATTTGGAAATCATATCATCAACATATACTTCAATTTCTTTGTGCATCACATCATGGAATAGGGTTGTCATAGCCCTCTGGTACGTTGCACCAGCGTTCTTCAACCCGAATGGCATCACTCTGTAACAGAATGTTCCCCAGGGTGTGATAAACATTGTTTTTTCCATGTCCTCTGGAGCCATTCTTATTTGATTATACCCGAAAAATCCGTCCATGAACGAGAATACTTTGAATTTTGTTGTGATATCCACTAACATGTCAATGTGAGGCAGTGGAAAATCATCTTTTGGACTAGCTTTATTTAGATCTCTGTAATCTACGCACATGCGGACTTTTCCGTCTTTTATCGGTACTGGGAAAATATTAGCGATCCATTGAGGATACACTGACGTCACAAGAAAACCAACATTAATCTGCTTTAGGACCTCCTCTTTGATCTTTACTGCCATATCTGGATGGGTTCTTCTCAACTTTTGTTTAACTGGCGAACACTCTGGTTTCAATGGAAAACGATACTCGACAATGTATGTATCTAGACCAGGCATATCTTGATAAGACCAAGCGAAAATATCCACATACTCTTTCAACAGCTCAATCAACCCGCTCTTTACATCAGGATGCAACTATGCTCCAATCTTGACTTCCTTCGGATCTTCTTCTGAACCCAAATTAACCACTTCCAAAGGCTCTTTATATGGCTGAATGGTATTTTCCTCGTGCTCAAGCAATCGTGAGACCTCTTCTGGAATCTCATCATAATCTTCTTCTTCAGCCCCAAACACAGGACAATCAAAGTTGGGAGAGGGTGCAGGGTCATTGTATTCAACGGGTTTTTTAATTAATCTGCACATATGATTTATGATTGCTTTTAGAAACTGACACATATAACAAGTGATCATGCAGATTAATTTTCAGTTATTATTTATTTTGAAAGGTTTTATTTATTTATTTATTTATTTATTACCATTTCCTAGGAAAAAGCAGAAAATTAAAGACATAATTTGGAAGAAAAGACAACTTTTATTAATGATCTTAACAGTTATAGCAAACAAATAAGCCCTACAACATTAATACTTCCACCTTGGGAAGAGTGAAAGCTTTTCAAAAGAAAGAAACAAATTAACAAAACAAATTACTTTGAAACATGTATGCAAGAAGGAACATCAATGGTGACCCAGTTCTGAACTCGGACTCCATGCGTCACATAATGAGGTACTTCCTGCTCTGCTTTATCCTCTTCAACAACATTAATTCCAGAACCAATTGCATGAAGGTAGCCTCCGCTATGGAAAACATCATGATAATTGTTCACATAAGACTTTGACTTCAAACTTTCGCCTTTGCCATTTGTGATACGGTGGGATAACTGACTTGAGGTTTTGCGTTTTTGTTCGCAAATGTTTCAGTTTAGCAAAAGTCGCCACCGAATTTCATTTTATCCAAAAGGAAAGGTCAAAAAGCATAGGAAAGACCTTTGAGATGTTTTCTTGAGTTCGGGGGGTAGATTATGAAAAGGGAAGGTGCTATAACCCTTTTCATCCATGGTTTTTCATGGGATTTTAGTTACTTGTTTAGATCACTTGCTTTGCTTTTCCAATTGTTTGAAATGGTGCTTTGTGTGGTTTTGAAAGTATTTTGAAAAGAGGCCATCGTTTTGGAAATCTTTGTAATGATTCTTGTTTGTAAGAATGTATACAAAGATGTTTGTCTTTTGAAAAATGTTTCAATGTTTTTGAAAGTTGTTTGAAAATGTTTTGAAATTGTGCGTGTTTGTTTGAAAATAGCAAGGATGGTTTGCAAATTGATCAAGTAACTAGAAGCTTATCTACTCAAAAGTCTTTCCTACACATTTTTAACCCTTTGACATTGTTGTTTTACCATTGTATTTGGTAAACAACCATATCTTTGGATGTTAAACGGGACGGGCGTGGGTCATCATATGATCATGATAGCAATGGTGCCAAGTATCTTAGCAAGCTTTAGGGACTAAGATCATTTGATTTTAGGCAACCTTGTCTAGCGTCATCGAGGGACTATGATCTTTTTGTTTTGTTTGATTTTGCCAAGATACCTAGCATGCATACCATGGCCAATGTTTAAGGCAACAAAGTGGATGAAACCCTAGGGGTGCTTGTGTGCAATGTGTTGTCATTTTTCATGCATTTTTGTCTTGTGTTAGGTCATACTATTTGTTTTGATTTTTGGTCTTTGCATACAAAACCCTAATTTACTATCATGGTATATGAAAGCAATAAAATGCGTAAAGTAAATCTAGACTATTACAACAATATTATGGGAATGGGGATACAAGTTTTGAATAGGGGGATATTGCTCAAAATAAAACCCTAATTTACTAATACAACCAAATTGAATTTATTGTACAAATAAATAAATAAGCAAATATTTAAATATGCAATTAAATGTAAATATGCAAGAAATGTTTTTGTAATTATTTTTATGTATGTAAAAATGAATTTATTTAATATCCTAAAAAATAAAAAAATAAAATAAAAAGATTATTTTTTGAAAGGGTGAAAACCCTAATTTTGTTATAAAGAAATTATATTTTCTATATTATTCATTTTTATTCAAGAAAAATAATAATAATATGTACAAAAGATGTTAAAAATTAAATATGTGAGAAAATAATTTTTTAAGTGTATGAATAATAGAAATAAAAATAAATGATATTTTAAAATTACTTACAAGTTTATATTTAAGAAAATAAAGTATATTATTATTAATAAACTATTTTTATGCCCAAAAAATAATAAAAATAATAAAATAAATTGCAAAAAATTAAGAAAATATTTTTGAGATTTTTCAATGTTTAGAAAAAATAAATAAAGTCAGAAAATATAAAAGAAATGAAAAATATACAAAAATATAGAAAATGCGCCAAGGGGGTGCAAAAGGGAAACATGGTGGTGTGAATAGAAGCAGGCCCAAGCGCCAGGCCCAGAACAACTTCATCCCTAACCTCCTGCCTTTGTCCAAAACGCGCGTTCTGTGTACAAAACCTGTTCTTGGTATTCTTTGCACAAAATCAAAAACTTATAACATGAAAAATGTAGCTCATGATCACACGATTCCAATGATATAAAGAACATGATCTAACTCTCAAAGATCAGAGAGAATTTTAATAGCCCTAAATTCTGACCTAGTTTTTTCAGCAACTTCAACTATCAAATACTCCTAGCTCAGTTAATATAAATACAAATTATACATATGTACAGCTCAAGCAACTTAAGGACTACATTTTTGCTTCGCAAACCTAAGCTTAATGATGCCTAAATAGAGAGATAGAAACTTGGAAAATACCTGTTTCAGTTGAGTTTGGCTATGGCAATGTGGGCACTTTGAGTGAGGCCTGAAGTTCTTTTGAGCTTGCTTGAAGTTCCCTCAAACTTTCCCAATGCTCAACTGGCCTTGAAGTTGCTTGGAACTCCCTGTAGAAGTCAACCTGCAAACTCAAAAAGTGGAAAGGCTTGGTTAGCTTAGGTGTGATGTAGGGAATGTGTTTGAAGTGGTTCCAAGCAAAACACACGAGGGAATATGGAAATGGCTTGTGATTTGCAGAGATTGCCCTGTTTTGGGAAGAAATTGTGTTTTTGGTGTATTTGAGTGTTTGAGAAGTTGTAAATCCATGCTTTTTTCTTGCAACAATATTCTGAACTTGTGTAGAATAATGCTTAGGCTTGGTTTTATCAGATGGCTCAGTTATATTGACTTTTACAAGTTACTTGTTTTTGAAGAAAATTTGAAATGACCAAGCCCAAGGCTTGTACAGGCTAGCTCCTTAGCTGCACATAGTTGGTGAACTTTGCCTGATATTTATGGACTTTGTTTGCAGAAAGAGGTTAGGTCCATGGCTCAAGATAAACAAAGTCTCTAAAAGCAAACTTTATCAAAATAACATTGTTACCTTTATGCCATTTTTGGATTAAACTCTTGTACAAAGCTTCAAAGATCAGAACAATGCCATTATCCATTGAGTTTGCATTAAATTAATGAGTGTAGAAAGGATTAGGACCTGTAAAACCAAGTACAAGCATGATTCAAACTGATTTGCAACTTGAACCAATGTGAAAAATGCCTTGGACAAAAGTGAGAAATTTCCATTTTCATTTCTTCGATTATCCCTAACCATAAATGATCTTTGAGAGTTCTTGGACATTTTGGAAAGCTTGTAACATGCTCTACAATCCATCTTTGAAATGAATTTTGAGATTCCTCTTGGAACTAGGTGAAAAGTTGCCATGAAGTTAGGTCAAAAATCTGCCTAAACTAGGGCAAAATTTCACTAAGTTAAAAGTTTTATGGACCCTTATTCACAAAATCATAACTTGAGATCCAAGCATCTTTTGGGAAAACTTTTTGAATAAAAGTTGTAGATTTTGTGTAGGACTACAACTTTCATGTTGGAATTTTTCTTTGAATCCAATTGCACCATGGTGAAAAAGTTCGGAAAAAATAAGAAATTTTCATAACTTTGAAAAATTCGAAGTTATGAAAAATTTCAAATCAAAACCCTAATTTTCAAAATTAGGTTTCTTGGTGAAAAAGTTTCATGTTTTGACACATTTTGATGAAATATGACCCTTGGCACTTGATTTTGACCAAAAAGTCAAAGTTTGAGTTTTCAGTGTACAATTGATTTTTGATTAGTTAACTAAAAAATTCACCTGTCAATCCAATGCTTTTGAGATCTTTTGAACTTTGTGATTAGGTCAATATGATTCCATTGAGTCCTTGAAACCATGCTTGAAACCAATTTGCCATTGGCTAGGTGAAAAATCAGAAATTGCCCTTCTCTCGTCAAAACCCTAATTTTGACCATTTTGCCCTTTTGATGATCTGATCAAATTTCTTGAGGAGTTGTGGTCCAAAATTGATAAAATGGTTCATATGATTCTATAATGTTGATGTGGATAAAAAATTATGAGGCTTGACTGTAAATTGGCCATCGTTGACTTTTCCCCCAATACAGTTGATTTTTAGCTCAACTGTCCAATTGGCTGGGCAAAAATGTGATTCAAGGCTTGAAACTTGGTATGAGTAATCTTAGAGGTACAACATGAAGTATGAAAGTCACATGAGGCATTGAAAGTCCAAAAATCCATGTGCAAATTCAAACCCTAATTTCAGGTCATCAGTGCAAGGAGAGGTCTTGAGCTGAGCAAACCCTAATCTGGTCTTGAGTCCAAGAAGTCTTGTGAGGAGAATCTTGATAAAATGAGAGGGAAAATTTTGGGGTACAACACCATTCCCCGAATAGAAACCCAAACCAGTTTTGTTCTTGTTCACAGGTGGATCCACAAGTCGTCCCCAAACTGCATTATGACCATTACGCACAACATGTTGCACGTCCTTCAGGGAAACTACAGAATTCTCATTCTTCCTTATGTTGTCAATGGATAAGGCTTGGAACTGGGTTCCAACAGCAGCCTCATCCGCTTCTACAATGCTGAAAGAGGATAGATGGGATATCAACAACGCCTGCTCCCCATTTATGATCACTACCTTCCCTTCACGCACAAACTTTAGCTTCTGATGCAGAGTTGAAGTGACAGCCCCTGCTTCGTGTATCCATCGCCGCCCTAGCAAATAACTATACATGGGAATAATGTCCATTACCTGGAAAGTTATCAAGAACAAGTGTGGTCCTATATGGATGGGCAGATCCACTTCACCAATGACATATCTCCTCGACCCATCAAAAGCCATCACAATGATGCCACTCAGGCACATAGGTGTTCCCTGATACTTTAACTTCATGAGGGTACTTCTCGGTATAACATTCAACGCGGATCCGTTATCAATTAGCACATTAGATAGCAAGTCATTCTTGCAGTTCATGGATATGTGGAGGGCCAAGTTGTGATTCCTCCCTTCATCTGGTAACTCATCATCGCAGAAACTCAAGTTGTTACATGACATAATGTTTCCAATTACGCTGCTAAATTTATCTAACGGCATGTCATTCTCTACAAAAGCTTGGTCTAGTACTCTCATCAGTGATTCTCTATGAGCGGAGGAATTCATCAATAAAGCTAGGATGGATATCTTTGAAGGAGTCTACAATAGCTGGTCTACAATTTTATAGTCGCTCATCTTAATTATCTTCAAGATATCATCCACTTCTTTCTCTAATGTGGCTCTACTAGTCTCTCTTGCAGCCTTCTTAGACTCATCGTTCTCCACAATTTTCTTTCCAGCAACAACATCTCTTCGAATAACCGGCGCAAACACACGACCACTACGGGTCACCCTGCTATTATCAGCTATGTTTCCAACATCTGGCATTGGCTGGATGGGAATTTCCACCCCATCTTCTAAGATTGTAGTGTTGTATTTGTAAGGCACAACCTTATCTGATTTATAGGGAACAGGTCCTGGCAGACTAATTACCAATGGGGTAACAACTGGTTTGCTATAGTACTCCACCTCAAGATGAGCGGGTGCACCAAAACAAGGTATAATGACGTTTACACCTTCCTTAACACAATCAGGACTCAAAAGGTCATTTTCGGCAAACAAATCTTCGTCTGAAGAGAAATACTCATCCGCGGAGGCATACTCTTCCTCTGACTCTTCTTCCATCAAACAAACTTCAACCATATCAATCTCGTGATAATCATCTCTCTGACCTGTGATCTTGATAGTTCCATTGTCTAATAGCAATTGAACACCATCTCTACAATAGAACATCCTCGGGGGTCTCAACAGCAAACTATGCAAGACCCATATTGGTGTTTCACCTGACCAGCAGTACGGAAGAAGGTAGCATGCAACTGTACGAGATCTTCATTCAAATGCTCTACTTCAAAAATTCTGAATTCACCCGGACATCCAGACACCATATTCACTTCCTCTTCATATTCTTCCCTAGGCCTGATTATATGAATTAGACCTTCATCCATCATCTCTTGTAAGTCAGCCTTTATCTTCTCGCAACCCTGTATGTTTGTACTGCAAATAGCACAACCGGCATGGTGATGCATATAATAACTGAATTCACAGAGATCTGCGTGCATCTTCACCAAATCCCCTCTAACCAGATTAATGTCAAAAATCCGGAAGTCACCTGGACAACCGACCACCATATTCACAACATTCACTCCCCCGTGCTTGGGTAGAGGGTTGTCTTTCACATTAGGTCCCATGTATTTGAAAGATAAAATTCCAAACTTCACCAACCTTTGCACTTCAGTCCTCAAAGGATAACAATTCTCAACACTATGCCCTGGTGCCCCATGATGAAAGGCACACGTCTGGTATGCTTTGTAATACCAAGGTAATGGTGATGGTACTGCTGGAGGTGGTCGTGTCTGGACCAACTTCTTCTGAATCAATGCTGGTAGTAGCTATGCATAACTCATGGTAATAGGGTCGTAGTTCTCCCTTATCTGATTATTCCTTTGGTTCCCCTGTTGGGACTGTCTTTGATAAGCAACGATAGTCGGAGCGGCATTCGTAACAGGAGTCACTGAGGCAACTTGCTGGTGTTGCTGATAATTCCTTCTAGGAGCGTTCACTCTCCTCTCTTGTATGACAGCATTGGTATCCCCTTCTTTCTTCTTTGTAAACCCATAAGTTGGCCTTTTCAAACCTCCGAATCATTCACCCTTTGTCAAACGGCTTCTCTTACTGCCTCTTCTAGGCGAACACCCATTCCTACCATCTCTGTAAAATCACTTGGGGCACTTGCTACCATTCTTTCGTAGTAGAAAGCGCTTAGCGTCTTCAGGAAAATTTTATTCATTTCCTTCTCCATGGGAGGAATCACTTGTGCAACCAATTCGCGCCATCTCTGTGCGTACTCTTTGAATGATTCTCTATCTTTCTGAACCATGGACCTAAGCTGGTCACGGTCATGCGCCATGTCCACATTGTACTTGTATTGTTTTATGAGTGATTCTCCCAAATCATTAAAAGTATGGATGTTGGCACTGTCTAAACTCATGTTCCATTTCAATGCTACGCCGGTCAGACTATCCTGGAAAAAGTGAATCAGCAAATGCTGATCATCGGTGTGGGTATACATTCTCCTCACGTACATCACCAAGTGAGCACGAGGGCAAGTGTTGCCCTTGTACTTCTCAAACTCCGGGACCTTTAACTTAGCAGGCACTTTAACATTCGAGACCAAACACAGCTCATTCACATTCTGCCCAAATAGCTCTTTTCCCCTAAGAGCCTCCATCTCTCTTTGCATTCTATCAAACTGCTCTTGGAAATCATCCATTCTGTCATAAAGACCTAAGTCTTCACTCGGCGGAGGGAAAGGACGACACACATCTTCAAACAGAACCAAATTCACCGAAGGAGGTGCAGCGGGAACAGTATGCACCACAAGAGGCGCCGGAGTAACAACATTCTGAACCACTGGAGCATCTTGAGGGCCCAAATTGAAACCTTCAGGTACAAAATTCTCTGGCATTCCCCACGGATAACCCTGAGGCATACGGTTTTGAACAACAGACGGAGTAGCGGATGCGGGAATAGTAGGAACTTCAGTATTTGCCCTTGTTGATTGAGGTTGAACACTCGGTGGCTGATTATGAGCAACCACCAGAACTTCTTTGCGTAGCTCGCGATTCTCCTGTTCCAAATTGTCCATCTTCTTTTTGAAGTTAGCCCGAGTGTTGTAGTGATGAATCAGCTTGCTGAACGAAGCAAAAAGCTGGGTAAGGCACCTGGATATGCATAATAAATGCAAGAAATATGTGCAATATGATGCATGACATGCAACTCACATGATTATTTTTGCTTTATCATTTAATATTTCAAGGGATTTAACGTTTATAGACATATTGCAAATATCAAAATAATAACACATTTGAAATACTGAAAAACTTTTATGATAATAACTTCAAAAATGGATTACAAGTTTCAATGATCCTAATTACAAGATGAAAATACAATCTAAAAATCCTGAGAGAAAGAAACTGATAGAGATCAATTTATACGCTGACGCTTCCCTGTGAGCCTGGAAATCTGAGCCCTCAACCTCTGGTTTTCTTCCACCTGTCTGATGGCAACCTCCTTCTAATCATCTGAAGCAGGAAGTGAGTAATCAGTACCTGTTTGAGGCTTAGGGGAAAATAAATCCCCTTGCGTCTCCATAGACTCTACCGCTCGATTCTCAAGGATCTCGATCAAATTATCTTTCTCCTTCAAGTCTGCTTTGTAGGAACTCTCTAAAGTTTGGAACTTCTTCTTTCAAGCATCTCTTTTCGGTTGCATCCTAACCAAAGCAAGCTGAAACTCTTCTAGATCATCTAATAAAGGAGGAGTGGTCTTCATAAATAGATCAGGCATGGGTGTCTCCCGAGTATACGGCATCTTCAACTGAATGGATCTCGAATGGACCCACTGAAGATATGGCTCCAAAGAAACATCACCCCTAGGTCCCAAATCCTTCGTACTCTTCTTATGAATGTGACGCCAGGCCTTCGCAATCTGCTCCCTAGATTCCCGGTGGTCTTCTCCTTCCTTCAGAAAGAAACTACTCAAATGAATACTATTCAGCTTATCCCTCATCGGATAGCCAAGCTGTCGTCGTGCAAGAACAGGGTTATAGTTAATTCCTCCCTTTGTACCAAGAAGAGGTACATTTGGGAAACTACCATAATTGTCAATAATCTCAACATCCTGGTAAGCTCGATGATACCAATCAATATCCGAGTGAGTAAGTGCCATGATCTTAGGAGCCCAACGGGGTTCCTTCTTTACATCCAAAAAAGCATCAGACTGAGGCATATGAGAGTTGAACCATCGGTACAACAAAGGCGTGCAATATATAATCATTCCCCCATGATAAGAACTCCAAAGATGAATAAAGTAATAAGCATCACCCAACAGTGTAGGAACCTGGTTTCTAATCATGAAAATCCTAGTAGCGTTAATGTTGACAAACTTGTCCATATTAGGGAATAAGAATAATCCATAAGCAAGTAAAGAAAAGATGGCCTCGAAAGCAACCATATTCTTCATTCTGGAAAAGTAACGAGCTTTCTCCAATAAGAACTGAGCTGGTAATCCTCTAATCCCTCCTTTAGTAGTCATATGGGCTTCCACCTCAGACTTCCCCAGATGAATCAAAGCAGCTATCTCATGTGGTTTTGGCTCACCCTTTAAACCAGTAAAAGGAACACGATTGGTAACAGGCAAATCCAATAGATAGGAATACTCCTCCAGTGTAGGCATCAACTGATAATCAGGAAAAGTAAAGCAATGATACACCGGATCATAGAACTGGACCAAGGTCGAGAGAATAACCTCCTTCATCTTCAGCTTCATGAGAGGAATAATGGATCCATACTTCTTCCCAAAATCTGCAGAACACTCAATCTCGGGAATTAGACTGATCAACTCATCTATCTTGGGATCCTTGAAACTATATCTTCCGATCTTTATCTTTCCAGAATCCATGGTTTAAAGCACCTGAAATATTCAGAAATAGTCAACCTTTAAATTCCTTGAAATATTGTTTCTTTTCAAAAGATGCTTATGAGTTCATGGATGCATAATGCAACAATCACAGACAAGATCACACATATAGGGTTCATAGGTTCAACATCACGAGCATGAGGTCGAAGGTACTACCCATAAGGTGTTGGTCTAAAAAGTTATCACCTGCCGAACAAGGTTCTAGAGGTTTCCAGAGTCTACATCCTTCCTTCGGATATTACCAACTTCCCTATTAACTCGGTAATTAGTAATATTCTCAAGAAAGACTCGTCTGAGCGTAGTATCGTATGAAAACTATTTCCGGATTACTCCGTCATAGCTTCTGCACTACACCTAAATGGCCAAGATGGGTTTGGTATTCTACGGTCCTCATTTTCAGCAGGCTCTCAGGTCGAAAGCAGTACGTCTTCCCGATTACTCGGTAAACGACACTACAGTCAAAGGGGCCTCCACTGAGTGGGGGATCTCATGCCTCATTTTTTGGGATTACTCCCTCAAAGTTAACATGACTATACCGCCCGTCCTACCTTAAAGTTTGCCCAAGTCCGGGTATAAGACTTATGAGTAATCACCAAGCACCTTGAAAATCAGGAAAATCCAAATAAACATATATACAAAGTATAACACATAAACAACAATAGCACATATACAGATAAAAAAAAGATAGGCTCAACCCACTTAGGGATGGACCAGCAAGAGGTCAATCTTTCCCCAGTGAAGTCTCCATTTTTCTGTAGCAGTAGAAATGTTCAAGACTAAGCCATTGGATTGACTAGACTTTACACAAATCAAAATAAAAATCGCCACCGCGCTTTATTGTTTCCAAAGGAATGGGAAAAGAGCGAATAACCCAAAAAAGGGGGAAAGATTCAAGGTAAGAGGGTTGGTTATGCAAAGGGAAGGTATTAGCACCCTAAACATCTACGGTACTCCGCAGGAACCTCTTTGTAAAATCTGTATATTTTGGCTATAAAAAATGTGTTGTATATAAAATGGATGGTGGAGGTGAGAAGAGAAATATTTTTTATGATTTTTGCACCCACCACGGTTGTGAACCTTTAGTGTGTACGTACCACCTTTTGTGCAATAGGGGATTAGGGTACACATAGTTCCTCTTTTAAAAGTTTAAAACACAAGTGTGTTGGTTAATTTTATGGGATAAGACATCATCATCATTTTCCGTATGGAAAACATACTTACTACCCACAATCATGAGAAAGGAGAATTTGCATCATCTCAAAGTGGAGGGTATGTCTTGGATTTTAAAATCAACAATGCCTCACTCAAAACTTAAGTGAAAAATATCTCACTTTACTACATATTGTAGAAGTATAATTGTTTGCATCACTACAAGGATTGACAAGAGCCTAATATTTTAAGAAAAGTTTAAAGGTAAAAGCCAAAGTGGAAAAATGGTTTGAAATGAGATTGATTGACTTTTAGTCTTCTCATAAAAAATGTCAAAGTATTATTAAATTGATTGAAGTTTATTTATGAAAATGTTTTTGAAAATGCATGGACATAAGTCCAAGTTTATTATAAATGTGTTTATGTTTCAAAACAAGAAGGGCTTTCAAAATGGGGGAGAATATTTTTGAAATTAAAGAAGGCGGGAGGAGAAGAAGAGGCTATCCTAAAGCATAAGGTAAAAGCTAAGGATAAGGACCATCTAATCAACAAGAAGCCAAAACTTGACATTATGAGCCAAGATAGAATTCCCATTCTTTGGATTGAAACCAAGCAAGCAAAGATATTAGACCTCTTTGAGAGAAACCAAACTTCAAGTGTATTAAGTTTTCACAAAAATTGGGCAGAGTAACGGCTGTATACAGGTGAATTCCAGATTACAAACAAAGGATGTAATCACAAAGACATGCACACAAAAACAAACAAACAACCCAATATCCTGAGGTAAACCTCAAGAACTCCAGACAAAATAATCATATAAGATCACAAGGTCTCCAAGATAGGCCAAGGTTTCTAATCCTAAGTCCAAGAAAAAGTCCTATGCTCCATAATGCCAAGGATAGTAACCAAATAGTCCAAGTACCATTAAGAGTTTTTTAGGGTTTAAGTTGATTATTAAGCATCTTAGGAAACGAAAAAGAAAAGCTCAAGTGAGCAAAGTACAAATGACAAGAATATATAATCAAACTATTATTAAAATCATTCATCCATTTTTTGTGGAGTTAAACTCAACACCATGAATCCAATGATGTTAATAAAGCCATGACCAAAAAATCAACTCAAGACAGCCAGAAAATATTCACAAAATAATAATATAATTAATATATACATTAAAGAGTTTAAAAATATTTTAAAAAATGGAAAATAATGAAGAAAATGCCAATTATATTCAAATTAATCAAGAAATGAAAAATAAGACCATAGAAAAATCAGAAAAGAGGCCAAGTGATTTTATAACATTTTTGGGAATTTTTAAAAGTCAGAAACTATTTTTTAAAATTAAAATAAACGGGTAAAATAAACAAAAATAGTAAAAAATAGTAAAGTCAGAAACAAAAATAAAATTAGGTCACCAATATTTGTCACAATCTCATTGGATCATTCCATAATTTTTTCAGAATTTAAAAATGTGTAAAAGTATTTTTAAACATTTTAAACAAATCAAATAAGTGTAAAATTCATAAAAAAATACCAAAGGACAAAATTAAATTGTGAAAAAATAAAAATCAGAAAGAGAATAATCAAAAATATTTTTCATAATTTTTTCAGATCTTTTGGACTAAAAATGAATTTTCTATGATTTTTTGAAATTTAAAACAATTAAAATATAAAAATCAGAAAAAAGAAAATAAAAGAAAAAGATGTGGACCATTGGATGAGAGTCAAAACGTGTTAGTAATCAAATCCAAGGGATCTGGCGCGCTGTGCATATAATGGTCTTTAATGAATAATGTACAGAATCATTAATAAAATCAGAATTTGAAAATAACAAATGTCACGCTTTCATTGGTTAGAAGATGATACGTTTGTCATCTTCAACCTCTAGCCTTCACGAATTGCAGGTCTCTCAAACTGTAAAATCAAAAGCTCAGACCTATGCCATTCGCTTCGTCTCTTCAAGACGAAGACAACCACACCCTCGCGCCAAATTTATATAAACTGTAACTCAAGCAATTTGGAAAGAAAGTTTTGAAAAGGGATTTGAAAATTCATGGTCAAAACGTGCTTCCAGATGAAAGTAAGTGTTGCAACTAGAACCAGGGCAATGAGAGAAAAACAATAATACCAAAGTTTTGAAGAATTGATAAAGGAATCTACCTATTGAAGTTGAGTTGCAGAGCTCTGAAAATGGAATTCTATGGAGCAATATAGGGCACGATTCTTGAATGTGATTATATGGTTAGCTTCAGGGAAGATCAAGGAAGGTGAATTGATGAAAAAAATGGATTGAAAAAGGATTGAGAATAGGATTCGAAGTAGCTAAATTCAGAGTTGTGAAGCAAGTTTGGCAGGGTGATTCTGGCTATCTAAGATTGGGAATTGAATGAGGGATGACCCTCTATTTATAGGGAATCAAATGTAATGTTCAAGCGTGTGGAATGAGGCAAATTGGAGGGAAATCGTGTGAACCTGATGCACGAGCAAAGTGTGATCTGATTTGCATCAAAACTCATCTAGTCCTTGCGTTTCAAGGCTCTAATCCACTTTGGCAACTTGGTTAAACATGTTTAGGTCACAAACACGTGCTAATTTGATGTTTAAAGGCCAAAACATCAATTTCAAATTCTGACTTATGGAGAAACTTCAGTTCCAAGTTACCAAGTTCAATCCAATGGCATTTTCACCTCAAGCGGTCTTAGGGCAAAATTCTTAATGCTTTAGAAAGATGAGGTAACAAGCTTTGAAATAGAAAAATAATGGAATCAAATGGATGCTTGAGCTTGAAGAAAAAGAGTTGACTTTCCATACTTAGAAATATTTCAAATTCTTCTTTAAAAATGACCTATAATCTTTTGCATCCAAACATGGCCTTCCACTTAGAATTTGCTCTTGACCAAAAAATATGGAATGAATTAGATCTCTTGAATGACGTTTTGAAATTTGAACCACTCAAAATCTCCAAAAATTGAGCAAGTTATGACTTGTTGAAGTTGGCCAAAAATCATGAAATGACCTATAATCTCTTGCATTCTTAAGGCAACTTCCATCCATTTTTTTACTTTTCACATAAAAGAAGGCATGAAGTACACATCTTTAAGATAATCATGAAAAACTAATAGGCTCAAGGTGATAAGAATTGACCAAGTTATGACCATTTGAAGTCACATATGAAGAATTGGGGATTCATCTAGATGACTTGTAATCTTTCCTCTTCACCAAGTTCCTTCCACATGAAAACTCCTTGGAACTTTTGAAGTGATTTGTTGGTAACTCATTGAACAGAATAATGTTTTTGGAATCATTTAAAAATACCAAAAGATGAGCAAGATATGCCCCTTTGAAGTCCAAAACCCTAGCTTCTAGATCAAGAGAATGCTTGGGGGAACTTTGCCAAGTTTGAACAAACTTTTATGCCAATATTATTCCTTTGTGAATAGAGATTGTTGAAGAGGATGATGAGGACTCATGGCCACCAAAACCACTTCCATACCAACTTCAAAACAACTTCAATGGTGAGGTTTGAATTTCTCAAGCTATTGACTAGGGCATAGAAATAAACTCATGAACCCAAGAAGCAACTTACTAAACCTCATTGCCTTTACCTACATTATTAACAAGTAAGACAAACCAATATTGCATTTTGTTAATTAGAGAAAATCAAAGCAAAATATCCATGATCACAAAAGAAAACAAGTTAAGGTGCTTGGTAATTCCTCAGAAGAGCAAGGCTAAAGATAGGGAGAAGAACCAAAAGCCCTAATGTGATTTTGTTGTGATTGAAACAATATGGTATGATGAAGGGATCTTAGGGGCAAAAATTGGGGTACAACACCAGGGGAAGGGATCGAACCCATGTCCTGGTACACTAACACCCTTACAACACACGCTTACCGTTGGGGCGACCATTACTTTCGTTCATTTGAATCAAATAAAAACAACAAAATATACAAAATGACTTTTATAGTCGGAGAAGCGCTAGAGCCCAAGCTCTGGTCGTCTTCTCCAGCAACCTACAAAACACAAAAAAAAATACAAAAATCAATTTTTAAGGATCCAAAACACTATGTCCCCCCTAATTCGACCCTCCTGAATCCAAATCTGGACTTATTTTTTGTTATAGATCCTTGCATCATGCATTTCTAGTCAAACTACAGTGATCGGAGTAAATATGGTGCCTTTTAAATCTGAGTGCATGGGACCATAACACTTATTCAAACCTATTCAAGGATATCTCAGAAACTCATTATAAACATCAAATCAAGTTAAAACAAAACAAGATTAAGGAAATGACTTTTGCAAAAAATATGAAAACCAGTGAGGCCATGTTATGTATTTCACGCATTTGGGATCATGATAAACGATCCAAACCTACCCTTTGATGCTGCAGAAGGTGAATGGTATTGGAGTTGTGGAAAGAGAGGGCTTGTAACACCAGTTTTAAAACTTAGGGTTTTGAAAAAATATTGAGAATTTTTGGCCAGCTTCTTGAGGCATGGAATCATGGTCTTGATGGTCTAATTTGTTGTGCTTAAATAGAGAAAGGAATGAAGCAACCAAAATGGAATAAAATCAACCAATCATGGTTATGCTAGACAATAATCCAACACATTAAAAAAATTCCTTTCTTGAGATTTTCCTTTCCTTTTCCATGCTCACACGATTTTTCCTGGTGGTAACAGGTTGGCATGAGTTATCTTGGGCCTCTATATGATTGAAACCAAAAGTTCATGCTCTTATACCATTATTTCATATTTTATTTGATTTGATTTGCATTTAAATGAATAAAAATTCAAATAAAAGAAATTAAAATCATAAAAATATGTGAATTGATTTAGAGGTCCTTTAACACATTGGGAACTGTAGCAACTGGTTTTTTTAATCAGAGCCGCCACTATTAGTTTTTATCCTAGGGAAGGGAATCTAACAGAAAATCCTAATTCGTAGACAGAGATTCTAGGTTTAGGACTCAATTAGACGAAAGGAAGGTGTTAGGCACCTTTCATCCACCTTGTTCACAAGGATATTAGACTCTAGGTTTAGGTTTGGGGTAAACTGGATTTTAAATTTTAATTAGAAAGAAAAATGCTTTAATTTTTTATAGGAGAACTCGCTACGATTTTTAATCTTATGCCTACGTATCCTCTTATGAGGAATCAGAGTCCCAATTCATAGTTCGTATGGGTTGGTGTTTTTTAGGGGTTTGCAAACATATTTTGAATCACTTCACACTCAGTCAGGAGTGGTGATTGCGTTGATTTTGACTGAGTGTGCAGTAAGTCAAAACTAGTTTGAAACCCTTTTGTAAAAAAAAGCAGTTGATTAGCTTGGTTTATTGTGAAAATAGTTTGATGATTTGTTTGTGTTTCTTAATCGTATTATTTACGAAGATCTTGATTAATGCATGGTTAGAAAAGACATAATGCAAATAATATATAAAATAATATTCATGAGTTTTGAATAAAAATAATTTTAGATGATAATAATAATAAATAATAATAACAAATAGTGATTTGTAAAATATTGATAATAATAATAATTATTGTAAATAAATAGAAAAACAAGAATAATTATAAATAAAAGAAATTAATAATATATATAAAAAAGAAAATAGAAAAATATATGAATTGTTAAAAAATAGAAAATAAATTAATTTAGTTAAACTACAGGGGGGTGCGTTTTTTAATTGATAAGCAAAAAGGTGGGGTGTTAAGAGTTATACTAGGCTAGGCCCAAATAATGTTTTTTGACAGGGGGGGTGTATTGTTGTTTAGCGTTTTAACAATCTAGGGGAAGGGTGGTGTGAAAAGAAATTTGGCTTGGCCCACTATGTGTTGTTGGTGGGATCCGAGTGATTAAGTGTAGTGAGGGCGCAGGGTGTTACGGTGGACTTGGCCTTATGGCCGTCCACAGGCGATCAAACGAGTCAAATGGGAAGGAACATGTTGCTACCATGCACACGCGCGTATTGAATTATACAATATGATAATTTTTGTTTTTTACATTTTCACAAACCATTTTCCTCTTGCGTTTATAGTGTCTCTTCTTCTTCCTCTCACTACCCTAACCCTTCTCTCTTACAAACCCTTCTCTTCAATTTCCCTAACCCCCACCTACCGGCGGCATCAGAAAAAATGCAATCTACCCCCCACAAATATCCTAACCCTACATCATCAAACAACAAAAATTGAACAAAAAAAGATTACCCCTTTAAATCTCCAAATGTCTGGTTCTGAGTGGAGGAAATGGCGGTAGGTTAGAGGGGGCGTCAAGGACAATTGTGGTTTCTGACAATGAAACCACAACCATTCCTTTCTTCAACAATGTTCGCTCACAAAGGGCTTCGACTTCAAGATTCTCTCCGTTCACGCTTCATGGTATTGCTTTGTTCTTCTTCCGTCAACCCCTGTTTCAGAATCTCTTTGTCTTTGAATTTTCACCCCTGTTTTTGTCTTTGTTTCTAGTACTTATAAGGTTTTAATTAGGGTTTTTTTTGTTACAATTTGTGAGATTAGATTTAGGAATTAGCTTCAATTAGGTATTTGGTTTATTGATTCACAGATTATTTGTAACTTGTAATTGATTTGATTTTAAATTGGATTTGTTTTCGTTTTCGATTTATTTGTAATCTGCAATTTTATGGATTTGTAATATATTAGAGATTCTAGATTTTCCGCATACTTTATGTTGTTTTCTGTAAAGACACTGCAATACTGGATTTGATTTAGTATCCAAATTTTATTTTACTGCAATGTTTCTGGGATTTAAAGATCTGATGAAGATTTGGTCTAGTTCTTAATTTCTATAGTGTCTGTTAACGAGAAAAACGAGCGCATATTTTGGATATGATTGATACAGTCACCGTTTCTTCAATTTTGGGCTTGTGATAATTAATTGAATTGGGCCTAAAAATACCTACCCCAACACGTTACCAACAACAACAATTCGCTTTTTTTTTGTTAATCTAACCCATATTTTTCTTTTGGGTGTGGATACGGACTGGGCCTAAAGATGGACCCAACAATAGTTTTTTTTTCCACATACAATAGTCAACTTATAAAAACTTATAAAATCTTTTTAATAATAAACAACAAAGGACCTAATGATGACAACACAAATAATACCGTTTACCGTTTTTACAAGAATCTTTTAATAATTTTTTATAAAAAAATAGTTGTAAAATGTTTAATAAAATAATTATAATAATGATAATGTTTTTTTTTAAGATGAGACAATAAATACTAATAAAAAAACCAATGGGCTGACTACAAAACCTTATTGGGCCTATTATTAGTACCTACACCCCCTCTTTGCTATTTAACAACAAAAATGGACCATTATGAATTCTAACAGGCTTTTTAATTGCAAATTCAACCTCTCTTTTTACTAACAACAACTTAAATGAGTTTTAATATAATTGGGAACTTAATAATTTATTGAAATAGTTTTTTCACATTCGAATCTCATGGGCCATTGGCCAACATGCTTTGCGATTGGGTTTACGGATACATGGGTCTTTCTGACTTAGAAAGCCCCATTTTCCTGAATTAAAGTACACCCCCTGATCGTCTTGAGTAAAGATGGGCCATCAGACATGCTATACCATCTTTTATTACATTTCATTTATTTAAATCTTAAAAAACATCAGGGTAGGACAAATTTGGGGTACGACAGCTGCCCCTATTCAATCATCTTCCAATCGAATAGCGTGAGAAAACGCGGGTCTGGCGCATTATGCTTAGGAGTTCATTGAATACTTGGAATACCCAAAATATGTCCAACCAATCATAAGGTTACGCTGATGTAGCACACCCTTACGATTCTTGCGAAAACAGGAGAATCTGATGATATATCGCTTACTAGAGTATGATAAAAAGACAGATAGTCTTTGACCTTAAAAGCTTGGTCTCGTATGTCTTGGCTTTATTCACCTATTAATACTTGATGGTGCATGGCTGCTTGAAGCCTGAGGCCATGGGTTAAGTTTGTGAATTGTTGCATGACGTTTGAGGCGATGTTTCGAGCGTGAATACATTGCGGCTCAGAGGCTATGTGTTTGAGTTTGGAGAATGCATTGTGGCTTAGAGGAAATGTGTTGGTTTGGATAATACATTGCGGATTAGTGGCAATGTTCTTAGTTTTGCAAATAAATTTCCGCTTAGCAGCGATGTTCTGAGTTTTGCAAATACATTGTGGCTTAGCGGCAATGTTCTGAGTTTTGCAAATACATTGCGGCTTAGAGGAAATGTTCTGAGTTTTACAAATACATTGCAGCTTAGAGGCAATGTTCTGAGTTTTGCAAATAAATTGCGGCTTAGAGGCAACGTATCGAGTTTTGCGGATACATTGCGGCTTAGAGGAAATGTTCTGAGTTTGCAAATACATTGCGGCTTAGAGGCAATATTCTGAGTTTGCAAGTACATTTCGGCTTAGAGGCAATATATTGAGTTTTGAGGATACATTGTGGCTTAGAGGCAATGTTATGAGTTTGCAAATACATTGCGGCTTAGAGGAAATATTCTGAGTTTGAGAATACATTGCGGCTTAGAGGCAATGTGTTGAGTTTTGAGGATACATTGCGGCTAGAGGCAATGCTTCGAGTTTGCAAATACATTGCGGCTTATAGGCAATGTTATGAGTTTGATCCAGTGACCACTTCTTCAATTTTGGGCTTATGATAATTAATTGAATTGGGCCTAAAAACACTTAGCCCAACACGTTACCAACAACAACAATTTCCGTTTTGTTTTTGTTACTGCAAGCCATATTTTTCTTTTGGGTGTGGATACAGACTGGGCCTAAAAATGGACCCAACAATTGTTTTTTTTTAACATACAATAATCAACTTATAAAAACTTATAATATCTTTTTAATAATAAACAACAAAGGACCTAATGATGACAACACAAATAATACCGTTTACCTTTTTTAAAAGAATCTTTTAATAATTTTTTATAAAAAAATAGTTGTAAAATGTCTAATAAAATAATTATAATAATGATAATGTTTTTTTAATATGAGACAACAAATAATAATGAAAAAACTAATGGGCTGACTACAAAACCTTATTGGGCCTAATATTAGTACCTACACCCCCTCTTTTCTATTTAACAACAAAAATGGGCCACTATGAATTCTAACAGGCTTTTTAATTGCAAATTCAACCTCTCTTTTTACTAACAACAACTTAAATGATTTTTAATATAATTGAGAACTTAATAATTTATTGAAATAGTTTTTTCACATTCGAATCTCATGGGCCATTGGCCAACATTCTTTGCGAATGAGTTTACAGATACATGAGTCTTTCTGACTTAGAAATCCCCATTCTCCTAAATTAAAGTACACCCCCTGATCGTCTTGAGTAAAGATAGGCCATCAGACATGCTATACCATCTTTTATTACATATTTCATTTATTTAAATCTTAAAAAACATCGGGTAGGACAAATTTGGGGTACGACAGGAACATGTTTGAACATCAAAAGTTAGACCCACTAGTTTAAAATTTCAAGTTTGCTCACTATGCATTTCGTGCATTTTCTCAAAATTTCCCAACTTGCACTAGTCATAACTCTCTCAATTTTCATATTTTCAAGGTGATCTTTGTCTTTTTGGAAAGCTCAAGTTTTCCTTTACAACTTATCCTTTGATCATTTTTGCATTTGGAGACTTTATCTTGATGTAAGTTTCCTTGACAAAAAGTGTCTTTTTGTTGACTTTTAAAATGACCTATAATGTATGGGCTCATATCTTTCAAATGAAGCATTTTTTGGACTTAAGCATACAAATTCAAAGTTTTAGAGAATTGAATTTCCTTAAAAATGGGCTTTGGTTGGGAAAAAGTTGATGAAGCAGGTGAAAGTTATGTTTGGTCAAAGTTAGTTGACTTTTCCTAAGGAAACCTTAATTTGGCAACTTTTTACTTTTGATGATTTGGGGGCTTTCCTTGAATAATCCTGATCAACCATTGATCAAATGATGAATATTACTTCAAAATGTTGATGTTGATCAAAAATATCAAAGTTTGACTATATGTTAACCATAGTTGACTTTTTACCCAATACAATTGATTTTCAATCATCTGAGCCATTGACTGAGCAAGCTTATGATGTAAGACTTGAAACTTGACATAAGCACTGTTGAAGACCTATGAGGAACCATGAAAACCATTTGAGGCCTTTTGAAACCCATTCTTCCTTGTTCAAGATGAAATCCTAGTTTTGGATCCATTGCTTAGGAGGAGAATTTGTCTGATCAATTCTTAAGCATCCTTGAGCATGTGAGAACCATATAAGAATGTCTTGAAGAAAATAGGAGGGAAAATTTTGGGGTACAACAGTTGCGCATATTCTTTGAATGACTCCTTGTTTTTATGAGCCATTAATCTCAATTGATCACGGCCAGGCGCCATGAACATATTGTACTTATATTGCTTGATGAAAGCTTCACCTAAATCATTGAAGGTGCGAATATTACTACTGTCCAAACCCATATACCACTTCAAAGCGGCATCGGTTAAACTATCTTGGAAGAAATGAATAAGCAAATGTTGATCATCAGTATGGGTGAACATCTTTCTGATATACATCACCAAGTGGTCACGAGGACAAAAGTTTCCTGTGTACCTCTCAAATTCTGGCACTTTAAACTTCGTTGGCACTTTTACGTTAGGAACTAAGCAGAGTTCACTGACGTTCTGTTAGAATAATTCTTTTCCTCGAAGATCCTTCATTTGTTTATGCATCTCATTGAACTGATCCTGAAAATCATCCAATCGGTCATAGAAACCCGCACTTTCACTTGGTGGAGGAACATGATGATAAACTTCATCATTAACAAACAACATATCATTCACCGTAGGAGGTGCAGTATAATGAATCTCATTTTTAGCAACAGCAGTAACATGCACCACACGGGGTGCAGGAATAGCAACATCTTGAGAAAATGGAATAACTTGAGCATCAAGATTAAAACCTTCTGGCATGAAATTTTCAGGCATTCCCCATGGGTAAACCTGAGGCGTACAATTTTGAGCAACAGTAACTGGAGTAACAGAAATGGGAATCGATGGTACTTCAGAAGAAACCGTTGTTTGGTGTGGCTGAGAAGACAAAGGAACAAGTGGTGGCTGATTCTGAGCAGCCACCGACGATTCCATCAAAGCAGTCAGATTAGCCATACCAGCCTTCAAAGCAGTAACTTCTTCGCGCAGATCGCAATTCTCTTATTCAAGAATGTCCATTTACTTCTTGGAATTAGCTCGAGTATTATACTGGTGAGTCAGCTTGCTTCTAAACGAAGTAGAGAAACACACTAAGACACTTGGGTATGAACAAAAAATGCAAGAAATATGTGAAAAATGATGCATGATGTGAAAAGTGTAATACAGTGGAAAAACTGACTTGGGTGTTTTGCATTTTATTGCAAATGTTGCAGATAGAAATAGTCGCCACCGAATTTTCTTTTATCCAATAAAGGAAAGGGTGAAAAGAATAGGAAATACCTTTTTGAGATATTTCTTGAGTTCGGGGGGTAGGTTATGAAAAGGGAAGGTGTTAGCACCCTTTTTATCCATAGTTATCTACGAGCTCTTAATTTCTTGATCACTTTTTGAAATACTTTGTGTTTGTGTAAGTTTGCAAATATTTTGGAAATGCCTAAGTGTAGCAATTTTGTAATGATTCTCGTATCGTTGAGAATGTAATAAAATGTTTGTATTGAAAATATTTGTTGAAAGAGAGTGTTTGGAAAGATGTTTTTAAAATGCTAATGTACGACAATTTTGTAATGATTCTCGTATCGTTGAGAATGTATACAAAATGTTTGTTTTGAAAAGTGTTTTGAAAATTGCAGTTTTGAAAAGTGTTTTGAAAATGGTTGTTTTGAAAGTGTGAAGTGTGGAAATTGTTTTAGTTCGTGAGAAAACAATTACGAGCTATCTACCTATTCAAAAAGTTTTTATTCTTTTCCTCCTCCTTTGGGTAGTGCTATCTTACCATTAGTTAGTAGGAAGCCATATCATTGGATGTGAGGGACAGGCGTGGGTCATCGTACATTCATAGAAGGAAAATTGTAAGACGCTTTAGCAATTTTCATAAGGGACTAAGATCTTTTATTAAAAGTAACATTAAAGGGTCATCGAGGGACTACGATCTTTTAACTGAGGGTCTTTTTCTAAAACATCTTACGTTCAAGGGACATGACTGTTTAAATCTGAGGCAACAAGTGAGGTCAACCCTAGAGGTGTATGTGTGCGAAGTGTGTTTGATTTAAGTATTTTATCTTGAATTAGGGTTTTGCTATGTTTTCTTTTAGTCTTGTCATACAAATCCTAATTACTAACAATAATAAGGAAAGCGATAAATTGCGGAATTTAAATGTCCTACGCTATAACAACACTTTGGGAATGGGGGGGGGGGGGGGTACAAGTTTGTGAAATGGGGAGGGAAACAATAAAGCCCTAATTATCTATTACAAACCATTTACATAAATAAAAATGCGAAATAATAAAAATGCACAAAATGTAAAGATGAAGAAAAGAGAAAAGAAATTATTTTATGGTTTTGATGGAGAAAAAGGTTTAATATTTTAACCTAATTGATTGATTTTGTATTTAAAAGAAATTAGTAAACCTAATTAAATTAATTTCATTAAAAAGGAAAAATAATTTAAATATAGAAAAACGTAAATCTAAATTAATTTAAAAGAGAAATTAATTGTTAGAAAATATTTTTGAGGTTTTACTGAGAAAAATGTTTGAAGTATAAAACTTAATTCTAATTAATTAAATCAAAGTGATTGAATTAAAACAATTTTTAATTGTAAAAAACTAAACTAATTAACTAGAAAACTAAATCTAATTTTTTCATGATTCTTTTTGTTTTGATTTAAAAAATAATAAAATGATTAAAAAGAAAATAAAAAAAGACAAAAAGAAAATTAATTGGGTCAGGGTGTTGTAAAAGGAAAATGGGGTTGAAAAAATGTTAGGCCCAAAAGACAATTTTTTTGTTTGATATATAAAGAATAAAATTGGGCATGCGTTGAAAAGTAATCAAGGGTGTGAGAAAATAGAAAAAATGTTAGGCCCAAACACCTCAAGCCCAATGCCTGTTTGAGACTTCATGTGGGCAACTCAAAGGGGTGCATCATGGTCATTCATCTTGAGGCGCTTGATCTGATTTCATGATGATCTGATGGTCCAATTATGAGGCATATCATGCGCGCTATTTCCTTGATTGCACTGGATCTGTGAGAAATAAACATGAAAAAAGAAAAATGTCCCACGCCTGGCTCGAACCTGTGACCAGGCATAAGTATGACTTAAGAGCAAGTGCGCTGCCACTGGGGTGGCTGTTACATCCAGTGATAAAACATGTTGCAATAAATATAAAATAAACTCATTTCTGAATGTGCTTCATCTTCTTCCTCGCGCCAGAAACCATGAACGTCATTCTTGAAATTCTAAACTTGCTCATTTCTCAACCAAATTGAAAAGTGTAAACATGAAACTTGTTCTAAATCTCAACATGAATTCAGCCATGTAAATAACTTAAGCTAACACTCAAAGATGAACATGAATTTCTGTTTGTACCAAACTGAACCCTAATTTTTCTTAAACTTTAAATCCAAAATTCTCATCACTCAGGAAAGAAAAATGAAATGTAAGCACATGGTTAACTTCAGGGCAATGATGTCTACATTTTTTATTCAGAAGGTAAACATTAATGATGCTTATAGAGAGAGTTCAAAATTGAGAAAACTTACCTCAAAAGTGAGAATCGTGTTTGAAGTTAGGGCACTCCTGGAGGTGTTGTGATGATCTGGATAGCTTCACGGAACTCCCAGGAAGCTATTGCAATGCTTACTTTGGATTGAGAGTGGCTGGATTCTTCTGGACAAGTCAAGTTGCAGAGTTGAGATTTGAAAATGATGGATGGTGATGGAGGGATTACAGAAGTGGTTCAAGTGTTTGGATCACTTTTATATGGTGTATAGATGATGTTTGAATGATTGAAATGGAAAGCCTGCGAGTAAATTTGAAGTTGGATGTTCAAAGTCAAAAGTTGCCACAAAAATGCAGTTTTGATGCAAATTCTGGTTTGAAGGAGTATAAGGGTGTTTTCAGGGCTATGAATTCTTTCTAGATTGCAAATGGACCTCTCTATTTATAGAGAAAGGTTGGAGGGAATGAGCTGATCAGATTTGCAAGATCACATGTTGTGGCTAGGTTGGATTGTAAATGAAGCAAGCTTGAAGATCATAGCTTCAATGTTAAGTACAAGGCAATCTAGAGTGGTTAGGGGATTTAAACACAATGCTTCTGACTTTTTATATGGAGTGTGATTAGAGGAAACAAGTTAGAGGCTCAAGCAGTTGACATTATGTATAAAGCATACTTTTCAAGAATGACAATGGTGCCTTTCTTCCAAAAATAGCAAAGTGTCTTGGAGAATGGCTTAAATACTTGGATAATGGCTCAATAATTTGTGTAAAAATTAAATTATGGAGTGATTTGCAAGTTAGAAGTCCTACAAAGCAAGATTATGCAGCATATCATGAAGATTGAATTATGTGTTCTTAACCAAAATGACTTGTAATTCAAGTTTATCATGCCAACTTTAAGTCTCCGAATATCTTAGGTCAAAAATTATCTCTTCAAGTTCTTGGACATTTTGGAAAGCTTGAAACATTTTCTACAACCTTCATGTTGACCACTTTGGATAAATCAACTTGGAACTTAGTGAAAAATTTCTAAGAAGTTGGGACAAAAATCTGACCAAAGTTGTTGAAAATTTCACTGAGTGTTTTTTGATAAAAATGCCATGACTTCATGGGCCTATATCTCCTAATCCAAGCATTTTTTGGACATAAACCCTTAAGTTACAAACTTGTAGAATTCATCATATAAATTTCATGTTCAATGTTTTCCTTGAATCATCTTGCATCTTAGTGAAAAGTGGTCATGAAGTAGTGAATTTATCAAGGTCAAAACACTTAGAATTTTTTCTAAGTATTGGAAATCTTGACTTTTTGTTGAATTTTCTTGACTTTGTTGATTATTGTTGATCAAGATTTATAATTTTGAATGCCTTGATGATTCTTGATCTTTGAAATTCAATGTTGACCAAAAAGTCAAAGTTTGACTTTTTGTGTGATTGTTGACTTTTCATCAATTGATCCAAATTTCATCTATCAACCCCTTGATCTTTAGAAATTATTTGAGCCATGGAATTAGGTCAATATATTGTGTTTGAATCCTTGATATCATGCTTCAATCCATTAGGTCATGCACTAGGTCAAAAGTCAATGATTAGCCATTCTCAGTCAAAACCCTAATTTTGATCATTTTGCCCCTTTGATGATTTGAGTGCTTTTCTTGAGGAATTATGATCAACCCTTGATCAAATGATGAATATGACTTTAAAATTCTTATGTTAACCAAAAATCTTGAAGTTTGACTGTATGTTGACCATAATTGACTTTTTATCCAATATAGTTGATTTTCAGTCATCTGAGCAATTGACTGAGAAAATTTGTGATGCAAGACTTGAAACTTGGTATAAGCATCCTTGGAGACCTATAATGAACCATGAAATTTACTTCATGCATTAAAATTCCAATTTTCCTTGAGAAAACCAAAACCCTAGTTGTGGACCCAGTGCTTAGGAGGTGAGCTTGTCTGATTAACTCTTGAGGATCCTTGAGTATTTGAGAACTTTTGTGAGAAATGTCTTGAAGAAAAGGGAGGGAAAATTTTGGGGTACAACACAATGCATATGATTTATTTATAATCATTAATATTTCAATGAACTCAAAGAATTATGGATATTTTGCCAATATTAAAATACTAACACATTTTGAAATACTGAAAATTTTATTTTAACTTTGAAATGGACTACAACTTTTAGTACAAAGTTTCAATAATCCTAAGTATAAGAGAATAAAGATAGAATCTAAGATCCTAAGGAGCCAGAGCTGATGAAGATCTCTCCACACACTTACGTTTTCCCATAAGTCTTACAATCTGAACCTTCAACTACTTGTTATCTTTTGCATACCTGTCGGCAACTTCTTTCCAATTACCAGAGTCAGGAATTGAGAAAATAGGTCCTGACTAAGATCTATAGGGAAATACATCCCCTTGTTTCTCCATCATCTTCATAACACGACTCTCAATAATCTCGATCAAGTCATTATTCTCTTTCAATTCTGTTTGGTAGGACATCTCCAAAGTATGACACTTATTCTTCCATGTTTCCATCTCATGCTGCCTCCTTACTAGGGAAAGATGAAGTTCTTCCACATCATATAAAAGGGGAAGAGTGGTATTCACAAACATATCAGGTATAGGTTCTTCATGGTAATATGGCATCTTCCACTAAATTTCCCTTTCTTGTACCCACCGGAGATGAGGCTCCAAAGAAATAACTCCTCTTGGTCCCAAGTCTTTTCTACTCTTCCTATAAATATGACGCCAAGCCTTTGAAATCTACTCCTTAGCTTCTTTATGATCATATCCTTCTTTGAGAAAGAAACCACTCAGATGAATACTATTTGGCTTGTCTCTCATTGTATATCCAAGTTGACGACGCGCAAGAACGAGATTGTAGTTAATTCCTCCCTTTGTACCAAGAAGAGGTACATTAGGGAAATTACCACAACTATCGATAATATCCACATCATAATAAGCCTGATGATACCAAACAATATCGGAATGGGTGAGATCCATAATCTTTGGAGCCCAACGAGGTTCCTTCTTGATATCCCAGAAAGCATCGGACGAGGTAAGTGATAAATAAACCACTGATATAACAAAGGCGTGCAACAAATGATCATCCCTCCATGATAAAATCCAGAAGATGAATGGAATAATAATTATCTCCTAATAATGTAAGAACTGGATTCCGAGTCAAAAAGATCCTGATGGTGTTGACATCCACAAATTTGTCGACATTAGCAAATAAGAAAAACCCATAGGCAAGCAAAGCAAATATGGCCTCAAAAGCATCTGTACTCGTCATCCTAGTAAAGAGCGAGTTTTCTCTAATAAAAACTGAGCGGGTAATCCATTGATTCCTCCTTTGGTATTCATGTTAACCTCAATCTCAGACTTCCCCAAATGAATCATGGTAGTAATCTCGTGAGACTTGGGATCTCCCTCTAAACCGGTGAAAGGAACACGATTGGTAACAGGTACACCCAGTAAGTAAGAATACTCCTCCAGTGTAGGCATAAACTGATAATCAAGGAGAGTAAAACACTGATACAAAGATCATAGAACTGAACCAAAGTAGAAAGAATACCCTCCTTCATCCTGAGCTTCATAAGAGACACGATGGATCCATATTTCTTTCGAAAATCTGTAGAACTCTCGATCTCGGGAATCAGACTTATCAATTCATTTATCTTAAGATCCTTGAAATTGTACTTCCGAGTCTTTCTTTTTCCATACTCCATGGTCAAAATGTACCTGAGATATTTTCAAAAAGTCAACTTTAAGTCCCTTGAAACAAATGTTTTAAAGGATGCTCATGGGTGCATGAATGCATGATGCAACAATCACATATAGGATCACAAACATGGGGGTTCATAAGTTTGATGTCACGAGCATAAGTTCAAAGGTACTAACCACAAGGTATGGACTAATAGTTTATTATCTGCCAAACAAGGTTCTAAAGGGTTCCCAAAGTTTACATCCTTCCTTCGGATATTACCAACGTCCCGATTAACTCGGTAATTAGTAATATTCTCAGGAAAAACTCGTCTGAGTGTAGTATTGCGTGACAATCACTTCCGGATTACTCCGTCATAGTTTCCGCACTACACCTAAAAGGCCAAGATGAGTTAAGGGTTCTATGGTCCTCAGTTTCAGCTGGCTCCCAGGTCGAAAACAACACATCTTCCCAATTACTCGGTAAACGACACTACAATCAAAGAGGCCTCCACTGAGTGGGGGATCTCATGTCTCCTTTTTTGGGATTACTCTCAAAGTTTACATGACTATACCACCCGTCCTATCTTATGCTTTCCCAAGTCCGGGTAGAGGACTTATGAGAAATCACCAAGCACCCTGAAAACAAGAAAAAATCAGACAAACATATATACAACACATAATATACAACAAATAATATCACATACACAAATAAGCAAAGATAGGCTCAACCCACTTAGAGATGGACCATCATTTGGTCAATCTGTCCCCAGTGAAGTTGCCATTTCTCTGTAACGGTAGAAATGTTGATACTAAGCCATTGAATTGACTTAACTCGCACAGATCAAATTAAAATTTCCATTGCACTTTAATGTTTCCAAAGGAATGGGAAAAGAGCGAATAACCCAAAAAGAGGGGGAGATAATTTAGGTACGGAGGCTGGTTATGCAAAGGGAAGGTATTAGCACCCTAAACATCTACGGTACTTCGCATGAACCTCTTTGAAAATTTGTGTATTTAGCTATAAATGTTGTATACAAAATAGATGATAGAGATGAGAAAAGAAGTATATTATTTTTAAAATTTTGCACGCGCTGCAGTTGCGAACCTTTAGTGCCTACAAACCACCTTCCGTGCAATAGGGGATCAAGGTACTCGTAATACGTCTTTAAAAATTTTAAAACACAAGTGTGTTGGTTAATTTTAAGAGACGAGACATCATCGTCATATCCGAATGGAAGAACATACTTACTAACCACTATTATGAGAAAGGAGAATTTGCATCAACTCAAAGTGGAGGATATAGCTTGGATTTTAAAATCAACAAAGCCTCGCTCAACACCCAAGTGGAAAATATCTCACTTCACTATATATCGTAGAAGTATAGTCGCTTGCATCATTACAAGGATCGACAAAAGTCTAATATTTTGAAAAAAAGTTCAAAGTGACAAGCCAAAGTGGCAAAATGGTTTGAATGAGATTGATTGACTTTTAGTCTTCTCACAAAAAATGTCAAAGTATTATTAAGTTAGTTAAAGTTTGATTAAGAAAATATATTTTTTGTAAATGCATGGACCTAAGTCCAAGTTTATTATGAAAGTGGTTCAACTTTAGAAACCAAGAAGAATTTTGAAAAGGTGGGAGAAGATTTTGAAATTAAAGAAGGTGGGAAGAGATGAAGGGACTATCCTAAGGTGTAAGGTAAAAGCTAGGGAAAAGAACCGGCTAACCAAGAAGAAGTTAACACTTGACACAATGAGTCAATGTAGAATTCCAATCCTTTGGATTGAAACCAAACAAGCAAAGATATTAAACCTCTTAAGAATACCAAACTTCAGATGTATTAAGTATTCAAAAAAAATTGGACAGAGTAACAACTGTATATAGAGGAATTCCCAATCACAAATAAAGCATATAATCAGAATATCCTGCACACAAAGAAAATCAACCAAATTCCTTGGGGTAAACCCCAAGAACTTCAGATAAAATAATAACAGAAGTCACAAGGTCCTAAGGGTAGTCAAGGCTTCTAATCCAAAGCCCAAGAGGTTCATAACTCCATAATGCCAAAAATAGTAACCAAATAGTCCAGGTGACCTTAAAGTTTTTTATTGTTCAAGTTGGTTATTAAGTATCTTTAAAAATAAAATGAAAGCTCAAGTGAGCAAAATAAAAATGACATAAAGATAGATGCTCAAGTGAGAAAAGATGAAAATAACATGAAATGTAAATGCTAAAATAAATGGTGCGTAAAAGTAAAGACGTAAAGTAAAAGCATAAAATAAAAGTCAATTGTTAGTGAGTTAGAAATTAAAGGTTAGCTGAATGACCATCTTGAAACTTGCATTTGAAAACTCATTAGAAGTTTGATAAAATCAAAGCTTCTCAACAACAAGTTTCATTTGCTTTTTGTCAAGTATATCATTCATTTTAATTTCTTGAGGCAACAACAAATGATCAACGATGTTTAAATGATTCACTTAGCCCAAATTTTATGAAGGTTCATTAGAGGATTGATAAGACCAAAGCCTCCTAACAATGAACCTCAAGGTTATTGGATCAAAGGTTTCAAATTAAACATACTTGGGCTTGCAAACATAAGTTTGGGCCACGGATGATCATTTCTCGAATCGGGACAAAATTTAACGCTATGTTAAGCAATCATAAGTGGACTTATATAAAAGTCGCACCTATTTTGAGGTCGGTCAATAGAAATCTATGTACCATATGTTTGAAGAAATGATATGTAGATCATCCTCTAATAACATCTAGCACAAGTATGAAAGCGGTAAGATGAAGAGGGAGGGTAAATATTTAAACCAAAGATTTTAATTAAACTATCATTAAAATCATTCATCCATTTTGATGGAGTTAAACTCAATACCCAAGATCCAATGATTTTAATGAAGCCCATGATAAAAAATCACATTGTTCAAGCTCAGCCAGAATATATTAAAAATAAAATTGCATTTAATAATCAAAGTAAAAAAGAAAATGAATTTTTTAAATTGTTTTTTAAGTGAAAATAAAAGGAAAAATAACAAACTATATTCCAAGTATAAAATAAAAATTTAAAGAGAACATAGAAAAGTCAGAGATGATTTCAAGTATTTTTACAAATTTTCTAGTAATTTTTTTAAAACAGAAAATTTTTTTTAATTTTTTTAAAATCATTCAAATAAGTGAAAAAAATAATGAAAATAGTAAAAATCATAATAAAGTTCTAGAAAAATTCCAGAAAGTCAGAAATAAAGAAAATGATCTTGATGAATGTTTTCAGAATTTAAAAATACCACAAAGTATTTTTAAACAATTAAACAACAAGTCAAACAAAAAGAAAAAAATCATAAAAAATATCAAATCTAGAAATAAAATTATGAAAAAATAAAAATTAGAAAGAGAATATTTAAAAATATTTTTGTGAATTTTTTCATAATTTTTGAGTCAGAAATGAATTTTCTATTATTTTTTGAAGTTCAAAACAATTAAATATAAAAAAAATCAGAAAATACAAATAAAGCCAAAAAATGGACCATTAGATTAATGTCAAAACATGTTAGTAATCAGATCCAAGGGATCTGACACGCTACGCATAATATGGTCATCTTTGGAAATCACACAAACTCATTTTTTAATAATTAAAAGCAACAAAAAATTTGGCGCGTTGGATAGAGTTTGACTAATGAAATTATCAGATCCAATGGTCCTCAAAACACGCATATAGCAAGACAAGTGCACTGGATAAGATTCAAAAAAATCACATGTCACACTATCATTGGCTGAAGCACGACACACGTAGGTCGTCTTTAACCTCTAGACGCCCTAAATTGGTGTTTCACAAACTGTAAAATTAGAGAATCAGACTGGTACTATTAGATTCGTCTCTTCAAGACGATTCTAATGGTACCCTCACGCTAAATTTATATAAGTTGTGCAAGGTTGTATTTGGAGAAAACCAGAAAAAATAGCGAGCACGAAAATTCCAAGTATCTCTCTCAATTCTCAATGAAAATGAAAACTGTAAGAAGTGTGAGAATCAGAAGGATGAATAGAGTAGAATAGGGACTTATTTGGTTCAATTTGGTTGAGAATTCTACCTCAACGAAGTAGCAGAAAATTTCTCTAAAACTGGACTTGTATAGCACGATTTAGGATACTTCAAGGCTTGGTTCTTCTTCTGTTAGCTTCAGTGAAGTTCAAGGGATAAAGAATCAACGAAGAAATTGGATCAAAAAGTAGAGAAAAGATGAATTCAAAAACTCAGAAAAGTGGATTATGCAGAGAGTTTGACATGGTGATTTTGGTTGTCCAAGATTAAGGAAATGAATGCAATATTCCCCTCTATTTATAGAAGAGTGAATGGTGAAAAGAATTGGAAGGAATAGTGAGGTTTGGAGGAAAACGAGCGAAGCCCGAAAGTGAGAAAAGTGTGACTTGAATTTGCTCAAAACTCAGCTAACTCTTGCCTTTTGATCCTAGATTCAACTTTGGGAACTTGGTTAAACATGTTTAAATAAAAAATGCGTGCTAATTTGGTGTTTAGAAGCTAGATTATGGATTTCAAATTCTGACTTGGAAGGAAAATTCAATTTCAAGTAGCTGACTTTAAACTCATGGTGTGCATGATTTAGGGAACCTTAGGACTTGATTCTTGATGCATTGGAAATATGAGGTAACATTATTTATAATGTGCCAAGAAACAGATCATTTGGATGCTTGAGCCAGAAGTTGTGCTTGGTCAAAAATCAAGAAAAATGTGTTTACTTTTATACTTAGAAAAATTCTAAGTTTTTCTTTAAAAATGACCTATAATGTTTTGATTCCAAACAAGGTCTTCTTCCAAAATATTGCTTTGATCAATGATGCTAGATTAAAATAGACTCCTTAAAGAGTATTGTGAAACTTGTATAACTAAAAAAATTCCAAATATTGGACAAGTTACAATCCTTTGAATTTGATGAAAATCCATGAGGTGACCTATAATCTTTTGAGCTCTTAAGGTATCTTCTAACCATCTTCAAGTTTTGCACATAAAAGAAGAGTTGAAGTTAATAACCTTGAAATCATTATGGAAAACAAATGGGTTCAATGAGATAAAAAATGATCAAGTTATGACTTTTTGAATTCACATAAGGGAATTTGATGGCCTATCTAGAGGACTTGTAATATTTCTCAATCATTAGTGATCTTTCACACAAAAGTTTCTTGAAACCTTTGAAGTGGTTTGTTTATAACCCTTTAAAGAGAAGAACATCTTTGGAACCACTAAAAAATATCAAAAGAAGGATAAGATATAGCCCTTAGAAGTCCAAAACCCTAACTCATAGAGCATCAAAATGGCTTGGGAACCCCTTTCAATTTTGACAATCTTTCTTGTACAAATACTTTTTCTCTATGAAGAGAAATTGTTGTGGATGATAATAAGAACCTATAGTAACAATAACCACTTCCATATGTTGAGAAATTAGGTAGTTATGCACTTCTAATCAAGGAATCAAGAACTTGTCCTATTAGGTGAAACTTCTTTAATCAAATCTTGCATCTTTTGATTTCCTTTGGAAAATTGAAGCATGATGGACCATAGTAGACCTTGTCATGACATTGATTTAAAGCACACTCAATGATGAAGCTTAAATCCTAATGAAGCTTTGTTGAAGAAAGCATGAAAATAAACTTATGAACCTATGAATCACCCTGATGAAATCTGTTGTGCCCTCACCTATAGTATCATCATTTATAGAGAAAACATTCATTATATTGGTTAGTTAAAAGTTAATCAACACAAGACATATATGACCACAATATACAAATCAAAATGCTTGGTGACCCCTCATGAGCAAACCTAAAGATAGGGAGAAGAACCAAACCCTAGTGTGATCTTGATATGATTGGGTTGATATGAGATGATAGAGGAATCTTAGGGGAAAAAATTGGGGTATAACACTATTACATCGCAGAGTGCGACCTATACGGTTTTTCTAGGAATTTAAATAGAAAAAAGAAATGTTAGAAAAAATGTTTTAATGTTTTTGTATAGAAAATAATTTAAGTGATAATAGTAATAAAAACCTAATTATTTCTAATTAATTCTAATTAATAAAAAGGCTAATTAACTTAATTAATTAATAAATAAAAATATGTCAACAAATTATTTACTAAATAGAAAACCCTAATCCTAATTTGTTATATTGTTGAAAAAAGTTTAAGGTTTGTTAACGACTAATTAGAAAATAATTAGTAAAATAGAATGAAAATTAGGGTTAGAAAATATGAAAATCAAAATGCATGGGGTGAGACTTGAACCCACGCCCTCAGCCTCAATGACCATTCCATTTACCACTATGCCACACTGTTTTTGTGTTTGAGAATAGGAATGAATCAGCATATGATGAACCTGGACGTTAATCCCGAAAAAAGAAACAAAATGATTTTTGACAAAAGGATAGCTCGAACCCACGCCCTTTACTATACTAGTCATCACTCTTACCACCAGGCAAATTATTCTTACGTGTTTGTATAATCTTCATCATTCAATATAATATAAACTTAATTCAGAAAATCAGAAATCAAACAAAATTAGATACGCGCGTGTTAGTGGGGCCTGAAAATTTGAATGGTCCAATCATATGACTTATAATTGCCACGCAAGCTTTGACTGGATTCAGCGCCACCATGGATGGTGGCTGCAACCGTCTTCTCCAGTGAGGATATTTTGAAACCTGCGAGAATTGAAACCCAATATTAAGGCTACCCCCCCCCCCCTAAATCGACCCCTGCGAATCGATTGGTGGCATTAGTTTTGCCTAAAATGGCCTGGAAGTACTGATACGAATGGTACACAAGCGTTTTGCCCTAGCCATGGGAACTCATTATCCCATGCGTCAAAGCTTACAAGTAATGGATCAAAACAATTCCAAACATCATCATGAACATATATGTATGCATCAAATTTATTTAAATTGCATGAATTAAAAGTTTGAATTTTAAGAAAGTTACCAAACCGGTGATCCTTGGTTGGTGCATTCTAGGGTTGCTTAAGCTTCAGTAATGATTGGGATAAACTCCTGGGATCTTCAGGAAGCCAGTGTGATGCTTGGAATGGATTGAAAATTCCTGGAGATAAGGGTTTGATTGTGCCCTAGTTTCTTGAAAATTTAAAGTTTTTAGGGTTTGTTCTTGAGGCAGCATGTGTGTTTCTTTGATGTCTGAATGTGTTGGGTATTTATAGAGGGAGTATTAGGTCAACAAAAGTGAGATAAATCTTTTGTATTTCATGATCAAATATTTTATTTGGATTTTTCATGAAAACTTTCTTGTTAGGCCAATCTTATGCCAATCATCCTTACACGATTTTGCCAAGTTGTCATGAGCTTTTTGGGCTGATCAAAACAAAAGTCCACACACCTTGTATCATTTATTTGCTATTTTATTTGATTTATTTTTATTTTAATTGAATAAAATAAAAATAAAAACAAATAAAAACCACAAAAATATATGAATGGATTTAGGAGTCCCTTATGAGGTTATGATCATGCTTGAACCTAAAAACTTAGGCCCATTAGCCCAAAAATGCAATTTTGCTCAATTTGATCTTCATGTATTTTCTCATAATTTCCCAACTTGCACAAATCACAACTCTTTCAATTTTTGTAATATGAATATGATCTTCGAATTTTTGGAAACCTCAAGATGTATCCCACAACTTTTATGTTAGTCACTTTTTCATTTGAAGTCTCTAACTTGATGTAAATTTCTTTGACAAAATATGTCTTTTTGCTGACTTTTAAAATGACCTGTAACGTTTTGGCCCATATCTCTCAAATGAAGCATTTTTGGCCTTGAGCTTAATGAGAGAAAATTGTATAGAATTGAATTTCCTTCAAGATAAGCTTTTGTTAAGGAATTTCTGATGAAGTATGTGAAAGTTATGCTTGGTCAAAGTTCAGTTGACTTCTTCTAAAGAAAACCCTAATTTAGTAACTTTTGACTTTTGATGAATCTTGAGTTTTCTTGATGAATCATAATCAACCCTTGATCAAATTATGAATGTGACTTCAAAATGTTGATGTTGACCAAAAATCATGAAGTTTGACTGTAAATTGGTCAAAGTTGACTTTTTGTCCAATATAGTTAGTTTTTAATCATCTGGATAATTGATTGAGCAAACTTGTATTGCAAGGCTTGAAACTTGACATGAGGGTTCTTTGAATCATATGAGGAACCATGAAGTCCACTTGAGGCATTAGAAGTCCAATTTCCATTGAGAGAATTAAAACATTAGTTGTAGGTCAATTGTTTAGGAGGAGAGTTTGTCTGGTCAACCCTTGAGTAGTCTTAAGCAATTAAGACCTTCATTAACATGAGGATGTGTCTTGAACCATTTTGTCTTGAAAATGGGAGGGGAAATTTTGGGGTAAGACAGTTGCCCCTATTCAATCTTCTTAAACCTGAAGAGTTAGATTGTCATGTCCATCATTCGTGATCTGAAGATGGAAGAGGATCGAACACTTAAGTGCCCAGAAATTTGCACTCACATGTGCATGAAGTAACACTATTGGTTGATTGTATAGAGAATGGGCTTAAAGATTCCATTTGGAGAGGTGACAAAGTATCGTTGGAGAAGGGTTTATAGATTCCATCCAAAGTAACTGTTGATAGGAGTATCAAAATGAGTCTATGTTCGATTGTATCTGAAAAAGTATACTAGAATGAGTCTGTGTCCAACTATATCTAGCAGATATGCTGCAGAGTATCAAAATGAATCTTATGTCTCGATTGTATCTTAATGATGTTCTAGATGAGTTTATGCCTTGAATGTATCTATAAGAGGATCTAGAATGAGTCTACGTCCGACTTTATCCAAAGGGGAATCAGAATGAACCTTCGTCTGGTTTCATCTGACTGATGCTTTTCAAAATGAATCTATCCGATTTTATCTGAGGGAAATGCTTTTCAGAATGAATCTATCTGATTTTATCTGAGGGAAATTCTTTTCAGAATGAATCTCTGAAGGAAATTCTCATTAGAATTCGTCTCTGAGAGAAATTCTTTTCAGAATGAATCTTTAAAGGAAATGCTCGTCATAATTAGTCTCTGAAGGAAATGCTCGTCAGAATTAGTCTGCGAGGGAAATACTTTTCAGAAGGAATCTCTGAAGGAAATGCTCGTCAGAATTAGTCTCTGAAGGAAATTCTCATCAAAATTAGTCTCTGAGGGGAATGCTTTTCATAATGAATCTCTGAAGGAAATTATCTGGTCACGTAGATAGTCTCCCCGTCTTGTTTCAGGAATTTATCTACAACTTGTCTATAAATCGCTGATAATATTCGTCTATCTGCGAACTTAACTTGAAAACAAAGTTAGCTTCATGCAATGTCATGATGCACAAAATGTATTTTTTAGTGATGCTCTCAAAATAAATGAGAATAATATATGTGTTTCATATGTATATGCTATGATATTTTGTAAATGATGTATGGATGAAATATGTCATTGGAGCATATCGGTAGCTTCTTGTAACAATATTTGGATGGGGGAAATAAATCCCTGACTTTTGTTGGGGATGGAGAAAGTAATTCTTTAATTTTGTTGGGGATTTCCGCTTTCTGTTTAAGGATACTTCACTGGGGATGTTCGACTTCTGCTTGGAGATAGAAGCATTCAAGGAGAGTCGATCGTTCGTCATTTTTTTATTGAAGGATTTGATTCTTATGTACCCTGACTGGGGATAAAAGAGATGAATATTCCTTTAATGTGATATCTGACCAGATTTCAGATATGGGTATCAGCTCTTCTGGGAGGACAACATTGAATGACATATGGATGGAGAAGAGAATCCTGTTGGGGAATTTGCAGTATCATAGAAATAAACTTCATTGGGGAAATAAATCATGTAGACTGTGTTAAGGAAATAATATTTTATGGGGATTGGAAGTTCATAGGTTGCACTGAGAAGTTTACACTGTATGCTGGGGAAATTATCAAAATTCCTTATCCGCTAGGGGACCTATTGGGGAAAATGATCATGTCAAGCTATCCATCCGGGATACAGAGGTGAACTGCTGGAAGATGCCCTAATTTTTGTCTGAGGGCATATTAGACTTGTTGGGGAATTTATCTATGTTGGGGATGAGCTTGTGAAGATAAATCTGTAGAGATAGTTCCATGGAGATTTCTCTGTGGGGATTTGTGGATAACTTGAACATTATCCAAACTCCTAGAGTCTTTAGTAAATGCTAATCCTGTTTTCAAGCATATATTTTGTAAACAGTAATCATATTCAAATGCATATGTTCATTCAACATAATCATTGGACGTTTTTGCAAAAATAGAGAAAGTAAAAACAATTTTGAATTTTAAAATATATTAAATTGCATTGATTCTGAAAGTTTTTCCTATAAGCAGACAGTTTTATACAAGAATACAGAAATCCTAGTAAGAGGAAATCATCGTAAAAATTGAGAAAGGGGTACAAAGTGATAAAAAAAGAAAAACAACTATGTGGAAATGATCCCATCGAGTTTTAACTCTGCTATTTCCCTTATGTATTCAAGTATCTCACCACTTGTTATTGGATGAAGATGATTGAATTAATCTGTACCATTTGAACTTGATGATAATAATAAAGTTGGCTGTAAGTAGATGGGTGATCCAACGGGACACAGTCATACGCTTTAATCCCTAACTTTTTCCTGGACTTCGCTTTCAGGTTTTCAGTCCATCGGGATATCCTTTTTTTGCCCAATCTGCCTTTTCAGGTTTTCGACTTTCCCGATGTACAATTTATATATATATATATATATATATATATATATATATATATATATATATATATATATATATATATATATATATATATATATATATATATATATATATATATATATATATATATATATATATATATATCCCTAATTTTTGCTCGAACCCTTTTGGTTTGCCGGAATGTACTTATTTTTGTCTAGGCCTGTCAGCCTAGAGGGTCTCTTTTATATGTAGTATTTTTTTTACTATGTTCGTGTTCACAGGGTGTGGAAACTCTTCACTGTCTATGGTGATAAGTAACATAACACTGCTAGAAAATATCTTTTTGATCACAAATGCCCCTTCGTATATGGGAGTCCATTTTCCCCTGGGATCACCTTGTGGTAGGATGATGCACTTTATTACCAAATCACCAGCTTGGTACACCTGTTGTCTCACTTTCTTGTTTAAGGCCTTGATCACACGTTTATGATATATCTAACCATGACAAACAGCCACAAGCCTTTTTTCATCTATAAAATTTATCTGGTCAAGTCGAGTCTGAATCCATTTGTCTTCATGTAAACCTGCATCTTTCATAATCCTTAGGGAAGGAATCTGGACTTCAACAGGTAAGAAAGCCTTCATACTATAGACTAAAGAGAATGGGGTTGCTCCAGTTGATGTACATACTGAAGTGTGATAACCATGAAGATAAAATGGTAGCATCTCATGCTAATATTTGTATTTCACTGTCATCTTCTGCAAGATCTTCTTGATATTCTTGTTAGCGGCTTCCACTGTGCCATTCATCTTTGGTCGGTATGGAGAATAATTTTGATGCTTAATCTTGAACTGTGTGTAGAGTTCCGTGATCATAATATTGTTAAGATTGGTACCATTGTCTGTGATGATCCTTTCAGGGATTCCATATTGACATATAAGGTTATATTTAATGAACTGAGCCACAACATTCTTGGTAACAGAAGAAAACGAGGCTGCCTCTACCCACTTCGTGAAGTAATCAATAGCGACAAGGATGAAGCGATGCCCATTAGAAGAGGTAGGCTTAATCTCTCCAATCATATCAATGCCCCACATTGAAAACGTCCAAGGATCATTCAAGACATTCAGAGGAAACAGAGGCACTTGTAATTTGTCAGCCTAAATCTGGCATTTGTGGCAAGTTCTGGAATGATGATGGAAATCGGTTTCCATGGTAGAACAATAATAACCTGCTCTCAGAATCTTCTTATCCATTGAATGTCCACTAGAGTGAATACCAAAGACACCTTCGTGCATATCTTCCATAATTTTCTCAGCCTCCTTCTTGTTTACACAATGAAGGAAAGTTGAATCATGGTTGCGCTTATACAAGATTTCGTTACTCAGAAAGAACTTGGCAGCGAACCTCCTTAGAAATTTCTTATCATTGATAGATGCCCCTTCAGGATACTCTTGAGCTTTGAGGTATCTTTTTACTTCTTGGTACCGAGGATTTTCTTCTACTCCATCAGTATTAACTTTGTAGAAATGCGTCAGTTCATCTAGTCTCTCAATAGTAATTCAAGGAGCTTCATTATCCCATATAAATTTAAAAATAGATGACATGGTAGCTAATGCGTCTTCCAATTGATTCTCTTCTCGTGGAATATGTTCAAAAGTGATTTCTTCTAAGTATGGAGTGAATCTCAACACATGCTCTTGATAAGGAATAAGATTTGGATTCTCCGTGTCCCATTCTCCCTTAATATGACTGATCACTAGGGCTGAGTCCCCATATACATTCAAGAATTTAATTCTCATATCAATGGCAACTTTGATACCCATGATGCATACTTCGTACTAGGCCATATTGTTGGTACAATAAAAATATAATCTGGCAATGAAGGGCGTATGACAACCCTTGGGAGAGAAAATCACAACACCGATTTCATTACCAAGCGCGTTGGAAGCTCCACCAAAAACCATAATCCATAGGGATCCAGGTTCAGGTCCTTCATATGGTTTAGGCTCTTCATAATCAGTAACTAACATGATATTCTCATCTGGGAACTCAAAATTCATAGACTGATAGTCATCTATAGCTTGATGATCCAAATGATATGTCAGTACACTTCCTTTGATTGCCTTCTGAGTGGTGTAGTGAATGTCGTATTCTGTCAAGACAATTTGCCATCTTACTATTCTTTCGGAGAAAGAGGTTTTCTCGAATATGCATTTTATTGGATCCATCTTAGAAATCAACAAAGTAGTATGAGTCAACATATACTGTCTTACTCGTGGAGCAGCCCATGCTAAAGCACATCAAGTTTTCTCGAGCAGTGAGTATCTTGTTTCATAGTCGGTAAACTTTTTTCTAAGGTAGTATATTGCATGCTCTTTTCGACCAGACTCGTTATGTTGCCCCAATACACACCCCATTGAGTTATCTAATACTGTCAAGCACATGATCAGAGGTCTTCCTTCAATTGGTGGCATCAGAATTAGAGGTTCTTGGAGGTACTCCTTGATTTTTTCAAAGGATATCTGACAATCGTTGTTCCACTTCAGTACTTGATCTTTCTTTAGTAACTTAAAGATTGGCTCATAAGTAGCGGTCAAATGGGAAATAAATCTGGAAATGTAGTTCAATTGTCCCAAGAAACCTTTGACTTCCTTCTCAGTACGGGGAGCTAGCATTTCTTGAATGGCTTTCACCTTGGCAGGATCAACTTTAATACCTTTACCACTAACGACGAAACCTAAGAGTTTACCAGATCTTACCCCAAAGGTGCACTTGTTTGGATTCAACCTCAACTTGTATTTCTTCAATCTCTCAAACAGCTTTTGCATGTGGTCGATATGTTCTTCTTCAGTATGAGACCTGTCTATCATGTCATCAACGTAAACCTCTATCTCATGATAGATCATATCATAGAACAAAGCTACCATAGCACGCTGATATGTTGCACCATCGTTCTTCAAACCAAAAGGCATAACTTTGTAACAAAAAGTGCCCCACTGTGTGACATAAGTAGTCTTTTCCATGTCTTCAGGTTCCATCTTGATTTGATTATAACCATAGAAACCATCCATGAAGGAAAATACTTTGTGCTGAGCGGTGTTGTCAACCAGAACATCAATATGCGGAAGCGGAAAGTCATCTTTGGGGCTTGCCCAATTCAAATCCCTGTAGTCTATACACATACGCATGTTACCGTCCTTCTTAGGTACTAGCACCACATTTTCAACCCACTGAGGATAGGATGTAACAACTAAGAAACCTGCATTAAACTGCTTCATGAACTTAACTTTGATCTTTTTAGACATCTCGGGATGCATACAACGAACCTTCAGCTTAATAGGAGGATAAACTTCTTTCATCGGTAGACGGTGAAGCACAATGTCAGTATCAAGCCCTAGAAATTCTTCGTAAGACCAAGCAAAGATCTCAACATAGTCACATAACATCTGGATTAACCTCTTTTTGAAATTGTCTTCTAGGTTGGCACCTATCTTGATTTATTTCTTATCTTCTTCAGTACCCAAGTTTACAACCTGGACTAACTCTTCATGCAGTTGTATAGCTCTTTCTTCATGCTCCAACAGTCTAGCAAGCTCTCCAGGTAATTCACAATCTTCCCCATCTTCGTCCTTGACTTGGTATATCATATTTTCGAAGTCATAATTGGCAATAGCAGAATTGTTATCAATGGGACCTGGGGTGGATGTGGATCTACAATTTGTTACGTGGGTGTATTTAAGAACACATAGCTATTTTGAAAGCAATAAAGTAAAAGAAATACAAATAGTGCAAAATTTGAATGCAAAAGTCCAATGATTTATTAAATGAAAATATGCGAATGAAAAATGACAACCCTAACAAATGGACCATTATGCCCCGGGTAAGGCTTAAAGTTATTGTTCAAATTACATAACCAAAAACTTGAAAGCAAGAAAACATAAAATATCATTTACTCCTGACTAAAGGAGATTATTATAAAGTCTTTGGCCTTCCAATTGTTGAGACCACTACCGGTAGTAGGGAAAATACAACTGTCTATGTCACTGTCGCTATCAGCGTCTTCCACAATGTTGACTTGATTTTTGTGAACTCTATTGTTGTTGATGCAGATGGCGGTCTCCCAAAATTAGCACGAGCACGATGGAAAACCCTCTGAGCCTCTGAGGTGAAACCCAAACCAAATTTGTCAGGCTTGTAAGGAATGTTGGGAAGCTAACCCCAAATATTGCCACCACCTTCTTCTACTACAACCTTAACGTCTTTCAGAGAAGCCATTCTTGGTGGAATCCTAGTAACCTTAGGAACAATAGGAGCAGCTTTAGCAATAGGGGTTATTTGAGGAATAACTTGAAAGGCCTGACAAGGAGTCTCGAGGAATTCACCATCCATCTCAACATACTTGAAGGAGTTCAAATGGCTCACCATGTATTCTTCTTGGCCATAAACTGTAATGATTTTTCCTTTCACGGGATACTTCAACTTTTGGTGTAAAGTAGAAGTAACAGTGCCTGCCCCATGAATCTAAGGGCGTCCAAGCAAACATGAGTAGGCTGAATGAATGTCCATCACATAGAAAGTAGAGTCGAAGACCTAGGAACCCACTTTAATTGGAAGATCAACCTTTCCATGCACCATTCTCTTTAAACCACCAAAAGCTCTCACCATAACGTCACTAGGATTTAGCACAAGCCCTTCATAGTCAAGTTTGTCTAAAATAGATTTTGGCAATACATTCAATGAGGAACTTGTGTCAACCAACACATAAGATAAGGCAGTTCCCCTTAACTCAATAAAGACATGCAAGGAATTATTATGGTTCCTTCCCGTGGGAGTTAAATCAGCGTCAGAAAAGCCTAGCCCATTATTAGTTGTCAGGATAGAACACAATTTTCGAACTGGTCAACAGTGACTTTCTACGGTACAGGAGCATAGTTCAGGAACTTTACCAAAGCCTGAGCATGGGATTTAGAGAATAACAACAGAGATAACATAGATATTTTGAAGGGGGTATTCCCTAACTATTTAACAATCTTATAGTCACTCTTTCAAATAATTTCTAGTACCTCCTCCATCTCTTGCTTGGAGGTGTCTTCAATAGTAACCTCTTTTGGTGCCTCGATCTGTGTAGACGTAATCGTCTGTTCTTTTCCTCGAGTCTCAGTAGTTGATTCAATAGCAGTGATACACACTGGTGTAGTAACCTCCTTTGGAGAGACCTCTGGAGAAAAAACCATTCCACTTATGGTAACCTTACTAGTCCCAACAATATTTCCAACATTGGGATCAGTAACTTCAGTATTTTTATCTTCGACAGCTAATGGTTCTTGCTTGACACCATGGTAGTAGACATCAGCTCCATAATTCCAAGGGATGGCCTTGTCAGAGGAATATGGAATTGGTCCAGGTGCGGTAATGATCAGAGGAGAAACCCTATTCTTGGCAGTAACCTTCACAGGACCCTTAGATGTGATCCTTACAAGAGTACTGGAAATTGTAATCACATACACATCTCCAAACTTCAGGCCTACCTTTACATAAGTTTTCCACAGAAGAAGTCTTCTCAAATAGAATTACACGGCCATCCATCAAACATTGAATACCTTCTTTCAGCAGTACACAACCATTGGATTGAGATGTACAATAGTAGCATTTTTCGATGCAACCCGGAAATAAACCGGCTTGCAACAACTTCTTCTTAACAATCATCAGAGGAGTAGTCAAGTCACTCACAACAGAAACATAAGAAACATCATCAATAACATCAATGAATTTTTCATGATTAGGCATATGTTCAGTGATCACATTAGGAGTCTCAGGAGGATAAAATTCAATCTCCTTAGAGTTAATCATATTTTAAATTTTATTTTTCAGAGCCCAACGGCCATTAGTGTCATGTCTAGGATTGTTGGAGTGATATGCACACCTTGCATTGGGATTATAATGGGGAGAGGAAGTATTGGGATTCTGAGGAGGATCCTTCAATGAAAATCAACCCCACCTTCAATATATATTACAATTCTTGAGATAACGGCATGTTGATTTTTGTGAACTGTCTCCTGGGTGCTTCTTGACTACGCTGATTATTCTGTTGTTGTTGTTGTTGTTGTTGTTGTTGTACTAGTGTAGAATTATTCTATTGTGGTTGTTGTACTGCCTACGCTGATTATCCCTCAATAGAGTTTATTTCTCCAGCAGGGTTTATTTCCCCAACAAAGTACATTTCTCCGACTACTGCAATTCATCGAAAATATTATCTTCTCCAACAAGTTATAGATTACCATCCCCAGAGAGTTTCTACAAAATCTGAAACCGGGCCAGACATCATTTAACTTTGTCCTTCCTAGAAGAGTTAGCATCCATATCGGAAACTCGGTCAGACAACGACTAAGAAGGTTATTCACCTCTTTTATCCCCAGTTAGAGTATATATAAGAACTAAATTCCCCAGCAGAGCGGCGAACGACCAATGTTCCTGAACTTTTCTATCCCCAAGCAGAATTCAAACATTCCCAGCAAAGTATCCTCAAATAGAAAGCAAGAGTCCCCAGCAGAGAAATTCTAAACAAGATGGAAGATTCATACTATTCATCCCCAGTAATAGTCATGGATTCATTTTCCCCATTCAAAGATGTTATACAAAGCTACCAATACGCATCAGTAACATCTTGCATCCATACATCATTTACAAATATCATAGCATATGCATACGAAACGCATATAACACCCTCTCATTTACTTTGAGAACATTGTTACGCAATGATTTACATACATCATGACATTACATAAAAACTAGCTTTGCTTCTTTCAAGTACAGTCTACAAACAGACAAATATCATCAGCAATTTTTCAAACAGGTCAGAGATTAATTCCTGAAACATGACGAGGCAACTATATATATGGCCAGGTCCAAGATTAATTCCCGAAATAAGACGGGTCAACTATCGGTACGACCAGGCTGTAGTACCCCAATTTTTTCCCCTAAGATCCCTTCATCATATCATATCAATTCAATCACAACAAGATCACATTAAGGTTTGGTTCTTCTCCCTATCTTTGACTTTTGCTCTAGGAGGAATCACCAAGCACCTTGACTTGTATTTTATGATCATTTATGTTTTATATTGATTATTCTTTAACTAATACATACAATGAGTGTTTTCCCTAATTGTTGATGATGTAGGTGAAAACACAATACATTCCATCAAGATTGATCTATGGATTCATGAGTTCATTTCTCTGCCTTCCTCAACCAAGCTTCATTGAGATTAAATCCTCATCATTAAAGATGTTTTGAATTAATATCATGACAAAGTTTTTTATGATTCATCATGCCTCAAGATTTTCAAAATTAGTTCAAAAGTACAAGGGTTGATTGAAGAAGTTTGACTCAAATGGACAAGTCTTTATTTCCATTGATCACAAGGGCATATCTCCTTCAATTCTAAAGATATGGAAGTGGTGTTGATTTATTTGACTTTTCATTATCATCCTCAACAACTTCTATTTACATGAAAAAGGTATTGGTGCAAGAAAGTTGATCAAAATAGCAAAGATTTCCCAAAGCATTTTTCTTGCTCTAGGAGTTAGTGTTTTGAACTTCAAAGGGGTATATCTTGCTCATATTTTGGTATTTTTGAGTGATTCCAAATACATCCTTATATTCAAAGGGTTATTAACAAATCACTTCAAAAGTTCCAAGGAAATTTTGTGTGTAAGAAACTTGATGATGAAGAAAGATTACAAGTCCTATAGATGAACCCTCAAATTCCTTTGTGAGACTTCAAATGATCATAACATGATAAATTTTTATCACTTTGAGCCCATCCTTTTTCCACAATGATCTTGAAGATGTGAAATTCAACCCTTATTTTATGTAAAAAGTAAGAAAATGGATGGAAGATTCCCTAAGGATGCAAAAGATTATAGGTCATTTTTTGAATTTTTGCCAACTTCAAAAAGTCATAACTCTCTCAATTTTTGGCGATTTTGAATGGTTAAAGTTTTAAAATTTCATACAAGAGATCTACTTCATTCCATATTGTTTGGTCAAGAGAAAATTCCAAGTGGAAGGCCATGTTTGGATGCAAGACATTATAAGTTATTTTTGAAGAAAAAACTTAGAAATTTTCTTAGTATGGAAAGTCAACTTCTTTTTCCCAACTCTGAGTCATTGCAACTTTTAGATTAAGCAACCATTTTATCCCATTCTTTTCCCATTGAAAACCTAGTAACCTCGTCTTTCTAAAGCTTCAAGAATCATGCCCTAAGACCCCTTGAGTTGAGAATTCCATTGATTTGAATTTGGTAACTTGAAACTGAAGTTTCATCACAAGTCAGATTTTAAAATCTTTATTTTGGCTTCTAATCACAAATTTTCCACGCGTTTTTTCTTCTAATCTTGTTTAGAAACTTTCCAAAGGCGTTTAGCATCATGAAATGCACGATTTAGCTGAGTTTTGATGCTAAACAAGTCACACTTTGTTCATGCTGCAGACCCACACGATTTCCCTCCAAACTTCATCATCTCACACGCTTAAGGATCCTATTCACTCCCCTTTAAATAGAGGATCATCCCTCATTCATTTCTTCAAGCTTTGAGAGCCAAATACACCCTGTCAAAACCTCACACAAACTTCAAATGTTTGAAATCAGTTTATGAGATTTAAGCCTTTTCTTCCAAAATTCTTTGCACATTCATCATCCTTCAGCATCATACAAATTCTCTAAAACCTAAACCAAGCAGAACGAGCCATAATTAGAGCTACATAAGTCCAATTTCAGAGCTTTCTTCTTGAACTTCGAACAGGTAGAATTCTCCATTATTTGGATCCAAATAAATCACTAACCTACTATACTCCTTCTCCTGATTCTTGTGCTTCTTACAATTTTTAAATCCATTGAAAATTGAGAGAGAAATCTCAACTGAAAGGTGCTTGCTATTTTCTGAGTTTTTGATCCATATATCCTTGCACACTTTATATAAATTTGGCGCGATGGTGGTTTTAGGATTGTCTTGAAGAGACGAATCTAATGATACTAGTTTGGGATTTTAATTTTTCCATTTGAAGAAACTCGCGAATTCTCCACTGCAGGGCATCTGGAGGTTGAAGACGATGACATGTCTCGTCTCAACCAATGATAGCGCGCCAATTGTTGTATTTTTATTTGTTGCCTTTTTCCTGATCCAATGCATTTTCAAATAACGTCCATATCAAGCACGACGCGTCTGGTCCACTTGATCAACTTACTAACGCGTTTTGACTATGATTTGATGGTCCACATCTTTTTGGTTTTATTTTTATTTTCTGATTTTATTTTTTATTTTTTAAAATTTCAAAAATACATAATCTTTTATTTTTTATCCAAAAATTATGAAAAAAATATACAAAAATACATTGAATTATTCCTGACTTTATGAGTATTTTTTCATATTTTTATTTTGATATTTGGTATTTTTCATAATTTTCACCATATTTGCCTTATTTTAATTGTTTTAAAAATACTTTCTGACATTTTTAAATTCTGAAAATATTCATAAATATCATTTTTCTTATTTCTGACTTTCTGGAAATATTGTGGAATTTTATCTTGATGTTTACTATTTTTGATCTATTTTCCATTTATTTGAGTAATTTTATTTAGTTTAAAAATAGTTTCTGACTTTTAAAAATTATCAAAATTTTCATAAAAATATTTGAGTTCCTTTCTGATTTTTATATGGCCTTACTTAATTTTTCTTGATTAATTTGAATATAGTTGCCATTTTCCTCTCTTATTTTCTTTTTTTCAATCATTTTTAAAAACCTTTTTTAATTTTTATTTTAAATACAATTTTATTTTTATATATTCTGGATGAACTTGGATTGAAATTTTGATCATGAACTTTATTAACATCATTGGATCCATGGTGTTGAGTCTAACTCCATAAAAATGGAAGAGTGATTTTAATAATAGTTTGATTAAATTTTTTTGGTCCAAATGTGGTTTATTCATTTCCCCTTCCCTCTTCATCTTACCCCTTTCTTATTATATATGATCTCTATATCATTTATCCAAACATGAAGTACATAGATTGTTATTGACCGGCCTCAAAATAGGTGCGACTTCTATATAAGTCCACTTACGATTGCTTAACATAGCGCTAAATGTTGTCCTGATTTGAGATAATGATCATTTGTGGCCCAAACCTATGTTTGCAAGCCCAAGTATTCTAATTTGAACCCTATGACCAATAAACTTGAGATCCATTGTTATGAGGCTTTGGTTCTATGAATACTCTAATGAAACTTCATCAATTTTGGTCAAAGTTGATCACTTAAACATCATTGATCATTAAGTGGTACTTTGAGATTCTTAAATGGATGATATACTTTACAAAAAGCAAATGCAAATTATTGTTGAGAGGCTTTCGTTCTACCAATCCTCTAATGAGTTCCAAATGCAAGTTTCAATATGGTTATCCAACTAACCATTAACTTCTAACAATTGACTTTTTTTTTATGCTTTTATTTTATGCTTTTACTTTATGTCCCATTTACTTTAGAATTTACATTTCATGCCATTTTCATCTTTGCTCACTTGAGCCTTTATCTTTTATGTCATTTTTATTTTGCTCACTTGATCTTTTCATTTCTTTTTGAATATACCTAATAATTAACTTGAACCCTAAAAACTTTAATGTTACTTGGACTACTTTGTTACTATCATTAGCATTATGGAGTGTTGGACTTTTTGGACTTAGGAGTAGAAATCTTGACCTATGTTGAAGACCTTGTGAACTTAATTGATATTTTGTATGGAGTTCTTGGGGTTTACCCCAAGACATTTGGTTGTTTGTTTATTTTGTGTGCAGGTTATTATGATTACATACATTGTCAGTAATCTGGATTACATACTTGTAGTGATACAAACAACTATACTTCTACAATATATAGTGAAGTGAGATATTTTCCACTTGGGTGTTGAGTGAGGCATTGTTGATTTTAAAATCCAAGCCATATCCTCTACTTTGAGATGATGCAAATTCTCCTTTCTCATGATTGTGGGTAGTAATTATGTTTTCCACACGGACAATGACGATGATGTCTTATCTCATAAAATTAACCAATACACTTTTGTTTTAAATTTTTTTTAAAGAGGAATTACGTGTACCCTGATCCCCTATTGCACGGAAGGTGGTACGTAGGCACTAAGGGTTCGCAACCGCGGAGGGTGAAAAAAATCATAAAAAATACTTCTTTTCTCATCCCCACAAGCTATTTCTTATATACAACATTTTATAGCCAAAATATACATATTTTTCAAAGAGGTTCCTGCGGAGTACCGTAGATGTTTAGGGTTCTAATACCTCCCCTTTGCATAACCAACCCCTTACCTAGAATCTTCCCCCATCTTTTGGGTTATTTGCTCTTTTCCCATTCCTTTGGAAATAATAAAGCGCGGTGGTGATTTTTATTTTGATTTATATAAGTCAAGCCAATCCAATGGCTTAGTCTTAACATTTCTACCGCTACAGAAAAAATGGCGACTTCACTGGGGAAAGATTGACCTCTTGCTGGTCCATCCCTAAGTGGGTTGAGCCTATCTTTTTTTATATCTGTATATGTGCTATGATATGTTATATCTTATATGTTGTATATATGTTTGTCAGGATTTTCATGGTTTTCAGGGTGCTTGGTGATTTCTCATAAGTCCTATACCCGGACTTGGGCAAACTTAAGATAGGACGAGAAGTATAGTCATGTTAACTTTGAGGAAGTAATCCCAAAAAAGGAGGCATGAAATCCCCCACTCAGTGGAGGCCCCTTTGACTGTAATATCATTTACCGAGTAATCGGGAAGATGTACTGCTTTCGATCTGGGAGCCTGTTGAAATTGAGGACCATAGAATACCTAACATATCTTGGCCTTTTAGGTGTAGTGCGGAAGCTATGACGGAGTAATCCGAAAGTAGTTGTCACGTGATACTACGCTCAGACGAGTTTTTCTTGAGAATATTACTAATTACCGAGTTAATCAGGAAGTTGGTAATATTCTAAGGAAGTATGTAGACTCTGGGAACCTCTAGAACCTTGTTCAACAAGTGATAAATTTTAGACCATACCTTATGGATAGTACCTTCAACCTCATGCTCGTGATGTTGAACCTATGAACCCTATATTTGTGATCTTGTGTGTGGTTGTTGTATCATGCATTCATGCACCCATGAACATCACTTAAAGACATTTTATTTCAAGGTACTTAAAAGTTGACTATTTGTGAATATCTCAAGTACTTTTGAGTATGAATTTAGGAAAAAGAAAGATCGGAAAGTACAGTTTCAAAGATCCCAAGATAGATAAGTTGATAAGACTGCTTCCTGAGATTGAGTGTTCTGTAGATTTTTGGAGGAAGTATGGGTCCATCATTGCTCTCATGAAGCTTAGGATGAAGGAGGGTATTCTCTCGAGTTTAGTCCAGTTCTATAATCTGATGTATCAATGCTTTACTTTCCATGACTATCAGTTGATGCCTACACTAGAGGAGTATTCTTACCTGTTGGGATTACCTATTATTGATTGTGTTCCTTTTATTGGTTTGGAGGGGGAGCCAAAATCCCATGAGATTGCTGGTTTGATCCATCTGGGGAAGTCTGAGGTTGAATCCCACATGACTACTAAAGGAGGGATTATAGGATTACCATCTCAGTTCTTATTAGAGAAAGCTTTCTACTTTGCTAGGATGAAGAGTACGGTTGCTTTTGAGGCCATCTTTTCTCTACTTGCTTACGAGTTGTTCTTATTTCCTAATGTAGACAAATTTGTTGATATTAATACCATCAGGATCTTTATGATTGGAAACTCGGTTCCTACATTGTTGGGTGATGCTTATTACTCTATTCACCTTAGGGATTCTTATCACGGGGGGATGACCATTTGCTGCACGCCTCTATTGTATCAGTGGTTTACCTCTCACATGCCTCAGTCTGATGCTTTCTGGGATGTCAAAAAGGAACCCCGTTGGGCTCCTAAGGTCATGGCACTTACTCATTCATATATTGTTTGGTATCATCAGGCTTATCATGATGTAGAGATTGTCGATAGTTATGGTAGTTTCCCTAATGTACCTCTTATTGGTACAAAAGGAGGAATTAACTACAACCCTATTCTTGCACGACGATAACTTGGATATTTGATGAAGGATAAGCCAAATAGTATTAATTTGAGTAGTTTCTTCCTGAATGAGGGAGAAGACCATAAGGAAGCTAGGGAGCAGATTGCGAAGGCCTTGCGTTATGTTAAGAGGAAGAATAGGAAGGACTTGGGACCTAGGGGTTGTTTCTTTGGATCCTTATCTACATTAGGTACAAGCAAGAGCTATTCAATTGAAGATGCCATATTCTCGAGAAGCACCTATGTGTGATATGTTTGTGAAGACCACGTCTCCCCTATTGGATGATGTGGAAGAGCTCCAACTTTCTTTAGTCAGGATGCAGAAAAAAAGAAGCTTGGAAGAATAAGTGCCAGACTCTAGAGGTTTCCTACCGTGCAGACCTGAAGGAGAAAGACGACTTGATTGAGATTCTTGAGAGTCGGGTTGTTGAGACGATGGAGAGGCAAGGGGATTTATTTTCTCCTAAGCCTTAATCAGGACCTAGTTGCTCACTTTCTGATTTAGATGATTGGAAGGAGGTCGCCACCAGATATGCAGAAGAAAACCAGAGGTTGAAGGCTCAGATTTCCAGACTTACCAGGAAGCGTCAGCTATAGAGTGATCTCCACCAGCTTTGTTTCTTAGGGTTTTAGACTTTATTTTCATCTTGTACTTGGGATTATTGAAACTCGTAATCCATTTTAAAGTTATTATAATAAAATTTTCAGTATTTCAAATGTGTAATTACTTTGATATCTACAAATTGTTTATAAATCTTTAAGTCTCTTGAAATAATAATAAAATAAATCATGTATGTTGCACATCATGCATCATATTGTACATACTTATTGCATTTTTGTGCATATTCAAGTCTCTTACTGAGCTTCTTTACTTCGAACAACAAGTTGTCTCACCAGTACAATACCCGAGCTAATTTCAAAAAGTAGATGGATAACCTAAAATAAGAGAATCGTGAGTTGCACGAGGAATTTTCTGCTCTGAAGGCCAGTGTGATACGGTGGGAGAACTGACTAGTGTTTTGCGTTCGTATTCGCACTTGTGCGGTTGAGCAAGAGTCGCCACCGACTTTTATTTTATCCTAAAGGAAAGGTTAAAAAAAGCACAGCAAAAACCTTTTGAGATGTTTCTTGGGTTCGGGGGGTAGATTATGAAAAGGGAAGGTATTAGCACCCTTTCCATCCATGGTTATCCATGGGCTCTTAGTTACTTGATTTTTTAGATCACTTGCCTTGATTTTCGATTGCTTGAAAATGGTGTGTGTGTGTGTGTTTTGAAAATGTTTTTTGAAGAGATGCCTTGTCTTAGGCGACCAGTGTATTTGACTCGTGTTTGAGTGTTTTACAAAAGTGTGGATCTTTTCGAAAAGATGTTTCAAATGTTTTTGAGAGTTTGTTTGAAAGTGTTGTGGATTGTGGTTCTTTGAAAATAAAGCAAGTGTTTTTGCAAGTTGATCTCAAGTAACTAAGAGTTTTGTCTACCCTATTATACTCAAAGGTTTTTTGTTATGCTTTAACCCCTTTTAACAATTTTGTTCCACCATTGAAATTGGTGGACAATCTTGCATTTAGGAAGTTTATTCGGGACGGGCGTGGGTCATCGTATGGACCACGGATGCAATGATGCCAAGTGTCTTTGGCAATTTGCTTTGAAGGGACTATGATCATTCCGTTTAGGCAACACTTTGAGAGACTTATGATCATTTGATTTTGTTTTGCCAAAGAAACTCGACGTGCAAGCATGGCCCATTTTGGAAGGCAACATGTGGGATTACCCTAGAGGGTGCAAGTGTGATTGTGTATTAATTTCATGTATTTGTCTTGTATTAGGTTATCTAGCATTTGATTTTATGTACATACAAACCCTAGGTCTAATCATGGTATAATTGAAAGCGGTAAATTGCGAAAATGTAAAATCTACGCTATTACAAAATCAGTATCCGGGAGTGGGGGTACATGTGTATGAATGGGGATGAGACTTATAGTATCAAATAAGTTACAACCAAATCAAATTTGCGATCAAATGTAAATATCGAATATACAAATATAAGATAAACAAATGTGTATAGGGCAATGTGAATGTATTTGTATTGTGTAAGTGTGAGATGTATATGTATATGTGATTATTTTCATGTGCGGCAATGTGAAATTAAAGAAAGTAATGTTAGGTATTTGCTTTGACCCAAGTATGCGTTTAATGAATCTTTGATTTGTATATTTTTAATATGCACAAAAGAAATGTTTTAATTGAATGTTCAAGTTCTAATTAAATTATGTATAAAAATGATGTTTTTAAGAAAAGAAAATATTTCTAAGTTTTAATTATGTATACAAAAAGAGTATTTTTCATTATGTACAAAAATATTTTAATTAAAAAAGAAAGGAAAAATGTGTTCAATTTTAATTACATGGTGTAAAAAAAAATGTATTTTATTATTTATGTACAAATATATGTTTTAATTAAAAGAAAAGAAAAAAAAGTATTTTCAAATTTAATTATATGGTGCCACAAAAATGGTATCTTTATTATAAAAAATATGTTTAAATAAATGTCAAGAAACAAAAGTAGAAAAAATGTATTTTAATTAAATGTTTAAGAAAAATGTATTCTTCAATTAATAATGTATATTAACAAGAGTGTATTTTTATTAAAATATATTAAGTTAGAAAAAGAATTTTTGTATTAAAAGGTTTTAAGTATAAAAGAAAATGTTCTATGTTAATTTAAGTAAAAGGCTTGAAATAGGTTAGAAATGGGCTCAAAGAGGGGGGGTGTGAATTGGAGCAAGGATTTGGGCTTAGGCATGCAGAGACGGGCAAGGCCCATGTTGGACTCAAAACAATTTAGGGTTTGGAATTGTTGTTCAGTTGGAACAAAAGGCTTAGGGTTTGTACAGCGCGCCGTTCGTACTTTTCTTCTTCGTCTTCTTTATTCGTCTTTCTCATGCCCAAATGCTCCTGAGTCTCACTCGCTCAGGCCACCAGCGCCATCAACACCTTCTCTCCAAGGTTAAGCGCGTGACGATTCATTCAAGGTTTAAATTTCGTTTTTTATCTCTTTGGTTTTTAAGGTTTCAATAATTTGTCTTGCATGCTTAGCTTTGTGTCACGGATTCTGATTATCCGTTCTTTTTCGTTTGAGGGACGAAGAGAAAGATAAAATGAGTTACCTTCGTTGGAGGAGGTGATTAGGAGGCGTTTGGAGGGCCTTTGACGATGGAGGGACGGTGAAGACGCTAGCTTGCTTTGAGACCCTGGTATCTTTGTATATTTCTTTTGTTTATTGGGTTTAATGATGAGTTGCACTGAAAAACCCTCTTTTTTTAAAAAGATTCACTTCTTTATCTCTTCTCTTTGCCTTTGAATTGTTGGTTGCCTTGTACGTGTTTGCCTATGATGAAGAGCTTCTTCTGAGGTCTAGGGTTTAGTTGCCCTTGTTGCTTGTTGGAATATTTCTTTCTTCTCCTCCTTCTGTATGCTTTGAGTTGTCGCTTTGAGATGCCTGTATTGTTCTGCTTGCTGGCCCAATGAAGAACTTAGGGTTCTGAGGGCCTGAGTTGCCTTTGAATATGCTTATGTATCAGTATACTTTTGAATGCTGGTTTTTGCCCGATGATGGTTTTTGCTGAGGGCTTGAGGGTTCGAAAAATGGTTTTGGTTGGCTTGAGTTTGATTTGGATGGTGTTAGTTGGTAAGATGTTGGAGGCTTAGCATATGCAGGTGGTACTGGTTTATGCTTGATGTTTGCTTCAGTTTTGGCATTGATTTGTTTATGCTTTGGTTTATGTGTTTGTGACAGATTGGTCTTATTTGCTGGTTTAGGCTTTTTGGTTTTATTTTGCTTCAGCAGGTTTGAACTGGCTTTAGGTTGAATGCTTGGGCTTGACAGGTTAATGGTTTATCAGGCCATTGCTTGGGCTTGACAGGTTAATGGTTTATCAGGCCATTGCTTGGGCTTGACAGGTTAATGGTTTATCAGGTTTGTGCTTGTAGTGTTAGGCTTGAGGCTTTTTGACAGGATGAGGCTGAGGCAGGTTTCAAAATGCTTAGCAGGTATGATGCTTTGGTGTTTTCTGAACTGGTATCCTGGTTTTTGGGTTAATGCAGGTTTGTATATTTTCCTTCTTAGTTGGTTTTGAGTTTGGAGGTGTTTGATGTTTTATGGTTCAGGCCATTAGCATTTTGGTTCCAGGTTTGAGGTTATGTGTTTGGAAGTGTTTTTTTTTGTTCTGGACAGCAGGTTGATGGTTGAGAAAACTGTTTTTTTGTTTTTTTTGCTCTCTGTATTGTTTTATGCAGTGGGAGTCTGTCATTTCCTTGTGTTGGTTTCTCCTTTGTATATCTTTTTCTCTATGCCTGCCTAAAGCCTAAAAACCTGCATCTTTTCTCTCTTCTCTCTCTCTCCTAGTACAGTTGCATTATAATATTATGCTTTTTTGTACTTTTACTGAAGGTGGCTACTGATGGGAAATGATGATAAAAGAGTTTGCTTGCATAACAATTTCTTACTTCTGCATTCTTTATCCTTTCTTTGACAGCTTTTGTACTTTGTGAACTTTCCATATCTTTGCCAAATCCTTTTCATGACAGCTTTGAGTAGACTTTGGCACTTTTGACAGCAAATTGTACTTTTTGAATTTTGATAGAAAGTTGTAACTTGGATTTTCTTCAGTTTGGTTGAACTTGAACTATGCAGTTTGACATTTTGAATTTATGCATTTTGACATTTTGCATTCATGATTAAATGAATAAGCTTCTTCCCTCTTTGTGAACCGGGAGAAATCCCGTGATTTGCAGAGAGGGTTAACTGATCCCAACCAGTGGCCCCTAATGATGAGTTTTTTCTGTCGTTTGTTATTTTATCTGCTTTTTGACTTTTCTCCTTTTCTTTTGCAGATGAATATTCGGATGGAGAGGAATAAAGTGAAGCATGAAGAATTAGAAATAAATAGGATAGTTTTCTTTTTATTTAAATTTAAATCAATGTAAAACCAATGTTTGTAATTAAATTCCAAACATCAATTGTACAGTTAATTTAAAGATAAATAAAAGTTTCCATTATCCAATTTAATTCTATTTTCTCTTTATTGTTTATTTATTATTTAAAACTCTTTGAATTAAAATAATTGAAAAATAAATTTCAATCATTTAATTTAAAATAATAAATAAATAAATAATGCTTTAGCACACTGATCAGTTAAACCTGGTATCTCCAAAGCAAAATGACAGTTAACCGAAACAAACCAAACAGGCGCATTCCCTCTTCACTGATTTTCAACAAACACTGTAAATCCAAACTGCGTATTTCTTTTGACTGACCCAAACAAACCAACGTGAATTCAAACCAACTGTCTCTTTTACTGATTAAAACAATGCGAATTTAACCCGAATCTCAGAATAAACTGCAAAGTGCTGTGGAATTTAAATCCTTCTGAGAATATGCCCATAACACCTTAATTCCTGATTAAATGCCAACGAACATTCGCCTGATCACAATTGAGCCAGAATCAACCAAAACCCTAAGCCAACTGTTTGAAGCAATCCAGAGTCCTAAAAATCAATAAAACCCTAATTTTTGTTTGACTGATGAGAAAAGTTCGTTTGTCTGATTCTTGAGCCAGTTTGAAAAATCAGGATATGCCTGAAGCTGAGATTTCTTGTGGAAAAATGCGAGGGCAAATTTTGGGGTACAACAGTTGCCCCTGTTCAATCTTCTTGGACCTGAAGAGTTAGATTGGCAAATTTGCCTTTCGCGACTTGAAGGTAAAAGAAGATTGGACACTAAAGTGCCCAGAAAATTTGCACTCGTCGATGTGATGGTAGAGGTGAATGGGCTTACAGATGCCATTTGGTGATGGGCTTAAAGATGCCATCTGGTGCGATAGAATCTTGTCGGGGAATGGTATTAGAGATGCCATTTGGTGATGGGCTTAAAGATGCCATCTGGTGACTGTTGAACTGTATGTCAATGGTGAGTGGACGAGTATCAGAAAGGCATCCCTGTTTTGGAACATCTCTGAATTAGGGTCTGAGCAAGCGATAGATTGACATCCACGTTTCGGAGAATCCGTAAACTATTTTCAGGAGTTGGGATTGAATAAGCAATAGAGCAACGTCCGTTGTTGAGAAGCGTCCGTGAACTTGTTTTCAAAAGTTGAGAAGAGTCTGAACAAGTCGGTAGATTGACATCCGTTGTAGGGAAGAATCTGTAAACTGTTTTCAGAAGTTGAGAAGAGTCTGAACAAGTTGGTAGATTGACATCCTTTGTAGGGAAGAATCCGTAAACTTGTTTTCAGAAGTCTTGAAGTTGAAGAGGAACTGGCGTAGGGTTTCCTGATGATGAGCTCGTGTAAAGCTGCATTTGGATGAATCTGGAATAAGTATCAGAAGGTCGCCGTGTCCGGGTCACATCTGAGTAAACTTGGAAGATGATCCGTGTCTGTCGACTGCTCTTACCTGAAAAGATAGAGGGTTAGTTGTATGCAATGTTATGATGCATGATGTAATGTATGTGACATAAATGTTTATGACATGAATGTGATGAATGCGCATGTAAGCTGATGAGCTATCTTGCTGAGGATAAATGAATCAGAGATGGCTGAAGATAAAAGCATCTTGATTGCTGCCGGGGAAAATAAATCCTTGGCTGCTGCTGGGGAAGAGAATTCCTGATGACCTCTACTGGGGAGTTCCAAATTAGTAGACTCCTGCTGGGGAGGTAAGATTGAGAATCTTCAGCTCGGTGGGAAGTAACTCTGGTGACTTCACTGGGGAACTCAAGATTTGCCCTCTCCAAAACTCTGTGGGGAGAAGGTTCAATGGTCTGGCTCCGCTGGGGATTGATAATTTGAAGTTTTAGCTTTGCTGGGGATAATGAAGCTTGACTCTGAGTGGAGCTAGCTTGAGAAGAATCTGAACAAGCGATAGGTTAACATCCGTTACTTGGAGAACCCGTGAACTGTTTTCAGAAATCTTGAGATTGAATAAGCAATAGAGCAGCATCCGTTGTTGGGAAGCGTCCGTAAACTGTTTTCAAAGGTTGCATCTGAACAAGTTGATAGATTAACATCCGTTGTTGGGAAGAATCCATAAACTGTTTTCAAAGGTTGCATCTGAACAAGTTGATAGATTAACATCCGTTGTTGGGAAGAATCCATAAACTGTTTTCAGAAGTCTTGAAGAAGAATCTGAACAAGTGATAGGTTAACATCCGTTTACTTGGAGAACCCGTGAACTATTTTCAGAAATCTTGAAGTTGAATCAGCAATAGAGCCGCATCCGTTGTTGGGAAGCGTCCGTAAACTAATTTCAAAGGTTGCATCTGAACAAGCTGATAGATTAACATCCGTTGTTGGGAAGAATCCATAAACTGTTTTCAGATGTCTTGAAGTCGAATCAGCAATAGAGCAGCATCCGTTGTTGGGAAGCGTCCGTAAACTGTTTTCAACGGTTGAGAAGAGTCTGAACAAGTTGGTAGATTAACATCCGTTGTTGGGAAGAATCCGTAAACTGTTTTCAGAAGTCTTGAAGAGGAACCGGTGTGGGGCTTCCTGATGATGAGCTCGTGTAAAACTGCATCGGTTTTTGAACACTTTTGACATTCGAATGCCCCAAGTGGTGATGTAGATAATTTCCTGGCTTATTACAGGTGTTGGTCTACAATCGGTCGTTCACAGATGTTTTCCTGGGTTGTTACAGGTGTTGATCTGGAATTCTTCAGACATGCCCTGGCTGGATACAGGAATCGAATCTGGAATTGTAATAGTTGATAGATATGCCCTGGATGGATACAGGAATCGAATCTTCAAACTCTTCAGACGTGCCCTGGCTAGATACAGGAATCGAGTCTGGAAATGTGGTCAACAGATATGCCCTGGCTGGATACAGGAGTCAAATCTGGAATTGTGATAGTTGATAGACATGCCCTGGCTGGATACAGGAATTGAATCTTCAAACTCTTCAAACGTGCCCTGGCTAGATACAGGAATCGAGTCTGGAAATGTAATGATTGATTTGTTGAACACTTTTAACATTCGAATGCCCCAAGTGGTGATGAAGGAATCTTGAATCAGATTACTCTGCATATTGAGAGATTTCTTGAAATCTTGACTGGACTGCCCCAGGTTAACTGAACTTTGAAAGATCTGTTGGACCTTGACTGGACTGCCCCAGGTTAATTGAATTGTGACATGCCATGCCCCTTGTTGATAGGGGATTTGATGGAAGTGTTATCCTCTTGAATTGATTTTGACTTGCTGAGAGAGTTTTCGTTCCTCCGAACATTCGCTGTATGAATTTCTTCGCTGTCAAACAAAAAGGTCAAATGCAGGCAGTGATATTCGAATAATGCAAAGTTTATGTTTGTCTTAAAATTTTGAAAAATGCGTTTTTAGCAGAAAACTTTTCATAAGACAAGTTAACACAAGATTTAGAGCAAAGCCCTACAGGAGTCAGGATACCTTTCGTGACAGTATGCTTTCGAACTAACCCATGCTTCAATTAGGACTTTTAATGGGTTGTAACGTGGCCTGGTACACGGTTTAAGAAACAAAGGATATAGGCTCAAAGTATATTTGTACCCACCCGCTCTTCGTGATGTCCTTCAACCTAAGCTCAGTTAATTGCGTCATACTTTGTTTTTTTTGAGTTTGAAACGACTTTTGGACGATGGTTCACCAGTTGAATTTGGAGGAGACAATCATCATCTCCTTTCTTTTTCAACATTTTTCATGTTGTTGAGGATTTGTAACGACCTCACTATTTTGATTTTGATTTGTTATCCCTAACTTTTGCCTGACTGTTACCGTTTTCTGGGATTACTGTCAGCGGGATGCCCCAGCTTTCTTAATCCTCCTTTATAGGTTTTGGCTCGGCGGGCTTTTCTCTTTTGAGGGATTGACTGTCTATGTGATAGGGAACCACCCTTGTCTTTTGATCCCAAAGGAATGCTTTCTCTCTTTTTGACATCGTTCGTTGTATTACGAACTGAGAGTTTGCGACTTCAATGCGCCTCTTCCTTTGAATTAACTGAGATACTACCCTGCCCCAGGTTTATATCAAAGGTTTTGATTGTTTAGAACAGAAAACTCCTACTTCTTTGGCTCGAAAGGGTTGACTAGGGATTAACTTCCTTATAACTCCAGTGTTTGGGAATTGAAAGAAATGCCTGTACATCATCAGCAAGGTCTGTTCAAAAGCATATTGTATAAGATTATGGTATTGTTTCGTCATCCTCCCTCTAAAGGCTTACAACTTTTTATCAAGAGTCAAATATCATAAAGAAAAACATAAGAGTAGTGAAACGAATGGATGAATTCAAGACAAACATATGCAATGCATTAATGAAAACAGAGTTTAACATCAACAAATAATTGTTTGACAGCAAAAGAAATTACAACTTTGAAAATTCAAAAAGAAGCAAAAGTCTTTCAGTTTGAGCTTCGTCACTTCAGGCGGAGAACTCTTTAACGGAAGATTTTTATCTCGCCGTCTGGCATGAATTCCAGCACCCCAATGTCGATCAGATCTTGAATCTTGTTCTTCAAGGCCCAACAGTCGTTGGTGTCGTGTCCCGGGCTATAGGAATGGTAAACACAGAATGCGTCGGGATGATAGTGAGGAGAGGAGGTATTGAGCTTCTGAGGAGGGTCCTTTACAGTAAGTAAGTTGACCTCCAACAGGCGCTTCAGTATGAAAAATGATGGTATTTCAGTCTCCGTAAATTGTCTTCCCGACTTTTCTTGCTTACACCGATTACCCCGTTGACGCTGGCGAGGTTGTTGATGGGTTTGTGACCCTGAAGCAAGCAAAGGAGCTTTCCCTTTGTCTTCTTGAATGGGTGGAGGTTGAGCGGTGACTTGCTCTTCGACCTCAGATGTTTTCCCCAGTTGGTTGTTTGGAAGCAGTTGGCGGACAAGAACCTTGAGTTCCTCTTGTCTTTGAGATAGGTCTTGGATGAGAGCCATCTGGCCCACCAACTGTCCCATCATTTGGGTCCTCAAGGTTGTCAGATCAAACTGCAGTTCCGCCAGCTGGTCACTCCTGGCATTGTTGGAATTCTCCAAACCCTTGGTGAGGAGAGCTTTCATCTCTTCTTGCCCCAGAGACAAGTTCAGGAACATCTCCTGCAGCTGAGCAGTCTGGTCTTGGATGTCTTTGACAGACCTTTCTAGAGCCATCTCTTGCTGAAATAAACAGCAGGAGAGTAAGGAAACCTGAAAAAGGAAAGACTGTCAAAATGCAATGCATGATATATGGATGCATGCTTTCAAGGATCTCTTGGGGTAAACACAAGAAAATGTTAGAGGTTGAACTTTGCTCTTGGATTGGAGATCCCTGCACCGGTGGACGTCTTTCCACGAGAATCAAGCTCACCATGTCGAGTGGGTCATAGCCACTGATTCAAGTTGTTGTTCTTGAACTTTGATTGGAGAGCTTTGTTTAGAGGAGAAACCTCCTGCCCCTTGGTAGACGTCTGGTTCAACGTGACCCTGCATCAAAAGAACCCTCGAGATCCTTGAAATGGTTATTGAAAATGCTATGGTATGATGTCATGAGGTTATGTACATGTATGCACAAGCAAGTGAATGTATATACAGACAAACATATTCACACAAAGCAAACAAGTCCTTAGGTTTAGGCTTGCATGAGGTTCAGATACTACCCTCTTTCAGTTTGTTGGTTAAAACCTGTCCTATCAAAAGTAACCGGGTTCTAGAGGATCTCAAATCATTGGCTACCCTCAATCGGTCATAACTCCAGCATCACAACCTTTTCTCGCGGCCGGAACCATCGCGAGAGTTTAGCCTCAATGAGCGTAGCATACTGCTACTGTTCTAATGGCCAAGTTGGGTCAATTTAGGGTTCTAAGGTCGGTTGGTGCTTAATGACTCCTTGGAAGACCCATATTCTGCCCGTTTCAACACGAGGGATATCGGTACAGACCAAAGCGCCACACCAACGTAGCCACTGCTTCACCCATGTCGGTATACCCCGGACAGGTCCCTCGCAGATTATGCTACCTAAAAAGGTTTCCCTCAGATCCGGGTTAGGATCTATGAAACTCCGATACAAAGCCCACAAATGTAAAGCAAACAAAGCAATCAATTGAAAGTAAAAGTGATCTAAACCCTAAGGTAACCCCACTTTAACATCATCCCCAGCAGAGTCGCCAGTTCTGTGATACGGTGGGAGAACTGACTAGTGTTTTGCGTTCGTATTCGCACTTGTGCGGTTGAGCAAGAGTCGCCACCGACTTTTATTTTATCCTAAAGGAAAGGTTAAAAAAAGCACAGCAAAAACCTTTTGAGATGTTTCTTGGGTTCGGGGGGTAGATTATGAAAAGGGAAGGTATTCGCACCCTTTCCATCCATGGTTATCCATGGGCTCTTAGTTACTTGGTTTTTTAGATCACTTGCCTTGATTTTCGATTGCTTGAAAATGGTGTGTGTGTGTGTGTGTGTTTTGAAAATGTTTTTTGAAGAGATGCCTTGTCTTAGGCGACCAGTGTATTTGACTCGTGTTTGAGTGTTTTACAAAAGTGTGGATCTTTTCGAAAAGATGTTTCAAATGTTTTTGAGAGTTTGTTTGAAAGTGTTGTGGATTGTGGTTCTTTGAAAAGAAAGCAAGTGTTTTTGCAAGTTGATCTCAAGTAACTAAGAGTTTTGTCTACCCTATTATACTCAAAGGTTTTTTGTTATGCTTTAACCCCTTTTAACAATTTTGTTCCACCATTGAAATTGGTGGACAATCTTGCATTTAGGAAGTTTATTCGGGACGGGCGTGGGTCATCGTATGGACCACGGATGCAATGATGCCAAGTGTCTTTGGCAATTTGCTTTGAAGGGACTATGATCATTCCGTTTAGGCAACACTTTGAGAGACTTATGATCATATGATTTTGTTTTGCCAAAGAAACTCGACGTGCAAGCATGGCCCATTTTGGAAGGCAACATGTGGGATTACCCTAGAGGGTGCAAGTGTGATTGTGTATTAATTTCATGTATTTGTCTTGTATTAGGTTATCTAGCGTTTGATTTTATGTACATACAAACCCTAGGTCTAATCATGGTATAATTGAAAGCGGTAAATTGCGAAAATGTAAAATCTACGCTATTACAAAATCAGTATCCGGGAGTGGGGGTACATGTGTATGAATGGGGATGAGACTTATAGTATCCAATAAGTTACAACCAAATCAAATTTGCGATCAAATGTAAATATCGAATATACAAATATAAGATAAACAAATGTGTATAGGGCAATGTGAATGTATTTGTATTGTGTAAGTGTGAGATGTATATGTATATGTGATTATTTTCATGTGCGGCAATGTGAAATTAAAGAAAGTAATGTTAGGTATTTGCTTTGACCCAAGTATGCGTTTAATGAATCTTTGATTTGTATATTTTTAATATGCACAAAAGAAATGTTTTAATTGAATGTTCAAGTTCTAATTAAATTATGTATAAAAATGATGTTTTTAAGAAAAGAAAATATTTCTAAGTTTTAATTATGTATACAAAAAGAGTATTTTTCATTATGTACAAAAATATTTTAATTAAAAAAGAAAGGAAAAATGTGTTCAATTTTAATTACATGGTGTAAAAAAAAATGTATTTTATTATTTATGTACAAATATATGTTTTAATTAAAAGAAAAGAAAAAAAAGTATTTTCAAATTTAATTATATGGTGCCACAAAAATGGTATCTTTATTATAAAAAATATGTTTAAATAAATGTCAAGAAACAAAAGTAGAAAAAATGTATTTTAATTAAATGTTTAAGAAAAATGTATTCTTCAATTAATAATGTATATTAACAAGAGTGTATTTTTATTAAAATATATTAAGTTAGAAAAAGAATTTTTGTATTAAAAGGTTTTAAGTATAAAAGAAAATGTTCTATGTTAATTTAAGTAAAAGGCTTGAAATAGGTTAGAAATGGGCTCAAAGAGGGGGGTGTGAATTGGAGCAAGGATTTGGGCTTAGGCATGCAGAGACGGGCAAGGCCCATGTTGGACTCAAAACAATTTAGGGTTTGGAATTGTTGTTCAGTTGGAACAAAAGGCTTAGGGTTTGTACAACGCGCCGTTCGTACTTTTCTTCTTCGTTTTCTTTATTCGTCTTTCTCATGCCCAAATGCTCCTGAGTCTCACTCGCTCAGGCCACCAGCGCCATCAACACCTTCTCTCCAAGGTTAAGCGCGTGACGATTCATTCAAGGTTTAAATTTCGTTTTTTATCTCTTTGGTTTTTAGGGTTTCAATAATTTGTCTTGCATGCTTAGCTTTGTGTCACGGATTCTGATTATCCGTTCTTTTTTGTTTGAGGGACGAAGAGAAAGATAAAATGAGTTACCTTCGTTGGAGGAGGTGATTAGGAGGCGTTTGGAGGGCCTTTGACGATGGAGGGACGGTGAAGACGCTAGCTTGCTTTGAGACCCTGGTATCTTTGTATATTTCTTTTGTTTATTGGGTTTAATGATGAGTTGCACTGAAAAACCCTCTTTTTTTAAAAAGATTCACTTCTTTATCTCTTCTCTTTGCCTTTGAATTGCTGGTTGCCTTGTACGTGTTTGCCTATGATGAAGAGCTTCTTCTGAGGTCTAGGGTTTAGTTGCCCTTGTTGCTTGTTGGAATATTTCTTTCTTCTCCTCCTTTTGTATGCTTTGAGTTGTCGCTTTGAGATGCCTGTATTGTTCTGCTTGCTGGCCCAATGAAGAACTTAGGGTTCTGAGGGCCTGAGTTGCCTTTGAATATGCTTATGTATCAGTATACTTTTGAATGCTGGTTTTTGCCCGATGATGGCTTTTGCTGAGGGCTTGAGGGTTCGAAAAATGGTTTTGGTTGGCTTGAGTTTGATTTGGATGGTGTTAGTTGGTAAGATGTTGGAGGCTTAGCATATGCAGGTGGTACTGGTTTATGCTTGATGTTTGCTTCAGTTTTGGCATTGATTTGTTTATGCTTTGGTTTATGTGTTTGTGACAGATTGGTCTTATTTGCTGGTTTAGGCTTTTTGGTTTTAGTTTGCTTCAGCAGGTTTGAACTGGCTTTAGGTTGAATGCTTGGGCTTGACAGGTTAATGGTTTATCAGGCCATTGCTTGGGCTTGACAGGTTAATGGTTTATCAGGCCATTGCTTGGGCTTGACAGGTTAATGGTTTATCAGGTTTGTGCTTGTAGTGTTAGGCTTGAGGCTTTTTGACAGGATGAGGCTGAGGCAGGTTTCAAAATGCTTAGCAGGTATGATGCTTTGGTGTTTTCTGAACTGGTATCCTGGTTTTTGGGTTAATGCAGGTTTGTATATTTTCCTTCTTAGTTGGTTTTGAGTTTGGAGGTGTTTGATGTTTTATGGTTCAGGCCATTAGCATTTTGGTTCCAGGTTTGAGGTTATGTGTTTGGAAGTGTTTTTTTTTGTTCTGGACAGCAGGTTGATGGTTGAGAAAACTGTTTTTTTGTTTTTTTTGCTCTCTGTATTGTTTTATGCAGTGGGAGTCTGTCATTTCCTTGTGTTGGTTTCTCCTTTGTATATCTTTTTCTCTATGCCTGCCTAAAGCCTAAAAACCTGCATCTTTTCTCTCTTCTCTCTCTCTCCTAGTACAGTTGCATTATAATATTATGCTTTTTTGTACTTTTACTGAAGGTGGCTACTGATGGGAAATGATGATAAAAGAGTTTACTTGCATAACAATTTCTTACTTCTGCATTCTTTATCCTTTCTTTGACAGCTTTTGTACTTTGTGAACTTTCCATATCTTTGCCAAATCCTTTTCATGACAGCTTTGAGTAGACTTTGGCACTTTTGACAACAAATTGTACTTTTTGAATTTTGATAGAAAGTTGTAACTTGGATTTTCTTCAGTTTGGTTGAACTTGAACTATGCAGTTTGACATTTTGAATTTATGCATTTTGACATTTTGCATTCATGATTAAATGAATAAGCTTCTTCCCTCTTTGTGAACCGGGAGAAATCCCGTGATTTGCAGAGAGGGTTAACTGATCCCAACCAGTGGCCCCTAATGATGAGTTTTTTCTGTCGTTTGTTATTTTATCTGCTTTTTGACTTTTCTCCTTTTCTTTTGCAGATGAATATTCGGATGGAGAGGAATAAAGTGAAGCATGAAGAATTAGAAATAAATAGGATAGTTTTCTTTTTATTTAAATTTAAATCAATGTAAAACCAATGTTTGTAATTAAATTCCAAACATCAATTGTACAGTTAATTTAAAGATAAATAAAAGTTTCCATTATCCAATTTAATTCTATTTTCTCTTTATTGTTTATTTATTATTTAAAACTCTTTGAATTAAAATAATTGAAAAATAAATTTCAATCATTTAATTTAGAATAATAAATAAATAAATAATGCTTTAGCACACTGATCAGTTAAACCTGGTATCTCCAAAGCAAAATGACAGTTAACTGAAACAAACCAAACAGGCGCATTCCCTCTTCACTGATTTTCAACAAACACTGTAAATCCAAACTGCGTATTTCTTTTGACTGACCCAAACAAACCAACGTGAATTCAAACCAACTGTCTCTTTTACTGATTAAAACAATGCGAATTTAACCCGAATCTCGGAATAAACTGCAAAGTGATGTGGAATTTAAATCCTTCTGAGAATATGCCCATAACACCTTAATTCCTGATTAAATGCCAACGAACATTCGCCTGATCACAATTGAGCCAGAATCAACCAAAACCCTAAGCCAACTGTTTGAAGCAATCCAGAGTCCTAAAAATCAATAAAACCCTAATTTTTGTTTGACTGATGAGAAAAGTCCGTTTGTCCGATTCTTGAGCCAGTTTGAAAAATCAGGAAATGCCTGAAGCTGAGATTTCTTGTGGAAAAATGAGAGGGAAAATTTTGGGGTACAACAGCCAGTATGGCCAATCTCACTGCTCCGATGGAATCTTTGGTGGCTGCTTAGAATCAGCCACCAATTGTTCAGCCTCAACAGACAATTGTTACTACTGAAGCTCTGATTGTTCATACTTCTGCTACTCTAGTTGTTGTTCAAAATCGTATGCCTCCCGGATGTCCTTGGGGAATGCCAAAGAACTTCATGCTAGAAGGTTATAATCAAGATCCTCAGATTGCTCCACTAACTCAGACTGTTGCTACTCCCGCACCTTATGTGGTGCATGTTACCCATGCTGCTAGAAACGAGATTCACTATGTTGCACCTCCCTCGGCAAATGTGGTTCTGTTTGCTAATGATGAAATGTATCGCCCCATTCCTCCACCATGTGAAAGCTTCGGTTTCTATGATTGAATGGACGATTTTCAAGACCAGTTTGATAAGATGGAGAAATATTTGAAGGCCCTCAGAGGAAAAGAGATGTTTGGGAAGAATGTGAATGATATGTGTTTGGTGCCAAATTTGAAAATACCTGTAAAGTTCAAAATATCGGAGTTTGAAAAGTACAAGTGCAACACTTGTCCTCGTGCTCACTTGGTGATGTATGTAAGGAGAATGTCTACCCACACAGATGATCAACGCTTGTTGATTCATTTCTTTCAAGACAGTTTAACCGGGGAAGCATTGAAATGGTACATGAGCTTGGAAAGTGCCAGTATTCATTCTTTTAATGACTTAGGTGAAGCATTTATCAGACAGTGCAAATACAATTTGGACATGGTGCCCGACTGTGATCAACTCAGGGCCATGGTCTAGACGGACAGGGGATCATTTAAAAAATATTCACATAGATGGCGTGAGGTAGCCACCCAAGTGATTCCTCCAATGGAAGAAAAAGAAACGACAAATATTTTCCTGAAGGCACTAGGTGCATTCTATTATGAGAGAATGGTGGCGAGTGCACCCAGTGATTTTACTGAAATGGTAGGAATGGGTGTTCGTTTAGAAGAGGTTGTGAGAGAAGGTCGTCTTACAAAAAGTGAAGGTACTAGAAATGTGAAGAAGCCATCATATGGATTTGTTAAGAAGAAATAGGGAGAGACAAATGTTGTTATTCAAGAGAGAAGGTTTAATACCTCTAGAAGAAATCATCAGCGCCATCAACAGGTTACCTCGGTAACTCCAGTTGTAAATGCGGCTTCAACTACAATTGCTTATAAAGACTTTGATATGGTGGTAGAACTGACTTGATTGTTTTGCGTTTGATCGCAAATGTTGTGGTTAGCAAGAGTCGCCACCGACTTTTCTTTTATCCAAAAGGAAAGGTGAAAAAGCACAGGAAAGATCTTTGAGATTGTTTCTTGAGTTCGGGGGGTAGATTATGAAAAGGGAAGGTATTAGCACCCTTTTCATCCATGCTTTTCCATGGGCTCTTAGTTACTTGCTAGATCACTTGATTTTTGTTTGAAATTGTGCTTTGTGTGGTTTTAAAAGTATTTTGTAAAAGAGGTCATCGTTTAGGCAATCTTTGTAATGATTCTCGTTCGTAAGAATGTATACAAAGATGTTTATCTTTTTGAAAAAATGTTTTCAATGTTTGCAAGATGTTTGGAAATGTGTGTGTTTGTTTTGAAAATAGCAAGGATATTTGTTTGAAATGGAGAAAGTAACTAAAAGCAATCTACCTACTCAAATGTTTTTCTTGTTCATTTTATTTTCCTTTGATATTGTTGTATTACCATTGATTTGGTAAGAAACCCTATCTTTGGATGTAAACGGAACGGGCGTGGGTCATCGTATAGCCATGATTAGCAATGTTGCAAAGTATCTTAGCATTTTTTGAGGGACTAAGATCATTTTTGTAAGGCAACTTTGAATAGCGTTATCGAGGGACTATGATCTTGTATTTGTTTGTTTTGCTAACATACTTTACATGCATAATATGGCTATTTTTGTATAAGGCAACCAAGTGGAGTAACCCTAGGGTGCTTGTGTGCAAGTGTGCCATTTTCATGCTTGATTTTTGTCTTGAATTAGGGTTTTCTATTTGATTGGTTTTATCTTGCCATACAAACCCTAATTACTAGCATGTTATATAAAATCGATAAATTACGAAATTTAAAGATTACTACGATATTACAACACTTTGTGGGACGGGGGTGTACAATTTATGAATGGGGATTGCAATAATATAAACCTAGTTAATCTATTACAACCAAATTGAATATGTACAAATATTAGGATAAATAATAGACAAGATAAATTAAATATGCAAAGATGTATTAATGCAAAGAAGGTTTTGTTTGTTTGTTTTTATGGAAAAGTTTTAACCTAAACCTAATAAATAAATCAAGATTAAACTCAAATTAATTAGGAAAGAAAATTATTTTTAGAAAAGATTTTGATTAAACCCTAGTTCTATTTTATCAAAAGGAAATAAATTTATTTAAGAAAAGGTAAGTATTTTTATATTTTTATCTTGAAAATAAAATATGGCATTATGAGGTATTTTGGTCTTTTTGTATTAAAATAATATGTTTAATAAATATATAAAAAATATATATATCAAACTAGTTATAATTTAATTTACAAGTTTATTATAAAAAATATATGATATGTAACTAAATAAAAATATTTTCTATGAGAAAAAATAAAATAAAATGAACCAAAATATAAATCTAGCATTTTTATATTTTTTATGATTTTTAATATTAAGAAAATATTTTTAATAAAATAAAATGAAAACAAAAAATAAATAAACAAGTGATATGGGCCAGGGGGTGCTGCAAGCAATCAAGAGGCAGAAGGTTAGAAAGAAAAAAAGGCCCAAAGCACTGAAGCCCAATGCGCTGCAAGCTAGCAAAAAATAGAAAAATGAGAAAAATTGCATAAGGAAGCGCGCTAAGGCTCGAACCCATGACCTCTGGCCTTTTTGCGCACTGCCTTACCACTGGGGTGGCTATACATCCGTTTATATAAACAAAAACACAAATATATATTATAAAACGCCTCCTGAAGGCAACTTCATCTTCAACCTTGAGCCATGGTCGGACCACCTGTATCTCTCTCATTTCTCCATGAAAATGGAAAATCCAAACATGAAAGTGATAGTGTTCCTTCCCACGATTTCAAACATATAATTCATGTAAACTAAAAGTCAAAGATCAAAGCTAATTTTATTGGCCCTATTTGAAACCTAATTTTTACAGAAATTTTAAATCTAAAATTCTCTATACACAGTGGATTTAAATGAAATCTATGAACATGGTTGGCTTTAGTGCAAGGATATCTACATTTTGTTTTCACAAATCAAGACCAAAGGATGCTTGTATGAAGAGATAGAAGTTTGAGTTTTTACCTCTTTCAGTTGAGATCGTGAATGGAGTTTGAGCAAGTTTTGAGAAGGCCTGGGGATCTGTTTATCTTGCTTGGACCTCCCTGAGTGTGTTTCAATCCTTACTTTACCTTGAAAGTTCCTGAATCTCCCTAGTCAAGTCAACCTGCAAGCTTGATATGTAAAAATGGAAGATGGAGGAGGAGGAGTTACAGTCAGGGGACAGGGGTCTGGAACACTTAGATATGATGTATATTAAGTGTTTAGGTGGTTAAAACTCAAAACACACGAGTGGTTTTTGAGATTGCTATGTAAGGTGTAAAATTGCAAGTTATGGTAGATTTTTAGTGATAGAGTGTTTGGGAGAGTTTATGAGCTTTAGAATTCGTGTTCTAGGTTGTAATACATTTGTGTATAAGTATATAAAACGTTTTAGATCAATTCCACACCAGGTTTCTGAGTTATAGCCTTTTGGCTCTATAACTTTCTTTTGAAGCAAAGTGAGGAGACAAGTCTCTATGTGCTTGTACAAGCCTGATATGAGTTGGTAGAGGTTTTAGATACATTGCTTTTGGTTTATAGGGTTTGTGTGTGCAGAAAGAACAAGTGCAAAGCTCAAGGAGTTGACAATTGCAAAAGTTGTGCTTTATCAAAATGGAAATGGCAACTTTGTGCCATAAATGGAATTGTAGCTTGGACAAAGGCTCTAATGCTTGGATTAAAGCTCTATCAGCTGTGTAAACATTTAATTATGGAGTTAGAAACAAGTTTGAGGCCTTCAAAACAAATATTATGCAGCCTAGGCTTGAATTTAAATTTTGGTTCATCATGAAATGGCTTGAAATCAAAGTGAGAAATTGACAACGTCATCTCTTCGATTTTCCCTACTCAAGAATGATCTCAAGGAGTTCTTGGACATTTTGGAAATCTTGTAATGTGCTCTACAACTCATATTTGAATTTATTTCAAATATTACCCTTGGAACTATGTGAAAAATTGGCATGAAGTTAGGTAAAAAACCTGCCTAACTAGGGCAAAATTTCACTAAGTTATTTTAGTTCATGAGCATGTATTCACAAAATTATATATTGAGATCCAAGCATCTTTAGGAGAAATTGTGTGAAGAAAAGTTGTAGATTTCATGGAGATCTACAAATTTCATGTTGAGAACTTCCTTTGAATCATCTTGTATCATTGTGAAAATTTGGCTTAAAGTTGAGAAAAAATAAGAAATTTTCTATACTTAGAAAATTTTCTAAGTTAAAAATTTCAACTTTTCAAAACCAAAACTTAAACCCTTGCTTTCTTGATGAACAAGTTTCACATTTTGACATGTTTTTATGAATTATGATCTTTGTCACTTGAATTTGACCAAAAAGTCAAAGTTTGACTTTTCATTATACAGTTGACTTTTGATCAGTTGATTGGAAATTCATCTGTCAATCCAATGGATTTGTAATTTTTTGAACCATGTAATTAGGTCAAGATGATGCAATTGAACTCTTGAAATCATTCTCTAAACCAATTGGTCATTTGTTAGGTCAAAAATTAGAAATTGCCCCTTCTTAGTCAAAAACCCTAATTTTGACCATTTTGCCCTTTTGATGATTTGATCAAGTTTCTTGAGGAATTGTGGTCCAAACTTGATCAAATGATACATATGAGTCCAAGATGTTGATGTGGATAAAAAATTATGAATTTTGACTATAAATTGTCCATGGTTGACTTTTTCCCAATACAGTTGATTTTTAGGTCAACTGTCCAATTGACGGATAAAAAATGTGATTCAAGGCTTGAAACTTGACATGAGTAATCTTAGGGGTCCATAATGATACATGAAAGTCATATGAAGCATTGATAGTCCAAAAAATTTTGTGCAAACTCAAACCCTAATTTTGGTCATCAGTGCATGAGGAGGTGTCTTGAGCTGGTCAAACCTTAGTCCAGTCTTGAGTTAAAGAGATCTTGTGAGAAAAATCTTGATAACTGAGAGGGAAAATTTTAGGGTACAACAAAGACCAACCCCTCAGGGAAGTCAAGGGAAAAATCAGAGGAGAGAAGATTTTGATTTTATCCCTATGAGTTATGCAGAGCTGCTCCCATCATTGATCCAAAAAAAGTTGGTCCAGACTAGGCCACCTCCTGTTATACCATCCCTTTTACATTGGTACTACAAGGCAGATCAGAGGTGCACTTTTCATCAGGGTGCACCAGGACATAATGTATAAAATTTTTATCCACTAAATTGAGGTACAGAAAATGGTTAGATCTGGACTTTTATCCTTCAAAGAAGTCAGTCCTAATGTAAAAGATAACCCTCTCCCAAAGCATGGAGGAACGAATGCTGTTAACATGGTTACTGGTTGTCCAGGGGATTTCTTCATTTATGATATTAACTTGGTTAGAGGAGATTTGGTAAAGATGCATGCAGACCTTTGCGAGTTTAGTTACTATACTCATGACCATGCTGGTTGTGGTATCTGTAGTACTAATATATAAGGTTGCAATAAGATAAAGGCTGATTTGCAAGAGATGATGGATGAGGGTCTCATCCATATAATCAGGCCTAGGAAAAAGTATGAGGAAGAATTAAACATGGTTTCTGGATATCCTAAAGAGTTCAGAATCTTTGATGTGGAATATATGAACGATGATCTTGTGTAGTTACATGCTACTTTCTGCCACATGGCTGGTCAGGTAGAGTACCACTATGGATCTTGTCGGGTTTGCTACAGGGATTCCCAAGGATGTTCAATTGTAAGGAGAGGTATTTATTTATTGTTGGATAATGGAACTATCAAGGTTTCAGGGAAAAGAGATGATTACCATGAGGTTAATGAGATTGAGGTTTGCTTGGCTAAGGAAGAGTCAGATGACGAGTATGCTTCCGTAGATGAATTCTTCTCCTCAAATGAGGGTATGTTCTCCGATGATGATTCTTTGATGTCCAAATTTTTTGAAGAACGTGTGAAAGTGATTGTGCCGTGTTTCAGTGATTCTCCCCCTTTTGAAATTGAATACTGTAGCTAGCCAGTTGTTGCCCATGTGGTCATTTGCTTGCCAGGACCCGTTCCTTACAAATCTGACAAGGTTGTATCGTACAAGTATAATGCTACAATTTTAGAGGATGGTGTGGAAGTTCCCATCCAGCCTTTGTCTAGTTTTGTAAATATTGTTGAGACTAGTAGAGTGACCTGTAGCGGTCGTGTGTTCGCACCAGTTATTCGGGGAAATGATACTGCTGGAAAGAAGGCTATGGAAAATGCTGAAGATAAGAAGGTTGTAGGGGAATCTAGTGGTGCTACCCTGGAGAAGGACGTAGAAAATATTTTTAAGATAATCAAAATGAGCGACTACCGAATTGTGGATCATTTATTGCATACTCCTTCAAAAATATCTATCTTGGCATTATTGATGAATTCTGCTGCCCATAGAGAATCCTTAATGAGGGTGTTGGACAAGGCCTTCGTGGAGTATGACATGCCGATAGATTAATTCAGCAGTGTGGTAGGTAATATTACATCGTGTAATAACCTAAGCTTTTGTGATGACAAACTGTCTGACGAGGGGAGAAATCACAAGTTGGCTCTCCATATATCCATGAAATGTAAAAGCAATTCATTATAAAATATGCTGATTGATAATGGATCCGCCTTGAATGTGATACCGAGAAGTACGCTGATGAAGTTGAAATATCAAGGGGGCTCCTTTGAATCCAAGTGGTATTATTGTCAAAGCTTTTGATGGTTCAAGAAAGTCGATTATTGGGGAGGTCGATCTGCCTATTCACATAGTTCTGCATCTATTCCAGATCACTTTCCAGGTCATGGATATTATACCTGCATAGTTTTTTACTCGGAAGACCATGAATATATGAAGCAGGGGCAGTTACCTCCACTCTGCACCAAAAGCTGAAATTCGTGCGTGAAGGTAAAGTGGTTACTATAATCGGAGAGCAACCATTGCTGATATCTCATCTATCATCTTTCAGTATTATAGAGGTAGATGAAACTGTTGTGGGGACACATTTCTAGGCTATATCTATTGATAATGTGAGAGGGAATGAGAACTCTATGACTTCATAAAAAGATGCTCAACAAATTATGCGCAATGGTCCAAGTAAAGTATGGGGACAGGTCGTTGATCCTCCAGTAAACAAGAACAATGCTGGTTTGGGGTTCACAACTGTTGTACCCCAAAATTTGCCCTCCCATATTCTTCAAGATTTGGCAAGATCAAACTTCAAATGGATTAAGGATTGCACAGTGCAAACACCCTCCTAACACAGTCAAAATTAGGGTTTTGGTTCTTGCAAGGAAGTTGAGGTTTCCAAGGGTACAATCAAGTCCCATATGCCTATATACATTGTTAAACATCCATATGTCAAGTTTCAAGACTCACAGCATCAAGTTGCACAGTCAAAAGCCCTAATTGCTTCACAGTCAACTGCAGGGGTAAAATGGTCATTTGACAGTCAAAAGTCAAAATTTTTGGTCAACATCTTATTTTGAAGCCACAATCATCATTTGATCAATTCTTGATCATGATTCCTCAAGCATGGCTCAAAAAGTCTCAAGATGCAAAAGTTTCTATTGGACAGCTAAAAAGTCAACTGTAACTTGACCAAGGCATAACTTTTTCATGGTTCATCAGAAAAATCCCATCCAATGCTCATTTTCAATGGGATGACATTTCTTACAACTAATCTTCACACTCCAAGTTCAATAAATGCTCTCACAGAAAGTTATCAATTTCTACATTATAGGTCATTTTCAAAAGTCAACAAAAAGGCACTTTAAGTAAAAGATCATAACTTGAGATTGGTGAATCAAAATGACATGGGACCAAAGGCATTGGTTAGAGGACTTCAAGACCTTTCCAAAATGTCCAAGAACATGTTCATAGCTTCAAAATTGAGCAAGATATGCATTGGAGAAGTTGGGAAATGTTTGGGAACTTTCAAAAGTCAACTTTGCCTAAAACACTTCATTTTTGCTAATGGGTCTCAAATTCCTTCTTGAATCTTTGCCCAAGGCCCATGCATGACCCATTGAACTTAAAATGATTTATTATCTTATTTTTAATTAATTAATTGAATTTTTATTAATGTTAATTCATTTAATTGATTTTAATTGTAGGAAAATTCAAAAGATATGGTTTTTAGATCTTTTGTGAAGCAAATCTGATCAGGGTAAGCTGGCAATCTCGTTTCCCAATCAAAGAGGCAAAATCATCCAATTTTGGCAAGCTTTACCAATCAAAAATATGGAAAAGATTTGATTGAAAATCAAGGATGCAAAACATGAATGCAATGGATTGTTGGGCCAAGATTTACCTTAATTATATTGTGCTATATGTACTGAAGCAAACCCTGAATCCCTACACGTGAAACGGCTGCAAGAACACCATAATCAAATTCTAAAAAAAATCAAGAAAAGTTCAAAACTGAAATCATTCTTCCAGGCGAATTCAAGGCCTCTTCTTGATTCAAACACCTTGCCTGAGTCTCCAGGAACCTGTTGCCATCAAGAACAAGCCCTAACACCATCAGAATCGTTCACCATAAGTCACTCGGTTTGCACTATTTTCCAAAATTGCATATCATAATTCATGCACTTTTAATCCATTTTCTTGGTTGATTTATGTTAACAGGAACCTTCTGAAGCGATTGGCATAACCCAATTTGATTATAGCATTCTGAATCGAAAACTACCATGGAAGAACATTAGGGTTTCGAAGCTGTTAATTTAGGGCTTTGCACATAAGGAAAAATTGGACTGTGAAACCTGCATGGTTGAATTCGTCAAGGCCAGACGAATTCAACCCAACTATCGTGCTCAATTTATATTGCATACAGGCTTAATCGCTATTTTTGGTCGCTTCATTTTGTGGGGGTTCAAAACCCCCTCTATCTTGTTTTATGTTTACAGGTGAAACGGAGAAGATAATAGGTGTCAGTGCATGGTTGGAGGGTTTGAATACAGCGCGCGTTATTTTGTTTTATATCATAATGCTTGTTTTGTTTTATATAATATTTGTCATCCATATGTTTAACAAACACGCACCACAGTCCAACTGGCAAAGGCATTGAGGCAAGGAGTACTGGGACCTGGGTTCGATTCCCAGGTCCCCCATATAATTGTTCATATTTTTTCCAAAGCGTTCCAATGCAGCGTTCATCCAAAGTTCCATCATACACCCTCACGCCTAAGCTTGCCAAGTGGCCATGAAATCCATCCAGTGGCCAGGAGATGAGGAGCATGATACTCTCCAGTCAACGCATGCATAGGCAATGCCAGAAATCAAACGTGGCTTGGAATGTCTTGGGCCAGAATTCCAGAAATATACCTCCATATGGGCCATCACACCCCCTTTGGTTTACATTTTTAATGTTATTTTCTTTTCTTTTAATTCTTTTAATTGTTATAATTATTATTATTAATTCACAACAAATTAATTTTTCCTAATAAAATCAGAAATCATAAAATTGTAAATATTTTTTTTATTGTTTATTAAATTTACTATTAACTATTAGTTTTTGTAAATAAATATTAATAATTAACTTAGCTTAATTTAGGTTTCATTTTAATCTTTTTAATAATAAATAAAAATTATATAGAATTAGGTTTTGACATTTTTAATCATTTTCTTATTATCATCATTATTAATTATTATTATTTTTGTACATACAAATGTAAATTAATAAATTAGTTTAAATTAGGTTAACTTTAACATTTTTATTAATAATTAAGATAAACTTAGAACTAGGGTTTTCTTTTGATTTTTAATTTATTTATTTTTATTAAATACAAAAAACACAAAAAACATCTTTCTTGTAAATAATTAATTAGATTTAGGCTTAATTTTAATTTAATACAAAAAGACAAAAAAAACTCATAATTTCTCAAAAGGGTCAAAACCCTAAGGACGTCCAATTTAATTCTTTCGCGCGTTATTTTTTATTTGATTATTACGTAACTGTTTCCGGAATGTAATAGTAATTAGGTTTATTACTTTCTTTACTTTCCGCACTTTATCAAAACGGGTCTTTGTTTTTTGGCGATGTATAGACCCGCGCCTTGTAATAGCGTAACTTTTACCTTTCAGTATTTTATTTTCCGCACTCCTAACTGTTAAATTGCATGAAAGAATGTATGATAATTAAAAACAACTCGTAGCTCACAATTGCATGATCAAAGATAAACATAACATGAAAACAACACACAAAGCACATGCCACTTCTAGGGTACGCCTCACTCGTTGCCTCGAAAGTGGTTGTTAAGTATAGGGTGTTTTAGCGGTCGCCCTTATGTCTAAGATCCAGTTGCCTCGAAACGGTTGCCTCGGATTAAAAAGGATCTAGGACATTAGGGTTACTTCTAAGGTGTCCTACTATTGCTTCGGTGACCACAATGTCCCTCAATCGAATTGACCCGAACACCTCTAACGATGGTGCTACCTACCTCTCAATGGTGGGATGGCACTATCTAAAGGACTCTTACACAGCCTAATTCCTTAGGGTAGGTAGATGACTCATGGGTACTTGCTCTCTTCAAAAACAAACCAAACATCTTTTCACACTGACAGTTTCAAAAGTTTTCAAAACAAATTTTTCAAACACTCTTGAGGACAGATACAAGAGTCACTCAGAAATCTTTCGAAACGAAACTTTTTTCAAACCCACTCATATTTGAAAAGAAAACATCTTTTGAAAACATAAGAGCAAGTACCTAAGAGCCCATGGATAACCATGGATAGAAAGGGTGCTAACACCTTCCCTTTCTATAAATCTACCTCCCGAACCGAGAGACATTCTCAATAAGGAATTTTGCCGTGCTTTTGTCCTTTCCATGTTGGAGAAAATAAAAGACGATGGCGACTCTTGCTTACCGCGACATACGCGATCCAGCTTTAAATAGTCAGTTCTATTTCCACTGATCACAGAACTGGCGACTCTGCTGGGGACACTTAAAAGTAAGGTGTACCTTAGGATTAGATCATACTTATGTTTTCAATTGAATGTTTTGTTTGCTTTATTATTGTGGGCATGGTTTTGGAGTTACATAGATCCTAACCCGGATCTTGGGAATACCCTTTAGGTAGCATAAGCTGTGAGGGACCTGTCCGGCATAGACCGACACGGGTGAAGCAGTGGCTACATTGGTGTGACACCTTGGTCTGTACCGATATCCCTTGTGTTGCAACGAGGAGAATATGGGTCTTCTGAGGAGTCATTAAGCACCAACCGACCTTAGAACCCTAAATTGACCCAACTTGGCCACAGAACAGTAGCAGTATGCTACACCCATTGAGGCTAAACTCTCGCGATGGTTCTGGCCGCAAGAAAAGATTGCGACGCTGGAGTTATGACCGATTGAGGGTAGTCAGTGATATTGGGATCCTCTAGAACCCGGTTACTTTTAATAGGACAGGTCTTAACCAACGAAACTGAAAGAGTGTAGTACCTGAACTTCATGTTGGCCTAAACTCTAAGGGCTGTCTTGTGTGACTTGTGTGCCTTATCATGTTTGCCTTTGTGAATATTTATGGTGTGCTTTATCATAACATCATGCCATCATACCATTGCATGCATCCTGCATAAGGACTGACCCATTTCAAAGACAAGAGGGTTTCATCTTTGCTCTGTTTTGTAGGACATTATGATGCATGTGCGAAGGAATACTATCCGGCTCAACTTTGTTCACCCACCTGATTTGCTTAAAGAATTGGTTGACAGAATTCCAAATACTACTTCCTTCATCCAGAGGCATGGTTCTCTTCTCGGTTTAGTCACTTCAAAGTGGGACCAACAATTGATGAGTGTCTTGACCCAGTTTTATGATCCCTTGTATAATTTCTTCACCTTTCAAGACTTCCAGCTGGTCCCTACCCTGGAAGAATTCTCTGATTTGCTTGGTATCCCTATCTTTGATCAGACTCCCTTCACTGGTTGGGAAAAGACTCTTAGGCTTGAGGAGATTTCTGCAGCCCTTCCCTTGACCAACAAAGAAGTAATGGATAATTGGGTGACTAGAAGCAGAGTCAAGGGCTTTTTGGCTAAGTTTCTGATTGGTAAAGCTAACAGTTTCTGGAATGACTTAGACTTCAGGGCGTACGAAGACATTCTGGCTCTCCTAATCTATGGTATGGTTTTGTTTCCTAATCCTGATAACTTCATTAATGTAAATTCCATAAGGATCTTCATGTCTCGGAACCCTGTGCCCACTCTCTTGGGTGATATCCTGCAACAACTCTATGCTCGTACTGCCCGAAGACGAGGAACTCTGTGGTGTTGTACTCCTTTGTTAGTGAGGTGGTTTATTTCTCACCTCCCTAAGTTCGTGCTGAAGAACAAAGAAGGAAGAGGCCGGGCTCACAGGTTAATGTCTCTCACTGATAATGACATCATTTGGACTCTCAGAGGTTTGGATGAGGTAGCTGTTATTGATCGTTGCGGAGAATATCCTAATGTTCCTTTGATTGGTACCCAAGGAGGAATCTCTTATAATCCATGTCTAGCTCTCCGTCAGTTTGGAAGAGCCAGAGGAGCAGGGCCTCATGAGATGTTGGTGCCTCACATCAGTTTTGAGTTTCAGGTAGATAGTGACGAGCTGCGTCGTAGATTCATCAAGGCTTGGGACAGAATTCACAAAGCTGACCCACACGAGTTGGGACCGAAGACTTCTCTACCTATGGAATCCTACTACAGATGGGTCCGCATCCGTGCTCAGAAGTTAGGTATGCCATACGAAGCTGTCAGACCCATCATTCTTGAATATCTTGATAGAGACGGGGTTCCTCCAACTGTTCTCCCTCCTCAGATACCTACTGATGTTGATACACTAAAGAGGTCTTGGGCGCAACTACAGGAAGAACGGGATTCTTATCGGGAAAAGTTCAATGAACAAGAACATAAAATCCAGAAGCTGACAAAGCAGTTGGAGAACGAGCATTCGTACTGAGAAGAGGAGACCATGGGATCATTGATGGGCCTTGGATATTTCTTTTACAGCTTTATTTCCTTTTCAGTATTTTCATTTATGTAACGCCTAAGGGCAATTTCTTGAACAATTCAAAGTTTAATCTAATGAAGTGTGTTTCCTTTTTGTCTACAAAGTTGATTCCTGATTGTCTTTGAAAACATAAATCATACGCATTTCATTCATCATGTGCATCACAAGTACCCTTTTCCTACAGGTTGCTTAATCTTCTTCGCTGTTTATTTCAGCAGTCATCATGAATCCTGAATCATCTACTGAGCAATCCATCAAGGCCCTCCAGGCCCAGAACGCCCAGTTCCAAGAGTTAATCATGAGTTTAGCCCAAGGTCAAGAGGAATTGAAGGCCCTGCTGGTAAAGAAGAAGAAGAAGAGAACTGTACTATTCAACACTGGACGGAGGTTTGGCAATACACTACAAAATGAGGCTGACCAAGCTGCTTCCTCTGTAGGCAAAGGCAGTCCCCAAGGGGGAAGGGTTCCTAGTCCTGTGGTCTCTGACAACGAGACGGATTTCAATGATGAGCAGTACCCTCCTGCTGAAGACAGGTACAAGCAGTTAGAGGATCGTCTGAGTGCCATGGAAATTCAACAGGTGCCTGGGTTGGATTTTGGAGATCTGGGTTTATCTTCTGGGGTGGTGATCCCACACAAGTTCAAGGCACCCTCTTTTGTGAAGTATGACGGGGCTTCCTGCCCTAAGCTACATCTCAGATCTTATGTGCGGAAGATCCAACCGTATACGGTAGACAAGAACTTATGGATCCATTTCTTCCAGGATAGCCTTTCAGGGGCTCAACTCGAGTGGTTCTATCAGCTGGATGGAGCCAGTATTCGAAACTGGGAGGACTTGGCTACTGCTTTTTATAAGCAGTATCAGTACAATGCCGACCTCGCCCCTACAAGTACCCAACTCCAGGGTATGTCGCTAGGATCGGGAGAAGGTTTTAAAGAGTACGCGCAAAAGTGGAGGGACCTGGCTGGCAGGGTGCAGCCACCGTTGACTGATCGTGAACTCGTGGACATGTTCTTGGGGACCCTGTCTGGGCCGTTCTTTAACCACCTGATTGACAATTCTTCTGCAGGGTTTACAGACCTCATTCTGACTAGTGAGAGGATAGAAGCTGGTATGAAATCGGGGAAGATACAGAAAGGTGCGTCCTCAAGTTCTGAAAAGAAGCCTTTCAAGAAGGAAGCCAGTGTTGTGTATGGTCCCAGAAGACAAAATAAACCAGAACGCCGCCAAGCTGTCAACGCGGTGGTGATTTCAAAGCCTGCTGCCGCTCCTCGGCAACCTAACCAACCAAGGGGTGAGAGACCCAGAAGAGAATACACTCGGCTTAGTATGACCTTGTCTCAGATCTTGCCGCAACTGCTGTCAACCAACCTGGTAACTGTTAGAGAAGCTCCGAAGGTGGTAAACACAACTTCTCCAAAGTACAATCCCAACGCCCGCTGTTCTTATCACTCTGATAGTCCGGGGCATTCTACTGATGATTGTTGGGCCCTGAGGAATAAGGTTCAGGACCTTATCGATGCTAAGGAAATACAGTTTGAGGCGCCCGAAAGGCCCAACGTTGTGACTGCTCCTATGCCCCACCATGGAATAAATTCTATTGAGGAAGACCTGTATGTAGTCTCTGTGGATGAGATTGTTACTCCATTGTTGACCTTCAAGAGGAACCTGTTGCTAGCCGGTTTATTTCCCGGTTGTAGCAAAGGTTGCCTTCTATGTGTTGTTTCACCTGCTGGTTGTCCGTTGCTGAAGTCAGGCGTCCAAAACCTGATGGATAGCAAAGAGATCTTGTTCAAGAAGACTGCTGTTCCTATTGTCCCTACTGAATAAGTGTCCGTTGTCACCATTTTCAACAATCCTACCAAGGCTCCCCCGAGGAAGCCCGTCAAAATCATGTATGTTGCACCTATCATCATTACTGTTCCGAGGCCCCTCCCCTATAAATCTGACAAGGCTGTCCCGTGGCACTATGGGGCAGATGTTTATGTACTCGGAGTAAAGCAAGAGTTCAATACCAGTACCGACATCAGTAATATCACCGGTCCTGCTAAAGTTACTCGCAGTGGCAGGCTCTTCTCGCCTGATATTTCACCTCCATCTATTCAGAGACCTCTCGTTATCACACCTGCCAGTGTGCCTGTTTCCCCTCCTGATCAAGTCTCTACCCCTGCTACCGAGTCATCTGACACTCGGGGCAAAGGGATTGCTGATGTGCCTGCCCAGATGGAGGCACCGAAGACTGTTAATGTTGAAGCTTCCCAGCAAGAGATGGAAGAAATCCTTAAAATTATCAAGAAGAGTGATTTCAACGTCGTTGAACAGCTGGGGCACACCGCCTCTAAGATCTCTATGCTATCACTGTTGTTGTGTTCAGAGGCCCATGCCAAGGCCCTGATCTCCTTCCTGAAGACGGCCCATGTGCTGCAAGAAACGTCTGCTGATCAATTTACTGATCATGTGGCCAACTTAACCGCTGATAATGGTCTGGGTTTCTCGGACGCTGATCTGACCGCCAAGGGAAAGAACCACAACGATGCCCTGCATGTCTCCATTGAATGCAGGGGCACTACTCTTGCTCACGTGTTGGTAGACACCGGTTCTTCACTGAACGTATTTCCCAAGAAGGCCTTAGACAGGTTGGATTGTGAGGGTTTGGAGTTGAAGCCTAGTAACATTATTGTCCGGGCCTTTGACGGGTCGAAGAGGATGGTACATGGTGAAGTAGATATTCCGATCCGGGTTGGTTCTCAAGTCTTTGATTCAACATTCTATGTGATGGACATTCGTCCATCCTATTCTTGTTTACTGGGTCGTCCTTGGATCCAAAAGGCTGGAGCTGTGACCTCCACTCTACATCAAAAGCTTAAGTACCCGGTCAGAGGGAAGATTGTTACAGTTCAGGGGGAGGAAGAATACATGGTTAGCCATCTTAACTCATTCCGGTATATAGAGATGGACGGGGAGTTCATTGAGACCCTCTTTCAACACTTTGAAGAAGTGCCTCCAACATTGGCGTCAGCAGAGACTGTGATCGAAGAAGACTCTCCTTTGAAGATGGCTTCCTTAAAAGATGCCCGGGCTGTGATTAAGAAAGGTGAGTGTGCAAACTGGGGCCGACTTCCCAATTTTACTCCAAAGACTGACAAGTTTGGGCTGGGTTTCACTGCAGAGGCTCAGAGGGCTGTACATAAAGCAAGGATTGGAAGACCTCCCGTATTCATCACCAACCTGGGAGTGAATGCTATTGAAGGCGATGCGGAGGAATCTGAATTCGACAGCTGGATCTACCCAACGACCGACGGTGGACTAAGCAACTGGACTGCTAAAGACTACATACCTGTTACTTTTGTTACTCAGTAATGAACTCCTTTGTTTTTAAATTTGTAACGAACAATAATTTGAAACTTTATGGCCCGGTGTCTTACCCGGGGCACCGTGGCTTCATTTGTGAGGGCTTATTACTTGTCATTTCCATATATCATGAATAAAAAACATTGGACGTTTTTTACATTTCAAATCTTGCGCTCCCTTTCTTCCTTTATATATTGCAAAACAGCTATATTTACACACACTCACCTATACAGGTTTCAATCCACTCTGGATCTCACTGGTAACGACTCTGCTACTGCCAGTTATGACTTCGAAAATCCGATGAACTTAGCCGAAGACGAAGGTGAAGATGATTGTGAAGTGCCTGGTGAGCTTGCAAGACTGTTACTCCAGGAAGAAAGGGCCATCCAGCCACATGAAGAGCCAGTGGAAACGGTAAATCTGGGTACGGAGACAGACAAAAAGGAAGTCAAGATTGGTGCCAACCTAGAGCTCAGTGTGAAACAACAGTTGATTCAGATGCTGCATGATTATGTGGAAATCTTTTCCTGGTCCTACGAAGACATGCCTGGGTTGGATACCGACATTGTGGTTCATCACCTGCCTACCAAGGAAGACTGCCCTCCGGTTAAGCAGAAGGTCTGCCGTATGCGTCCATAGATGTCCGAGAAGATCAAAGCTGAGGTTATGAAACAATTTGATGTCGGGTTTCTAGCAGTGACTTCTTACCCTCAGTGGGTTGCCAACGTGGTTCCAGTGCCGAAGAAAGATGGTAAGGTCCGAATGTGTGTTGATTACAGGGATTTGAACAGAGCAAGCCCCAAGGATGACTTCCCCCTGCCTCACATTGACGTTCTGGTTGACAATACTGCTCAGCACAAGGTGTTCTCCTTCATGGATGGGTTCTCAGGTTATAATCAGATCAAGATGGCTCCTGAAGATATGGAAAAGACTACCTTTGTTACTCAGTGGGGCACCTTCTGTTACAAGGTCATGCCTTTTGGGTTGAAAAATGCTGGGGCAACCTACCAACGTGCCATGGTTGCTTTATTTCATGACATGATCCACCATGAGATTGAAGTATACATCGATGATATGATTGCAAGGTCTCAAACTGAGGAGGAACACCTTGACCATCTGCAGAAGTTGTTCGACCGTCTGAAGTTGTACAAGCTAAGGTTGAACCCAAACAAGTGCACCTTTGGGGTAAGATCTGGAAAGTTGCTAGGCTTCGTCGTAAGCGACAAAGGTATTCAAGTGGACCCCGCCAAGGTTAAAGCCATACAAGAGATGCCAGTTCCCAAGACAGAGAAAGAAGTCAGAGGCTTTCTAGGACATCTGAATTACATTGCCCGATTCATCTCGCACCTAACTGCTACCTGTGAACCAATCTTCAAGCTATTGAAGAAAGATCAAGTAGTACATTGGAACGATGAATGTCAGGCCACTTTCGAAAGAATCAAAGAGTATCTCCAAGAACCACCCATTCTTATGCCACCGGTTGAAGGGAGACCTCTAATACTATACTTGACAGTACTTGACAGCTCAATGGGGTGTGTGCTGGGGCAGCATGACGAGTCTGGCCGAAAAGAGCACGCCATTTATTACCTTAGCAAAAAGTTTACCGACTGTGAGACCCGATACTCACTGCTCGAGAAAACTTGCTGCGCTTTGGTATGGGCTGCTCGCCGGCTGAGACAGTATATGTTTACTCACACTACTCTCTTGATTTCAAAAATGGATCCAATCAAGTACATATTCGAAAAGCCCGCCTTGTCCAGAAGAATATCAAGATGGCATATGATCTTGACGGAATATGACATCCAATACACGACTCAGAAAGCAATCAAAGGAAGTGTATTGGCAGACCATTTGGCACACCAGGCAGTGGACGATTACCAGTCGATGAACTTTGAATTCCCAGACGAGAACATCATGGTAGTGACTGATTATGAAGTACCTGGACCGGATGAAGGACCTGAGGAAGGATCCCGATGGTCTATGCACTTTGACGGAGCCTCCAACGCTTTGGGTAACGGTATCGGCACTGTGATCATATCCCTAAAAGGCACTCATACTCCACTTACTGCCCGGCTATGCTTCAACTGCACTAACAACATAGCGGAGTATGAGGCGTGTATCATGGGTCTTCAAGCTGCAATTGACTTAAGGATCAAGTTTCTGAGTGTCTTCGGAGATTCCGCTCTCGTGATCAATCAGATCAAAGGCGAGTGGGATACGAAACACCCAAATCTTATTCCTTACAAAGAGTGTGTGTTGACGTTGATCCCCCATTTCACGGAGATAACTTTTGAACACTTCCCAAGAGAGGAGAATCAGTTGGAGGACGCACTGGCTACGATGTCTTCCATGTTCAAAGTCAAATGGGATAGCGAAGCTCCCCGGATCATTATCTGGAAACTGGATGAACCTGCATATTGCTGTAATCTTGAGGCTGAGGTGGTAACTGAAAAACCTTGGTATCATGAAGTGAAGAGGTACTTGGAAGCTCAAGAATATCCCGAGGGAGCATCTGTCAATGACAAGAAGTTTCTGAGAAGGTTCGCATCAAAGTTCTTCCTCAGCAACGACATTCTCTACAAGAGAAACCATGATTCAACCTTACTGCGTTGCGTGGATAAGACTGAAGCAGAAATAATCATGGCAGAACTGCATGAAGGTACCTTCGGAACGCATTCCAGTGGACACACCATGGCAAAGAAAATCCTTCGGGCAGGATATTTCTGGTCCACAATGGAAGCCGACTGTTACCAACATTCTCGGACATGTCATAAGTGCCAGATCTATGCTGATAAAGTGCACGTTCCTCCGGTCCCTCTGAATGTCTTGACTGCAACTTGGCCTTTTGCAATGTGGGGCATTGATATGATCGGCGAGATCAAACCTACGGCATCCAATGGGCATCGCTTCATCCTGGTGGCGATCGACTACTTTACAAAGTGGGTTGAAGCAGCTTCCTACGCTACCGTAACCAAGAACGTCGTGGCACGGTTTATTCAGCACAATCTGATCTGCCGATACGGTGTACCTGAGAGGATCATTACGGACAATGGTACCAATCTTAATAACAAGATGATCACTGAGCTCTGCGAGCAATTCAAGATACAGCACCACAACTCTTCTCCTTATCGGTCGAAGATGAATGGGGTTGTAGAAGCAGCAAATAAGAATATCAAGAAGATTATGCAGAAGATGACAGTGACCTATAAATATTGGCACGAGATGTTACCGTTTGCTCTTCATGGGTACCGTACCTCAGCAAGAACGTCAACCGGGGCAACTCCTTTTTCATTGGTCTATGGCATGGAGGCAGTCTTGCCGATTGAAGTCCAGATACCCTCTCTCCGGATAATGAAGGATGCAGGTTTGAGCGAAAATGACTGGATCCAGACTCGACTTGATCAATTAAACCTAATCGATGAAAAGAGACTCACTACTATTTGTCATGGTCAAACGTACCAAAAACGGATGATCAGGGCATTTAACAAGAAAGCCAGACCACAAGAGTATCAAGTCGGAGACCTGGTAATCAAGCGCATCATTCTTCCTCAAAGTGATCCCAGGGGAAAATGGACCCCCACGTACGAAGGGCCATTTGTGGTTAAACATATCTTCTCAGGAGGAGCTATGATTCTAACCACCATGGATGGTGACGACCTTCCTCACCCCGCCAATGCAGACATAGTAAAAAGATACTACGCATGAATTAAAGACCCGCTAGGTTGACACACCTAGGAAAAAGTAAGGGCTTCCCGGTGAACCAAAAGGGTTCGGGCAAAAATAAGGGATGAAAAATGAAAAAATCTGTACACCCGGTAAGTCGAAAACCTGAAAAGGCGGCTTGGGCAAAAATGGGTATCCCAGTGGACTGAAAACCCGAAAGGGCGGTCCAGGCAAAAGTTAGGGATTAAAGCGTAATACTATGTCTCATTGAATCACCTTGTATCCAGAATCCGGTATCAAATATCAGGTTCAGACGGCATCGATCGATCAACTTCATCTTCAACTAAGCAGCCAAGTGATGAGACGCTCGAAGATATAAGGGCAATAGCAGAGTTGGAACCCAGTGGGATTATTCTTTTCACATAGCTGTTTTGTTTTCCTTTTTCACAAAGTTGTATAAACTCTATGTTATTCGGCGGCGTTCTCTTACTAGGACGTCAGCCTCTTGTACATAAACGCCTATTTACAGGCAAATTCCAAAAATCAATACAAATTCACTTTTCAGATAAATTGCCAATTATTTTCCTTTTTCTGTTTCGTTTTGCAAAGAACGTCCAATATTCATTTTTGATATATGCATTTGACACTAATTGCTAACTCCTAAATATTTGCATGCGAAACAAAGGACTAATTACAGGTGACATCAGAAACAGGGGCAATAATGAGTTGTCTAAGCGATCTAGTTGCTCTGTCCACCAAGGTACCAAGGTAAGTTCGGCTGAAGAATGTAACCCAGATACCTTCACTCCCCGCCGAGTAAGATAAGATGCATCCATACTCTCCCAGCAGCCCTAAAAAGGCACAGTATCTCCAGCAAGTCAGCAACACTCTCCTCAAGCAGAGTTAGTCTACTGTCAGCCTTAAGGAAGTTGGGTATCCCCAGAAAATCTCAATATTCCCCAGTGGAGTATACAGATGTTCCTCAGCAAGCATCCTCGGCAGTCTTGATCTAAGATTGTTCCCTGGCGGAATACCAGATACCCCAGTGAAGCCACTTCCCCAGTACAGTTCAAAAGTCTCCCCATGAGAGTTGAATGAATCTCCCCAGTAGGAAGCTTATCCCCAGTAGATTCTGGAAGCTTATCACCTGCAGGATACGAACGCCTCTCCCCGGCTTTATTCAAAGGTTATTCCTCACCAGAGCTTATAACTGGGTTATCCTCAGCTAATTACCACGGAAAGATCGTCCCCGACGAAGTTCTTCCTATCCCCCAGCGGAGTTCATCAAATCTTCCAACAGAGCTTATCAATGGTATCCCCAGCGGACTTATCATCAAAATCTCAGCGAAGTATCTCTTCCCACAGAGTATTTCCCCGCAGAATAATCTCTTCAACAAAGTTTATTCCTCAACGGAGTCATCTTCTCCTACAGGTTTATTCTCGCAACCGTCATCCCCAGCGGAAACAAAGAGCTCTACTCTTCAACACCAGCCCAGGATTTGACTTCCCGACACCCGTCAAGGATTTATTTTCCTAGACAAAAATACATTCATAAACATCACATCTTCATACATTATAGCATGCATATACGCATCATGGACATACAATCTCATTTATTTTGAGAACATCACGCATTTCATACATCATGACATTGCATACAACTAATGTTTTGCCTTTTCAGGAAAAGGATCAATACAAAGATGATTACTATCAACTGTCACAATTCCGGATTCGATACCTGTATCTAGCCAGGGCATATCTGTGAGCGATTACTTGTGGATTCGACACCTGTATCTAGCCAGGGCATATCTGCATGAAAAAATTCCGGACTCGATTCCTCTATCCAGCCAGGGCACGTCTGAAGAGTTTGAAGATTCGATTCCTGTATCCAGCCAGGGCATATCTGTTGACGACTAATTCCAGATTCGATTCCTGTATCCATCCAGGGCACGTCTGAAGAGTTTGAAGATTTGATTCCTGTATCCAGCCAGGGCATATCTGTTGACGACTAATTCCGGACTCGATGCTTGTATCCAGCCAGGGCACGTCTGAAGAGTTTGAAGATTCGATTCCTGTATCCAGCCAGGGCATATCTGTTGACGACTAATTCCGGATTCGATTCCTGTATCCAGCCAGGGCACGTCTGAAGAGTTTGAAGATTCGATTCCTGTATTCAGCCAGGGCATATCTGTTGATGACTAATTCCGGACTCGATTCCTGTATCCAGCTAGGGCACGTCTGAAGAGTTTGAAGATTCGATTCCTGTATCCAGCCAGGGCATATCTGTTGACGACTAATTCCGGACTCGATTCCTGTATCCAGCCAGGGAACGTCTGAAGAGTTTGAAGATTCGATTCCTGTATCCAGCCAGGGCATATCTGTTGACGACTAATTCCGGATTCGATTCCTATATCCAGCCAGGGCACGTCTGAATAGTTTGAAGATTCGATTCCTGTATCCAGCCAGGGCATATCTGTTGACGACTAATTCCAGATTCGATTCCTGTATCCAGCCAGGGAACGTCTGAAGAGTTTGAAGATTCGATTCCTGTATCCAGCCAGGGCATATCTGTTGACGACTAGTTTCAGATTCGATTCCTGTATCTAGCCAGGGCACGTCTGAAGAGTTTAAAGATTTGATTCTTGTATCCAGCCAGGGCACGTCTGAAGAGTTTGAAGATTCGATTCCTGTATCCAGCCAGGGCATATCTGTTGACGACTAATTCCGGACTCGATTCCTGTATCCAGTCAGGGCACGTCTGAAGAGTTTGAAGATTCGATTCCTGTATCCAGCCAGGGCATATCTGTTGACGACTATTTCCAGATTTGATTCCTGTATCCAGTCAGGGCACGTCTGAAGAGTTTGAAGATTCGATTCCTGTATCCAGCCAGGGCATATTTGTTGACGACTAATTCCGGACTCGATTCCTATATCCAGCCAGGGTACGTCTGAAGAGTTTGAAGATTCGATTCCTGTATCCAGCCAGGGCATATCTGTTGACGACTAATTCGAGATTCGATTCCTGTATCCAGCCAGGGCACGTCTGAAGAGTTTGAAGATTCGATTCCTGTATCTAGCCAGGGCATATCTGTTGACGACTAATTCCATATTCGATTCCTGTATCCAGCCAGGGCACGTCTGAAGAGTTTGAAGATTCGATTCCTGTATCCAGCCAGGGCATATCTGTTGACGACTAATTCCAGATTAGATTCCTGTATCCAGCCAAGGCACGTCTGAAGAGCTTGAAGATTCGATTCCTGTATCCAGCCAGGGCATATCTGTTGATGACTAATTCCAGATTCGATTCCTGTATCCAGCTAGGGCATATCTGCATGAAGAGTTTGAAGATCAATACCTGTAACAGGCCAGGTAATTATTTTTCTTTCTCAGGTACGCAAGTTCTCGCTAAGGAATCTCTTACGTGATCGACACCTAGATGGCATCTATAATCCCATCCACATACCAACAGTCTCCAGATGGCATCTATAAGCCCATCCTCCTATCCATCATCTCTCCAAATGTCATCTGTAAGCCCATTCTCGCTGTCACGCTGCTGATACTCTACTATGTGAGTGCAAATTTCTGGGCACTCTAGTGTTCAATCATCTTCCACCTTCGGATCACGAAAGGCACGCAATCCAATCTACATCCTCAGGTCTAAGAAGATTGAACAGGGGCAACTGTTGTACCCCAAAATTTTCCCTCCCATATTCTTCAATATTTGGCAAGATCAAGCTTCAAATGGATTAAGGATTGCATAGTGCAAACACCCTCCTAACACAGTCAAAATTAGGGTTTTGGTTCTTGCAAGGAAGTTGAGGTTTCCAAGGGTCCAATCAAGTCCCATATGCCTATATACATTGTCAAACATCCATATGTCAAGTTTCAAGACTCACAGCATCAAGTTGCACAGTCAAAAGCCCTAATTGCTTCATAGTCAACTGCAGGGGTAAAATGGTCATTTGACAGTCAAAAGTCAAAATTTTTGGTCAACATCTTATTTTGAAGCCACAATCATCATTTGATCAATTCTTGATCATGATTCCTCAAGCATGGCTCAAAAAGTCTCAAGATGCAAAAGTTTCTATTTTTGGACAGCTGAAAAGTCAACTGTAACTTGACCAAGGCATAACTTTTTCATGGTTCATCAGAAAAATCCCATCCAATGCTCATTTTGAAGGGGATGACATTTCTTACAACTCATCTTCACACTCTAAGTTCAAGAAATACTCTCACAAAAAGTTATCAATTTCTACATTATAGGTCATTTTCAAAAGTCAACAAAAAGGCACTTTAAGTCAAAGACCATAACTTGAGATTGGTGAATCAAAATGATGTGGGACCAAAGTAATTGGTTAGAGGACTTCAAGACCTTTCCAAAATGTCAAAGAACATGTTCATATCTTCAAAATTGAGCAAGATATGCATTGGAGAAGTTGGGAAAGTTTTGGGAACTTTCAAAAGTCAACTTTGCCTAAAACACTTCATTTTTGCTAATGGGCCTCAAATTCCTTCTTGAATCTTTGCCCAAGGCATATGCACGACCCATTGAACTTAAAATGATTTATTTTATTATTTTTAATTAATTAATTGAATTTTTATTAATGTTAATTCATTTAATTGATTTTAATTGTAGGAAAATTCAAAAGATATGGTTTTTAGATCTTTTGTGAAGCAAATCTGATCAGGGCAAGCTGGCAATCTCGTTTCCCAATCAAAGAGGAAAAATCATCCAATTTTGGAAAGCTTTACCAATCAAAAATATGGAAAAGATTTGATTGAAAATCAAGGATGCAAAACATGAATGCAATGGATTGTTGGGCCAAGATTTACCCTAATTCTATTGTGCTATATGTACTGAAGCAAACCCTGAATCCATACACGTGAAACTGCTGCAAGAACACCATAATCAAATTCTATAAAAAATAAAGAAAAGTTCAAAACTGAAATCATTCTTCCAGGCGAATTCAAGGCCTCTTCTTGATTCAAACACCTTGCCTGAGTCTCCAGGAACCTGTTGCCATCAAGAACAAGCCCTAACACCATCAGAATCATTCACCACAAGTCACTCGGTTTGCACTATTTTCCAAAATTGCATATCATAATTCATGCGCTTTTAATCTATTTTCTTGGTTGATTTATGTTAACAGGAACCTTCTGAAGCGATTGGCATAACCCAATTTGATTATAGCATTCTGAATCGAAAACTACCATGGAAGAACATTAGGGTTTCTAAGCTGTTAATTTAGGGCTTTGCACATAAGGAAAAATTGGACTGTGAAATGTGCATGGTTGAATTCGTCAAGGCCAGACGAATTTAACCCAACTATCGCGCTCAATTTATATTGCATACAGGCTTAATCGCTATTTTTGGTCGCTTCATTTTGTGGGGGTTCAAAACCCCCACTATCTTGTTTTATGTTTACAGGTGAAACGAAGAAGATAATAGGTGTCAGTGCATGGTTGGAGGGTTTGAATACAGCGCGCGTTATTTTGTTTTATATCATAATGCTTGTTTTGTGTTATATAATATTTGTCATCCATATGTTTAACAAACACGCACCACAGTCCAACTGGAAAAGGCATTGAGGCAAGGAGTACTGGGACATGGGTTCGATTCCCAGGTCCCCCATATAATTGTTCATATTTTTTCCAAAGCATTCCAATGCAGCGTTCATCCAAAGTTCCATCATACACCCTCACGCCTAAGCTTGCCAAGTGGCCATGAAATCCATCCAGTGGCCAGGAGATGAGGAGCATGATACTCTCCAGTCAACGCATGCATAGGCAATGCCAGAAATCAAACGTGGCTTGGAATGTCTTGGGCCAGAATTCCAGAAATATACCTCCATATGGGCCATCACACCCCCTTTAGTTTGCATTTTTAATGTTATTTTCTTTTCTTTTAATTCTTTTAATTGTTATAATTATTATTATTAATTCACAACAAATTAATTTTTCCTAATAAAATCAGAAATCATAAAATTGTAAATATTTTTTTTATTGTTTATTAAATTTACTATTAACTATTAGTTTTTGTAAATAAATATTAATAATTAACTTAGCTTAATTTAGGTTTCATTTTAATCTTTTTAATAATAAATAAAAATTATCATCATTATTAATTATTATTATTTTTGTACATACAAATGTAAATTAATAAATTAGTTTAAATTAGGTTAACTTTAACATTTTTATTAATAATTAAGATAAACTTAGAACTAGGGTTTTCTTTTGATTTTTAATTTATTTATTTTTATTAAATACAAAAAACACAAAAACATCTTTCTTGTAAATAATTAATTAGATCTAGGCTTAATTTTAATTTAATACAAAAAGACAAAAAAAACTCATAATTTCTCAAAAGGGTCAAAACCCTAAGGACGTCCAATTTAATTCTTTCGCGCGTTATTTTTTATTTGATTATTACGTAACTGTTTCTGGAATGTAATAGTAATTAGGTTTATTGCTTTCTTTACTTTCCGCACTTTATCAAAACGGGTCTTTGTTTTTTGGCGATGTATAGACCCGCGCCTTGTAATAGCGTAGCTTTTACCTTTCAGTATTTTATTTTCCGCACTCCTAACTGTTAAATTGCATGAAAGAATGTATGATAATTAAAAACAACTCGTAGCTCACAATTTCATGATCAAAGATAAACATAACATGAAAACAACACACAAAGCACATGCCACTTCTAGGGTACGCCTCACTCGTTGCCTCGAAAGTGGTCGTCAAGTATAGGGTGTTTTAGCAGTCGCCCTTATGTCTAAGATCCAGTTTCCTCGAAACGGTTGCCTCGGATTAAAAAGGATCTAGGACATTAGGGTTACTTCTAAGGTGTCCTACTATTGCTTCGGTGACCACAATGTCCCTCAATCGAATTGACCCGAACACCTCCAACGATGGTGCTACCTACCTCTCAATGGTGGGATGGCACTATCTAAAGGACTCTTACACAGCCTAATTCCTTAGGGTAGGTAGATGACTCATGGGTACTTGCTCTCTTCAAAAACAAACCAAACATCTTTTCACACTGACACTTTCAAAAGTTTTCAAAACAAATTTTTCAAACACTCTTGAGGACAGATACAAGAGTCACTCAGAAATCTTTCGAAATGAAACTTTTTTCAAACCCACTCATATTTGAAAAGCAAACATCTTTTGAAAACATAAGAGCAAGTACCTAAGAGCCCATAGATAACCATGGATAGAAAGGGTGCTAACACCTTCCCTTTTTATAAATCTACCTCCCGAACCGAGAGACATTCTCAATAAGGAATTTTGCTGTGCTTTTGTCCTTTCCATGTTGGAGAAAATAAAAGAAGATGGCGACTCTTGCTTACCGCGACATACGTGATCCAGCTTTAAACAGTCAGTTCTATTTCCACGGATCACAACAACCAAGAATGGCAAAGGCAAAAGTTTGAAGCCAAAGTCTACTATGAGCAACTTTCATGATGTTTTCCACAGCGGAGGCTACCTCCATCCAATTGTTTCTGGAGTTAATGCTATTGAGGATGATGAAGAAGATCAGGAAATGCCGAGTTATGTGACGCCTGGAGTCAGAATCCAGAACTGGGTCATTTATGATGTTCCCTCTTGCATCCATGTCTCAAAGTAATTTGTTTTTTCTTTGTAAAAAGCTTTCATTCTGATCAAGATGAAAGTTAATATTGTATGGGCTTATCTGTTTGCTTTGATCATTAAAATCATAAATAAAAGTTGTCTTTAATTCTCAAAATTGTGTCTTTTATTTTCTGCTTTTTCATGGAAAATGGTAATAATAAAAAACCCTTTTGAATAGAATAATAATTGAAAATAAATATGCATAATCATTTGACATATGTATCAATTTCTAAAAGCAATCACAAATCACATGTGCAGATTAATTAATAAACATGTTGAATACAATGACCCTGAACCCTCTCCCAACTTTGAATATCTTGTGTTTGGGACGGAGAAGAAGAATATGATGAGATTCCAGAAGAGTTTTCACGATTTCTCGAGCCTGAGGAAAATACCATTCAGCTGTATAAAGAGTCATTAGAAACAATCAATTTGGGTTCAGAAGAAGAGCCAAAGGAAGTCAAGATTGGAGCATCGTTGCATCCTGATGTGAAGAGCATGTTGATTAAGCTATTGAAAGAGTATGTGGACATATTTTCTTGGTCTTACCAAGACATGCCGGGTCTAGATACTGATATAGTGGAGCATCATTTTCTTTTGAAGCCAGAGCGCCTGCCCGTCAAGCAGAAGTTGAGAAGAACTCACCCTTATATGGCAGTAAAAATCAAAGAAGAAGTATTAAAACAAATAAATGCCGGTTTTCTTGTGACATCAGTGTATCCTTAATGGATAGCCAACATTGTGCTTGTACCAAAGAAAGATGGAAAAGTCCGCATGTGCGTATATTACAGAGATCTAAATAAAGCTATTCTGGAAGATGATTTCCCGTTGCCGCACATTGATATGTTGGTTGATAGAATAACAAAGTTCAAAGTATTCTCGTTCATGGACGGATTTTCCGGATATAATCAAATAAGAATGGCTCCTGAGGACATGGAAAAAACAAATTTCATCACACCCTGGGGAACATTCTGTTACAGAGTGATGCGTTTTGGGTTTAAGAACGCTGGTGCAACGTACTAGAGGGCTATGACTACCCTATTCCTTGATCTGATGCACAAGGAAATTGAGGTATATTTTGATGACATGATTTCCAAATCACAGACCTAAGAAGGGAATATGGAAGATTTGTTGAAGTTATTCCAGCGTTTGAGGAAGTATCGTCTCCTCTTGAATCCAAATAAATGCACCTTCGATGTTTGATCGGGGAAGTTGTTCGGTTTCATTGTCAGCTAGAAATGGATTGAAGTTGACCCAGATAAGGTCAAAGCGATCCAAGAAATGCATGCGCCAAGGATTGAGAAGCAAGTTGGAGGCTTCCTTGGGCGTCTGAATTATATTTCTAGATTTATCTCCCACATGACTACAACATGTGAACCGATATTTAATTTGCTAAAGAAAGATCAAGGTTATGTGTAGACAGATGATTGCCAAAGGGCATTTGAAAGTATCAAAGAATATCTGCTTAAACCTCCTATCTTTCTCCCTCCTGTTGAAGGAAGACCGTTGATCATGTATCTAACAGTGTTGGATAGTTCTATGGGTTATATTTTGGGACAACAAAATGAAATAGGAAAGAAAGAATATTCCATAGACTGCCTCAGTAAGAAATTTACTAATTGTAAGTCACGATATTCTATGTTGGAGAAGACATGTTGCGCTCTGGCCTGGGCAGAAAAGCGGTTGTGACAATATATGTTGAATAATAATACTTGGTTGATTTCCAAAATGGATCCAATTAAGTATATCTTTGAAAATCCCGCTCACACAGGGAGAATTTCCCGCTGGAAATGTTATTGTCTGAATACGACATTGAGTACCACAATCAAAAGGCCATAAAAAGCAATGTGTTGGCGGATTATCTTGCTCACCAACTGGTAGATTACTATCAATCTATCAAGTTTGATTTCCCCGATGAGGATGTGATGTTTTTAAAAGTGAAAGATTATGATGAGCCTTTACCTGGAGAAGGTCTAGATCCTGAATCTCTCTTGGGAATGGTATTTGATGAAGCAGTGAATGCTTATAGAAAAGGAATTGGTGTGGTGATCATCACTCCACATGGATCACACATTCCTTTTACTGCAAGGTTGACATTTGATTGTACTAATAATATGGAGGAGTATGAGGCTTGCATTATGGGTCTCGAGGAGGCCATTGATCTCAAAATCAAGGTCCTATATGTGTATGGTGATTTGACTTTGGTTGTTAACCAGATTAAATGAGAATGGGATACTCGTCACCCTGGCTTGATCCCTTGCAAAGATTATGCTAAAAGACTATTACCCTTCTTCAAAAAAGTTGAATTCCATAATATTCCAAGAGATGAAAATCAGATGGCGGATGCTTTGGCAACTCTGGCTTCTATGTATCAGGTTAATACTTAGAATGATGTGCCTCGTATTACGGTATGACGTTTGGATAGACCGGCTCACGTGTTTACAACAGAGGATGTGGTAGATGAAAAACCTTGGTATTCTAATATCAAGCCTTTTCTCTGAACCCAAGAATACCCAATTGGTGCATCAAATAAGGATAGAAAGACATTGAGAAGGTTGGCGGGCAGCTTTTTCCTCAATGAAGATGTACTGTATAAAAGAAATCATGACATGGTCTTGCTCAGATGCGTGGATAGACATGAAGCAGACATGTTGATGCATGAGGTTCATGAAGGTTCATTTGGTACCCATGCCAATGGACATTCAATGGCGAAGAAGATGCTTAGGGCAGGTTACTATTGGTTGACAATGGAATCTGACTTTTACAAATGTACCAAGAAGTTCCATAAATGCCAAATTTATACTGATAAAATTCATGTACCTCCGACACTTCTCAATGTTATTTCTTCCCCATGGCCTTTCTCTATGTGGGGTATTGACATGATCAGGATGATTGAACCAAAGGCGTCAAATGGGCATCATTTTATCTTAGTGGCAATTGATTATTTTACCAAATGGGTGGAGGCAACTTCATATGATAATGTTACTAAATAGGTGGTAGTGCGCTTCATCAAGAACAACCTTATATGTCGGTATAGTGTGTTGTAATACGGTGGGAGAAATGACTTGGGTGTTTTGCGTTTTATCGCAATTGTTGCGGATAGAAAGAGTCGCCACCGACTTTTCTTTTATCCAATAAAGGAAAGGGTGAAAAGAATAGGAAAGACCTTTGAGATATTTTCTTGAGTTTGGGGGGTAGGTTATAAAAAGGGAAGGTGTTAACACCCTTTTCATCCGTAGTTATCTACGGGCTCTTAGTTACTTGATCACTTTGAAATTCTTTATTTGAAATGTGTGATTGGTGCAAATTTGAAGATATTTTGAAAACTCCTTTGTTTCGTAAAACTTTGTAGTGATTCTCGTCTCTATAAGAATGTATACAAAGTGTTGGTTTTGAAAATAGTTCAAAGAGATGTTTATTTTTTTGAAGATGTTTTGAAAAGTGTGAGTATGGAGATAGTTTTAGTTTATGATCAAGCAACTACGAGTGTCCTACCTACTCAAAAGGTCTTTGCTCTTTTTCTCTTCTTTTAGATGTTGCTATCTTACTATTGATTGGTAAGAAGCCCCATTATCAGATGTGAAGGGACAGGCGCGGGTCAATCGTACAGTCATAGAAGGCAACTTATGAGACGCTTTAATTTCTTAAGGGGTTAAGATCGTTTTATCGATGGAAACATCGAGGGACATCGAGGGACTAAGATCTTTTTTATCGAAGGGTTTTTGCTAAAGCGACCCACATTTGAGGGACGTGACTGTTTTTCTGAGGCACCAAGCAAGGTTTCCCTAGAGGTGCGCATGTGAAAAGTGTGTTTGATTCAAGTTAATTTGTCTTTGATTAGGGTTATCTAGTGGTTGATTTTATGTCTTGCGATACACGCCTAATTACTATACAGTATAAAGAAAAATAGCAAACTATGGAAATTAAAATTCTATGCTATTACAGAGTTTTCGTGAATGGGGGTACAATTTACAAATGGGGATGAATCGAATCGTCAATGCGATTAAAAAAATCTAAATAAGAAATCAATGCAACCAAATCAAATCGACCAATTAATTAAAACTACAACAATCTATAAAATTAATTAACAAAATAAAAATATAGAAATAAAATTCTTGGTATTTTTGTTTGTTTTGAGAAATTTGGAAAGAAAATAAAGAATGTATTCTATTATTTTTATTTCAGTTTTATCATGTAGAAACTAAATAATTTAAAAGCAAGTTTATTAAACTATATATAAAATGTTAACAAAATTATTCACAAAGTCCTAAATTAATCAACTAATTTTGAAATTATATATATTTTATTTAATTAAGTTTTAAAGTTAAAACTAAAGATTAACAAAATTAAATCTAAACTAATAAAACAAAATTCCAAACTAACTTAAAAAATTCTAAGTTATTAAATAAAACCTAAACTAAATAAAGTTGTTGAGATAATCCTAATTTAATTTAAAATTCTAAGTTATTAAATAAAATCTAAACTTATCTATAAATAATAATAAAAAATAAAACGTTAATTTAAATCTACACTAAGATCTATCAAGTTATTAAAGAAAATCTAAATTAACCTAAAAAAATAGTAAATAAGTTACAAATAGAAAACTAGGGGGTGATGTTGTTTTTTTAATGGGCTTTAGAGCCCAAGAAGTATTTTTTATTACCACAAAAAGGGAACTAAAATCAGGAAAAGAGGAAAATGTCCCAGGGGATCTCGAACCCGGGACCATTCCTCCAAACCAACACACCTTAACCACCGCGCCATTTGTTTTAGTCATAATTATTAATATTTTATTAATAAAAAAGGTGAATATGAGGTAGCGGATTGGGCTAGGAGGCCCATTGGGCCGACCAAGTTAAAATAAGAGGTATAGAAAAATGTTGGAAACCCTAATAATAGGAAACACGCCGCTGGTGTACTGTCTTGGGAAAAGAAATAGAAAGATTAAACATTGTTATTAATATTGGGAAAGGCCAAAACTGATTATTGATTCAATAAAAACTCTTCATCATAAAAAAAAAGAGGCTCTCTTGTGGTTGAAATACTTCATCTCTTTCTTTTCTAAGCTTACAGTAAAACAAAACAAACTCTCTCCTCTCGAATTCATACCGTCACCAACATCATCTTCAATCTCATTTTCAATTCGTCTTCGCCTCCGCTTCATCTTAACGGTTCATAACTCTCTCTCTCCTCCTTCGTTAGCTTCACAGTTTCAGTTGTTATTGTGGGTGGTGGTGATGACTGATTGAAGGGTGAGATGAAGATTTCTGTTACGGTGGGTTACGATTTCCGAACAAAGGGATTAACGCTGGTGTTTGATTGAGAGAGGAAGGGTTGAAATTGAGATGCGGATGGTGGAGATTTGTAGGAGAACGAGGAAGAGGTGAGATGAAGGGTGATCGGATGGGTTAACAACGATGATGATGGTGGAAGTTGCGGAATGGGATGAGTATGAAGGGTGTTTTCACGGAGAAGTGAAAGGGCGGTGCTTGCGGAATGTTGGGATACAGAGGGAGAGATGAGGTGAGTTATTTTTTTAAAAGGGGTTGACTGTATAATTATTTTGTTTTATTTGATTATAACAAAAATATAATGCATGCAGATAACAGATTCAACATTTATGATGAATGCAGAGAAGTAACGGAAATTAAACGATCTGGATCTGCTTCTGAAAATATTGTGCTTGATTTTGTTATTGGTGAATTCACGGCCTTTCGCTTGACAGGGAAGTTGATTCATGTTTTTCTGTATTTCTGTTTTTCTTGTTTTTGAAGGGTATTTCGTTTTGGAAAGATGATGAAGATTTTTCTAGGGTTTGGATGTTGTTATTTTTGTGGCTACAACTATTGTATGAACTGTTTTTTTTATGGATGATGGATGCTTTGCTATAAAAGAAAACTGTTTTGTTCTTTCTTTTCTTTTGATGGACTAAAAATCGATCTCTTTTGTTATGTTATCTATTTACCTTATATTAAATAAGAATGAGAAAATTGGGGGAAATGAGAGGTTTGAACAATTCGGATATGCTGTTTTTATAACTTTTAGATGCAGCTATTATATTGCCTATTTTGATGTAATTTCTGGCTGGCTTATTGACTGGTTTTGATGCAGACTTTTGGACTATTTTGGACAGTATATGCAGGGCTGCAATGCAATTTTTCTGGGCAGCAATGTAGTATATTTTTTTATAGTATTTATTTTCTTGTGTTTTTCACTCTCTATAGAAATGCAGGCTTGGTTTGTTTTTGACAATATTTTCTTTGTGAACAAAAAATAAATATTTTTGTGATTTTCAATGAAGATATTTCTTTGGGCCAATGATAGGACAATATTTTGAGGCTTTTGTTGGGCTTAAATCCTTAATTTGTGATGCTACTGTTTTTTTTTAAATTTCGCATAGGCCCATGATTAAATTGTGATTTTGCTAGGAGGATGGGTTGCTTGAATGTGATTAAGACACCCATTTTTCTGATTCCCAACGCAAACCCTAATGGTGAATCTTGGAAATTTCTTGTTTATGTTCCATTGTTTATATGCTAATCTTGTTTTCCTTTGATTTGTTTCATGTGATGGTGCGGAAAATGGCAAGACAATTTGTAAGAGGGAATCGTGGATAGGCTTGAAGAGAAATGGTGGGGCTTGGTAGCTTTTGAAGAAGACATAAAAGTTTTTTTTTGCAAATTAGGCTTTAAGAAACCTTGTAGAACTCATCAAACTTTAGAACAAATTCTCCATGGTAAATTAAACTTGTAGCTTTGTAATTTGTAATAATATGGAACTTTGAGTATCTTAAGATATCTTAGCATCCATTGTACTCTTTCTCTTTTAAATTCAAGCATTATAATTTCCTCGCTATTATTGATGAAAACCAATTGAAAACCAAAAGAAATCTCTGAATTCCTTTATGTGGAATTTTAAACTTGAACAAGGAATGACATGATATCTTGAATTCTCTTGAACGAACTTGAATAAATGATTCCTGCCTTGAATCACGATGAACATTTATCTTCAACCATTGATCTCAAGTGATAAGAAATCGAAATATACTTCTCCTTCCAAAACGAACTTGAGTTCAAACATGCCATTCAAACGAGATTCAATTTTTATTTCACACTCGATGAAACTTCAATTAGGCATTTTTTACGAATCCACTTTGAATATCCAAAAGGAATGTCTTATGCTGATGGTTCACAATGCTTAAACTAAATCACCTCACATCGTGCATAGGAATTCGAAACTCAACCTAAAGGCTTTGAACAATACTAGAGGAGGTTTTGAGGCAAAAGTTATTTCATTGAGGAATTAGTATCGTGAAGTTTTTTAGGACTTAAGAAAACTTTAAGTCAAGAAGATGACCTATAACATTTCAATAAATCTCCAAGCTTTATAAACACCATTTGACTTTGATTCTTATAGAAATACTTGTTGATGATATTCTTTGTGACAATGCAAAAAGATATTCATCTAAAGATGTTGAGGAAATTATGATTCTTGGAAATCAGGCACAATTACTTGAGATTAGGTCGAAATCCATAAAGTGACATCTAAAGTATTCAAATTTTTGATGATCTTTCATGCATAATCGGCTCTTGACTTGTAAATAAAAGTTGGAGATGGAGTCAAGGAGAATCATACGCAAAATAAACCACTAAAAAATGTCAAATAATGAAGAAACTACAATCGTTTAGACTTGATCTTGAAAATGTTGACTTTTTGGTCAATGCAGTTGGTTTTCAGCCATCTGAACCATTGACTGAGGAAACATGCGACAAGAGGCTTAAAACTTGTCATGATCATCCTTGAGAATACATGACGAACCATGAAGAACACTTGAAAACTTGGAAACTCAATTTTGCTTGAGAAATATCAAACCCTAGTTGTTGACTCAATGCTTAGGAAGGGAATTTGTCGGATCAACTTCTGAGCCATCTTGAGCATCTGAGAAACCCTAGAAGGATATCTTGAATGAAAAATGGGAGGGAAAAGTTTAGGGTACAACAGTTGACCCTGTTTAATGTTCTTAAACTTGAAAAGTGAGATTGACATGTTTTCCGTTCGTAGCTTGAAAGTGGAAGATGTTTGAACACTAGAGTGCCCAGAAATTTTCACTTGCTTGTGTTTATTGTATCGGGAATGGGCTTAAATATTCCATTTGGAGAGTGATGGGATATTTTCGGATATGGGCTTATAGATGCCATCCAGAAGTGATGGGGAGTCGTTGGAGATGGGCTTATAGATGCCATCCAAAGAATTATTAATGGAGATTGGAAGAAGTATCAGGGTAAATATTTGGTCGATTTATACTGAAACAGTAAACGTCTGTATTTGTTTTTGTCTGGATAAGAATCAGAAAAATCTAAGGGTCAATTTTACTGAAACAGAGAAAACGTCTACCAGAACAAAATCAAGATAAATCATCGATCGATTTAAAATGAACCAACAGAAGTCTTGAAGGAAGCGTTTGTTATATAGATAGTCCCCCTATCCTGTTTCAGGAATTGATCTACAATTAGTTTGTTGGTAAACCCGTCCTGTTTCTAGAATTCATGCCATTGGTAGTAAAGATAGTCACCCCGTCTTGTTTCGGGAATTGATCTTTATCTGACAAAAGAGAAAGAAATATAGTTTCCCCATCTTGTTTCGTGAGTTAATCTTCAATTTGCTCATGTAGATAGTTCTCCTGTCTTGTTTTAGGTATTAATCTACAATCAGTTGTTCACAGATATTTGTCCTGTCTTATTTCAGGTATAAATCTGAAACCCGCTTTTGTTGTTCGTAGAGATAGTTGCCCTGGCTTGTTTCAGGAATTAATCTTTGAGCTATTTGAGAAACGTTGGTGGTATTTGCCTGTTGATAACTAGAAGAGAATAAATTTACACCAGAAGAGGTCCTTCGTTTTCCTGTTGATTGACTTTTCCTGCAAGGAAGAGGGTTAGTTGCATGTAGATGTATGCATGGCTTGATGATGCTCTCAAAATAAATGAGATTATGTTGTATTCATTTATCAAGTATGTTTCTTGGGAAATAAAGTTCAGGAGATTTAGTTGTCCGTTGCTCTACTGGGGAGTTATCTCTTGATTGGAGAGAATGAAAGTTTAGCTCTTATCTGGTCAGATTCCAGACTTCACAACAACTTGTTGGGGATAAAGAAGGTAACTGTTATCTAGTCGGAATCCAGGCTTTGTAGCAACTCAATGGGGATAGTGACAAACTCTATTGGGGAAGAGGAGTTTCGTTAGTGATTTGAAAAAGCTCAACTATTATCTGGTCAGGTCCAGGTTTCGTAGTAACTCGAACGGTTATCTGGTTGGGTCCAGGTTTCAGCAAATCGAACTTTTATTTGGTCGGGCCCAGGTTTCAGCAATTTGACCTTAAAGTCAATTGGTATCTGGTCAGGTCTAGGTTTTAGCAACTCGAACTATTATCTGGTCGGGTTCAGGTTTCAGCAATGATTTGAGGAAGTTAAACTACTATCTGTTCGAGTCCAGACTTTAGTAACTTAAAATTTGAGATTAACTGTTATTTGGTCGGGTCTGTAGTAGTAGAAATGTTTAAGACTAAGCCATTGGATTGACTAGACTCGTACATATCAAAAATAAAAACTGCCATCACGCTTTATTGTTTCCAAAGGAATTGGAAAAGAGCGAATAACCCAAAAAGAGGGGAAAGATTCAAGTTAAGGGGGTTGGTTATGCAAATGGAAGGTATTAGCACCCTAAACATCTACGATACTCCGCAGGAACCTCTTTGTAAAATCTGTATATTTTGGCTATAAAATGTTGTATAAAAATAGATGGTGCAGGAACCTCTTGATGTTTTTATTGGCGGCTTCTACTGCGCCATTCATTTCAGGTCTGTACGAAGAAGAATTATGATGCTTGATTTTGAACTGAGTATAGAGCTCCGTAATCATAACATTATTGAGGTTGGTTCCACTGTCAGTGGTGATCCTTTCAGGGATACCGTACCGACAGATAAGGTTATGCTTGATAAATATGGCTACAACATTCTTTGTGACTGAGGCAAATGAGGCAGCTTCGACCCATTTGGTGAAATAATCAATAGCAACAAGGATGAAGCGGTGTCCATTGGAAGCAGTGGGTTTGATCTCTCCAATCATGTCAATTCCCCACATTTCAAACTTCCACAGAGAAGTCATGACGTTCAAAGGGATTGGAGGTACATGGAGCTTTTCGGCATAGATTTGACACTTATGGAAAGTCCTCGAGTGATAGTGACAATCAGTTTCCATTATCGACCAATAGTAACCAACCCTTATAATCTTCTTGGCCATAGTGTGTCCACTATAGTGAGACCTAAAGATACCATCATGCATGTCTTCCATGATCTCCTCTATCTCCTTCTTGTCCACACACCGGAGTATAGTAGAATAATCGTTGTGTTTGTATAGGATTTCATTGCTTAGGAAGAATTTGGCTAAAAATCTTCGCAAAAATTTCTTATCATTGATGGAAGCTCCTTCAAGATACTCTTGGGCTTCAAGATATCTCTTCACATCATGGTACCAAGGCTTCTCTTCGTTTGTGTCAAGCTCGCAACAGTGTGCTGGTTAACCAAACTTTCAATTGTGATTCTAGGAGCCTCGTTGTCCCAATCGGCCTTGAACATGGATGACATTGTTGCTAAAGCATCAGCTAACTGATTTTCTTCTCTTGGGAAGTGTTCAAAAGTAACCTCCTCAAAGTATGGGATCAAAGTTAGCACAAGCTCTTTGTAAGGAATCAAATTAGGATGTTTGGTATCCCATTCACCCTTAACTTGACTGGTTACTAGAGCAGAATCTCCGTATACGTCCAAGAACTTGATCCTTAGGTCAATGGCAGCCTTTAGACCTAAGATGCACGCCTCGTACTCAGCCATGTTATTCGTACAGTCGAAGCACAATCTAGTAGTGAAAGGTGTATGGAAACCTTCGGGAGAAACAATCATAATGCCGATTCCGTTACCCAAAGCATTGGAAGCCCCATCAAAAACCATAGTCCATCGGGATCCTTTATCAGTTCCGTCATACGGTCCAGGCTTTTCGCAGTCTGTTACTAGCATGATATTCTCATCCCAGAATTCAAAGTTCATAGATTGGTAGTCATCAATAGCTCAATGCGCCAAATGATCTGCCAATACACTTCCTTTGATCTCCTTTTGTATAGTGTACTGGATATCATATTCAGTCAAAATTATTTGCCATCTAACTATTCATCCAGAGAGAGTTGGCTTCTCGAAAATATACTTTATAGGGTCCATTTTAGAAATCAATAAAGTGGTGTGAGTCAACATATACTGTCTTAGTCGGCGAGAAGCCCATGCCAGAGTGAAGCAAGTTTTCTCGAGCAACGAATATCTTGTTTCACAGTCGGTAAACTTTTTGCTCAAGTAGTATATTGCATGCTCTTTTTGGCCAGACTCGTCATGTTGGCCCATCACACACCCCATTGAATTCTCTAATACAGTTAAGTACATAATCAAAGGTCTTCCTTTAATTGGAGGCATCAGGATTGGAGGTTCTTGTAAGTACCCCTTAATCTTGTCAAAAGCTACTTGACAGTCGTCATTCCATCTGATTTCTTGACCTTTCTTCAGCAGCTTGAAGAGTGGCTCACAAGTAGCAGTTAAATGGGAAATGAATCGGGCGATATAATTAAGTCAACCTAAGAAACCTATAACCTCTTTCTCAGTATGGGGAGCTGGCATTTCTTGGATATCTTTGACCTTTGTAGGGTCGACCTCAATACCTTTACCACTGACGACAAACCCTAAGAGTTTTCCAAATCTTACCCCAAAGGTACATTTGATGGGGTTCAGCCTTAACTTGTATTCTTTCAGCCTTTCAAACAGCTTGTGTAAGTGATCAAGGTGTTCTTCCTCAGCCTACGACCTTGCAATCATATCATCCACATAGACCTCTATTTCATGATGGATCATATCATGAAATAAGGCTACCATAGCTCGTTGATATGTTTCCCCTGCATTATTTAAACCGAATGGCATGACCTTGTAACAAAAGGTGCCCCATTGTGTGACAAAGGTGGTCGTCTCCATATCCTCGGGAGCCATCTTGATTTGATTATAGCCGGAGAAACCATCCATGAAGGAGAAGACTTTGTGTTGAGCGGTGTTGTCAACCAAGACATCAATATATGGTAGTGGTAAATTATCTTTGGGGCTTGCCCTATTCAAATCTCTATAGTCTATGCACATATAGACCTTTCCATCCTTCTTCAACATAGGGACTACATTCTCTACCCACTGAGGATACAATGTTACCGCTAGGAAACCTGCATTGAATTTCTTCATTACCTCAACTTTTATCTTTTCAGACATGTTTGGCCGCATACGACACACTTTTTCTTGACTGGAGGTTAATCTTCCTTTGTTAGTAGACGATGAACCATAATGTCGGTATCTAAATCGACATATCTTCGTATGACCAAGCAAACACTTCGACATAGTCATGTAACATCTGTACCAATCTGCCTTTGACACTGTCTTCTAAGTTAGCACTGATCTTAACCTCTTTCTTGTCTTCCTCAGTACCTAGGTTGATCACTTCAACTAGTTCTTCATGAGGTTGAATGGCTTTCTCCTCTTGCATCAGAAGTCTGGCTAAGTCCTCTAGTATTTCACAATCTTCTTCTCCTTCATCTTCCGCTTGGTTGATTGGATGTTCAAAGTCATAGCTGGCAATAGTAGAGCTGTTGGAAATGAGATCCAGAGTGGATGAGGATCTTCAAGTGTGTGTGTGTATGTACATGTAAGATACATGGCTATTTTGAAAATGAAAATAAGAAAAATAAAGACAATGAGCGCAAAATTTGAATGCAAAAGGTCCAACGTTTTCATTAAATGATCATATGGCATATGGAAATGAACAAAACCTTAACAAATGGACCATGGTGCCCCGGGCAAGGTGCATGGATTAAAGTTATTGTTTGGAATTAAAATTATAGACAAAAGTTCTTGAATTGACTAAACAGTAAAAGGTAATTACTCCTTGTTGAAGGAGATGGGAATGAAATCTTTGGCATGCCAGTTGTCAATTCCTCCACCGGTAGTCGAGTAAATCCATTCATCAAAGTCGCAATCATCTTCGGAGTCTTCAATAGCATTCACCTCATGATTACCAATGTGAAGAGGTGGTTTTCCTACGCGAGCACGTCTAACCTCCCTTTGAGAATTGGTAGTGAAACCCATCCCAATCTTGTCTGCTTTATATGGAATGTTAGGGAGTTGTCCCTAAATTGCACCGCTTCTGTCTTCAACCGCAGTGCGAGCATCTTTGAATGACACCATTCTTGGAGCAACTTCATCAATTTTTGGAATATCATAAGAGGTTTTGGTGGCGGAAACCATATGAGGAACAACTTCAAAAGCCTGGCACAGAGTTTCTATAAATTCTCCATTCATCTCCACACATCTGAAATAATTAAGGTGGCTTACCATGAATTCCTCTTCACCATAGACTGTGACGATATTCCCCTTGACTGGGTACTTCAACTTTTGGTGAAAGGTGGATGTCACTGCTCCTGCCCCATGTATCCAAGGCCGCCCAAGTAAATAAGAGTAGGCGGGACGTATATCCATCACATAGAAGGTAGAATTGAAAAATTGTGAACCAACTTTGATGGGGAGATCCACTTCTCCGAGTACCATTTGTTGCACCCCAAAATTTTCCCTCCCATTTTGTTGAAGGCATGCCCATTAAGGTCCCCAATTGCTCAAGGTTGACCAAGAATTGATCAGATAAATTCTCCTACTAAGCAGGGGCTTTTCAACTAACTTCACTTTTCACCAAGATGTGTGAGTTCCAAAGCTTCAAAATATTTTCACGGCACCATATAGGCCTCAGCATAATGGCATAGCTGAAAGAAATAAAATAAGTGTGCATGAAAAAGTGTAGATCGAAGGATGAAGATATTTCCTAAGGGTTTTTGGGTCGAAGCAGCTTCTACAACAATATGCGGGATAATTTGAGGGATCGAAGGAAAGCCACTTCGAAAGAAAATGTGAGGAGGCTTTTAAGAAGTCTTCAATTGGAAGAGATAATAAGGAGCTTCGAAGGGTTTGTTTTTGAACCACTGAGATATAATCCATTCGAAACATCTAAGGAAGGTTGGATCAAAAGAAAGCGTGAGAAGGCTTTTTCTAAAGCCTTCAATTGGAAGAGCTAATAAGGATCTTCGAAGGATTTGTTTTCAAACCATTGAGATATAACCCATTCGAAACATCCAAGGAAGGCTGGATCTAAAGAAAGCAAGATGAGGCTTTTTCTAAAGTCTTCGATTGGAAGAGCTGGTAAAGGCATCGAAGGGTGTTGTTTTCAAATCATGGAAACATAAGCTATTCGAAGCACTACAAGAAAAGACCTTTCGGTTGGCACGTTTGTTCGAATGGGAACTTTGAGAAGAAGAATATTTTGGAATCAAAAAGATTTTACTTTATTCAAAGAAACATATGGAAGGCTAATGATTCGAAGGACATGCAACCTTCAAATATGGCGTGATCGAAAGACACCAAGAAAAGAGTCAGCCAGATATGAGTCAACTTCTAGTTTTAGGATCAATATGCCTCAGGCATGTTCCTGAACGTACAAGGGAGTTTGGGTGATCGAAGGTGCCCATAGGTTATCCTTCGATTGGTGCAATATAAGTTGTGTTCACCAATCAAAGGTGAACCAAGGGTCAATAAGGATGGCTTTGTAAACGAAAAACAAAAGGTAGTATTGGAGTCAAAATTATGCTCGAAGGAGGTGAACAGAAGGAAACTCAAAGAAAAGGCAATCGAAGAGAATAAGAATGGAGTTCGACTAGGAGAATTTTCCAGGTTAAACAATCAATGTAGATGGACTCAATTAAAGGAGCCACGAGGATGAAATCGGGAGAAAATCGAATTGAAGCCCAGAGCCATCGAAACCAGCAATTCAGAGCCAATCGAAGAACAAGGTTGGAGGGCATTCAAAGGAGTCAAGATGAGAAACCTGTACAGGTTCATTCAAAAACCCAAAAGGGTAGAAAATCATCAAAAAAGGCAACCTTTTAATGCTTTCGATTTTGCCTTCAAAGATTGGTTAATGGCTGATTCTTGCCATTTCCATTCACCACTGCCCCCTATAAATACAGAGTTAAAAGCGCAAGCAAAGTCCCAGACACAGAAAGGTTGCCACCAGAGACAAACACAATTTGGCCAGACAGAAACATTTTGCTTAGACACCCACGTACTGCACACACACTGCCTCAGAAAGCCACACCAAAAATCTCAAAATCTTCAAAAAGTGATCCAAAATTGAAGCAACCTTTCCAGGCCTCTTCAATCTAAAACAAACTCTCCACTCACTCCCTAAAGGTTCCAGGAGACATTTCCAGGCACTAGGAAGGTCCAACGCATGCAAGAGCATCACTCACACAATCTCTCCGTTGGTAACTTGCTTTCGATCTCAAACTAGCTAAGTACGTAATTTTAAATTCAAATTAATCATACATTCATGTTATTGATGATGTTTGTGATTATTTCCATGTGTTGCATACAATTTTAAGTGCAGGTATGAGATCATGCCATTGCTAGGGCACAATCTGTATCTTCCTTCGAATCTCATGATTCATGATGTTTCAAGACGAAATAGCTTTCGATTCAGACTCAGGGGATTCAAACTAGGATGATGCAGCCACAGGTTGTCGAATCCAAGACCAAATTCAACCCAAGTCTGGGATTTTGTTTTGTTTCTCTAACGAATTTCCTGCAGATCTAGTGTTCCCAGATTGAAGGAGTATATCATGGACTATCATTCCCCTGCTGCCAGATGTTGGCCTATCCAGATTTAGTGCCAAAATGTGTTGTCCATCTTACACCTTCGACCAACTTCTTCATTGGATCAAAAGGCAGCTTTGGGCCTCTTTTCGATTCGGGCCTGCATTCTACAATTTGCACCCTTTCTTTTTTTACTTCTTGGTCCATTTATTTTGGTTTTTTCCCATTATTTTAATTCTTCTAGTTTTAATCAACATTAAAATAAAAAATCATAAAAAAAATTAGGCTTAGTGTTTTCTTTTTGAATTAAATTTTGTTAATTAATTAATTAATTATTTTAAACTTTTCTTTAATTTAAAACTAATTAGACTTGGTATTTTAATTAAATCATTTTCCCAAAATAAAAACAAACAAAAAGATTTCCTTTCACTTAGCATTTAGACGTTATTTTCAATTCGTGCGCATTTATTTACTTTCGCACTTTTTTATATTATTATAACTGCTTATTGGTTTGTAATAGTTTAATCTAGGACTTTTACTTTATTACTTTATTTTCTTCCCCATTTTGGACTTGTAAATTCCACCTCCCCAAAACCTTGTAATAGTGTAGATTTAAATTCCCGCATTTTTATTTCCTGTACATATATTAACTGCTTAGATGTATGGTAATAGGATTGCATGACAAGAGATTAATAATCAAATGCTAACAAACCTAACATCAAGATAAATAATTGAAACACAATACAATTTCACATGCGCACCTTTAGGGTACTCCTACTTTAGTTGCCTTCAGAAAAATAGTCACAACTCTTGAAACGTGAGAGATTTTAGTGACTACCCTCTAGTTTGAAAGATCATAAGTCCCTCGATGACCCTCTCGACGTTGCCTCAGTAAAAAATGATCTTAAAACCTTAGGGTAGTTACTAAGATTTTTTTGCCCAGTGTGACTATAAACGCCCCTTCGAATGTCCCTCATACATCCAACGATAGGGCTACCTACTCACTAATTTTGGGATAGCACTGTCTAAAGGAAAAGAGGTAAAGAACTACCCTTTCGAGTAAAAGTAGATAGCTGTTATATGCATGCTCAAAAACAAACTTTTACACAAAACAACTTTCAAAAACATTTTCAAATGCTTTATCAACACTCTTGAGGACTGATACAAGAGTTATCATAAAGAAAATCGCCGCACTAAGGCACTTTCAAAAATACTTTTCAAAAACACACAAAGTACAAGGTATTTCAAAATGAGCTAAGCATCTAAGAGCCCGTAGATAACTACGGATAGAAAGGGTGCTAACACCTTCCCTTTCAATAATCTACCCCCTTACTCAGAAATAATCTCGAAAGGTGTTTTTCTGTTATTTTCACCCTTTCCTTGGTTGGATAAAAGAAAAGTCGGTGGCGACTCTTGCTTACCGCAACATTTGCGAATACAAATGCAAAACTAGTATAAATAGTCAGTTCTGCCACCATATTACAGAACTGGAGTCTCTGTTGGGGAAATATTAAAAAGTGGGGTTACCTTAGAACTTAGTTCACTTTTAAATTGCTTTATATTGTGTGTTCGTATGCTTTATCTTTAAGGGTTTGTTTAGGTTTATTTGTAAAGATCCTACACCTGGATCTGGGGCACATTTTTAGGTAAGCAACAATAGATCGTGGAGACTATACAACATAAATCCATATGGTTGGAATGATAGCTACATTAGTGTGACACATTTGTTGGTACCGATATCCCTTGTGTTAAATCGAGGAGAATATGGGGCCGCTGTGTGGTGTCATAAAGCACTAACGTACCTTTGAACCTTAGTTGAACATGCTTGGCCATTAGAAAGTAGTGAGATAGTCGGCCTCAGTATAAAGCTGAGGATTGGTTGATACTCCATGCTACACTCATTGAGATCGGAATTTCGGGATATTTCGGCCGTGAGAAAAGATCGCCTGAGCTAAAACAATGCCTGATAAAGAAAGATCAGTGATATTGAGACTCCTTAGAACCCAGTTAATTTTCTAAGACAGGTTGAACCAACTAACCTTCAAGAGGGTATTTTCCTATTAACCCCATGCAAGCCTGAACCTAAGGCTACTTGTGTGATGGGTTTGCTTTCATTGTCTAAAAACTTGAACTCATTGTAGGGCTTTGTTTGTACTCCTTGCAGAACTTGTTTGTAGTCATTATCCAATAACTGGAATTTCCTAAAAGACATACTTGTCTTCATAACCTTACATTTTTGCTTGACGCACAACATACACATCATAACATCATACCATGGCATTTCCTTAACCATTTCAAGGATCTCAATGGCCTGTGATGTAGGTTATGATGAATTAGGCGTCTAGCAAGGGGCAATGGGATTTATTTTCCTCTAGCCAATGCCGTCAAAAGACCAAAACACGACAACTTGAGTCAAGCTATGACCCACTCGACATGGTTAGCTTGGTTCTCATCAAAGGACCTTCAACGATACGAAAGTTCTTCAATCAAAGTTGCAGTTGGATTCTAACACTTTCTTGTGTTTACCTCACGAGATCCTTGAAAACATTGCATGCATGTCATTACATAACATGTCTTTTAGTATGGGTTTCTTATCCCTTCGCTATTTATTTCAGCAAGAAGAAATGTCACTCGAACAAAACATCAAGATCTTCAGGCACATAATGCTCAGTTTCAACAGATTTTTTTGGCTCTAGCTAATGGGAAAGAGGATCTGAAGACTCTCATCTTGAAAGACAAGAAGAAGAAGACTAAGAAACCGGCTGGTGTCTTGAACCTGGGGAGAAGATTCAGAGGACCAGCAAAGCGAGCTCTAGACTTCGCCACTCCGTCAAATGAGGAAGACACTCAAGATGACGATAACAAGAAGACCAATGAAGAAGACAACAGTCCGGGATCTGAAGAAGATGAAGCTGACTACTCTGAGGAGCAATATCCTCATGCTGACGACAAATACAAGCCGTTGGAGGATCGTCTCAACGCTCTGGAAATCTAGAAGATACCAGGATTGGATTTCGATGAACTAGGGTTGGTCCCAGGGATGTTCATTCCACCTAAGTTTAAGATCCTTGTCCTTGCCAAGTATGACAGGGTCTTTTATCCTAAACTTCACTTGAGATCATACGTCAGAAAAATCCAACCTCACACTGCTGACCGGAAGTTATGGATCCATTTCTTCCAAGAATGTTTGGCTGTAACTCAACTGGAATGGTTTTATCAGTTGGAAGGAACCAACATTCATACCTGGGAAGACTTGGCTACTACTTTCTACAAGCAGTACCAATACAATGCTGACCTGGCACCGACTCGTGTACAGTTGCAAAAGATGTCCATGAGCTCAAATGAAGGTTTCAAGGAATATGCACAGAAATGGAGGGATTTAGATGGCAGGGTGCAACCTCCTCTGACTGATCGGGAAATGGTAGACATGTTCATCGGCACTCTGACAGGCCCGTTCTTTAATCTGTTGATTGAGTGTTCTTCATCCGGTTTTACAAAGATGGTTCTGACTGGGGAGAGGATCGAAAGCGGTATCAAGAGTGGGAAGATTCCAATGGCCGCATCCTCTAATACTGAGAAGAGGTTATTTGGTGGTAAAAAAGAAACTAATGTTGTCTATTGTCAAAGGGGCCATAGTAAAATGGACCACCATCAGTCCATGGGAGCGGTGTTAACTCCTAATCCTACACTTGTTCAACCACAATGGGGCAATAGGTGTAGGATAAAGTTTCAAGAAAGGCAGTACGCTAAGATTAATATTCCATTGTCTCAAGCGTTACAACATTTGCTGAAAGCGAAACTGATTACACTAAAGGCTCCTCCTCAAAACCCCGATACCTCCTCTCCTAAGTATAATCTAAATGTAAAATGTGCCTCCTGTTCTGATAGTCCTGGGAACGACACCAACCGTTGTTGGTCTTTGAAAAACAAGATTCAAGATTTGATTAACAAAAAGGAGGTTGAATTTGATCCTCATAAGGCCCCAGTGTGATCACTGCTCCCATGCCAAATCATGGCCAAGATTGAGAGCGTTTATTTAAATTCACAAATTGTAATTTATTTTGATTGATCAAACAATTACTGTAATGTCAAACTCCGGTTTTCCCATTAATGCTTTGCATATATTTGTCTTGGATTAATTCGTTTTCATTATATTTAAACTGCGTTCTTACTTCCTTTTTGTGATATTCGATTCTCAGTTACAAGCTATTATCCTTTAGAGGGAGGATGATGAAAACAATACCACAATCTCTACAATATGCTTTTGGACAGACCTTGCTGACGATGTACATGCGTTGTTTCAAATCCTAAATAGTGGAGTTATAAGGAAGATAATTCATAGTCAACCACTTTGAGCCTAAGAAGTAGGAGTTTTCTTTTTCACACAAATTGAAACCTTTAATCCTAACCTAGGGCAGGGTAGTTTCTCAGTTAATTCAGATGCGCATGCAGTCACAATCTTCCACTTTGTACATAATGAATGGCATTGAAGACGTCCTTCCAAATCAAAAAGATAATGATGGTTCCACATAATCATTAAAACAGGCAGTCAATATCTCTCAAAAGAAAAGCCTGCTAAGTCAAAACCTATGAAGGAGACTTAAGAAAAAAAACTGGGGCATCCCACTGACTGTAATCACAAAAGAAACAGTTCAGACAGAAGGTAGGTGTGATCGGTGGATCTGGAACTGACTGTTTAACGCTGGTTCGCGAAATGTCGCGGAAGCAAGAGTCGCCACCGTCTTTTATTTTCTCCAAATGGAAAGGACAAAAGCACAGAAAAATTCCTTAAAGAGATTGCTCTCGGTTCGGGAGGTAGATTATAGAAAGGGAAGGTATTAGCACCCTTTCTATCCATGGTTATCCATGGGCTCTTAGATACTTGCTCATTGTGTTTTCAAAAATGGTTTGTTTGCTTTTCAACTGTGGGTTTAAAAAGTTTCTTTGAAAATTCCAGTTCGACTCTTGTATCAGTCCTCAAGAGTGTTTGAAAAATTGCTTTCGAAAGCTTTTTGAAAATGTGTTGGTGTGAAAAGTATTTTGTTTTGTTTTGAAATTTAGAGCAAGTATCTAGAGTCGTCTACCTACCCTAAGGAATTCGTCTGTGTAAATGTCCTTTAAAGTAGTGCCATCCCACCATTGAGAGGTAGGTAGCACCACCGTTGGAGGTATTCGGGTCAATTCGAAGTTCGGGACATGGTGATCACCAGAGCAATAGGAAGACACCTTAGAAGCTACCCTCATGCCAGGTTCCCGGATCATGAGGACTTACTAAGACATCCTCTACTCGACGATCACCTTTCGAGGCAAGGCAACAGTGAGGCGTACCCTAGGGGTGGTGTGTGATTTGTGTGTCAGATTCATTTATTTTTGTCTTGTCATGTATGGGTGATCTACGCGTTTGTTTTTATTGTTTCTCATTCATTCTTGCATGCATTTATTTAACAGTTAAAAATTGCGAGAAATTAAAAGTTCTAAACTATTACAAAGGCGCGGGTCCACATCGCCAAAATTTCCAGGACCCGATTTGACAGAAAGTAAATAAATAAAGTAAAGTGCAAGAAATTAAAATGTCCGAATTTACAAGGCTTTGCGAGAGTTACATTAATATTTAAGAGAAAGGAAATAAAATGTGCGAAGCAAATAAAAATCGAAAGCGAGGGCGTTGGACCCTTTTTAATGAAATTAAAATATGATTAACAAATTAATTAAATTAAAATGAAAAGAAATTATTTTTGAGGTTTTTTGTATTTATGGTTTTTTATGAGAATTAAATGGAATTAAAAAGTTAATTAACCCTAACTCTAGTTATTTTTAATTTATTAAGAAAACATTAAAATTTAACCTAAAATTAAACCTAATTAATTAATACAATTTTATTTACAAAAATATATAATTAATAATTAATAATGATGAAAGAAAAGAAAAAGATAAAAGTAATTAACCTAATTCTACAAATTTTAAATTTTATTAAGAAAATGTTAAAGTTAACCCTAGAATAAAAAACTAATTAATTAACAAAGGTTTTATTTACAAAATAAATTAATAGTGAAATAATAATAATTAAATATATTTTAGTTTCTGATTTTTTATCTTATGAAAATTAATTTATGAAATTAAAGAAAACAATTGAAAACAATTAAAATAATAAAAAGGAAAATCAAATAAAAAAAATAAAAATGTGCAAACCATGGAGGGTATTCAGACCCAAAGGGAGGTTTTTGCTTAGCAATCTGGGCCCAATTGTCCCTGGCCTTGTGGACTTTCCAGGATGCGTGTGAGTGCGTTGACTGGGGTTTACCATGTTCTTCAGATCATGGCCTTCTGATCGTTTCCATTGGCCAAGTGGCAAGCTAGATTTGAGAGATGCATGGTGGTCTACAATACTGAAACTGCACAGAAGTATTAGTGGAAAAATAATATGGAAAGGATGAGGGACCTGGGGTTCGAACCCAGGTCCTATGGATTACCACTACCAAGCCTTGCCACTGAAGCACTCTACACGCGTTGTATAATGAATAACAATCAATTAATATAAAATAAAACAAAGCGTTGGTGTCTTTTTAGCGCGAATTTTTAAATGAACCAACCACTGATGGCCACCTAAGCGTCTTCCTCGTTTTGTTCTTTTTCCCCTGAAACAAAAGATGGTTAGCGGGGGTTTTGAACCCCCCCAAAACAAGCTTGTTTTCAAAATAGCGAATAGGCCGTCCGGTCACAGAAATTAGGCGCGAGGGTCGTTTCCAAATCGTCCAAGCCTGCTGGTTTCATTCATGGTGTTGGCATGTCCTAATTTTACCAAATTTGGAAACGCCCAATTTAGAATTCAAGGAACCCTAGCCCGCATCAATGGTGGAATCATGTATAGCACATGAAAACTTAATTGAATTATGTAGTTAGCTTCAGAATTAGTCAAGGAACATAAATCAATAATCAAAAATTGCTAAAGATGCATGAATCGAGATGCAAGAATGTCAAATATTTTCTGTACAAGTCACCATCGTTCTCACGTTTCTTGATGTTAGGATGGTTGGTTTTGATTTGAAAACCTTCCTTGAAGCCTCAGGAAGGTGATGGAACAAGTCTCTTTGCTTGAATCGACCTAGAACTTGGTTTTCAGTATTGGACTTTTCTTGAAAAATTTCAAGTTTGCTTAGGGATTTCTGGCGCAGCTTGGACCTTCTATGCATTAGGGTTTGCATGAATACTTATATGTGAATGATTAGGGTAGGTTTTCAAAGCCAAAGGATCAAGGAATTGATGGAGAGGATATTGATTTTTAAGCCATAATTTTTTCCAATCTTTTTCAAACATATTTGGTCTCAATCATATCCAATCACCATAATTCCTTCCATATTTGATTTGCACGAAATCTTGGAGATATTTTATGCACAAAAAGATTCAAAACATTAGGTTTGGTATTTTTCATGTATTTTATTTAATTAAATGAATTATTAATAATAAAAAATCCAAATAAATAAATAAAAATGATAAAAAACTTCCCTTTGGGCCAAATGGTCGTGCACATGCCTTGGATGATGAATTGTGGAAGAAAAAGAGGCCCATTAGCATTTTTAGGTCATTTGAAGCAATGTTGACTTTTCAAAATATCCAAAAATTTCCCAACTTCCATAAGGCATAACTTGCTCAATTCGTAAGCTTTTCTCATGTTCTTGGACATTTTGGAAAGGTCTTTGAGTCATCTAACCAATGTCTTTGGTCCCATGTCATTTTGATTTACCAATCTCAAGTTATGGCCTTTGACTTAAAGTCCCTTTTTGTTGACTTTTGAAAATGACCTATAATGTTGAAATTGATAACTTTTTGTGAGAGAATTTCTTGGACTTGAAGTGTGAAGAGGAGTCGTAGGAAATGTCTTTCTCTTCAAAATGAGCTTTGGATGGAATTTTTCTGATAATCCATGTGAAAGTTATGCCCTGGTCAATTTACAGTTGACTTTTTCAACTGTCCAAATATGGAAACTTTTGCATCTTGATGATTTTTGAGCCAAGCTTTGAGAATCATGATCAAGCATTGATCAAATGATGTTTGTGGCTTCAAAATGAGATGTTTACCAAAAACTTGGACTTTTGACTGTCAAATGACCATTTTGCCCCTACAGTTGACTGTAGTGCAATTAGGGTTTTTAACTGTGCAATTTTGTGCTATAAGTCTTGAAACTTGGTATGAGGATGCTTGACCATGTTTATGGGCATGTGGGACTTGATTGGACCCTTGGAAACTTCCTTTTCTTTGTCAGAACCAAAACCCTAATTTTGACTGTTAGGAGGCCCTTGAACTGTGCAACCCTTGGGGAGATTTTGAAGCTTTGACTTGGCAAACTTTGGAGAATATGGGAGGGCAAATTTTGGGGTACAACAGTAGGGATAATAAAACAAAAGTCGTTACAAATCCTCAACAAAAATAAAAGGTTAAAAAAATGACTGCCTTCTCAAATAAACTTTCAGTATTTGAACCATCACCAGAATATCAGGGCAAAGATTCTAGGCTCAATTGGGATCTAAACGCGCAATTAACTGAGTATAGGACTGAAGAACATCATGAAGAACGGGTTGGGTACAAATAAATTTTGAGCCTTTATCCTTTGTTTCTTAACCCGTGAACCAGGCCACACTACAACCCTTAAAAGTCCTAGCTGAAGAATGGGTAAGTTCGAAAGCATACCGTTACAAAAGGTATCCTAACTCCTGTAAGGTTTGCTATAAATCCTGAGTTGATGTCACACTTTTGCAAAATTCTGCTTGTTTACTAAAAATGCATTTTTAAAACTTCAAGACAGATATAAGCGTTGTATTCTTTAAATTCCATTGTTTGCGTATGACTAAAAGTTTGATAGTAGAGAAATTCGCACGACATAATTTCAATGAACGGAAATCCTCTTAATGGACAAAATCACCTCAGATGGAAAGACATTTCCAGTAACAGGCCTTCCATAATCAAGAGGCATAAAATGGTGTCTAACTGATATGGGGCATTCAATTCAAGATTCAATGAATCTCTCAAAAGTGCCTAATAGCCAGGGGCAGACCTCCATCTAAATCACTTGGGGCATTGGACATGAATTCCAGCAGCGAATCACGTGCAATCAAGAAAACATTTTCTGGCAGTGCTATAACACTTACTTCTATGGATAGTGACAATCCTCTACACACTGTGAATGCAGACATAGTCGGAAAATACTATGCCTGGAAAAGAGACCCGCTAGGTTGACATGCCTAGGAGAAAATAAGGGCATCCCGACGAACCAAAAATGTTCGGGAAAAAATAGGGATATATAAATAAAATTGTGCACCCGGTAAGTCGAAAACCTGAAAAGGCGGCTTGGGCAAAAAAAGGGTATCCCGGTGGATTGAAAATCTGAAAAGATAGTCCAGACAAAAGTTAGGGATTAAAGCGTACGACTATGTCCCGTCATCTTGTCATTTGTCTATCAGTAGAAGACTTATCACCCTGATCAACATTTACTAAGGACTCTAGGAATGAAGATAATATTCAAATTATCCAGAAATCCCCACAGAGCCACTACCATGAGATTATCCCCACGAGGATCCCAAACATTACAGTCCAGGGGAATTCAGCTCCCCAGTGATGTCGTCACTATCCCTAGGAAGTTGCTATGGAACCTGAAATTGGACCAGATGTCAGTCAACTTTATCCTCCCCAAGCGAGTCAGAAGGAATATTCATCTCTTTTATCCTCAGTCAGGGTATAAACTCCCCAGTAGAGAAATGAACGACCAATGTTCTTGAACTCTTCTCCCCAAGCAGGAATTAACACTCTCCAACAGGGTTTCCTCAAGAAAAAAAAAGCAAGAAATCAATGTTCCCTAGCAAAACTATTCCCATCAGAAATTGAAGAATCACTTTCTTCATCTCCAGCAACAGTCCGGGTTTCAGCTTCCCGATACTCCACAACAGTAGTCAAGGATTTATTTTCCCAGAAAAAAATGCACTTTAATAACATTTCACATTCAACATCATCATATAAGACGCATACAACAAAGTCTCATTTATTTTTAGAACGTCAACACGCAATGCATTTCATACATCATGACATTGCATACAGCTAACCCTTTGTCTTTTTAGGTAATGTCTATAAATAGATGAATATCATCAACTATTTACATGACCAGAGAAATTTATGGTACCCTGTTGAAGTAGTAGTCGTCAGATTCCTTCATTATCTATTGAGGTGGTAGTCCTCCAAGATTCCTTCATTACCTGCTGAAGTAGTAGTCGTCCAAGATTCCTTCATTATCTGTTGAGGTAGTAGTCGTCCAAGATTCCTTCATTATCTGCTGAGGTAGCAGTCGTCAAAGATTCCTTCATTACTTGCTGAAGTAGTAGTTGTCAAAGATTCCTTCATTACTTGCTGAAGTAGTAGTCGTCAAAGATTCCTTCATTTACCTACTGAAGTAGTAGTCATCAAAAATTCCTTCATTTACCTGCTGAAGTAGTAGTCATCAAAGATTCCTTCATTATACGTCGCAGTCAAGCTTCATACTTACCAGCAAAAATCAAGTTCCAGATTAGTACCTGAAATAAGACATGACAACTATATGTGAACGACTGATTGAAGATTAATACCTGGAACCAGACAGGACAACTATCTACATGAGCAGATTAAATATTAACTCCCGAAACAAGATGGGGAAACTATCTTTCTTTATCTTAGGACAAAGATTACTTCCTGAAACAAGACAGGGCAACTATCTCAATGACTAACAAAAGCAATTTCCAGATTAATACTTGAATCAAGACAGGACAATTATCTGTGAACAACTGATTATGGATCAATTCCCGAAACAAGATGGGGTGACTATCTACACGACCAGGCGAAGCAATCTTACACAGGTTCCTTCTCTCTAGATGCAGCTTTACACGATCTCGTCTTGAAGCAATCTTACACGGGTTTCTTCTCTCTAGATGTAGCTTTACACAGGCTCATCCTAAAGCAATCTTAGACGGGTTCCTTCTCATATATTTTCAGATGCAGTCTAACACGGACTCATCCTGAAGCGGCCCGACACAGGCCCCTTCTCATGTACCTCCAAATGAAGTCTCACACTGACTCATCCTGAAGTAGCCCTTACACAGGCTCTTTCTAATACATTTTAGATAATAGTTAATTTCATCCTCCCTAGCAAGTTACTGTGAAGCCTGGACTTCAACCAGAAAACAACTAACTTTCATCTCTCCAGTCTAGAGATAACTCCTCAGTAGAGCCATGGACAACTAAATCTCTTAGACTCTATTCCCCACAGAGTTTTCCTCAAGCAGGAGAACAACAGAAATCAACATTCCCCAATGGAGTCCTCCTCAGACAACAAGAACAGGAATCCCCATAAAGAGACCTCTTATGAAGTCAGCATCTACTTTGGATGGCATCTTTAAGCCCATCTCCGACAACTCTCAGTCATCTTCTCCAAATGGAATTTGTAAGCCCATTCCTGAGATCATCAACCAATGACATTGCTTCATGCGAGTGCAAATTTCTAGGCACTCTAGTGTTCAATCATCTTCCACCTTCAGATCACGAAAGGCAGACAAACCAATATAGATCTTCAGGTTTAAGAAAATTGAACAGGGGAAGTTGTTGCACCCTAAAATTTGCCCTCCAATTTTGTTCAGGGCATGCTCATTAAGGTCCCCAATTGCTCAAGGTTGACTAAGAATTGATCAGATAAATTCTCCTCCTAAGTAGGGGTCTTTCAACTAATTTCACTTTTCACCAAGATGTGTGAGTTCCAGAGCTTCAAAATATTTTCACGGCACCATATAGGCCTCAACATAATGGCATATCTGAAATAAAGAAAATAAGTGTGCATGACGAAGTGTAGATCGAAGGATGAAGATATTGCCTAAGGGTTTTTGGGTTAAAGCAGCTTCTACAACAATATGCAGGATATTTGAGGGATCGAAGGAAGGCCACTTCGAAAGAAATTTTAAGGAGGCTTTTAAGAAGTCTTCGATTGGAAGAGCTAATAAGGAGCTTCGAAGGGTTTGTTTTTGAACCACTGAGATATAAGCCATTTGAAACATCCAAGGAAGGCTGGATCGAAACAAAGCGTGAGGAGGCTTTTTCTAAAGTCTTCGATTGGTAAAGCTAATAAGGAGCTTCGAAGGGTTTGTTTTTGAACCATTGAGATATAAGTCATTTGAAACATCCAAGGAACGCTGGATCGAAAGAAAGCGTGTGGAGGCTTTTTCTAAAGTCTTCGATTGGAAGAGCTGGTAAAGGCATCGAAGGGTGTTGTTTTTGAATCATGGAAACATAAGCTATTCGAAGCACTACAAGAAAAGACCTTTATATTGGCACGTTTGTTCGAATGGGCACTTTGAGAAGAAGAATATTTTGGAATCAAAAAGCTTTTACTTTATCCAAAGAAACATGTGGAAGGCTAATGATTAGAAGGACATGCAACCTTCAAATATGGCGTGATCGAAGGACAGCTAGAAACGAGTCAGCTAGATATGAGTCATCTTGTAGTTTTAGAATCAATATGCCTCAGGCATGTTCCTGAATGTAAAAGGGAGTTTGGGTGATCGAAGGTGCCCATAGGTTATCCTTAAATTGGTGCAATAAAAGATGCATTCACCAATCAAAGGTGAACCAAGGGTCAATAAGGATGGCTTTGTAAACGAAAAACAAAAGGTAGGGTTGGAGTTAAAACTGTGCTCGAAGAGGTGAACAGAAGGAAACTCCAAGAAAAGGAAATCAAAGAGAATAAGAATGGAGTTCGACTAGGAGAATTTTCCAGGTCAAATAATCAATGTAGATGGACTCAATCAAAGGAGCCACGAGGATGAAATCGGGAGAAAATCAAAATGAAGCCCAGAGCCATCGAAAGGAGCAACTCATAGCCAATCGAAGAACAAGGCTTGAGGGATTTTGAATGAGTCAAGATGAGAAATCTGTCCAGGTTCATTCAAAACCCAAAAGGGTAGGAAATCATCAAAAAAGGCAACCTTTTAAGGCTTTTGATTCTGCCTTCAAAGCATGGTTAATGGTTGGTTCTTTCCATTTCCATTCACCACTGCCTCCTATAAATATAGAGTTAAAAGCGCAAGCAAGGTCCCAGACACAGAAAGGTTGCCACAAGAGACAGACACACTTTGTCTAGATAGAAACATCACTTAGACACCCATATACTGCATACACACTGCCTCAGAAAGCCACACCAAAAATCTCAAAATCTTCATAAAGTGATCCAAAATCGAAGCAACCTTTTCAGGCCTCTTCAATCTAAAACAAGCGCTCCACTCACTCCCTGAAGGTTCTAGGAGACATTTCCATGCACTAAGCAGGTCCAACGCACGCAGGAGCATCACTCACACAATCTCTCCATTTGTAACTTGCTTTCGATCTCAAACTAGCTAAGTATGTAGTTTTAAATTCATATTAGTCATACATTCATGTTATTACTGATGTTTGTGATTATTTCCATGTGTTGCATACAATTTTAAGTGCAGGGATGAGATCGTTCCATTACTAGGGCATGATTTGTATCTTCCTTCGAATCTCATGATTCATGATGTTTCAAGACGAAATAGCTTTTAATTCAGAATCAGGGGATTCAAACTAGGACGATTCAGCCACAGGCTGTCGAATCCAAGATCAGATTCGACCCAAGTCTGGGATTTTGTTTTTGTTTCTCTAACTAATTTCCTGCAAATCCAGTGTTCCCAAATCGAAGAAGTATATTATGCACCATCATTCCCCTGCTGCCAGATGCTGGCCAATCTAGATCCAGTGCCCCCAAATGTGGAGTTCATCATACACCTTCGACCATCTACTTCATTGGATTGAAAGGCAGCTCTAGGCCTCTTTTCGATCCAGACCTGCATTCTACAATTTGCACCCTTTCTTTTTTTTACTGCTTGGTCCATTTATTTTGTTTTTTTTTTCATTATTTTATTTCTTCTAGTTTTAATCAACATTAAAATCAAAAATCATAAAAAAAAACATTAGGCTTAGTGTTTTATTTTTGAATTAAATTTGTTAATTAATTAATTAATTATTTTAACCTTTTCTTTAATTTAAAACTAAATAGACTTAGGATTTTAATTAAATTATTTTCCCAAAATAAAAACAAACAAAAAGATTTCCTTTCAATTAGGATTTAGACGTTATTTTGAATTCGCGCGCATTTATTTACTTTCGCACTTTTTATTATTATTGTAACTGCTTACTAGTTTGTAACAGTTTAATCTAGGACTATTGCTTTATTGCTTTATTTTCTTCCCCATTTTGGACTTGTAAATTACCCCTCCCTGAAGCCTTGTAATAGCGTAGATTTAAATTCCCGCATTTTTATTTCCTGTAAATATATTAACTGCTTAGATGTATGGTAATAGGATTGCATGACAAAAGCTTAATAATCAAATGCTAGCAAACCTAACATCAAGATAAATAATTGAAACACAATACAATTGCACATGCGCACCTTTAGGGTACTCCTACTTTGGTTTCCTTAGGAAAAATAGTCACAACTCTCAAAATGTGAGAGATTTTAGTGACTACCCTCCGGTTTGAAAGATCATAAGTCCCTCGATGACCCTCTCGATGTTGCCTCGGTAAAAAATGATCTTAAAACCTTAGGGTAGTTACTAATATTTCTTGCCCAGTTGCCTTTGTGACTATAAATGCCCCTTCGAATGTCCCTCATACATCCAACTATAGGGCTACCTACTCACTAATAATGGGATAACACTGTCTAAAGGAAAAGAGGAAAAGAACTACCCTTTCGAGTAAAAGTAGATAGCTATTAGATGCTTGCCTAAAAACAAACTTTTACACAAAAAAACTTTCAAAAACATTTTCAAATTCTTTATCAACACCCTTGAGGACTGATACAAGAGTTATCATAAAGCAAATCGCTGCACTAAGGCACTTTCAAAAATACTTTTCAAAAACACACAAAGCACAAGGTATTTCAAAATGATCTAAGCATCTAAGATCCCTTAGATAACTACAGATGGAAAGGGTGCTAACACCTTCCCTTTCCATAATCTACACCCTTACTCATAAATAATCTTGAAAGGTCTTTTTATGTTCTTTTTACCCTTTCCTTTGCTGGATAAAAGAAAAGTCGGTGGCGACTCTTGCTTACCGTAACATTTGTGAATAAAAACTCAAAACCAGTATAAACAGTCGGTTCTACCACCATGTCACACCATCCTCTTGGATCCATCAAAAGCCCTTACAACTATGTCACTTGGTTTTAACACCAGACTTTCGCAATCTAACTGGTCCAAGACACGTTTGGGTAGAATGTTTAGAGAGGAACCAGTATCAACCAGGACATGGGCCAGGGTAGTTTCTTTGCACTCAACAGAGACATGTAAAGCGTTGTTATGATTTCTTTCAACAGGCGTCTGTCAGCATCAGAGAACCCCAATCCATTGTCGGCAGTCAGACTTGCCACACAATTTTCAAATTGATCAGTTATGGCCTCTTGAGGGACGTGCGCTTTCTTCAAAATTTTGATTAAAGCTTGGGCATGAGTATCGGAAAAAAGCAGCAAAGACAACATAGATTTTTGAGGGGGTTTTCCCCAGTTGCTCTACTATCTTGAAATCACTCTTTTTTATGATCTTCAAGATTTATTCCATCTCTTGGGTGGAGGGTTCCGCAGTTATAACATCTTCGGCTGGCGCCTCTGTCCTGGCAGGCTCAACTACTTTTCTTTACCCCAAGTGTCAGTACTAGGCTTATTATTGGTTATGTGAACAAGAGTTTTCGTAGTAGTTAGGGGTGAAATGTTAGGAGAGAAAATCCTCCCTGTTCTTGTTACCCTGCTAGAACCAGCAATATTTGTAACATCATCAGCCTTGTCTTCATTGATCCAGGAATCTTGCTTAATTCCATGATAGTAAACCTCAGCACCATAGTTCCATGGAACTGCTTTGTCGAAGGAGTAAGAAATCGGCCCAAGGGAAGTGATTATTAAAGGAGAAATCGTTGGTTCGTTGGAGATTCTAATAGGACCCTTTGAGAAGATCCTAATAGGCTTGTTGGAGATTGTTATTATGGCAAGGTCTTCAGATTTATTGGTCAAACTCTTGATGGAAGGAATTTTTCAAACAGGATCTCGTGGCTATCTATCAGGCGTTGAACACCTTCTTTCAACCACTTGCATCCATTTATTTGTTCAGTACAACAATCACAGTCTTTTAAACAGCCAGGGAACACCCCAGCTTTCAGCAAATTTTCTTTTATAGTAGTCAAAGGAGTAGTCAAATACTCAATGGAGGAAACAAAAGTAGTGTCATCAATCGCATTGACACCTTTTCCATGGTTTGACATTGGTGCAGTTATCACGTTTGGCGTGGAGGTGGGGTCAAACTCAATAGTTTTATTATTGATAAGATCTTGAATCTTGTTTTTTAGAGCCCAACATTGATCAGTTTCATGCCCAGGGCTTTTTGAATGATACGCGCACTTGGCATTAGGATTGTACTTCGGTGATGTAACATTGGGATTTGATGGTGGAGCACGCAATATTACAAAGTTGGCCTTCAATAGGTGTTGCAAGGCTTAGGCCAGTGATATATTAATCCTCGTGAGTTGTCTTCTAGGAACTTCAGGTCGTTGATGGTTTTCTTGTTGTTGTCTTTGAGCAGATGGAGGGTTAGAGATCAAAACAACATCAACAGATTGGCGATAATCCTTTTTGACATGGCTTCTTGAACCATATATGGAATTGGTTTCTTTCTTTCCAGTGAAGGGCTTCTTTACAGTGTTTGATGTAGAAGCAGATGCCATGGTAATTTTTCCACTCTTGATACCATTCTCGACTCTTTCACCAATCAGAATTAACTATGTGAAACCAGACAATGAGCTCCCAATTAGCAAGTTGAAAAATGGGCCAGTTAATGGTCCCATGAACATGTCCACCAGCTCTCTATCAGTCAATGGTGGTTGAACTCTACCAGCAAGGTCCCTCCATTTTTGCCCGTACTCTTTAAACCCTTCATTAGTACCCATTGTCATTCCTTGAAGTTGAACTCTAGTCGGTGCCAAATCAGCATTGTACTGATATTGACGGTAGAATGCAGTGGCTAGATCTTCCCAAGTATGAATCTTGGAACCCTCCAACTGGTAAAACCATTCTAAGTGAGTCCCACATAGACTTTCTTAAAAGAAGTGTACCCAGAGCTTCTTGTCAGTGGTATATGGTTGTATCTTGTGGACATAGGACCTCGGGTGAAGCTTTGGGCATGAAACTCCATCATACTTAGCAAAGACTGGTATTTTGAACTTATGGGGAATGACAACCCTAGGTACTAAGACCAAATCACCAAAATCCAAACTGGGTACGGCTTGAATTTCAACAGCTTTCAACCTATCCTCCAGTTGCTTGTATTTATCCTCGACCGGTGGATATTTTTCATCAAAGTAATCTTCGTCCTCAGAAGCTTAGTCATTTGCACCCCCAACACGGGTGCTCCTTGCATCTTCATCTTGGTTCTCGTCTTCCTTAGATGACTCTTCAACTACTTGCACTTGACGAACAGGACCTTTAAACCTTTTCGGCCACCAGTAATGACATCAGCTCTTGTTGTCCCTTGGCCAGGGTTAGGAAAGTTTCTTGGAATTGAGAGTTCTGCTTCTGCAAGTCTTTCACGTTTTTATCGATATCCATCATACTGAAATAAATAGTAGAAAGATGAGGAAACATGTGTTTGAAAACCTGCCTATGTCATGATGCATGAAATGCGTATGCAAATGATTTCAAGGACTTTTAAGATTTAAATTTTCTTAGACAAAGAGAGAACTAACATTAATTGTATTAATAAGTCCAAATGGTTACAAAAATTCCCCCTGCGTTTACAATGGAAGAAAGAAAGATAATACAAAATAATCTCTTAAAACAAAATAGAATCAAGCTTCCAACGAGTGCATCCTCTTTGGTGCAATGTAGGCAATCAAACTCTGCTCTTCATGAAGTTGTCTCGTGAGCTCTATAACCTTCTTCTCGCTTTCATAGAATTGGGTTTCAAAGGTGTCTTGCTCCCCTTTGAGTTGAATCCAAGATATTTGGAACTCCTCAAGAGTAGTCAGCGTGTCAGGATGAAGGATAGTGTAGGGAACATCTCCCTTGATAATAGGCTCCATGATGATAGGTAGAATGGCCTCATAAGGCATCATGAGATTTTGAGCGCGAGCTCCCACCCACTTGAGATAAGGCTCTAAAGGAATGGAGTTCTTATGCCCCAATGTCTTTCTATCAACTTTGTTCACCATGCCCCAAGCTCGTATGAATCTCTAACGATAACCTTAGACATCGTTCTCATAATCAAATGCAATTCCTTGGACAAGTGCATCGTGATGACCATCCCTCCTAGCATACCCGGACTGTCGCAAAGATAAACAAGTGTTATAGGTGATACCTCCCCTAATGTCAAGGAGAGGGACATTAGGGAATTCCCCACAGTGATCAATGATGGTAACTTCCTCCAAAGATCAAGGACACCAATGAATATCTGAATGCGTGAGGGACATCAACCTATTAGACCATCTCATGCCTTGATCATTCTTCAAAATAGATCGAGGTAGGTTCAAAATAAACCACCTAGCCAACAGAGGAGTGCAACACATAAGGGTACCCCTTCTCTTCATGGTGCGAGTGTGAAGAGAGTGCAAGATGTCTCCAAGAAACGTAGGCATCGGGTTACGAGACAGAAAAACTTTGACCGCATTCACATCTATGAGTTGGTCCGGATTAGGAAATAGTACCATCCCATAGATGAGAAGGGCCAAAACTTCTTCAAAGGCTTGTAAATCCAGAGTACCCAAAAATATTGAACCTTCTTAAACAAAAACTTGGCTAGAAACCCTTTGACACCACTTCTTGTTTCCCAATTTGCCACAACGTCGGACCATTTTAAATGTAGAGCTCGAACAATCTCCTCAGGTTTTAGGTCTCTTTCAATACCATTGAAGGGTAATTGATTAAGAATATGCACTCCCAATAACTGAGAAAACTCCTCCATGGTAGGCACTATTTGGTAATTGGGAGATGTAAAGCAATGGTGTAAATGATCAAAGAACTGAAAGAGCACTTTGATCATATCTTCATCAAGGCTCGAGGTAACCATGTTGAGAAGTCAACCATGTCTTTTGGTAAATGGAGAATACTCAAGAATCCTCGATGCTAACTCCTTGAGTTTGGGAGGCACTCTTACAAGGTTGACTTGGATAGTATTCATGCGAGTGAAAGCCATGTCCTACAAAACAACACAAAGATAAGTCCTAAAAATCCTTGACATGGTTAGTGAAAAATGCCATGTTATGATGTCATGATGTTATGTGCAAGTAAACATAAACATACAAAGAAAACAAGTCCTTAGGTTTAGGCTTGCATGGAGTTCATAGGTAAGTACCCTCTTGAAGTTTAGTTGGTTCAACCTATCCTAGAAAGTAATCGGGTTCTAGGTAATCTCAATATAACTGATCTTTCTTCATCGGGCATTGTTTCAGCGCTAGCCTCTTTATTAGCGACCGAAATATCCCGAAAGTCCGATCTCAATGAGCGTAGTATCGAGTATCAACCTACTTCGGGTTGCACCAAAGCCTACTATCTCACTACTTCCTAATGGCTAAGTTGTTCAATTAAAGGTTTTAACGTCAGTTAGTGCTTCATGAAACCATACAACGGCCCCATATTCTCCTTGACTAGACTCAAGGGCTATCGGTACCAACAAATGTGTCACACTAACGTAGCCATCGCTTCAACCATGTCGGTATACCCCGCACAGTTTCCATAATCTATTGCTACTTACCTAATGGTGTTCCCCGATCCGGGTAGATGATCAAAACAATCCAAAACAAAGACCCAAAATGTAACGCAAGCAAGTCAAACGAAGAAAGAATTTTAAAGGTGATCTAGCTCTAAGGTAACCACACTTTTAAGTTAATCGTCCCCAGTGTATTCGCTAGTTCTTTAATACGGTGGGAGAACTGACTTGGGTATTTTGTGTTTTATCTCAATTATTGCGGGTAGCAAGAGTCTCCACCGACTTTTCTTTTATACAATAAAGGAAAAGGTGAAAATAACATGAAAGACCTTTGAGATATTTTCTTGAGTTTGGGAGGTAGGTCATGAAAAGGGAAGGTGTTAGAACCCTTTTCATCCGTATTTATATACGGGCTCTTAGTTGCTTGATCACTTTGAAATGCTTTGTTTGAAATGTTTTTGTGATTGGTGTAAGTTTGAAAATATTTTGAAAATTCATTTCTTTCAGAAAACTTTATAATGATTCTCGTCTCTATAAGAATGTAAACAAATTGTTGGTTTTGAAAATAGTTCAAAGAGATGTTTGTTTTTTTAAATATGTTTTGAAAGTGTGAGTATGGAGATGGTTTTAGTTTGTGATCAAGCAACTACGAGAGTCATACCTACTCAAAAGATATTTTCTCTTTTTCTATTCCTTTAGATGTTGCTATCTTACCATTGATTGGTAAGAAGCCCCATCATCGGATGTGAAGGGACAGGCGCAGTTCAATCGTACAGTCATAGAAGGAAACTTGTAAGACGCTTTAGCAATTTTCGTAAGGGGCTAAGATCATTTTACCCAAGGCAACATCGAGGGACTACAATCATTTTTATCGAAGGATCTTTGCTAAAGAGTCCCACATTCGAGGGACATGACTATTTTTCTGAGGCAACAAGTGAGGTTACCCTAGAGGTGCGCGTGTGAAAAGTGTGTTTGATTCAAGTTAACTTATCTTTGATTAGGGTTATCTAGCGATTGATTTTATGTCTTGCCATACACGCCTAATTACTATACAGTATAAAGAAAAATAGTAAATTACATAAATTAAAATTCTACGCTATTACAGAGTTTTCAGGAATTGGGGTACAATTTACAAATGGGGATGAATCGAATTATCAATGCGATTAAAAAAATTTAAATAAGTAATCAATATAACCAAATCAAATCGACCAATTAATTAAAACTACAACAATCTATAAAATTAATTAACAAAGTAAAAATATAGAAATAAAATTCTTGGTATTTTTGTTTGTGAGAAATTTGGAAAGAAAATAAAGATCTATTCTATTATTTTTATTTCAGTTTTATCATGTAGAAACTAAATAATTTAAAAGCAAGTTTAAAAACTATATATAAAATGTTAACAAAATTATTCACAAAGTCCTAAATTAATCAACTAATTTTGAAATTATATTTCTTTTACTTAATTGAGTTTTAAAGTTAAAACTAAAGATTAACAAAATTAAATCTAAACTAATAAAAAAAATTCTAAACTAACTTAAAAAATTCTAAGTTATTAAATCAAACCTAAACTAAAAAAGTTGTTGAGATAATCCTAATTTAATTTAAAATTCTAAGTTATTAAATAAACTCTAAACTTATCTATAAATAATAAAAAAATAATACGCTAATTTAAATCTACACTAAGATCTATCAAGTTATTAAAGCAAATCTAAATTAAGCTAAAAAACAATAAAGAAGTTACAAATAGAAAACTAGGGGGCCATGCTGTTTTTTTTAATGGACTTTAGAGATCAAGAAGTTTTTTTTATTACCAAAAAAAAGGAAACTAAAATCAGGAAAAGAGGAAAATGTCCCAGTGGGTCTCGAACCCGGGACCTTTCCTCCAAACCAACACACCTTAACCACCGCGCCATCTGTTTCAGTCATTATTATTAAGATTTTATTATTACAAAAGGTGAATATGAGGTAGCGAATTGGGCTAGGAGGACCATTAGGACGACCCAAGTTAAAAGAATAGGTAAAGAAAAATGTTGGAAACCCTAATAATAGGAAACACGCCGCTAGTGTACTATTTTAGGAAAGAAATAGAAAGATTAAACATTGTTATTAATATTGGGAAAGGCCAAAACTGATTATTAATTCAATAAAAATTCTTCATCATAAAAAAAAGAGGCTCTCTTGTGGCTGAAACCCTTCATCTCTTTCTTTTCTAAGCTTACAGTAAAATAAAACAAACTCTCTCCTCTCGAATTCGTACCATCACCAATATCATCTTCAATCTCCTCGCAATTTGTCTTCACCTCTGCTTCATCTCAACGGTTCATAACTCTCTCTCTGTCTTTGTTAGCTTCACAATTTCAGTTGTTATTGTGGGTGGTGGTGATGACTGATTGAAGGGTGAGATGGAGATTTCTGTTACGATGGGTTACGGTTTCCGAACAGAGGGATTAATGATGGTGTTTGATTAAGATAGGAAGGGATAAAATTGAGATGCAGATGGTGGTGATTTGTAGGAGAACAAGGCGGAGGTGAGATGAAGGGTGATCGGATGGGTTAACAACGATGATGATGGTGGAAGTTGTGGAATGGGATGAATATTGTAATACGATGGGAGAACTGACTTGGGTGTTTTGTGTTTGATCGCAATTGTTGCGGATAGCAAGAGTCGCCAACGACTTTTCTTTTATCCAAGAAGGAAAGGGTGAAAAGAACAGGAAAGACCTTTAGAGATTATTTCTTGAGTTCGGGGGGTAGGTTATGAAAAGGGAAGGTGTTAGCACCCTTTTCATCCGTAGTTATCTACGGGCTCTTAGTTGCTTGCTAGATCACTTGCTTTTGTTTGAAAATGTGCTTGTCGTGTGAGTTTGAAAATATTTTGAAAAGGTCTTTGTAATAATTCTCTTCTTCATAAGAATACGTACAAAGTGTTTGTTTTGAAAATAGTTCAAAAAGACGTTTGTTGTGGAATATGTTTTTGAAAGTGATTTTGAAAAGTGTCTTTGTAATGATTCTCATCTCTATAGGAATGCGTACAAAGTGTTTTTACTTTTGAAAATATTTCAATTGAAGGTGTTAGTGTGAAAATGGTTTTTTTGTTGTGAGCAAGCAAGAAACTATGAGCGTCCTACCTACTCAAAAGATCTTTGTTCTTTTCCTCCTCCTTTATATGTTGCTATCTTATCATTGATTGATAAGAAGCCCCATCGTTGGATGTGAAGGGACGGGCGTGGGTCGTTTGTATAGTCATAGAAGGCAATCTATGAGACGTTTTAGCAATTTTCATTCAGGGACTAGATCGTTTACTGAAGGCAACGTCGAGGGACATCGAGGGATTATGATCTTTTATCGAGGGTCTTTGCTAAAACGCCGATATTCGAGGGACATGACTATTTTCGGAGGCAACAAGTGAGATTACCCTAGAGGTGCATGTGTGAATAGTGTGTTTGATTGCATGCATTTTGTCTTTGAATTTTGGGTGGTATACTTGTTGGATTTATCCTGCCATACACCCTAATTACTAGTATTTATGAAAGAAATAAAAATGCGAAAAATAATTGCCCAGCGCTATTACATGTTTTTTTTTTGGGATGGGGTATACAAATGTACAAGTGTGGGTTCCAAGAAATAAAAGTCCTAATTATTACAACCATGTTGAATATAAAAAATATGTAAATATATATAAAATATAAAGACAAAAATAGTGTAAAAAGAGAGAAAGAAAAGGCATCCTGGATCGAAGGATGTGCCTTTCGATTCTCCCTCCTTTGCCTTCATTCGATTGGGATCTGTAACCAGTGTGAGTCGAAGTCTGTAACCTTAGATTCACACCACCTTCTTTTTTTTAATGTTTGCAGTTGTCAAACAATAAGGGGTGAAGCCTAAGGCTTCGATTCATGCAAACTTTTCTCTTTCGTTTGGGTCTGTACAAGTTAGTTTCTAACATATACTTGGACAATAAAAGCATACAATCGAAAGGATAGAAACGTAAAGTAAACAAATGTTATTTATATGATTGAAAAGAAAAGTTTAAGTTTAATAATACTTACCTTGCTCGAAGATGGAATGTGTGTGTTGGACCTTGAGTTGCTGCCCTGGATGCTCTGGGATTCGAAGGGGGAGAAACAGGTGTTTATATTTCTTTGGCAAGATTCGAAAGCCAAGAACAGTAGAGTTGTGTTCCTTTGATTCGAAGGGAAAAGAAACAATTTTTTGTGTTTCTTAGTACTGGATTCGAAAAAAGGAGCCAAGTGTTGGGTTGGTGTTTCCCTGGGTTCTGGATTCGAGCGAAAGAAACAAGTGTGGTGTTTCTAGTGCTGGATTCGAAAGAAACAAAAACAAAGGGGTGTGGTCTTTTGATTCTGGGTTTGAGAGTGTGTGAAGTGTTTTCTTTATTTGCCTTGTTATCAAATCTCTCTCTAGCCACCAAAGGACCCCTAAGATGTATTGTGGAACATCTTATTTATAGATAAATTTGGCTGAGATTGAGAGGGAAAACAAAAGAATTTAAACAAATTGAGTATGTTGTTTTTGTAGCTTTCTAGGTGCAGTTTTTATATGCCAAATTGGTGCAAATATAGGAGCAGCGTAGCAGGACTGCTTTGCAACAGTTTTGGAGCGTTGTGACCAGTGCAGCAGGCTTGGACTTGGAAGCACAAGCATCTTGAATAAAACCCTTTCGTTTTGACCAACTAGATCCATCCTTCGATTGGACTCCTCTTCAGACAAATATATTTGTTTCCACCCAAAGTGTGTCCTTCGAATGGACCATCTGTGTATCCTTTGAAGGGGACAAATATATGTCCTTCGAAGGGGCCAAATGTATGCCCTTCGAATCGGCCATATGCCTATTCTTCAAAAGTGCCAATTGTGTGTCATAGTGTAGAAATTATGTATGTTGAAGGATTCAAAGGTGGAATCGAAGCAAGCACGATGGGAGTCTTTTCCAGTCAAAACTAGTGTGAACATAGACAATGCCATGTCGAATCTTGTGTGCAGGAGGCTACTGCTTTGTGAATCAAAGAAAACATGTAAGGACAATGGGGCAATCGAAGCTTGCATGCAGGAGGTCCATGCTTTGTGAATCAAAGGCAAACATGTAAGGGGCCAATGGCGCAATTAAAGCTTGCATGTAGGAGGTCCCTGCTTTGAATTAAAGGAAACCTTCAGAAGGCCATTACCTTATGAATCAAATGAAGCTTTCAGAAGTTCATTGCCTTCTTAATCGAAAGAAGCCAGTAGGAAGCCACTAACTTTTGAATCGAAGGACACCAACAAGAGGCCCTTGTCTTATGAATATAAGGAAGTTGTTTCAAAGGGAAAAAATGCCCAGTCTAAGCTATCATTAAGATAACCATTTGTTCAATCGAAGCTTGTATGAAGCAAGCATGCAAGAGGCCATTGCCTCAATCAAAGCATGGGAATTTGAAGCAAGTTTGAAGGAGGCCAGATGCCCAATCGAAAGCTGGTGAATCAAGCTTGCATCGAAGGAGGCCATTTACCAAATTTTGAATTCGAAATTTTGTCTGCAGTCACTCCTTTCGATATTCTTTGTACTTATGCAAACTTGAGATTTTGAAAATCTTTGTGAGAAATATCTTGAGAAATTGAGAGGGCAAATTTTGGGGAACAACAGTTGCCCCTGTTCAATCTTCTTAAACCTGAAGAGTTAGACTGGCGAGTCTGTCATTCGTGACTTGAAGGTGGAAGATGATTGAACACTAGAGTGCCCATAAATTTGCACTTGATGATGTGGTGGTTGATTGTGTAGGGAATGGGCTTAAAGATTCCATTTGGAGAGATGATGGAGAGTTGTATTAGATGGACTTATCGATTCCACCCAAATGCAATTGTTGACAAAAATTAGACTAATTCTAAGCTTGACTTTAATTGGAAAAGAATCAAAATAAATCTTTGGTCGATTTAAACTGAACCAGAAGAAGTGCCTACTGGAAAAGTATCAGAATAAATCTTTGGTCGATTTAAACTGAACCAACAGATGTCTGTGTCGTCTTTAACTGGAAAAGAATCAGAATAAATCTTTTATCGACTTAAACTGAACCAAAAAAAATGTCTACTAGAAAAGTATCAGAATAAATATTTGGTCGATTTAAACTGAACTAGAAGATGTCTGTATCGTCTTTAACTGGAAAGAATCAGGATAAATCTTTGGTCGATTTAAAATGAACCAGAGAAAGTGTCTACCGGAACGGAATCAGGATAAACCATTGATCGATTTAAACTGAACTAACAGAGGTCTTGAATAATCTTTAACTAGAGATTGAATCAGTATGAATCTTTGGAGTGGTTTAACTGAACCAGAGAAAGTGTCTACTTGAATGGAATCAGGATAAACCATTGATCGATTTAAACTGAACCAGCAGAGGTCTTGAATAATCTTTAACGGGAAAAGAATCAGAATAAATCTTTGGATCGATTTAACTGAACCAGAGAAAGTGTCTACTGGAACGGAATCGGGATAAACCACTGATCAATTTAAACTGAACCAGCAGAGGTATTGAATAATCTTTAACTGGAAAAGAATCAAAATAAATCTTTGGTCGATTTAAACTGAGCCAGAAAAAGTGTCTACTGGAAAATTATCAGAATAAATCTTTGGTCGATTTAAACTGAACCAGCAGATGTCTGAAGGAAGTTTTCATCATGTAGATAGTCACCCCGTCCTGTTTCGGGAATTGATCTACAATCAATTTGTTCACAAATAGTTGTGCTGTCTTGTTTCAGGTATTAATCTGGAACTTGCTTTTGTTGGTCGTTGAGATAGTTGTCCTGTCTGGTTTCAGATATTAATCTCCGACCTAAGTGAAAGAAAGAAAGTGTTCCCGTCTGGATTCGGGTATTAATCTTTAATCTGCTCATGTAGATAATTGTAGTGTATGGTTTAAGGTATTAATCTATAATCAATTGTTCACATATAGTTTTCCTGTCTTGTTTCAGGTATTAATCTGGAACTGTTGAAAATTATTGATGATAATTATCTGTTTGATTGATTTTTCCTGAAAAGGTAAAGAGTTAGTTGTATACAATGCCATGATGTATGAAATGCATTGTGTAATGGTGTTCTCAAAATAAATGAGGTTGTAATATATGTGTTTCGTATGCATATGCTATGAATGTTATCGAAATGTAACTTTGTCTTGGAAAATAAATCCTTGACAAATGCTGGGGAGCCTTGGGAAATTAAATCTCGGATTGTTGTTTGGGGTTGAAGAGTATGAACATCTTCAGACCTTGTTTTTGAATGTTTTCGTCGAGGTTTCCCATTTTTGTTGTTTGAAGAGAACTCCATTGGGGAATATTGGATTTTTCTTGAGAAAAACTTTGTGGTGAATGTTAATTCCTGCTTGGGGAAGAGAGTTCAGGAGTTTTAGTTGTCCGTTGCTCTACTGGGGAGTTATCTCTTGATTGGAGAGAAAGGAAGTTAACAACTTGTTAGGGATAAAGAAGTTAACTGTTATCTGGTTGTCTTCCAGACTTTGCAGCAACTCATTGGGGATTGTAGTAAAGTCTACTGGGGAAGAGGGGTTGTGGTCCCTTGACTTGTGATAGTATGAGAGGCAAATTCAAGCTGGGGAATCTTGTCGTTTGTTGGGGAAATAAACCATATTGCCAATCTGCTGGAGAGGCGTCTTCTTTTAGAAGAACTCCTCGAGGATTCTTGAGATCAAATCGGCTGGGGAGAAGTTTTCTGGAGATTGAAGCTCTGGATGGGGATTGCGTTGATCAAACTTTGTAGGGATAATTCTGTGGGATATCCATGAATTTGGCCTTGTGGGTTTTGGACCCTTGCCTACGAGGATTATTCTGTGGGGATAACCTTATAGAGATGACTCTACGGAGACTTGACTAGGGATCGCCCTATGAAAAGGACATTGTGGGAAATTTTTCATTGCCCCTAGTAGTAAGTGTTATTGTACTTCCAGAAAACGTTTGCTTGGTCGTACATAACGCTTTGCTGGAATTCATGTTCAATTCCCCAAGTGATTCAAATGTATACTTGCCCCTGGTTATTCAGCACTTCTTGAGAGATCTCTTGGAATCTTGACTTGACTTCCCCAGACGAGTTGGATAGTGACATGTCACGCCCCCTTACTTATAGGATATTTTTCATTGGAAGTGTATTACCACTTGAAGTGATTCTGTTTATTAGGAATTTCCATTCATTGGATATTCGCCGTGTGAATTTCTATGCTGTCAAACGAATAGCCAAATGCAAACAACGATATTCAAATAATGCAAAGTTTACGTTTGTCTTGAAATTCTGAAAATGCGCTTTAGTAGATAAAAGAATTTTGTAAGAATGTGAATTCAAATCAGGATTTTGAGTAAGCCTTACAGGAGTCAGGATACCTTTTTGTAACAATATGCTTCTGAACTAACCCATGCTTCAATTAGGACTTTTAGGGGGTTGTAACGTGGCTTGGTTAACGGTTTTAAGAAACAAAGGATAAGCTCAAAGTTTATTTGTACCCGACCCGTTCTTCATGATTTCTCCCATCCTAAAAGCAATTAATTGTGCGTTTGAATTCCAATTGAGTCTTAAATGACGTTTTGGTGATGGTTCAGAAACTTGGAAGTTTATTTGTGAAGGCAGTCACTTTTGCAACATTTTTCATGTTGTCGAGGATTTGTAGTGACCTCTTTTTTTATTTACTGTCCCTAATTTTTTTCTGATTATTCTTGTTTGGAGATTACAGCCAATGGGATGCCCTAGTTTTTATTAAGTCTCCTTCGTAGGTTTTGACTTAGTGGGCTTTTCTTTTGAGAGATAATGACTTCCTATTTTATGGGGAACCATCATCGTCTTTTGGTTCAAAAGGATGTTTTTGATATCACTCGTTGTGTATGAGGTGAAAGCTTTTGATTTGGACGTGCATTTGAATTAACTGAGAGACTACCCTACCTCAGGTTTTGATTAAAGGCTTCAAATTTGTGTAAAAAAAGAAAACTCCTACTTCTTTGGCTCAAAAAGTGGTTGACTAGGGATTATCTTCCTTATAACTCCAGTGTTTAGGGATTGAAAGAAACGCCTGTACATCGTCAGCAAGGTCTGTCCAAAAGCATATTGTATGAGAAAATGGCATTGTTTTCGTCATCCTCCCTCTAAAGGCTTACAACTTTTAACACAAGAGTTGAATATCACAAAAGGGAGTAAAATCACATTTTTAAGTATAATGAAAATGAATGAATTAATTCAAGACAAGCATATGCAATGCATTGATGAAAGTAATCAAAGTCTGACATATAGATAAGTGGTTAAGCTAACAAAGAAATTACAACTGAAAATTCGAATAAACAGAAAATTTATCCGCCTAGAACATCACTTCATATGGATGACTTTGAGGGGTGATAGAAAAGCTCTAGTTGACCGTCTTGTGTAAACTCCAACACTCCTTCATCGATTAGGTCTTGAATTTTGTTCTTCAGAGCCCAGCAACCATTCGTATCATGTCCAGGACTATCAGAATGGTATGCACACCTCTCATTGGGGTGGTAAGTAGGAGCGGAAGTATTAGGATTCCGAGGAGGAGCCTTTAACGTAATTAGCTCTGCCTTTAACATGTGTTGTAGCGCTTGAGCCAGCGACATGTTGATCTTGGTGATTTGTCTCTTAGGTGAGACCTCTTTATGCTGATTCCCCTATCGTTGTTGGCGAGGTTGTTGTTGGGCTCGTGATGTAGTAGCAATTTGGGAAGGTCTACTCTCCATCAAACCGACTTCTTGTCTAATGGGAGGCTGAATAATGACTTGATTCCCAATCTCGACTGTTTTTTCATACGGTTGCATCCATCTTGATGAAGTTTTTTGATGAAGGCCCTTAACTCTTCTTGTCCCCGAGCTAAGTTTTGGATAAGAGCCATCTGGCCTACATCTGTCCCATCATATGGATCTTCTTTATGGCTATCTCAGTTTGTAGTTGTTCCAACTAGTCATCCATGTCGTCCTCGGGATTCTTCATGGTCATGCCCCTAGTGAGGAGTGCTTTCACTTCTTCTTTCCCCTTGGATAGGTTCAAGAACATTTCTTGAAGTTGAGCATTTTGAGTCTGAATGTCCTTGAAAGTTTGTTCTAGAGCCATCTCTACTGAAATAAACAGTAAGCAGATGAGAAACCCGTGTGGGGAAAACCTGTCATGGTATGTGAATGCAATGTTTTCAAGGACTTAGAAGATTTAAATATTTTTAGACAAAAGGAACAAACATCAATTGCATTAATGAGTTCAAATTGATTACAAACATGCCTCTTGGGCTTACAATTGAGGAAATAAAGCAAAATAAACTCCTAAGACAAAAGGTCGAACGCATCCATTTAGCGCAATGTAGGCGTTCAAATTTAGCTCTTTATGGAGTTGTATTGTAAGCTCCAAAACCTTCTTTTCACTCGCGTAGAACTGGGTTTCGAAGGTGTCTTGCTCTTCCTTCAGCTGGATCTAAGCTCTTTGCAAATCTTCAAGAGAAGTAGACATGGTAGGATGAAGGACAGTATACAGAACATCTCCTTCAACAATTGGCTCCATGATGATAGGTAAAATGGTAGGGTATGGCATACCGAGACTTTGAGCACGAGTTCGTACTCACTTAAGATAAGGCTCCAAAGGAATGGAGTTCTTACGCCCCAATGTCTTGCTATCCACCTTGTTTACCATTCTCCAAGCTCGTATGAACCTTTGACGATAACCTTGGTCATCGCCCTCATAGTCGAATACCAAACCTTGGATGAGTGCATCGTGAGGATCATCTCTTTGTACATACCCAAACTGCCGTAATGCAAGAGAAGGGTTATAGGTGATACCTCCCCTAATGCCTAAGAGTGGGACATTAGGGAATTCCCCACAACGGTCAATGATGGTAGTGTCCTCCAGGGATCGAGAACACCAATAAATGTCAGAGCGTGTGAGTGACATCATCCTTTGAGACCATGTTAAACCTTGATCATTCTTAAATGTTGATCAAGGTAGGTGTGAAATAAACCACCTAGAGAGTAAGGGAATGCAACACAAAAGAGTACCTCTTTTCTTCATGGTGTGAGTGTGGAAACAATGTAAAATATCTCCAAGCAAAGTAGGTATAGGATTATGAGAGAGGAAAACCTTAATGGCATTCACATCTATGAATTGGTCCGGATTGGGAAATAGAACCAAACCATAGATTAGGAGGGCCAAAACATCTTCAAAATCTTGAAAGGCTATATCCTCCTAGAATGAACGAGCCTTATCCAACAGAAACTTGGCTAGGAAACCCTTAACTCTACTTCTTATCTCCCAATTTGTTATAATGTCGGCTCTCTTCAAATGCAAGGCTTCGGCAATGACTTCAGGCTTTGGAGTCTCCTCTAAACCGGTGAATGGTATTTGATAAAGCAAAGGCACTCCTAACAGTTGAGATAACTCTTCTAATGTAGGCACCAATTGATAGTCAGGAAAGGTGAAGCGATGATGCATGGGATCAAAGAATTGGAAGAGTACACACATCATTTCTTCTTGGAAGTTTAAGGTAGCCAAGCTGAGAAGTCGACCATATTTCTTGGTGAAGGGAGAATCTCCAGGAACCCTTAATGCTAATTCTTGGAGTTGAGGATGTGCTTTCACGAAGCTGACTCGGATGGTATTCCTTCGAGTGGGAATCATGGCCTACAAAACAAAGATAAATTCCTAAATCCTTGAAATGGTTAGTGAGAATGCTTATGATGTTATGATGTTTATGATGTTATGTATACGTGAATAAAGAAAACAAGTCTTTATGTATAAATAATCATATACACACAAAGCAGACAAGTCCTTAGGTTTAGGCTTGCAATGGGGTTTATAGGTAAGCACCCTCTTGAAATTTAGTTGGCTCAACCTGTCCTAGAAAGTAACCGAGTTCTAGGGGATCTCAATATCACTGACCTTTCTTTTAGGCATTATCTCAGCATAATCAATCTTTTCTTGCGGCTGAGATATCCCAAAATTCCGATCTCAATGAGTGTAGCATCGAGTATCAACCAATCTTCAGCTTTACACCAAAGTCGGCTATCTCACTACTTCCTAATGGCCAAGTTGTTCAATTAAGGTTCTAAGGCCAGCTAGTTCTTTATGACACCTCTCAAAGGCCCCGTATTCTCCTTGATTCAACATAAGGGATACTGGTACCAACAAATGTGTCACACTAACGTAGCCATTGTTTCAACCATATCGGTCTACGTGGTACAATTTCCACAATCTATTTCTACTTACCTAAAAGGTGCCCTAGATCCGGGTGTAGGATCAAAATAAAGACCAAACAAGGAACCATAATGTAAAGCAAGCAAGTCAAACAATGAAAGAAAGTAAAGGTGATATAGCCCTAAGATAACCCCACTTTTAAGTATTTCCCAGTAGAGTCGCCAGTTCTATAATACGATGGGAGAACTGACTTGGGTGTTTTATGTTTGATCGCAATTATTGCAGTAGCAAGAGTCGCCATCGACTTTTCTTTTATCCAATAAGGAAAGGGTGAAAAGAACAGGAAAGACCTTTAGAGATTATTTCTTGAGTTCCGGGGGTAGGTTATGAAAAGGGAAGGTGTTAGAACCCTTTTCATCCATAGTTATATACGGGCTCTTAGTTGCTTGCTAGATCACTTGCTTTTGTTTGAAAATGTGCTTGTGGTGTAAGTTTGAAAATATTTTGAAAACATCTTTGTAATGATTCTCGTCTCTATAAGAATGCGTACAAAGTGTTGGTTTTGAAAATAGTTCAAAGAGATGTTTGTTGTGGAAGATGTTTTTGAAAGTGATTTTTGAAAAGTGTCTTTGTAATGATTCTCGTCTCTATAAGAATGTGTACAAAGTGTTTGACTTTTGAAAATGTTTCAATTGAAGGTATTGGTGTGAAAATGGTTTTTTTGTTGTGAGCAAGCAAGCAACTACGAGCGTCCTACCTACTCAAAAGGTCTTTGTTCTTTTCATCCTCCTTTAGATGTTGTTATCTTATCATTGATTGATAAGAATCCCCATCATAGGATGTGAAGGGACGGGCGTGGGTCTTTTGTATAGTCATAGAAGGCAACCTATGAGACGTTTTAGCAATTTTCATTTAGGGACTAGATCATTTACCGAAGGCAACATCGAGGGACATCGAGGGACTACGATCTTTTATCGAGGGTCTTTTCTAAAACGCCCATATTCGGGGGACATGACTATTTTTCGAGGCAACAAGTGAGATTACCCTAGAGGTGCATGTATGAATAGTGTGTTTGATTGCATGCATTTTGTCTTTGAATTTTGGGTTGTCTACTTGTTGGTTTTATCTTGCCATACACCCTAATTACTAATATTTATGAAAGCAATAAAAATGCGGAAAATAAATTTCCTATGCTATTACATGTATTTTTTTTTGGATGGGGTATACAAATGTACAAGTGTGGGTTGTAAGAAATAAAAGTCCTAGTTATTACAACCATATTTAACATCAAGAAAATGTAAATATATAGAAAATATAAAGACAAAAATAGTGTAAAAAGAGAGAAAGAAAAGGTATCATGGGTCGAAGGATGTGCCTTTCGATTCTCCCTCCTTTGCCTTCCTTTGATTGGGGTCTGTAACCAGTGTGAGTTGAAGTATGTAACCTTTGATTCACCCAACCTTCTTTTGTTTTGTGTTTGCAGTTGTGAAATAGTAAGGGGAGAAGCCTAAGGCTTCGATTCATGCAAACTTTTCTCTTTCATTTGGGTCTGTACAAGTTAGTCTCTAACATATACTTGGACCTGAAAAGCATACAATTGAAAGGATAGAAATGAAAAGTAAACAAATACTATCTACATGCTTGAAATTAAAAGTTTAAGGTTAAGAGGACTTACCCTGCTTGAAGCTGGAATGTATGTGTTGGACCTTGAGTTGCTGCCCTGGATGCTCTGGGATTCGAAGGGAGAGAAACAGGTGTTTGTGTTTCTTTGGTTGGATTAGGAAGCCAATAACAATAGAGTTGTTTTCATTTGATTCGAAAGGAAAAGAAACAAGTGTTTTTGTTTCTTAGTACTGGATTCGAAAAAAGGAGCCAAGTGTTGGGTTGGTTTTTTCGTGGGTTCTGGATTCGAGCGAAAGAAACAAGTGTGGTGTTTCTAGTGTTGGATTCGAAAGAAACAGAAACAATGTGGTGTGGTCTTTTGATTATGGGTTTGAGAGTATGTGAAGTGTTTTCTTTCTTTTCCTTGTTAGAAAATATCTCTCTAGCCACTAAAATCCCCCTAAGTAGTGTTGTGGAACATCTTATTTATAGGTGAAGTTGGATTAGATTTGAGAGGGAAAACAAAAGAATTTGAACAAATTGAGTATGCTATTTTTGTAACTTTCGAGGTGCATTTTTTGTATGTCAAATTGGTGCAAATGTAGGAGCAGCGTAGCAGGACTGCTTTGCAGCAGTTTTGAAGCGTTGTGCCCAGTGCAGCAGGCCTGGACTTAGCAGCACAAGCATCTTGAATAAAACTCTTTCGTTTTGACCAACTAGACCCATCCTTCGATCATACTCCTATTCAGACAACAATATTTGTTTCCACCCAAAGTGTGCCCTTCGAATGGACCATATGTGTATCCTTTGAAGGGGCCAAATATATATCCTTCAAAGGGGCCAAATGTATGCCCTTCGAATGGGCCATATGCATGTTGTTCAAAAGTGACAATTGTGTGTCATAGTGTAGAAATTATGTGTGTTGAAGGATTCAAAGGTTGAATCGAAGCAAGCATGAGGGGAGTCTTTTCCAGTCAAAACTAGTGTGAACATAGACAATGCCATGTCGAATCTTGTGTGCAGGAGGCTACTTCTTTGTGAATCAAAGCAAACATGTAAGGCCAATGGGGAAATCGAAGCTTGAATGTAGAAGGTCCCTGCTTTGTGAATCAAAGGCAAACATGTAAGGGGCCAATGGTTCAATCGAATCTTGCAGGCAAGAGGTCCCTGCTTTGAATTAAAGGAAACCTTCAGAAGGCCATTACCTTCTAAGTCGAAGGAAGCTTTCAGAAGGTCATTGTCTTCTTAATAGAAAGAATCCAATAGGAAGCCACTAACTTTTGAATCGAAGGACACCAACAGGAGGCCCCTGTCTTCTGAATCGAAGGAAGTTGTTTCAAAGGGAAACAATTCCCAGTCAAAGCTAGCATGAAGATAACCATTTGTTCAATTGAAGCTTGTATGAAGCAAGCATGCAAGAGGCCATTGCCTCAATCGAATCTTGGGAATTTGAAGCAAGTTTGAAGGATGCCAGATGCCCAATCGAAAGCTGGTGAATCAAGCTTTCATCGAAGGAGGCCATTTACTAGATTTTGAATTTGAACTTTTGTCTGCAGTCACTCCTTTCGATCAGCATTGTACTTATGCAAACTTGAGCTTTTGAAAATCTTTGTCAGAAATATCTTGAGAAATTGAGAGGGAAATTTTTGGGGTACAACAAGTATGAAGGATGTTTCCATGGAGAAGTGAAAGGGAGGTGCTTGTGGAATGTTGAGATACAGAGGGCGAGATGAGCTGAGTTATTTTTTTTTAAAAGGGGTTTACTGTATAATTAATTTGTTTTATTTGATTATAACAAAAATATAATGCATGCAGATAACAGATTCAACATTTATAATGAATGCAGAGAAGTAACAGAAATTTACCGATCTGGATCTACTTCTGAAAATATTTTGCTTGATTTTGTTGCTGGTGACTTCACGGCCTTTCGCTTGACAGGGAAGTTGATTCTTGTTTTTCTGTATTTCTGTTTTTCTTGTTTCTGAATGGTATGGCATTTTGGGAAGATGATGAAGATTTTTCTAGGGTTTGGATGTTGTTATTTTTGTGGCTACAATTGTTGTATGAACTGGTTTTTTTATGGATGATGGATGCTTTGCTGTAAAAGAAAACTGTTATGTTCTTTCTTTTCTTTCGATGGACTAAAAATCGATCTCTTTTGTTATGTTATCTCTTTCCCTTATATTGAATAAGAATGAGAAAATGGGGGGAAAATGCGAGGTTTGAACAATTGGGATATGCTGTTTTTATAACTTTTGGATGCAACTATTATATTGCCTATTTTGATGTAATTTCTGGCTGGCTTATTGACTGGTTTTGATGCAGACTTTTGGACTGTTTTGGACAGTATATGTAGGGCTGCAATGCAGTTTTTCTGGGCAGCAATGCAGTCTGTTTTTTTTATAGTATTTGTTTTCTTATGTTTGTCACTCTTTACAGCAATGCAAGCTTGGTTTCTTTTTGACAATATTTTCTTTGTGAACCAAAAAATATATTTTTGTGATTTGCAATGAAGATATTTCTTTGGGCCAATGATAGGACAATATTTTGAGGCTTTTGTTGGGCTTAAATCCTTAATTTGTGATGCTATTGTTTTTTTTTTTTGAATTTTGCATAGGCCCATGATTAAATTGTGATTTTGCTAGGAGGTTGGGTTGCTTGAATGTGATTAAGACACCCCTTTTTCTGATTCCCAATGCAAACCCTAATGATGAATCTTGGAAATTTCTTGTTTATGTTCCATTGTTTATATGCTAATCTTGTTTTCCTTGGATTTGTTTCATGTGACGGTGCGGAAAATGGCAAGAAAATTTGTAAGAGGGAATCGTGGATAGGCTTAAATAGAAATGGTGGAGCTTGGCATGAAGAGCTTGGTAGCTTTTGAAGAAGACATCAAAGTTTTTTTTCTTCAAATTAGGCTTTAAGAAACCTTGTAGAACTCATCAAACTTTAGAACAAATTCTCCATGATAAATTAAAGTTGTAGCTTTGAAATTTGTAATAATATGGAACTTTGAGTATCTTGAGATATCTTAGCATCCATTGTACTCTTGCTATTTTAAACTCAAGAATTATAATTTCCTCTCTATTATTGATGAAAACCAAAAGAAATCTCGGAATTCCTTTATGTGGAATTTTGAACTTGAACAAGGAATGACATGATATCTTGAATTCTCTTGAACGAACTTGAATAAACGATTCCTGCCTTGCATCATGATGAGCATTTATCTTTAACCATTGATCTCAAGTGATAAGAACTCAAAATATACTCCTCCTTCCAAAATGAACTTGAGTTCAAACATTCCATTTAAATGCGATTCAATTTTTCTTTCACACTCGATGAAACTTCAATTAAGCGTTTTTTACAAATCTACTTTGAATATCCAAAAGGAATGTCTTATGTCGATGGTTCACAAACCTTAAACCAAATCACCTCACATCGTGCATAGGAATTATAAACTCAACCTAAAGGCTTTGAACAATACTAGAGGAGGTTTTGAGGAAAAAGCTATCTCATTGAGGAATTAGTATCGTGAAGTTTTTTAGGACTTAAGAAAATTGTAAGTCAAGAAGATGACCTATAACATTTCAATAAATCTCCAAGCTTTATAAACACCATTTGACTTTGATTATTATATAAAAACTTATTGATGATATTCTTTGTGACAAGGCGCAAAGATATTCATCTCAAGATATTTAGGAAATTACGATTCTTGAAAATCAGGCACAGTTACTTGAGATTAGGTCGAAATCCATAAAGCAATCTCTAAAGTATTCGAATTTTTGATGATCTTTCATGCATAATCGAATCTTGACTTGTAAAGAAAAGTTGGATATGGCGTCAAGGAGAATCATACACAAAAAGAACCACTAAAAAATATCGAATAATGAAGAAACTACAATCGTTTGGAATTGATCTTGAAAAGGTCAACTTTTGGGTCAATGCAGCTGGTTTTCAGCCATCTGAACCATTGACTGGGCAAACTTGCGACGAGAGGATTGAAACTTGTCATGAGCATCCTTGAGAATACATGAAGAACCATGAAGACCATTTGAAAACTTGGAAACTCAATTTTGCTTGAGAAATATCAAACCCTAGTTGCTGACTCAATTCTTAGGAAGAGAATATGTTGGATCAACTTATGAGCCATCTTGAGCATCTGAGAAACCCTAGAAGAATATCTTGAGTGAAAAATGGGAGGGAAAATTTTGGGGTACAATATGTGCCAAGCAGGATTATCACCGAGAATGGCTCAAATCTGAATAACAAAATGGTGTCTGAACTTTGTGACGGATTTAAGATTGTCCATCATAATTCATCTCCCTATAGGCCAAAGATGAATGAATTTGTTGAGGCGACCAATAAGAACATTAAGAAGATCATCCAGAAAACGGTTGTTACTTATAAAGATTGGCATGAAATGCTCCCTTTTGTTCTGCATGGGTATCGAACATTTGTACGCACTTCAATAGGAGAAACCCCATTCTCCCTTGTATATGGCATGGAAGTGGTGCTCCCCATTAAAGTTGAAATTCCATCTTTGCGTGTAATAATGGAAACTAAGTTGTCAGAGGCTGAATGGGTCCAGAATAGGTTTGACCAGTTGAATTTGATTGAAGAGAAAAGAATGACTGCCTTGTGTCATGGTCAGTTATACCAGAAAAGAATGAAGAAAGCTTTTGATAAAAAGGCAAACTTCTTGAATTCAGAGAAGGCGACCTTGTGCTCAGGAAGATCATGTCTTTTAACATTGATTCTAGGGGCAAGTGGACTCCCAATTTTGAAGGCCCATATGTTGTTAAGAAAGCCTTCTCTGGCGGTGCACTGATTCTTGAAACAATGGAGTTCCCACGTCTTGTGAATGCTGCAGTCAAGAAATACTTCTCCTAGAAAAATAAAAGAACAGCTCGCTAAGACAAAAACCCGAAAGGGCGGCTTTGGAAAAAAGGAGCGTCTCGGTAGGCCAAAAACCCGAAAGGGCGGCCTAGGAAAAATTAGAGACATAAACAGAACAAACTTTCTCGGTAGGTTGAAAATCTGCAAGGGAAGCCTAGGCAAAAGTTAGGGATTTTTCTGGCAAGTAACTGCATCAGACAAGACTTAATCATTGGAGCAACAATCTACTTGGATCTTACTACTCTTCGACCGAAGTTTCGGCTCAGGAATTCAAAGTTGTTAGGGAGGATAATGGTCATTGTATTTCAACGTATCTTTCCCAATATATATTACCATGTTCCAAACTTTGTAATTATCTATGGAGTCTTGCCATCCGCATGCTACCATTCTATTAATAAAGTTTGAGCCTTTTATCCAATTCTTTGCAATTCTTATTTTTATTCAGCTTATAAAGATTTCATTTATTATTGATATTAAAGATCGAAGAAAACAAATTAATTAACAAAAATTATTTTTGAAAAGATTGTACAAATTACTTATTGCTCTGGATTTTGTGATACAAGGGGAACAAAATTAGTGACTTCAACGACGGATAAACTCAAAGGTTTGCATGATATGAAAGCTCTGTCCAAAATTCCCCAGGTGAAGTTGAGGTGGTATACTTCTCTGATATTGTTGACCCCATGAGGTATCATACTTTCTCCCCAGAGAAGTTGGTGCAATTTTCAATCTCAGCATTAAGGAATGTGTCGATGTCTCCTTCAACGAGAATGTATTGCCCTCCCCAATGAAGTCAGTATGTCATTCACAACTGATGTCTCAGTGATATGATATTGTTTTCCCTAGTAAAATCATCCACGACAGAAGTGTGAGCTTTGAACATTTTGTTTTCCCCGCTGAAGTCTGTGTGGTTTCCCGAGTGGAATTTGGAGGAAGATGTTATATCGCCATGTTTGTGATAATTTACTGTTGTTGATCTTGTTCCCTCCCAGTGAATTTAAGCCTTGAAATAGGAATTTGTTTCCTCGATTGGTGCTTACTATCTTATAGAATTTCCATCCTGTTTGTGATTTAGCTGGGTTTTGATTGTACCCATTTCAGGTTTTATATGTTTATCCCTAGTGTTATATGTCTGTTTTGTCAGCATATACATGATAACATTCATACTTTCATATTAGCATCATGCATAATCATTGCTCATGTGCATATTTAACATATTTTGTATATTACCATGTTTTGCAGAGTTGTGTTACTCTCTCTCCAATAGAGTGTCAACCTTAAGCAGAAAGTGTATATTCCTTCAACTTCCCCATCGAGTTATCCCTCGTGGAAGAACTTTTGTTTCATCCTTCTTTTCAGATCATTGTCTGGACATAATGGGATTCCCTCTCGAGTTTATTTCTCAGGAGATGTATTTTGGTTGACTGCTTCACTCCGGTTTATTTCTATTTGGAGTGGATATGCTCAGCAACATTATCATTTGGATTTCGACAAGCTTTGAGATTTAGTTTAAGAATGTGTATTTATTTTGCACAAGAATTTTTTATCCCCTCAGCAGGAATTTATTGGCATTTCTCCAGGAGTTGTATCTCTTTCCCCAGGAATTCGTATTTCCTCCTTTAGGAAGTATTTATTACATTCCCTCCTCATAGCAGCAAGTGGCAGATTTCTTTATTTGGGAAACCTGTACTCCTCCCAGTGAATCTCATGGCTCCCAAAGAAGATTTAGATTTTGTTACTCCAATGGATGGTAGCCTTGTAATTATGGAAGGTAGTTCTTTATTGAGATTTTGTTACTCCAATGGATGGTAGCCTTGTCATTATGGAAGGTAGTTCGTTGTTGATATTTTGTTACTTCAATGGATGGTAGCCTTGTCATTATGGAAGGTAGTTCGTTGTTGAGATTTTGTTACTCCAATGGATGGTAGCCTTGTCATTATGGAAGGTAGTTCGTTGTTGAGATTTTGTTACTCCAATAGATGGTAGCCTTGTCATTATGGAAGGTAGTTCGTTGTTGATATTTTGTTACTCCAATGGATGGTAGCCTTTTCATTATGGAAGGTAGTTCGTTGTTGAGATTTTGTTACTTCAATGGATGGTAGCCTTGTCATTATGGAAGGTAGTTCATTGTTGAGATTTTGTTACTCCAATGGATGGTAGCATTGTCATTATGGAAGGTAGTTCATTATTGAGATTTTATTACTCCAATGGATGGTAGCCTTGTCATTATTGAAGCTAGTTTGTTGTTGAGATTTTGTTACTCCAATGAATGGTAGCTTTGTCATTATGGAAGGTAGTTCATTGTTGAGATTTTGTTGCTCAGTAGAAGTTCATTTGTTCGCAGTCATGAGTATTAAATACATCTTGAAATTTACTGGTATTATCTTACCATTCCTTTCCCCGGTGGGTCGAACTTACTTTTTTGCTATCCCCTCAGTGAGTTGGTAGTTTACAGTTACCTGTTGGTAACCGTTTTCCTTCACTCTCTCCTCAAACTTTTTTGAGTTGGAAATGCTTTATATCCTCTCTTGGGCATTTTCCCCAACAAATTCTTGTCTTTTCTTCACCAATGATTTATTTTCCTGGTCAAGTTTTCCTATTGCTTCCTCTTTTTCTTTTCACATCCCTAGTGGTGTCTTTCGTCCCTTTAGATTTGTTCATCTGCATTTATAATCATACGCATTACATGGCATCTTAGGGCAAAAAATAGGGCTTGTTTTATATTTAAGTATATTCAATCGCGTCGACACGAAGATTTTAACCTTCATATCTCCGGATAGAAGACACTTATATAAGGGCAGATGTAGTACCCCAATTTTTTCCCTAAGATCCCTTAATCATATCATATCAATTCAATCACAACAATATCACATTAGGGTTTGGTTCTTCTCCCTCTCTTTGACTTTTGATCTAGGAGGAATCACCAAGCACCTTGACTTGTATTTTATGATCATCTATGTTTTGTATTGATTATCCATTAACTAATACATACAATGAGTGTTTTCCCTAATTGTTGATGATGTAGGTGAAAGCACAATACATTCCATCAAGATTGATCTATGAATTCATGAGTTCATTTTTGTGCCTTCCTCAACCAAGCTTGATTGATATTTAAGCCTTATCATTAAATAAGTTTTGAAGTAATATCATGACAAAGTCTTTTATGATTCATCATGCCTCAAGATTGTCAAAATTAGTTCAAAAGTACAAGAGTTGATTGAAGAAGTTTGACTCAAATGGACAAGTCTTTGTTTCCATTGATCACAAGTGCATATCTCCTTCAATTCTCAAGATATGGAAGTGGTTTTTATTGCTTTGACTTTTCATTATAATCCTCAACAACTTATATTTACATGATAAAGGTATTTGTGTAAGAAGGTTGATCAAAATTGCAAAGATTTCCCAAAGCATTTTTCTTGCTCTAGGAGTTATGGTTTTGAAATTCAAAGGGGTATATCTTGCTCATCTTTTGGTATTTTTGAGTGATTCAAAATACATAATTCTCTTAAAAGGGTTATTAAAAATTAACTTCAAAAGTTCCAAGAAAATTTTGTGTGTAAGAAACTTGATGATGAAGAAAGATTACAAGTCCTACAGATGAACCCTCAAATTCCTTTGTGTGACTTCAAATGATCATAACTTGATAAATTTTTATTACCTTGAGCCCATCCTTTTTCCAAAATTGTCTTGAAGATGTGAAATTTAACCCTTATTTTATTTGCAAAGTATGAAAATGGATGGAAGATTCCCTTAGAATGCAAAAGATTATAGGTCATTTTATGAATTTTTGCCAACTTCAACAAGTCATAACTCTCTCAATTTTTTGAGATTTTGAATGGTTCAAGTTTCAAAATGTCACTCAAGAGATCTAATTCATGTCATATTTTTTGGTCAAGAGAAAATTCTAAGTGGAAGGCCATGTTTGGATGAAAGACATTATAAGTCATTTTTGAAGAAAAAACATAGAAATTTTCTAAGTATGGAAAGTCAACTTCTTTTTCCCAACATTGACTCATTGAAACTTTCAGCTCAAGCAACCATTTTATCCCATTATTTTCCCATTGCAAAGCTTGTAACCTCATCGTTCTAAAGCTTCAAGAACCATTCCCTAAGACCCATTGAGTTGAGAATGTCATTGATTTGAATTTGGTAACTTAAAACTGAAGTTTCATCACAAGTCAGATTTTGAAATCTTTGTTTTGGCTTCTAATCACATTTTCCATGCGTTTTTGCTTCTAATCATGTTTAGAAACTTTCTAAAGGCATTTAGCATCATGAAACGCATAATTTAGCTGATTTTAATGCTAAATAAGTCACACTTTGTTCATGCTGCAGACCCACACAATTTCCCTCCAAACTTCATCATCTCATACGCTTAAGGATCCCATTCACTCCCCTATAAATAGAGGATCATCCCTCATTAATTTCTTCAACCTTTGAGAGCCAAATACACCCTGTCAAAACCTCACACGAACTTTAAATTTTTGAAATCAGTTTCTTAGATTTAAGCCTTTACTTCCAAAATTCTTTGCACATTCATCATCCTTCAGCATCATACAAACTCTCCAACACCTAAACCAAGCAGAACGAGCCATAATTTAAGCTACAGAAGTCTAGTTTCAAAGCTTTCTTCTTAAACTTCGAACAGGTAGAATTCTCTATCATTTGGATCCAAATAAAGCACTAACCTACTCTACTCCTTCTCCCGATTCTTGTGTTTCTTGCAATTTTTAAATCCATTAGGAATTAAGAGAGAAATCTCAACTGAAAGATGCTCGCTATTTTCTGAGTTTTTGATCCATATCTCCTTGCACACTTTATATAAATTTGGCGCGATGGTGGTGTTAGGATCATCTTGAAGAGACGAATCCAATGATGCTAGTCTGGGATTCTAATTTTTCCATTTGAAGAAACTCGTGAAATCTCCATCGCATGGAGTTTGGAGGTTGAAGATGATGACATGTCTCGTCTCAACCAATGATAGCGCACCAATTGTTTTATTTTTATCGGTTGCCTTTTCCTGATCCAATGCATTTTCAAATAAGGTCCATATCAAGTACAACGCGTCTGGTCCACTTGATCATCTTACTAACGCATTTTGACTATGATCTGATGGTCCACATCTTTTTGGTTTTATTTATATTTTCTGATTTTATGTTTTAATGGTTTTAAATTTCAAAAATTCATAACTCTTTTATTTTTTATCCAAAAATTATGAAAAAAATATACAAAAATACTTTGAATTATTCTTGACTTTATGAGTATTTTTCATATTTTTATTTTGATGCTTGGTATTTTTAATAATTTTCACCATATTTTCCTTATTATAATTGTTTAAAAATACTTTCTGACATTTTTAAATTCTGAAAATATTCATAAATATCATTTTTCTTATTTTTGACTTCCTGGAAATTTTATGGAATTTTATCTTCATGTTTACTATTTTTGATCTATTTTCCATTTATTTGAGTAATTTTATTTAGTTTAAAAATAGTTTCTGACTTTTAAAAATTATCAAAATTTTCATAAAAATATTTGAGTTCCTTTCTGATTTTTCTATGGTCTTACTTAATTTTTCTTGATTAATTTGAATATAATTGCTATTTTTCTCTCTTATTTTCTTTTTCTCAATCATTTTTAAAAACCTTTTTTCATTTTTATTTTAAATACAATTTTATTTTTATATATTCTGGCTGATCTTTGATTGAAATTTTGATCATGAACTTTATTAACATCATTGGATCCATGGTGTTGAGTCTAACTCCATAAAATAGATGAATGATTTTAATAATAGTTTGATTAACTTTTTTGGTTCAAATGTGGTTTATTAATTTCCCCTTCCCTCTTCATCTTACCCCCTTCTTATTGTATTACATATTATGGGATGATGATCTCTATATCATTTATCCAAACATGAAGTACATAGACTGTTATTGACCGGCCTCAAAATAGGTGCGACTTCTATATAAGTCCACTTACGATTGCTTAAAATAGCGCTAAATTTTGTCCCAATTTGAGATAATGATCATTCGTGGCCCAAAATTATGTTTGCAAGCCCAAGTATGTTAACTTGAATCATATGACTCAATAACCTTGAGATCTATTGTTAGGAGGATTTGGTTCTACCAATCCTCTAATGGAACTTCATCAATTTTGGTCAAAGTGGACCACTTAAAAATCATTGATCGTTAAGTGTTACTTTGAGATTCTTAAATGGATGATATACTTGAAAAAAAGTAAATGCAACTTATTATTGAGAGGCTTTGGTTATACCAATCCTCTAATGAGTCCAAATGCAAGTTTCAAGATGGTCATCCAACTAACCATTAACTTCTAACAATTGACTTTATTTTATGCTTTTATTTTATGCTTTTACTTTATGTACCATTTACTTTAGTATTTACATTTCATGTCATTTTCATCTTTGCTCACTTGAGCCTTTATCTTTTATGTCATTTTTATTTTGCTCACTCGAGATTTTCATTTCTTTTTGAAGATACCTAATAATCAACTTGAACCCTAAAAACTTTAATGTTACTTGAACTACTGGGTTACTATCATTGGCATTATGGAGTGTTGGACTTTTTGGACATAGGAGCAGAAACCTTGACCTATGTTGAAGACCTTGTGACCTTAATTGATATTTTGTCTGGAGTTCATGGGGGTTACCCCAAGACATTGGGTTGTTTGTTTTTTTTGTATGCAGGTAATTGTGATTACATACATTGTCAGTAATCTGGATTTCATCTGTATGCAGTTGTTACTCTGCCCAATTTTTGTGAAGTCTAAATGCAGTGGAAGCATGGTTTTCTTAAGAGGTTTCATTAATTGTTTTCTTGGTTTCAAATCCAAAAGGATGGAATTCTGCATTGACTCATTGTGTCAAATATTGGTTTCTCTTTGGTTAGATGGTTCTTTTCCCTAACTTTTACTTCATGGTTTAGGATAGTCTCTTCATCTCCTCCCATCTTCTTTAATTTCAAAAAAAAATCTTCTCCCTCCTTTTGAAAATTCCTCCTGTTTTAAAACTTGAACTATTTTCATAATAAACTTGGACTTAGGTCCATGCATTTTCAAAATATTTTCTTAATCAAATCTCAATCAATTTAATAATACCTTGATATTTTTTTTGGTGAGAAGACTAAAAGTAAATAAATCTCATTCAAACCATTTTTCCATTTTGGCTTTTATCTTTAAACTTTTCTCAAAAAGATTGGAGTCTTGTCAATCCTTGTAGTGATGCAAACAACTATACTTCTACAATATGTAATGAAGTGAGATATTTTCCACTTGGGTGTTGAGTGAGGCATTGTTGATTTTAAAATCCAAGCCATATCCTCCACTTTGAGATGATGCAAATTCTCCTTTCTCATAATTGTGGGTAGTAAGTATGTTTTCCACGCAGACAATGAAAATGATGTCTTGTCTCTTAAAATTAACCAACACACTTTTGTTTTAAATTTTTTTAAAGAGGAACTACGTGTACCCTGATCCCCTATTGCACAGAAGGTGGTATGTAGGCACTAAAGGTTCACAACCGCAGAGGGTGCAAAAAAATCATAAAAAATACTTCTTTTCTCATCCCCACAAGTTATTTCTTATATACAACATTTTATAGCTAAAATATACAGATTTTTCAAAGAGGTTCCTGCAGAGTACTGTAGATGTTTAGGGTGCTAATACCTCCCCTTTGCATAACCAACCCCCTTACCTAGAATCTTTCCCCCCTATTTTGGGTTATTCGCTCTTTTCCCATTCCTTTGGAAATAATAAAGCACAGTGGCGATATTTATTTTGATCTGTATAAGTCAAGTCAATTCAATGGCTTAGTCTTAACATTTCTACCACTACACAGGCGGTATGAATTCCCGAAACATGACGGGTTCGCCAATAAAAAGCAGGTTAAAGATTAACTCCCGAAATAGGACAGAGAAACTATCGACATAGCCAGGTGGTATGAATTCCTAAAACAAGACGAGTTTACCAACAAAACAGATTGTGGATCAATTTTCGAAACAAGACTGGGCGACTATCTACATGATAAGTATTTCCATCAGATATTAAATCTGACAAGCATTTCCCTTTGAGACTAAATCTGACAAGCAGCTACTTAAGTACTTTCCCCAGAGAGTCATCCTGGAAAGTATTCTTCAAAAATGGTCAAGCGTAGACTTATTCTAATACTCATATCAACAATCAATGTGATGGCATCTATAAGCTCATCTCCGACGACACTCTATCACCTCTCTGAATGACATCTTTTAATCCCATTCAAGCGATATTTTCAACCAACAGCCTTATCTCTTTACATGCGAGTACAAATTTTTGAGCACTTAGGTTTTCAATTCTCTTCCACCTTCAGGTCACGAATGACGGACATGCCAACTTAACTCCTCGTGTTTAATAAGATTGAACAGGGGCCGTTGTTGTATCCCAAAATTTTCCCTCCCATTTTTCTTCAAGATATCTTCTTGTGCTTCAAGAGTTTTCATTTGCTCAAGGTTACTCAAGAATTGATCAGATAAATTCCCCTCCTAAGCAATAGACCTACAACTAGGGATTTGTGTTTTTCAAGGAAGATTGGGTTTCTAACGCCTCAGGTGGGAGCCATGGTTTCCTTTATGTCTCCAAGAATGCTCATACCAATTTTCAAGCCTTGCATCACAAGTTTTCTCAATCAATGGCTTAAATGAATGAAAATAAACTATATTGGACAAAAAGTCAATTGTAGTCAACATATAGTCAAACCTCAAGATTTTTGGTCAACATCAATATTTTGAAGTCACGTTAATCATTTGATCAAGGGTGATCATGATTCATCAAGAAAACTCTCAAATCATCAAAAGTCAAAAGTTGCCAAATTATGGTTTTCTTAAGGAGAAGTCAATTGAACTTTGACCTAGCATAACTTCCACATGCCTCATTAGATTTTCCTCAACCAAAGCTCATTTTGAAGGAAATTCAATCAACTTCAACTTTTTCACTCTAAGCTCAAGTCCAAAAAATGCTTCATTTGAGAGATATGGGCCAATACATTACAGGTCATTTTCAAAGTCAACAAAAAGACACGTTTTGTCAAGGGAACTTACATAAAGATAAGATCTTCAAATGAAAAAAATGAGCTAAATAGAGATTGTAGAGGACATCTTGAGCTTTCCAAAAAGTAAAAAATCACCTTCAAATGATAAAAATTGAGAGAGTTATGACCAATACAAGTTGGGAAATTTTGAGCCAATGCATGAAACCAAAAGTGATCAAACTTGGAATTTTGGGCTAATGGGCCATTGTTTCAAGGCACATGCGTGTTATACACTCCAATTTGAACCTTGTCTCTTATTCATACACCCCTTGGATTTTATTTTTTATTTATTTTTTATTTTTATTTATTTATAATTCAAAATAACTTAAATAAAATAAAAGCTTTTAGACAAGGTCCAAGCCCACTCTTGGTTTGACCTAATTAAATGTTATTTATTACATGCATTCATACAAGATCCACACAAAACCCTGGTGCAAGAAAGACCATTACAAAAATACCAAAAAATTATCAAACTAGGGCAAGAGCAAAGTCTTGTTTCCAGCCTCTTACAATCAAAACCTAGCATTCCATTGATCTCTTTGGTCCCCAGGGAGCCAATCTAACCATCATTGCAACGTGAAGCATCCCAAAACATGCCAACCAACATCACTGGTTTGTTAGTCTTTTTCGAAATCCAAACTACTTGTTTATGCAATATAAATTAATTCTATACATATATTCATGATCATGTTGATGTATGGAATTGTTTTGACGTATTACTTTTGAAGTTTATCTCAGGAATAACAAGATGCCATGACTAGGGCACAGACTGAGTTTTGTTTCGAAACTCATGATGCAGTTACCTTTAGGCCAAAACAACCTCACCATTAGATTCAAAAGGGTAGATTTAGGGGGATAGGATCCTTCTTTATCTCTAACATACATTAACTTTGTAGGTTGAAAAATAGCTCCGTCGGAGAAGACGACCGGAGCTAGGGCTCTAGCGCTTCTCCGGTGCATTGATTTCATTTTTATATATTTTGTTTTTGTTTTGATATAATGACAGATTGGAAACATGGCTCAGTGGTAAAAGCAGCGTGCGTTAGAGTATTCATATGCAAGGGCACGAATTCGACCCCTACCTCTTGCATTTTTCATATTGTTTTCTGATTCTTACAGATCCAGTGCAGCGCTTCCATCCATCAACCACACACCTCCTCAATCATCACCATACAATTACGCTCAGATTCAGGTCCAATAGTCCAAATTTGATTTCCACGCAGCACCTTCATGGGTCTCCCAAACTGGATCAAGCGTTGGAGCTTATTGGGCTTTAGACTCATATTTCTATTCAACACCCCCTGCTTGCTATAATCAGGCCCAATTTCTTTCTCTTTTATATGTTTTTTAGTAATTTGTTTTTATTATTAATAAAATACTAAAATGATTATTTTAGGTTAATTAATTATGTTTAGTTTTAATCACCTTTTTTTAATTAAGTAATTTAATTAAGTAATTTTCTTAATTAAAATTAATGAGATTCTTAGGGTTTCTTTTATTAATTAATCACAAACATTTTTCATAAAAATACCAAAAGAAATCTTTTCTTTTCTATTTTTTCATATTTTTTAGATCGACTGTGCGAATGTAATTTTCTATTTCTCGCATTCCATTTCTTTTAATTATATTGTAATTGTTTCCTGGGGTGTAATAGTAATTAAGGTTTACTTTCTCGCATTTATATTATGTAATTTCCCCAAAGCCATTATTTTCTCCACTTTACTGCTTTTCATTATTGCTACATTATTTTGTCTAGAATTATGGTTTGTATGGAAAGACTAAAAACAAACAATAGCTAACCCTAATTGCAAGATAAACATAACTGAAAACAAATCACTCTCACATTCGCACCTCTAAGGTAACCTCCCTTGTTGCCTCGGAATAAACAGTCATGTCCCACGGAAGTGGGGACGCTTTAGAAAAGTCCCTCGAAAACAAATATCATAGTCCCTCGATGACCCTTTCGATGTTTCCTTCGGTAAATGATCCAGTCCCTTAAACGATAAACTGCTAAAACGTCCTTACCAATTGCCTTCGATGACTGTACGATGACCTATGCATGTCCCTTCACATCCAACGATAGGGCTTCCTACTAACTAATGGTACAGATAACATTATCTAAAGGAGGAGGAAAAGTACAAGAACGACCTTGAGTAAGGGTAGAATACTTTTAACCGCTTGTTCATAAAGCTCTTCAAAACAAAAACATTTTTCACACAATCACACTTTTCAAAATATTTTCAAACAAACGCTTTGTACGCATTCTGAAGGACAAATAGGAGAATCATTACAAAGTCTTTCTTCATCTTGGAAACTTTCAAAATATTTTCAAACACACACAAAAAGAAAACTTTCAAAGTGAGTTGAGCGATTAAGATCCCGTAGATAACTACGGATGAAAAGGGTGTTAACACCTTCCCTTTTCATAACCTACCCCTCGAACTCAAAATATTTAAAGGTCTTTCCTGTTCTTTTCACCCTTTCCTTATTGGATAAAAGAAAAGTCGGCGATGACTCTTACTATCCGCAAAATTTGCAATAAAATGCAAAACCAAGTCAGTTCTCCCATCGTATTACAGAACTGGCGACTCTTCTTGGGACTACTTAAAAAAGAGGTGTTACCTTAGAGTATTAGACCAATTTTACTTGCTTTTACTTGTCTTCTTTTTTTGCTTTAAAATTAGAGGTTTCTTAGGTTTAATTTCTTGCAAAGGTCCTACACCCGAATCTAGGGATACCTTAGGTAAGTAGCAATAGATCATGGAAATTGTACAACATAGACTGATATGGTTGAAGTGATGGCTACATTAGTGTGACACTTTGGTTTGTACCGATGTTCCTTGAGTCAGTCGAGGACAACATTGGGATACCGTGTGGTGTCATAAGCACTAACTGACTTTTAGAACCTTAATTAACCCATCTTGGTCATTAGAAGGTAGTAAGATAGTCGGATTTGGTGCAGTTCAGAGTTGGTTGATACTCGGTGCTACACTCATTGAGATTCGACTCGCATGATGTTTTGGTGGCAAGTCAGTTGTTGTACTAAAATAAAACCTTCGAGAAAGATTCGTGATATGAGATTCCTAGAACCCAGTTATTATTTTAGGATAGGTTGAGCCAACTCGGCTTTAATAGAGAAGGGTATTTACCTATGGACCCCATGCAAGCATTTAAACCTAAGGCTCTTGTGTGATTTGTTTGTGTTTGCTATCTGTTTAAACATAAAATATAACATAATGATATCATAATATCCGACATGACATTTACTAACCATTTAAAGGATCTTGAGGATCTTTGTTGCAGGATTATCTTAAAGTCGGACTATTAACAAGGGGGCAAGAGGGTTTATTTTCCTCTAGCTAAACACTGTCAAAGACCAAAGTACGTTCTTTTGAGTCAGAGGCTAGGACCCACTCGATATGGTGATCTTAATTCTAATAGAAGGATGTCCAAAAATGAAGACTCGGAGTTCCACAAGTCAAAGCTGCAACCAGGATTCATTCTCTCTTTAACCCCACGAGATCCTTGAAAACATTAATTGAATCTATATATCATGCATATCATTACATAATAGGTACTTTCTAGACATGTTTTATCATCTTCTTGCTGTTTATTTCAGTAAAAGATGGCTCTCGAAAAAATAATCAAATATTTTCAGGCTTGGAACGCTCAATTCCAATAAATATTCCTGAACTTAGCCAAAGGGCAGGAAGAGCTGAAGACCCTCATCACCAAAGAGAGGAAGAAAAAGACAAGGAAACCAATCGGATTCTCAATATAGGAAGAAGGTTCAAAGGTCCTCTAAAACAAGCTCAGAACTATGTTATTTCCTCTTATGAAGATGGAAATCAGGGTGAAGAAGACAAGAGTGTGAAAGCTGAGAGAGGTAGTAACCTTGGTTCTGGCCAAGATTCTGAAGAAGACTATTCTGTTGATTAGTATCCTCTCACTAATGATAGATACAAATAGTTAGAAGATCTTCTGAATGCTATGGAAATCCAAAAAGTGTCTGGGTTGGATTTTGAAGAGCTGGGTCTTATCTCGGGGGTTGTCATCCCTCACAAATTCAATACCCCCACTTTTGCTAAATATGATGGTGCTTCATGTCCTAAACTGCATTTAAGGTCTTATGTTCGGAAGATACAACCTCATATTATTGATAAGAAGTTATGGGTTCACTTCTTTCAAGAGAACTTATTTGGGACACAACTAGAATAGTTCTATCAGTTGGAAGGAACCAACATACATACTTGGGAAGACCTGGCTGCTGCTTTTTACAAGCAATACCAATACAATGCTGACCTTGCACCAACTCGTGTGCAACTGTAGAGTATGACTATGGGCTCTCACGAAGGCTTTAAGGAATATGCCTAGAAAGGGAGGGATCTGGGTGGAAGAGTGCAACCTCCTTTGTCTGATAGGGAGTTTGTTGATATGTTTATGGGAACTTTAACAGGGCCATTCTTTAATCATCTGATCAGAAGCTCATCATCTGGTTTTACTGTGTTGATATTAAACAGGGAACGTGTCAAAGGTGGTATCAAAAGTGGAAAGATTCAAGTGGTTGCATCTTCGAGTACTGTAAAGAAGGCATTCAACAGAAAGAAGGAAACTAATGTTGTCTATGGCTAGAAGGGTCGTGTTAGAAGTGATCACAGCCAATCTGTAGGAGCTGTGTTAATTTCCAATTCGGCGCCTTTACAACAACATTAGAAAAACAATCAGCATAGGCCAGAAGCACCAAGAAGACAGTTTACAAAGATCAACATGCCATTGTCTAAGGAATTACAACATCTATTGAAAGCAGAGTTAATAACAGTAAGGGATCCTCCTCAGAATCCCAACACCTCCTCTCCCCATTATAATCCAAACGTGAAATGTGCTTACCATTCCAATAGCTTCGGGTACGACACCATTAATTGCTGGGCTCTGAAAATAAAATTCAAGACATGATAGACGCTGAGGAGATTGGGTTTGATCCTCCCAAGACCACCAATGTGATTACTGCAACTATGCCTAAGCACGACAAAGGCGTTAATGCTATTGATGGAGTCAATGCGGTAGAAGATGCTGATAGTGACTATGACCTAGACAGTTGGATTTTTCCTACCACCACTAACAGGCTCAGCAATTGGAAGACTTAAAACGTTATACCAATCTCCTTTAGTCGGGAGTAAATACTATTTTCTATTTTCTTACTTTCAATTTTTGGTTATGTAATTTTAAACAACAACTTTAAGCCTTGTGCCTTACCCAGGGCACAACGGTCCATTTGTTAGGATTATCATTTTTCATTCAGATATTTTCATTCAATAAATCATTGGACGTTTGCAATCAAATTTTGAGCTCTTTGTCTTTATTTTACTTTATTGCTTTCAAAATAGCTATATGTTCTTACACATACCCATACAACAAATTGCAGATACACATCCACCATGGATCCCATTGATAATAATTTTGCTATTGCCAATTATGACTTCGAAAATCCGATCTACCGAGCCAAGGACGAAGGTGAGAAAGATTGTGAAGTACCTAAAGAACTTGCTAGACTGTTAGAGAAAGAAGAAAGAGCCATACAACCACATGAAGAGCCAGTCGAGGTTGTGAACTTGGGTACTGGAAAAGACAAGAAAGAAGTTAAGATAGGTGTTAGCCTAGAAGACAGTGTTAAAATGAGGTTAACTCAGATGTTGCATGATTATGTTGAGGTCTTTGCTTGGTCGTACGAAGACATGCCAAGGCTTGATACCAGTATTGTGGTTCATCATCTATCGGTGATGGGAGGTTGCCTCCCTATAAAGCAAAAGGTTTGTCGTATGCGTCCTAAGATGTCAGAAAAGATCAAAGCTGAGGTTATGAAACAGTTCAATGTAGGTTTCTTAGCTGTTACGTCCTATCCTCATTGGGTTGCAAATGTGGTCCAAGTACCTAAGAAGAATGGCAAATTGTGTATGTGTTTCTACTACAGGGATCTGAATAGGGCGAACCCCAAAGATGAATTTCTGCTTCCACATATTGATGTTCTGGTTGACAACACCGCTCAGTATATAGTATTTTCCTTCATGAACGGTTTCTCTGGTTATAATCAAATCAAAATGGCACCCGAATACATGGAGAAGACTATCTTTGTCACATAGTGGGGCACTTTTTGTTACAAAGTATGCCTTATGGTTTGAAGAACGTCAATGCAACATATCAGTGTGCTAAGGTAGCTTTGTTCCATGATATGATCCATCATGAGATAGAGGTTTAAGTTGATGACATGATATCTAGGTCTCAAACTGAAGAAGAACATCTTGATCACCTACACGAGCTGTTTGAGAGATTGAAGAAGTACAAGCTGAGGTTGAATCCTAACAAGTGCACATTTGGGGTAAGGTCTGGTAAACTCCTAGGTTTCGTTGTCAGTAGTAAAGGTATTTAAGTTGATCCCGCCAAGGTCAAAGCTATTCAAGAAATTCCCGCTCCCTGTACTGAGAAGGAAGTCAGAGGTTTCTTGGGAAGACTGAATTACATTTCCCGATTTATTTCTCATTTGACTGCTGTTTGTGAGTCGATCTTCAAGTTATTGAAGAAAGACCAGGTAGTAAAGTGGAACGATGATTTCCAGATAGCCTTTGACAAAATCAAGGAGTATCTCAAAGAACCTCTGATTCTGATGCCACCAGTTGAAGGAAGACCTTTGATCATGTACTTAACAGTGTTAGAGAATTCAATGAGGTGTGTACTGGGCCAACATGACAAGTCTGGTTGAAAAGAGCATGCAATATACTACCTTAGCAAAAAATTTACTAACTGTGAAACAAGATACTCACTGCTCGAGAAAACTTGATACGTTTGGCATGGGCTTCTCACCGACTAAGATAGTATATGTTAACCCATACTACTTTGTTGATCTCTAAAATGGATCCTATAAAATACATATTCGAGAAGCCCGCTCTCTTCGGAAGGATAGTAAGAAGGAAAATGGTCTTGATAGAATACAACATTTAGTACACCACTTAGAAGGAAATAAAAGGAAGTTACCAGCAAATCATTTGGCGCATCAAGCAGTGGACGACTAGCAGTCTATAAATTTCGAATTCTCGGACGAGAATATTATGCTAGTCATAGATTGCAAAAAACCTGGACCGTATGAAGGACCTGAGCCAGGATCCCGATGGACTATGGTTTTTGACGGAGCTTCTAATGCACTAAGCAACAGAATCAGTGTTGTGATTATCTCTCCTAAAGTTTGCCATACACCCTTCACCGCCAAACTATGCTTTGACTGTACCAACAATATGGCCAAATTCGAAGCGTGCATTATGGGTATCAAGGCCCATATTAATATGATGATCAAGTTCTTGGATATGTATGGGGACTCAGCCCTAGTAATCAGTCAAATCAAGGGAGAATGGGATACGAAACATCCAAATCTCATTCCTTATCGGGAGCATGTATTAACACTAATTTCGTACTTCGAGGAAATCACTTTTGAGTATATCCCAGGAGAAGAGAATCAGTTGGAAAACGCACTGTCTACCATATCATCTATGTTCAAAGTTAGATGGGACAACGAAGCTCCTCGGATTACCATTGAAAGACTGGATGAACCGACACATTGCTACGAGTTTGATACCGGCAGAGTAGAGGAAAAGCCTTGGTTTCATGAAGTAAAGAGGTACCTCGAAGCCCAAGAGTACCCCTGGGGGGCATCTGTCAACGACAAGAAATTCCTATGGAGATTCTCTACTAAGTTCTACCCGAGCAACAGAATCTTGTACAAGCGCAAACATTATTCGACTCTGCTTCCTTATGTGGACAATAAGGGAGCTGAGAAAATTATGGAAGATATGCATGAAGGAGTCTTCGGTACTCATTGTAGCGGTAGAAATGTTTAAGACTAAGCCATTGGATTGACTAGACTTATACAAATCAAAATAAAAATCTCCATCGCGCTTTATTGTTTCCAAAGGAATGGGAAAAGAGCGAGTAACCCAAAAAAGAGGGGGAAAGATTCAAGGTAATGGGGTTGGTTATGAAAAGGGAAGGTATTAGTGCCCTAAACATCTATGGTACTCCACGGGAACCAATTTGTAAAATCTGTATATTTTGGCTATAAAATGTTGTGTAAAAATAGATGGTGGATGTGAGAAAAGAAATATATTTATTATGACTTTTGCACCCGCCGCGGTTGCGAACCTTTAGTGCCTATGTACCACCTTCCGTGCAATAGGTGATCAGGGTACACGTAGTTCCTCTTTTAAAAATTTAAAAACACAAGTGTGTTGGTTAATTTTATGAGATAAGACATCATCGTCATTGTCCATGTGGAAAACATAGTTACTACCCACAATCATGAGAAAGGAGAATTTGCATCATCTCAAAGTGGAGGATATGGCTTGGATTTTAAAATCAACAATGCCTCACTCAACACCCAAGTGAAAAATATATCACTTCACTACATATTGTAGAAGTATAGTTATTTGCATCACTACAAGGTGTAATTGCAAGCTTCTCAAGTCATATTTAAAGCATGTGTTTTGATGAAGACAACATGGACATCAACTTTCAAAGGATGTGCAAAAAGCTTATCAACATCAAATAAAAGTCTTGAAGATTATTGAAGAATTATTGAAGAAATCATCAAATGTCAATATGGTATAAATAATTCTTAAAATCTTGAATATAGATGTTCACAATATGCATTCATCAACATATACATATTCCATAACTTTAACATCAAGAAAAACTTTGTTTGAAATATCTTTCAAAAAGTATTTTTGAAAATAAACCTTTAGGAACCGGTTCCTCCCTAACAGGGAACCGAGTTCCAGCTTTTCTCAAAAACCATGTCCCTGGATTTTGTACCAGGAACCGGGTTGTACCAATAGGGGAACCGGTTCCTGCGTGATAAATTTGAATTCCAACTTATAACGTTCACTAAGAACCGGGTTTTGTCAGTGTCGGAACCGGTTCCTAGCGAACCAATGCAGCTTTTACTTTGTTTTTTGAACATTTTTCAAGTGGTATCTTTTCATGAATGCATTGCAACTTTTCATATGAATTGGCATGAATGAAGAGGTTCTTGTAACTTTATAAAATGCAGATTTTCTTATTTTTAAAACAATGTTCAATACTTCAATTTTCAAATTAAAAAATATACTTCTTCATTAACAATTTTCTCATTCACTCACATTTGAATTTAAACTTTCATGTGTTCATAATTTTGTGAAACTTGCCATATACACTTTCATTATCATTACAAGTTTCATACATACATTGTGAACATTTATATACATTGTTGAGAATTGTTTTTATCTTGAAGAAGAAGATCAATTGAAGATTGATAAAGCTCTCCATATACTTCAAACTAAATCACTGTATTACTTAAAGGTTTTCCCTTACTATCCAGGATTGTTGGAAGTAAGTGTTGTGATTTGAAGAGGATTGTTCTTCATTCACATTAGTGTTTGTTTGGTCTTAAAGGTGTTAGGAACCTTTGATCACCCTATAGGTTAGATAGTAAGCATAGGCTGTACAATCATTCTAACTATAGTGAAATCTCTTTCGTGTTGGAAAGGGGACTGGAGTACTCTCGGATTGTGAGGGGAACCAGGATATATCACCGTGTTCTTTACTTTTCCGCATTTATCGCTTTCATCACCATAACCAGGAAAAGATAAAGATATAATCAAAACCTTCAAACACTTAACCAAAAATTACTACCAAGCATTCTCATAAAACCGAATAATTTTATAATACCTAATTCACCCCCCCCCCCTCTTAGGCACTCTGAGACTTACAATTGGCATCAGAGCAAGTTATAGGTAACTTGTTCCTAAAGATCCAGAATGGCTTCCGCAAATCATCAACCAGTCTTCAGAGATGGTGGTAGTAATAACAAGCCTCCTCTATTCTGTGGTGAATATTTTGACTTCTGGAAAATACACATGAAGGCGCATTTAGAAACACAAGGAGAGGAAGTATGGGATGCTGTTGAAAATGGTCCATTTATCCCAATATCAGTAATCAATGGCATTGGTTCTGTAAAGCCCAAAACTGCATGGGACGACGATGATAAAAAGAAAGTTCTCTATGACAAAAAGGCAATAAACCTTCTTCAAGGTGCACTCAGTATGGAAGAATTTTTCCGTGTCTCGAACTGCAAGACAGCAAAAGAAATATGGGATACCCTGGTTCAAACTCATGAAGGAACGACTGAAGTAAAAAGATCAAGGCTAAATACCTTGAGTCAAGAATATGAACTATTTCGAATGCAGCCCGGAGAATCCATTCTTGACTTACAAAAGAGATTTGTGCATTTGACAAATCACTTAAATGCTCTTGGTAAAACCTTGATAAATGATGAACTCAACTTTAAAATCCTTAGATCATTGACTAGGGAATGGCAACCAAAGGTAACAGCAATCTCGGAAAAGAAGAGTCTCTCCGCAATGACTTCCGCTACATTATTTGGCAAACATCAAGAATGTGAAACAGAACTCGGTAGACTTGAAAAACATGAAAATTTAGAGAAGAAATCCAAAGGCATTGCCTTGAAAGTTGATTCAAAGGAAAGTCAAGATAAAGATGCATCGGAGGAAGATGAAAACTTCTTGCTTCTTGTAAAAAGGTTAGGAAAATATTTTGGTCATAAAAATAATCTTCATAATGCTAACTTTGTCAAGAGGAAGAAATTTTATAATCATAAAGATAAAGAAGCCTCCACATCAACACAAGATGTCACATGTTATGAATGTGGAAAGCAAGGTCACATAAAGCCGGATTGTCCAAAACTCTGCAAGAAAAATGGATTCAAAGGCAAAAAGGAGTTCAAGAACAAAAGGGCTTATGTTGCAAGGGAAGATAATGAGATAAGTTCGTCATCCGATTCGGAAAGCGAGGAATGTGCAAATCTAGCATTGATGGCTTCACATCACTCCGACGATGAAGAAGAGGTTAGTAATGAATTTAATCTTTTTGATGATGATGTTCAAGATGCTATTGATGAACTCTTGAAAGAATGCAAAAGTTTATACAAAAAGGTGTCAAATCAAGAAAAAGAACTTCTAAGTTGTTTAGAAAAAATTGACACCATGACTAAAGATTTTGAACTTCAAAAACAAAATTTTATTAAAGAAAAAGAAAACTTTGCATGCTCCAAGTGTGAATCAAATGCCTTTCAAATTGTTCAATTGAAAAGAGTCATTGAACGATATGAAAAAGGACAAATAGGATTGGAAGGATTACTAAGCCAACAACATTATCCTAATGATAAAAGGGGTCTTGGTTATGTGAATTCTAAGAAACCAAGTAACAATCCCATTGTTTTTGTAAAGGATAGTAATAGTTCCAATCCCAAGAAAGTAGAAAAGAAGCAAGTTGTTCATAATCATCAAAAGAAAACGGCTAATGTATCGAAAAAGAAAACATTTCCTAAGAAGAAATCTTATCCTTCTAGATATAGTAGTAACTTTGAACCTACTTGTTTTTATTGTGGTATTAAAGGCCATACACCTAATGCTTGCTATGTTAGAAACTTTAGTATAGCAAGTGGGCATTATGTGTGGGTGAAAAAGGGAACTAACTATGAAGGACCCAAGGAAACTTGGGTACCTAACAAAGAATAATTTGTTTGTGTAGGTATGCTTGAAATCCATATAAAATGTTTGGTATCTTGATAATGGATGTTCAAAGCATATGACAGGAGATGTACACCAATTTTCATATCTAGTACATAAAGCCAAAGGGTATGTCACCTATGGAGACAACACCAAAGGAAAGATTCTTAGCGTTGGAATAGTTGGCACACCTCCATCCATTCAAATTGAGGATGTTCTCTATGTTGAAGGATTAAAACACAATCTTCTTAGCATAAGTCAACTTTGCGATAGAGGGTTCAAGATCAAATTCAACAAAGATGAATGTCTCATTATGGATGAGGCAACCAATGAGGTAAAACTCAAAGGTATAAGAACTAACAATATTTTTATGATTACTTTAGATGATTTGTCTCTGAAGGTACAATGTCTTATGGTAAACAACAATGACGCTTGGTTATGGCACAAGAGGATCGCTCACATTCACATGGAGCACTTGAACAAATTGGTTAAGCATGACTTAGTTATTGGTCTACCAAAGATGAAGTTCATCAAGGACAAATTATGTAATGCATGCCAAAAGGGCAAACAGACCAAAACAATTTTCAAATCTAATAATATGGTGTCTACTACAAGACCACTACAATTGTTACACATGGATCTCTTTGGTCCATCAAGAACAAAAAGCTTCGGAGGTAATGTATACGCTTTAGTCATTATTGATGATTTTTCTAGATATTCTTGGACTTTGTTTCTTGTGCAGAAAAGTGATGCTTTCAAAGCCTTTAAGAAGTATGCTAATCAAATCCAAAATGAAAAATCACTAAAGATTGTATCCATAAGAAGTGATCATGGTGGAGAATTCCAAAATGCTCAATTTGAAGAATTTTGTGAAGAACATGGTATCTCTCATAATTTTTCAGCACCTAGAACTCCACAACAAAATGGAGTAGTTGAAAGAAAGAATAGGTTTCTAGTGGAACTTGCAAGAACAATGCTTAGTGATGCAAATCTTCCTAAATATTTTTGGGCGGATGCGGTTAGTACGGCATGTTATGTTGGAAATCGAGTTATCATTAGACCTACAATAAAGAAGACTCCATATGAACTCTTCAAAGGAAGAAAGCCAAATATTGCTCACTTTCACATTTTTGGATGCAAGTGCTTTGTTCTTAACAATGACAAGGATAATCTCGGTAAGTTTGACGAGAAATCCGACGAAGGTATATTTCTTGGTTATTCTCTTTCTAGTAAAGCATATATAATTTATAATAAAAGAACCTTAACTATTGAAGAATCTATGCATGTATCTTTTGATGAAACTAACCCCTCTAAGGAGGAAGTAGTTGTTTATGATGATGATGATCCTATAGATTTACCCCCGGAAGATCTTTCATTTGATCAAATTAAGAAATCACCGGAAAATTCAGAAAACATTGTTCAACAAGATTCAAACACCAATGATCTACCAAAAGAATGGAGAACTCATAGAGACCATCCTATTGACAAAATTATTGGTGACATTATCCAAGGAGTATCAACAAGATTGAATCTAAAAGATGCTTGCTTAAACATGGCGTTTGTTTCTCAAATTGAACCTACCAAAGTTGATGAAGCCTTAGGAGATGATCAATGGATTATTGCTATGCAAGAAGAATTAAATCAATTCGAGAGAAATCAAGTTTGGGAACTTGTTCCTAGACCAAGTGGTAAACACATCATAGGTACCCGATGGGTGTTTAAGAACAAACTTGATGAGAATGGTCAAATTGTTCGAAACAAAGCAAGGTTGGTTGCCCAAGGTTACAATTAAGAGGAAGGAATCGACTTTGAAGAAACATTTGCTCAGGTTGCAAGGTTAGAAGCTATACGTCTTTTACTTGCTTATGCTTGTTCATTAAATTTTCAGCTTTTTCAAATGGACGTCAAAAGTGCATTCTTGAATGGATACATCAATGAAGAAGTCTATGTCAAACAACCCCCGGGATTTGAAGACTTCAAACATCCTTCACATGTCTTTAAGTTGAGAAAGGCTCTTTATGGCTTAAAGCAAGCACCAAGAGCATGGTATGATAGACTTAGCAATTTTTTGTGTGAAAAAGGTTTCGAAAAGGGTAAGGTTGATAAAACCTTGTTCATTAAGAAAATCCAAAGTAACACTTTATTGGTTCAAGTCTATGTTGATGATATCATTTTTGGATCGACTAACAAAGAAATGTGTGAGGAATTCTCATTGATGATGCAAGGAGAATTCGAGATGTCTATGATAGGAAAGATGAACTACTTTCTTGGACTACAAATCAAGCAAATAGAAGATGGAATCTTCATCAATCAATCTAAGTATTGCAAAGAATTATTGAAAAAGTTTGATATGGACAATTGTAAAGCCATGAACAATCCAATGGGCTCCGGTACATATGTTGATCAAGATGAATCCGGTACTCCAATTGATATTACAAAGTACAGAGGTATGATTGGCTCTTTATTGTATTTGACGGCAAGTCGTCCTGACATCATGTTTAGTGTTTGTCTTTGCGCTTGCTTTCAAGCAAATCCAAAGGAATCACACCTCATGGCAGTTAAAAGGATCATGAAGTATCTTAAAGGAACAATCAATGTCGGCCTATGGTATCCAAAAGGTAGTACTTGCACTTTAATTGGTTATTTTGACGCGGATTATGCAGGTTGTAAAACTGATCATAAAAGCACAAGTGGTACTTGTCACATTATTGGAAATGAATTAGTATCATGGGCTTGTAAAAAGCAAGCATGTGTTGCTCTTAGTACGGCCGAAGCAGAATACATAGCAGTGGGTAGTTGTTGTGCACAAATTCTTTGGCTCAAGCAATAACTCCGTGATTACGGACTTGATCTCGGATGCATTCCTCTTCGATGCGACAATACAAGTGCTATCAATATTACAAAGAATCCGGTCATGCATTCAAGAACCAAACATATAGATATTCGACATCATTTTCTCCGTGATCATGTACTTAAAGGAGATGTTGAAGTCACTTTTGTGGATACTCATAACCAACTCGCAGATATCTTCACTAAACCGCTTGCTCGAGAACCTTTCTTCAAAATCCAAAGAGAACTTGGTATTTTGGATGAAGGTGATATCTAATGTTTCTCTTAAGATACACGTCTTAATTTTTATATGTATCTATTTCACTCTTTTTCCCCATCCTTTTTGATGTTAACAAAGGGGGAGAAGAGTATGAATGTGTGTTGTTTTGTTTCAAAGAAATTGCAGGCCCAAATAAATATCAAACTCTCTCAAAAATTCAAAGAATCATGGACTTAGGGGGAGTATACAATTTATGGGGAGCCTTGCATTTGCTCAACATGTTTGCTACACAAAACAACATGAACATTTCAAGAATCATTTTCAAGACTTGGTTGTCATCATCAAAAAGGGGGAGAATGTAATTGCAAGCTTCTCAAGTCATATTTAAAGCATGTGTTTTGATGAAGACAACATGGACATCAACTTTCAAAGGATGTGCAAAAAGCTTATCAACATCAAATAAAAGTCTTGAAGATTATTGAAGAACTATTGAAGAAATCATCAAATGTCAATATGGTATAAATAATTCTTAAAATCTTGAATATAGATGTTCACAATATGCATTCATTAACATATACATATTCCATAACTTTAACATCAAGAAAAACTTTGTTTGAAATATCTTTCAAAAAGTATTTTTGAAAATAAACCTTTAGGAACCAGTTCCTCCCTAACAGGGAACCGGGTTCCAGCTTTTCTCAAAAAACATGTCCCTGGATTTTGTACCAGGAACCGAGTTGTACCAATAGGGGAACCGGTTCCTGCGTGATAAATTTGAATTCCAACTTATAACGTTCACTAAGAACCGGGTTCTATCAGTGTCAGAACCGGTTCCTAGAGAACCAATGCAGCTTTTACTTTGTTTTTTGAACATTTTTCAAGTGGTATCTTTTCATGAATGCATTGCAACTTTTCATATGAATTGGAATGAATGAAGAGGTTCTTGTAACTTTATAAAATGCAGATTTTCTTATTTTTAAAACAATGTTCAATACTTCAATTTTCAAATTAAAAAATATACTTCTTCATTAACAATTTTCTCATTCACTCACATTTGAATTTAAACTTTCATGTGTTCATAATTTTTTGAAACTTGCCATATACACTTTCATTATCATTACAAGTTTCATACATACATTGTGAACATTTATATACATTGTTGAGAATTGTTTTTATCTTGAAGAAGAAGATCAATTGAAGATTGATAAAGCTCTCCATATACTTCAAACTAAATCATTGTATTACTTAAAGGTTTTCCCTTACTATCCAGGATTGTTGGAAGTAAGTGTTGTGATTTGAAGAGGATTGTTCTTCATTCACATTAGTGTTTGTTTGGTCTTAAAGGTGTTAAGAACCTTTGATCACCCTATAGGTTAGATAGTAAGCATAGGCTGTACAATCATTCTAACTATAGTGAAATCTATTTCGTGTTGGAAAGGGGACTGGAGTCCTCTCGGATTGTGAGGGGAACCAGGATATATCACTGTGTTCTTTACTTTTCCGCATTTATCGCTTTCATCACCATAACCAGTAAAAGATAAAGATATAATCAAAACCTTCAAACACTTAACAAAAAATTACTACCAAGCATTCTCATAAAACCGAATAATTTTATAAGACCTAATTCACCCCCCCCCCCCCCCCCCCTCTTAGGCACTCTGAGACTTACACAAGGATTGACAAGAGTCTAATCTTTTGAGAAAGGGTTTAAGCCAAAATGGAAAAATGGTTTGAAATGAGATTGATTGAATTTTAGTCTTCTCACCAAAACTGTCAAGGTATTATTAAATTGATTGAAGTTTATTTATGAAAATGATTTGGAAAAAAAGCATGGACATAAGTCCAAGTTTATTATGGAAATGGTTCAAGTTTTACAAAAAACAAGAAGAGTTTTCAAAAGGAGGGAGAATATTTTTGAAATTAAAGAAGATGGGAGGAGAAGAAGGGACTATCCTAAAGCATAAGGTAAAAGCTAGGGATAAGAAACATCTAACCAAAAAGAAGCCAATACTTGACATTATGAGTCAAGATAGAATTCCCATTCTTTGGATTGAAACCAATCAAGCAAAGATACTAGACCTCTTGAGAGAACCAAACTTCAAGTGTATTGAGTCTTCACAAAAAATGGGCAGAGTAACGGTTGTATACGGGTGAATTCCAGATTACAACCAAAGTATGTAATCACAATAAACTGCACACAAAACAAACAAACAACCCAATGTCTTGAGGTAGACCTCAAGAACTCCAGACAAAATATCAATTAAGGCCACAAGGTCTCCAACATAGGTCAAGGTTTCTAATCCTAAGTCCAAGAAGTCCAATGCTCCATAATTCCAAGGATAGTAACCAAATAGTCCAAGTATCATTAAAGGTTTTTTAGGGTTCATGTTGATTATTAGGTGTCTTAAAAGAGGAAAGAAAAGCTTAAGTGAGCAAAATAAAAATGACAAGAAAGTAAATGCTCAAGTGAGCAAAATAAAAAATGGCATGAAATGTAATGCTTAAAGTAAATGGTATATAAACATAAAAATAAAAGCATGAAGTAAAAACAATTTAATAATTAGTGGTTAGTTGGATGACCATCTTGAAACTTGCATTTGGAACTCATTAGAGGATTGGTAGAACCAAAGCCTCCACACAACAAGTTGCATTTGCTTTTTGTCAAGTATATCATCCATTTGGAATCCTCAAAAGTAACATGTAATGATCAATGATGTTTAAGTGATCCACGTTGACCAAAACTGTTGTAGACCCATTAGAGGATTGGTAGAACCAAAGCCTCCACACAATTAATCTCAAGGTTATTGGATCAAAGAGATCAAATTAACATACTTGGGCTTGCAAACATAAGTTTGGGCCACGAATGATCATTTATTTGAATCGGGACAAAATTTAGCTTTATGTTAAGCAATCGTAAGTGGACTTATATAGAAGTCGCACCTATTTTGAGGTCGGTCAATAGAAATCTATGCACCATTTGTTTTGAGACATGATATAGAGATCATGCTCCAATAACACTTAATGCAATAAGAAAGGGACAAGATGAAGATGGGTGGGAAAGAATATACAAACCACATTTGAATTAAAATATAATCAAACTATTATTAAAATCATTCATCCATTTTTATGGAGTTAGACTCAACACCATGGATCCAATGATGTTAATAAAGTTCATGATAAAAAATTCAACCCAAGATCAGCCAGTAAATAATCACAAAATAATATTGCATTTAATATATACATTAAAAAGGTTTTAAAAATGTTTTAAAATAGAAATAAGAAAGAAAAATACTAATTGTGTTCAAACTAATCAAGAAATATTAAGACCATAGAAAAATCAGAAATGAACTCAAATATTTTTATAAAATTTTTGGTGATTTTTTAAAGTCAGAAGCTATTTTTTAAAATTAAAAGAAATGAGTAAAATAAACTAAAAATGATTAAAAAAAATAACAGTCAGAAATAAAAAATAAATGAGGTCACCAAAATTTGTCACAATATCATTGGATCATTCCGAAATTTTTTGAGAATTTAAAAATGCATAAAAGTATTTTTTAAACATTTAAAACAATTCAAATAAAGTGAAAATTTATAAAAAAAAATATCAAAACACAAAATAAAATTGTGAAAAAATAAAAACCAGAAAGAGAAAAATCAAAAATATTTTTCATATTTTTTTTTCACATTTTTTGGACTAAAAATGATTTTTCTATAATTTTTTGAAGTTTAAAGAAATTAAATATAAAAATCAGAAATAAAAAATAAAGTAAAAAATATGTGGACTATTGGATGAGAGTCAAAACGCGTTAGTAATCAAATCCAAGAGATTTGGCGCACTGTGCATATCATGGTCATTACTGAATAAAGCATAGAATCAAATACAAATCAGATATTCAAAAAATACAAATGGCACGCTGTCATTGGTTGGAAGATGACACGTTGGTCATCTTCAACCTCCAGCCAATCCTAAAACCAGGTTGCTCAATCTGTAAAATTAGAGCACGATACATATGCCATTCGCTTCGTCTCTTCAAGACGAAGACAACCACACATTCGCGACAAATTTATATAAAATGTAGCTCAAGTAATTTGGAAAGAAAGTTTTGAAAAGGAATTTTAAATTTCATGGTCAAAACGTGTTTCCAGATAAAAGCAAGTGTTGCGACTAGAACCAGGGCAATGAGAGCTTCACAGTGATATCAAAGTTTTGAAGAATTGATGGAGAAATCTACCTATTGAAGTTGAGTTGCAGAGCTCTGAAACTGGACTTCTATGGATCAATATAGATCACGATTCTTGAAGGTAATTGTATGGTTAGCTTCAGGGAAGATCAAGGAAGGTGAATTGATGGAAAAATTGGATTGAAAAAGGATTGAACACTGATTTTGAAGTTGCAGAAAAATGAGTTATGGAGCAAGTTTGGCAGGGTGATTTTAGTTGTTCAAGCTTGAGGAAATGAATGAGGGATGACCCTATATTTATAGGGAATCAAATGGAATGTTCAAGCATGTGAAATGATGAAGTTTGGAGGGAAATCGTGTGAAGTTGCAAACAAGAAAAGTGTGACTTCTAATTTGATCAAAACTCATAAAAAAACGTGTGTTTTTATATGCTAAACACTTCTGGAAGTTCACTAAACATGTTTAGAAGAAAAAACACACAGAAACAATGTGTTTAGAAGCTAAACCAAGGATTTCAAATTCCGACTTTTGAAGAAACTTCAGTTTCAAGTTACCAAGTTCAAATCAATGGCATTCTCAACTCAAGGGGTCTTAGGGAATGATTCTTGATGCTTTAGAAAGATGAGGTTACAAGATTTGCAACGGGAAAATAACGGAATCAAGTGGATGTTCGAGCTGAAAGTTGCAATGAGTCAAAGTTGGGAAAAAAGTAGTTGACTTTCCATACTTAGAAATATTTCAAGTTTTTCTTCAAAAGTGACATATAATGTTTTGCATCCAAACATAGTCTTCCTCTTGGAATTTTCTCTTGGAAAAAAAACATGGCATGAAATAGACCTCTTGAATGACATTTTGAATTTTGAACCATTCAAAGTCTCCAAAAATTGAGAGAGTTATGAATTGTTGAAGTGGCAAAAAATCATGAAATGACCTATAATCTTCTGTACCCTTAGGGCATATTCCATCCATTTTCTCACTTTGCACGTAAAAGAAGGAATAAAGTTCACATCCTCAAGATCATTTTGGAAAAAGAGTGAGCTCAAGGTGATAAAAATTGACCAAGTTATGATCATTTGAAGTCACACATGGAAAATTGGGGGTTCATCTGGTGGACTTGTAATCTTTCTTCAACATTACGTTTCTTCCATATGAAAACTCCTTGAAACTTTTGAAGTGATTTGTTAATAACCCTTTGAAGATAAGCATGTTTTTGAATCACTCAAAAATACCAAAAGATGAGCAAGATATACTTCTTTGAAGTTCAAAACCCTAGCTCCTAGATCAAGAAAATGCTTTGAGGAACTTTGACAATTTTGAACAACCTTCTTGTACCAACACTCTTGCTTTGTAATTGGAAGTTATTGAGGATGATAATGAGGAATCATAGCCACCAAAACCACTTCCATATATTGAGAATTGAGAGAAATATGAACTTGTGACCAATGGGAACAAGGCCTTGTCCAACCATGACAACTTCTTCAATCAACCCCTTGTACTTTTGAATCAACCTTGATAACTTTGAAATGTGGTGAACCAAAATAAACCTTGCCATGCCATTTATTCCAAAACAATTTTAATGGTGAGGTTTGAATTTTTCAAGATTTATTGACTAGGGCATGAAAATAAACTCATGAACCCATGGATTAACTTGCTAAGCCACATTGCCTTTACCTACATTATTAACAAGTAAGACCAACCAACATTGCATTTTATTAATTAAAAGGAAAGTCAAAACAAAATATTAATGATCACAAAATAAAAATAAGTCAAGGTTCTTGGTGATTCCTCAAAGAGCAAAGCTAAAGATAGGGAGGAGAACCAAGAGCCCTAATGTGATCTTGTTGTGATTGAATCAATATGGTATGATGAAGGGATCTTAGGGGAAAAAATTGGGGTACAACAGTTGCCCTTATTTAAGTTTCTTCTATCCAGATATACGAAGGTTAAAAATCTTCGTGTCGACGCGATCGAAGATACTTAAATATAAAACAAACCCTATTTTTGGCCCTAAGATGCCATGCAATGCTTATGAATATGAATGCACATGAAAAACTTCAAAGGGACGCAAAAAACCACTGAGGATATAGCAAAGCAAATAAGGAATCAAAAGAGAAACCCGACCAGGAAAATAGATCACTGGTGGATCAAAAGACCCGACTCATAGAGGATGGTAAAAACTCAAAGGATACACCAACTTTTACTGAAGGCGAGACTACCAACATTCACTGAAGGTAGAAAGAGAAAAGAAAAATAACATGGACGTTCACTGAAGGTAGAGATAAAAATCATCGACATTCACTGATGATGAACCACCAACTTTCACTGAAGGTAGAGAAAAAATATATCATAGCACTGCCGTTCACCGACGATGAACTACCAGCATTCACTGCAGGTAGCAAAAAGATAACATTCACCAACTTTCACTGATGGTAACCTACCAACTTTCACTGAAGATAGAGAGAAAATATCATAGCACCGCCATTCACTAACAATGAACTACCAACGTTCACTAAGGGTAGAAAAAAGATAACAATCACCAACTTTCACTGGTGGTGACCTACAAACTTTTACTGAAGGTAGAGAGACAATATCATAGCACCGCCGTTCACTGACGATGAACTACCAACGTTCACCGCGGGTAGAAAAAAGATAACAATCACCAACATTCACTGATGGTGACCTACCGACTTTCACTGAAGGTAGAGAGAAAAATATATCATAGCACCTCCATTCATGGATGATGAACTACCCACGTTCACTAAGGGTAGAAAAAAGATAACAAGTTTTCCCCAAAATTTTGGCGTTTCACCTAGAATGGGTCTCAACTTCTTCTTTAACCAAGGCATTCCGCCCGGAAAGGGTAATATATAAGCCATCTCAAATAAAGAGACTACTACTTGTAAGGATTTCACAACTAATTGTCTCTGCGATATTGAAAGACTTGCCATCCACTGGAGTAATTTGACAATGAACTGAAAACTATCCACTCATAGAGAAGATAGCAAAAAGGTAACGTCGACTTTTATGGGGAAGTACAAGTTGCTCAAATAAAGAGACCTGCTACTTGTTTTTATAGGAAGGATTGTAAAAATGACTTTCTAGGGAAAACAATATGGCTTCCTGGGGAAAGAGATATGACTTCATGGGGAACAAATCATGACTTCTTGGGGAATGAATCATGACTTCCTGGGGGGATGCCAATATATTCCTACTGAGGAGATAAAGTCTTCTCGTGCAAAATAAACGCAAATTCTTAAACCAAGGCTTGAAGCTTGCAGAAATCCAAAGTAATAATATTGCTGGGAAATAAAGATTCAAACTAGAAATAAACTGGAGTAAAATAGTCAACCAAAATACATCCTTTGAGAAATAAACTCAAGAGAGAGATCCAAATCGTCCAGACAAAGAACTGTGCAGGAAGGCTAAAACAAAAAACTTCCACGAGGGATAATTCAGTGGGGAAATTGAAAGAATATACACTTTCTGCTTAAGGCCAACACTCTATTGGAGAGAGGACAACACAACTCAGGAAAATAGCGCAATATGTCAACAAAATAATTAACGAATGTTAATGAGCAATGATTTGCTAAATTTAACTATGCATGATGTATGTATGAATGTATGCGTGTTATCATGTATATGCTGACAAAACAGACATATATTACTAGGGATAACCAGACCAAACCAACTCGGGCACAAACAACACTCGGCTAAATCACATCCAAGATGGAAATTCCATAAGAAAATAAGCACCAACTGAGGAAACAAAATCCTATTTCGCGGCTTAACTTCACTGGGGAGGAACATAATCTGAAAGCAAACAAATCATAGCGACAAAACAGTACAAATACAGAGATGTGACATCCTTCTCCAGGTTTCAACGGGGAATAACACTCAGACTTCAACGGGAAAACAAATGCTTTCACGGTCCGCACTTCTAATGGGGATTGCAATACTGATCTCAATAAGGCAGATGAAAACCATATCGTCAAAACATCAATTGAGGATCTCGAGCTGACTTCATTGGGGAACATCATACAAACTTCACTAGGGGGAGATGTTGCCTCATCATCAAGATATCAACTGGGGACCTCGTGTTGGCTTTATTGGGGAGGACAACACTACATCACCGAGGGGAAACCAAGATACATTCTTCACTGGGGAAAACAGAGATACGTTCTTGAATATCGAAAGTAAGCACTGCATCAACTTCTTTAGGGAAAAAGTATGAAACCTCATGGGGATAACAACTTGGGGAGTTAAGAAGTCAAACATTATAGCAAGAAATAAATCTTATGGGGGTTTTAAATCAAACCCAACACTTGGCGAGTGAAAAACCCAAAAAGTTGATAACCATCTCAACATTTCTTAAATAAAACACTTCCCTTTCCTGATTATCGGGCAATCAAACGAAAATGCAAGTACCGCTGAAAGGAGATGCTTCGCTAATGAGTCCAACTCAGTATGCACGGGGAGAAAAGACTTATATCAAATAAGCGAGGCCTTCATTGAGAAATCTCAGATTGAGTCTTCATATAACACAAACCTATTCCAATAAAAGATGCCCTGGGATAGCTTTCCTGGGGAATCAAGAAGTCAACATTATAGAAAGAGGTCAAACTCATGGGGATTTTAAATCAAACCCAACACTTGGCGGGTGAAAACCCAAAAGTTGACAACCGTCCCAACACTTCTTAGAAAATATACTGCCCTGGTCCAGTTACCTGGGAAATAAATACCAACAATAATGCCAACACTGCCAAAAAGAGAAACATTTTTCAAATAATTCCAATCTCAACACACCAAGGGAACAAAACCTTTTGTCATATGAGGGAAAACTTTGTTGGGGAATCTTGGATAGAGGCCTCAGACCAGGCAAACTCAAAAAATAGAAAATAACCAACACTTGATTGGGGACACTGGGATCACAATCCCAATACTGCACCTTATGCCAATTGGTATCGTCTTCAATATACAAGAGTCACACGCATACCAGCAAAAAACGACCTGAGAAAACCTTCCCGGGGGGAAACAAAACTTCCCAAAATTACTGGAGTTCGTCCATTCTTGGGATCACCACTTTTGTTTTCCTCTTGAATCACAAAATCTTAAAGTAAAAGTAAGTCGTAAATTCTTTTTGAAAAATAATTTTGTTATTTAATCTGCTTTTAAAATTATTATCAATAATGAATGGAGTATTTGTAAGCTGAATAAAAATAAGAACTACAAAGAATTGGGTAAAAGCTCAAATTTTATTGATAGAATGGTAGTATGCGAATGGCGAGACTCTATGGATAATTATAAAGTTTGGAAAATGGTAATATATAATGGAAAAGATACATTGAGATACAATGACCACTATTCCCTCTAACAACTTTGAAATTCTGAGCAGTAGCTTCTGTTGAAGTATGGTGAGGATCCAAGATGATTGTTGCTTCAATGATCAAGTCTTGTCTGATGTAGTTACTTACCAAGAAAGTCCCTAAATTTTGCCTAAGCTGCCCTTGCGGGTTTTCAACTTAGCAGGAAATTTTATTCTGTTTATGTTTCTAATTTTTGCCTATACTGCCCTTTCGGGTTTTCGGCCTACCGAGACACTCCTTTTTGCCTAAGTCGCCATTTCGGGTTTTCAACTTAGCAAGCCATTCTTTTATTTCTTTAGGCAAAGTATTTCTTGACTGCATCGGCATTCATGGGACGTGGGAACTCCTCGCCATCCATAGTTTTAAGAATTAATACACCGCCAGAGAAGGCTTTCTTGACAACATATGGGCCTTCAAAATTGGGAGTCCACTTGCCCCTAGAATCAGCATTAAAATACATGATCTTCCTAAGTACGAGGTCGCCTTCTCTGAATTCACGAGGCCTGACCTTCTTATCAAAAGCTTTCTTCATTCTCTTCTGATATAACTTCCCATGACACAAAGCTGGCATTATCTTCTCTTCGATCAAATTCAATTGGTCAAACATGTCATGGACCCATTCAGCCTCTAACAACTTGGTTTCCGCTATCACACGTAAAGAGGGAATCTCAACCTCGATTGGGAGCACAACTTCCATTCCATACACAAGGGAGAATGGGGTTAATCATGTTGAAGTGCGGACAAATGTCTGATATCCATGTAAAGCAAAAGGGAGCATTTCATGCCAATCTTTATAAGTAACAACCATCTTCTGGATGATTTTCTTGATATTCTTATTAGTAGCTTCAACAACCCCATTAATCTTCGGCCTGTACGGAGATGAATTGTGATGGACAATCTTGAATTATTCACAAATTTTTGTCATCATCTTGTTGTTCAGATTCGAGCCATTATCGGTGATGATTCTGCTCGGCACACCATACCGACATATAAGATTATTCTTAATGAAGCGCACAACCACATGCTTAATAACATTATCATATGAAGCAGCTTCCACCCATTTGGTGAAGTAATCAATTACTACCAAGATAAAATGGTGTCCATTCGAAGCTTTGGGTACTACCATTCCGATCATGTCAATACCCCACATAGAGAAAGGCCACGGGGAAGAAATAACATTGAGAAGTGTTGGAGGCACATGAATCTTGTCCACATAAATCTGGCATTTATGGCACTTCTTTGAAAATTTGTAACAGTCATATTCCATTGTCAGCCAATAGTATCCTGCCCTTAGCATCTTTTTAGCCATCGAATGTCCATTGGCATGAGTGCCAAATGAACCTTCATGAATCTCATGCATCAACATGTCGGTTTCGTGTCTATCCACGCATCTGAGCAAGACCATGTCATAATTTCTCTTGTACAACACATTTTCACTAAGGAAGAAGCGGCCATCCAATCTTCTCAATGTCTTTCTATCTTTATTCGATGCACCAATCGGGTATTCCTGAGTCTAAAGGAAATGCTTGATATCATAATACCAAGGTTTCTCATCTGCTACCTCTTTTGTTGTAAAAACATGACCAGGCTTATCCAGTCGCTGAACTATAATTTGAGGTATATCATTCAGAGTATTCACTTGATACATAGAAGCCAGAGTTTCCAGAGCATCTGCCATTTGATTTTCGTCTCTAGGGATGTGATGGAATTCAACTTAATTAAAGAAGGGTAACAATCTTCTAGCATAATGTTTGTAAGGGATCAAGTAAGGGTGACGAGTATCCCACTCTCCTTTAATCTGATTTATTACCAAAGCTGAATCGCCACACACATCTAGAATTTTAATTCTGAGATCAATAGCTCCCTTAAGACCCATGATGCAAGCCTCATATTCTACCATATTATTAGTATAATCAAATGTCAATCTTGCAGTAAAAGGAACGTGTGATCCATTTGGAGTGACAATCACAACACCAATTCCTTTACCATAAGCATTCACAGCTCCATCAAATATCATGCTCCAGCAAGATTCAGGATCAGGACCTTCCTCAGGCAATGGTTCATCACAATCTTTCACTTTCAGAAACATCACATCCTCATCGGGGAAATCATACTTCACAGACTGATAATCATCAACTGGTTGGTGAGCAAGATAATCTGCCAACACGTTTCTTTTAATAGCTTTTTGAGTATGATATTCGATGTCATATTCAGATAACAGCATCTTCCAGCGGGTAATTCTCCCAATAAGAGTAGGCTTTTCAAAAATGTACTTGATTGGATCCATTTTGGAGATCAACCAAGTAGTGTGATTCAACATATACTACCGCAAACATTTTTCCGCCCAGGCCAGAGCACAACATGTCTTTTCCAACATGGAATACCGTGACTCACAATCAGTAAACTTTTTATTGAGATGATAAATGGCATTCTGATACTCATTCAAAATCATCTTCCAGATACAGTTCAGATACGGACGCCATTCTGATACTCATTCTTTCAGCTTACAAATTACAATTCAACAATCACTCTTGGATGGCATCTACAAGCCCATCTCCAACAAACTTTCTATCACCTCTCCTAATGGCATCTTTAAGCCCATTCCCTCTACCATCACATCGCCGAGTGCAAATTTCTGGGAACTCTAGTGTCCAATCATCTTCCACCTTCGAGTCCCGAATGGTAAAACATGCCAATCTAACTCTTCAGGCTTAAGAAGATTGAATAGGGACAACTGTTGTACCTAAAAATTTGCCCTCTCACTTATCAAGAATTTACTCACAAGATCTCCTTGACTCAAGACTGCATTAGGGTTTGATCAGCTCAAGACACCTCCTTAAGCACTGATGACCAAAATTAGGGTTTCAGTTTGCACAAGGATTTTTGGACTTCCAATGCCCCATATGACTTTCATGGATCATTATGGACCCCCAAGATTACTCATGTCAAGTTTCAAGCTTTGAATCACATTTTTGCTCAGTCAATTGAGCAGTTGACCTAAAAATCAGTTGTGTTGGGGAAAAAGTCAACTATGGCCAATTTACAGTCAAACTTCATAATTTTTTATCCACATAAACATTTTAAACTCATATGTATCATTTGATCAAGTTTGGAAAACAACTCCTCAAGAAATTTGATCAAATCTCCAAAAGGGCAAAATGGTCAAAATTAGGGTTTTGACTGGGAAAGGGCAATTTCTGATTTTTGACCTAGCAAATGGTAAATTGGTTTAAGGAATGATCTCAAGATTCCAATTGCATCAATTTTAACTAATGATATGGTTCAAAACATTGCAAGTCCATTGGATTGACAGAGGCATTTTGCAGTCAACTGATCAAAAGTCAATTGTATACTGAAAAGTCAAACTTTGACTTTTTGGTCAAATTCAAGTGCCAAAGATCATAACTCATCAAAACATGTCAAAATATGAAACTTATTAATCAAGAAATCAAAAAGTCAAGATTTCATTTTGAAAAGTCAAAATTTCTAAACTTAGAAATTTTTCCAAGTGTTGGAAATTCCATGTTTTTTCATAACTTTGAACAAAATTTTCACCATGATGCAAGATGATTCAAGAGAAACTCCAAACATGAAAGTTGTATATCTCCATGAAATATACAACTTTGCTTCACATAAATTCTTCCAAAAACGCTTGGATCTTAAGTTATAATTTTATGAACATAGGGTCATAAAACTAAACACTTAGTGAAATTTTGCCCTAATTTGGTCAGGATATTGACCCAACTACATGGCACTTTTTCATATAGTTCTAAGGGGAATCTTCAAAAGAAATTTAAATATGGATTGTAGAGAACATTTCAAGATTTTCAAAATGTCCAAGAACTCCTTAAGATCATTCTTGAGTAGGGAGAATCGAAGAGATGAAGTAAGGGTTTTGTCACTTGAATTACAAGTCATTTTTTATGAACACAAGAACCAAATCCATAGCCATGCTGCATAATCCTCACTTTGCAGGCATCAAACTTGTTTTTAACTCCATAATTAATGGTTTACACAACTGATTATTCCATTATCCAAGTGTTTCAAGCTTTGTCCAAATCAATTTTCCATTTAGGGAGAAAGTAACATATCCATTCTTGTAAAGCAAGCTTTATGCACAAAGTCAGCTTCTTGAGCTCCCAACTTGTTTTCCTTGATTACACTCCATCCACAAAGTCATAAGTATTTTGTTTAAAGTAGTTAACAACTCTATGAACCAAGTACAAGGCATGGAAACTTGAATTTCTCAAAAAATCACATGTTATGCATAAACTTGTGATTTTGATTTCTGATCAACAAGAAGTCTCCAAACTTGTTGCTTATAAATAGAGTCACTATTTGTGAGCTAGAGGATGAGCTTAAGTACCCTGAAATACACCAAAACTCTCTCAAATCAGAAATTGCCCAAAAAACTCCATTGTTGCACAGTTTCTAACCTTGAACATCAAAGTCACATTTCCCTCGTGCATTTCTTGTCCTTTTAGTTTCTAAAGCTTCCTTACCTCAAATACAACTCATCCCCATCCTTATTCCATAACTGTAACACCATTTACCATAACTTCCATAAAAAAACCGATTCTACAACTTGACTTCTCCAGGAAATTTCAGCCACTCTCAACTCAAGCAAACCATTGCATTAGCTTCCTAGGACCTAAAGGAAGCAAACTTGATCATCACCGTCACTTGAAACAAGCTCAAACTCAAAACACGATTTCCAGTTTTGAGGTAAGTTTTCTCAACGTGTAACTCTTCATACAGGCATCATCAATAGTTTATTTGTGAATAAAACATGTAGATATCATTTCCCTGAAGTTAACCATGTCCATAGTTTCCATTAATTTTGCTTGAGCTTAGAGAATTTTGAAACTGAAATTTCTGAGATTTTTAGGGTTCAGATTAGGGACATTGAAATTCATGCTTATCTTTGATTTATAGCTTTAATGCTTTCCATTTCTGAAACCGTGAGAAAATTTGCTATAAGTTTCATGTTTACAGTTTTCATTTTTGATGAGAAATGAGCAAGTTACAATTGGTCTGGATGGAGGTTGAAGATGAAGTCATCATGGCACGTTTTGCCTTACATATTTATTATTTTTCTTATGTTAACGGATGTATAGCCACCCCAGTGGTAGAAGCGTGCGCCTGTAACCTTTGGGACCTGGGTTCGAGCCCCAGTGGTACCCTTTTTGCATTTTTTTACATGTTTTGGCATTTCTGACTTTTTTTAGCGCCTGGGCCTTTATTGGGCTTGCTTTGTTTTTTTTTGCTGACTAACACCCTTGCAGGCTGTTCGCACCCCTAGCCCAATTTATTTTATTTTTTCATTTTTATTTTATTTGTTTTTCTTAAATATTTTTTTTACTAATATTAAAAATCATAAAAATACAAAAAAAAATGCTAGATTTATATTTTGACTTAGTTTTTTTTATTTTTCTCATAAAAAATATTTTTATTAATTACACTTTATTTATTTTTTACTTATTATCTTGAAAATATAATTAAAATTAGGTTATTAGTTATTTTATTTCATACTAATTAAAATATATTATATTTAATATTAAAAAAGCCAAAAAATATTTTATAATACTATAAATATTTTTAAGATAAAAATACCAAAACTACTTTTCTTAAATTTATTTTCTTTTGATTAATTAATAGAACTAGGGTTTTACTAAAAATCTTTTCTTAATAAAATCCAAACTTAATTAATTATTTTCTTTATTTAATTAGGTTAAGACAAAATCCTTTTTCTCATGAAAATCAAACAAAAATCCATTTCTTTACATTTTGTATCCTTGTACATTTATTCATTTTTATACTTTGTATTTATTTAATTCCTTGTATATTTATACCAATTCAATATGGTTGTAATAGACTAATTAGGTTTAAATTCTTGCAATCCCCATTCATGAATTTGTATAACCCCTCCCACAAATGTTGTAATAGCGTAGTAACTTTAAATTTCGCAATTTATCGCTTTTATATACATGCTAGTAATTAGGGTTTTTATGAAAAAACTAAAATCAATAGTTAGAAAACCCTAATTCAACATAAAAACAAGCATGAAAATAACACATTTGTACACAAGCACCCCTATGGTTATTCCACTTGGTTTCCTTATACAAAATGGCCATATTACACATGTAAGGTATCTTAGCAAAAGCAAGCAAATACAAGATAATAGTCCCTCGATAACGCTATCTAAGTTGCCTTACAAATGATCTTAGTCCCTCAAAAAGAATACTAAGATACCTTGCAACATTGCTAATCATGGTTATAAGATGACCCACGCCCGTCCCGTTTACATCCAAAGATAAGGTTACTTACCAAATCAATGGTAAGATAACAATGTCAAAGGAAAATAAAATGAACAAGAAATACATTTGAGTAGGTAGATTGCTCCTAATTACTTGCTCCATTTCAAAACAAACATCCTTACTATTTCCAAAACAAACACATACACTTTCACACATCTTACAAAATTGAAAACATTTTCAAAAGATCAAACATATTTGTATACATTCTTACAAACAAGAATCATTACAAAGATTTCCTAAACAATGGAATCTTTAAAAAATACTTTCAAAAACCATATCAAGCACAATTTCAAATAAAAAGCAAGTGATCTAACAAGTAACTAAGAGCCCATGGAAAACCATGGATGAAAAGGGTGCTAATACCTTCCCTTTTCATAATCTACCCCCCGAACTCAAGAAATAATCTCAAAGGTCTTTCCTGTGCTTTTTCACCTTTTCTTTTGGATAAAAGACAAGTCGGTTGCGACTATTGCTAACCGCAACATTTGCGATCAAACGCAAAACCCTCAAATTAGTTCTCCCACTGTATCACAGAACTGGCGACTCTGCTGGGGAAAATTCTAAAAGTGGGTTACCTTAGGGTTAGATCACATTTACTTGCTTGCATTGTTTCACTTGTATGCTTTACATTATGGTTCTTTGTTTGGGTTTGAATCCTCTACCCAGATTTGGGATACCTTATAGGTAAGTAGCAATACATTGTGGAAACTGTGTGAGATATACCGACATGGTCTAAGAAATAGTTATATTAGTGCGACATATTTGTGGGTACCGGTAGCCCTTGAGTTAATCAAGGAGAATACGGGGCCGATGAGTAACGTCATGAAGAACTAATGAACTTTTAGAACCTTTACTTGACCAACTTGGCCTTTAGAACGTAGTGAGATGACCGGCTTTGGTGCAGTCCAAAGTTGGTAAATACTCGATACTACACTCATTGAGGTTTGGTTTCTTGGGATATTTCGGTCGCCATTAAAGAGGCTTGTGCTGAAACAATGACCAAGGAAACAGACCAGTGATATTGACCTCCTTAGAACACGGTTACTATTACTAGGACCGGTTTGAGCCAACTAAACTTTAAGAGGGTACTTACCTATAAAACTCCATGCAAGCCTAAACCTAAGGACTTGTTTGCTTTGTTTGTATATACATACTTGTACATAACATCATGAACATCATAACATCATACACATTTCACTAACCATTTCAAGGATTTTTGGGATTCATCTTTGTTCTTGTTTTGTAGGATATGGATTCACTTCGCAGGAAAACTGTTCAAGTCAACCTTGTGAGGATCCCTCCACAACATAAGGAGCTAGCTTCAAGGATTCCTGAAAACTCTCCATTCACCGAGAGACGTGGTCGCCTACTCAACTTGGTCACCTCTAACACAGATGAGGACATGGTGAAGGTGCTCTTTCAGTTCTTTGATCCTTTACACTATTGCTTCACATTTCCCGACTATCAACTTGTGCCTACTTTGGAAGAATTCTCCCTACTCTTGAGGATTCACATTCTCAATCAACTACCTTTCAACGGTACGGAAAGAGACCCACAGCCAGAAGAGATTGCTCAAGCTCTACACTTGCATTCATCTGATGTCACAACTCATTGGGAAACAAGGAGTGGTGTCAAGGGTTTCCTAGCAAAGTTCTTGTTTGAGAAAGCCCAAAACTGTTGGAATTCTTTGGACCTGAAAGCCTTTGAGGAAATTGTGGCTCTCTTCATTTATGGGATGGTCTTGTTTCCAAATCTTGACCAACTCATAGATGTGAATTCCGTCAAAATCTTCATGTCGCACAACCCGGTGCCTACTTTGCTAGGAGACATCTTACACTCTTTTCACACTGGCACAATGAGGAAAAGAGGTGTCCTTATGTGTTGCACTCTTCTCTTGGAAAGATGGTTTATTTTGCATCTTCCCCAATCTGTATTAAAGAACGAGCAAGGTTCAAGGTGGTCACAAAGGTTGATGACGCTCAAACATTCAGACATTCATTAGTGCTCCCGATCCATAGAGAATGTTACTATTTTCGACCATTGTGTGGAATTACCTAATGTCCCTTTACTTGGAATTAGGGGAGGTATCACCTACAACCCCTGCTTAGCTTTAAGACAGTTTGGTTACGCCCGAAGGGATGGCCCGCATGAGATGCTGATTCAAGGTTTGGTATTTGACTACGGCAACGACAATCAAGGTCTTCGCTAGAGATTTATCCAAGAATGGAGGATGTTGAACAAGGTAGATAGCAAGACTTTGGGGCATAAAAATTCCATCCCTCTTGAGCCTTACCTCAAATGGGTACGAACTCGTGCTCAGAGCCTTATGATGCCTTATCCCTCCGTTCTCCCGGTAATCATTGAGCCTGTTATGGAAGGAGATGTTCCATACACTATCCTCCATCCTGACATGACCACCTCTCTTGAAGATCTACAAAGAGATTGGGTACAACTCAAGGGGGAGTGAGATACTTTCGAAGCCAAATTCTACACAAGCGAGAAGAAGGTTTTGGAACTCACTAGACTACTTCATGAGGAGCAGACTCTGAATGCCTACATTGCACTAAAGAGGATGTGAACCACCTTTTTATCTTAGAATTTTTGTATTATTTAGCCCAATGAGGCACTGATGTACTCAAGCTTTAATTTATTAATATAACGTGTGTTTCCTTTTTGTCTAAAACAAATTTGAATCTTAAAATCCTTGAAGTCATTGCATATGAATTTACCATTCATCATAACATAAGCAGGTTTCTTGCAACAAGTCTCCTCATCTCTCTACTGTTTATTTCAGTAAGATGGATCTCGAGCAAACGGTGGAGGACCTCCAAGCTCAGAATGCACAGTTTCTACAGTTGTTCTTAACTCTAGCCAAAGGACAAGAAGAATTGAAGACCTTACTGGCTGAGGAGAAGAAAAAGAAGACGAAGAAGATAACTAGAGTTATAAACATGGGAAGAAGATTCCAAGGGCAGACAAGAAGGGCCTTAGAATTTGCAACAACATACGGTGAGAAAGACAATCAAGATGGGAAGGGAAAAGAAACAGTTGTCCAGTCAGAATCAGAAGAGGAAGAAGAAGACTATTCTAAAGAATAATACCCTTCAGCTGATGACAAGTATAAACATCTAGAAGAGCGGTTGAGTGCAATCGAAATCCAAAAAGTGCCTGGCTTGGACTTTGAGGAGTTGGGATTAGTGTCAGGGATTGTCATTCCTCCAAAATTCAAAGCACCTGTGTTCACCAAATATGAAGGAGTTTCATGCCCTAAAATGCATCTCCGGTCCTATGTGATGAAAATCCAGCCCCATACCGCTGACAAAGATTTATGGGTACACTTCTTCTAAGACAGTCTGTCTTGAACTTAACTTGATTGGTTTTATCAGTTAGAAAGAGCCAATGTTCATAACTGGGAAGATCTAGCTGCATCCTTTTACAAACAATACCAATAAAATGCTGATCTTGCGCCTACCCGTACTCAACTCCAGTGTATGACCATGGTTTCGAGTGAAGGCTTCAAGGACTATGCGCAAAAATGGAGGGATTTGGCTGGAAGAGTTCAACCTCCCCTATCTGAAAGAGAATTAGTAGACATGTTCTTGGGCATATTGTCCGGTCCCTTCTTCAATCACTTAATTGGGAGTTCATCGGCAAGTTTTACCGAATTGATATTGACCGGAGAAAGGGTAGAAGTCGGGATAAAAAGTGGAAAGATTCAAAAAGATGCATCCTCTACGGATGTAAGGAATCCATTCATCAGAAAGAAATAAGTGTTTGTTGTTTATCCTCATAGAAATCAAGATAGGGCCGAACTCCGTCCAATGGTGGGGGCTGTTATGATTCTTAAACTTGTGCCTGATCAGCAAAGAAACAACCAACCAAGAATGGAAAGACCAGTCAGACAATTCACCAGAATTAATATGACCCTATCTCAAGTATTTCCACATCTATTAAGATCCAACCTAGTGACTTTGAAAGAAGCTCCAAAGAATCCTAACACAACATCTCCTTACTATCATCCTAATGCCCGCTGTGCATACCATTCGGAGAGTCCCGGCCATGACACTAATAACTGTTGGGCTCTAAAGAACAAAGTACAAGACCTCATTGAAGCCAAAGAGATTATATTTGATGTGCCCGAAAATCCAAATGTCATTTCTGCCCCTATGCCCAAACACGGCCATAACACAACCGCCATTGAGGAAGATATGTTTGTTACTTCAGTTAATGAACTTGTGACCCCACTCCTAACTATCAAAAAGAATTTATTGAATGTCGGTGTGTTCCCAGGCTGTGATGAAAGCTGTTATTCCTATTTGTCCTCGCCAACCAGATGTCCTTTGTTGAAAGCAGGCATTCAGTGCCTAATATATAACAAGGAAATTCTGTTCGAAAAGACTTCTCTTCCACCTGTTAATGATGTTTCCATCGTTACCATTTCCGCGAATTCTTCCAGGGTTTCCACCAAAAGACCTGTTAGAATTACATCAGTTCCAAAAGCAGCTCCTTTGATAATTACAATGCATGGACCAGTCCCGTATTCGTCAGACAAAACCATACCATGGAACTATGGAGGGGATGTCTACTACCACGATATCAAGCAAGATTGGCCAGCTGCCAAAGATTCAAGGTCTGAGAAGGATGACTCCGATATCAGTAATATTGCAGGGACTAGCAAGATTACCCGAAGCGGAAGGATATTCTCTCCAGAAATTGCTCCCCCAAAAGCAGTTTCTGGACCCGTAATCATTCATGTTGTTGTTCCTCCGAAGGCTATTCCCAATCATACAATCAGCTCTACTAATACTCCAACTGACAAAGCTGATACGACCCCTGTCATCACTCCTACCGACATTCCGGCTGCCAAGTCAACCGAGACTCGAGGTAAAAGTATTTTGATTGAGCCTGTCCAGATGAAGGCAGAATCATTGGCTATCCCTAAGACCTCCCGGAAAGAGATGGAGGAAATTCTAAAGATCATAAAAAGAAGCGACGACGATGTAGTTGAGAAACTGGGGCAAACTCCATCTAAAATTTGCATGCTGGCTTTAGTATTATGTTCTGAGGCGCATGCAAAAGCCTTGGTAAAATTACTGAAAACTGCCCATGTACCCCAAGAAACATCTGCCGATCAGTTCCAAGACTGCGTAGCCAGTTTGACTGCAGATAATGGTCTAGGTTTTTCGGATGCTGATTTAACGCCAAGAGGGAGGAAGCAAAATGAGGCATTGCATGTCTCGGTTGAATGTAGGGGCACAACCTTGGCTCATGTTTTGGTGGACACTGGCTCATCTCTGAATGTATTGCCTAAAATTGCTCTTGATAGGCTTGATTGTGAGGGATTGACATTAATGCCAAGCAACATAGTAGTGAGGGCTTTTGACGGCTCGAAAAGGATGGTACATTGGGAAGTGGATATCCCCATAAAGGTTGGAACCCAAACATTTGATTCAACTTTTTATGTAATGGATATTCTCCCTTCATATTCCTGCTTGCTAGGCTGACCATGGATTCACAATGCTGGCGTTGTTACTTTTACTTTGCACCAAATGCTGAAGTATCCGATTCAAGGGAAATTTATTACCGTTCATGGATAAGAAGAGTATATGATCAGCCATTTTAATTCCTTCAGATATGTGGAGTTAGATGGTGAATTTATTAAAACTCCATTCCAACACTTTGAAGAAGTCTCGCAAGATGTGGCAGTGACCAAGGATGTTCCCAAGATCACAAGGCCTCCACTCAGGATGTCATATTTGAAGGATGCAAAGGCAGTGATAGAAGAAGGTGGGTGCACTATCTGGGGACAACTCCCAAATATCCCGTACAAATCTGACAAGTTTGGCCTGGGTTTCACTTTAGGTGCCCAGAAGGTTGTGTGTCACGCTCGTGTCGGAGGACCACCCTTGAAGATCAGCAATCATGAAGTCAACGCGGTAGAGGATGCTGAAGATGGCTGCAACCTGGAGGATTGGATCTTCCCAACTGTCAGTGGAGGGCTTAGCAACTGGGAGGCTAGAGATTTCGTCCCGATCACTTTTATCCAACAATAATTTGTCTTTGCATTTTGTTGGATCTGTAATATTAAAACAATTCAGACTCTTAAAACCTTGTGTCTTACCCGAGGCACAATGGTCCATTTATAAGGGTTATTATCTCATTTCCATATGACATCAATGAATCGTGGACGTTTTTTGCATACAAACTTTGTGCTCATTGTTTTTTTTCTTTTACATCTTTTTCATTTCTTTCAAAGATAATTATACCCTTACACACACTCACACTCGCAATGCAGGTCTACATCCATTCGGGATCCCATGGGTAATGGTTCTGCTATGGCCTTATGTGACTCTTAAAATCTAATCTACCAAGCCGAAGACGAAGGTGAGGAAGATTGTGAAGTACCAGGGGAACTTGCCAGATTACTACTACAAGAAGAGAAAACCATTCAGCCCCACGAAGAGCCAGTGGATACAATCAACCTAGGTACCGAAGAAGAAAAAAGAGAGGTCAAAGTGGGTGCCAATCTGGAACCCAGTGTCAAAGAGCGTCTGGTTCAGTTGCTACACGATTATGTCGAGGTCTTTTCCTAGTCATATGAAGACATGCCAGGACTTGATGCAGATATTGTGGTACATCGTCTACCAATAAAAGAAGACTGTCCACCGGTAAAACAAAAGGTTCGTCGCATGCAACCAGACATGTCGGAGAAGATTAAAGTTGAAGTCATGAAGCAATTCAACGCTGGATTCTTAGTTGTCACCTCTCATCCGCAATGGGTTTCCAATGTTGTTCCCGTGCCCAAAAAGGATGGAAAAGTACGAATGTGCATGGACTACAGAGATTTGAATAGGGCAAGCCCTAAGGATGATTTCCCACTTCCCCACATTGATATTCTAGTTGACAATACAGCATAACACAAGGTGTTTTCCTTCATGGACGGTTTCTCAGACTACAACCAAATCAAAATGGCACTTGAGGACATGGAGAAGATAACCTTTGTCACACAATGAGGGACATTCTGCTACAAGGTTATGCCATTCGGACTGAAGAATGTTGGAGCAACCTATCAGTGTTCCATGGTAGCTCTATTTCACGACATGATACATCATGAAATAGAGGTCTATGTGGAAGACATGATAGCTATATCTCAAACAGAAGAAGAGTATCTTGATTATTTACATAAACTATTTGAGAGAATAAAGAAGTACAAGCTGAGGTTGAACCCCAATAAGTGCACGTTTGGAGTAAGGTCTGGTAAACTCTTAGGCTTTTTCGTCAGCAATAAGGGTATTAAAGTAGATCCTTCCAAGGTGAAATCGATACAAGAGATGCCTACTCCTCGTACCGAGAAGGAAGTCAGAGGATTCTTGGGACGTTTAAACCACATTGCCAGATTCATTTCTCACCTGATAGCTACTTGCGAGTCAATCTTCAAACTATTGAAGAAAGATCAAGTAGTCAAATGGAATGATGAATGCCAAACTGCAGTTGACAAGATCAAAGAGTACCTGCAAGAGCCTCCTGTGTTGATGCCACCAGTTGAGGGAAGACCATTAATCATGTACCTAACTGTTTTAGAAAATTCAATGGGGTGTGTGTTGGGCCAACATGACGAGTCTGGCCAAAAAGAGCACGCTATTTATTACCTGATCAAAAAGTTTACCGACTATGAAACAAGATATTCACTGCTCGAGAAAACTTGCTGCGATCTGGCATGGGCTGCTCGCCGGCTAAGACAGTATATGCTGACCCATACTACCTTGTGGATATCTAAAATGGATCCAATAAAATACATCTTCGAGAAACCTGCTCTCTCTGGGAGAATAGCGAGATGGCAGATGATCCTGACAGAATATGACATACAGTATACTACCCAGAAAGCAATAAAGGGCAGTGTACTAGCTGATCACCTTGCTCACAAAGCTGTGGAAGACTACCAGTCCATGAAGTTCGAATTCCCAGATGAAGACACCATGATGGTAAACAACTGTGAAGAATTAATGGACCCTGGTTTTTATGGGGCATCTAATGCACTCGGGAATGGTATTGGTGTTGTACTTGTATCTCCTGAAGGATGTCATACTCCTTTTACGGCAAGACTTTGCTTCAATTGTACAAATAACATGGTGGAATACGAAGTGTGCATCTTTGGTCTCAAAGCTGCCATAGATTTGGGGATGAAATCTTTGAATGTATTCAGAGATTCAGCTTTGGTTATTAGCCAGATCAAAGGGAAATGGGACACCAAACACCCTAACCTTATCCCTTACAAAGAATATGTTTTGACATTGCTCCCACATTTTGAAAATATTACCTTCAAGCATTTCCCGCGAGAAGAAAATCAGCTAGCAGACGCACTAGTCATAATGTCATCTATGTTTAAACTTAAATGGGATAATGAGGCTCCCCATATCACCATTGAACAAAGGGATGAACCAACACACTATCACGAGATTAATACTGAAGAAGTAGTGGACTAGCCTTGGTTCCACGAAGTCAAGAAGTATCTCGAAACCTAAGAATATCCATAAGGAGCTTCAGTAAATGATAAGAAGTTCTTAAGGAGATTCTCGGCTAAATTCTTCCTTAGTAATGGAATTCTTTACAAACACAACCATGACTCTGTGTTACTTCGGTGCGTAGATAAGGTTGAAGCTGAAAGGATCATGGCTGAGTTACATTGAGGCACTTTTGGCACCCATTCCAGTGGGCATACGATGGAAAAGAAGATCCTACGGCCAGGCTATTACTGGTCTACCATAGAAGCAGATTGTTATCAACACTCTCGAAACTGCCACAAGTTTCAGATTTATGCTGACAAGGTGCAAGTACCTTCGGTTTCTCTGAACGTCTTAACGACTCCTTGGCCCTTTTCTATGTGGGGAATTGATATGATTGGGGAAATCAAGCCAACAGCCTCCAATGGACACCGCTTCATCTTAGTGTCCATTGACTATTTTACAAAGTGGGTTGAAGCAGCCTCTTTCGCTTCCGTGACCAAGAATGTTGTAGCCCGGTTCATCAAGAAAAATATCATCTGCCGGTACGGTATCCCGGAGAGGATCATTACAGATAATGGTACGAACCTGAACAATACTATGATCATTGCCTTGTGCGAGCAATTCAAGATCCAGCATCACAATTCTTCCCCTTACCGGCCAAAGATGAATGGTGTTATTGAAGCCGCGAATAAGAAAATTAAAAAGATCATACAGAAAATGACAGTCACATACAAAGACTGACATAAGATGCTACCATTCGCTCTCCACGGTTACCGTACCATGGCACGCACATCGACCGGGGCAACACCTTATTCTCTGGTATACGGCATGGAGGTTGTCTTGCCAATTGAGGTCCAGATCCCCTCTTTGAGGATTATGAAGGATGTAGGGCGGAATGAAGACGATTGGATCCAGACTCGACTTGATCAACTAAACTTGATTGATGAGAAAAGGCTTATTGTTGTCTGTCATGGTTAAATGTATCAAAAACGGATGATCAAAGCTTTCAACAAAAAGGTCAGACACCAAGTGTATCAAGTTGGGGATCTGGTAATCAAACGTATCATACTGCCACAAGGTAACCCCAAGGGAAAATGGACTCCTACATACGAAGGACCATTTGTAATCAAAAACATATTCTCTGTTGGAGCAATGATTCTAACCACCATGGATGGCGATGATCTTCCGCACCCTGCGAACGCAGACATAGTCAAAAGATACTACGTATAAGAGACCCGCTAGATTGACACACCTAGGCAAAACAAGGGCATCCCGGTGAACCAAAAAGGTTCGGGCAAAAATTAGGGATAAAACAAAAAAATTTGTACACCCGGCAAGCTGAAAACCCGAAACAGCGGCTTGGGCAAAAAAGGGTATCCCGGTGGACTGAAAACCCGAAAGGGCTGTCCAGGAAAAATTTAGGGAATTAAAACGTATGACTATGTCCAGTTGGATCACCTTACGGACAACCTGCAAACTCATAGGTTTTGATCAATTCAATCAACTTCAGACAAAGCAACAAATAGAAAAGATGCTCAGAGATACGAAGGCTATAGCGGAATGGGAACCCCCATGGGATTATTGCACATAACTATCTTTTCTTTGTATTAAAATTTTCATTTTTTACGATGGAATTCTCTTACTAGAATGTTTGTCTCATTGTACAAAAATACTTACTCAAAGTCAATACAAAGATATCTTTTTGAAAGTGCAAAAACTATCTGTTTTTCTTTACGCTTGTGTTTTATTTACAAAAACGTCCAATGGTTCATTGTTGAACATATGCATTTGAACATAATTACTGTTTACAAATATATAAAATAAAATACAACCACTGATGGCTTTAAGAGATAGGGAAATATCTCTAAGTTATTTTCCATAAAAATCCCCCGCAGTGTACAGTTTAATCCCCAACGGAACAAAGCTTCAAATTATAAATCCCCATTAGAAGTCATCCAAATGTCTTAGGATTCCCCAACAGGATTTTACAGGAAGTACATGGCATTTTCCTTACAACAAAATTTATTTCTCTAAGCATAAATGGATCAACACTTCAAAACATGAAGACTTACACTTCATGTCCTCAGCAGTAGTCAGGAATTTATTTTCCCCAATCCAACAGTAGTGCAGCAAATTAGCTCGCATACGCATACATCGCATCCATATATCATAAACAATGATTACACAAATGCATCATACCATGCATTTCATAAAACATGACTTTGCATTTTAGCTAACATTTTACCCTTTTCAGAATAAGGTTAACAGCTACCATTAACAATGTTCAAAATTTTCAGATACGCTCCAGACACGGATTCCATTATGATACTCATTCAGATTCGATCTTCAGATACAGTTCAGATACGCTCCAGACACGGATGCCATCCTGAAACTCATTCAACTTTCAGATATAGTACAAATGCGCTCTAGACACTGATTTCATTATGATACTCATTCAGTTTTCAACTTCCAGATACAGTACAGATACGCTCCAAACACGGATACCATTTTGATACTCATTCAGATCCTCTTCCAGATACAGTTCAGATACGCTCCATACACAGATGCCATTTTGATACTCAATCAAAATCATCTTCCAGATACAGTTCAGATACAGACGCCATTCTGATACTCATTCTTTCAGCTTACAAATTACAATTCAACAATCACTCTTGGATGGCATCTACAAGCCCATCTCCAACAAACTTTCTATCACCTCTCCAAATGGCATCTTTAAGCCTATTCCCTATACCATCACATCGCCGAGTGCAAATTTCTGGGCACTCTAGTGTCCAATCATCTTCCACCTTCGAGTCTTGAATGGCAAAACATGCCAATCTAACTCTTCAGGCTTAAGAAGATTGAACAGGGGCAGCTATTGTACCCCGAATTTTTCCCTCACACTTATCAAGATTTTTCTCACAAGATCTCCTTGACTCAAGACTGCATTAGGGTTTGATCAGCTCAAGACACCTCCTTAAGCACTGATGACCAAAATTAGGGTTTGAGTTTGCACAAGGATTTTTGGACTTCCAATGCCCCATATGACTTTCATGGATCATTATGAACCCCCAAGATTACTCATGTCATGTTTCAAGCTTTGAATCACATTTTTGCTCAGTCAATTGAGCAGTTGACCTAAAAATCAATTGTGTTGGGGAAAAAGTCAACTATGGCCAATTTACAGTCAAACTTCATAATTTTTTATCCACATCAACATTTTAAACTCATATGTATCATTTTATCAAGTTTTAACCATAACTCTTCAAGAAATTTGATCAAATCTCCAAAAGGGCAAACTGGTCAAAATTAGGGTTTTGATTGGGAAAGGGCAATTTCTGATTTTTGACCTAGAAAATGGTCAATTGGTTTAAGGCATGATCTCAAGAGTCCAATTGCATCATTTTTACCTAATTATATGGTTCAAAAAATTGCAAGTCCATTGGATTGACAGATAAATTTTGCAGTCAACTGATCAAAAGTCAATTGTATACTAAAAAGTCAAACTTTGACTTTTTGGTCAAATTCAAGTGCCAAAGATCATAATTCATTAAAACATGTAAAAATATGAAACTTATTCATGAAGAAACCAAAAAGTCAAGATTTCATTTTGAAAAGTCAAAATTTCTAAACTTGGAAATTTTTCTAAGTGTTGGAAATTTCATGTTTTATCATAACTTTGAACAAAATTTTCACCATGATGCAAGATGATTCCGGAGAAACTCCCAACATGAAAGTTTTAGATCTCCATGAAATATACACCTTTTATTCACACAACTTCTTCCAAAAATGCTTCAATCTCAAGTTATAATTTTATGAACATAGGGTCATGAAACTAAACACTTAGTAAAATTTTGCCCTAATTTGGTCAGGATTTTGACCCAACTTCATGGCACTTTTTCATATAGTTCCAATGGGAATCTTCAAAAGAAATTCAAAGATGGTTTGTATAGAAGATTTCAAGCTTTCCAAGATGTCCAAGAACTCCTTAAGATCATTCTTGAGTAGGGAGAATCGAAGAGATGAATTAGAGTTTTGTCACTTGAATTACAAGTCATTTTTGATGAACACATGAACCAAATCCATAGCCATGCTGCATAATCCTCACTTTGAAGGCCTCAAACTTATTTTTCACTCCATAATTAATGGTTTACACAACTGATTATTCCCTTATCCAAGTGTTTCAAGCTTTGTCCAAATCAATTTTCCATTTTAGGGAGAAAGTAACATATCCATTCTTGTAAAGCAAGTTTATGCACAAAGTCAGCTTCTTGAGCTCCCAAATTGTTTTCCTTGATTACACTCCATCCACAAAGTCATAAGTATTTTGTTTAAAGTAGTTAACAACTCTATGAACCATGTACAAGGCATGGAAACTTGAATTTCTCAAAAAATCACATGTTATGCATAAACTTGTGATTTTGAATTCTGATCAACAAGAAGTCTCCAAACTTGTTGCTTATAAATAGAGTCACTATTTGTGAGCTAGACGACGAGCTTAAGCACCCTAAAATACACCAAAACTCTCTCAAATCAGAAATTTCCCAAAAAACTCCATTGTTGCATAATTTCTGACCTTGAACATCAAACTCACATTTCCCTCGTGCGTTTCTTAGCCTTTTAGTTTCTAAAGCTTCCTTACCTCAAATACAACGCATCCCCATCCTTATTCCAGAACTGTAACACCATTTACCATAACCTCCATAACCAAAAAACAGAGTCTGCAACTTGACTTCTCCAGGTCATTTCAGCCACTCTCAACTCAAGCAAACCATTGCATTAGCTTCCTAGGACCTCAAGAAAGCTAACCTGATCATCACCATCACTTGAAACATGCTCAAACTCAAAACAGGATTTCCAGTTTTGAGGTAAGTTTTCTCAACTTGTAACTCTTCATACATGCATCATCAATAGTTTATTTGTGAACAAAACATGTAGATATCATTGCCCTGAAGCAAACTATGTCCATAGTTTCCATTAATTTTGCTTGAGCTTAGAGAATTTTGAAACTGAAATTTCTGAGATTTTTAGGGTTCAGATTTGGACCATTGAAATTCATGATTATCTTTGATCTATAGTTTTAATGTTTTACATTTCTGAAACCGTGAGAAAATTTGCTACAAGTTTCATGTTTACAGTTTTCATTTTTGATGAGAAATGAGCAAGTTACAGTTGGTCTGGCTGGAGGTTGAAGATGAAGTCATCAGGGCGCGTTTTGCCTTACATATTTATTGTTTTACTTATGTTAACGGATGTATAGCCACCCCAGTGGTAGAAGTGCGTGCCTGTAACCTTTGGGACCTTTGTTCGAGCCCTAGTGGTACCCTTTTTGCATTTTTTACATGTTTTGGCATTTCTGACTTTTTTGAGCACCTGGGCTTTTATTGGGCTTGCTTTGTTTTTCGTTTTGCTGACTAACCCCCTTGCAGGTTATTTGCACCCCTGGCCCAATTTATTTTATTTTTTTCATTTTTATTTTATTTTATTTTCTTAAATATTTTTTTTACTAATATTAAAAATCATAAAAATACAAAAAAATGCTAGATTTATATTTTGACTTATTTTTTTATTTTTCTCACAAAATATTTTTATTAATTACACTTTATTTATTTTTTACTTATTATCTTTCAAATATAATTAAAATTAGGTTATTAGTTATTTTCTTTCATACTAATTAAAATATATTATCTTTAATATTAAAAAAGCCAAAAAATATTTTATAATACTATAAACATTTTTAAGATAAAAATACCAAAAATACTTTTCTTAAATTTATTTTCTTTTGATTAATTAATATAACTAGGGTTTTACTAAACATCTTTTCTTAATAAAATCCAAACTTAATTAATTATTTTATTTATTTATTTAGGTTAAGACAAAATCCCCTTTCTCATGAAAATCAAACAAAAATCCATTTCTTTACATTTTGTATCCTTGTACATTTAATCATTTTTATACTTTGTATTTATTTAATTCATTGTATATTTATACCAATTCAATATGGTTGTAATATACTAATTAGGTTTAAATTCTTGCAATCCTCATTCATGAATTTGTGTACCGCCTCTCACAAATGTTGTAATAGCGTAGTAACCTTAAATTTCGCAATTTATCGCTTTTATATAACATGCTAGTAATTAGGGTTTGTATGAAAAAACTAAAATAAATACTTAGAAAACCCTAATTAAAGACAAAAACAAGCATGAAAACAACACACTTGCACACAAGCACCCATAGGGTTATTCCACTTGGTTGCCTTATACAAAATGGTCATATTACGCATGTAAGGTATCTTAGCAAAAGCAAGCAAATACAAGATCATAGTTCGTCGATGACGCTATCTAAGTTGCCTTACAAATGATCTTAGTCCTTCAAAAAGAATGCTAAGATACTTTGCAACATTGCTAATCATGGTTATACGATGACCCACGCCCGTCCCGTTTACATCCAAAGATAGGGTTACTTACCAAATCAATGGTAAGATAACAATGTCAAAGAAAAATAAAATGAACAAGAAAGACATTTGAGTAGGTAGATTGCTCCTAATTACTTGCTCCATTTCAAAACAAACATCCTTGCTATTTCCAAAACAAACACATACACTTTCACACATCTTACAAAATTGAAAACATTTTCAAAAGATCAAACATCTTTGTATACATTCTTACAAACAAGAATCATTACAAAGATTGCCTAAACAATGGTCTGTTTACAAAATACTTTCAAAAACCACATCAAGCACAATTTCAAACAAAAAGCAAGTGATCTAACAAGTAACTAAGAGCCCATGGAAAACCATGGATGAAAAGGGTGCTAATACCTTCCCTTTTCATAATCTACCCCCCGAACTCAAGAAATAATCTCAAAGGCCTTTCTTGTGCTTTTTCACCTTTCCTTTTGGATAAAAGAAAAGTCGGTGGCGACTCTTGTTAACCGCAACATTTGCGATTAAACGCAAAACCCTCAAGTCAGTTCTCCCACCCTATCACAGATACCCATGCCTACCATTTCAGTAAAGTCACTTGGTACACTCGCTACCATCCTCTCGTAGTAGAAGGAACCCAGGGTCTTCAAGAAAATCTTAGTCATCTCCTTCTCTTCCATGGGAGGAATCACTTGGGCGGCTACCTCACGCCATCTCTGCGTGTATTCTTTGAATGAATAAACAGATGTTGATCATCAGCGTGGGTAGACATTCTTCTTAAATACATCACAAGATGAGCATGAGGACAAGTGTTGCCCTTGTACTTCTCAAATTTGCGGACATTAAACTTCACAGGTATCTTAACATTCGGGACCAAGCATAAATCATTCATATTCTGCCCGAACAATTCCTTTCCCCTGAGGGCCTTCATCTCCCTATGCATCTTGTCAAACTTCTCTTGAAAATCATTCATTCTATCATAGAGACCCAAGTATTCACTTGGTGGAGGAAAAGGAAGAAATATATCATCATTAGCAAATGGGACCACGTTTACCGAAGGAGGCGCAACAGGAGCAACATGCACCACAGGAGGTGCAAGAGTAAGAATAGTCTGAACAACTAGAGTATCTTGAGGACCAAGATTGAAACCTTCAGGCACACAGTTCTATGTCATTCCCCATGGATAACCTTGAGGCATGTGATTCTGAACAACAACTAAATTAGCAGACACAGGAACAGTCAAAGCTTCATTAATAACCCTTGTTGGTTGAGGTTGAACACTCAGTGGCTGATTCTGAGCAGCCACCAGAGATTCCATCAGAGCAGTAAGATTGGCCATGCCGGCCTTCAGAGCAGAAAATTCCTCGCGTAGCTCGCGATTCTCTTGTTCTAAGTTGTCCATCTTCCTTATGAAATTAGCTCGAATGTTGTAGTGGTGAGACAGCTTGCTGAACGAAGTAAAGAAGCTTGGTAAGACACCTGGATATGCATAACAAATGCAAGAAATATGTGCAATATGATGCATGATATGCAATGCAAATTATTTATTTTGTTATTAATATTTCAAGGGACTTATAGACACATTGCAAATATTAAAGTAATGACACATTTGAAATACTGGAAAAAAATTATTATAGTAACTTCAAAATAGGTTACAAGTTTCAACAATCCCAAGTACAAGATGAAAATAAAGTCTAAAACCCTAAGAAGTAAAACTGATGGAGATCATTCTACACGTTGGCGCTTCCATGTAAGTCTGGCAATATGAGCCTCCAACCTCTGGTTTTATTCTGCATATCTGGTAGAAACCTCCTTCCAATCAACTGAATCAAGAAGTGAGCAACTAGCATCTGACTGAGGCTTAGGAGAAAATAAATCCCCTTGCCTCTCCATGGTCTCTACAGCCCGACTCTCAAGAATCTCAATCAATTCGTCTTTCTCCTTCAAGTCTGCTCTATAGGAAATTCCTAAAGTTTGGCACTTATTCTTCCAAGCATCCTTTTCTTGTTGCATCCTGACTAAAGCAAGATGTAGCTCTTCCACATCATCCAATAAGGGAGGATTGGTCTTCACAAACAAGTCGGGCATAGGTGTTTCCCAGAAATATGGCATCTTCAACTGAATAGCTCTCGTTTGGACCCACTGAAGATAAGGCTCCAAAGAAACAGCTCCTCTAGGTCCCAAGTCTTTCCTACTCTTCCTATGAATGTGACGTCAGGCCTTCGCAATCTGCTCCCTAGCTTCCTTGTGGTCTTCTCCCTCCTTCAGAAAGAAACTACTCAAATGAATAATATTTGGTTTATCCCTCATCGGATAACCAAGTTGTCATCGTACAAGAACAGAGTTGTAGTTAATTCCTCCCTTTGTACCAAGAAGAGGTACATTAGGGAAACTACCACAATTGTCGAAAATCTCTACATCATGGTAAGTCCGATGATACCAATCAATATCCGAGTGAGTAAGTTCCATTATCTTAGGAGCCCAACGGGGTTCCTTCCTGACATCCCAGAAAGTATCAGACTGAGGCATATGATAAATGAACCACCGGTACAACAGAGGCGTGCAACAGATAATCATCCCTCCAAGATAAGAATTCTGAAGATGAATAGAGTAATAAGCATCACCCAACAATGTAGGAATTGGGTTTCCAATCATGAAGATCCTGATAGCATTAATGTCAACAAACTTGTCCACATTAGGAAATAAAAACAACCCGTAAGAAAGTAGAGCAAAGATGGCCTCAAAAGCGACTGTACTCTTCATCCTGGAAAAGTAACGAGCTTTCTCCAATAAGAACTGAGCTGGTAATCCTCTAATACCTCCTTTAGTAGTCATATGGGCTTCAACCTCAAACTTCCCCAGATGGATCAAAGCATCAATCTCATGGGTTTTTGGCTCACCCTTCAAACCAGTAAAAGGAACCCAATCGGTAATAGGTAAATTCAACAGATAAGAATACTCATCTAGTGTAGGCATCAACTGATAATCGGGGAAAGTAAAGCAATGATACATCAGATCATAGAACTGGACCAAGGTCGAGAGAATACCATCCTTCATCCTAAGCTTCATGAGAGGGATGATGGATCCATATTTCTTCTAAAAATCTGCAGAACACTCAATCTATGGAATTAGACTGATCAACTCATCTATCTTGGAATCTTTGAAACTTTATTTTTCGGTCTTTCTTTTTCCATAATCCATGGTTAAAAGGTACCTGAGATATTCACAAATGGTCAACTTTCAAGTCCCTTAAAATAAAATTTCTTCAAAAGATGCTTATGAGTGCATGGGTGCATGATGCAACAATCACACACAAGATTACAAACATAGGGTTCATAGGTTCAACGTCACGAGCATGAAGTCGAAGGTACTACCCATAAGGTATGGTCTACAAGTTATCACCTGCCGAACAAGGTTCTAGAGGTTCCCAGAGTCTACATCCTTCCTTCAAATATTACCAACTTCCTGATTAACTCGGTAATTAGTAACATTCTCAAGAAAAACTCATCCGAGCGTAGTATCGTGTGACAACTATTTCTGGATTACTCCATCATAGCCTCCGCACTACACCTAGGTCGAAAGTAGTACATCTTCATGATTACTCGGTAAACGACACTACAGTCAAATAGGGCCTCCACTGAGTGAGGGATCTCATGCCTCCTTTTTTGGGATTACTCCCTCAAAGTTAACATGACTATACCGCCCGTCCTATCTTAAAGTTATCCCAAGTCCGGAAATAGAACTTATAAGTAATCACCAAGCACCCTGAAAACCAGGAAAATCCAGAACAACATATACAACATATAACACATAAACAACAATAGCACATATACATATATAAACAAAGATAGGTTTAACCAACTAAGGGATGGACCAGCAAGAGGTCATATTGTCCCCAGTGAAGTCGCCATTTTTTTCTGTAGCGGTAGAAATGTTTAAGACTAAGCCATTGGATTGACTAGACTTATACAGATCAAAATAAAAATCGCCACTGCGCTTTATTGTTACAAAAGGAATGGGAAAAGAGCGAGTAACCACAAAAAGAGGGGGAAAGATTCAAGGTAAGGGGGTTGGTTATGAAAAGGGAAAGTATTAGCACCCTAAACATCTACGGTACTCTGCGGGAACCTCTTTGTAAAATCTGTATATTTTAAAATCAACAATGCCTCACTCAGCACACAAGTGGAAAATATATCACTTCACTACATATTGTAGAAGTATAGTTGTTTGCATCACTACAAGGATTGACAAGAGTCTAATATTTTGAGAAAGGTTTTAATCCAAAATGGCAAATGGTTTGAAATGAGATTGATTGAATTTTAGTCTTCTCACAAAAAATGTCAAGGTATTATTAAATTGATTGAAGTTTATTTATGAAAATGATTTGGAAAAAAAGAATGGACATAATTCCAAGTTTATTATGGAAATGGTTCAAGTTAAAAAAAACAAGAAGAGTTTTCAAAAGGAGGAAGAAGATTTTTGAAATTAAAGAAGATGGGAGGAGAAGAAGGGACTATCCTAAAGAATAAGGTAAAAGTTAGGGATAAGAACCATCTAACCAACAAGAAGCCAATACTTGACATTATGAGTCATGATAAAATTCCCATTCTTTGGATTGGAACCAAGCAAGCAAAGATACTAGACCTCTTGAGAGAACCAAACTTCAAGTGTATTAAGTTTTCACAAAAATTGGGCAGAGTAACGGCTGTATACGGATGAATTCCATATTACAAACAAAGTATGTAATCACAATAACCTGTACACAAAACAAACAAACAACCCAATGTCTTGAGGTAGACCTCAAGAACTCCAGACAAAATATCAATTAAGGCCACAAGGTCTCCAACATAGGTGAAGGTTTCTAATCCTAAGTCCAAGAAGTCCAATGCTCCATAATTCCAAGGATAGTAACCAAATAGTCCAAGTATCATTAAAGGTTTTTTAGGGTTCATGTTGATTATTAGGTGTCTTAAAAGAGAAAATAAAAGCTCAAGTGAGCAAAATAAAAATGACAAGAAAGTAAATGCTCAAGTGAGCAAAATAAAAAATGGCATGAAATGTAATTCTTAAAGTAAATGGTACATAGAGCATAAAAAAAAGCATAAAGTAAAAACAATTTAATAATTAGTGGTTAGTTGGATGACCATCTTGAAACTTACATTTGGAACTCATTAGAGGATTGGTAGAACCAAAGCCTCCATACAACAAGTTACATTTTCTTTTTGTCAAGTATATCATCAGTTTGGAATCCTCAAAAGTAACATGTAATGATCAACAATGTTTAAGTGATCCACATTGACCAAAAGTGTTGTAGAACCATTAGTGGATTGGTAGAACCAAAGCCTCCACACAATGAATCTCAAGGTTATTGGATCAAATAGATCAAAGTAACATACTTGGGCTTCCAAACATAAGTTTGGGCCATGAATGATCATTTATTCGAATCAGGACAAAATTTAGCACTATGTTAAGCAATCGTAAGTAGACTTATGTAGAAGTCTCACCTATTTTGAGGCCGGTCAATAGCAATCTATGCACCAGTTGTTTTGAGACATGATATAAAGATCATGCTCTAATAACACTTAATACAATAAGAAAAGGACAAGATGAAGAGGGGTGGAAAAGAATATACAAACCATATTAAAATTTAATCAAATTATTATTAAAATCATTCATCCATTTTTATGGAGTTAGACTCAACATCATGGATCCAATGATGTTAATAATGTTCATTATCAAAAATTCAACCCAAGATCAGCCAGAAAATAATCACAAAATAATATTTCATTTAATATATACATTAAAAAGGTTTTAAAAATGTTTTAAAATAGAAATAAGAAAGAAAAATACCAACTATGTTCAAACTAATCAGAAATGAACTTAAATATTTTTATAAAATTTTTGGTGATTTTTAAGGTCAGAAACTATTTTTTAAAATTAAAAGAAATGAGTAAAATAAACCAAAATTGATAAAAAATAACAAAGTCAGAAATAAAAAATAAATGAGGTCACTAATATTTGTCACAATATCATTGGATCATTCCAAAAAAATTTCATAATTTAAAAATGCATAAAAGTATTTTTAAACATTTAAAATAATTCAAATAAAATGAAAATTTATAAAAAATATCAAAACACAAAATAAAATTGTGAAAAAATAAAAATCAGAAAGAGAAAAATCAAAATATTTTTCATAATTTTTTCAGATTTTTGGACTAAAAAGGAATTTTCTATGATTTTTTGAAGTTTAAAGCAATTAAATATAAAAATCAGAAATAAAAAATAAAGTAAAAAATATGAGGACCATTGGATGAGAGTCAAAACGCGTTAGTAATCAAATCCAAGGGATCTGGCGCATTGTGCATATCATGGTCATTACTGAATAAAGCATAGAATCAAATATAAATCAGATATTCAAAAAATACAAATGGCACGCTATCATTGGTTGGAAGATGACACGTTGATCATCTTCAACCTCCAGCCTGTCCCAAAATCAGGTTGCTCAATCCGTAAAATTAGAGCACGAGACACATGACATTCGCTTCGTCTATTCAAGACGAAAACAACCACACATTCGCAACAAATTTATATAAACTGTAGCTCAAGTAATTTGGAAAGAAAGTTTTGAAAAGAGATTTGAAATTTCATGGTCAAAACGTGTTTCCAGATAAAAGCAAGTGTTGCAACTATAACCAGGGTAATGAGAGCTTCACAATGATATCAAAGTTTTGAAGAATTGATGGAGAAATCTACCTATTGAAGTTGAGTTGCAGAGCTCTAAAACTGGACTTCTATGGATCTATATAGGTCACGATTCTTGAAGGTAATTATATGGTTAGCTTCAGGAAAGATCAGGGAAGGTGAATTGATGGAAAAATTGGATTGAAAAAGGCTTGAACACTGATTTCGAAGTTGCAGAAAAATGAGTTATGGAGCAAGTTTGGCAGGGTGATTCTGGTTGTTCAAGTTTGAGGAAATGAATGACGGATGACCCTCTATTTATATGGAATCAAATGGAATGTTCAAGCTTGTGAAATTATGAAGTTTGGATGGAAATCGTGTGAAGTTGTAAACAAGAAAAGTGTGACTTCTAATTTGATCAAAACTCATCAAAAACGCGTGTTTTGCTATGCTAATCACTTCTGGAAGTTCACTAAACATGTTTAGAAGCAAAAACGCACAGAAACAATGTGTTTAGAAGCTAAACCAAGAATTTCAAATTTTGACTTTTGAAGAAACTTCAGTTTCAAGTTACCAAGTTTAAATCAATGGCATTCTCAGCTCAAGGGGTCTTAGGGCATGATTCTTAATGCTTTAGAAAGATCAGGTTACAAGCTTTGCAATGGGAAAATAATGGAATCAAATGGATGTTTGAGCTGAAAGTTGCAATGAGTCAAAGTTGGGAAAAAAGAAGTTGACTTTCCATACTTAGAAATATTTCAAGTTTTTCTTCAAAAGTGACCTATAATGTTTTTCATCCAAACATGGCCTTCCTCTTGGAATTTGCTCTTGGACAAAACAGATGGCATGAAATAGACCTCTTAAATGACATTTTGAAACTTGAACCATTTAAAATCTCCAAAAGTTGAGAGAGTTATGAATTGTTGAAGTTGGCAAAAAATCATGAAATGACCTATAATCTTTTGTATCCTTAGGGCATCTTCCATCCATTTTCTCACTTTGCACATAAAAGAACGAATAAAGTTCACATCCTTAAGATCATTGTGTAAAAAAAGTGGGCTCAAGGTGATAAAAATTGACTAAGTTATGATCATTTGAAGTCACACATGGAAAATTGGGGGTTCATTTGGAGGACTTGTAATCTTTCTTTAACATTAAGTTTCTTCCACGTGAAAACTCCTTGAAACTTTTGAAGTGATTTGTTAATAACCCTTTTAAGAGAATGATGTTTTTGGAATCACTCAAAAATACCAAAATATGAGCAAGATATACTTCTTTGAAGTTCAAAACCCTAGCTCCTAGATCAAGAAAATGCTTTGAGGAACTTTGACAATTTTGAACAACCTTCTTGTAACAACACTCTTGCTTTGTAAATAGAAGTTGTTGAGGATGATAATGAGGACTCATAGCCACCAAAACCACTTCCATATCATGAGAATTTAGAGAAATATGCACTTGTGACCAATGGGAACAAGGCCTTGTCCAACCATGACAACTTCTTCAATCAACCCCATGTACTTTTGAATCAAACTTGATAACTTTGAAATGTGGTGAACCAAAATTAACCTTACCATTTCATTTCTTCAAAAACAAATTCAATGGTGAGGTTTGAATTTCTCAAGCTTTATCGACTAGGGCATGGAAATAAACTCATGAACCCATGGATTAACTTGCTAAGCCACATTGCCTTTACCTACATTATTAACAAGTAAGACCAACCAACATTGCATTTTATTAATTAAAAGGAAAGTCAAAACAAAACATGAATGATCACAAAAGAAAAACAAGTCAAGGTGCTTGGTGATTCCTCAAAGAGCAAAGCTAAAGATAGGGAGGAGAACCAAGAGTCCTAATGTGATCTTGTTGTGATTGAATAAATATGGTATGATGAAGGGATCTTAGGGGGAAAAATTGGGGTACAACACTCATTCCAGTGGGCATACAATGACTAAGAATATTTTGAGAGCGGGTTACTATTGGTCGACCATGGAAACTGATTGCCATCGTAATTCAAGAACTTGTCACAAATGCCAGATTTATGCTGACAAAGTACACGTGCCTCCGGTCCCTCTGAATGTCTTGACTTCTCCTTGGCCATTTGAAATGTGGGGCATTGATATGATTAGAGAAATTAAACCTATTACTTATAACGGGCGTCGTTTCATCCTTGTTTCCATTGATTATTTCACCAAGTGGGTTGAAGTAACCTTATTTTCCTATGTTACAAAGAATGTTGTAGCCCGGTTTATTAAACATAATCTTATCTATCGGTATGGCATCCCCGAAAGGATTATCATAGACAATGTTACTAATCTTAACAACACTATGATCACGGAACTCTACATGCAGTTCAAGACTAAGCACCATAATTCTTCCCCGTATCGATAGAAAATGAATGGCGCGGTGGAATATGCCAATAAGAACATTAAGAAGATTATACAGAAGATGATGGTGACATATAAATATTGGCATGAGATGTTACCATTTGCTTTCATGGCTATCGCACTTGAGTATAGACATCAACTGGGGCAACCCCATTCTCTCTAGCCTACGGTATGAAAGTTGTCTTACCTGTGAAAGTCCAGATTCCTTCTCTATAGATCATGAAAGACACAGATTTAAACGAAGACGAGTGGATCCATAATAGGATAGACTAGATAAATTTGATTGACGAGAAAAGGCTTGCGGTTGTTTGTCATGGTCGGATGTAACAGAAGTGTATGATTAAAGCCTTCAACAAGAAGATCAAGCATCGGATATATCAGGCTGGTGACTTGGTAATAAAGCGCATCATCATACCAAAAGGTGATCCCAGGGGAAAATGGACTCCCACTTACGAAGGGCCATTTGTGATCAAGAAAATATTTTATGGAGGTGGCTATCGCACTTGAGTATAGACATCAACTGGGGCAACCCCATTCTCTCTAGCCTACAGTATGAAAGCTGTCTTACCTGTCAAAGTCCAGATTCCTTCTCTAAGGATCATGAAAGACAATGATTTAAACGAAGACGAGTGGATCCATACTAGGCTAGACCAGATAAATTTGATTGACGAGAAAAGGCTTGTGGTTATTTGTCATGGTCAGATGTACCAGAAGCGTATGATCAAAGCCTTCAACAAGAAGATCAAGCATAAGATATATCAGGCTGGTGACTTGGTAATAAAGCGCATCATCATACCGCAAGGTGATCCCAGGGGAAAATGGACTCCCACTTACGAAGGTCCATTTGTGATCAAGAAAATATTTTATGGCGGTGCTATGATACTTACCACCATGGACGGTGAAGATTTTCCACACCCCATAAACGCGGACATAGTAAAAAAATATTACACATTCAGCTAGGTTGACTGGTCTAGGAAAAAATAAAGGCATCCCTACGAACCAAAAGGGTTCAGGAAAAAATTAGGGATATATATAAAAAATTTACACCCGGCAAGTCGAAAATCTGAAAAGGCGACTTGGGCAAAAAAGGATATCTCAGTGGAATGAAAACCCAAAAGGGAGGTCCAGGAAAAAATTAGGGATTAAAGCATACGACTATGTACCTTTGGATCACCTATTTACAACAAGCTTTGTTACCAAATTTGGGTTCAGATGGTACAGATTAGTTCAGTCAAATGCTTCCGACAACAAGGGATGAGATGCTCGAAGATGTAGGGGCAATAACTGATTCAGAAATCAATGGGATTGTTTACACATAGCTATATGTGTTGTTTTTTTACTTTGTACTCTTTTCATTGTTATGATGATTTCCTTTTACTAGGATTTCTATCTCTTTGTACAAGACTGTCTATTTATAGGCAAACTTTCAATGCAAATACAATTTCAAAATTCAAAATTGCTTTTTTCTTTCTCTATTTTGTTCACAAAAATGTCCAATGACTAAATTGAATGAACATATACATATGAATATGATTATTGTTAACAAATATATGCATAAAAACAGGAATAAGCATTTACTAAAGACTCTAGGAGTTAGGATAACATTCAAGTCATCCACAAATCCCCATAGAGAAATCCCCATAGAGCTACCTTCACAAGCTCATCCCCGACAAAAATACATTTCCCCGCAAGTCTAATATGCCATCAAGATAGAAATTGAGGCATTTCCCAGCCATTAATTCAACCATACTCCCTAGCAGATCCCCCTAGCAGATAAAGGAGTTTGATCATTTCTCCCGCATATAGTGGAAACTTCCTCCACACATCCTACAGAATTACAATCCTCATCAGAGATTATGTCCTCAACACAGTCCACATGAATTTAATTCTCCAACAGAGTTTATTTCTCCAACACTGTAAAATCCCTGGAAAAATTCTCTTATCCAACAGAATTCTTTTTTCCTCAATAGAGTTTATTTCTCCATCAAGGTTTATTTCCCTAACAAAGTTCATTTCTCCAACTACTGCAAATCACCAGCAAGATTATCTTCTTCATCCCCAAAGAGTTTCTACAAAATTTGAAATCGGGCCAAATATCATTTAACTTTGTCCTTCCCAAAAGAGTTAGCATCCATATCGGAAACTCGATCATACAATGCCTAAGAAGGTTATTCACCTCTTTTATCCCTAGTCAGGGTATATATAAGGACTAAATTCCACAGCAGAGCGGCGAACGACCAATGTTCCTGAACTCTTCTATCCCCAAGCAGAAGTGAAACATTCCCAGTGGAGTATCCTCAAACAGAAAGCAGGAATCCCCAGCAGAGACATTCTAAACAAGAGGGAAGATTCATACTCTTCATCATCATCAATAGTTAGGGATTCATTTTCCCCAGTCAAAGATGTTATACAAAGCTACCAATACGTATCAGCAACATCTTGCATCCATACATCATTTACAAATATCATAGCATATGCATACGAAACGCAAATAACACGCTCTCATTTACTTTGAGAACATCGTTACGCAATGCATTACATACATCATGATATTGCATAAAAACTAACTTTGCTTATTTCAAGTACAGTCTACAAACAGACGAATATCATCAGCAATTTTCCAAACAGGTCAGAGATTAATTCCCGAAACAGGACGGGAAAACTATCTATATGACCAGGTCCAAGATTAATTCCCGAAACAAGATGGGGAAACTATTTGTACGACCATGAAATATGAATTCCTGAAATAGGATGGGTTCGCCAACAAAAAGCAGGTCAAAGATTAACTCCCGAAACAGGATGGGGAAACTATCGACATAACCAGGTGGTATGAATTTCTGAAACAAGACGGGTTTACCAACAAAAACAGATTGTGGATCAAATCCCGAAACAGAACGGGGTGACTATCTACATGATAAGTGTTGTACCCCAAAATTTTCCCTCTCATTTCTCAAGGGATCATCCTGGACCCTCAGGATTTCTTCTGTCAAGTTTCAAGTCTCGGATTACAATTTTCCAAGAAAGTCATTCACAAGGGAAAAATGGTCAAATGCACACTGAAAAGTAAAACTTTGACTTTTTGATCAAAATCAAGTTTCAAAAATCATATTTCATCAAGACATGAAATTGGTTCATGAAGAAATCAAAAGTCAAATATTACTTTGAAAAGTCAAATTTCTAAACACTTAGAAAATTTTCTAAGTGTTAAGAAAATATGATAATTTCATAACTTTGGGCCAGATTTTCATTATGATGCAAGATGATTCAATCAGAACTTCTGACATGAAAGTTATAGATCTCAATAAGATCTAAAACATTGCAGAACAGAACTTCTTCTAGAAAGGCTGGGATTTCGAGTTATAAATCCATGAAGACATCCTTGAAGCTAAAACACTTAGTAAATTCTGAGCATTTTTAAGTCAGAATTTGGACAGAACTTATGGGCCAGTTTTCACACAAGTACAATCAGAATTTGCAAAAGTGATTCAGAACATGACCCTTCGATTAGAACATGACCCTTCAATCAGAACATATAGAAGCTCTAATCTTCGATCAGAACATGACCCTTCGATCAGAACATGACCCTTCGATCAAAAAATATAGAAGATATACTCTTCGATCAGAACATGACCTTTCGATCAGAACATGACCCTTCAATCTGAACATATAGAAGCTCTACTCTTCGATCAGAACATGACCTTTTGATCAGAACATGACCCTTCAATCAGAACATATAGAAGCTCTACTCTTCGATCAGAACATCACCAAGCCCTAAAACCTCGTTTTGAACAGTCTGTTGTACTGCTATGACACAGTCCTGCATCTAGCTGCCACAACACTCCAAAATTGATGTTAACCTAGTCCACGCCTGCATTTTCTCAAACCCCATATTTGCACAAAATTAGCACATAAAATATGTATTTTAAAAAGCAATGAAACAGTATGCCAAAATGGTTCAAATCCCATTTGTTTTTCCCTCCAAAACCACAGCAAACTCATCTATAAATAAATTTCTCCAGCACACATCTAAGGGGCTGGCTTTTGGGGAGAGAGTTATTGAATACAAAAAGAGAGAGAAGAAAACACTCAAACACTCTTAAACCCAGAATTCTCAAAAAAATATCCTTGTTCTTCCCTTCGAATCAAAGAACATAACATTTTTGTTCCGTTTCTTGCTAACCCCAGAACATTCGAAGGCAGCTGCTCAAGTCCCAAACACACGCTTCAGATTTAAGGTAAGTCATCCTAACTTTGAACTTTTCATTCAGAACATCATTAAAAAATGTAGATATCATAGTGTTGATACTGTACATATCATTTCCTAAATAGAAAAAAACTGTGGATCAGAACTTCTTGAAGGAAACTAGGCTCAGAAGTAGGACTAGAACTTCTAGGTCTTTCTCATTGTTGTAACACATCACACAGAACTTCTAGGTCTTTCTCACTGTTGTAACACAGCACACAGAACTTCTAGGTATTTCTCACTGTTGTAACATAGCACACATAACTTCTAGGTCTTTCTCACTGTTGTAACACATCACACGGAACTTCTAGGTCCTTCTCACTGTTGTAACACAGAACTTCTAGGTCTTTCTCACTGTTGTAACACAACACACAGAACTTCTAGGTTTTCCTCACTGTTTTAACACCCAGAACTTCAGCGCGCAGCAACCCAGAACTTTTGGTTTCCTCTAACGTTTCTTTCTGAACTACAACATGCCTAGCATCAGAACTTTTGGTCCCTCTCATTTTTGTTTTCAGCAACATGTTGATCCTGTTTTCGTTATTTTTCCTTTTCTTTCTTATTTTTATTATTTTTAGCATTGATACTATTTTTATTAATATAAAAATACATAAAAAATATTTTCTTTTTTTTAACAAATTATTTTTTATTTTAATTTATTAAGATCAAAAAACCCTTTTTTTAAACAAATCCTTTCTTTTTTTTTGTATTGTACAATTCAATATGGTTGTAATAGATAATTAGGATTTAAATTCTTGCAATCCCCATTTGTAAATATGTATCCCCATCCCTGAAATGATGCAATAGCTTAGGATTTATTTTCCGCATTTTTATTGCTTTCATATATTGTTAGTAATTAGGGTGTATGGCAAGATAAAAACAACAAGTAGATAACCAAAAGTTCAAAAGATAAAATGCATGCAATCAAACACACTACTCACACACATGCACCCCTAGGATAATTCCACTTGTTGCCTCGAAAAAATAGTCATGTCCCTCGAATAAGGGCGTTTTAGCAAAGACCCTCGATAAAAGATCGTAGTCCCTCAATGACCCTTAATGTTGCCTTCGGTAAACGATCTAGTCCCTAAACGACATTGCTAAAGCATCCCATAGGTTACCTTCTATGACTATACAAACGTCCCACGCCCGTCCCTTCACATCCAATGATGGGGCTTCTTATCAAATCAATGGTAATATGGCAACATCTAAAGGAGGAGGAAAAGAACGTTTAAGACCTTTTGAGTAGGTAGGTTTCTCCTAGTTGCTCGCTTGCTCAAAACAAAAACATTTTTTACACCAACACTTTCATTTGAAACATTTCCAAAAGACAACACTTTGTACGCATTCTTATAGAAACGAGATCCATTACAAAGACACCTTTTCAAAATCACCTTCAAAAACACACTCCATAAACATCTCTTTGAATTATTTTCAAAATAACACTTTGTACGCGTTCTTATAGAAACGAGAACCATTACAAAGATATTCCTTTTCAAAAGACTTTCAAAACCCACACCACAAACACATTTTCAATAAAAAAAGAGCAAGTGATCTAGTGTGATACGGTAGGAGAACTGACTTGGGTGTTTTGCATTTGATCGTAATGTTGCAGTTAGCAAGAGTCGCCACCGACTTTTCTTTTATCCAAAAGGAAAGGCTGAAAAGAAATGGAAAAACCTTTGAGATTATTTCTTGAGTTTGGGGGGAAGATTATGAAAAGGGAAGGTGTTAGCACCCTTTCCATCCATATTTATCTATGGGCTCTTAGTTGCTTGCTAGATCACTTTCTTTTGTTTGAAAATATGCTTTGTGTGGTTTTTTGAAAGTATTTTGAAAAGACGCCATCGTTTAGGAAAATTTCGTAATAGTTCTCGTTCGTAAGAACGTATACAAAGTGTTGATCTTTTGAAAATGTTTCATGTTTGGAAAATGTTTTGAAAGTGTTTTTGAAAGTGTTGGTGTTTGTTTTGAAAATGAGCAAGGATGTTTGATTTGAAATTGAGCAAGCAACTAGGAACAATCTACCTACTCAAAATTCTTAGTTCATTTCTTCCTTTCCTTTGATATTGTTATCTTACCATTGATTTGGTAAGAAGTCTTATCTTTGGATGTAAAGGTACGGACGTGGGTCATCGTATAGTCATGATAGCAATTTTGTGAGATATCTTAGCATTTCTCTTTGAGGGACTAAGATCATTTGTATGGAAACATTCGTAGCGTCATCGAGGGACTATGATCTTGTATTTGTGATTGTTTTTGCTAAGATATCCCACATGCATAACATGACCATTTTTATAAGGCAACAAGTGGAATTAGCCTAAGGGTGCATGTGTGAAAGTGTGTTTGTTTGCATGCATTTTGTCTTTGATTTTTGGGTTGTCTACTTGTTGTTTTTATCTTGCCATACACCACCTAATTACTAACATTTATATGAAAGTAATGAAAAAGTGAAAAAAATAAATCCTACACCATTACAACCATATTGAAGTGCATAAAAATATAAAAGCAAAAATAAGGTAGAAAGAAGAAAAAGAGCTCCTTCGATTGGGGGGGGGGAGTGCCCTTCGAATCTGCTTCTGTTGGCCACCTTCGATTGGGGGCTAACATGCAGCAAGTCATGGCCTTCGATTGGCCATGGAAACAGTAAGGCGTGGCCTTCGATTGGGTATTGGTAGCAGCTGGGCATGCCTTCTGGTTCTGCCTTGTTGCTTTGTTACCTTCTTATTTTTCCTTTCTGGGGCTTGGAAGTCAGCATGAGCGTGCATTTTGGTTGGGCCTGGAAGTTAGCATTGAAGCCCAAGGCTTCATTCATGTCTTTCTCCCCCCTGTCTCTTTCATTTGAGTTTAATAACAACATGGCTTAAAGCCATGTTAGCATTTATCTAATGGCCAAGTTAATTTTTTAAGGCATGTTTAATAAACTCAAGCAACAAGGAAACAAAAGATTAGCCAGAAAAATAGATTCAAAGGGTGCAAACAAAAGGGAGGAAAAATGATATATACATTCTATGTCTGAAACGAAGGATTCAAGGGTAAGAGTAAATTACCTTGCTGCAGCCTTAAAGGTGATTTGGGCCTTGAGTGGCTCTGGATGCTAGATTCGAAGGAAGTAATAAGTGGGATGCTCCTTGATTCGAAGGAAATTGGAATGTGCTGTTCTTCAGAATCGAAGGAGGTGACAATGATTCAGGGTTTTTGATTTCACAAGCGTTGAGATGTTTGAGAATTTTTATGGTGTGTGATAATTTTGAAGATACATTCCCCTCCTCTTTTTCTTCTCTTTTTATTTGCAAAGAATCTCTCTATTTATAGAGAAAGGTTTTTGGGAAGTTTGGGAGAAAAAATAATAAAATAAGGCTCAACTGGAAAGTAAGTGTCCACTTGTTCCATGATAGCAAGATGAATGGTTCAGATGGATTGCTTCCTTCTGAAGGAAAACAGGCGCAAGGCTCAAGAAAAACTTTTCTAAAAAGTAGCATTATACTATTAAGTGCAAGTGGTCTTGGACAACAAATGGGTAAAAGCCTATTTTAGCTTGCATAAACAATTAAATATAGGGTGAGTCATAGGTTTAAGGTCTGAAAAGGGAAACACGTAGCCTAGCCTATGGGTCTAAATGTTCAACTTGATCTTTTTAATTGAATCCTTCATCCTTCCACAACTTTCGACCAGAATAAAACACCATTTGTTCCCACCAGTTGTGTGTCCTTCGAATGGACTTTCTGCATGCTAAAGTGTATACGAATGTTTCAAAGGGGAGTCTGTGCCCAGTCGAAACTGGCAAAAAGGTGGTCAGCACCTTGTGGTTGAAGGCAACTTTGGAGGAGTCTTGGCCTTGTGCTGAAGACAAACTGAAGAGGGACATGTGCGCTGGTGACACGCTGAGGGGTCTTTTGCCTAGTGGGAGCTTTTGTGAATCGAAGGCAAGTTTGGAGAAGTTCTTGCTTTTGTGCGCTGAAGGCGCGTCCAGAGGGATAGTTTGCCTAGTAGAAGTAAGAAATAAGCTTGCTCCAAGGAAAATAAATTCTCAAACGAAGTAAGGATCCATCTTGCATGTGGGTAGCTATTGCATTTATGAGTCAAGTCAGCATGCAAAGATAGTGGTGCAATCGAAGGAGCACTGACGAGAACCCCTTCCTCTTTGGATCTAAGAAGGCTATTTTAAATGGAAAAGATACCCAGTCGAAGCTTGTGTACAACAAGCAATCAACAGTCCAAGACTTCAGTCGAAGCTTGGAAAATTATAGCAAGCTTGGATAAGGATTCGAAGGTCGTGTTCTGATTGAAGAACACAACTTCCACACATTGAAGAATTGGATTCGAAGGGTCATGTTCTAATCAAAGAGTGGAAAAACAAGTCTCAATTAGCATGGTCTGGAGAGTGAGATTAGAAGGATTTGAGAAAGTGTTTTTATGGGGTTGAACGGTTTTGAACTTCCGTCGAAGGGTTTAGCTTATGGGTTGAAGCAAGTTGCTAGAAGGAAACATATTACCTTAGTCGAAACTTGGATCTAAGAAAGGCTATTGCCCAATCGAAGCTTGTGTTCGAAGGGAGCATATTCCATTAGTCTAAGCTTGAATTGAAAGAAGGTTACTTCCCAATCGAAGCTTGTGCTCAAAGGAAGGCTATTGCTCAATCGAAGCTTGCTAGATCAAAGGAAGGCTACTACCCAATCAAAGCTTGCTAGATCGAAGGAAGGCTACTTCCCAGTCGAAGGATGCAAGTCAAGCTTGCCTCGAAAGAGGCCAAAAAGCCAATCGAAAGAGCTGAATCGAAGAACACTTGTTTTTCTCCAAAGTTGTCAAAATATTATTTTTATTTGTTTTCTCCCTTTTTGACAGTTTTCTTTTGATTTTGGTAATGGAAAAATCCCAATGCACTTGTGCAAGCTTAAATCTTGAGAATCTTTGTGAGAAAAACCCTTGAGAATTGAGAGGGAAAATTTTTGGGTACAATAGTTTCCCCTGTTCAATCTTCTTATACCTGAAAAGTTAGATTGGCGGATCCGCCATTCGTGACCTGAAGGTGGAAGATGATTGAACACTAGAGTGCCTAGAAATTTGCACTCGAAGATGGATTGTGAATGGGCTTATAGATTCCATTTGGAGGGATGTTGGTAAACACTGAAAGAAGTATCATCACAAATATCTTGTTGATTTATACTAGAGCTTGATGTTCTACATGCGGGAAAGATAGGTTAGTAAACTGCAGCTGTATGCATGATGTTCACCAGATGTGGTATTATGCTAAATGCATTTTGTATGTACATGTTATGATGTATGAATATAGGATGTATGGTTTTTTTCGGGAAAATAAATCCCTGACTGCTGCTGAGGAAATTCTAGGGGGTTGAATCCCTGATTGCTGTTGGGGATGAAGAATATACATATCTTCAAATCTGTTGAAAGGATGTTTCCGCTGGGGAATATCTCTTGAATATCAGTTGTTATCTGGTCGGATCCAGGCTTCACAACTTGTTGAGAATGAGGAAGTCAACTGCTATCTGGTCGGGTCCCAGGCTTCACGGTAACTTATCGGGGAAGAGATAAATTAACTGTTATCTGGTCGGATTCCAGGCTTTGCAAAAAATTTCTTGAAATTGAATACTTATCTGGTCGGATCCAGGCCTCACAACAACTTGCTAGGGATAAGGAAGTTAACTGTTATCTGGTCGGATTCCAGGTTTTACAATAACTTGATGGGGAAGAATAAATTAAACTGTTATCTGGTCGGATTCCAGGCTTCACAGAAAATTTCTTGAAATTGAAATGTTATCTGGTCGGATCCAGGCTTCGCAGAATATTTCTTGAAGTGATAACTATTATCTAGTCGGGTATAGGCTTCCTAGTTTCTTCTTTGAAAAAATTATACTATTATCTGGTTGGGTCCAGGCTTTATAGTGTCTTCTGAGGGGAATTGATATCTAGTGGGATCCCAGGCTTCACAATAACTCTCTTAAATAGACGAAGTTAAACTGATATCTGGTCGGATCCAGGCTTCATAGTAAACTTCTAAGGGGAATTGTTATCTGGTCATATTCCAGGTTTCACAATAACTCGCTTGAATAGACGAAGTTGAACTGATATCTAGACGGATCCAGGCTTCACAGTAACTTACTTGAAATCTAACATCTGGTCGGGTCCAGGCTTTGCAAATTTCTTAGGTGGATGAGGTTAATTGTTATCTGGTCGGATCCAGGTTTCACAATAAACTGTTTGGGGATTTAGTTGTTATCTGGTTGGATTCCAGGTTTCACAACAAATTTCTGAGGGTAATTCCTATCGGTCAGATCCAGGCTTCACAATAACTTATTAGGGTAGAGGCAAACTCTATTAGGGAAAAGAAGTCAAACCTTGGTCTGGTTGAGTCCAGGTTCTTCTATATTTTGAAGAGTTAAACTATTATCTGGTCGGGTCCAGGTTTCATAGTATCTTGCGAAGTTAACTATTATCTGGTCGGATCCAGTCTTCATAGTTAGTTGAAAGGTTACACTATTATCTGGTCGGATCCAGGCTCTATAATGACTTGAGAAGTTGACTACTATCTGGTCGGGTCCAGGCTTCATAGTAGTTTGAACGTTGTACTAATATCTGGTCGGGTCCAGTCTTCATAGTATCTTTTGGAGATAGTAAAGGTTTTGTTGACGACTTTAATGGGTATTAGGGGTTGTGGCCCTATGATTTGCAATAGTCTGAAAGGCAAACTCAAACTAGAGAGCATGGACTCAATCAGGGAAGACAAATTCAGCTTGGGGAGATACACTCAGTTGGGGATAACAAGCTCAATTGGGGAGATAGACTATGTCGGGGAAATACAAACTCGGCTGGAGAGGTAGACTAAGCTGGGGAATTTTTTCCTCGGCTGGGGAGTTATGCTTCTCATTATTTGTCGGGGAAATAAACCCTGTTGGGGAAATAAACCCTGTTGATGAATACTCGATGGACTGCTAATGGAGTGAGTTCTTTGAGGAAGAGATCCACAAGGCTTCTACTTGTAGGACCAACTTAGCTATGGAGAGAGATCTATCAAGAGATTGAGACTCTGGCTGGAGATTAACCTATGCAAAGAGACTTTGTGGGTAACTCTGTTGAGGATTGGGTTACCGTTTTGTGGGGGTAATGCCAATGGAATAACTCTGTGGGGATAATCCAAATGAATTAAAGAGATATTTGCTACTGCTTAGCAGGACACATGTTCCAAATAGTTTTAATTATGTTCATATGCATGTATTCGTTCAATTTTAGTCATTGGACAAATTTGCATTCAAAGTTAAATCAGAAAGTTTGCACTTCAAAGTATACTTGTATTGATATTTTGCCCATGAATAGGCATTTTTTGTACAAAGAGACGGAGATCCTAGTAAGAGGAAATCATCGAAAGGAAAACAAGGATTGAAAACAAAAATAAGTAGTCATGTGAAAATGATCTCGTTGCATTCCAACTCTACTATTTCCCCAATGTCTTCGAATGCCCCTTGCCGTTGACAGAAGTTGATTGGATTGTTCTTGAACCATTTGAACTCTGACCTTAGTGAAAAAGTTGACTGTGGTGATTCCATGGGACATAGTCATATGCTTTCAATCCTTAACTTTTTCCTGGACCTCCCTTTCGGGTTTTCAGCCCGCCAGGATACCCATTTTTCCCCAAGTCGCCCTTTCGGGTTTTCAACTTGCCAGGTGTACAATATTTTGCATATATCCCTAATTTTTTCCCAAACCTTTTGGTTTGCCGGGATGCCATTATTTTGCCTAGGTGTGTCAACCTAGCGGGTCTCTTATGCATAGTATTTTTTAACTATGTCCGTGTTTATAGGATGTGAGAAGTCTTCACCATCCATGGTAGTCATAATCATGGCACCGCCAGAGAAAACTCTCTTGACAACAAATGGCCCTTCATAGGTGGGAGTCCATTTGTCTCTGGGGTTGCCTTGTGGTAGAATGATGTGCTTAATCATCAAGTCACCAGCTTGATATATTTGAGGCATTATCTTTTTGTTGAAAGCCTTGATCATACGTTTTTTGTACGTCTGACAATGACAAACAACAGCCAGTCGCTTTTCGTCGATCAAGTTTAGCTGATCCAATCTCGTCTGAATCCATTCGTCTTCGCCTAAACCTGCTTCATTCATAATCCTTAGTGAGGGAATCTGAACTTCCACTGGCAAAACAACTTCCATGCCATAAAATAAGAAAAAGGGAGTTGCCCCAGTTGATGTTCTAGCTGAAGTGCGGTAGCCATGTAGAGCAAACAACAACATCTCATGTCAGTCCTTATAGGTTACTAACATTTTCTGCATAATCTTTTTGATGTTTTTGTTGGCCGCTTTGACTGCGCCATTCATTTTCGGTCTATATGGAGAATAATTGTGATGCTTGATCTTAAACTGAGTACAAAGCTCAGTAATCAAAGCGTTGTTGAGACTAGTCCCATTGTCGGTGATGATCCTTTCGGGGATACCATAGCGGCATATGAGGTTGTGTCTGATGAATCTGGCTACCACATTCTTGGTGACTGAGGCAAAAGAGGCGGCTTCGACCCACTTGGTGAAATAGTCGATAGCGACAAGAATGAAGCAGTGTTCGTTGGAAGAGGTGGGCTTGATTTCTCCAATCATGTCAATGCCCCACATTGCAAATGGCCACGAAGCGGTCACTGCGTTTAGAGGGATATGAGGCACATGGACCTTGTCAGCATACATTTGGCAGTTGTGACAGGTTCTTGAATGTTGATGGCAATCAGTCTCCATTGTTGACCAATAGTAGCCAGCTCTCAATATTTTCTTAGCCATCGTATGTCCGCTTGAGTGAGTCCCAAAGAGACCATCGTGCATGTCTTCCATAATTTTCTCTACCTCCTTCTTGTCAATATATCAGAGTAAAGTAGAATCATGGTTGTGCTTGTATAATATTCTGTTACTTAGGAAGAATTTGGCTGAAAATCTTCGTAAGAAATTTCTGTCATTGATGGATACTCCCTCGGGATACTCTTGTGTTTCAAGGTACCTCATCACCTCATGGTACCATGGCTTTTCTGTGTCAGTGTCAAGCTCACAACAATGTGCAGGTTTGTTGAATCTTTCAATTGTAATCATAGGGGCTTCGTTGTCCCATATGACCTTGAACATTGAAGACATGGTTGCCAAAGCGTCAGCTAAGTGATTTTCTTCCCTAGGGAAGTGCTCAAAGGTGATCTCTTCGAAGTAGGGAATCAGGGTTAGCACAAATACCTTATAAGGGATGAGATTAGGGTGCTTAGTGTCCCAATATCCTTTTACTTGGCTAATCAGTAGAGCGGAATCCCCAAATACATTCAAATGCTTGATCCTCAAGTCAATGGCTGCTTTTAGACCTAAGATGCACGCTTCGTACTCAGCCATATTGTTTGTGCAATCGAATCATAGTCTGGAAAATAATCGAGTGTGGAAACCTTCAGGAGAGATGAATCACAACACCAATCATGTTACCCAAGGCGTTGGAAGCCCCATCGAAGACCATAGTCCATCGGGATCCTTGTTCAGGTCCGTCATATGGTCCAGGTTTCGCATAGTCGGTTACCAGCATAATGTTCTCATCAGGGAAGTCGAAGTTCATGGACTGATAATCATCAACGGCTTAATGGGCCAAATGATTTACTAGTATGCTTCCTTTGATGGCCTTTTGTGTTGTGTATTGAATGTCGTACTCAGTCAAGATTATTTGCCATCTTGCTATCCGTCCAGAAAAGGCAGGTTTCTCAAAGATGTACTTGATTGGGTCCATCTTAGAAATCAACAGAGTGGTATGAGTCAACATATATTGTCTTAGCCAGAGAGAAGCCCATGCAAGAGCGCAACAAGTTTTCTAGAGCAGTGAATATCTAGTTTCACAGTCGATAAACTTTTTGCTCAGGTAATAAATAACATGCTCTTTTCGGCGAGACTCGTCATGTTGGCCCAAAACACACCCCATAGAGTTCTCTAGTATTGTCAAGTACATGATTAAGGGTCTTCCTTCAACTGGAGGCATGAGAGTAGGAGGTTATTGTAGATATTCTTTGATTTTGTCGAAGGCAGCTTGGCATTTATCATTCCATCTGACTACCTGATATTTCTTCAAGAGTTTAAAGATTGGCTCGCAAGTAGCGGTCAATTGAGATATGAAGAGAGCGATGTAATTGAGAGGACCCAAGAATCCTCTAACTTCCTTTTCAGAGTGGGGGACTGGCATTTCTTGGGTGGCCTTTACCTTGGCAGGATCAACTTCAATGCCTTTATTGCTGACAACAAAACCTAGAACCTTTCAGATCGTACTACAAATGTGCACTTGTTAGGGTTTAACCTTAACTTGTACTTTTTCAACCTTTCGAATAGTTTGTACAGGTGATCGAGATGTTCCTCTTTAGTTTGTGATCTGGAAATCATATCATCCACATAGACCTTTATTTCATGATGAATCGTGTCATGAAACAAAGCTACCATAGCCCTTTGATATGTTGCCCCTGCATTCTTCAATCCGAACGGCATGACCTTGTAACAGAAGGTGCCCCATTGCGTAACAAAAGTGGTCTTCTCCATGTCTTCAGGATCCATCCTTATCTGATTATAGCCTGAGAAGCCATCCATAAAAGAGAATACTTTATGTTGAGTAGTATTATCGACCAAGACATCAATGTGTGGTAGAGGGAAGTCATCATTGGGGATTTCCCTATTCACATCCCTATAGTCTATGCACATGCGAACTTCTCTGTCCTTTTTAGGCACTGACACCACATTGGAAACCCATTGGGGATATGATGTCATAGCTAGGAACCATGCATCAAACTATTTCATTACTTCAACTTTGATCTTCTCAGACATATCAGGCCTCATGCGACGAACCTTTTGTTTGACGGGAGGACAATCTTCTTTCGTCGGCAGATGATGAACTGTGATGTTGGTATCTAACCCTGGAATATCTTCATAAGACCAAGAAAATACTTCCACATAATCATGCAACATCTGAACCAACCTACTCTTGACACTACTTTCCAAGTTAGCGCTGATCTTGATTTCCTTCTTACCTGCCTCAACACCCAGATTGATGACTTCAACTGACTCTTTGTGCGGTTGAATAGCTTTTTCCTCTTGTAATAGAAGTCTGGCTAATTCTCCCGATATATCACAATCTTCCTCGCCTTCGTCTTCAGCTTGGTTAATTGTACATTCGAAGTCATAGTCGACAATAGTAGAGTCATTGGCAATAGGATCCAGAGTGGATAAGAACCTGCAAGAGTGTGTGTGTGTGCATGTAAGATACATGGCTATTTTGAAAAATGTATTTGAAAGAAAAGAAATACAATGAACACAAATATTTGAATGCAAAAGAGCCCAATGTACTGAATGATCATATGATTGAGATGAACATAAATAAAACCCTTAAAAAATGGACCAAAGTGCCCCGGTCCAGGCACATGGCTTAAAAGTCATTGTTACATGTTACAGACAAAATGTTCTTGAATTAAAAGAAAATCAATAACAAGTAGATTACTCCTCAATGAAGGAGATGGGCACGAAGTCCTTTGCATGCCAATTCTTCAGCTCCGTTGTTATAGGATACACCCAATCTTCAAACATAGCTTCTTCATCCGAATCACCCATAGCATTGACTTCATGGCTTTTAATAGGGAGAGGTGGCTTTCCTGCACGCGCTCTCCTCACTTCCTTATAAGCTTTGACGATGAAGCCCAAACCAAACTTGTCCGCTTTGAATGGGATATCGAGGAGTTGCGCCCAATTACCACAACTTCCTTCTTCAATAGAAGCACGAGCGTCTTTGACTGAAACCATCTTCGATATAACTTTAACAGTTTTGGACTCATCAGACGAAAATTTGGTAGCGGAAACCATTGGTGGCACGACTACAAAGGCTTGACACAGGGTCTCAATGAATTCTCCATCCATCTCTACATATTTGAACGAGTTAAGGTGGCTTACCATAAACTCTTCCTTACCATAGACTGTGACAAATCTTTCTTTGACTGGATATTTGAGTTTCTAATGGAGAGTTGAGGTTACTGCCCCAGCTTTATGGATCCACGGGCGACCTAACATACAAGAATAGGCAGGACGAATATCCATAATGTAGAAGGTGGAGTTGAATATTTGGGAGCCCACTTTGATTGGAAGATCTACCTCCCCATGAAGAGTCCTTTTTGATCCATCGAACACCCTTACAATGATATCACTGGGTTTCAAGACCAAACCTTCACAATCTAGACGGTCTAGCGCCCCCTTTGGTAGTACGTTTAGAGAATAACCGGTATCGACTAGAACATGTTCTAGGGTGGTCCCCTTGCACTCGACAGAAACATGTAGAGCTTTATTGGGGTTCTTCCCAAGCGGTGTTAGGTCAGCATCTGAAAATCCCAAGCCGTTATCAGCCGTCAAGCTAGCCACGTAATTCTCAAATTGGTTTGTTGTTGTCTCATGGGGGACATGAGCTTTTTTCAAGAATTTGATTAATGTTTGAACATGGGTATCGGAACATAGTAGCAATAACAACATAGATATTTTAGAAGGGGTTTGCCCCAACTGTTCCACAATCTTGAAGTCGCTCCTTTTTATTATCTTCAAGATCTTGTCCATCTCACGAGCAGAGGGTTCTCCATTAGCAACATCCTTTACAGGTATTTCTATTACGGCGGCTCAACAACCTTCTCTTTCCCTCTTGTATCGGTACTTGGCTTGGCAGCAGTAATACAGATGGGCGCCTTTGTAACAATTGGTGGTGAGATATTGGGTGAAAATATTCTTCCAGTTCGAGTTGCCTTACTTGAGCCAGTTATGTTATCAACATCATCAACTTTTTCTTCTTCGATCCAAGCGTCTTGATTAATCCAATGATAGAACACCTCAGAACCTTAATTCCACGGTATTGCCTTGTTTGAAGAGTAGAGAATTGGTCCGTAATTGGTAATTATTAAGGGAGAAACAATGTGTTCATTTGAAATCCTAATAGGACCTTTGGAGGTGATCCTAAGAGGCTTGTTTGAGAAGGTAATAATGGAGAGGTCTTCACATTTGCTAGTCAAACGTTTGGCAAACGGAGTCTTCTCAAATAGAATTTTATGGCCATCCATCAGGCGTTGAATGCATTTCATTAACCCTTCACATCCATTGAGTTGTTGCGTACAACAAACACAGTCTTTTACACAGCCAGGGAAAATCCCGGCTTTCAACAGATTCTTTTTGATGATATTCAAAGGAGTAGTCAAGTCTTCAACAGTGGAAACAAAAATTGTATCTTCAATAGCATTAACACCCTTGTCATGCTTCGGCACATGTGTGGAGATTTCATTCGGAGTTGGAGGAGGATCAAACTCAATAGTCTTGTTATCAATCAAATCCTGGATTTTATTCTTCAAGTCCCAACACTGGTCAGTCTCGTGCCTGGGGCTGCTTGAGTGGTAAGCACATTTGGCGTTCGGATTATACTTTGACGAAGAGGTATCTGGGTTGACAGGTGGATCGCACAATGTCATTAAATTAGCCTTTAGCAAATGTTGAAGGGCTTGAGACAGTGACATGCCCAACCTTGTAAGTTGTATTCTTGGAGTTTTGAAACATTGATGATTAGCATATGGTCTTGGAGCGGGAGTTGAATTGGAGATTCGGACCGCATTAACAGATGAATGATCATTCTTCTTGGTACGGGCCCTTGCCCCATACACATCATTAATTTCCTTCTTTACAACAAAAGGTTTCTTGACAGGATTTGAAGTGGATGCAGACGCCACAGAGATCTTTCCACTTTTGATGCCACTTTCAACTCTTTCACTAGTTAAAATTAACTCGGTGAATCCGGAGGAGGAACAGCTTACCAACAAGTTAAAGAAAGGACCAGATAAGGTTCCCATAAACATGTCAATGTGTTCACTATCAGTAAAAGGTGGTTGAACCCTACTGGAGAGGTCTCTCCACTTTTGTGCATATTCCTTAAATCCTTCGTTCTTCCCCATAGTCATATATTGCAACTAAACCCTTTTTGGTGCCAAGTCGGTGTTATACTGATACTGATGGTAAAATGCGATAGCTAAATCTTCCCAGGTATTAATACGGGAACCATCTAACTGATAAAACCATTCCAGTTGTGTTCTGGCTAAGCTCTCTTGGAAAATGTGAACCCAGAGTTTCTTATCAACAGTGTGCGGCTGTATCTTGCGCACATAGGATTTCAGGTGTAGTTTTGGACAGGAAACTCCATCGTACTTTGCAAAGATTGGTATTTTGAATTTGTGGGGAATAACAACCCCAGAGATCAAACCCAAATCATCAAAATATAAACCGAGAACTGCTTGGATTTCAACGACTTTCAATCTGTCTTCTAACTGCTTATACTTGATATCGGCGGGTGGATATTGATCATCAAAATAATCATCGTCAGATGCTTGATCATTAACACAGTCAGCCTGAGTACTCTTGACCTCACCAATCTGGTTCTCCTCCTCTTCAGATGAGTCTTCTCCTACCGAGATCTGACAAACTGCCTCCTTGAACCTTCTACCCATGTTGAGCATAGTTTTCTTCTTGGGCTTCTTCTTAACTGCCAATAATTCCATCATGTATTGCTTCCCCTTGGCTAGGGCCAGTAGAGTTTCTTGGAATTAAGAGTTTTGTGCCTGGAGATCCTTCACAGTTTTCTCTAGATCCATCTTGTTGAAATAAACAACAGAAGGATAAAGAAACATGTTATGTGAAAACCTGTCATGTTATGATGCATGGATTATGTATATGCAAATGATTTCAAGGATTTATGGAATTTAAATTTGCATAGACGAAGGAATGAAAAAACGTCAATTTTCATTAATTAACTTGAAAAGATTACAACATGCCTCTTGGGCTTACAAAATAACTCTCTAAGATAAAAATACTGAATGCATCCTCTTCGTCACAAGGTATGTGTTTTACCCCAAAATTTGCCCTCTTATTTTTTATTCAAGATACTATCTTAGGTCTTCTCGAATACTCAATTTGGCTCAGAAGTTTGATCAAACAGATTCTCTTCCTAGGCAGTAAGTCAACGATTAGGGTTTGACGTTTCTCAAAGAAAATTGATTCTTCAAGGTTTCAAATGGTCTTTATAGATCTTCATGTCTCCTCAAGGATGTTCATGCCGATTTTTGAACCTCACGTCACAAGTTTTCTCAGTCAATGGTTCAGACGACTGAAAATGACTCCATTAACCCAAAAGCTGACCTTTTGTGAGACCAAGTTCAAGCGACTGTAACTTCTTCATTATTCGATATTTTTGAGTGGTTCTTCTTGCGTATGACTCTCCCCGATTTTATCTCCTATTTCTCTTCACAAACCAAGAGCTGATTACATGTAGAAGATCACCAAATTTGATTGCGTTAGAAGTCACTTCGTGGATTTTGACCTAATCTTAAATAACTTTCGCCTAATTTCTAAGAATTGTGATTTCCTCAAAATTACGAGATCTTGAGACGATCATTTCTGCATATGGTCATAAGTGATGTTGCACACGAGTTTATCTTCAAAGATCAAAAGAAAATTGCGTTGGGAAGACTTTGAAATTTATTGAATCGTCGTAAGTCATTTGTTTGATTTCAAGTGTCCTTAATCACCATCGTTTTTGAAATTCGTTAATTCTATAAGGTTGGTGATTGTTCTCAAAGCATGATTGTTTGGCAATGAAGTTCCATTTTAATCGAGTATGGTGCGCGAGTTCATTTTGAATGCAAATTTGGTTTGGACAAGAGTTGAAGATTAAGACTGTCATTTAGATGACCATGGCTTTGGGTTTGAGTTAACCAAGTTAGAATTGAATTCTTTAACATTTATTTTGTTTAGAAATTTGATTGGAGTACAAGGCGCATTGTTTATTTGATCATTTTGTGATTGCTTGAAGTTCAAGTTACCAAACCAAGATATTTTATTCAAAACATTCAATTGAGAATTGCAAGGTTTAAATAAATTAAGGATTGGTACGACAAATTTTTACCATTCATAAATTTTCCCAAGGTTTTGTGTTCATTACATTACAATTGAAAATAAATTACAAATTTTTGTTTTGTTTACAAAGGATTACAAATCTACTGTTTACAAAGGAAGAAATTTTGTTCTTTTTTTTTCAAAGTCTTTGTTACTTCATCTTCAAGTAATCAATCCAATTCTCGCTTGCCGTTCACGCCTCATGTTCATGAAACAAAGAAAGGAAAAAGTTAGCTAGCATTGTGAAAAATTCAAGCAAGAGTTATTTGTTAGAAAGCAACACTCATCATTAGGGTTTGTAGTTAGGAATCAGATTCAAAGGTTTTTGCCTTCAATCATAAGATATCTCCTCCTACTTTTGCAAATCACAAAAAAAATATGTGTGGTTTTTCTTGGTTCACAAAAGGGAAAAGAAAATGCTAAATATTTTTCAAAACATCCCAAAGCTGTTAAACAGCATCATAAAGGAAATGCAGCAGAACCAAAACAAAAACAGTATCCAAACTGCCAAAATATGCAAGCTGCAATAAGTAGCAGCAAACTGCTACACAAAACAGGCTGTAATGCAAAACCAGCAAACAGAGCAAGCATAGAAACAAAGGCAGGCTGCTGTAAAATATAGCAACAAGTCCAAGGTTTCCTAAATAGCAGCAATATAGCAAGCAGAGGTGGGCTACAAAGTAGCAGCAACACAGCAGTAAGCAAGCTGCCAAGCACAAGTCAACAAACCTGCAACAAATATAGCAGCAGGAAGCAAGCAATGCAAACAAATAAAACAAGGCAAGCAAGTAAAGCAAGAATCGGACAAGGCAAAAGCATAGCTAGCTTGCTTAGCACACCGAACACATTATCATTTTCCTAAGTTATACAAACCCTTCAGAAATTTTGGAATAAAAAGCAAGTTTGCTTTACATCATTGAGAGATGAGAGAGGAAAGGATATCACATAAGCATACAACAATCCAAACAGCCTGCAAAACTGTACCAAGTCAGCTCTTCACTTTACTGCCAAAAGCCTTGTCCAAACAACCTGCATCAAAACCTGTAGCCCAGCATTTGCACACAAATAGCAATATGAAAACTGCACTCAAAAGGAAGCAAATCAGCATACCACAAATTGGCAAAAACCTTAAATTTCCCCACCACACTTTTTCACCCTGTTTTCAATATAATAACAAGACTGCTTCACAAAGCAAGAGAGGTCAAGGGACTGATACAAAGAAACCATAGCCCAACGCCAAAACTTCAACCTCAATCTCGTACAACACAACCAACAAGCTAGCTGTTAGAGAACAAAAGAAAACACACCAGAAAAACTAAGAACAAAGCCAAACTAGCAAAGATATTAGAAAAGTAACAAAAAAAGAAACCAAAATCTCCAAAACCTTTGTTCATCACCTCCATACGAACCCGCACTTCTACCTTCACTTTACTAAACTCATCTTTGCTCCTTCAAACGATGACTCAACAATAAATCAACACCACGACAAATAATCAAGAAAGCATAAAGAACAAGAAGTGAACTTACTCAAATCAAGCAGTTGGGATTTCTTTCAGGTAATATAGCTCCACTGTATTTTTTGAATATTTTAGTTGTGAGCTTCAACTTGGCCTACATTGTATATCAATTTATCAGTAGATTTCATTTTAGTTGGATAAAGTTTTTTTTACTGTGAGATGGAGAGTTTGAAGACCTGTTTTACCTGATATATATCATTATCTGTTGTATGTTTCAAGAATCCATCTTTTTAAATCTGATTATGACACCAATGAAAAGCTCAAAGGGAGACTAATATTGATTTAGTATTCCCTAAAGCTGAGGTGTTGTGCTTGCATTACCTTCATAAGCGTTGCTCAACTGAACAAATCAAACATAGACACTTAGCAATTTAAAAGTTACAGAAACTCATTATTGAAAGGTATGTTGTTGTTTACCTCAACCTTCTTCTCCAACCTTTAGATCCGCAACAATATCCACCAAATCCATACAACTCTTCTCGCTTACCTTCAGCCTTATCCCTCCATGCTGAATAGTAGCCCGCTACGCCTCCAAAAGCCCTAACCTACCATAGCTATTTCCGTCACAACAACTTATCTAGCCTCTGTTTGAAGAGGATGCGAAAAACATTGATAGTACTGCTGAGAAGAATAAAAGATTGGAAAATTATTGTTGAATCGGTGAGAGAAACAGTGATGAGGGAATGAAGATATTCAGAGAGAGAGAGAGAGAGAGAGAGAGAGAGAGAGAGATAACAAATTGAGAAAGAGATGAAGCCAGCCGCGGCCATTCCCAAATGATTAGGGTTTATCCATTTCAATTTCCCTTCCATATTCCTCTCTTGGGCCTCAACCTGGACCGGTCTCTAGAGCCCAACATAGTTTTTTTTAGAGTCTGAACAAATGCAACAAAAACAAACTCTTGGGCCTCTCCTACTAGGCCTAGCGCCCTTGTCTCTTCACTCACCCTCATTTCAGTTTAATACCACCCCTCCATTTTTGTTTTGTTTTAACATTTACTTATTTCTATTATTTTAATAACTCCTAAATTTTTGTTAATTAATTTTCTTAATTAAATTTAGTTCTTAGTTCTAATTTAATTTAGGAAAACTTTGTAGATAATTTTACTAATCATTTTGTACTTAAGTCTTAATTTATTTATTTAATTTCTTAATAACAAAAAATCCTAAAAGACAAAACACATGCATTTGACTTAATTTCCTTAGCTAATTAATATAATAGATTTTTTCTATTTTTATTTTCAAACTTTTCAAATAGAAAATGCTAAGAGTTTTATTTCCTTATTTTACTTTGTTAATTAATTTTTACTTCATAAACTTGTTGTAATTTTGATTAATTGCTCAAATCAATTTGGTTGTATTGTTTGCCTATTTGGACATTTAATTGTATTAATCCATCCCCATGTGTAAATCTGTACCCCCATTCCCGAAAACTCTGTAATAGCGTAGAATTTTAATTTCCGCAATTTATTGTTTTCCTTATACTGTATAGAAATTAGGCGTGCATGGCAAGATTCAAAATCAATCGCTAGATAACCTAATTTCAAAGACAAAATAACTTGAAACGAATACACTTTTTCACACGCGCACCTCTAGGGTAACCTCGCTCGTTGCCTCAAAAATACAGTCATGTCCCTCAAATGAGGGACGCTTTAGCAAAGACCCTTTGATAAAAAAGATTGTAGTCCCTCGATGTCCCTCGATGTTGCCTTCTGTAAAATGATCTAGTCCCTTACAAAAAATTGCTAAAGCGTCTCATAAGTTGCCTTCTATGACTGTACAAATGTCCTGCGCCTGTCCCTTCACATCCAACGATGGGGCTTCTTACCAAATAAATGGTAAGATAGCAAAATCTAAAGGAGGAAAAGAATATTTAAGACCTTTCGAGTAGGTAGATTTGCTCTTAGTTGCTCGCTTGCTCATGACAAAAACATTTTTACACCAACACTTTCACATTAAAACATTTTTCAAAAGACAAAAGCTTTTTTTATATGTTCTTATAGAGACGAGAACCATTGCAAAAACATCTTTCCAAGAACACTTTCAAAAAACACACTCCACGAACATATCTTTGAACTTTTTTCGAAACAAACACTCTGAACACGTTCTTATAGAGACGAGAACCATTACAAAGACGTTTTCAAAATACTTTCAAAACCCACACCACAAGCACATTCAAAATAAAAGCAAGTGATCTAGCAAGTAACTAAGAGCCCATGGAAAACCATGGATGAAAGGGGTGCTAACACCTTCCCTTTTCATAATCTACCTCCCGAACCCGAGAAGTAATCTCGAAAGGTCTTTCCTGTGCTTTTTTACCTTTCTTTTTAGATAAAAGAAAAGTAGATGGAGACTCTTGCTATCCGCACAATTGCGATAAAACACAAAATGACCCGAGTCAGTTCTTCCACCGTATCACAGAACTGGCGACTCTGTTGGGGAATACTCTAAAAGTGGGGTTACCTTAGGGTTAGATCACATTTACTTGCCTTCATTATTTGACTTGTATGCTTTACATTATGGTTCTTTGTTTGGGTTTGAATCCTCTACCCGAATTTGGGATTCCTTATGGGTAAGTAGCAATACATTGTGGAAACTGTGCGGGGTATACCGATACGGTCTAAGCAATAGCTACGTTAGTGCGACATATTTGTGGGTACCGGTATCCCTTGAGAAGTCAAGGAGAACACGGGGCCGCTGAGTGATTTCATGAAGCACTAATGAACTTTTAGAACCTTTACTTGACCAACTTGGCCATTAGGATTGTTGTACCCCAATTTTTCCCCCTAAGATCCCTTCAACCATACCATGTTGTTTCACTCACAACAAGATCACACTAGGATTCTTGGTTCCCCTCCCTACATTTAGCTTTGCTCCTTTTGACGAGTTTCCAAGCACCTTGACTTATTTTCCTTTTGTGATCATGAATATTGTTTTATTTTCTTCATTTAACTAATAAAATGCAATGTTGTTTTGTCTTGCTTGTTATCCATGTAGGTGAAGGCAATGAGATTTATCAAGTTACTCCATGGGTTCATGAGTTTATTTCCATGCCCTAGTCAACATAGCTTGAGAAGTTCAAACCTCACCATTGCATTGGTTTTGGAAGAATTGGCATGGCAAAGTTGCTTTGGTTCATCACATCAAGGTTATTAGATTTGACCCAAAAGTACAAAGGGTTGATTGAAGAAGTTGTCATGTTTGGACAAGGCCTTGTTCCTATTGGTCACAAGAGCATATTTCTCTTAAATTTCAAGCTTTGGAAGTGGTTTTGGTGGCTATGAGTCCCCATCATCATCCTCAACAACTGATATTCACAAAGCAAGAATATTGGCACAAGAAGTTTGTTCAAACTTGTCAAAGTTCCTCAAAGCATTCTCTTGATCTAGAAGCTAGGGTTTTGAACTTCAAAGGAGAATATCTTGCTCACCTATTGGTATTTTTGAGTGATTCCAAAGACATCCTTCTCTTCAAAGGGTTATCAACAAATCACTTCAAAAGTTCCAAGGATTTTTCATGTGGAAGGAACTTGGTGAAGAAGAAAGATTACAAGTCATCTAGATGAATCCACAATTTTCCACATGTGACTTCATATGGTCATAATAAACTTCTTCCCCCTTTTGAAAACTCTTCTTGTTTTAAAACTTAAACTACTTTCATAATAAACTTGGACTTATGTCCATGCATTTTCAAAACATTTTCATAAATAAACTTCAATCAATTTAATAATACCTTGACTTTTTTTTTGAGAAGACTAAAAGTCAATAAATCTCATTCAAACTATTTTGCCACTTTGGCTTTTTATCTTTAAACTTTTCTCAAAAGATTAAACTCTTGTCAATCCTTGTAGTGATGCAAACAATTATACTTCTACAATATGTAGTGAAGAGAGATATTTTCCACTTGTATATTGAGTGAGGCATTGTTGATTTTAAAATCCAAGTCGTATCCTCCACTTTGAGATGATGCAAATTCTCCTTTCTCATAATTGTGGGTAGTAAGTATGTTTTCCCCACGGACAATGACGATGATGTTTTATCTCATAAAAATAACCAACGCATTTGTGTTTAAATTTTTAAAAGAGGAACTACGTGTATCCTGATCCCCTATTGTACGAAAGGTGGTACGTAGGCACTAAAGGTTCGCAACCGCGGCGGGTGCAAAAATCATAAAAAATATATTTCTTTTCTCACCTCCACCATCCATTTTATATACAATAGTTTTTATAGCCAAAATATACAGATTTTACAAAGAGGCTCCTGCGGAGTACCATAGATGTTTAGGGTGCTAATATCTTCCCTTTGCATAACCAACCTGTGATACGGTGGGAGAATTGACTTGAGGATTTGCGTTTGTGTTCGGAAATGTTTCGGTTTAGCAAGAGTCGCCACCGACATTTTATTTTATCCAAAGGAAAGGTCAAAAAGCACAGGAAAGACCTTTGAGATGTTTTATTGGGTTCGGGGGGTAGATTATGAAAAGGGAAGGTGCTATCACCCTTTTCATCCATGTTTTTCCATGGGCTCTTAGTTACTTGTTTAGATCACTTGCTTTGCTTTTCAATTGTTTGAAATGGTGCTTTTGTGTGTGGTTTTGAAAATATTTCGAAAAGAGGCCTTTTGCTTAGGCAACATTTGTAGTGATTCTTGTTTGAATGTATACAAAGGTGTTTGTCTTTTGAAAAATGTTTCAATGTTTGAAATTTTGTTTTGGGAAATGTTTTGAAATTGTTTTGAAAGGTGTGTGATAGTTTGAAAATAGCAAGGATGTTTGCAAGTTTGATAAAGTAACTAGGAGCATCTACCTACCTAGTCAAAAGTCTTTCCTACACATTTTTAACCCTTTAACATAGTTGTTTTACCATTGCATTTGGTAAACAACCTTGTATTATGATGTTAAACGGGACAGGCGTGGGTCATCGTATTGGCCATGATAGCAATAGTGCTAAGTATCTTAGCAAGTTTTTTGTTTGAGGGACTAGACCATTTTGTATAGGCAACCAATATAGCGTCATCGAGGGACTATGATCTTTTTGTTTTGTTTTTGTTTTTCCAAGATACTCAACATGCATACCATGGCCATTTTAAAGGCAACAAGTGGATGAAACCCTAGGGGTGCATGTGTGCATTGTGTTGTCAATTTACATGCTTTTATGTCTTGTATTAGGTCTAGCTATTTGTTTTGATTTTGGATATTGCATACAAACCCTAATCTCTATCATGGCATATTTGAAAGCAATAAATGCGTAAAAGTAATCTAAGCTATTACAACATTGATATGGGGAGGGGGATACAATTTTGAATAGGGGATTATTTGCAAGAAATTAAAATCCTAAGATTATTACAACCAAATTGAATTCTTTGTTCAAATGATAAATAAGCAAATATTTAAATGGACAATTAAATAAATATGCAATATATTATAAATATGCAAAAAAAATGTTTTTTTTGTATTATTTTTATGTATGTAAAAATAAAATATTTAATGTATCAAAAATAAGAAAAAATATTATTTTTTTAAGGGTGGAAACCCTAATTTGTTTTAAGAAAGTATATATATATTATGTATTATTTATTTATGTACAATAAAATAAAAATATATACAAATGTCAAGAAATAAACATATGTTTGAAAAATATTATTTAAGTAAAAAATAAAAATATAATATTTTATTTGTAGTATTTACAAGTTTTTTTATTAAGAAAATAAATGTATATATTATTTAATAATTATTTCTATGTCCAAAAAATAATAAAAATAATAAAATAAAATGTGAAAATGTATGAAAATTGTTTTTTGGTGTTTTTTAAAGTTTAGAAAAATAAAATAAAGTCAGAAATTAAAAAAGAAATGAAAAATATACAAAAATAGATTAAATGGGCCAAGGGGGTGTGAGAAGCAAATCAGGGGTGCAAAAAGTGAGAAATAGCCAGGCCCATCCCAACTGGCCTTCATCTTCAACCTATGTTCAAAAAAATGCGTGCCTCATGTACAAATGGCTAACTCCTGCATACATGCTCTAAAGCAAAAACTCACAACACAAAAGTTATAGCATTTTCCAACACGATTCCAACCATGTAAAGAACTTAATCTAACTCTCAAAGACCAGAGAGAATTTTTCTGGCCCTAATTTCTAACCTAACTTTTTTAGAAAGTTCATCAATAAAATTCTCTCAACACAGTTAACTTAAATGAAATCTATGCATATGTACAGCTTAAGGGCGATGCGTACTACATTTTTTATTCACAAACCTAAGCCTAATGATTCCTAAATAGAGAGATAGAAAGTTGGAAAATACTTGTTTCAGTTGAACACGAGTATGGAAATGTAGAGGTTTTCAATGAGGCCTGAGATGTTTGTGAGCTTGCCTAAACTTCCTCTGACCTTCCCCGATGCTTAGTTGGCTTTGTACTTGCTTGAATAAGCTTGTAGAAGTCAACCTGCACAAACAGAATTCAGAAATGGTGAAGGGTGCAACTGGAGTTACAGTCACTGGCCAATGGTTGGGAGAGCTTAGGTGGGTTATATGGAGTGTGTTGGAAGAGGTTTGGGGCAAAACGCACGAGTAGTTTTTGCTTTGGATGATAAACTGCAAAAGTTGCCCTATTTTGCAAGTTTTTGGTGTTTTGATGTTCAAGGGTGCTTGAGGACTGGATAGCTCGTGTTTTTGGCTCAATGTGATATGCAAAACTTGTTTGGAATGGTTGCCAAGCTTGGTTATAACATATACAAGAGTTATGTGGTTTTTGCAAGGTTTCTTGGTTTTGAAGAAAAGTGTGAAGTGATCAAGCAAAGAGCATGTACATGCCTCCTTCCTAGTTGTAAAAAGTTGTTGTACTTTGCCCTGAGTTTGTGGAGTTTGTTTGTTGTGAAAGAAAGGTCCAATGCTCAAGGGAAACAAAAATGCATAAAGTTGTGCTTTATGAAAATAGCATTGTTGCCTTTTTGCCAAAAATGGATTAAACCCTTGTGTAATCCTCTAAAGCTCAGAACAATGCCTCTAACCAATGTGTTTGCATTAAATTTTTGAGTGTGGAAGGGTTTAAGGACTTGTAAGCAAGTACAAGCAAGGCTGGATTGAAATTACAACTTGTAGCAACATGAAAAATGCCATGGATCAAAGTGACTTTTTGCCAAATTCAAACCTTTGATTCTCCCTAACCACAAATAATTTTGGAGAGTTCTTGGATATTTTGTAAATATTGTAACATTCTCTACAATACATATTTGAAATGCATTTTGAGATTCCAAGTGGAACTATGTGAAAAATTGCCATGAAGATAGGTCAAAATCCTGCCTAAACTAGGGCAAAATTTCACTAAGTTAAAAGTTTCATGGACCCTTATTCCAAAAATCATAACTTGATATCCAAGCATCCTTTTGGAAAACTTTGTGAATCAAAGTTGTAGATTTTGTGAAGGACTACAACTTTCATGTTGGAAATTTTGTTTGAATCCAATTGAATCATGGTGAAAATGTTGGGCAAAGTTAGGAAAAAATAAGAAAATTTCATAACATAGAAAATTTCTAAGTTATGAAATTTTTCAATCTTAAACCCTAATTTGAAAAATTAGGTTTCTTGATGAAAAAGTTTCATGTTTTGACACATCTTGATGAAAAATGACCCTTGGCACTTTATTTTGACCAAAAAGTCAAAGTTTGACTTTTCAGTGTACAGTTGATTTTTGATCAGTTGACTGGAAAATTTATCTGTCAATCCAATGCTTTTGAAATCTTTTGAACCTTGTGAATAGGTCAAGATGATGCCATTGAGTCCTTGAATCCATGATTGAACCCAATTTTCCATTGGCAAGGTTAAAAATCAGAAATTGCCCTTCTATAGTCAAAACCCTAAAAATGATCATTTTGCCCTTTTGATGATCTGATCAAATTTCTTGAGGAGTTGTGGTCCAAACTTGATAAAATGGTTCATATGAGCCTATAATGTTGATGTGGATCAAAAATCATGAGGTTTGACTGTAAATTGGCCACAATTGACTTTTTCCCTAATACAGTTGATTTTTAGGTCAATTGTCCAATTGACTGGGCAAAAATTTGATTCAGAACTTGAAACTTGGTAGGGAAAATCTTATAAGTCCAAAATGAAGTATGAAAGTCAATTTGAGCATTGGAAGTCCAAAAATCCTTGTGCAAACTCAAACCCTAATTTCAAGTCAACAGTGCAAGGAGATGTCTTGAGCAGAGCAAACCTTAATTCTGTCTGGAGTCCAAAGAGTCTTGTGAGGGGAAATCTTGATAAAATGAGAGGGAAAATTTTGGGGTACAACACAACCCCCTTACCTTGAATCTTTCCCTCTCTTTTGGGTTATTCGCTCTTTTCCCATTCCTTTGGAAACAATAAAGCGCGGTGGCGATTTTTATTTTTGATTTGTACAAAGTCTAGTCAATCCAATGGCTTAGTCTTGAACATTTCTACCGCTACAATGGCAGAATACGAAACGTGCATTTTTGGTCACAAAGCTGCCATAGATTTGGGAATCAAATCCTTAAGTGTATTCCGAGATTCAGCCTTGGTCATCATCCAGATCAAAGGAGAATGGGACACTAAGCACCCAAACCTCATCCCCTACAAAGAACATGTGTTGACATTAATCCCATATTTTGAGAAGATCACCTTCGAGCATTTCAAGCAAGAAGAAAATCAACTAGAGGACGTGCTAGCCACAATGTCATCCATGTTTAAACTCAAATGGGATAACGAGGCTCCCCAGATCACCATTGAATGGATGAACGAACCAGCTCACTATCACAAGATCAATACTGAAGAAGTAGTGGACCATCCTTGGTTCCACGAAGTCAAGAGGTATCTCGAGGCTCAAGAATATCTGGAAGGAGCTTCATTCAACGATAAGAAGTTCTTAAGGAGATTCTGTTGTACCCCAAAATTTGCCCTCTCATTTCTCAAGGAATCACCCTGGATCCTCAGTTTTGCTTCCATCCAATTCCAAGCCTTGAAATTATAAATTTTTCCAAGCAAACCATTCACAAGGGAAAAATGGTCATTTGCACACTAAGAAGTCTAACTTTGACTTTTGGATCAAAATCAAATCTCAAAAATCATATTTCATCAAGACATGTTGGAATATGAAGTTTGTCTCATCAAGAAATTCAAAAGTCAAAGTTACTTTGGAAAAGTCAAATTCTAAATACTTAGAACTTTTCTATGTATGACACTTCAGAACTTTTGAGCCATCCTCCATACAAGTGCAGTCAGAAGTTGCAAACTTGGTTCAGAATATAGCCTTCAGTCAGAACATGGTTTTTTAGCCACTACGCAAGCTCAGTCAGAGTTTTCCAGGGTAATTCAAAGAAGGTTAAGAAGCGTGCTGCAAGCTTTCTAGAAAGTATGAAAGCTCCTGTAGAACATGCTGGAGCCAGAAGATAAGAAGATTAGAATATTGGATGTTATGCTGAAGCAGAACTTCTAATCCAGAGTTTTCAAAGGAGGTTACAAAGCGTACTGCCAGCTTACTGGAAAATCTGAGGGATCTTTCAGAGCATGCTGAGGCAACATGATACTAAGATCAAAAGTTGGGTGTTTTGTTCTAGACTACGCTGAAATGGAACTTCTGATCCAGATTTAAGCAATGATGCAAAATCTCACATTACAGGATTTCTAATTTTGACAAATCTCATCATCATTTAATGCTCATTAATACTCACAACCACTTTTGAGTCTTTATCCAAAGGATCTCTCCACGTGTGGCATAGAAATACCTTTGTACAGAAATATGTGAGGGTCCATGCGTTACTTTTTGCTTATGGGTTTACTTTTCCTTAATCCCTGCTTGCTAATCCAAACTAGGCTAAAAAACTGTCAATTATCACACTTTTTGAACTTACTTCAAGAGCAAGTCAGCATCTAGCGTATGATGTTGGCACTACTTGACCTCTCAAAAACTACAAAACCTTTGCCTATAAATAGAGTATCCTTGGCCACTGAAAAGAGGTCAAAAATTTGAGAAAGAAAGGCCTTGAATCCCTTCCAAAATTCTAAGAGTTCCAAGAACTGTAAACACAACACACAAAACCTGTTAACTTTTGATCCCTTGCCTTCAAACTCCATTTGTTCTCAAATACTTCTTGACTAAAAAACCATCCACACGGTTTCTGATCCATACAGTACACACTATAATACACTCTCCACCCATCTACCCAAAGAAATCAGAACCTCGCCTATTTGCTGCTCCAAAAGTTGAAAACTTCCAGCCCACTGAGTACGTGAAGGAGCTATTCACAATATCATCAGAGTTGAGGTTAATTCCGGTTCACATAACTTCTTCCAGCTGCAAGGTAAGTTTCTGCTGACTCTCACCACATTACTTAAGCATTGTCAGATTTACATGCTCAAAAACATAATGTAGATATCATGTTTTTGATGTTGTACATATTCTGAGATTTCATGCATTTGCCTGCCTTAGTAGGGAATAAATCAGTTCAGAACTTCTTGAAGAAATTGGAACTCGGAGTTAGAATTAGCAAATGCATACTTGCCTCTGATTTATAGTTCTGATATTTCTTATTTCTGAAACACTATGACACCTACTATAATTGTTCTATGCACATCTTCTGTTTTGTGGAGAAATAATCAAGTTGCAGATTTTCTAGCTAGCATAGAGAGAGAGACCAAGTTCTGTCAGTGGTACCAGAATTTTCGGAGTCTGTTTTGTTGCCAGTAATATTAGAACTTCTGAAAACTACTGTATTCCCAGTGGATTCAGAACTTCTGACTTTATACATTTTTACTAACAGGATTTCTATTTTGCAGCGTGCCAGGGTCAGAACCTCTGACCTCATTTAATCAGCAATACGTTGATTCTTTTTCCTTTTTTCTCATTATTTTTGCTATCACCCTGCATTCCATTAATCAGCAAACATCAAAAATATTTCTTTCACACTTTATTTTATTTCTTAAAACAAAAGATCAAAAATATTTTCTTAAAACAAAACAAGTTCATTTCACATCTTCTTGTACATTCTTATACATTTCAATATGGTTGTAATAGTAACTTAGGACTTATTTTCTTTGCAATCCCCATTCATAAACTTGTACACCCCCTCCCCTAAACATTGTAATAGCGTAGGACTTTACATTTTCACGCTTTTATTGCTTTCATATATTGTTAGTAATTAGGATGTGTATGGCAAGACATGAAAACAACAAAATAGACAACCCTAATCAAGACTAAATTCATGCAATCAAACACACTTTGCACACATGCACCCTTAGGGTAATCTCACTTGTTGCCTTACGAAAATGGCCATGTTACGCATGTGAGATGTCTTAGCACAAACAAATCGAAAAAATACAAGATCATAGTCCCTCGATGATGCTATCAAAGTTTCCTTTCAAAATGATCTTAATCACTAAAGAAAAGTTCTAAGTCATCTCACAACATTGTTATCATAGTCATACGATGACCCAACGCCCGTCCCTTCACATCCAACGATGGGGCTTCTTACCGAATCAATGGTAAGGTAGCCACGTCTAAAGGAGGAGGAAAAGCATATCTAAGATTTTTTGAGTAGGTAGATTACTTTTAGTTACTTGCTCATTCTCAAAACAAACATCCTTGCTATTTTCAAAACAATCACATACACTTTCCAAAACACTTCTTACAAACTTGAAAACATTTTCAAAAAAGATAAACATCTTTGTATACATTCTTACGAACGAGAATCATTACAAAGATTGCATAAACAATGGCCTCTTTTACAAAATACTTTCAAAACCATACAAAGCACATTTTTCAAACACAAGCAAGTGATCTAGCAAGTAACTAAGAGCCCATGGAAAACCATGGATGAAAAGGGTGCTAATACCTTCCCTTTTCATAATCTACCCCCCGAACTCAAAAAAATCTCTAAAGGTATTTCCTGTGCTTTTTCACCTTTCCTTTTGGATAAAAGAAAATTCGGCGGCGACTCTTGCTAAACCGCAACATTTGCGAACACAAACGCAAAACCTCAAGTCAGTTCTCCCACCGTATGACAGAACTGGCGACTCTGTTGGGGATTTTGTAAAGTGGGGTTACCTTAGGGATATATCACATTTATTTGCTTATATTTGTTTGATTTGTTTGCTTTACATTTTGGTTCGTTGTTTGGGTTTGAATCCTCTACTCGGATTTGGGATACATTATAGGTAAGTAGCAATACGTTGTGGAAACTGTGCAGGGTATACCGATATGGTCTAAGAAATAGCTATGTTAGTGCGACATATTTGTGGGTACCGGTAGCCTTTGAGTTAATAAAAGAGAATACAGGGACGCTGAGTGATGTCATGAAGCACTAATGAACTTCTAGAACCTTACTTGACCAACTTGGCCTTTAGGACGTAGTGAGATGACCGGCTTTGGTGCAGTCTGAAGTTGGTAGATACTCGATACTACACTCATTGAGGGTTGGTTTCTTGGGATATTTTGATCGCCATTAAAGAAGCTTGAGCTGAAACAATGAACAAGGAAACAATCCAGTGATATTGAGCTCCTTAGAACCCGGTTACTATTAACTAGGACAGGTTAAGCCAACTAAACTTCAAGAGGGTACTTACCTATAAAACTCTATGCAAGTCTAAACTAGGGACCTATTTGTTTTGTTTTGTATATACATACTTGTACATAACATCATGGACATCATAAGCATCATACGAATCCCCTAACCATTTCAAGGATTTTGGGGATTGATCTTTGTTCTTGTTTTGTAGGATATGGATTTGCTTCGCAGGAAAACTATTCAAGTCAACCTTGTGAGAATCACTCCACAACTTAAGGAGCTAGCTTAAAGGATCCCTGAGAACTCTCCATTCACAGAGAGACATGGTCGTCTATTAAACTTGGTCACCTCCAACACAGATGAGAACATGATGAAGGTGCTCTTTCAGTTCTTTGATCCTTTGCACCATTGCTTCACATTTCCCGACTACCAGCTTTTCCCTACTTTGTAAGAATTCTCCCAACTCTTGAGAATTCCCATTCTTAATCAACTACCTTTCAACGGTACGGAAAGAAACCCAAAGCCAGAAGAGATCCCTCAAGTTCTACACTTGCACTCATCTGATGTCACAACTCATTGGTAAACTAGGAGTGGTGTCAAAGGCTTCTTAGCAAAGTTCCTGTTTGAGAAAGCCCAAAGCTGTTGGAATTCCCTAGACTTGCAAGCCTTTGAGGAAATTGTGGCTCTCCTCATCTATGGGATGGTTTTGTTTCCAAACTCTGACCAACTCATAGATATGAACGCCGTCAAAATCTTCATGTCACGCAACCCGATGCCTACATTGCTAGGGGATATCCTACACTCTTTTCACAGTCGCACAATGAGGAAAAGAGGTGTCCTTATATGTTGCACTCCTCTCTTAGCAAGATTGTTTATTTCCCATCTTCCCCAATCAGTCTTAAAGAATGAGGAAGGTTCAAGGTGGTCACAAAGGTTAATGATGCTCAAACATTCAGACATTCATTGGTGCTCCTGATCCAAAGAGAATGTTATCATTATTGACCGTTGTGGAGAATTCCTAATGTCCCTCTACTTGGCATTAGGGGAGGAATCACCTACAACCCTTGCTTAGCCTTAAGACAGTTTGGTTACGCCCAAAGGGATGGCCCGCACGAGATGCTGATTCAAGGTTTAGTATTTGACTACGACAACAACGATCAGGGTCTTCGCCAGAGATTTATCCGAGCTTGGAGGATGCTAAATAAGGTGGATAGCAAGACTTTGGGGAATGAGAATTCCATCCCTCTTGAGCCTTACCTCAAATGGGTACGAACACGTGCTCAAAGTCTTATGCTGCCTTACCCCTCTATTCTCCCGGTAATCGTTGAGCCTGTCAAGGAAGGAGATGTTCCATACACTTGAGTTTGTTTCATCACATCAAGGTTATTAGATTTGACCCAAAAGTACAAAGGGTTGATTGAAGAAGTTGTCATGTTTGGACAAGTCCTTGTTCCTATTGGTCACAAGAGCATATTTCTCTCAAATTTCAAGATATGGAAGTGGTTTTGGTGGCTATGAGTCCCCATCATCATCCTTAACAACTGATATTCACAAAGCAAGAATATTGGCACAAGAAGTTTGTTCAAACTTGTCAAAGTTCCTCAAAGCATTCTCTTGATCTAGAAGCTAGGGTTTTGAACTTCAAAGGAGCATATCTTGCTCACCTATTGGTATTTTTGAGTGATTCCAAAGACATCCTTCTCTTCAAAGGGTTATCAACAAATCACTTCAAAAGTTCCAAGGATTTTTCATGTGGAAGGAACTTGGTGAAGAAGAAAGATTACAAGTCATCTAGATGAATCCACAATTTTCCACATGTAACTTCATATGGTCATAATAAACTTCTTCCCCCTTTTGAAAACTCTTCTTGTTTAAAAACTTAAACTACTTTCATAATAAACTTGGACTTATGTCCATGCATTTTCAAAACATTTTCATAAATAAACTTCAATCAATTTAATAATACCTTGACTTTTTTTTTTAGAAGACTAAAAGTCAATAAATCTCATTCAAACTATTTTGCCACTTTGGCTTTTTATCTTTAAACTTTTCTCAAAAGATTAAACTCTTGTCAATCCTTGTAGTGATGCAAACAATTATACTTCTACAATATGTAGTGAAGAGAGATATTTTCCACTTGTATATTGAGTGAGGCATTGTTGATTTTAAAATCCAAGTCGTATCCTCCACTTTGAGATGATGCAAATTCTCCTTTCTCATAATTGTGGGTAGTAAGTATGTTTTCCCCACGGACAATGACAATGATGTTTTATCTCATAAAAATAACCAACGCATTTGTGTTTAAATTTTTAAAAGAGGAACTACGTGTATCCTGATCCCCTATTGTACGAAAGGTTGTACGTAGGCACTAAAGGTTCGCAACCGCGGCGGGTGCAAAAATCATAAAAAAATATATTTCTTTTCTCACCTCCACCATCCATTTTATATACAATAGTTTTTATAGCCAAAATATACAGATTTTACAAAGAGGCTCCTGCGGAGTACCATAGATGTTTAGGGTGCTAATATCTTCCCTTTGCATAACCAACCTGTGATACGGTGGGAGAATTGACTTGAGGATTTGCGTTTGTGTTCGAAAATGTTTCGGTTTAGCAAGAGTCGCCACTGACTTTTTATTTTATCCAAAGGAAAGGTCAAAAAGCACAGGAAAGACCTTTGAGATGTTTTCTTGGGTTCGGGGGGTAGATTATGAAAAGGGAAGGTGCTATCACCCTTTTCATCCATGTTTTTCCATGGGCTCTTAGTTACTTGTTTAGATCACTTGCTTTTGCTTTTCAATTGTTTGAAATGGTGCTTTTGTGTGTGGTTTTGAAAATATTTCGAAAAGAGGCCTTTTGCTTAGGCAACATTTGTAATGATTCTTGTTCGAATGTATACAAAGGTGTTTGTCTTTTGAAAAATGTTTCAATGTTTGAAATTTTGTTTTGGGAAATGTTTTGAAATTGTTTTGAAAGGTGTGTGATAGTTTGAAAATAGCAAGGATGTTTGCAAGTTTGATAAAGTAACTAGGAGCATCTACCTACCTAGTCAAAAGTCTTTCCTACACATTTTTAACCCTTTAACATAGTTGTTTTACCATTGCATTTGGTAAACAACCTTGTATTATGATGTTAAACGGGACAGACGCGGGTCATCGTATTGGCCATGATAGCAATAGTGCTAAGTATCTTAGCAAGTTTTTTGTTTGAGGGACTAGACCATTTTGTATAGGCAACCAATATAGCGTCATCGAGGGACTATGATCTTTTTGTTTTGTTTTTGTTTTTCCAAGATACTCAACATGCATACCATGGCCATTTTAAAGGCAACAAGTGGATGAAACCCTAGGGGTGCATGTGTGCATTGTGTTGTCAATTTACATGCTTTTATGTCTTGTATTAGGTCTAGCTATTTGTTTTGATTTTGGATATTGCATACAAACCCTAATCTCTATCATGGCATATCTGAAAGCAATAAATGCATAAAAGTAACCTAACCTATTACAACATTGATATGGGGAGGCGGATACAATTTTGAATAGGGGATTATTTGCAAGAAATTAAAACCCTAAGATTGTTACAACCAAATTGAATTCTTTGTTCAAATAATAAATAAGCAAATATTTAAATGGACAATTAAATAAATATGCAATATATTATAAATATGCAAAAAAAATGTTTTTTTTGTATTATTTTTATGTATGTAAAAAAAAAAATTAATGTATCAAAAATAAGAAAAAATATTATTTTTATTAAGGGTAGAAACCCTAATTTGTTTTAAGAAAGTATATATATATATATATATATATATATATATATATATATATATATATATATATATATATATATATATATATATATATTGTGTATTATTTATTTATGTACAATAAAATAAAAATATATACAAATGTCAAGAAATAAAAATATGTTAGAAAAATATTATTTAAGTAAAAAATAAAAATATAATATTTTTATTGTAGTATTTACAAGTTTTTTTATTAAGAAAATAAATGTATACATTATTTAATAATTATTTCTATGTCCAAAAAATAATAAAAATAATAAAATAAAATGTGAAAATGTATGAAAATGTTTTTGGTGTTTTTTAAAGTTTAGAAAAATAAAATAAAGTCAGAAATTAAAAAAGAAATGAAAAATATACAAAAATAGATTAAATGGGACAAGGGGGTGTGAGAAGCAAATCAGGGGTGCAAAAGTGAGAAATAGCCAGGCCCATCCCAACTGGCCTTCATCTTCAACCTCTGTTCAAAGAAACGCGCGCCTCCTGTACAAATGGCTAACTTCTGCATACATGCTCTAAAGCAAAAACTTACAACACAAAAGTTATAGCATTTTCCAACACGATTCCAACCATGTAAAGAACTTAATCTAACTCTCAAAGACCAGAGAGAATTTTTCTGGCCCTAATTTCTAACCTAACGTTTTTAGAAAGTTCATCAATCAAATTCTCTCAACACAGTTAACTTAAATGAAATCTATGCATATGTACAGCTTAAGGGCGATGCGTACTACATTTTTTATTCACAAACCTAAGCCTAATGATTCCTAAATAGAGAGATAGAAAGTTGGAAAATACTTGTTTCAGTTGAACACGAGTATGGAAATGTAGAGGTTTTCAATGAGGCCTGAGATGTTTGTGAGCTTGCCTAAACTTCCTCTGACCTTCCCCGATGCTTAGTTGGCTTTGTACTTGCTTGAATAAGCTTGTAGAAGTCAACCTGCACAAACATAATTCAGAAATGGTGAAGGGTGCAACTGGAGTTACAGTCACTGGCCAATGGTTGGGAGAGCTTAGGTGGGTTATATGGAGTGTGTTGGAAGAGGTTTGGGGCAAAACGCACGAGTAGTTTTTGCTTTGGATGATAAACTGCAAAAGTTGCCCTATTTTGCAAGTTTTTGGTGTTTTGATGTTCAAGGGTGCTTGAGGACTGGATAGCTCGTGTTTTTGGCTCAATGTGATATGCAAAACTTGTTTGGAATGGTTGCCAAGCTTGGTTATAACATATACAAGAGTTATGTGGTTTTTGCAAGGTTTCTTGGTTTTGAAGAAAAGTGTGAAGTGATCAAGCAAAGAGCATGTACATGCCTCCTTCCTAGCTGTAAAAAGTTGTTGTACTTTGCCCTGAGTTTGTGGAGTTTGTTTGTTGTGAAAGAAAGGTCCAATGCTCAAGGGAAACAAAAATGCATAAAGTTGTGCTTTATGAAAATAACATTGTTGCCTTTTTGCCAAAAATGGATTAAACCCTTGTGTAATCCTCTAAAGCTCAGAACAATGCCTCTAACCAATATGTTTGCATTAAATTTTTGAGTGTGGAAGGGTTTAAGGACCTGTAAGCAAGTACAAGCAAGGCTGGATTGAAATTACAACTTGTAGCAACATGAAAAATGCCATGGATCAAAGTGACTTTTTGCCAAATTCAAACCTTCGATTCTCCCTAACCACAAATGATTTTGGAGAGTTCTTTGATATTTTGGAAATATTGTAACATTCTATACAATACATATTTGAAATGCATTTTGAGATTCCAAGTGGAACTATGTGAAAAATTGCCATGAAGATAGGTCAAAATCCTGCCTAAACTAGGGCAAAATTTCACTAAGTTAAAAGTTTCATGGACCCTTATTCCAAAAATCATAACTTGAGATCCAAGCATCCTTTGGGAAAACTTTGTGAATCAAAGTTGTAGATTTTGTGGAGGACTACAACTTTCATGTTGGAAATTTTGTTCGAATCCAATTGAAGCATGGTGAAAATGTTGGGCAAAGTTAGGAAAAAATAAGAAAATTTCATAACTTAGAAAATTTCTAAGTTATGAAAAATTTCAATCTTAAACCCTAATTTGCAAAATTAGGTTTCTTGATGAAAAAGTTTCATGTTTTGACACATCTTGATGAAAAATGACCCTTGGCACTTTATTTTGACCAAAAAGTCAAAGTTTGACTTTTCAGTGTACAGTTGATTTTTGATCAATTGACTGGAAAATTCATCTGTCAATCCAATGCTTTTGAAATCCTTTAAACCTTGTGAATAGGTCAAGATGATGCCATTGAGTCCTTGAATCCATGCTTGAACCCAATTTGCCATTGTCTAGGTTAAAATCATAAATTTCCCTTCTGCAGTCAAAACCCTAAAAATGACCATTTTGCCCTTTTGATGATCTGATCAAATTTCTTGAGGAGTTGTGGTCCAAACTTGATAAAATGGTTCATATGAGCCTATAATGTTGATGTGGATCAAAAATCATGAGGTTTGACTGTAAATTGGCCACAATTGACTTTTTCCCTAATATAGTTGATTTCTAGGTCAATTGTCCAATTGACTGGGCAAAAATTTGATTCAGAACTTGAAACTTGGTAGGGAAAATCTTATAAGTCCAAAATGAAGTATGAAAGTCAATTTGAGCATTGGAAGTCCAAAAATCCTTGTGCAAATTAAAACCCTAATTTCAAGTCAATAGTGCAAGGAGATGTCTTGAGCAGAGCAAACCCTAATTCTGTCTGGAGTCCAAAGAGTCTTGTGAGGGGAAATCTTGATAAAATGAGAGGGAAAATTTTGGGGTACAACACAACCCCCTTACCTTGAATCTTTCCCTCTCTTTTGGGTTATTCGCTCTTTTCCCATTTCTTTGGAAACAATAAAGCGCGGTGGCGATTTTTATTTTGTATTTGTATAAAGTCTAGTCAATCCAATGGCTTAGTCTTGAACATTTCTACCGCTACAATGGCAGAATACGAAGCGTGCATTTTTGGTCTCAAAGCTGCCATAGATTTGGGAATCAAATCCTTAAGTGTATTCGGAGATTCAGCCTTGGTCATCATCCAGATCAAAGGAGAATGGGACACTAAGCACACAAACCTCATCCCCTACAAAGAACATGTGTTGACATTAATCCCATATTTTGAGAAGATCACCTTCGAGCATTTCAAGCAAGAAGAAAATCAACTAGCGGACGTGCTAGCCACAATGTCATCCATGTTTAAACTCAAATGGGATAACGAGGCTCCCCAGATCACCATTGAACGGATGAACGAACAAGCTCACTATCACAAGATCAATACTGAAGAAGTAGTGGACCATCCTTGGTTCCACGAAGTCAAGAGGTATCTCGAGGCTCAAGAATATCCGGAAGGAGCTTCAGTCAATGATAAGAAGTTCTTAAGGAGATTCTGTTGTACCCCAAAATTTGCCCTCTCATTTCTCAAGGAATCACCCTGGATCCTCAGTTTTGCTTCCATCCAATTCCAAGCCTTGAAATTATCAATTTTTCTAAGAAAACCATTCACAAGGGAAAAATGGTCATTTGCACACTAACAAGTCTAACTTTGACTTTTGGATCAAAATCAAATCTCAAAAATCATATTTCATCAAGACATGTTGTAATATGAAGTTTGTCTCATCAAGAAATTCAAAAGTCAAAGTTACTTTGGAAAAGTTAAATTCTAAATACTTAGAAATTTTCTAAGTATGACACTTCAGAACTTTTGAGCCAGCCTCCATACAAGTGCAGTCAGAAGTTGCAAACTTGGTTCAGAATATAGCCTTCAGTCAGAACATGGTTTTTTAGCCTCTACGCAAGCTCAGTCAGAGTTTTCCAGGGTAATTCAAAGAAGGTTAAGAAGCATGCTGCAAGCTTTCTAGAAAGTATGAAAGCTTCTTCAGAACGTGTTGGAGCCAGAAGATAAGAAGATTAGAATATTGGATGTTATGCTGAAGCAGAACTTCTAATCCAGAGTTTTCAAAGGAGGTTACAAAGTGTACTGCCTGCTTACTGGAAAATCTGAAGGATCTTTCAGAGCATGCTGAGGCAACAGGATACTAAGATCAAAAGTTGGGTGTTTTGTTCTAGACTACGCTGAAATGGAACTTTTGATCCAGATTTAAGCAATGATGCAAAATCTCACATTACAGAATTTCTAATTTTGACAAATCTCATCATCATTTAATGCTCATTAATGCTCACAACTACTTTTGAGTCTTTATCCAAAGGATCTCTCCACGTGTGGCATAGAAATACCTTTGTACAGAAATATGTGAGGGTCCATGCATTACTTTTTGCTTATGGGTTTACTTTTCCTTAATCCTTGCTTGCTAATCCAGACTAGGCTAAAAAACCGTCAACTATCACACTTTTTGAACTTACTTCAAGGGCAAGTCAGCATCTAGCGTATGATGTTGGCACTACTTGACCTCTCAAAAACTAAAAAAATTTGCCTATAAATAGAGCATCCTTGGCCACTGAAAAGAGGTCAAAAATTTGAGAAAGAAAAGCCTTGAATCCCTGCCAAAATTCTAAGAGTTCCAAGAACTGTAAACACAACACACAAAACCTGTTAACTTTTGATCCCTTGCCTTCAAACTCCATTTGTTCTCAAATACTTCTTGAATAAAAAACCATCCACACGATTTCTGATCCACACAGTACACACTATAATACACTCTCCACCCATCTACCCAAAGAAATCAGACACTCGCCTATTTGCTGCTCCAGAAGTTAAAAACTTCCAGCCCACTGAGTACGTGAAGGAGCTATTCAGAATATCATCAGAGTTGAGGTTAACTCCGGTTCACAGAACTTCTTCCAGCTGCAAGGTATGTTTCTACTGACTCTCACCACATTACTTAAGCATTACCAGATTTACATGCTCAAAAACACAATGTAGATATCATGTTTCTGATGTTGTACATATTCTGAGATTTCATGCATCTACCTGCCTTAGTAGGGAATAAATCAGTTCAGAACTTCTTGAAGAAATTGGAACTCAGAGTTAGAATTAGCAAATGCATACTTGCCTCTGATTTATAGTTCTGATATTTCTTATTTCTGAAACACTATGACACCTGCTATAATTGTTCTATGCACATCTTCTGTTTTGTGGAGAAATAATCAAGTTGCAGATGTTCTAGCTAGCATAGAGAGAGAGACCATGTTCTGTCAGTGGTACCAGAATTTTCGGAGTCTGTTTTGTTGCCAGTAATATCAGAACTTCTGAAAACTACTGTGTTCCCGGTGGATTCATAACTTCTGACTTTATAAATTTTTACTAACAGGATTTCTGTTTTGCAGCGTGCCAGGGTCAGAACCTCTGACCTCATTTAATCAGCAATACGCTGATTCTTTTTCCTTTTTTCTCATTATTTTTTCTATCACCCTCCATTCCATTAATCACCAAACATCAAAAATATTTCTTTCACACTTTATTTTATTTCTTAAAACAAAAGATCAAAAATATTTTCTTAAAACAAAACAAGTTCATTTCACATCTTCTTGTACATTCTTATACATTTCAATATGGTTGTAATAGTAACTTAGGACTTTTTTTCTTTGCAATCCCCATTCATAAACTTGTACACCCCCTCCCCTAAACATTGTAATAGCGTAGGACTTTACATTTTTGCGCTTTTATTTCTTTCATATATTATTAGTAATTAGGATGTGTATGACAAGACATGAAAACAACAAAATAGACAACCCTAATCAAGACTAAATTCATGCAATCAAACACACTTTGCACACATGCACCCTTAGGGTAATCTCACTTGTTGCCTTACGAAAATGGCCATGTTACGCATGTGAGATGTCTTAGCATAAACAAATCGAAAAAATACAAGATCATAGTCCCTCGATGATGCTATCAAAGTTTCCTTTCAAAATGATCTTAATCCCTAAAGAAAAGTGCCAAGTCATCTCACAACATTGCTATCATAGTCATACGATGACCCAACGCCCGTCCCTTCACATCCAACGATGGGGCTTCTTACCGAATCAGTGGTAAGGTAGCCACGTCTAAAGGAGGAGGAAAAGCATATCTAAGACTTTTTGAGTAGGTAGATTACTTTTAGTTACTTGCTCATTCTCAAAACAAACATCCTTGCCATTTTTAAAACAATCACATACACTTTCCAAAACACTTCTTACAAACTTGAAAACATTTTCAAAAAAGACAAACATCTTTGTATACATTCTTACGAACGAGAATCATTACAAAGATTGCATAAACAATGGCCTCTTTTACAAAATACTTTCAAAACCATACAAAGCACATTTTTCAAACACAAGCAAGTGATCTAGCAAGTAACTAAGATCCCATTGAAAACCATGGATGAAAAGGGTGCTAATACCTTCCCTTTTCATAATCTACCCCCCGAACTCAAAAACATCTCTAAAGGTATTTCCTGTGCTTTTTCACCTTTCCTTTTGGATAAAAGAAAATTCGGTGGTGACTCTTGCTAAACCGCAACATTTGCAAACACAAACGCAAAACCGCAAGTCAGTTCTCCCACCATATGACAGAACTGGCGACTCTGTTGGGGATTTTGTAAAGTGGGGTTACCTTAGGGATATATCACATTTATTTGCTTACATTTGTTTGATTTGTTTGCTTTACATTTTGGTTCTTTGTTTGGGTTTGAATCCTCTACTCGGATTTAGGATACATTATAGGTAAGTAGCAATACGTTGTGGAAACTGTGCGGGGTATACCGACATGGTCTAAGAAATATCTATGTTAGTGCGACATATTTGTGGGTACCGGTAGACTTTGAGTTAATAAAAGAGAATACGGGGCCGCTGAGTGATGTCATGAAGCACTAATGAACTTCTAGAACCTTACTTGACCAACTTGGCCTTTAGGACGTAGTGAGGTGACCGGCTTTGGTGCAGTCTGAAGTTGGTAGATACTCGATACTAAACTCATTGAGGGTTGGTTTCTTGGGATATTTCGGTCGCCATTAAAGAGGCTTGAGCTGAAACAATGAACAAGGAAACAATCCAGTGATATTGAGCTCCTTAGAACCCGGTTACTATTAAATAGGACAGGTTAAGCCAACTAAACTTCAAGAGGGTACTTACCTATAAAACTCTATGCAATTCTAAACTAGGGACCTATTTGTTTTGTTTTGTATATACATACTTGTACATAACATCATGGACATCATAAGCATCATACGTATCTGTGATCGGTGGAAATAGAACTGACTGTTTTTGAATACTGGTTCGCGTTTGCGTTTTGCAAAATGTCGCGGTAAGCAAGAGTCGCCACCTTCTTTTATTTTCTCCAACAAGGAAAGGACAAAAGCACAGCAAAATTCATTTTCGAGATGTTTCTCGGGTTCGGGAGGTAGATTATAGAAAGGGAAGGTGTTAGCACCCTTTCTATCCGTGGTTATCCACGGGCTCTTAGGTACTTGCTCACTATGTTTTCAAAAATGTTTTGCTTTTCTTGTGTTTGTGGGTTTTGAAAAATTTTGTTTGAAAACCTCAATTTAACTCTTGTATATGTCCTCAAGAGTGTATGAAGTGTTTATTTGAAAACTTTTGTCAGAAAAGTGTAGGTGCGAAAAGTATTTTTGTTTTTTTTGAAAGAGCGAGTACCTGAGAACCTCTACCTACTCAAAAGAAATTAAGCTGTGTAAATGTCCTTTAGACAGTACTATCCCACTATTGAGAAGTAGGTAGCACCGTCGTTGGAGTTTGTCAGGTCAATTCGATTATAGGGACAAGTGGTCACCAAAGCAATAGTAGGACGCCTTAGCGGTAACCCTAGTGTCCTAGATCCTTTTTATCCGAGGCAACCGTTTCGAGGCAAGTTGGATCTTTAGACAAGAGGGCGACATCTAAAACACCCTATACTCAATGACCACGTCAAGGCAACCAAGTGAGGCGTACCCTAGGAGTGGCATGTGTGAGTGTGTCAAGTTTCATGTTAAGTTATCTTTGTACATGTTATGGTGAGCTACGTTTTGATTTTAATTTTCAGATAAGTCTTGTCATGCATAGCCTAGTTAACATACATCTAGCAGTTAAATATTTGCGGAAAATAAATCTACACTATTACAAGGCGTCGGGTATTTACATCGCCAAAAAAAAAACCTTTGAAAAAGTAAATTGCGGAAAATAAAATAAAAGCGATAAAAAGGGTCCTAATTAAAGCTATTACATCCTCGGAGAAATTACATAATAATGGATCAAACAAGAATAAAATAAACATACGCGCGAGAAAAATTGAATCGGAGAAGTTCTTAGGGTTTTGACCCTATTTTGAAAAAGAAAGAAGTTTGTTATTATTTTGCAATTAATTAAATTAAACCTAAAACTAATTAATTAATAAAATAAGAGAAAAAAATATTTTTTTGGTCTTTTAGTGTCTTAAGGAAAATAAATAAATAAAATAGTCAAAAGTTAGTAAAAACCCTAATTCTAATTTATTTTATTTATTGCAAAAAATATTGAAGTTAACCTAATTAAAAAAAGACTAAATTAATTTGTTAGTATTTATTTACAAAAAATAATAATCAAGGATGAAATTAATAAATAATAATAATAATAAAAATATTACATTTTAGTTTTTCTGATTTTATTATGAAAATAATTAATTATTTTTGTTAGTGAAAATAATAATAATTAATAATAGTAAAAACAATTAAATATAAAATATAAAAGAAGAAAAAAACCCAGGGGGTGTTTGGCCTAGAAGGAGGCGTTTTTGGCAATTTTGTGGCCCATTAATCTCAAGCCTGTTTGACTTTCCAGGATTCCCTGCATGCTCATTGACTGAGGAGTATGATGATCATTCACCCATGACCACTGGATCTATGCTTGAAGACACCTGGCGCGTTGATAATTGAGATGTATGGTGAGTACCCTTTTGGAAAGCTACACAAGAATATGTTAAGAAAAATAGCATAAGCGTTTTGGGTGGACCTGGGACTCGAACCCAGGTCTCAATGCTTCCAGACCAACGCACTCACCACTCAACCACGCTGCTTTTATTGTTATTGAAACAAGTGACAATTATTATATTAAGAAATTGGTCAATATGCTGAAAAAGAAAAATAACGCGCATGTTTTTGAATAAACCAATGGAGTGTCAACACGTCCTTGTCTTCTTCGTTGTACCTGCATATAGAACATTAGATAGTGGGGGTTTTTAACCCCCACAAACCATTGTGGCGAAAAATAGCGAATAGGACTGTGGTTTATATAAATATTTCGTGAAGGTTCAGTCTTGCTCGTCTTGTCCTAACGATTCCAACCATGTGCCTTACAAGTCTTAATTTTTCCTGGTTTAGGAATCCCCAATTTCAAAGCTCATGAACCCTAAAATTCAACCATGGCATCTTTGGATTCAGGACATTATAATTCAATTAACCTATGCCAATAACTTCATGTGGTCTCTAGCAATGCAAAACAATCAAGAAATCATGTTAAATGTGCATGAATTAAGCAATACGATTCTGGAAAAAAAATGCAAACCGTGGTTCTGTAATGGATGATTCTTTGAGCTATGAAGCTGGAATTTGATTGTAACACGTTCTGGGAACCTCCGGAAGTGTATTAGAATCAACAAAAGTCTTTAAATTGCCCTAGAATGCAAAAGTCAGTTTCAACTTTTCTTGAATTTTCTCAATATGCTATGGCCTTTTTTCTGCAGCTTTCTCCCGTGTATGCATCAGGGTTTGCTTGCATATATATAGAGGAATGGAATTAGGTCAAAATCTTGAGCAAAAATCCATTGAATTAATGATTTGATCTTTGATTAAAAATCAAATCTTTTTGCATTTTCATGATTGAACAAAGTTGCCAATTTTGGAGATTTTGTATCTTTGACTTGGTGCACGAAATTGCCAGCCTTTTTAGGTCATATTTGCTTCACAAAAAGATTTAAAAACCAAATCTTGTATTTTCCTACAATTTAAATTGATTAAATGAATTAATATCAATTAAAAATCCAATTAATTAATAAAAAATAAGAAAATAAATTCAATTAATCTTGATGGGTCGTGCATAGGCCATGGATGAAGTTTCAACAAGAAATTTGAGGCCCATTAGCAAAAATAAGGTGTTTTGAGCAAAGTTGACTTTTGCAAATTCATAAAAATTTCCCAACTTCTCCAATTCATATCTTGCTCAATTTTGATCATATGAACATGTTCTTGGACATTTTGGAAAGGTCTTGAAGTCCTCTAACAAATTCCTTTGTCCCATGTCATTTGGATTTACCAATCTCAAGTTATGGCTTTTGACTCAAAATGCACTTTTGTTGACTTTTGAATTTGACCTATAATGTCAAAATTGATAACTTCTTGTGAGAGCATTTCTTGAACTTGGAGTGTGAAGATGGATTGTAGTAAATGTCATCCCCTTAAAAATGAGCATTGGATGGGATTTTTCTGATGAATCATGAAAAAGTTATGCCTTGGTCAAGATACAGTTGACTTTTCTGCTATCCAAAAATAGTAACTTTTTGCATCTTGATGATTTTTGAGTCATTCTTGTGGAATCATGATCAAGATTTGATCAAATGATGATTGTGGACTCAAACTAAGATGTTGACCAAAAATTCTGACTTTTGACTGCAAAATGACCATTTTGCCTTTGCAGTTGACTGTAGGTCAAATAGGGCTTTTGACTATGCAAATTGGCACTGTGAGTCTTGAAACTGGGCATGTAGATGCTTGAGGATATGTATAGGCCTATGAGACTTGATTGAACCATTGAAAACCCCAAATTCCTTGAAAGAACCAAAACCCTAATTTCAGCTGTCTTAGGAGGTGGTTTGACTGTCTACCTCTTGAGCCAATTTGAGTAATTTGAAGATTATTCTTGACAAACCTTGAGGAATATTGGAGGGAAAATTTTGGGGTACAACAGTTGCCCCTGTTCAATCTTCTTAAACCTCAGGAGGTAGATTGGCTTTCGGGCCTTTCGTGATCCGAAGGTGGAAGATGATTGAACACTAGAGTGCCCAGAAATTTGCACCCGCATGGCGTAGTATCAGCAATGTGATGTCGGGAATGGGCTTATAGATGCCATTTGGAGAGATAATGGATAGGAGGATGGGCTTATAGATGCCATTTGGAAATGTGTGTTGAATTGTAACTTGGTAGGTTGAAAGAAGGAACCTGTGTAGGGTTGCCTGATGATGAGTCCGTGTAAAACTGCATCTTGGAAGAGAAGGAACCGGTGTAGGGTTGCTTCATGATGATCAAGTAGATAGTTGTCCTATCTGGTTTCAGGTATTAATCTACAAACAGACGTCCACAGATTTTGCCTGGCTTGCTACAGGTATTAATCTGGAACTTGAAAAGGTTGGCCGATGAGATAGTTGTCCTGGCTGGTTTCAGGTATTAATCTCTGACTTGAGAAAGAAAGATAGTTTTCCTGTCTGGTTTCAGGTGTTAATCTTCAATCTCTTCAATGTAGATAACTTTCCTGTCTGGTATCAGGTATAGATCTACAACCAGTCGTCCATAGATATTTCCTGGCTTGCTACAGGTGTTGATCTGGAACTTAAGAAGGCTGGCCGATGAGATAGTTTTCCTGTCTGGTTTCAGGTATTAATCTCTGACTTGAGAAAGAAAGATAGTTTTCTTGTCTGGTTTCAGGTATTAATCTTCAATCTCTTCAATGTAGATAACTTTCCTGTCTAGTTTCAGGTATAGATCTACAATCAGTCGTTCACAGATTTTTCCTGGCTAGTTACAGGTGTTGATCTGGAACTTAAGAAAGGTTGATGGTAATCATCTTTTGATTGACCTTTTCCTGAAAAGGCAAAACATTAGTTGTATGCAATGTCATGATGTATGAAATGCATGATGTCATGATGTTCTCAAAAATAAATGACATCGTGTCGTATGCACTTTGTCATGTATGTAAATAGGAGGTATGAAATGTGAAATGTTTATGAATGTATTTTCGTCTGGGAAAATAAATCCTTGACAAATGTCGGGGAGTTTGTTAAATCTTGGGCTGATGTTGAAGAGTATAGTTCTTCGTTTCTGCTGGGGATGATGAACGAAGATGATTGCAAGAATAAACCGGTAGGAGAAGATGACTCCGTTGGGGAATAAACCTGGTGAAGAGATTACTCTGCAGGGAATTACTCTGTGGGGAATTACTCTGCGGGGAGGAGATATTCTGCTGAGATTTTAAAGATAAACTCCGCTGGGGACTCTGTTGATAAGCTTTGTTGGGGATGATGATGAACTCCGCTGGGGGATAGAAAGAACTTCGTCGGGGATGATCTTTCAGTTGTAACTTGCTGAGGATAACCTTTGTACTCTGCAGGGGACAAGCTTCCAGAATCTACTGGGGAGAAGATTCAACTCTGGTGGGGAAGCTTTTTCAGACTGCGTTGGGAAATGGCTCCACTGGGGGTATCTTGTATTCCGTCGGGGAACATTCTTATATTCTATTGAAGAATATTAAGAACTTCGGGGATGCTTGCTGAGGATATCTGTATACTCTGCTGGAGAATATTAAGATCTTCTGGGGATACCCAACTTTTCAGGACTGATGGTAGACCAACTCTGCTTGGGGGGAGAGTATTGCTGACTTGCTGGGGATACTGTGCCTTTTTGGGGCTGATGGGAGACCAACTCTGCTTGGGGAGAGTATTGTTGAATCTTGTCTTACTCTGCGGGGAGTGAAGGTATCTTGGTCATATGCTTCAGTTGAACCTACCCTGGTACCTTGGCGGACAGAGCAACTAGACCTTTTAGACAATTCTTATTGCCCCTGTTTCTGATATCACCTGTAATTAGTCCTTTGTTTCGCATGCAAATATTTGTGATCAGCAATTAATGTCAAATGCATATATCAAAAATGAACATTGGACGTTCTTTGCAAAACAAAACAGATAAAGGAAAAAGCAATTTGTAATTTGTCTGAAACATGAACTTGTATTAATTTTGAAATTTGCCTGTAAATAGGCGTTTTGTACAAGAGGCTGACGTCCTAGTAAGAGAACGCCGCCGAGCAAATAGAGTTTATACAATTTGTGAAAAGAAAACAAAACAGCTATGTGAAAGATCCCACTGGGTTCCAACTCTGCTATCGCCTTTATATCTTCAAGCGTCTCATCACTTTGCTGCTTAGTTGAAGAGGAATTTGATTGATTGGTGCCGTCCGAGCCTGATGGTCGATACCGAAGTCTGGATGCAGGGTGATCCAATGAGACATAGTATTACGCTTATCCCTAACTTTTTCCTGGACCGCCCTTTCGGGTTTTTAGTCCACCGGGATACCCATTTTTGCCCAAGCCGCCTTTTCAGGTTTTCGACTTGCCGGGTGTACAAATTTTTTTATTTTCATCCCTTATTTTTGCCCGAACCCTTTTGGTTCGCCGGGAAGCCCTTATTTTTTCCTAGGCCAGTCGACCTAGCGGGTCTTTAATCATGCGTAGTATCTTTTTACTATGTCTGCATTGGCGGGGTGAGGAAGGTCGTCACCATCCATGGTGGTTAGAATCATCGCTCCTCCTGAGAAGATGTTCTTAACCACAAACGACCCTTCGTATGTAGGGGTCCATTTGCCCCTGGGATCACGTTAAGGTAGAATGATGCGCTTGATTACCAGGTCTCTGACTTGATACTCTTGTCATCTGACTTTCTTGTTAAATGGCTTGATCATCCGTTTTTGGTACGTCTGACCACGACAAATAGCAGCGAGTCTCTTTTCGTCGATTAGGTTTAATTGATCAAGCCGGGTCTGGATCCAGTCATCTTCGCTCAAACCTGTATCCTTCATGATCCGGAGAGAGGGTATCTGAACTTCGATGGGTAAGACTGCCTCCATGCCATATACCAAGGAGTAGGGTGTTTCCCCTGTTGACGTCCATGCTGAGGTACGGTACCCATGAAGAGCAAACGGTAACATCTCGTGCCAATCTTTGTAGGTCACTCTCATCTTCTGCACAATCTTCTTGATATTCTTATTAGCTGCTTCTACAGCCTCATTCATCTTCGGCCGGTAGGGAGAAGAGTTGTGGTGCTGTATCTTGAATTGCTCGCAGAGCTCAGTGATCATCTTGTTGTTAAGATTGGTGCCATTATCTGTAATGATCCTCTCTGGTACACCATATCGACATATCAGGTTGTGCCGAATGAACTGCGCCACGATGTTCTTGGTTACGGTGGCAAAGGAAGCTGCTTCAACCCACTTCGTAAAGTAATCAATCGCTACCAGGATGAAGCGATGCCCGTTTGATGTTGTAGGTCTGATCTCGCCGATCATATCAATGCCCCACATTGCAAAAGGCCAAGGTGTTGTCAAGACGTTCAAAGGAACTGGAGGAATGTGCACCTTATCAGCATAGAGCTGGCATTTGTGACACGTCCGAGAATGTTGATAGCAGTCGGCTTCCATTGTGGACCAGTAATATCCTGCCCGAAGGATTTTCTTTGCCATGGTATGTCCACTGGAATGCATTCCGAAGGTACCTTCATGCAACTCTGCCATGATCCTTTCTGCTTCAGTTTTGTCCACACAACATAGTAAGGTTGAATCATGGTTTCGTTTATAAAGAATGCCATTGCTGAGGAAGAACTTTGCCGCGAAAGTTCTCAGAAACTTTTTGTCATTGACGGATGCGCCCTCGGGGTATTCTTGAGCTTCAAGATATCTTTTTACCTCATGATACCAAGGATTTTATGTTACCTCTTCGGTCTCAAGATCACAGTAATGTGCAGGTTCATCCAATTTCCAAATGACTATCTGGGGAGCCTCGTTGTCCCATTTGACTTTGAACATAGAAGACATTGTAGCTAACGCGTCTGCCAACTGATTCTCTTCTCTTGGGAAGTGTTCAAAAGTTATCTCCTCGAAACGGGGGATCAACATCAATACATACTCCTTGTAAGGAATAAGATTTGGGTGTTTCGTATCCCACTCTCCTTTGATCTGACTGATCACGAGAGCGGAATCTCCGAAGACACTCAGAAATTTGATCCTTAGGTCAATTGCAGCTCGAAGACCCATGATGCATGCTTCATACTCCGCCATGTTGTTGGTGCCGTTGAAACATAGTCGGGCGGTAAGTGGAGTATGAGAGCCTTTGGGCGATATGATCACAGCGCCAATACCGTTACCCAAAGCGTTTGAGGCTCCATCAAAGTGCATAGACCATCGGGATCCTTCCTCAGGTCCTTCATCCGGTCCAAGTACTTCACAATCAGTCACCACCATGATATTCTCGTCTGGAAACTCAAAGTTCATAGACTGGTAATCATCTACTGCCTGATGTGCCAGATGGTCTGCTAACACACTTCCCTTGATTGCTTTTTGGGTCGTGTACTAGATGTCATATTCAGTCAAGATCATCTGCCATCTTGCTATTCTTCCGGACAAGGCAGGCTTTTCGAAGATATACTTGATTGGATCCATTTTTGAAATTAACAGAGTAGTGTGAGTCAACATATACTGTCTTAGCTGGCGAGCAGCCCATACCAAAGCGCAGCAAGTTTTCTCAAGCAGTGAGTATCGGGTCTCACAGTCGGTAAACTTTTTGCTAAGGTAATAAATAGTGTGCTCTTTTCGGCCAGACTCGTCATGCTGACCTACCACACATCCCATTGAATTGTCAAGTAGTATCAAGTATAAGATTAGAGGTCTCCCTTCAACCGGTGGCATTAGAATGGGTGGCTCTTGGAGATACTCTTTGATTCTTTCGAAAGCGGCCTGGCATTCATCGTTCCAACATACTACTTAATCTTTCTTCAGCAGCTTGAAGATTGGTTCACAAGTAGCAGTTAGATGTGAGATGAATCGGGCAATGTAGTTCAGCCACCCTAGAAAGCCTCTGACTTCTTTCTCTGTCTTGGGAACTGGCATCTCTTGTATGGATTTCACTTTGGCAGGGTCCACTTGAATACCTTTGTCGCTCACGACGAAACCTAGTAGTTTTCTAGATCTCACCCCGAAGGTGCACTTGTTCGGGTTTAATCTCAGCTTGTACAACTTCAACCGGTCAAACAGCTTCTGTAGATGGTCAAGGTGTTCTTCCTCAGTTTGGGACCTTGCAATCATATCATCGACGTATACTTCAATCTCATGATGGATCATGTCATGAAACAAAGCAACCATGGCACGCTGATACGTTGCCCCAGCATTTTTCAACCCAAACGGCATGACCTTGTAGCAAAAGGTGCCCCACTGAGTAACAAAAGTGGTCTTTTCCATGTCTTCAGGAGCCATCTTGATCTGATTATAACCGGAGAACCCGTCCATGAAGGAGAATACCTTATGCTGAGCAGTGTTGTCAACCAGAACATCGATGTGAGGCAGAGGGGAGTCATCCTTAGGGCTCGCCCTGTTCAAATCCCTGTAGTCAACACACATTCGGACCTTACCATCCTTCTTCGGCACTGGAACCACGTTGGCAACCCACTAAGGGTAAGAAGTTACTGCTAGAAAACCAGCGTCGAATTGTTTCATAACCTCAGCTTTGATTTTCTCGGACATCTCTGGACGCATACGACGAACCTTCTGTTTTACCGGAGGGCATTCTTCCTTGGTAGGCAAATGATGAACCACAATGTCGGTATCCAACCCAGGCATATCTTCGTAAGACCAGGAAAAGATTTCCACATAGTCATGCAGCATCTGAATCAACCGTTGTTTCATACTAGCCTCCAGATTGGCACCAATCTTGATTTCCTTTCTGTCTGTCTCAGTACCCAGATTTACCGTTTCCACTAACTCTTCATGTGGCTGAATGGCCCTCTCTTCCTGGAGTAGCAGTCTTGCAAGCTCACCAGGCACTTCGCAATCATCTTCACCTTCGTCTTCGGCTAAGTTGATCGGATTTTCGAAGTCATAACTGGCAGTAGCAGAGTCGTTACCAGTGAGATCCAGAGTGGATTGGGACCTGTATATGTGAGTGTGTGTAAATAGATGTTTTGCAATATATAATAAAGAAAGACAAGGAGCGCAAGATTTGAAATGCAAAAAACGTCCAATGCTTTTATTAATGATATATGAGAATGACACACAAAAGCCCTCACAAATGAAGCCACGGTGCCCCGGGTAAGACACCGGGCCATAAAGTTTCATAATATTATTTGTTACAAATTCAAAACAAAGGAGTTCATTACTGAGTCACAAAAGTAATAGGGACGAAATCTTTCACTGTCCAGTTGTTTGGTCCACCGTTGGTCGTAAGGTAGATCCAGCTGTCGAATTCAGATTCCTCCACGTCATCTTCAATGGCATTTACTCCTGGGTTGCTGATGAACACAGGAGGTCTTCCAATCCTTGCCTTGCGAACAACCCTCTGAGCTTCTGCAGTGAAACCCAAACCAAACTTGTCAGTCTTCTGAGTGAAATTAGGAAGTCGGCCCCAGTTTGCGCACTCACCCTTCTCAATAACAGCCCGGGCATCCTTTAAGGAAGCCATCTTCAACGGAGAATCTTCTTCAGTCACAGTCTCTGCTGATGCCAGTGTCTGAGGAACCTCTTCAAAGTGTTGAAAGAGGGTCTCAATGAACTCCCCATCCATTTCTATGTACCGGAACGAGTTGAGGTGACTGACCATATATTCTTCCTCCCCTTGAACTGTCACAATCTTCCCTCTGACCGGGTATTTCAGCTTCTGATGTAGTGTGGAGGTCACAGCTCCAGCCTTATGGATCCATGGACGACCTAGTAAACAAGAATAGGATGGTTGGATGTCCATCACATAGAATGTAGAGTCAAAGACCTGAGAGCCAACCCTGATCGGAATATCAACCTCACCATGTACCATCCTTTTAGACCCGTCAAAGGCCCGGACAACAATGTTACTTGGCTTTAGTTCCAACCCTTCATAACCCAACCTGTTTAGAGCTTTCTTGGGTAATACGTTCAACGAGGAACCAGTGTCAACCAGCACATGGGCAAGAGTAGTGCCCCTGCATTCAATGAAGACATGCAGGGCATCATTATGGTTCTTCCCTTTAGCAGTCAGATCAGCGTCAGAGAAACCCAGACCATTATCAGCAGTTAAGTTGGCCACACAATCGGTAAACTGATCAGCTGGCGTCTCTTATGGCACGTGGGCCGTCTTTAGGAAGGTAATCAGAGCCTTGGCATGGGCCTCTGAACACAATAACAGTGATAGCATAGAATTTTTAGATGGGGTGTGCCCCAGCTGCTCAACTACATTAAAATCACTCTTCTTGATAATCTTAAGAATCTCTTCCATCTCCTGCTTGGAAGCTTCAACATTGATGGTCTTTGGTGCCTCCGTCTGGGCAGGCATATCAGTGGCGATCCCTTTGCCCCGAGCGTCAGATGACTCGGCAACAGGGGTAGAAATAGGAACTTGATCGTGAAGGGAAGTAGGCACACTTGCAGGTGTGATGACAGTAGGTCTCTGGATAGTTGGAGGCGCAATATCTGGTGAGAAAAGTCTACCGCTATGGGTGACTTTGGCAGGCCCGGTGATGTTGCTGACGTTGGTACTAGTATCAAACTATTGTTTAACTCCAAGCACATAAACATCTTCCCCATAGTGCCAAGGGACAGCTTTGTCGGATGTATATGGGATGGGCCCCGGAATAGTGATGATTATAGGTGCAATCTTCTGAGCAGGCATAATTTTGACGGGCTTCCTCGGGGGAGCCTTGGGAGAATTGTTGAAAATGGTGAGAATGGAAACTTCTTCAGTAGGGATGGCAGGAACAACAATCTTTTCAAACAAGATTTCTTTATTATCCATCAGGTTTTGGATACCTGACTTCAAAGATGGGCAACCATTAGGTGAAACGGAACACAGATGGCAACCTTCACTACATCCCGGAAATAAACCGGCTAGCAATAGGTTCCTCTTGACAGTCAACAGCGGAGTAACAATGTCATCCACAGAGGCTACATACAGGTCTTCCTCTACAGCATTCACTCCATGCTTGGGCATGGGAGCAGTCACAACATCGGGCCTTTCGGGTGCGTCGAACTCTATCTCTTTAGCATCAATTAGGTCCTGAACCTTATTCTTCAGAGCCTAACAATCATATGTAGTATGCCCCGGGCTGTCAGAGTGATAAGCGCAACGGGCGTTAGGATTGTACTTTGGGGATGTTGTGTTTACAACCTTCGGAGCTTCTTTTATAGTCACCAGATTGGTTGTCAGTAACTGCGGAAATATCTGGGACAAGGTCATGCTGAGGCGAGTGAACTGCCTTCGGGGTCTCTCACTCCTTTGTTGGTTATGATACTAAGGAGCAGCAGCAGGCTTTGAAATAACCACTGCGCTGACAGCTTGGTGGCGTTCCGGTCTATTTTGTCTCCTTGAACCGTAGACAGCACTGGATTCCTTCTTGAACGGCTTCTTTTCAGTGCTCGAGGAGGCACCTTTCTGTATCTTCCCAGACTTGATACCAGCTTCAATTCTCTCACCAGTCAAGATAAGGTCTATAAACCCGGCAGAAGAATTTCCAATCAAATGGTTGAAGAACGGACCAGACAGGGTCCCCAAGAACATATCCACAAGTTCACAGTCAGTTAAAGGTGGCTGCACCCTTCCAGCAAGATCTCTCCACTTTTGGGCGTACTCCTTAAATCCTTCACCCGTCCCTAGTGACATACCCTGGAGTTGGGTACGCGTAGGAGCGAGGTCGGAATTATACTGATACTGCTTATAAAACGCAGTAGCCAAATCCTCCCAGTTACGAATACTGGCTCCATCCAGCTGATAGAACCATTCGAGTTGAGTCCCTGAAAGACTATCCTGGAAGAAATGGATCCACAAATTCTTGTCAGCAGTGTAAGGTTGGATCTTCCTTACATACGACCGGAGGTGCAGCTTAGGACAGGAAGCTCCATCGTATTTGGCAAAAGCAGGTGCCTTGAACTTATGGGGAATCACCACCCCAGAGGATAAGCCTAGGTCTCCAAAGTCCAACCCGGGCACATTCTGAATTTCCATGGCACTTAAGCGGTCCTCCAACTGTTTATACCTATCCTCAGCAGGAGGATACTGTTCTTCATCATAATCCGTCTCGTTGTCGGAGACCACGGGACTAGGAACCCTTCTCTCTTGTGGATTGTCTTTGACTACAGATGAGGTAGTCAGCTCAACCTCATTCTGTAATCCATTCCCAAATCTGCGTGCAGTGTTGAATAAGACAGTCCTCTTCTTCTTCTTCTTCAGAATCAGGGTCTTTAACTCCTGTTGACCCTTGGCTAGGCTCATAACCAACTTTTGGAACTGGGCATTCTGGGCCCGGAGGGCCTTGATAGCTTGTTCAGTGGAGGGTTTGGAAGACATGATGATTGCTTAAATAAACAGCGAAGAAGATAAGTGACCTGTAAAAAGGGGTACCTGTGATGCATATGATGACAAGAAATGCGTATGATTTATGTTTTCAAAGACAATCGGGATTCAAATTTGTAGACAAAAAGGAAACACACTTTATTAGCTTTAACTTTAGAATTTGAATTGTTCAACAAATTGCCCTTAGGCGTTACAGGAATGAAAATACTGAAAAGTAAATAAAAGCTGTAAAAGAAACATCAAATGCCCATCACTGCTCCCATGGCCTCTTCTTCTCAGTACGGATATAGTCATTCAGGATCCGCTCGTTCTCCAATTGCTTCGTCAGCTTCTGGATCTTCTGTTCCTGTTCATTGAACCCTTCCCGATAAGAATCCCGTTCTTCCTATAGTTGCGCCCAAGACCTCTTCAGCGTGTCAACATCAGTGGGCATATGAGGGCGGAGAACAGTTGGAGGAACCCCGTCTTTATCAGGAACTTCAAGAGTAATAGGCCTGACAGCTTCGTATGGCATACCTAACTTCTGAGCACGGATGCGGACCCATCTGAAGTAGGATTCCATTGGTAGAGAAGTCTTTGGTCCCAACTCATGTGGGTCAGCTTTGTGAATTCTGTCCCAAGCCCGGATGAATCTACGACGCAGCTCGTCACTATCTACCTGAAACTCAAAACTGATGTGAGGTATCAACATCTCATGAGGCCCTGCTCTTCTGGCTCTTCCAAACTGGCAGAGAGCTAAACATGGATTATAAGAGATTCCTCCCTAGGTTCCAATCAATGGAACATTAGGATACTCTCCGTAACGATCAATAATAGCCACCTCATCTAAACCTCTGAGAGTCCAAATGATGTCATTATCAGTGAGAGACATTATCCTATGAGCCCAGCCCCTTCCTTCTTTGTTCTTCAGTACGAACTTAGGGAGGTGCGAAATAAACCACCTCACCAATAAAGGAGCACAACACCACAAAGTTCCCCGTCTTCGGGCAGTACGAGCATAGAGCTGTTGCAGGATATCACCCAAGAGAGTGGGTACAGGGTTCCTAGAGATGAAGATCCTTATGGCGTTGACATTAATAAAGGTATCAGGATTTGGAAACAATACTAGACCATAGATTAAGAGAGCCAGAATGTCTTCGTACGCCCTGAAGTCTAAGTCATTCTAGAAACTATTAGCTTTGCCAATCAGAAACTTAGCCAAAAAGCCCTTAACTCCACTTCTAGTCTCCCAGTTAGCCATTACCTCTTCTTTGGTCAAGGGAAGGGCTGCAGCAATCTCTTCAGGCCTAAGAGTCTTTTCCCAACCGGTGAATGGAGTTTGTTCCAAAACAGGGATACCAAGTAAATCAGAGAATTCTTCCAGGGTAGGGACCAGCTGGAAGTCTTGAAAAGTGAAGCAATGGTATAGGGGATCATAAAACTGGGCCAGGACGCTCATCAATTGTTGGTCCCACTTTGAAGTGACTAAACCGAGAAGAGAACCATGCCTCTTGATGAAGGAAGTAGTGTTTGGAATCCTATCAACCAATTCTGTAAGCAAAGCAGGTGGTTGAACAAAGTTGAGCCGGATAGTGTTCCTTCGCATGGGCGTCATAATGTCCTACAAAACAGAGCAAAGATGAAACCCTCTTGTCTTTGAAATGGGTTAGTCCTTATGCAGGATGCATGCCATGGTATGATGTTATGATGTTATGATAAAGGCACACCACAAGTATTCACAAAAGGGAAACATGGTAAGGCATACAAGTCACACAAGAGCCCTTAGATTTCAGGCCAGCATGAAGTTTAGGTACTACCCTCTTTCAGTTTCAGTTGGTTAAGACCTGTCCTAGAAATAGTAACCGGGTTCTAGAGGATCTCAATATCACTGACTACCCTCGATCGGTCATAATTCCAGTTTGGCAACCTTTTCTTGCGGCTGGAACCATCGCGAGAGTTTAGCCTCAATGAGTGTAGCATACTGCTACTGTTCTATGGCCAAGTTGGTCGATTTAAGGTGCTAAGGTCAGTTGGTGCTTAATGACTCCTCAGAAGACCCATATTCTCCTCGTTCCAACACAAGGGATATCGGTACAGACCAAGGTGTCACACCAACGTAGCTACTGCTTCACCCGTGTCGGTCTATGCCGGACAGGTCCCTCACAGTTTATTGCTACTTACCTAAAGGGTATCCCCCAGATCCGGGTTAGGATCTATAGAAACTCCGATACAAGCCCACAAAATTAAAGCATACAAGGCATACAATTGAAAACATAGTGGTCTAATCCTAAGGTACACCTCACTTATAGAATCCCCAGCAGAGTCGCCAGTTCTGTGATCGGTGGAAATAGAACTGACTGTTTTCGAATGCTGGTTCGCGTTTGCGTTTCGCAAAATGTCGCGGTAAGAAAGAGTCACCACCGTCTTTTATTTTCTCCAACAAGGAAAGGACAAAAGCACAACAAAATTCCTTTTCGAGATGTTTCTCGGGTTCGGGAGGTAGATTATAGAAAGGGAAGGTTTTAGCACCCTTTCTATCCGTGGTTATCCACGGGCTCTTAGGTACTTGCTCACTATGTTTTCAAAAATGTTTTACTTTTCTTGTGTTTGTGGGTTTTGAAAAAGTTTGTTTGAAAACCTCAATTTAACTCTTGTATTTGTCCTCAAGAGTGTATGAAGTGTTTATTTGAAAACTTTTGTCAGAAAAGTGTAGGTGCAAAAAGTATTTTTGTTTTTTTTGAAAGAGCAAGTACATGAGAACCTCTACCTACTCAAAAGAAATTAAGCTGTGTAAATGTCCTTTAGACAGTACTATCCCACTATTGAGAAGTAGGTAGCACCGTCGTTGGAGTTTGTCGGGTCAATTCGATTATAGGGACAAGTGGTCACCAAAGTAATAGTAGGATGCCTTAGCGGTAACCCTAGTGTCCTAGATCCTTTTTATCCGAGGCAACCGTTTTCGAGGCAACTTGGATCTTTAGACAAGAGGGCGACATCTAAAACACCCTATACTCAATGACCACGTCAAGGCAACCAAGTGAGGCGTACCCTAGGAGTGGCATGTGCGAGTGTGTTAGGTTTCATGTTAAGTTATCTTTGTACATGTTATGGTGAGCTACGTTTTGATTTTAATTTTCAGATAAGTCTTGTCATGCATAGCCTAGTTAACATACATCTAGCAGTTAAATATTTACGGAAAATAAATCTACGCTATTACAAGGCGTCGGGTATTTACATCGCCAAAAACAAACCCTTTGAAAAAGTAAATTGCAGAAAATAAAATAAAAGCGATAAAAAGGGTCCTAATTAAAGTTATTACATCCTCAGAGAAATTACATAATAATGGATCAAACAAGAATAAAATAAACATACGCGCGAGAAAAATTGAATCGGAGAAGTTCTTAGGGTTTTGACCCTTTTTTGAAAAAGAAAGAAGTTTGTTATTATTTTGCAATTAATTAAATTAAACCTAAAACTAATTAATTAATAAAATAAGAGAAAAAATATTTTTTTGGTGTTTTAGCGTCTTAAGGAAAATAAATAAAAAAATAGTCAAAAGTTAGTAAAAACCCTAATTCTAATTTATTTTATTTATTGCAAAAAATATTGAAGTTAACCTAATTAAAAAAAGACTAAATTAATTTGTTAGTATTTATTTACAAAAAATAATAATCAAGGATGAAATTAATAAATAATAATAATAATAAAAATATTACATTTTAGTTTTTCTGATTTTATTATGAAAATAATTAATTATTTTTGTTAGTGAAAATAATAATACTTAATAATAGTAAAAACAATTAAATATAAAATATAAAAGAAGAAAAAAAACCCAGGGGGTGTTGGGCCCAGAAGGAGGCGTTTTTGGCAATTTTGTGGCCCATTAATCTAAAGCCTGTTTGACTTTCCAGGATTCCCTGCATGCTCATTGACTGAGGAGTATGATGATCATTCACCCATGACCACTGGATCTATGCTTGAAGACACTTGGCGTTGATAATTGAGATGTATGGTGAGTACCCTTTTGGAAAGCTGCACAAGAATATTTTAAGAAAAATAGCATAAGCGTTTTGGGTGGACCTGGGATTCGAACTCAGGTCCCAATGCTTCCAGACCAACGCACTCACCACTCAACCATGCTGCTTTTATTGTTATTGAAACAAGTGACAATTATTATATTAAGAAATTGGTCAATATGCTGAAAAAGAAAAATAACGCGCGTGTTTTTGAATAAACCAATGGAGTGTCAACACGTCCTTGTCTTATTCGTTGTGGTTTATATAAATATTTCGCGAAGGTTCAGTCTTGATCGTCTTGTCCTAACGATTCCAACCATGTGCCTTACAAGTCTTAATTTTTCCTGGTTTAGGAATCCCCAATTTCAAAGCTCATGAACCCTAAAATTCAACCATGGCATCTTTGGATTCAGGACATTATAATTCAATTAACCTATGCCAATAGCTTCATGTGGTCTCTAGCAATGCAAAACAATCAAGAAATCATGTTAAATATGCATGAATTAAGCAATACGATTCTAGGAAGAAAAAAAATGCAAACTGTGGTTCTGTAATGGATGATTCTTTGAGCTATGAAGCTGGAATTTGATTGTAACACGTTCTGGGAACCTCCTGCAGTGTATTAGAATCAACAAAAGTGTTTAAATTGCCCTAGAATGCAAAAGTAAGTTTCAACTTTTCTTGAATTTTCTCAATATGCTATGGCCTTTTTTCTGCAGCTTTCTCCCGTGTATGCATCAGGGTTTGCTTGCATATATATATAGGAATGGAATTAGGTCAAAATCTTGAGCAAAAATCCATTGAATTGATGATTTGATCTTTGATTGAAAATCAAATCTTTTTGCATTTTCATGATTGAACAAAGTTGCCAATTTTGGAGATTTTGTATCTTTGACTTGGTGCACGAAATTTCCAGCCTTTTTAGGTCATATTTGCTTCACAAAAAGATTTAAAAACCAAATCTTGTATTTTCCTACAATTTAAATTGATTAAATGAATTAATATCAATTAAAAATCCAATTAATTAATAAAAAATAAGAAAATAAATTCGATTAATATTGATGGGTCGTGCATAGGCCATGGATGAAGTTTCAACAAGAAATTTGAGGCCCATTAGCAAAAATAAGGTGTTTTGAGCAAAGTTGACTTTTGCAAATTCATAAAAATTTCCCAACTTCTCCAATGCATATCTTGCTCAATTTTGATCATATGAACATGTTCTTGGACATTTTGGAAAGGTCGTGAAGTCCTCTAACCAATTCCTTTGGTCCCATGTCATTTGGATTTACCAATCTCAAGTTATGGCTTTTGACTCAAAGTGCACTTTTGTTGACTTTTGAATTTGACCTATAATGTCAAAATTGATAACTTCTTGTGAGAGCATTTCTTGAACTTGGAGTGTGAAGATGGATTTCAGGAAATGTCATCCCCTTCAAAATGAACATTGGATGGGATTTTTCTGATGAATCATGAAAAAGTTATGCCTTGGTCAAGATACAGTTGACTTTTCTCCTGTCCAAAAATAGTAACTTTTTGCATCTTGATGATTTTTGAGTCATTCTTGTGGAATCATGATCAAGATTTGATCAAATGATGATTGTGGACTCAAAATAAGATGTTGACCAAAAATTCTGACTTTTGACTGCAAAATGACCATTTTGCCCTTGTAGTTGACTGTAGGTCAAATAGGGCTTTTGACTGTGCAAATTGGCACTGTGAGTCTTGAAACTGGGCATGTAGATGCTTGAGGATATGTATAGGCCTATGAGACTTGATTGGACCATTGAAAACCCCAAATTCCTTGAAAGAACCAAAACCCTAATTTCAGCTGTCTTAGGAGGTGGTTTGACTGTCTACCTCTTGAGCCAATTTGAGTAATTTGAAGATTATTCTTGACAAACCTTGAGGAATATGGAATGGAAAATTTTGGGGTACAACAGCATCCCCTAACCATTTCAAGGATTTTGGGGATTGATCTTTGTTCTTGTTTTGTAGGATATGGATTCGCTTCGCAGGAAAATTATTCAAGTCAACCTTGTGAGAATCACTCCATAACTTAAGGAGCTAGCTTCAAGGATCCCTGAGAACTCTCCATTTAAAGAGAGACATGGTCGTCTACTAAACTTGGTCACCTCTAACACAGATGAGAACATGATGAAGGTGCTCTTTCAGTTCTTTGATCCTTTGCACCATTGCTTCACATTTCCCGACTACCAGCTTTTCCCTACTTTGGAAGAATTCTCCCAACTTTTGAGAATTCCAATTCTCAATCAACTACCTTTCAACGGTACGGAAAGAGACCCAAATCCAGAAGAGATCCCTCAAGTTCTACACTAGCACTCATCTGATGTCACAACTCATTGGGAAACTAGGAGTGGTGTCAAAGGCTTCTTAGCAAAGTTCCTGTTTGAGAAAGCCCAAAGCTGTTGGAATTCCCTAGACTTGCAAGCCTTTGAGGAAATTGTGGCTCTCCTCATCTATGGGATGGTTTTGTTTCCAAACTCTGACCAACTCATAGATATGAACGCCGTCAAAATCTTCATGTCACGCAACCCGATGCCTACATTGCTAGGGGATATCCTACACTCTTTTCACAGTCGCACAATGAGGAAAATAGGTGTCCTTATATGTTGCACTCCTCTCTTGGCAAGATGGTTTATTTCCCATCTTCCCCAATCAGTCTTAAAGAATGAGCAAGGTTCAAGGTGGTCACAAAGGTTAATGATGCTCAAACATTCAGACATTCATTGGTGCTCCCGATCCAAAGAGAATGTTATCATTATTGACCGTTGTGGAGAATTCCCTAATGTCCCTCTACTTGGAATTAGGGGAGGAATCACCTACAACCCTTTCTTAGCCTTAAGACAGTTTGGTTACGCCCGAAGGGATGGCCCGCATGAGATGCTGATTCAAGGTTTAGTATTCGACTATGACAACGACGATCAGGGTCTTCGCCAGAGATTTATCCGAGCTTGGAGTATGCTAAATAAGTTGGATAGCAAGACTTTGGGGCATAAGAATTCCATCCCTCTTGAGCCTTACCTCAAATGGGTACGAACCCGTGCTCAAAGTCTTATGCTGCCTTACCCCTCTATTCTCCCGGTAATCGTTGAGCCTGTCAAGGAAGGAGATGTTCCATACACTATCTATTCTCTTGAAGACCTACAAAGGGATTGGATACAACTCAAAGGAGAGAGAGATACTTTTGAAGCCCAATTCTACACAAGTGAGAAGAAGTTTTTGAAACTCACTAGGCTACTTCAGGAGGAGCGGACTCTAAATGCCTACATTCCACCGAAGAGGATGCGCACTACTTTTTTATCTTAGAGTTTTGTATTTTTTGTCCAAAGGGAATTGATGTACTCAAACTTTAACTTATATAATGTGTGTTCCTTTTTGTCTAAAACAAACTTGAATCTTCGAAATCCATGAAAACATTGCATATGCGCATATCACTCATCATAACATAAACAGGTCTTTTGCAACAAGTTTCCTCATCTCTCTACTGTTTATTTCAGTAAGATGGATCTCGAACAGACAGTGAAAGATCTCCAAACTCAGAACACGCAGTTCCAACAATTTCTCCTGACCCTGGCCAAGGGGAAAGAAGAATTGAAGACTCTGCTAGCTGAAGAGAGGAAAAAGAAAACAAAGAAGACAAATGGAGTCTTAAACATAGGGAGAAGATTTCATGAGCAGACGAGAAGAACCTTAAACTTTGCAACCACATCCGGAGAAAAAGACAATCAGGAAGGGAAAGGTAAGGAAACAATGGTCCCGTTAGAATCATAAGAAGAGGAGGAAGAAGAGGAAGACTACTCTGAGGAACAGTATCCTCCAGCAGATGACAAGTACAGACATCTTGAAGAGCGTTTGAGCGCGATGGAAGTACAAAAGGTGCCAGGCTTAGACTTTGAGGATTTGGGACTAGTGCCAGGAATTGTGATTCCTCTGAAATTCAAAGCACCTATATTTGCCAAATATGACGGAGTGTCATGCCATAAGATGCATCTCCGGTCATATGTAAGAAAAATCCAACACCACACCGCCGATAAAGACTTATGGGTGCACTTTTTCCAGGACAGTCTGCCTGGAACACAACTCGACTGGTTTTACCAACTAGAAAGAGCCAACGTCCACAGTTGGGAAGATCTTGCCACAACTTTCTAAAAGCAATATCAATACAATGCTGATTTGGCACCAACCCGTACTCAACTCCTGAGTATGGCCATGGCTTCCAATGATGGTTTCAAGGATTACGCCCAAAGATGGAGAGATTTGGCTGGAAGAGTTCAACCCCCTCTGTCTGAAAAGGAATTGGTGGACATGTTCTTAGGCACTTTGTCTGGTCCCTTTTTCAACCATCTGATCAGAAGCTTATCTACACGCTTTACGGAACTAATATTAACCGGAAAGAGGGTGGAAGCCGGTATAAAAAGTGGAAAGATTCAGAAGGATTCATCTTTTTCTACAGCTGCAAGGAATCCTTTTGTTGGGAAGAAAGAAGTAGCTGCCATATATCCGTAAAGAAACTGAGAGAGGGTCGGGCACCAACCGATGGTAGGGGCTGTTATGATTCCAAAGCCTATGTCTGATCAACAAAGAAATAATCAACCAAGGACAGAAAGGCCAGTCAGGAAATTCACCAGAATTGACATGACTCTGTCTCAAGTATTACCGCATCTTCTGAGATCCAACCTGGCAACCTTGAAAGAAGCTCTGAAAAACCCCAATACAACATCTCCTTATTATCACCCTAATGCCCTTTGCGTATATCACTTGGAAAGTCCTGGTCACGATACTAATAACTGTTGGGCCTTAAAGAACAAAATACAAGACCTCATTAAAGCAAAAGAAATTGATTTTGATGCGCCCGAGAAGCCAAATGTCATTTCCGCTCCTATGCCCATACATGGTCACCATACCAATGCTATTGAAGAAGATTTGTTTGTTACCACAGTTGATAAACTCGTGACTCCCCTTCCGACCATTAAATTAAACTTGTTGAAAGCCGGTGTGTTCCTGGGCTGTAATGAAGTTTTCCGTCTCTGTTTGTCCTGACCAATTGATTGCCCTTTGTTGAAATCAGGCATTCAGCGCTCGATAGACAACAAAGAGATTTTGTTTGAAAGTACTCATGTTTCACCTATTCCTGTTGAAGATGTTTCAATCACTAACATTTCCGCCAATTCTTCCAGGGTCTCCACCAAAAGACCCGTTAGAATTACAATGGTTCCGAAAGAAGCTCCTCTATTAATCACAATGCCTGGGCCAGTCCCATACGAATCAGACAAAACCGTGTCATGGAATTACAGAGGGGACATTTACTACTACAACATCAAACAAGATCGGACGGCCATCGAAGAAATAAACTCCAATGAAGAAGATTATGTCATTAGCAATATTGCCGAAACTAGCAAAATTACCCGAAGCGGTAGGATCTTTTCTCCAGAAATTGCTCCCCCTAAAGCAGTTTTTGGACTTGTGATCACCCCTGTGGCTGCTCTAAAGGTTACTTCCGTACCCATGATCATATCTGCAATCACTCCCATTGACAAAGTCGTTAAAACCCCTGTTGTCATTCCTACCAACACTCCTGCTGCTGAACTTCGAGGAAAAAGTATTTTGGTCGAGCCTGTCCGGACAAAGGCCCAGCCATTGACTGTCCCCGAGACATCTAAGAAAGAAATGGAGGAGATCCTAAAAATTATAAAGAAGAGCGACTACTATGTAGTTGAACAATTGGGGCAAACTCCCTCCAAGATCTCCATGCTGACATCACTACTGTGTTCTGAGGCTCATGTGAAAGCCTTGGTGAAATTCCAAAAAATAGCCCATGTGCCTCAAGAGACGTCTGCTGATCAATTTCAGGACTGCGTGGCCAGCTTGACAGCGGATAACGACCCAGGCTTCTCAGATGTTGTTCTGACACCAAGGGGAAGAAAGCATAATGAGGCGTTACACGTCTCAGTGGAGTGTAGGGGCACAACTCTGGCCCATGTCTTGGTGAACACTGGCTCATCTTTGAATGTATTACCGAAAAAAGCTCTTGATAGACTTGATTGCGAAGTACTGACGTTAAAACCAAGCAACATAGTGGTAAGGGCGTTTGATGGCTCGAAAAGAATGGTGCACGGGGAAATGGATATCCCTATAAAGGTTGGGACTCAAACTTTCAATTCAACCTTTTATGTAATGGACATCCGCCCTTCGTACTCTTGCCTGTTAGGTAGGCCATGGATCCACAACGTTTGCGTTGTCACCTCTACATTGCACCAGATGCTGAAGTATCCGGTTCAAGGAAAGATTATTACTGTCCATGGAGAGGAAGAATACATGATCATCCATCTCAATTCCTTTAGATATGTGGAATTGGACGACGAATTCATTGAAACCCTATTTCAACACTTCGAAGAAGTCCCTGAAGAGGTAGCAGTGACCAAGACCGTGTCCCAGACTCCTAAGATTACAAGACCGCCACTCTGGATGTCATCTCTGAAGGACGCCAAAACAGTGGTAGAGGAAGGTGGATCACCATCTGGGGGCAACTTCCGAATATCCTGTATAAGTCTAACAAGTTTGGCTTAGGTTTCACTTCAAATGCTTAAAAGGTTGTTCTCTGTGCCCGTGCTGGAGGGCCACCCTTGAAGATTAGCAACCGTGAGGTCAACGCGGTAGAAGATGGTGAAGATGATTGCAACCTGGAGGATTTGATCTTTCTGACTGTCAATGAAGGGCTCAGAAATTGGGAGGGTAGAGACTTCGTCCCAATAACCTTTATCCCACAGTAATTTATCTTTACATTTTGTTGGATCTGTAATATTCAAAAACAATTCGCACTCTTAAAACCTTGTGTCTTTCTCGAGGTACAATGGTCCATTTGTAAGGGTTATTATTTCATCTTCATATGGCATCAATAGATCACGGACGTTTTTCGCATATAAACTTTTGTGTTCATTGTTTTTCTTTTTACATTTTACTTTCTTTCAAAGATAGTTATACCCTCACACACACCCACAATGCAGGTATCCATCCGTTCTGGATCCCATGGGTAACGATATTGCTATGGCCTTTTGTGACTCTGAGAATCTGATCTACCAAGCCGAAGATGAAGGTGAGGAAGATTGTGAAATACCGGGGGAGCTTGCCAGACTGTTACAACAAGAGGAAAGAACCATTCAGCCTCACGAGGAACCCGTGGATACAATCAACCTGGGTACCGAGGAAAACAAAAAAGAGGTCAAGGTGGGTGCCAATCTCGAACCCAATGTCAAGGAGCGTCTGATTTAGTTGCTACACGACTATGTTGAAATCTTCGCCTGGTCATACGAAGACATGCCGGGACTTGATACAGACATTATGGTACATCGTTTGCCTACAAGAGAAGATTTCCCTCCAGTGAAACAAAGGGTTCGCCGCATGAGACCTGATATGTCAGAAAATATTAAAGCAGAGGTCGTGAAGCAATTCAATGCTGGATTTTTGGCTGTCACTTCCTAGCCTCAATGGGTGGCCAACATTGTTCCCGTACCTAAAAAAGACGGCAAAGTAAGAATGTGTGTGGACTACAGATATTTGAATAGGGTGATCCCTAAAGATGATTTTCCACTTCCCCACATTGATATCCTAGTTGGCAATACAGCACAACACAAAGTGTTTTCCTTCATGGACGGATTCTCAGGTTACAACCAAATCAAAATGGCACCTGAGTGTTAGAACATAGTTTGATTCTACAACCCTTGATTAGTGTTTTGATGATAACAAAATACAAAGAATAAATTATTTCAAATATATATACAAAGAAAAATTATGCTCCTTAAAATTATGTTTTGTATGTGTAGAAGTTCTGATGGAATCAGCATCAGAATGGAATCAGCATCAGAATAGCATCAACATCAGAAGATCAGAAATGTGTGCTATATGCTAAAGCTACCAAATTATAAGCTGAAGATTGATGACCAGAATCTGCGCCTAAACAAATACACTCTAACTCTGATCAAAGACATCTTTACCAAGTCATCAACACTCTGAAGCGTTATCAGCAGATACAACAAAGAAGACTCTGAAGCGTTACTGGTATTCAAGACTGAATTAAATGCTAACGGCTTTCTTCAGACAAAGATCTTCTACAAAAGGAAATTTCATTATTATCATTAAACCTGCTTTATGGACAACGTATCCTTGCTTGCCTATATAAACAGGTCTGCTTGTGAAAAGAAGCACGTACGTACGCACTCATCAATTTGCCAAGCTATTCAAACCAAGCATATTCAAAGCTTTAGCAAATTCATTTTATTCGAAGCTTATTTTGTGTAATTATCACAGTTGTGATATACCGTTTTGTAAGAAAACAACAACACACTTGTTTAATCATTTGTAAAAGAATTTCCTTGAGATTAACTGGATTGTGGTTGTAATCAAGAAGACTTTAACAGTTGTTAAAGTAGTTGTTGTAATCCTTTGAGAATAGTGGATTAAGACCTCGTTGGAGAGAGGCGAAATCACCTCGACGGGTGGACTGGAGTAGTTTGAGATCAAACGAACCAGGATTAAAATACTGTGTTGTCAAGCCTTTTGATTTAAGTTTTACAATTCAACCCCCCCCCCCCCCTTCTTGTGTTTTTCACATCTACACTGAGGACATGACAACATTTGTCACACAGTGGGGCACATTCTGCTATAAGGTAATGCCATTCAGACTGAAGAATGTTGGGGAAACCTATCAGCGTGCCATGGTAGTTTATTTCATGACATGATACATCATGAAATAGAGGTTTACGTAGACGATATGATAGCCAGATTGCAAATAGAAGAAGAGCATATTGACCACTTACAAAAGTTGTTTGAGAGACTGAAGAAATACAAGCTAAGGTTGAACCCAAACAAGTGCACATTTGGGGTACGATCCAGTAAACGCTTAGGCTTTTTCGTCAGTAACAAAGGTATTTAGGTCAATCCTGCCAAAGTTAAAGCCATACAAGAGATGTCTGCTCCTCGTACTGAAAGGAAGTCAGAGGATTTTTGGGACGTTTGAACTACATCGCCAAATCCATTTCTCACCTAACGGCTACTTGTGAGCCAATCTTCAAGCTATTGAAGAAATATAAAGTAGTCAAATGGAATGATGAATCCCAAGTTGCTTTTGACAAAATCAAAGAATACTTACAAGAGCCTCATGTGTTGATGCCACCAGTCGAGGGAAGACCACTGATCATGTATCTGACTGTTTTAGAAAACTCAATGGGGTGTGTATTAGGGCAGCATGACGAGTCTGGCCGAAAAGAGCACGCTATTCACTACCTGAGCAAAAAGTTTACCGACTGTGGAACCAGATATTCACTGCTCGAGAAAACTTGTTGCGCTCTGGCATGGGCTGCTCTCCGGCTAAGACAGTATATGCTGACTCATACTACCTTGTTGATATCTAAAATGGATCTGATAAAATATATCTTTGAGAAGCCGACTCTTTCTGGGAGAATAGCTAGATGGCGGATGATCCTGACAGAATACGATATACAGTATACTACCCAGAAAGCTATAAAGGGTAGTGTATTAGAGAATCACCTTGCGCACCAAGCTGTAGAAGACTATCAGTTTATGAAGTTCGAATTCCCGGATGAAGACATCATGGCATTAGACAACTGTGAAGAATTCAGGCCATATGACGGACCTGAACAAGGATCCCGATGGACCCTGTTCTTTGATGGGGCCTCCAATGCACTCGGCAATGGTATCGGTGTTGTACTCATATCTCTAGAAGGGTGTCATACTCCTTTTACTGCCAGACTTTGCTTCAATTGTACGAACAACATGGCAAAATACGAAGCGTGCATCTTTGGTCTCAAAGCTGCCATAGACTTGGGGATCAAATCATTAGATGTATTCGGGGACTCAGCCTTGGTCATTAGTCATGTCAAAGGGGAATGTGACACCAAACACCCTAACCTTATCCCTTACAAAGAACATGTTTTGACATTGCTACCACATTTTGAGAAGATTGCCTTCAGCATTTCCCACTAGAAGAAAATCAGCTAGCAGACGCTCTAGCCACAATGTCATCTATGTTTAAACTTAATTGGGATAACGAGGCTCCCCAGATCACCATCGGACGAATGGATGAACCAGAACACTGTCACGAGATTAATACTGAAGAAGTAGTGAGCCAACCTTGGTTTCATGAAGTCAAGAGGTATCTCGAGGCTCAAGAATATCCAGAAGGAGCTTCAATCAATGATAAGAAGTTCTTAAGGAGATTCTCTGCTAAATTATTCCTTAGTGATGGCATCCTGTACAAATGCAATTATGATTCTGTATTGCTTTGGTGCTTGGACATGGTTGAAGCTGAAAGGATCATGGCTGAATTACATGAAGGTACTTTTGGCACCCATTCCAGTGGGCATACGATGGCAAAAAAGATCCTACGGGCAGGCTATTATTGGTCCACCATGGAAGCAGATTGCTATCAGCACTCTCGAACCTGCCATAAGTGTCAAATTTATGCTGACAAGGTACACATACCTCCGGTTCCTCTGAACGTCTTGACAGCTCCTTGGCCCTTTGCTATGTGGGGAATTGATATGATTGAGGAAATCAAGCCGACAGCCTCCAACGGACACCGCTTCATCCTAGTGGCCATTGATTATTTTACAAAATGGGTTGAAGCGGCCTCCTTCGCCTCTATTACCAAGAATGTTTTTGCCCGCTTCATCAAGCAAAACCTTATTTTCCGGTACGGTATCCTGGAAAGGATCATCACTGACAATGGTACAAATCTCAACAACACTATGATTACCACATTATGCGAGCAATTCAAGATCAAGCATCACAATTCTTCTCCCTATCGGCCAAAGATGAATGGTGCTATCGAAGCGGAAAATAAAAACATTAAAAAGATCATACAAAAGATGAAAGTCACATACAAATACTGGCATGAGATGCTACCATTCGCTCTCCACGGGTATCGTACTACAGCTCGCACATCAACTGGGGAAACACCCTTTTCTTTGGTTTACGGCATGGAGGTTGCCTTGCCTATTGAAGTACAGATCCCCTCTCTGAGGGTTATGAAAGATGCAAGCTTGAACGAAGACGATTGGATCCTGACTCGACTTGATCATTTAAATTTGATTGACGAAAAGAGACTTACTGCTATTTACCACGGTCAAATGTATCAAAAACGGATGATCAAGGCTTTAAACAAGAAAGTCAGACGCCAAGCATATCAAGTTGGGGATCTAGTGATCAAACGTATCATCTTGCCACAAAGTGATCCCAGGGGAAAATGGACTCCTACCTATGAAGGACCTCTTCTCTGGTGGGGCAATGATCTTCACCACCATGGATGGGGACGACCTGCCACACCCTGCGAACACCGACATAGTTAAAATATACTACGCATAGGAGACCCGCTAGGTTGACATACCTAGGCAAAACAAGGGCATCCCGGCGAACCAAAAGGTTCGGGAAAAAATTAGGGATAAAACAAAAAGAGTTTGTACACCCGGCAAGTTGAAAACCCGAAAGGGCGACTTGGGCAAAAACGGGTTTCCTGGGGGACTGAAAACCCGAAAGGGAGTTCTAGACAAAAGTTAGGGAATTAAAGCGTATGACTATGTCTGGTCGGGTCACTTTATGGATAATCTTTGGCTTCCACTGACAAACTCAGAGACTCTGATCAATTCAGTCATCTTCGAACAAGGAAAAAATGGAAAAATGTTCAGAGATATGAAGGCTATAGCAGAATGGAAACCCCGTGGAATTTTTATACACATAGCTATCTTTTCTTTGTATCAAAAGTTTCCTTTTTTACGACAGAATTCTCTTGCTAGAGTGTTTGTCCCTTTGTACAAAAAATACTTATTCAAAGTCAATACAAAGATATCACTCTGAAATTGCCAAAAACTATTTGTCTTTTTCTTTACACTTGTGTTTTGTTTGTAAAAACGTCCAGTGATTCATTGTTGAACATACTCATTTGAACATAATCACTGTTTACAAATAAACAAAATGAGAAAGGTAATTATTGATGGGTTGAAAGGATAAGAACGTATCTCTAGACCATTCCATATTTACTCCCCCATCGGAATAAAACTCCCAGCTACTCCCCAGCGGAATGAAGCTTCCAGTTTATCAATCCCCGGTAGAAATCATCCAATTTCTCCAAATTCCCCAAGCAGATCTTACAAGAAGTACATGGCATGGCCCTCACTACAGAATTTATTTCGTTCGACAAAAGTTCATCAGTACTTCAGCTTCAAGACATGAAGACTCACATATCCTCAGCAGCATTCATGGATTTATTTTCCTCAAACCAACAACAATATAGCAAATCAGCTCGCCATGCATACATTGCATCCATTTATCATAAACATTGATAAAAAAAATACATTACACCATGCATTTCATACAACATGACTTTGCATTTTAGCTAACATTTTACCCTTTTCAGGATAAGGTTAACAGCTACCAATTTAACTTTTGATACAGTTCAGATACGCACCAGACACGGATTCCATTATGATACTCATTCATACTCTACTTTTGATATAGTTCAGATACGCACCAGATACGGATACCATTCTGATAATCATTCAAATTCAACTCTTGATACAGTTCAGACACGCACCAGATACGTATGCCATTCTGATAATCATTCAGACTCTACTTTTGATATAGTTCAGATACGCGCCAGACACGGATGCCATTCTGATACTCATTCAGACTCTACTTTTGATACAGTTCAGATACGCACCAGATACGGATGCCATTCTGATACTCGCTCAAATTCAACTCCTGATACAGTTCAGACACACACCAGATACGGATGCCATTCTGATACTCATTCAGACTCTACTTTTGATACAGTTCAGATTTGCACCAGACACGGATGCCATTCTGATACTCATTCAGACTCTACTTTTGATACAGTTTAGATACGCACCAGATACGGATGCCATTCTGATACGCATTCAAATTCAACTCCTAATACAGTTCAGATCCGCACCAGATATGGATACTGTTCTGATACTCATTCAGACTCTACTCCTGATACAGTTCAGATATGCAGCAGATACGGATGTCATTCTGATACTCATTCAAACTCTACTTTTGATACAATTCAGATATGCACCAGATACGGATGCTATTCTGATACTCATTCAGACTATACTTTTAATACAGTTTAGATATGCACCAGACACAGATGCCATTCTGATACTCATTCAGACTCTACTTTTGATATAGTTCAGATACGCACCAGCTACGGATGCCATTCTGATACTCATTCAAATTAAACTCCTGATACAGTTCAGATTCTCACCAGATACTGATGCCATTCTGATACTCATTCAGACTCTACTCCTAATACAATTCAAATACGCACCAGATACGGATGCCATTCTGATACTCATTCAGACTCTACTTTTGATACAATTCAGATACGCACCAGACACGGATGCCATTCTGATACTCAATCAGACTCTACTTTTGATACAATACAGATACGCTCCAGACACGGACGCTATTATGATGTTCAACTTACAATTTACATCTCAAAAAAGCATTCTTGGATGGCATCTACAAGCCCATCTCCAACAAGATTCTATCACCTCTCTAAATGGCATCTTTAAGCCCATTCCTCCTATCATCGCATCGCCGAGTGCAAATTTCTGGGCACTCTAGTGTCCAATCATCTTCCACCTTCGAGTCACGAATAGCAAAACTCGTCAATCTAACTCTTCAGGTTTAAGAAGATTGAACAGGGGCAGCTGTTGTACCCCAAAATTTTCCCTCTCATTTCTCAAGGAATCACCCTGGATCCTCAGTTTTTCTTCCATCCAATTCGAAGCCTTGAAATTATCTATTTTTCCAAGCAAACCATTCACAAGGGCAAAATGGTCATTTGCATACTAAGAAGTCTAACTTTGAATTTTGGATCAAAATCAAATCTCAAAAATCATATTTCATCAAGACATGTTGGAATATTAAGTTTGTCTCATCAAGAAATTCAAAAGTCAAAGTTACTTTGGAAAAGTCAAATTCTAAATACTTAGAACTTTTCTAAGTATGACACTTCAGAACTTCCGAGCCAGCCTCCATACAAGTGCAGTCAGAAGTTGTAAACTTGGTTCAGAATATAGCCTTCAGTCAGAACATAGTTTTTCAGCCTCTACGCAAGCTCAGTCAGAGTTTTCCAGGGTAATTCAAAGAAGGTTAAGAAGCGTGTTGCAAGCTTTCTAGAAAGTCTGAAAGCTCCTTCAGAACATGTTGGAGCCAGAAGATAAGAAGATCATAAGATTGGATGTTATGCTGAAGCAGAACTTCTAATCCAGAGTTTTCAAAGGAGGTTACAAAGTGTACTGCCAGCTTATTGGAAAATCTGAGGGATCTTTCAGAGCATGCTGAGGCAACATGATACTAAGATCAGAAGTTGGGTGTTTTGTTCTAGACTACGCTGAAATGGAACTTCTGATCCAGATTTAAGCAATGATGCAAAATCTCACATTACAGGATTTCTGATTTTGACAAATCTCATCATCATTTAATGCTCATTAATGCTCACAACCACTTTTGAGTCTTTATCCAAAGGATCTCTCCACGTGTGGCATAGAAATACCTTTGTACAGAAATATGTGAGGGTCCATGCGTTACTTTTTGCTTATGGGTTTAATTTTCCTTAATCCATGCTTGCTAATCCAGACTAGGCTAAAAAACTGTCAACTATCACACCTTTTTGAACTTACTTCAAGAGAAAGTAAGTATCTAGTGTATGATGTTGGTGCTACTTGACCTCTCAAAAACTACAAAACCTTTGCCTATAAATAGAGCATCCTTGGCCACTGAAAAGAGGTCAAAAATTTGAGAAAGAAAAGCCTTGAATCCCTGCCAAAATTCTAAGATTTCCAAGAACTATAAACACAACACACAAAACCTGTTAACTTTTGATCCCTTACCTTCAAACTCCGTTTGTTCTCAAATACTTATTAACTAAAAAACCATCCACACAATTTCTGATCCTCACATTGGAATCTGCCTAAACTTTTGTGTTCTTACTACAATACACTCTCCACCCATCTACCCAAAGAAATCAGAACCTCGCCTATTTGCTGCTCCAGAAGTTGAAAACTTCCAGCCCACTGAGTACGTGAAGGAGCTGTTCAGAATATCATCAGAGTTGAGGTTAACTCCGGTTCACAGAAATTCTTCCAGCTGCAAGGTAAGTTTCTGCTGACTCTCACCACATTACTTAAGCATTACCAGATTTACATGCTCAAAAACACAATGTAGATATCATGTTTCTGATGTTGTACATATTCTGAGATTTCATGCATCTGCCTGCCTATGTATGGATTAAATCAGCTCAGAACTTCTTGAAGAAATTGGAACTCAGAGTTAGAATTAGCAAATGCATACTTGCCTCTGATTTATAGTTCTGATATTTCTTATTTCTGAAACACTATGACACCTGATATAACTGTTCTTTGCACATCTTCTATTTTGTGTAGAAATAATCAAGTTGCAGATGTTCTGGCTAGCATAGAGATAGAGACCAAGTTCTTTCAGTGGTACCAGAATTTCTGGAGTCTGTTTTGTTGCCAGTAATATCAGAACTTTGGAAAACTACTATGTTCCCAGTGGATTCAGAACTTCTGAATTTATACATTTTTACTAATAGGATTTCTGTTTTGCAGCGTGCCAGGGTCAGAACCTCTGACCTCATTTAATCAGCAATACGCTGATTCTTTTTCCTTTTTTCTCATTATTTTTTCTATCACTCTCCATTCCATTAATCAGCAAACATGAAAAATATTTCTTTCACACTTTATTTTATTTCTTGAAACAAATGATCAAAAATATTTTCTTAAAACAAAACAAGTTCATTTCACATATTTTGTACATTCTTATACATTTCAATATGGTTGTAATAGTAACTTAGGACTTATTTTCTTTGCAATCCCCATTCATAAACTTGTACACCCCATCCCCTAAACATTGTAATAGCGTAGGACTTTATATTTTCACGCTTTTATTGCTTTCACATATTTTTAGTAATTAGGATGTGTATGGCAAGACATGAAAACATCAAAATAGACAACCCTAATCAAGACTAAATGCATGTGTGATCGGTGGATCTGGAACTGACTGTTTAACGCTGGTTCGCGAAATGTCGCGGAAGCAAGAGTCGCCACCGTCTTTTATTTTCTCCAAATGGAAAGGACAAAAGCACAGAAAAATTCCTCATAGAGATTGCTCTCGGTTCGGGAGGTAGATTATAGAAAGGGAAGGTGTTAGCACCCTTTCTATCCATGGTTATCCATGGGCTCTTAGATACTTGCTCATTTGTTTTCAAAAATGGTTTGTTTGCTTTTCAACTGTGGGTTTAAAAAAGTTTCTTTGAAAATTTCAGTTCGACTCTTGTATCGGTCCTCAAGAGTGTTTGAAAAGTTGCTTTCGAAAGCTTTTGAAAATGTGTTGGTGTGAAAAGTATTTTTTGAATTTGTTTTGAAAGTTAGAGCAAGTATCTAGAATCGTCTACCTACCCTAAGGAATTCGTCTGTGTAGATGTCCTTTAAAGTAGTGCCATCCCACCATTGAGAAGTAGGTAGCACCACCGTTGGAGGTGTTCGGGTCAATTCGAGTTTTAGGGACATGGTGATCACCAGAGCAATGGGAAGACACCTTAGAAGCTACCCTCATGCCAGGTTCCCGGATCATGAGGACTTACTAAGACATCCTCTACTCGACGATCACCTTTCGAGGCAAGGCAACAGTGAGGCGTACCCTAGGGGTGGTGTGTGATTTGTGTGTCAGATTCAGTTATTCTTGTCTTTTCATGTTATGAGTGAGCTACGCGTTCGTTTTTATTTTTGTCATTCATTCTTGCATGCATTTGTTAACAGTTAAAAATTGCGAGAAAGATAAAATTCTAAACTATTACAAAAGGCGCGGGTCCACATCGCCAAAATTTCCAGAACCCGATTTGACAGAAAAAATAAAGAATTAAAGAAAAGTAAAGTGCGAGAAATTAATTACACGGCTTTGGGAGAGGTACATAGAAAATTATACGAAAAGAAAATAAATGCGCGATTTGAATTAAAATTAGAAACGAGGGCGTTGGACCCTTTTTTATGAAACTAAATTAAATTATTAAATTAACGAAATTAAAAAAAGGAAATTGTTTTTTTTGGTATTTTTATGATTTTTTTATGAAAAAGAATTAAATGAAATTAAAAGATTAACCCTAATTCTAATTGTTTTAGTTTATTAAGAAAATATTAAGTTTTAACCTAAAATTAAACCTAATTATTTACATGCAAATCTTGATTTATAAAAATAAATAATATTTTAATAATTAATTATTATGAAAGAAAAGAAAAGAAGGATAAAAAAATTATTACAAACCCTAATTCTACCAATTTTAGGTTTTTATTGAAAATATTAAGGTTAAAACCTAAATTAAAAACTAAGTTAATTAATGAACTTTATTTACAAAAGTACTAATTAAATAAAAATATTTATTATTTTTTATCTTTTCTGATTTTTTTTGTGTTTTTTATATTATTGTGAAAATATTTGAATTAAAAAAACTAATTAATTGAATCAAAATAAATAACAATAAAAAAAATAATGGAAAGAATATTGCAAACCTAGGGGGGGTCTGCCCCCCAAATTGGAGGTTTTTCTTTAGCAATTTGGGCCCAATGGCCTTTGGCCTGGCTGACTTTTCCACTAGCGTGCCCAGGCGTTGACTCACGTTTACCATGCTCTCCAGATCATGGCCCTTTGATTGATCTCAGGGTACACGTGGAAGGTTTGATTTTGTGGACGTACGGTGGTCTTCAGCGTTGAAACTACATGCAAACACGTTAATAAAAATATCATGAAAGGGATGGGGGACCTGGGGCTCGAACCCAGGTCCTAGAGATTACCACTAACAAGTCTTGCCACTGAAGCACTCAACGCGTTTTGTAAGTATTATGGAAAACAAACAATATAATATAAAAATAATGGTTAGTGGATTTTGCGCGCAAAAATTCAAATGAACCAGTTATGCCTCGCCACCTAAGCGTCTTCTTCTTTGTTCTATCTTTCCGGAAACACAAAGAACATAGGCCACGGTTTTGTAAACGTTTCAAAAGGTCACTTTTACAAAAATAACGAATAGCTCAGGGCAGCTCATAAATTGAGCGCGAGGGTGGATTTAGCATCGTCCAAGCGTGCTTGTTTCAATGGTCCAGGTCTTGAGTGCTAATTTTTCCTTAAATGGAAAACCCCAATTCACAGCTTGGGAAACCCTAATATCCAACAATGGCAGATTCTCCAATAGTGCATAAAAACGCAATTAAAATATAGGGTTAGCTTCAGAACACATTGCTTAGTATGAATATATAAACAAAATGCTATGAGAATGTCTCAAAATCAAAACACGAATATGCATTTTTATGAGAAAAAATTGACTTCTGTATACCAATTCAAAGGGCTATGCGTATGGAAAGCAATCCAGTTAGACTCAGTGATGTCCTAGGAAGGCAATGGGATTAATTTCTTGGCTTGAATCGACCTCAAAGATGGTTTTCAGATTTGGAATTTTTAAGCAAAAACTCAAGTGTTGTTTCTTGTCTATGGCGCAGCTTTTTTGGTCAGTGAGCACGAGGGTTTGCTTGTTTATATGTATATGAGTGATTAGGTCAAAGAAAATTGATCCAAAATCCATGAATTGATGAAAAATATATTTGATTTTCAAGCCATTATTTTGCAATCTTTTTCACATGTTTTTGATACAAATCATGTCCAATTCCATTGATTCTTTCTATATTTGGTTAGGCACGAAATCTTGGAGATATTGTATGCATAAAAAGATTGAAAAACCTAGGTTTAGTATTTTTCATGTATTTTAATTAATTAAATGAATTATTAATAATAAAAATCCAAATAAATAAATAAAAAATGAAGAAAAACTTCCCTTTGGGCCAGATGGTCGTGCACATGCCTTGGATAATGAATTGTGGAAGAAAAAGAGGCCCATTAGCAATTTTAGGTCATTTGAAGCAATGTTGACTTTTCAAAATATCCAAAAATTTCCCAACTTCCACAAGGCATAACTTGCTCAATTATTAATCTTTGCTCATATTCTTGGACATTTTGGAAAGGTATTTGAGTCCTCTAACCAATGTCTTTTGTACCATGTCATTTTGATTTACCAATATCAAGTTATGGCCTTTGACTTAAAGTCCCTTTTTGTTGACTTTTGAAAATGACCTATAATGTTGAAATTGATAACTTTTTGTGAGAGCATTTCTTGGACTTTAAGTATGAAGAGGAGTTATAGGAAATGTCTTTATATTCAAAATGAGCTTTGGATGGAATTTTTCTGATAATCCATGTGGAAGTTATGCTCTGGTCAATTTACAGTTGACTTTTTCAACTGTCCAAATAAGGAAACTTTTGCATCTTGATGATTTTTGAGCCAACCTTTGAGAATCATGATAAAGCATTTATCAAATGATGTTTGTGGCTTCAAAATGAGATGTTGACCAAAAATTTGGACTTTTGACTGTCAAATGACCATTTTGCCCCTACAGTTGACTGTAGTGCAATTAGGTTTTTTGACTGTGCAATTTTGTGCTGAAAGTCTTGAAACTTAGTATGAGGATGCTTGACCATATTTGTAGGCATATGGGACTTGATTGGACCCTTGGAAACTTCATTTACTTTGTCAGAACCAAAACCCTAATTTTGACTGTTAGGAGGCCCTTGAACTGTGCAACCCTTGGGGAGATTTTGAAGCTTGACTTGGAAATTTCTTGAAGAATATGGGAGGGAAAATTTTGGGGTACAGTAGTTGCCCCTGTTCAATCTTCTTAGACCTGAGGATGCAGATTGGCTGACGTGCCTTTCGTAATCCAAAGGTGGAAGATGATTGAACACTAGAGTGCCCAGAAATTTGCGCTCACATAGTAGCAGTGTGATGGTGGAATGGGCTTATAGATGCCATTTAGAGATTGATGGATAGGATGATGGGCTTATAGATGCCATGCTAAGAGATGATGGAAGGTGGATGGGCTTATAGATGCCATCTGGATGTCAGTCGCGTAAGAGATTCCTTAGCGAGAACTTACATACCTGCAAAAAAGAAAAATGATTACCTGACCTGTTACAGGAGCTGGTCTTCAAATTCTTGTATAGATGTGTCCTGACTGGTTACAGGAGCTGGATCTGGATCTTCAGGCGGTGATGAATGAACCAGGGATGGTTACTACCTCAACAGGAACGGCGAGAGAACCTTGGATGACTTTAACCTCAACAGCAATCGTTGAGAAAATCTTGGGATTACCACCTCCGCAGGACCGGGGAGAGAACCAATAGGTGACTACAACCTCAACAGCAATCATTGAGAGAATCTTGGTGGGAATTATCATCTCCGCAGTATCGGGGAGAGAACCATAGGCGATTACAACCTCAATAGCAATCATTGAGAAAACCTGGGATGGAATTTGAAGTGGTGAAAAACACAAGAAGGGGGGGTTGAATTGTAAAACTGAAATCTAAAGCAATGAACACGATATTTTTATCCTGGTTCGTTTGATCTCAAACTACTCCAGTCCACCCGTCAAGGTGATTTCGCCTCTCTCCAACGAGGTCTTAATTCACTATATTCAACTGAATATTACAGACTGCTTTAACAACTGCTAAAGCCTTCTTGATTCAAACCACAACCCGGTTTGTCAAGGTAACACTTTCTTACAAAGAGATAAAACTATGTGTGTGGATGTTTTCTACAAAACTGTATCACAACTGTGATGTATACACAAAATGAAGCTTAGAAACTAGATTGCTAAACAGTAATGGAATATCAGAGTATGGTTTAGCAAAACTGGTAGAACGAAGATTATGGTTCAGCTTTTGTGCGTGTAGAGATTTGGAGAGCATTAACCATTTCAATCTTCAAAGCCTTGTTTATATAGCACTTGAGATGATGAACGTTGAATGCAATATTCTTGATTCAATGCTAATAACAAGCTTTCCTTTTTGAGCAGATCTTGTCTGGAATGAGGCCGTTGGAATTAATTAGCTTTCAATGCACAGTACCGTTGCTTACTTAACGCAAGTTCTGGCTTGCCTCATTCTGATTCTGCTTTGCTGCTGATGAACTATTGTGTTTCTGTATCAGAGTGTTTGAGCGCAGTCTTGTTCATCAGGCTTCAGCATGTACGTGAGTTGATCATCTGATCTTGACGTTCTGATGTAGCAACTTCTGATGCTGGTGTACAAAATCAAATTCTGATGCTGAATAGATGTGATCTTGCTTATTTCAATCAGCGTATCTGCAAGTCAGAACATAATAATTTTAGGCAGCAGATAGTTCAAACATGAAACATATAAATACTATATCTTTTCACTTTGTTATCATCAAAACTTAAATATAGGGTAGTAGATTCAAACATTGTTCTAACAATCTCCCCCTTTTTGATGATGACAAAAACTAGATATTTTAAATTAAAATAACGTGAAAAGGTATCTGGAATATGTATCAGAATAAGAAGTAAAAGAATAAGGAGTAAGGAAATACTCCCCCCGAGTTTATTACTTCCCTTTGATTATACGTGTTCTTCAGGATCAGATCTTTTTCTTTCTTTGAACATCAGATTATCAGAGTCTTTGACTTATCAGGGAGCAGAGCTTCAGAGCTTTTCTTGTCAGAGCTTTGCTTTGGATCAGAGTATTAGGACGATCAGAACTTCATATTGATCAGAGCAACATTGATCAGAGCTTCTAGTCTTCAGAGTGTCCAGGAGCTTCCTTGTGCCTGTAGACTTCAAACAAAACAGAAAAAACATTTCAAGTAATAAAGTTAGAATGTTTGAGAATTTCTGTCTAGTTAGCCGTTATTGATTTAAATATCATTCTTGTTCTCCCCCTTTTTGTCAGCAATCAAAAAGTGTTGGTGATGTGCTAAAACAATTAAGATCAGAAAAACTAATCATATTAATATAGTTCAGAATCAGAGCAAGAAAATATTACAAAACATAATCAAAACAGTACATCAGAAAATCAGGAAGACATGAAAAAGGTCATGCATGAAAAAGATTTAAGGTTGAGGAGGCAAGCGTGTGAACAGGCTCTCCAGCATGGCTTGAATCTTTTCAGAAGTCTCATTCTGTTTATGAACCATGCTGACAATAGTGTCAATCTTGCTGTCCTGCACATCCATTCTCTCTTTCATCTTCTGATCGTTTTCATCCATCCGCTGCTGCAGACGCATGTCATTCAGCCTTAGTTCTTCCAGAGTCTGCCTGTCCAAGGCAGCTTGAGAAGCATCAGAAGGAGGAGGCTTCTCAGAACTTTCAGCAACATCCTCTGCTTGATTTTCTTCAGCCTGAATGGTCTTGTCTTCTTCAGATGGTTGCACCTTTGCAGCTTGCTGTTTCTCAGACCAGGGTTCATTGTCCAGAGGGAGCACGTCCTCTTTCAGAAGGATACTTCCAACTTCATTCAGAAGCTTGCTGAAATTTTGTTGTGCCTGCTTATAGTTGATATCCTGCAACTTGAGGGCTTCAGCACGTACCTAAAGTCTGAACTGTGACCAGAGCTGATCAGAAGCAGCTGGGTCAATCATCCCAGGACAGACTTGCTTCAAAGAAGCAGTCCATTGCAGCACACCTGTTTCAAAATTCAAAATACCAGAGCCAACATCTGGTTGCTTTGGTTTTGGGATTGCAATTTTGTGTTTTAGATCAGCAAGACGGTCAAGACTGGTTAAGTCAATGAAAGTCCTGCTGGGGTTTTCAGAGGTTTTCTGAGAGGCTGTTTGTTTTGGAGGAGGGGTATCAGAGTCAGATATTTCGATTGGAGTGGGTGGTGTTTTGGGAGTTTTTGGTGGTGTCGATTCTGATGAGGATGGTAACTAGGGCATGAAAATAGTGGTTCCACATGGCAACTGGATTGCCAGCGGTGATGGTTGAGGTGAGTGAGGGTCAGATTGATGAGGAGAAGGGGTTTCAGAGTGGTGAAACTCTGTTTGTGGTGAAGGTGGATTAATTTCTGGTTGGGGAGAGGGAGGTGGAATCTCTGATTGCTCAGGGATCAGAGGTTCTTCTGAGAGTGGTTGTTGTTGTGGTTCTGGTTCTGGTTGTTGTTGTTGTTCTGGTTGTGGAGGAGGAACATTTTGTGGTTCAGAGTTTGGTTGAGCAGAGGCATGTTGACGCTCAATATCAGCCAGCACTTGGTCAAGTGCTGTTGTTGTTGAAATTGTTGGTTGTTTGGCTTGTTTGGTTCTAGGTCTTCTGAGTTTTAATGCCTCAGAAGGGTCTTCTTCTTGTATGGTTTCATCAATGGTAGGGATGGGAATTGATATTCTATGAGAGGTTTGAGGAGGGATAGATGCTGGAATAGTAAAAGATTTTGAAATAGGGGCAGCAGATGAAATACCTCTTTTCTTTGGAGTCTGCTGAGATGATCCTTCTGATGGCGCTTTCCTCTTCTTTGTCTTCTTCAAAGTCACTTCTGGTTGGGGTTGATGCAGATCTCTGATATTCAGCTTTGGATCTGTATCATCTGCCTTGTACGCATCTGGGTACCTGAGAAACATCTCTGGTTTGGATTCCATTTCAGAGAATACCGGAAAATCACTCAGAGGCACTCTTCTGCTGGAGATATCAGCAGTGGAAGTAGCTCTGGGTTCCTTCTGAATATTCTCTATCAGCTTCATCTTTTTCAGATTCTTTGCGTTCAGAGGTTTCCCAATTGTTGGTTCAATAGTGCTCAGCTCCTGAGCTTCTATCAGATGTTCAATCAGCCTATTCTCTGTCAGAATATTTGATATTATCCTTCCAAATGGTATCCAGTCCCTCTTGGTTCTTTCTTCTTCCCTTGTTTCTTTCACACTGGTTTTGAGATGGTTGAACAAGAAGTGAGCCAGATTGATCTTTATCTTCTGATCAATAAAGTAGATCAGAAACTGCTGATCCACATTTATATAATCAGGAGAACTTGTTGGTTTCCTGTGGTTGAAGCACCCCAGAACAATCTTAGCCCATACTCTGCAATGATCCTTCAGATCCTTAATCTTGCTGCTGGGCATCCCAAGAGTGAAAATCCTGTTAGCTACCACACCTGTATCAGCACATCTTTCAGCCATGTCCACACAACGGACGCCACCACCACTTTGACCGATTAGCCTTGCAATGAGATCTTCAGAAATCACAATCTTCTTTCCCATGACAGAGGAGATGACTAGATGTTTTGAAACCTTGGCGTGAATCCAAAATTCCTTGACCAGCGTTGGGAATGTTGGTCCAACCAACCTATCGAAATACCTTTCCCACTTTTGAGCCCTAATTTCTTCAGTTAGGTCAAAACCATTCTCCTTCAAGCTTTCAAAGTCAATGATTAACTCAGAGAGCACTTCAAGGTTCTTCACCGGAGTGAGGAGAGTTCTGAGCGGCACTTGATATTGCTCAGAAGTTGCTTTCTTCTGATTACCTGCAGAAACGCTGCTGGAGGATGCCATTGTTCACACTAAAAAGGGTTTTGAGAGTGAATTGAGGAAAAAGGTTTGCAAGAGATGAACTCAGAAATATGCAGAAAAAGCTTGAGTGATAGTGAGAAAGCGTAAAGACTAAGAATGAGAGATTAATGTGCTTAAATAGAGTTTTCAAAACTATTTTGAAAAGATAAACGTTTTTAAGAGAGAGAAAAACCATGATTGCTATTTAAAAGCATGATTACTTTTTCATTAAATGCTTGCTGATTTTGGGGGATTTGAGAAAGATACTTAAAAACGGTTACCAGACATGTGTCTCAATGCACCCAATCAGCGCTTTGCCTTCTCAGAAGCGTGCACGCGTTCTGCTTCAGAGATATGCTGATGATTGGATGACACTTGTTTGATGTAGTGATCAGCACGTCTGTCTTTGAGATTAGACTCTCAGATCTTTAGACTTGCATCTGATACAATCTGCATGTTCTATCTTTCTGAAAGGAGATTGATCAGAAGTTCACAGTAAAATAATTACATTCTGAAAGAAAATATATGGAATTAAAACATTTTCACTCTGGGCACACTTTCATGCTGAGATGTTTCAGAATGAAATTAAATCTATCTTCTGAAAGGGGTTTAGTAAAGATATCAGCCCATTGATGGTCTGTATCTATAAATTTTAAGTTCAAAATACCTTTCTGAATATAGTCCCTAATGAAATGATGCTTTATTTCTATATGCTTAGCTCTAGAATGTAAAATAGGATTCTTACTTAAGCAAATAGCAGAAGTATTATCACAAAGTATAGGAATGTTACTCTCAAAAATCTGGAAGTCTTCAAGCTGACTTTTCATCCAGAGCATTTGTGTGCTACATCCTGCTGCTGCTATGTACTCAGCTTCTGCCGTTGACAGAGCAATTGTTGATTGCCTTTTGCTGGACCAAGAGATCAGATTTTCTCCCAGAAACTGGCAGCTTCCAGAAGTACTTTTACGTTCCACTCTGTCTCCGGCAAAATCAGCATCACAGTAGCCTACTAAGCTGTAATCACTAGATTTTCTATAAAACAAACCCAAATTAGTAGTACCTTTCAGATACTTGAAAATTCGCTTAACAGCTGTTAAGTGAGATTCTCTAGGATCTGATTGGAATCTAGCACAGATACAAACACTGAATAATATGTCAGGTCTTGAAGCAGTTAGATAGAGGAGAGAACCAATCATACCTCTGTAGACTTTCTGTTCTACACTTTTGCTTACCTCTTCTCTTTCCAGAATGCACGTGGGATGCATTGGAATATTTGATGGCTTACATTCTGAGAGGTCAAATTTCTTCAGAAGATCTCTGATGTATTTGCTCTGATGAATGTAAGTTCCTTCTGGAGTTTGATTGATCTGAATTCCTAGAAAGAATTTCAGTTCCCCCATGAGGCTCATCTCAAATTCTGCCTGCATACACTTAGCAAATTTTCTTCCAAGAGAAGGATTAGTAGAACCAAAAATGATATCATCAACATAAATTTGACAGACTAAGATGTCACTCTTAACTGTTTTACAGAATAGAGTAGTGTCCACTTTCCCTCTGGTGAATTCATTTTCAAGCAGAAAGTTACTTAGCCTTTCATACCAAGCTCTGGGAGCTTGTTTCAGACCATACAGTGACTTCTTTAGTTTGAAAACATGTTCTGGATGTTTTGTATTTTCAAAACCTGGGGGTTGGTGAACATAAACTTCTTCTTCTATATAACCATTTAAGAATGCACTTTTGACATCCATCTGATACAGAGTGATGCCTCTATTAACAGCAAATGAAATTAAAAGCCTGATAGATTCTAACCTGGCGACTGGGGCAAAGGTTTCTGTATAGTCTATCCCCTCTTGCTGACTATAACCTTGTGCAACCAGTCGTGCCTTGTTTCTGATGACTTCACCTTGTTCATTTAGCTTGTTTCTGAACACTCATCTTGTTCCAATGACGTTGAATCCTTTTGGTCTGGGAACGAGATCCCATACGTCGTTTCTGGTGAATTGATTCAGCTCTTCTTGCATTTCCAGAATCCAGTCATTATCCAGAAGTGCTTCATCAATAGAAGAAGGTTCAATCAGAGACACAAGTCCCATAAGAGTTTCTTCAGAGTTTCTGAAGCTTGCTCTTGTTCTGATTGGATCTTCCTTTCTTCCTAGGATAGTCTCTTCTGGGTGATCCAAGCTGCTTCTGGGTAATCTCTTCTGAGGTTGATCAGCAGCTGTTGTAGGATTTCTAGCAGTGCTCCTTTCAGACGTTGAAGGAATGTCTGTGTTGAGAGCTTCTGATGACTTGTCTTCAGAACCTGCAAATTCAATTTCTATACCTGCAAAGACTTCATTCTGCTTTGACTTTTCAGAGTCAAGCTTGTCATCAAAACGAACACTGATTGATTCTTCCACAATCTGTGTTTCTGTATTGTATACTCTGTACCCTCTTGAGCGTTCAGAGTATCCTAACATAATACACTTCTGTGCCTTAGAGTCAAACTTGTTCAAATAATTCTTTGTATTTAATATAAAGCAAGTACATCCAAATGGATGAAAATATGAAATGGTGGGCTTTCTGTTCTTCCACAATTCATATGGAGTCTTTTCCAGAATAGGTCTTATTGAGATTCTATTCTGAATGTAGCACGCTGTGTTTATTGCCTCTGCCCAGAAAGTCTTAGCAACGTTTGTCTCATTGATCATGGTTCTGGCCATTTCTTGCAATGTTCTGTTCTTTCGTTCTACAACTCCATTTTGTTGGGGAGTTCTAGGACAAGAGAAATCATGCAGAATGCCTCTGTCATTAAAGAATGACTCAAAATCTTTATTTTCAAATTCTCCACCATGATCACTTCTGACTTTAACGATTCTAAGATCCTTTTCATTCTGAACTTGGTTACAGAAGGTAACAAACACAGAGTGTGACTCGTCCTTGTGTCTTAAGAACTTTACCCATGTCCATCTGCTATAGTCATCTACGATTACTAACCCATACTTCTTACCACTGACTGAAGCAGTTTTAACTGGTCCAAATAAGTCAATGTGCAGAAGTTCTAATGGCTTAGAGGTAGAAACAACATTTTTGGATTTAAAAGAAGGTTTTGCAAATTTGCCTTTCTGACATGCTTCACACAGAGCATCTGAATTGAACTTCAAATTAGGAAGTCCTCTGACCAGATTGAGTTTGTTAATCTGAGATATTCTTCTCATACTAACATGCCCCAATCTTCTGTGCCAGATCCACTGCTCGTTGTTAACAGACAGAAGACATTTTACATTCTGACTTTTTAGTTCAGAAAGTTTGATTTTGTAAATGTTGTTTTTCCTCTTACCATTAAACAGGATAGTCCCATCTTTCTGACTAACAGCTTTACATGATTTTTGATTAAAGATTATATCATAACCGTTATCACTTAATTGACTTATGGATAACAGATTATGCATCAATCCATCTACTAGCAGAACATTATTAATAGAGGGAAGATTTCCATTACCTACAGTTCCAGAGCCAATTATCTTTCCCCTCTGATTGCCTCCAAAGCCAACGTGGCCTCCAGGCTTAAGTTCCAGGCTTTGGAACATATGCCTTCTTCCCGTCATGTGTCGTGAGCAGCCAGAGTCCAGGTACCATGACTGGTGTTTCTGACTTGCTGCTAAAGATATCTGCAACATGTATTATTTTATCCTTAGGTACCCAGATTTTCTTGGGTCCTGACTTGTTAGTTTTACCAAAACTCTGGTTGAATTTTGGTTTCACAGAGTGCTTACTGCTAGTATATTTGATATCATGTGTGTGACCATACACAAAGTGTGAATTTAAAGGAGTGTGTTTAATGGTTAAGTCCATGACATTCTTTGGCGTAGGAACCTTACCTTGGTATCCTATTCCTTTCCTGCCGTTTCTGCTAACTCCATAGATCATTGAAGCCATTCTGCTTCTATCTATGCTTTTAGCTAGGAACTTCTGGAAACTGTGATCATACTCCTTGATGATCTCATCAGCGTTGCTGGGAGTTTCAGAAATTGGTTCCTTCTGAGAGTTTTGTAAAGTGTTTTCTAATTTTGAAATCTTATCTCTCAGCTCAGAATTTTCCAATTTGAGACTCTCAGACTTATTAGAGTCAGATTCAAGATTCCTTTTCAGGTCTCTGAATTTAGCTCTAATTTGCTGATAACGTTCCAGAATCTCATTGAGGCTTTCAGCAAGTTCAGCCTTTGTAAAGTTAACAGCGAAGTTAGGAAATACCTCTTCTGTGTCTGATTCTGAGTCTGATTCAGAAGCTTCACTATCTTCTGAAATGTTAGCCATGAGAGCTATGTTTGCCCTTTCATCATCTGATTCTGAGTCAGCTTCAGACGAGTCAGAGTCATCCCATGTAGCCATGAGACTTTTCTTCTTCTCTCTTCCAAACTTCTTTTTGGGCTTTTCCCTCTGAAGCTTTGGGCAGTCACTCTTGTAGTGTCCTTGCTCATTGCACTCATAGCAGATGATGTCTTTGGTGTTTGGCTTCTTGCTACTGGAGGAGCCTTCAGATCTTCTGTATCCAGAGGAAGAATCTGTCCTTCTGTATCTGGAAGAAGACTCGTTCTGATCAGATCTTCTGGGATTCCTGAACTTCCTTTGTCTTTGCTTCCACAGTTGATTCACTCTTCTGGAGAGAAGGGAAAGTTCGTCTTCTTCTGATGATGATCCATCAGATGTTTCTTCAACTGCCTGCAAAACTTTAGACTCAAATTTTCTGTTAGATTTTAATGCTAATGGCTTACCTTGCTTCTGAGGCTCATCAGCTTCTAGCTCTATCTCATGACTTTTGAGGGAGCTGATAAGTTCCTCCAGAGTGATTTTGTTGAGATCTTTAGCTAGCTTTAGAGCAGTAACCATAGGCCTCCACTGCTTGGGTAAACTTCTGATTATTTTCTTGACATGGTCAGCAGTAGAGTACCCTTTGTCCAGAACTTTGAGACCAGCTACCAGAATCTAGAATCTAGAGAACATAGTTTCAATGGATTCAGATTCTTCCATTTTGAACGCCTCATACTTCTGAATGAGCGCCAGAGCTTTTGTTTCTTTGACTTGAACGTTGCCCTCATGCGTCATTCTGAGAGAATCAAAGATGTTCTTTGCTGTGTCTCTGTTGGAGATCTTTTCATACTCAGTATAGGAAATGGCACTGAGGAGGATGGTTCTGGCCTTGTGGTGATTCTTGAAGTCACGCTTTTGTTGATCAGACATTGATTTTCTATCAATCTTCTGACCACTTGCATTCACAGGGTGCGTGTATCCATTTGTCACCATATCCCACAGATCAGCATCATGTGCCAGAAAGAAGCTTTCAATTCTGTCTTTTCAGTAATCAAAGTTTTCTCCATCAAAGACTGGAGGTTTTCCACTGAATCTGTCTCTGTCCTCATTGTTGTCATTGCTGATGTGAGAATTGTTTCCTGCCATTGTGTTTTTCTGACGCTGGATCTTGTACTCACACGGTTAAGTGTTTTAGCTCAGAACCAGGCGCTCTGATGCCAATTGAAGTGGTGAAAAACACAAGAAGGGGGGGTTGAATTGTAAAACTGAAATCTAAAGCAATGAACACGATATTTTTATCCTGGTTCGTTTGATCTCAAACTACTCCAGTCCACCCGTCAAGGTGATTTCGCCTCTCTCCAACGAGGTCTTAATTCACTATATTCAACTGAATATTACAGACTGCTTTAACAACTGCTAAAGCCTTCTTGATTCAAACCACAACCCGGTTTGTCAAGGTAACACTTTCTTACAAAGAGATAAAACTATGTGTGTGGATGTTTTCTACAAAACTGTATCACAACTGTGATGTATACACAAAATGAAGCTTAGAAACTAGATTGCTAAACAGTAATGGAATATCAGAGTATGGTTTAGCAAAACTGGTAGAACGAAGATTATGGTTCAGCTTTTGTGCGTGTAGAGATTTGGAGAGCATTAACCATTTCAATCTTCAAAGCCTTGTTTATATAGAACTTGAGATGATGAACGTTGAATGCAATATTCTTGATTCAATGCTAATAACAAGCTTTCCTTTTTGAGCAGATCTTGTCTGGAATGAGGCCGTTGGAATTAATTAGCTTTCAATGCACAGTACCGTTGCTTACTTAACGCAAGTTCTGGCTTGGCTCATTCTGATTCTGCTTTGCTGCTGATGAACTATTGTGTTTCTGTATCAGAGTGTTTGAGCGCAGTCTTGTTCATCAGGCTTCAGCATGTACGTGAGTTGATCATCTGATCTTGACGTTCTGATGTAGCAACTTCTGATGCTGGTGTACAAAATCAAATTCTGATGCTGAATAGATGTGATCTTGCTTATTTCAATCAGCGTATCTGCAAGTCAGAACATAATAATTTTAGGCAGCAGATAGTTCAAACATGAAACATATAAATACTATATCTTTTCACTTTGTTATCATCAAAACTTAAATATAGGGTAGTAGATTCAAACATTGTTCTAACAGAATTATCATCTCCGTAGTATCGGGGAGAGAACCATAGGCGATTACAATCTCAATAGCAATCATTGAGAAAACCTTGGATGGAATTATCATCTCCGCAGTGTCGGGGAGAGAACCATAGGCGATTACAATCTCAATAGCAATCATTGAGAAAACCTTGGATGGAATTATCATCTCCGCAGTATCGGGGAGACAACCATAGGCGATTACAATCTCAATAGCAATCATTGAGAAAAACCTGGAATGGAATTATCATCTCCGCAGTATCGGGGAGAGAACCATAGGCGATTACAATCTCAATAGCAATCATTGAGAAAAACCTGGAATGGAATTATCATCTCCGCAATATCGGGGAGAGAACCATAGGCGATTACAATCTCAATAGCAATCATTGAGAAAACCTTGGATGGAATTATCATCTCCGCAGTATCGGGGAGAGAACCATAGGCGATTACAATCTCAATAGCAATCATTGAGAAAACCTTGGATGGAATTATCATCTCCGCAGTATCGGGGAGAGAACCATAGGCGATTACAATCTCAATAGCAATCATTGAGAAAACCTTGGATGACTTCTACTGAGTCTTCATCAGAAAAATCTGTTTGGGGTCGATTTAACTGGACTAGAGAAGGCCTTGGACTGGATAAGAAATCTTTGGAGTCGATTAACTGAACCGGTCTAGGTCTTGGAATGTCTTCAACTGGGTCTTTATCAGAAAAATCTGTTTGGGGTCGATTTAACTGGACCAGAGAAGGCCTTGGACTGGATAAGAAATCTTTGGAGTCGATTAACTGAACCGGTCTAGGTCTTGAAATATGATTGAGAATTTAACTGAATCTTTCCTGAAAGGTAAAGGTCAGTCATATGCAATGCATGATATGAACCAAGCAATGATGTTCTCAACATAAATGAGATTTGTAAGATATGATGCGTCTATTCATGCTATAATGATGTATGGAAGTGCGATGTTTATGAATGTATTTTTCGTCTAGGAAAGTAAATCCTTGACGGGTGCCGGGAAGTCACTACTGGGCTGATGTTGGAGAATAGATTTTGCTTCCGCTGGGGATGATAATTGCAAGAATACCGGTAGGAGAAGAAGACTCTGTTGGGGAATAAACTTGGCGAATGGAATAACTCTGCGGGGAGGAGAGTACTCTAACGATCTTGCTGGGAAGCAATACTCGGTGGGGAGAGAGATACTTTGTTGAGTTGTTGATAATAACTTGCTGGGGATAAGGAGACTTCGTCGAGGACGCTCTTTCCGTGGCTTTTGGCTGAGGATAACCCAGTTATATCCTGGTAAGGAAATAACTCTTTGAATAAAGCCGGGCGACGCGTTCGTGCTCTGCGAGGATAAGCTTCCAGAATCTACTGGGGATAAGCTTACTGCTTGAGGAGATAAATTCCAACTTTCCTGGGGAACTGGATTGGACTCTCCTGGGGAAGTTTTGAACTGTGTTGGGAAAAGGCTCCGCTGAATGTTTGATATACCGCCGAGGAACAATCTTTAGACCAAGACTGTCGGGGATGCTTGTTACGGATGTGCATATTGTTGGGGGATGTTGAGATATGCTGGAGGATACCCAACTTCTTTAAGTTTGACTGTAACTTTGCTCGGGGAGAGTGTACTGACTTGCTAGCTCACTCTCTGGGGAATTGGGATGTACTGGTTATGTTCTTTAGCTGAACCTACCTTGGTACCTTGGAGGACCGAACAATTAGATTGCTTAGACATCTCTTTTATTGCCCCTGTTTCTAATGTTACCTGTAATTAATCCTTTGTTTCGCATGCAAATATTCATGAGTTAGCAAATTATTGTCAATGCATATATCACAAATTGAACCTTGGACGTTCTTCGCAAAACAAAACAGAAAAGGAAAAACAATTGGCACTTTTTACTGAAAGATATATTTGTATTGATTTTTGAATGGCCTGTAAATAGGCGTTTGTGTACAAGGGGCTGACGTCCTAGTAAGAGAACGCCGCCGAACAAAAGAGCTTATACAAATTTTGTACAAAAGAAAATAAAACAGCTGTGTGAAATGAATGATCCCACTGGGTTTCAACTCTGCTATTGCCTTTATAACTCCGAGCGTCTCATCACTTGATGACCTTGGTTGAAGGTGAAGCTGACTGATCGATGCCGTCTGACCTTGATGTAGATACCGGATTCTAGATGCAAAGTAATCCAATGAGACATAGTATTACGCTTTTATCCCTAACTTTTGCCTGGACCGCCCTTTCGGGTTTTCAGTCCACCGGGATACCCATTTTTGGCCAAGCCGCCTTTTCAGGTTTTCGACTTGCCGGGTGTACAGATTTTTTCATTTTCATCCCTTCATTTTGCCCGAACCCTTTTGGTTCGCCGGGAAGCCCTAATTTTTGCCTAGGCATGTCAGCCTAGTGGGTCTTTTTTCATGTGTAGTATCTTTTTACTATGTCTGCATTAGCGGGGTGAGGAAGGTCGTCACCATCCATGTTGGTTAGAATCATGGCTCCTCCTGAGAACACATGCTTAACCACAAATGGCCCTTCGTACGTAGGGGTCCATTTGCCCCTTGGATCACTCTGAGGAAGGATGATTCGCTTGATTACCAGATCCCCAACTTGATATTCCTGTGGTCTGACCTTTTTGTTAAATGCCCTGATCATCCGTTTCTGATACGTCTGACCATGGCAGATAGCAGCAAGTCTCTTTTCATCAATAAGGTTGAGCTGATCAAGTCGTGTCTGGATCCAATCATCTTCATTCAGATTTGCATCCTTCATTATCCGGAGAGAGGGTATTTGCACTTCGATCGGTAAGACTGCCTCCATACCATAAACCAAGGAGAAAGGAGTTGCCCCGGTTGACGTCCTGGCTGAGGTACGGTACCCATGTAGAGCGAACGGTAACATCTCGTGCCAATCTTTATAAGTCATTGTCATCTTCTGCACGATTTTCTTGATATTTTTATTTGCTGCTTCTACAGCCCCATTCATCTTCGGTCTGTAAGGAGAAGAATTGTGGTGCTGTATCTTAAACTGCTCGCAGAGCTCAGTGATCGTCTTGTTATTGAGATTGGTACCGTTGTCTGTAATAATTCTTTCTGGGACGCCGTATCGACAGATCAGGTTATGCCGAATGAACCGTGCCACAACAGTCTTGGTTACCGTAGCATAGGATGCTGCTTCGACCCACTTTGTAAAATAATCAATTGCCACTAGGATGAAGCGATGCCCATTAGATGTCGTAGGTTTGATTTCACCGATCATGTCTATGCCCCACATTGCTAACGGCCAAGGTGCAGTCAGAACGTTTAGGGGAACAGGAGGAACATGCACCTTGTCTGCATAAATCTGGCACTTGTGGCATGTCCTGGCATGTTGGTAGCAGTCAGCTTCCATTGTGGACCAGTAATACCCTGCCCGAAGGATCTTCTTCGCCATAGTGTGTCCACTGGAATGTGTATGAAAGGTCCCTTCATGTAGCTCTTCCATGATCCTTTCTGCTTCCGTCTTATCCACACAACGCAGTAAGGTTGAATCATGGTTTCGCTTGTACAAGATGCCGTTACTAAGGAAGAACTTTGCCGCGAACCTTCTCAGAAACTTCTTATCATTGACAGAGGCACCCTCAGGGTATTCCTGAGCTTCCAGATATCTCTTCACCTCATGGTACCAAGGCTTCTCAGTCACCAGTTCAGTCTCGAGATCACAACAGTATGCCGGTTCGTCCAGTTTCCAGATGATGATCCGAGGAGCCTCATTATCCCATTTGACCTTGAACATAGAAGACATTGTAGCTAACGCGTCCGCTAACTGGTTCTCTTCTCTTGGAAAGTGTTCAAAGGTTATCTTCGTGAAGTGGGGGATCAAGGTCAACACACATTCTTTGTAAGGAATAAGATTCGGATGTTTCGTATCCCACTCTCCTTTGATCTGATTGATCACAAGAGCGGAATCTCCGAAGACACTCAGAAACTTGATCCTTAGGTCGATCGCAACTTGAAGACCTATGATGCACACCTCATATTCCGCCATGTTGTTGGTACAGTTGAAACATAGTCGGGCAGTGAGCGGAGTATGAGTGCCTTGAGGAGATATGATTATAGCGCCGATACCGTTTCCCAAAGCGTTGGAGGCTCCATCAAAGTGCATAGACCATCGGGATCCTTCCTCAGGTCCTTCATCCGGTCCAGGTACTTCACAATCAGTTACTATCATGATGCTTTCGTCTGGAAACTCAAAGTTCATTGACTGATAGTCATCTACGGCCTGATGTGCCAAGTGGTCTGCCAATAAACTTCCCTTGATGGCTTTCTGGGTTGTGTATTGAATGTCGTATTCCGTCAAGATCATTTGCCATCTTGCTATTCTCCCAAACAGAGCAGGCTTTTCGAATATGTACTTTATGGGATCCATCTTTGAGATCAACAAGGTAGTGTGAGTCAGCATATACTGTCTCAGCCGGCGAGCAGCCCATACCAAAGCGCAGCAAGTTTTCTCAAGCAGTGAGTATCGGGTCTCACAGTCGGTAAACTTTTTGCTAAGGTAATAAATGGCATGCTCTTTTCGGCCAGACTCGTCATGCTGCCCCAGCACGCACCCCATTGAGTTGTCAAGTACTGTCAGGTATAGTATCAGAGGTCTCCCTTCAACCGGTGGGATAAGGATGGGTGGTTCTTGGAGATACTCTTTGATTCTGTCAAAAGCAGCATGACATTCATCATTCCAGCGTACTACCTGATCTTTCTTCAGCAGCTTGAAGATTGGCTCACAGGTAGCAGTCAGATGCGAGATGAAGCGAGCAATGTAATTCAGGCGTCCTAAAAAGCCTCTGACTTCCTTCTCTGTCTTAGGAACTGGCATCTCTTGAATAGCTTTAACCTTGGCAGGGTCCACTTGAATACCCTTATCACTTACAACGAAGCCCAACAACTTTCCAGATCTTACCCCGAAGGTGCACTTGTTCGGGTTCAACCTCAGCTTGTATAGTTTCAACCGGTCAAACAACTTCTGCAGATGATCTAGGTGCTCTTCCTCAGTCTGGGACCTTGTGATCATGTCGTCAACATACACTTCTATCTCATGATGGATCATGTCATGAAATAGAGCAACCATGGCACGTTGGTAGGTTGCCCCAACGTTTTTTAATCCAAAAGGCATGACCTTGTAACAGAAGGTGCCCCACTGAGTAACAAAGGTAGTCTTTTCCATGTCTTCAGGTGCCATCTTGATCTGATTGTAACCTGAAAAGCCATCCATGAAAGAGAACACCTTATGCTGAGCTGTATTATCAACAAGGACGTCAATGTGAGGTAGAGGGAAGTCATCCTTGGGGCTGGCCCTGTTCAGATCCCTGTAATCGACACACATTCTGACCTTACCGTCTTTCTTTGGTACCGGCACCACATTAGCAACCCACTGAGGGTAAGAAGTCACTGCAAGGAACCCAGCCTCAAACTGCTTCATAACCTCGTCTTTGATCTTCTCAGACATCTCTGGACGCATATGGCGGACCTTTTGCTTAACCGGAGGGCAGTCTTCCTTAGTAGGCAAATGATGGACCACGATATCGGTATCCAACCCGGGCATGTCTTTGTAGGACCAGGCAAAGATCTCCACATAGTCATGTAGCATCTTAGTCAACCGTTGCTTCATGCTGAGCTCTAGGTTGGCACCAATCTTTACCTCTTTCCTGTCTTCCTCAGTACCCAAGTTTATTGTTTCCACTGGCTCTTCATGTGGTTGAATTGCCCTCTTTTCCTGAAGTAACAGTCTTGCAAGTTCGCCAGGCACTTCGCAATCATCTTCACCTTCGTCTTCGGCTAAGTTGATCAGATTTTCGAAGTCATAACTGGTAATAGCAGAGTCGTTACCAGTGAGATCCAGAGTGGATTGAAACCTGTATGAGTGAGTGTGTGTGTAAATACAGCTGTTTTGAAAAATATGTAAAGGAAGGAAAGACAGAAAAGGAGCATAAGATTTGAAATGCGAGAAAACGTCCAAGATTTTCGTTTATGATATATGAAATGAAAATTTATATGCCCTCACAAATGAAACCACGGTGCCTCGGGTAAGACACCGGGCCATAGAGTTTATTTATTGTTTATTACAAAAACATAGGAATTAATTACTCATTAACAAGAGAAATAGGTAGATTGTCCTTTGCACTCCAATTGCTAAGTCCACTGTCGGTTGCAGGGTAAATCCAGCTATCAAACTCAGCTTCATCCACTTCGTCTTCGTCCCCAATAGCATTCACTCCATGAGCAGGCAGGGGAGCCGTCACTACATTAGGCTTCTCAGATGCCTCAAACTGTACCTCCTTGGCGTCAATAAGGTCCTGCAGCTTGCTCCTTAATGCCCAGCAGTCATCAGTGGAATGCCCCGGGCTATCAGAATGGTAAGCACAACGAGCATTTGGATTGTACTTAGGAGAGGCAGTGTTTACACCTTTGGGGGCCTCTCTGACAGTCACTAGGTTGGTGGATAGTAACTGCGGCAAGATTTGGGATAGGGTCATGCTCAAACGGGTAAACTCTCTCTGGGGTCTTTCAGCCCTTTGAGGATTGGTTGGCCGAGGAGCGGCAGCAGGCTTAGCAATCATTACTGCACTGACAGATTGGCGGCGCTCTGATTTCTCTTGTCTTCTAGAGCCATATACAGCACTAGCCTCCTTCTTGAAGGGTTTCTTCTCAGAACTAGACGATGCACCCTTCGGAATCTTTCCAGACTTCAACCCAGCCTCAATTCTCTCTCTAGTCAGAATCAGATCAGTGAACCCTGCAGACGAATTCCCGATAAGATGGTTGAAAAATGGCCCAGATAGGGTCCCCAAGAACATGTCTACCAACTCCCGATCAGTCAAAGGAGGCTGCACCCTGCCAGCCATATCCCTCCACTTCTGAGCGTACTCCTTAAAACCTTCACTTGAACCTAACGACATACCCTGGAGTTGGGTACGTGTAGGGGCAAGGTCGGCATTATATTGATACTTCTTATAGAAAGCAGTAGCCAACTCCTCCCAGTTACGAACCTTGGTCCCATCCAGCTGATAGAACCATTCGAGATGAGTCCCTGAAAGACTCTCCTGGAAGAAGTGGATCCACAAATTCTTATCCGCTGAGTACGGTTGGATCTTTCGAACATAGGACCTGAGATGTAGCTTGGGACAAGACGCCCCGACGTACTTAGTGAAAGATGGTGCTTTGAATTTCCGAGGAATGATCACACCAGTAGACAAAACCAAATCTCCGAAATCCAGCCCAGGCACCTGTTGTATCTCCATAGCATTCAACCTGTCTTCCAACTGTTTGTAACGGTCTTCTGCCGGAGGATATTGCTCTTCATCAAAATCAGTCTCGTTGTCGGAGACTACCGAACTAGGACCTTTTTCCGCTTGAGGAGTACTCTTGAAAATAGAAGAACCAACCTCTTCATTCTGCAGAGTATTGCCAAACCTTCGGCCCGAGCTGAACAGAACATTCCTTCTCTTCTTCTTCTTTTCCTTCTTCAGGAGCAGAGCCTTCAGCTCTTCTTGGCCCTGAGCCAAACCCATGATTAGTTCCTGAAATTGCGCATTCTGCGCCTGAAGAGCCTTGATGGACATCTCAGTGGATGACGAGTCAGGATTCATGATGCTGAAATAAACAGCGAAGAACTGTAAGCAACCTGAAAAGAGGAAAACCTGCTATGCACATGATGAATGATATGTGTTTATGCAATGCATTCAAGGGTTCGAAAGTTCAAATTCGTTGTAGACAAAAAGGAACACACGTTATCATTAAGGAAATAATTGTTCAGTACATCAAAGCCTCATGGGCAAAATAATACAAAAGCAAATCAATCCCAAAATATACTACGCATCCTCTTTGGAGCTATGTAAGTGTTGAGATTCCTCTCCTCATGCAACAGGCGGGTGAGCTCCAAGACCTTCTTTTCACTAGCATGTAGACTGGTCTCAAGAGAATTCCGTTCTTCCTTAAGCTGGATCCAGCTCTTCTGCATCTCTTCCCAGGATGTGGGCATATCAGGGTGCTGAATAGTGCAGGACACTTCTCCTTCCAAGACTGGTTCTTTGATTACTGGGAGCATATGGGGATAAGGCATCACTAACTTCTGGGAGCGGGCGCGTACCCACTTGAGATAAGGTTCCAACGGGATGGAATTCCTGTGCCCCAGTGTCTTGCTGTCTATCCTACTGGGTATCCTCCAAGCTCTGATAAATCTCTGGCGAAGTCCTTGTGCATCGTTGTCGAAGTCAAAAACTATGTCAGGAATTAGCATGTCATGAGGGCCATCCCTCCGAGCATAACCAAACTGTCTCCAAGCCAGGCATGGGTTGTAAGTAATACCTCCTCTGATTCCAAGTAAAGGAACATTAGGGTACTCCCCGCAACGATCAATGATAGTGACATCTCCTCTGGACCTAGGGCACCAATGTATATCTGCATGTGTGAGAGTCATCAACCGTTGTGACCATCTCAAACCCCGCTCATTCTTCAAAACTGATTGTGGAAGGTGCGAAATAAACCACCTTCCCAGGAGAGGAGTGCAACATATAAGGACACCTCTTTTTCTCATGGTTCGAGTGTAACATGAGTGAAGGATGTCCCCCAGCAACATAGGTATAGGATTCCTGGACATAAAGATCTGGACAGCACTGATATCTATAAGCTGATCTGGGTTAGGGAACAACACCAAACCATAGACAAGGAGGGCCCTAACTTCTTCAAAAGCTTGTAAGTCAAGGGAGTTCCAACATTCATGGGCCTTTTCAAACAGAAACCTGGCTAAGAACCCTTTGATACCACTTCTAACTTCCCAATGTCCCTTGAGGTCAGATGACTGTAGGTGCAAGGCTTTAGCAATCTCTTCAAGCTTGGGTTCCTTTTCCGTACCGTTGTAGGGTAGTTGATCAAGGATAGGGATCTTCAGGAGCCGGGAGAACTCCTCCAATGTAGGTACCAGCTGATAGTCCAAGAAGGTGAAACAGTGATGCAGAGGGTCAAAGAATTGGAACAGGACCTTGATCATATCTTCCTCAATGTTGGTATTGACCAAGCTGATGAGACTTCCATGTCTTTCACTGAATGAAGAGTTCTCGGGAATCCTGGATATAAGTTCCTTAAGCTGAGGAGGGATCCGTACAAGGCTGATTTGAATTGTCTTTCTACGAACAGTTTCCATGTCCTACAAAACAAGAACAAAGATGAAAATTCGAACCCCTGAAATGGTTAGTCAATGCATATGATGCTGGATGATGTCATGATGCTATGATTAAACACACCACAGATATTTACAAAGACAAACATGTAAGGCACACAAGGCACACAAGACAAGCCCTTAGGGTTTAAGGCCAGCATGGGGTCTGGGTAGTACCCTCTTGAAGTTGGTGGGGTGGGTTCAACCTGTCCTATTAGAAGTAACCGGGTTCTAAGGGTCCCAATATCACGGGATTGCTTTCATTGTTCATCGTTTCGATTTAGCCACTGAACTGGCGACCGAAATATTCCAGGAAAGCAACCCTCCATTGAGTGTAGTATCGAGTATCAACCAACCTCGGACTGCACCAAAGTCAGTTATCTCACTACCCTAAAGAGGCCAAGATAGTTCAATTAAGGTCCCTAAGGTCTGTTGATGCTTCACGACACCACGCGGAGGCCCCGTACTCTCCTTGACTGAACTCAAGGGTTACCGGTACACACCAAAGTGCCACATCAACGTAGCAGACTGTTTCAACCATGTCGGTATACCCCGCACAGTTCCCTCACAGCCTTGTTGCTACTTTCTAAGAAAGGTATCCCCAGATCCGGGTTAGGATCTATAGAACTCCCAAGACAGTCCCACAATTTAAAGCAAACAAGGAAAGCAATTGAAAACACAGTTATGAACTAACCCTAAGGTACACCTCACTTTAAGTTATTGTCCCCAGCAGAGTCGCCAGTTCTGTGATCGGTGGATCTGGAACTGACTGTTTAACGCTGGTTCGCGAAATGTCGCGGAAGCAAGAGTCGCCACCGTCTTTTATTTTCTCCAAATGGAAAGGACAAAAGCACAGAAAAATTCCTCATAGAGATTGCTCTCGGTTCGGGAGGTAGATTATAGAAAGGGAAGGTGTTAGCACCCTTTCTATCCATGGTTATCCATGGGCTCTTAGATACTTGCTCATTTGTTTTCAAAAATGGTTTGTTTGCTTTTCAACTGTGGGTTTAAAAAAGTTTCTTTGAAAATTTCAGTTCGACTCTTGTATCGGTCCTCAAGAGTGTTTGAAAAGTTACTTTCGAAAGCTTTTGAAAATGTGTTGGTGTGAAAAGTATTTTTTGAATTTGGTTTGAAAGTTAGAGCAAGTATCTAGAATCGTCTACCTACCCTAAGGAATTCGTCTGTGTAGATGTCCTTTAAAGTAGTGCCATCCCACCATTGAGAGGTAGGTAGCACCACCGTTGGAGGTGTTCGGGTCAATTCGAGTTTTAGGGACATGGTGATCACCAGAGCAATGGGAAGACACCTTAGAAGCTACCCTCATGCCAGGTTCCCGGATCATGAGGACTTACTAAGACATCCTCTACTCGACGATCACCTTTCGAGGCAAGGCAACAGTGAGGCGTACCCTAGGGGTGGTGTGTGATTTTTGTGTCAGATTCAGTTATTCTTGTCTTTTCATGTTATGAGTGAGCTACGCGTTCGTTTTTATTTTTGTCATTCATTCTTGCATGCATTTGTTAACAGTTAAAAATTGCGAGAAAGATAAAATTCTAAACTACTACAAAAGGTGCGGGTCCACATCGCCAAAATTTCCAGAACCCGATTTGACAGAAAAAATAAAGAATTAAAGAAAAGTAAAGTGCGAGAAATTAATTACACGGCTTTGGGAGAGGTACATAGAAAATTATACGAAAAGAAAATAAATGCGCGATTTGAATTAAAATTAGAAACGAGGGCGTTGGACCCTTTTTTATGAAACTAAATTAAATTATTAAATTAACGAAATTAAAAAAAGGAAATTGTTTTTTTTGGTATTTTTATGATTTTTTTATGAAAAAGAATTAAATGAAATTAAAAGATTAACCCTAATTCTAATTGTTTTAGTTTATTAAGAAAATATTAAGTTTTAACCTAAAATTAAACCTAATTATTTACATGCAAATCTTGATTTATAAAAATAAATAATATTTTAATAATTAATTATTATGAAAGAAAAGAAAAGAAGGATAAAAAAATTATTACAAACCCTAATTCTACCAATTTTAGGTTTTTATTGAAAATATTAAGGTTAAAACCTAAATTAAAAACTAAGTTAATTAATGAACTTTATTTACAAAAGTACTAATTAAATAAAAATATTTTTTATTTTTTATCTTTTCTGATTTTTTTTGTGTTTTTTATATTATTGTGAAAATATTTAAATTAAAAAAACTAATTAATTGAATCAAAATAAATAACAATAAAAAAAATAATGGAAAGAATATTGCAAACCTAGGGGGGGTCTGCCCCCCAAATTGGAGGTTTTTCTTTAGCAATTTGGGCCCAATGGCCTTTGGCCTGGCTGACTTTTCCACTAGCGTGCCCAGGCGTTGACTCACGTTTACCATGCTCTCCAGATCATGGCCCTTTGATTGATCTCAGGGTGCACGTGGAAGGTTTGATTTTATGGACGTACGGTGGTCTTCAGCGTTGAAACTGCATGCAAACACGTTAATAAAAATATCATGAAAGGGATGGGGGACCTGGGGCTCGAACCCAGGTCCTAGAGATTACCACTAACAAGCCTTGCCGCTGAAGCACTCAACGCGTTTTGTAAGTATTATGGAAAACAAACAATATAATATAAAAATAATGGTTAGTGGATTTTGCGCGCAAAAATTCAAATGAACCAGTTATGCCTCGCCACCTAAGCGTCTTCTTCTTCGTTCTATCTTTCCTGAAACACAAAGAACATAGGCCACGGTTTTGTAAACGTTTCAAAAGGTCACTTTTGCAAAAATAACGAATAGCTCAGGGCAGCTCATAAATTGAGCGCGAGGGTGGATTTAGCATCGTCCAAGCGTGCTTGTTTCAATGGTCCAGGTCTTGAGTGCTAATTTTTCCTTAAATGGAAAACCCCAATTCACAGCTTGGGAAACCCTAATATCCAACAATGGCAGATTCTCCAATAGTGCATAAAAACGCAATTAAAATATAGGGTTAGCTTCAGAACACATTGCTTAGTATGAATATATAAACAAAATGCTATGAGAATGTCTCAAAATCAAAACACGAATATGCATTTTTATGAGAAAAAATTGACTTTTGTATACCAATTCAAAGGGCTATGCGTATGGAAAGCAATCCAGTTAGACTCAGTGATGTCCTAGGAAGGCAATGGGATGAATTTCTTGGCTTGAATCGACCTCAAAGATGGTTTTCAGATTTGGAATTTTTAAGCAAAAACTCAAGTGTTGTTTCTTGTCTATGGCGCAGCTTTTTTGGTCAGTGAGCACGAGGGTTTGCTTGTTTATATGTATATGAGTGATTAGGTCAAAGAAAATTGATCCAAAATCCATGAATTTATGAAAAATATATTTGATTTTCAAGCCATTATTTTGCAATCTTTTTCACATGTTTTTGATACAAATCATGTCCAATTCCATTGATTCTTTCTATATTTGGTTAGGCACGAAATCTTGGAGATATTGTATGCATAAAAAGATTGAAAAACCTAGGTTTAGTATTTTTCATGTATTTTAATTAATTAAATGAATTATTAATAATAAAAATCCAAATAAATAAATAAAAAATGAAGAAAAACTTCCCTTTGGGCCAGATGGTCGTGCACATGCCTTGGATAATGAATTGTGGAAGAAAAAGAGGCCCATTAGCAATTTTAGGTCATTTGAAGCAATGTTGACTTTTCAAAATATCCAAAAATTTCCCAACTTCCACAAGGCATAACTTGCTCAATTTTTAATCTTTGCTCATGTTATTGGACATTTTGGAAAGGTCTTTGAGTCCTCTAACCAATGTCTTTTGTCCCATGTCATTTTGATTTACCAATCTCAAGTTATGGCCTTTGACTTAAAGTCCCTTTTTGTTGACTTTTGAAAATGACCTATAATGTTGAAATTGATAACTTTTTGTGAGAGCATTTCTTGGACTCTAAGTATGAAGAGGAGTTATAGTAAATGTCTTTATCTTCAAAATGAGCTTTGGATGGAATTTTTCTGATAATCCATGTGGAAGTTATGCTCTGGTCAATTTACAGTTGACTTTTTCAACTGTCCAAATAAGGAAACTTTTGCATCTTGATGATTTTGGAGCCAAGCTTTGAGAATCATGATCAAGCATTGATCAAATGATGTTTGTGGCTTCAAAATGAGATGTTGACCAAAAATTTGGACTTTTGACTGTCAAATGACCATTTTGCCCCTACAGTTGACTGTAGTGCAATTAGGTTTTTTGACTGTGCAATTTTGTGCTGAAAGTCTTGAAACTTAGTATGAGGATGCTTGACCATATTTGTAGGCATATGGGACTTGATTGGACCCTTGGAAACTTCATTTACTTTGTCAGAACCAAAACCCTAATTTTGACTGTTAGGAGGCCCTTGAACTGTGCAACCCTTGGGGAGATTTTGAAGCTTGACTTGGCAATTTCTTGAAGAATATGGGAGGGCAAATTTTGGGGTACAATAGCATGCAATCAAACACACTTTGCACACATGCACCCTTAGGGTAATCTCACTTGTTGCCTTACGGAAATGGCCATGTTACGCATGTGAGATGTCTTAGCATAAAAAAATTGAAAAAATAAAAGATCATAGTCCCTCGATGATGCTATCAAAGTTGCCTTTCAAAATGATCTTAATCCCTAAAGAAAAGTGCTAAGTCATCTAACAACATTGCTATCATAGTCATACGATGACCCAACGCCCGTCCCTTCACATCCAACGATGGGGCTTCTTACCGAATCAATGGTAAGGTAGCCACGTCTAAAGGAGGAGGAAAAGCATATCTAAGACTTTTTGAGTAGGTAGATTACTTTTAGTTACTTGCTCATTCTCAAAACAAACATCCTTGCTATTTTCAAAACAATTACATACACTTTCCAAAACACTTCTTACAAACTTGAAAACATTTTCAAAAAAGTAAAACATCTTTGTATACATTCTTACGAACGAGAATCATTACAAAGATTGCCTAAATAATGGCCTCTTTTACAAAATACTTTCAAAACCTTACAAAGCACATTTTTCAAACACAAGCAACTGATCTAGCAAGTAACTAAGATCCCATTGAAAACCATGGATGAAAAGGGTGCTAATACCTTCCCTTTTCATAATCTACCCCCCGGACTCAAAAACATCTCTAAAGGTATTTCCTATGCTTTTTCACCTTTCCTTTTGGATAATAGAAAAGTCGGTGAAGACTCTTTCTAAACCACAACATTTGCAAACATAAACGCAAAACCTCAAGTCAGTTCTCCCACCGTATCACAGATTCTCTGCTAAGTTATTCCTTAGTAATGGCATTCTTTACAAACGCAACCAGGACTTTGTATTACTCCGGTGCGTAGACAAGGTTGAAGCAGAAAAGATCATGGATGATTTACATGAAGGCACTTTGGCACCCATTCCAGTGGGCATACGATGGCAAAGAAAGTCCTACGTGCATGTTACTACTGGTCTACTATGGAAGCAGATTGCTATCAACACTCTCGAACCTGCCATAAGTGTCAGATCTATGCTGACAAGGTGCACGTGCCTCTGGTTCCTTTAAATGTCTTGACCGCTCCTTGGACCTTTGCTATGTGGGGCATCGATATGATTGGGGAAATTAAGCCAACAGCCTCTAATGGACACCGCTTCATCTTGGTGGCCATTGACTATTTTACAACGTGGGTTGAGGCGGACTCTTTCGCTTCCGTTACCAAGAATGTTGTAGCCCGATTCATTAAATAGAATCTCATATGTCGGTATGGTATCCCAGAGAGGATCATCACAGACAATGGTATGAATATAAACAATACTATGATCACCGCCCTGTGCGAGCAATTCAAGATCTAGCATCACAATTCTTCCCCTTACCGGCCAAAGATGAATGGTGTTGTCGAAGCTGCAAATAAGAACATCAAAAAGATCATACAGAAAATGACCGTCACATACAAAGACTGGCATGAGATGCTACCATTCACTCTCCATGGTTATCGCACCACGGTGCGCACATCAACCGGGGCAACACCTTACTCTCTGGTATACGGCATGGAAGTTGTCTTGCCTATTGAGGCCCAGATCCCTTCTCCGAGAATCATGAAGGATGCAGGTCTGAACAAAGACGATTGGATCCAGACTCGACTTGATCAGCTGAACTTAATTGATGAGAAAAGGCTTACTGTTGTCTGTCATGGTCAAATGTATCAAAAACGGATGATCAAGGCTTTCAACAAAAAGGTCAGACGCCAAGTGTATCAAGTCGGGGATTTAGTGATCAAGCGCAGCATACTGCCACAAGGTGATCCCAGGGGAAAATGGACTCCTACATATGAAGGACCATTTGTAATCAAAAGAATATTCTCTGGAGGAGCCATGATCTTAACCACTATGGATGGTGACGACCTGCCGCATCCTGTGAACGCGAACATAGTCAAAAGATACTACGCATAAGAGACCCGCTAGGTTGACAAACCTAGGAAAAATAAGGGCATCACAGCGAACCAAAAAGGTTCGGGGAAAAATTAGGGATAAAATATATAAAAATTGTACACCCGGCAAGTTGAAAACCTGAAAGGGCGACTTGGGCAAAAAAGGGTATCCTGGTGGACTGAAAACCCGAAAGGGTGGTCCAGGCAAAAGTTAGGGAATTAAAGCGTATGACTATGTCCCGTTGGATCACCTTATGGACAACCTGCAAACTCAACGGTTCCGATCAATCCAATCATCTTCGGACAAGGCAACAAATAGATAAGATGCCCAGAGACATGAAGGCTATGGCAGATTGGGAACCCCATGAGATTATTTCACATAGCTATCTTTTCTTTGTATCAAATTTTCATTATTTTTATGACGAAATTCTCTTACTAGAATGTTTGTCTCATTGTACAAAAGTATTTACTCGAGTCAATACAAAGATATCCCTTTGACAGTGCAAAAATATTTGTTTTTCTTTACTCTTGTTTTTTGTTTACAAAAATGTCCAGTCATTTATTTTGAGCATATGCATTTGAACGTAACTACTATTTACAAATGAATAAAAATAAAGGCAATCACTAATGGCTTTTAAGAAGTAGGGAAATATCTCTAAGCTATTCCATAAAATCCCCCACAGTGTGCAGTTTTATCCCCAACGGAACAAAACTTCCAATTATCACTCCCCGGTAGAAGTCGCAAAATTTCTCGGGATTCCCCAACAGGTCTACAAACAATGCAAAGCGTTCCCCTTTTCACGATAGAGTTTATTTCTATAAGTGGAAACCCATCAACACTTCAACTTCAAAACATGAAGACTTACACTCTACATTCCCAGCAGCAGACGGGGATTTATTTTCCCTAATCTAATAGCATTACAGCAGATTAGCTCACATACGCATAAATCGCATCCATATATCATAAACATCGATGACACGAATGCATATATCACAATATCATTGTACCATGCATTTCATACATGATGACATTGCATACAACTAACGTTTTACCCTTTGCAGGGTAAGGTTAATCAATGAATATCATCAACAAATCAGAGATTAATACCTGAAACAGACTGAGGACAATTGTCTACACTACCAGCTGAGCTTTCAGATACAGTTCAGATACGCTCCAGATACGGATGCCATCCTGATACTCATTCAGATTCATCTTTCAGATACAGTTTAGATACGCTCTAGATATGGATGCCATCCTGATACTCATTCACATTCAGCTTTCAGATACAGTTCAGATATGCTCCAGATACGGATGTCATCCTGATACTCATTCAGATTCATCTTTCAGATACAGTTCAGATACGCTCTAGATACGGATTCCATCCTGATACTCATTCAGATTCAACTTTCAGATACAGTTCAGATACACTCCAGATACGGATGCCATCCTGATACTCATTCAGATTCATCTTTCAGATACAGTTTAGATACGCTCTAGATATGGATGTTATTCTGATACTTATTCAGATTCAGCTTTCAGATATAGTTCAGATACACTCCAGATACGGATGCCATCCTGATACTCATTCAGATTCAGCTTTCAGATACAGTTCAGCTATGCTCCAAATACGGATGCCATCCTGATACTCATTCAGATCCAGGCTTTCCTTTCGAAGAAACCCCACTATCCAGGTTCCTTCTCCCTTATCTCCAGACAACCGTTTACAACCCTATAAGACCTGGACCCGACCAGATACGATCGATTTCATATTTCCCCAGTTGAAGTCAAACTTAGACTTGGTCTGATTTCTATCAACAATCACCTTCGAATGGCATCTTTAAGCCCATCTCCGCCATCTTTTCGTTATCTCTCCAAATGGCATCTTTAAGCCCATTCCTTACACAATCAACCAACACATCACCGAGTGCAAATTTCTGGGCACTCTAGTGTTTAATCATCTTCCACTTTCAAGCTACGAATGGAAAACATGTCGATCTCACTTTTCAAGTTTAAGAAGATTGAACAGGGGCAGCTGTTGTACCCCAAAAATTTTCCCTCTCATTTTTTATTCAAGATACTATCCTAGGTCTTCTCGAATACTCAATTTGGCTTAGAAGTTTGATCAGACAGAATCTCTTCCTAGGCAGTAAGCCAATGATTAGGGGTTGACGTTTCTCAAAGAAAATTGATTCTTCAAGGTTTCAAATGGTCTTCATATATCTTCATGTCTCCTCAAGGATGTTCATTCCGAGTTTCGAACCTCGCGTCACAATTTTTCTCAGTCAATGGTTCAGACGACTGAAAATGACTTCATTAACCCAAAAGCTGACCTTTTGCGAGACCAAGTTCAAGCGACTGTAACTTCTTCATTGTTCGATATTTTTGAGTGGGTCTTCTGGCATATGAGTCTCCCTGATGTTATCTCCAATTTCTATTCACAAATCAAGAGCTGATTACATGTAGAAGATCACCAAATTTGAATGCGTTAGAAGTCACTTCGTGGATTTTAACCTAATCTTAAATAATTGTCGCCTGATTTCTAAGAATTGTGATTTCCTCAAAATTACAAGATCTTCAGAAGATCATTTCTGCATATGGTCATAAGTGATGTTGCACACGAATTTATCTTCAAAGATCAAAAGAAAATTATGTTTGGAAGACTTTGAAAGTTATCGAATCATCGTAAGGCATTTGTTTGATTTCAAGTGTCGTTAATCACCATCGTTTTTGAAATTTGTTAATTCTATAAGGTAGGTTATTATTCTCAAAGCATGATTGTTTGGCAATGAAGTTCCATTTTAATCGAGTATGGTGTGCAAGTTCATTTTGAGCGCAAATTTGGTTTGGACAAGAGTTGAAGATTAAGACTGTCATTTAGATGACCATGGCTTTGGGTTTGACTTAACCAAGTTAGAATTGAATTCTTAAACATTTATTTTGTTTATAAATTTGATTGGAGTACAAGGCGCGTTGGTTATTTGATCATTTTGTGATTGCTTGATGTTTAAGTTACCAAACCAAGATGTTTTATTCAAAGCATTCAATTGAGAATTGCAAGGTTTAAATAATTTCAGGATTGGTACGACAAATTTTTATCATTCATAAATTTTCCCAAGGTTTTGTGTTCATTACATTACAATTGAAAATAAATTACAAATTTTTGTTTTGTTTACAAAGGATTACAAATCTATTGTTTACAAAGGAATAAATTTTGTTCTTTTTTTTCAAAGTCTTTGTAACTTCATCTTCAAGTAATCAATCCAATCCTCGTTTGCCGTCCACGCCTCATGTTCATGAAACAAAGAAAGGAAAAAGTTAGCTAGCATTATGAAAAATTCAAGCAAGAGTTATTTGTTATCAAGGAACGCTCATCATTAGGGTTTGTAGTTAGGAATCAGATTCAAAGGTTTTTGTCTTCAATCATAAGATATCTCCTCCTACTTTTGCAAATCACAAAAAAAAATATGTGTGGTTTTTCTTGGTTCACAAAAGGGAAAAGAAAATGCTAAATATTTTTCAAAACATCCCAAAGCTGTCAAACAGCATCATAAAGGAAATGCAGCAGAACAAAAACAAAAACAGCAACCAAACTGCCAAAATATACAAGCTGCAACAAGTAGCAGCAAACTGCTACACAAAACAGGTTGTAATGCAAAACCAGCAAACAGAGCAAGCATAGAAACAAAGGCATGCTGCTGTAAAATATAGCAGCAAGTCCAAGGCTACCCAAATAGCAGTAATATAGGAAGCAAAGGTGGGCTGTAAAGCAGCAACAACACAACAGTAAGCAAGCTGCCAAGCACAAGTCAACAAACCTGCAACAAATATAGCAGCAGGAAGCAGGCAATGCAAACAAACAAAACAAGGCAAGCAAGTAAAGCACGAACAGGACAAGGCAAAATCATAGCTAGCTTGCTTAGCACACCAAACACGTCATCATTTTCCTAAGCTATACAAACCCTTCAGAAACTTTAGAATAAAAAGAAAGTTTGCTTTACATCATTGAGAGATGAGAGAGGAAAGGATATCACCTAAGCATACAACAATCCAAATAGCCTGCAAAACTGTACCAAGTTAACTCTTCACTTTACTTCCAAAAGCCCTGTCCAAACAACCTTCATCAAAACCTGTAGCCCAACATTTACACACAAATAGCAATATGAAAACTGCACTCAAAAGGCAGCAAATCAACATACCACAAATTGGCAAAAACCTCAAATTTCCCCCGACTTTTTCACCCTGTTTTCAATATAATAACAAGACTGCTTCACAAAGCAAGAGAGGTCAAGGGACTGATACAAAGAAACCACAGCCCAACGCCAAAACTTCAACCTCAATCTCATACAACACAACCAGCAAGCTAGCTGTTAGAGAACAAAAGAAAACACACCAGAAAAACCAAGAACAAAGCCAAACCAACAAAGATATTAGAAAAGTCACAAAAAAAGAAACCAAAATCTCCAAAACCTTTGTTCATCACCTCCATACGAACCCGCACTTCTACCTTCACTTCACTAAACTCATCTTTGCTCCTTCAAATGACGACTCAACAATAACTCAACACCACGACAAATAATCAAGAAAGCATAAAGAACAAGAAGTGAACTTACTCAAATCAAGCAGTTGGGATTTCTTTCAGGTAATATAGCTCCACTGTTTTTTTTTTTTTTAATATTTTAGCTATGAGCTTCAACTTGGCCTACATTGTATATCGGTTTATCAGTAGATTTCATTTCATTAGGATAAAGTTTTTTTTTACTATGAGATGAAGAGTTTGAAGACCTGTTTTACCTGATATATATCATTATCTGTTGTATGCTTCAAGAATCCATCTTGTTAAATCTGATTATGAAACCAATGAAAAGCTCAAAGGGAGACTAATATTGATTTAGTATTCCCTAAAGCTGGGATGTTGTGCTTGCATTACCTTCATAAGCGTTGCTCAACGGAAAAAATCAATCATAGACACTTAGCAATTTAAAAGTTACAAAAACTCATTATTGAAGGGTGTATTTTTGTTTACCTCAACCTTCTTCTCCAACCTTTAGATCCGCAACAATATCCACTGAATCTATACATATCTTCTCGCTTACCTTCGGCCTTGTCCCTCCATGTTGAGTAGTAGCCCGCTACGCCTCCAAAATCCCTAACCTACCATAGCTATTTCCGTCGCAACAACTTATCTACCCTCTGTTTGAAGAGGATGTGATAAACATTGATAGTATTGCTGAGAAGAATAAAAGATTGGAAAATTATTGTTGAATCGGTGTGAGAAATAGTGATGAGGGAATGAAGAGTTTCACAGAGAGATAGAGAGAGAGAGATAACGAATTGAGAAAGAGATAAAGCCAGTAGCGGCCGTTCCCTAATGATTAGGGTTTGTCCGTTTCAATTTCCCTTCCATATTCCTCTCTTGGGCCTCAACCTGGACCGGTCTCTAGAGCCCAACATAGTTTTTTTTAGAGTCTTTACAAATGCAACAAAAACAAACTCTTGGGCCTCTCCTACTAGGCCTAGCTCCTTTTTCTCTTCACTCACCCTCATTTCAGTTTAATACCACCCCTCCATTTTTGTTTTGTTTTGACATTTACTTATTTCTATTATTTTAATAACTCCTAAATTTTTGTTAATTAATTTTCTTAATTAAATTTATTTCTTAGTTCTAATTTAATTTAGGAAAACTTTGTAGATAATTTTACTAATCATTTTGTACTTAAGTCTTAATTTGTTTATTTAATTTCTTAATAACAAAAAATCCTAAAAGATAAAACACATGCATTTGATTTAATTTCCTTAGCTAATTAATAGAATAGATATTTTCTATTTTTCTTTTCAAACTTTTCAAATAGAAAATGATAAGAGTTTTGTTTCCTTACTTTACTTTGTTAATTAATTTTTAATTCATAAACTTGTTGTAATTTCGATTAATTACTCGATTCAATTTGGTTGTATTGTTTGCCTATTTGGACATTTAATTGTATTAATACATCCCCATGTGTAAATCTGTACCCCCATTCCCGAAAACTCTGTAATAGCATAGAATTTTAATTTCTGCAATTTACTATTTTCCTTATACTGTATAGTAATTAGGCGTGCATGGCAAGATTCAAAATCAATCGCTAGATAACCTAATTTCAAAGACAAAATAACTTGAAACGAATACACTTTTTCATACGCGCACCTCTAGGGTAACCTCGCTCGTTGCCTCGGAAATACAGTCATGTCCCTCGAATATGGGACGCTTTAGCTAAGACCCTTCGATAAAAAAGATCGTAGTCCCTCGATGTCCCTCGATGTTGCCTTCGGTAAAACGATCTAGTCCCTTACAAAAAATTGCTAAAGCGTCTCATAAGTTGCCTTCTATGACTGTACAAACGTCCCGCGCCTGTCCCTTCACATCCAATGATGGGGCTTCTTACCAAATAAATGGTAAGATAGCAACATCTAAAGGAGGAAAAGAACATTTAAGACCTTTCGAGTAGGTAGATTCGCTCTTAGTTGCTCGCTTGCTCACGACAAAAACATTTTTACACCAACACTTTCACATTAAAACCTTTTTCAAAAGACAAAAGCTTTTTGTATACGTTCTTATAGAGACGAGAACCATTGCAAAAACATCTTTCCAAGAAAACTTTCAAAAAACACACTCCACGAACATATCTTTGAACTATTTTTGAAACAAACACTTTGTATGCGTTCTTATAGAGACGAGAACCATTACAAAGACGTTTTCAAAATACTTTCAAAACCCACACCACAAGCACATTCAAAATAAAAGCAAGTGATCTAGAAAGTAACTAAGAGCCAATGGAAAACCTTGGATGAAAGGGGTGCTAACACATTCCCTTTTCATAATCTACCCCCCGAACTCGATAAGTAATCTCGAAAGGTCTTTCCTGTTCTTTTTTACCTTTCCTTTTAGATAAAAGAAAATTTGGTGGCGACTCTTGCTATCCTCATAATTGCAATAAAACGCAAAACGACTCGAGTCAGTTCTCCCACCGTATCACAGTATGCGTTCACACTTTTCTCTTCTTATAGCTGCTTCGTGAGTTCCAGAACCTTCCTCTCACTGGCGTAGAATCGGGCCTCAAAAGTGTCTCGTTCTTCCTTTAAATGAACCCAATCTCTTTTCAAGTCTTCGAGAGAGATAGGCATGTTGGGATGAAGGACAGTGTACGTAACATCTCCTTCAACAACAGGCTCTATGATAACAGGAAGGATAGAAGGGTAAGGAATTACAAGACTCTGAGCATGAGGTCGCACCCACCTAAGGTAAGGTTCAAGGGGAATGGAATTTTTATGTCCCAATGTCCTACTATCCAGCTTGCTTACCATACTCCAAGCCTGTATAAACCTCTTACGGTAGCGTTGATCGTTGCTTTCATAGTCGAACACCAAACCTTGGATGAGCATCTCATGAGGACCATCTCTTCGGGCATACCCAAACTGTGGTAAAGCTAAATAGGGGTTGTAAGTGATACCCCCTAATACCAAGCAGAGGGACATTAGGGAATTCCCCACAGCGGTCAATGATAGAAGTATCTTCCAAGGATCTCGAACACCAATGAACATTAGAGTGGGTGAGGGACCTCATCCTTTGAGACCATATCAATGTTTGCTCGTTCTTCAATGTTGATCGAGGTAGGTGTGAAGTGAACCACTTGGTGAGTAGGGGAATATAACACAAGAGAGTGCCTTTTTTCTTCATGGTGCGGGTATAGAAGTAATGTAAGATGTCTCCCAATAAGGTAGGTATAGGATTACGAGGAAGAAAGACTTTGATGGCATTAACATCTATGAATTGGTCCGAGTTGGGGAATAGAACCTAACCATAGATGAGAAGAGCCAGGACGTCTTCGAAAGCTTGAAAACCCATATTTTCCCAGAATGAACGAGCCTTCTCTAATAGAAACTTGGTTAGGAACCATTTGACTCCGCTTCTTGTCTCCCAATTTGCTATGATGTCGGCTCTCTTCAGATGCAAAGCTTCGGCCATGACCTCAGGTTTCGGAATCCCTTATAGACCGGTGAACGGTATCTGATCAAGCACGGGAACTCCTAATAGTAGAGAGAACTCTTCTAATGTAGGTACCAACTGATAGTCAGGAAAGGTGAAGCAATGATGTATGGGATCAAAGAATTGGAATAGCACACACATCATCTCTTCTTGGAAAGTGGAGGTAGCCAAACTGAGGAGTCGACCATATTTCTTGGTAAAAGGAGAATCTCTGGGCACCCTTGAAGCTAACTCTTGGAGCTGAGGGTGTGCTTTCACAAAGCTGATTCGGATGGTGTTTCTTCGGACGGAGTTCAGGGCCTACAAAATGAAAACAAAGATAAATTCCTAAATCCTTGAAATGGTTAGTGAGAATGTGTATGATGTTATGATGTTTATGATTTTATGTACAAGTAAGCATATACACACAAGGCAAAACAAGTCCTTAGGTTTAGGCTTGCATGGAATCTTATAGGTAAGTACCCTGTTGAATTTTTAGTTGGCTCAAACATGTCCTATTAATAATAACCGGGTTCTAAAGGGTCTCAATTTCACTGACCTTTCTTTTAGGCATTGTCTCAGCACAACCAATCTTTTCTTGTGGCCGAGATATCCTAAAAGTCCAATCTCAATGAGTGTAGTATCGAGTATCAACCAATTTTCAACTTTCCACCAAAACCGGTTATCTCACTACGTCCTAATGACAAAGTTATTAAATTAAGGTTCTAAGGTCAGTTAGTGCTTCATGACGCCACTCAGCGGCCCCGTATTCTCCTCGATTCAACACAAGGGATATCGGTACCCATAAATGCGTCACACTAACATAGCCATTATTTTAACCATATTGGTCTACGTCGTACAGTTTCCACAATCTATTGCTACTTACCTAAAAAGGTGTCCCAGATCCGGGTAGAGGATCAAAGCAAGCCCAATAAGGAACCATAATGTAAAGCAAACAAGTCAAACAACGAAAGCAAATAAAGGTGATCTAGCCCTAAGGTAACCCCACTATTAAAATTTTCCCTAACAGAGTCGCCAGTTCTGTGATACGGTGGCAGAACTGACTTGGGTGTTTTACGTTTGATTGCAATGTTGCAGTTAGCAAGAGTCGCCACCGAATTTTATTTTATCCAAAAGGAAAGGCTGAAAAAAACAGGAAAGATATTTGAGATTATTTCTTGAGTTCAGGGGGCAGATTATGAAAAGGGAATGTGTTAGCACCATTTTCATCCATAGTTATATATGGGCTCTTAGTTGCTTGCTAGATCACTTACTTTTGTTCGAAAATGTGCTTTGTATGGTTTTTTGAAAGTATTTTGAAAAGGCGTCGCCGTTTAGGCAAATTTTGTAATAGTTCTCGTTCATAAGAACGTATACAAAGTGTTGATCTTTTGAAAATGTTTCATGTTTGGAAAATGTTTTGGAAGTGTTTTTGAAAGTGCTGGTGTTTGTTTTGAAAATGAGCAAGGATGTTTGATTTGAAAGTGAGCAAGCAACTAGGAATAATCTACCTACTCAAAAGTCTTAGTTCATTTCTTCCTTTCCTTTGATATTGTTATCTTACCATTGATTTGGTAAGAAGACTTATCTTTGGATGTAAAGGGACGGGCGTGGGTCATCGTATAGTCATGATAGAAATGTTGTGAGATATCTTAGCATTTCTCCTTGAGGGACTAAAATCATTTGTAAGGCAACATTCGTAGCGTCATCGAGGGACTATGATCTTGTATTTGTGATTGTTTTTACTAAGATATCTCACATGCATAACATGACCATTTTTAAAAGGCAACAAGTGGAATTACCCTAAGGGTGCATGTGTGAAAGTGTGTTTGATTGCATGCATTTTGTCTTTGATTTTTGGGTTGTCTACTTGTTGGTTTTATCTTGCCATACACACCTAATTACTAACATTTATATGAAAGTAATGAAAAAGTGCAAAAAATAAATCCTACACTATTACAACCATATTGAAGTGCATAAAAATATAAAAGCAAAAATAAGGTAGAAAGAAGAAAAAGAGCTCCTTCGATTGGGGGGAGAAGTTCCCTTTGAATATGCTTTTGTTGGCCTCCTTCGATTGGGGGCTAACATGCAGCAAGTCATGGCCTTCGATTGGCCATGGAAACAGCAAGGCGTAGCCTTCGATTAGGTATTGGTAGCAGCTGGGCGTGCCTTCTGGTTCTGCCTTGTAGCTTTGTTACCTTTTGGTTTTGCCTTTCTGGGGCTTGGAAGTCAGCATGAGCATGCATTCTGGCTGGGCCTGGAAGTTAGCATTGAAGCCCAAGGCTTCATTTTATGTCTTTCTTCCCCCTGTCTCTTTCATTTGAGTTTAATAACAACATGGCTTAAAGCCATGTTAGCATTTGTCTAGTGGCCAAGTTAATTTTTTTAAGGCATGTTTAATAAACTCAAGCAACAAGAAAACAAAAGATTATCCAGAAAAATAGATTCAAAGGATGCAAACGAAAGGGAGGCAAAATGATATATACATGCTATGTCTGAAACAAAGGATGCAAGGGTAAGAGTAACTTACCTTGCTGCAGCCTTGAAGGTGAGTTGGGCCTTGAGTGGCTCTAGATGCTGGATTCGAAGGAAGGAACAGGTGGGATGCTCCTTGATTCGAAGGAAACTGGAATGTGCTGTTCTTTAGAATCGAAGGAGGTGACAATGATTCTGGGTTTTTGATTTCACAAGTGTTGAAGTGTTTGAGAATTTTATGGTGTGTGAGAATTTTGAAGATATGTTCACCTCCTCTTTTTCTTCTCTTTTTCTTTGCATAGGATCTCTCTATTTATAGAGAAGGGTTTTTGGGAAGTTTGGGAGCAAAAATAATAAAATAAGGCTCAGCTGGAAAGTAAGTGTCCACTTGTGCCATGATAGAAAGATGAATGGTTCAGATGGATTGCTTCCTTCTGAAGGAAAACAGGCGCAAGGATCAAGAAAAACCTTTCTAAAAAGTAGCATTATACTATTAAGTGCAAGTGGTCTTGGACAGCAAATGGGTAAAAGCCTATTTTAACTTGCATAAACAATTAAATATAGGGTGAGTCATAGGTTTGAGACCTGAAAAGGGGAAAAACGTAGCCTAGCCTATGGGACTAAATGTTCAACTTGATCTTTTGAATCGAATCCTCCATCCTTCCACAACTTTCGACCAGACTAAAACACCATTCTTTCCCACCAGTTGTGTGTCCTTCGAATGGACTTTGTGCATGCTGAAGTGTATACGAATGTTTCAAAGGGGAGTTTGTGCCCAGTCGAAACTGGCACAAAGGTGGTCAACGCCTTGTGGTCGAAGGAAACTTTGGAAGAGTGTTGGCCTTGTGCTAAAGACAAACTGAAGAGGGATACGTGCGCTGGTGACACGTTGAGGGGTCTTTTGCCCAGTGGGAGCTTTTGTGAATCGAAGGCCAGTTTGGAGAAGTTCTTGCTTTTTGTGCGCTGAAGGCACGCCCAGAGGGATAGTTTGCCTAGTAGAAGTAAGAAATAAGCTTGCTCCAAGGAAAATAAATGCTCAAAAGAAGTAAGGATTCGGCTTGCATGTGGGTAGCTATTGCATTTATGAGTCAAGTCAGCATGCAAAGATAGTGGTGCAATCGAAGGAGAACTGACAAGAACCCCTTCCTCTTTGGATCGAAGAAGGATATTTTAAAGGGAAAAGATGCCTAGTCGAAGCTTGTGTACATCAAGCAATCAACGGTCCAAGACTTTAGTCGAAGCTTGGAAAATTTTGGCAAACTTGGATTAGGATTCGAAAGTCAGGTTCTAATTGAAGAACATAGCTTCCACACGTTGAAGAATTGGATTCGAAGGGTCATGTTCTGATCAAAGAGTGGAAAAACAAGTCTCAATAAGCATGGTCTGGAGAGTGAGATTCGAAGGATTAGAGCAAGTGTTTTGTATGAGGTTGAACAGTTTTGAACTTTTATCAAAGGGTTTAACTTATGGATCGAAGCAAGCTGCTCGAAGGAAACACATTGCCTTAGTCGAAACTTGGATCGAAGGAAGGATACTTCCAAATAGAAGCTTGTTTTCGAAGGGAGCATATTCCCTTTGTCGAAGCTTGAATCGAAAGAAGGCTACTTACCAATCGAAGCTTATGCTCGAAGGAAGGCTACTGCTCAATCGAAGCTTGCTAGATCGAAGGAAGGCTACTTCCCAATCGAAGCTTGCTAGATCGAAGGAAGGCTACTGCCCAATCTAAGGATGAAAGCCAAGCTTGCATCGAAAGAGGCCAAAAAGCCAATCGAAAGAGCTGAATCGAAGAACACTTATTTTTCTCAAAATTTGTCAAAATATTATTTTTATCTATTTTCTCCCTTTTTGACAGTTTCCTTTTAATTTTGGTACTGGAAAAATCTCAATGCACTTGTGCAAACTTAAATCCTGAGAATCTTTGTGAGAAAAACCATTGAGAATTGAGAGGGAAAATTGTGGGGTACAACATCTAGAAAGCAACTAAGAGCCCGTAGATAACTATGGATGAAAAGGGTGCTAACACCTTCCCTTTTCATAACCTACCCCCCGAAATCAAGAAATAATCTTGAAAGGTCTTTCCTGTTCTTTTCAACCTTTCTTTTCGATAAAATAAAAGTCGGTGGCGACTCTTTCTATCCACAACAATTGCGATCAAACACAAATCACCCAAGTCAGTTCTCCCACCGTGTTACAGAACTGGCGACTCTGCTAGGGAATTACTTAAAAGTGGGGTTACCTTAGGGTTAGATCACCTTTACTTGCTTTCTTTATTTGACTTTCTTGCTTTACATTATGGTTGCTTGTTTGGGCTTGTTTTGATCCTCTACTCGGATCTGAGGAACCTTTTAGGTAAGTAGCAATAGATTGTGGAAACTGTACGGCATAGACCAATATGGTTGAAGCAATGGCTACGTTAGTGTGACGCATTTATTGGTACTGGTATCCCTTGTGTTGAATCGAGGAGAATATGGTACCGCTGAGCAGCATCATGAAGCACTAACCGACCTTAGAACCTTAATTAAACAACTTGGCCATTAGGAAGTAGTGAGATAGCAGGTTTCAATGGAAAGCTGAAAATTTGTTGATACTCGATACTATGCTCATTGAGACCGGACTTTTAGGATATCTCATCCGCAAGAAAAGATTAATTGAGTTGAGACAATGCCTAAAAGAAAGGTTAGTTATATTGAGACCCCTTAGAACTCGGTTACTATTACTAGGACAGGTTGAGCCAACTAAACTTCAAGAGGGTACTTACCTATCAAACTCCATGCAAGCCTAAACCTAAGGACTTGTCTGCTTTGTGTATATATGACTATTTATACATAACAACTTGCTTACTTTGCATACTCGTACATAACATCATGACATCATACCATAGCATTTTCAATATCCATTTCAAGGATCTCGGGGGCCTTTGATGCAGGGTCATGTTGAACCAGACGTCTATAAAGGGGCAAGAGGATTTATTTTCCTCTAACCAGACTCCGTCAAAAATCAAAGTACAACAACTTGAGTCAGGAGCTATAACCCACTTGACATGGTGAACTTAATTCTCGTGGAAGGAAATCCACCGATACAAAGTTTTCCAATCAAACTTGTAAGTAACTTCTAACATCTTCTTGCGTTTACCCCACGAGATCCTATAAAACATGCATCCACATATCATGCACCATACCATGACAGGTTTCTCCCATACAGGTCTCCTTATCTTCCTACTGTTTATTTCAGTAAGATGGATATGGAACAAACGGTTAAGGATCTCCAAGCACAAAATTCCAAGTTCCAATAAATGTTCCTAGCTATGGCCAAGGGGAAAGAGGACTTGAAGACTCTTCTTCTTAAAGACAAGAAGAAGAAGTCAAAGAAGTCAGTAGGCGTCCTGAACTTGGCTAGAAGACTTAGAGGACCAGTCAAGAGAGCTCTAGATCTCTCAACTCCATCCAATGAGGGGAATAGTCATGAAGAAGATAATTGTTTGGGCATTGATGAAGTTGAAGCTGACTACTCTGAGGAACAATATCCTCCCGCTGATGATAAATACAAACAGTTGGAGGATCGCCTCAATGCTATGGAGATTCAACAGATACCTGACTGTGACTTTGAAGAGTTAGGTTTGGTTTCCGGAGTGGTCATCCCACCAAAGTTCAAAATCCCTACCTTTGCCAAGTATGATGGGATCTCTCGTCCTAAAATGCATCTGAGGTCATATGTCCGCAAGATTCAGCCTCATACTGCTGACCGGAAGCTTTGGGTCCATTTCTTCCAAGAAATTTTGGTTGGCACTCAGTTGGAGTGGTTCTACCAATTAGAAGGAACTGACATTCACACCTGGGAGGGCTTGGCTGCTACTTTCTACAAGCAGTATCAATACAACGCTGATCTTGCACCAACTCGTGTGCAATTACAAAATATGACCATGCGTTCTAATGAGGGCTTCAAAGAGTACGCCCAAAAATGGAGAGACTTGGCAGGCAGAGTGCAACCACCCTTAACTGATAGGGAGATGATTGACATCTTTATGGGAACTTTGACGGGACTTTCTTCAATCACCTAATCAGAAGCTCCTCGGTCGGGTTCACCGAGCTAATACTGACTGGCGAAAGGGTCGAAGCTGGCATCAAAAGTGGAAAAATCTAAGGAGCTACATCCTCTGATACACAAAAAAAGCCATACAATGGGAAGAAAGAGTACAATGTTGTTTACGGCCAAAAGGTTCATAACAAGAGCAACCACGACCAACATGTAGGGGCAGTCCTGATCTCCGATCCTGCATTAGTGCAACAACGTCAACAGGGGAATCAGCGTAAGGAGGTCGTGCCTAAAAGACAATTCACTAAGATCAATATGCCACTGGCTCAAGCACTACAACACATGTTGAAAGTAGAGTTGATTACGTTAAAGGCTCCTCTCCGGAATCCCAATACTTCTGCTCCTACTTATCATCCCAATGAAAGGTGTGCATACTATTCTGATAGTCCTGGACATGACACGAACAGCTGTTAGGCTCTGAAGAACAAGATCCAAGACATGATTGATGCCAAGGAGATTGATTTAGACCCTCCATGGGCTCTCAACGTGATCACCACTCCCTTGTAAAATCATTGAGCGTTCCAGTTCATTTTGAATTTTCAATTGTAATTTCTTTTGTTGTTCAAACACTTATCTATTAATGTCAAACTTTGTTTCATTAATGCATTGCATATGTATGTCTTCAGTTCATCCATTTGTTTTCACTATATTTAAGCTATGATTTTTACTCTCTTTATGACATTCAACTCTTGCTAAAAGTTACAAGCCTTTAGAGGGAGGATGATGAAAACAATGCCATAATCTCATACAGTATGCTTTTGGACAGACCTTGTTGACGATGTACAACCGCTCTTTCAATTACTAAACATTGGAGTTATAAGGAGGATAATCCCTAGTCAACCCCTTTAAGCCAAAGAAGTAGGAGTTTCCTTTTTACACAAACTGAAACCTTTAATCAAAACCTGGGGCAGGGTAGTCTCTCAGTTAATTCAAACACGCGTTCAGTCGCAAACCTTCACTTTGTATACAACGAATGACATCAAAAACATTCCCATGGAATCAAAAGACGGTGATGGTTCCCTACCAAATAGTCAGTCATTATCTCTCAAAAGAAAAGCCCACTAAGTCTAAACTTACGAAGGGGACTTAAGAAAAACGGGGGCATCCCGCTGACTGTAATCTCAAAAAACAGTCAGGCAAAATCAGGGATAATAAATCAAAAGAGGTCACTACAAATCCTCAGCAACATGGAAAATATGGCAAAAATGACTTCCTTCCAACAAACTTAACTTGTCTGAATCATCGCCAAAACGCCATTCCAGACTTAATTGGAGTACGAACGTATGATTAACTGAGTTTAGGACTAAATAACATCACGAAGAACGGGCGGGTATAAATACACTTTGAGCCTTATCCTTTATTTCTTAAACCGTGAACTAAGCCATGTTACAACCCTTCAAAAGTCCTAATTGAAGCGTGGGTTAGTTCGAAAGCATGTTGTTACAAAAGGCATCCTAACTCATGTGAGGCTTACTCTAAATCCTGATTTGAATTCACATACTTGCAAAACTCTTTTATCTGCTAAAACGCATTTTCAAAACTTCAATACAAGCATAAACTTTGCATTATTTGAATGTCGTTGTTTGCATATGACTAATTGTTTGACAGCGAAGAGATTCACACGATGAATATTCAGAAAATGAAAGCTCTCTCAGTGAATAAAATCACTTCAAATGGGATGACACTCCCAATGACAGATCTCTTATAAGCAAGGGGCATCATCATGTCACTATCCGACCCGTCTGGGGCAGTCAAGGCAAGATTCTAAGAAATCTCTCAAGAAATGTTTAATAACCAGGGGCAAGTATGTACCTGAATCACTTGGGGAATTGAACGTGAATTCCAATAAAGGGTTACGTACGGTCAAGCGAACATTTTCTAGCAATACTACAGACACTTGCTACTAGGGGCAGTGATAAGTCTCCCACAAAGTCCTTTTCTTAAGGTGATCCTCAGTCAGAGTTTCAATATCTGAAAACTTCTCCCCAACTGAGTTGATCTCAAGAATCCTTGAAGAGTTCTGCAAAAAGAAAACACCTCTCCAACAGATTGGCGACATGGTTTATTTCCCCAACAAACGGCAAGATTCCCCAGCTTTAATTTTCCTCTCAGACTATCACGAATTAAGGGACCATAACTCCTCTTCCCCAGTAGACTTCTCTACAAGCCCCAGTGAGTTGCTACAGAACCTGGGAAATAACCAGATAACAATTAACTTCTTTATCCCCAACAAGTTATTAACTTCCTTTCTCTTCCATCAGGAGATAACTCTTTCGTAGAGCAACAGACAACTAAGACTCCTGAGCTCTTTTCCCTATGCAGAATTCAACATTATCCCTAGAGTTTTTTTCTCAAACAAAGTCAACATCCCCCGACAGAGTTCTCCAGAAACAACAAAAACAGGAATCCCCAGCGGAAACATTCTAAAAACAAGGTCTGGAAAGTTGTGCATACTTTTCATCCCCAACGGTCGTCCGGGATTCAGCTTCCCAAAACTCCCCAACATTTGTCAAGGATTTATTTTCCAAGACAAAAAATTTACATTCCAACAACATTTCGCATTACATGCATGATAAATGCATACAACATAATCTCATTTATTTTGAGAAACATCATTGTGCCATGCACTTCATGCATCAGGACATTGCATGCAGCTAACTCTTTACTTCTTCAGGAAAGATCAATTAACGGATGGCTATCATCAACAATTTCTCAAAAGGTCAAATATTAATTCCTGAAACAAGCAAGGACAATTATCTACACGACCAGCTGAAGTAATCCTATACGGGCTCCTTCTCATACACTCTTCTAGAAACAGTTCAGGTGCGATCCAGATACGGCTGACATTCTGATACTTACTCCAGATTCTCTTCTAGAAATAGCTCAGATGCGATCCAGATAAGAATGACATTCTGATACTTACTCCAGATTCTTTTCAAATACAGTCCAGATACGAATGTCATTCTACTACTCATTCAGCATACCTTTCAAATACGGTCCTGATACGATCCAGATACGGATGCCATTCTGATGCTCATTCAGAACATTTCTCAAATATAGTCCAGATACGGATGTCATTCTGACACTCATTTAGCTTATTTCTCAAATACAGTCCAGATACGATCTAGATATGGATGTCATTCTAACACTCATTCAGCTTATTTCTCAAATACAGTCCAGATACAGATGTCATTCTGAAACTCAGTCAGCTTATTTCTCAAATACAGTCCAGATACGATCCATATACGGATGTCATTCGGACGCTCATTCAGTACATCTTTCAGATACGAGTCAGATACAATCCATTTATGGATATTTTTCTGATACTCATCCCACTACATCTATTATTTCAGTATAAATCAACCAGAGATTTATTTTTATACTTCTTCAATTTTTTGCCACCAATCACTTTTTAATGGCATATTTAAGCCCATTCCCTGCATAATCAACCACCATATCATCGAGTGCAAATTTCTGGGCACTCTAGTGTTCAATCATCTTCCACCTTCAAGTCACGAATGGAAGGTTCGCCAATCTAACTCTTTAGGTTTAAGAAGATTAAACAGAGGCAGTTGTTGTACCCCAAAATTTATCCTCTCATTTCTCAAGGGATCATCCTGGACCCTCAGGATTGCTTCTGTCAAGTTTCAAGTCTCGGATTATAATTTTCCAAGAAAGTCATCCACAAGGGAAAAATGGTCAAATGCACACTGAAAAGTCAAACTTTGACTTTTTGATCAAAATCAAGTTTCAAAAATCATATTTCATCAAGACATAAAGTTGGTTCATCAAGAAATTAAAAGTCAAAGATTACTTTGAAAAGTCAAATTTCTAAACACTTTGAAAATTTTCTAAGTGTTAAGAAAATATGATAATTTCATAACTTTGGGCCAGATTTTCATCATGATGCAAGATGATTCAATCAGAACTTCTAACATGAAAGTTATAGATATCAATGAGATCTAAAAAATTGCAGAACAGAACTTCTTCTAGAAAGGCTAGGATTTCAAGTTATAAATCCATGAAGACATCCTTGAAGCTAAAACACTTAGTAAATTCTGAGCATTTTTAAGTCAGAATTTGGACAGAACTTTTGGGCCAGTTTTCACACAAGTACAATCAGAATTTGCAAAATTGATTCAGAACATGACCCTTTAATCAGAACATGACCCTTCAATCATAACATATAGAAGCTCTAATCTTCGATCAGAACATGACCCTTCGATCATAACATATAGAAGCTCTACTCTTCGATCAGAACATGACCTTTCGATCAGAACATGACCCTTCGATCAGAACATATAGAAGCTCTACTCTTCGATCAAAACGTGAACTTTCGTTCAGAATATGACCCTTCGATCAGAACATATAGAAGCTCTACTCTTCAATCAGAACATCACCAAGCCCCAAAACCTCCTTTTGAATAGTCTGTTGTACTGCTATGACACAGTCCTGCATCAAGCTACCACAACACTCCAAAATTGCTGCTGACCCAGTCCACGCCTGCATTTTCTTATACCCCATATTTACACAAAATTAGCACATAAAATATGTATTTTAAAAAGCAATGAAACAGTATGCCAAAACGGTTCAAATCCCATTTGTTTTTCCCTCCAAAACCATAGCAAACTCATCTATAAATAAATTATTCCACCACACATCTAAGGGGCTGGCTTTTAGGGAGAGAGTTATTGAATATAAAAAGAGAGAGAAGAAAACACTCAAACACTCTTAAACCCATAATTCTCAAAACAATACCCTTGTTCTTCCCTTCGAATCAAAGAACATAACATTTCAGTTCCGTTTCTTGCTAACCCCAGAACATTCGAAGGCAGTTGCTCAAGTCCCAAACACACGCTTCAGATTTAAGGTAAGTCATCCTAACTTTGAACTTTTCATTCAGAACATCATTAAAAATGTAGATATCATAGTGTTGAGACAGTATATACCATTGCCTAAATAAAAAAAATTATGGATCAGAACTTCTTGAAGGAAACTAGGCTCAGAATTAGGACTAGAACTTCTAGGTCTTTCTCACTGTTGTAACACAACACACAGAACTTCTAGGTCTTTCTCATTGTTGTAACACAGCACACAGAACTTCTAGGTCTTTCTCACTGTTGTAACACAGCACATAGAACTTCTAGGTCTTTCTCACTGTTGTAACACAGCACGCAGAACTTCTAGGTCCTTCTCACTGTTGTAACACAACACACAGAACTTCTAGGTCTTTCTCACTGTTGTAACACAGCGAACATAACTTCTAGGTTTTCCTCACTGTTTTAACACCCAACACTTTAGCGCGCAGCAACCCAGAACTTATGGTTTCCTTTAACGTTTCTTTCTGAACTACAGCGTGCCTAGCATCATAACTTTTGGTCCCTCTCATTTTTGTTTTCAACAACATGCTGATCCTGTTTTCGTTATTTTTCCTTTTCTTTCTTATTTTTATTATTTTTAGCATTAATAATATTTTTATTAATATAAAAAAGACATAAAAAATATTTCCTTTTTATTAACTAATTATTTTTTCTTTTAATTTATTAAGACCAAAAAACCCTTTTTTAAAACAAATCCTTTCCTTTTTTTTGTATTGTACAATTCAATATGGTTGTAATAGATAATTAGGATTTAAATTCTTGCAATCCCCATTTGTAAATATGTATCCCCATCCCGGAAATGTTGTAATAGCTTAGAATTTATTTTCTGCATTTTTATTGCTTTTATACATTGTTAGTAATTAGGGTGTGTGGCAAGATAAAAACAACAAGTAGATAACCAAAAGTTCAAAAGACAAAATGCATGTAATCAAACACACTACTCACACACATGCACCCCTAGGGTAATTCCACTTGTTGCCTCGGAAAAATTGTCATGTCCCTCGAATATGGGCGTTTTAGCAAAGACCCTCGATAAAAGATCGTAGTCCCTCAATGACCCTCAATGCTACCTTCGGTAAACGATCTAGTCCCTAAATGACATTGCTAAAACGTCCCATAGGTTGCCTTCTATGACTATACAAACGTCCCACACCCGTCCCTTCACATCCAACGATGGGGCTTCTTATCAAATCAATGGTAAGATGGAAACATATAAAGAAGGAGAAAAAGAATGTTTAAGACCTTTTGAGTAGGTAGGTTGCTCCTAGTTGCTCGCTTTCTCACAACAAAAACATTTTATACACCAACACTTTCATTTGAAACATTTTCAGAAGACAACACTTTGTACGCGTTCTTATAGAAACGAGAGCCATTACAAAGACACCTTTTCAAAATCACTTTCAAAAACACACCCCACAAAAATCTCTTTGAACTATTTTCAAAACAACACTTTGTACGCGTTCTTATAGAAATGAGAACCATTACAAAGACATTCCTTTTCAAAATACTTTCAAAACCACACCACAAACACATTTTCAAACAAAAAAGAAAGTGATCTAGCAAGCAACTAAGAGCCCGTAGATAACTACGGATGAAAAGGGTGCTAACACCTTCCCTTTTAATAACCTACCCCCCGAAATCAAGAAATAATCTTGAAAGGTCTTTCCTATTCTTTTTAACCTTTCCTTTTGGATAAAAGAAAAGTCGGTGGCGACTCTTGCTATCCGCAACAATTGTGATCAAACGCAAAATACCCAAGTCAGTTCTCCCACCGTGTTATAATAAGTATTTCCATCAGAGACTAAATCTGATAAGCATTTCCCTCAGAGACTAAATCTGACAACAGCTACTTAAGCACTTTCCCTAGAGAGTCATCCTGGAAAGCATTCTTCAGATATGGTCAAGCGTATACTTATTCTTATACTCCTATCAACAATCACTTTAATGGCATCTATAAGCCCATCTCCGATGACACTCTGTCACCTCTCTGAATGACATATTTTAATCCCGTTCAAGCAATATTATTAACCAACAGTGTTACCTCGTGCACATGCGAGTACAAATTTCTGGGCACTTAGCTATTCAATCCTCTTCGACCTTCAGGTCACGAATGGCGGACGTGCAAATCTAACTCCTCAGGTTTAAGAAGATTGAACAGGGACAGATATTGTATCCCAAAATTTTCCCTCCCATTTTTCTTCAAGATGTCTTCTCATGCTTCAAGGTTTTTCATTTGCTCAAGGTTACTCAAGAATTGATCAGACAAATTCCCCTCCTGAGCAATAGACCTACAACTAGGGTTTTGTGTTTTTCAAGGAAGATTGGGTTTCTAAAGCCTCAAGTGGATGTCATGGTTACTTATATGTCTTCAAGAATGCTCATACCAAGTTTCAAGTCTTGCATCACAAGTTTTCTCAGTCAATGGCTCAGATGAATGAAAATCAATTGTATTGGACAAAAAGTCAATTATGGTCAACATATAGTCAAACCTCGAGATTTTTTGTCAACATCGAGATTTTGAAATCACATTCATCATTTGATCAAGGGTGATCATGATTCATCAAGAAAACTCTCAAATCATCAAAAGTCAAAAGTTGCCAAATTAGGGTTTTCTTAAGGAGAAGTCAACTCAACTTTTACCTAGCATAACTTCCTCATGCTTCATCAAATTTTCCGCAACCAAAGCTCATTTTGAAGGAAAATCAATTCCCTACAACTTTGTGTCTCTAAGCTCAAGTTCAAAAAATGCTCCATTAAAGAGATATGGGCCAATACATTACATGTCATTTTCAAAGTCAACAAAAAGACACTTTTTTCAAGGGAACTTACATCAAGATAAATTCTTCAAATGCAAAAATGATCAAAATAAAGATTGTAGAGGACACCTTAAGCTTTCCAAAAATTCAAACATTACTCTAAAATGATAAAAAATAAGAGAGTTATGACCTGTACAAGGTAGGAAATTTTGAGCAAATGCATGAAACCAAAAGTGATCAAACTTGGAATTTTAGGCTAATGGGCCATTGTTTCAAGGTCCATGTGTATTATACACTCCAATTTGAACCTCGACTCTTATTCATACACCCCTTAGGTTTTATTTTTTTATTTATTTATTTAAAATTCAAAATAAGTGAAATAAAACAAAAGCTTTTAGACAAGGTCCAAGCTCACTCTTGGTTTGACCTAATTCAATGTTATATATTATGTGCATTCAAACGAGAGTCACACGAAACCCTGGTGCAAGAAACACCATTACAAAAATCCCAAAAAAAACTATAAAACTAGGGAAAGAACAAAGTATTGTTTCCAGCCTCTTACAATCAAAACCTAGAATTCCATTGAGCTCTTGAGGTCCCCGGGGAGCCATTCTAACCATCATTACAACGTGAAACATCCCAAAACGTGCCAACCAACATCACCGGTTTGTTGGTCTTTTTAGAAATCAAAACTACTTGTTTATGCAATATAAATGGATTTTATGCATATATTAATGATCATGTTGATGTATAAAATTGTTTTGATGTATTACTTTTGAAGTTTAGCGCAGGAATAACAAGATGCCATGACTAGGGCACAAACTGAGTTTTGTTTCAAAACTCATGATGCAGTCACCTTTAGGCTAAAACAACCTCGCCATTAGATTAAGGAGGGTTGATTTAGGGGGATAGGATCCTTCTTGATCTCTAACATACATTAACTTTGCAGGTTCAAAAATACCTTCGTCGGAGAAGACGGTCGGAGCTAGGGCTCCAGCGCTTCTCCGGTGCATTGATTTCATTTTTCTATATTATGTTTTTGTTTTGATATAATGATAGATTAGAAACATGGCTCAGTAGTAAAAGCAACATGCATTAGAGTATTCATATGCAAGGGCACGGGTTCGACCCCTGCCTCTTGCATTTTTCATATTGTTTTCTGATTCTTGTAGATCCAGTGCAGCACTTCCATCCATCAATCATGCACATCCCGATCATCACCATATGATTACGCTCAGATTTAGATCCAGTAGTCCAGATCTAATTTCCACACAACACCCTCAAGGGTCTCCCACACTGGATCAAGCGCTGGAGCTTATTGGGCTTTGGACTCAGATTGCTATTCAACACCCCCCTGCTTGCTATAATCAGGCCTAATTTCTTTCTCTTTTATTTAATTATTTGTTTTCATTATTAATAAAATACTAAAATGATTAGTTTAGGTTAATTAATTAGGTTTAGTTTTAATCACCTTTTTTTAATTAACTAATTTAATTAATTAATTTTCTTAATTAAAATTAATTAGATTCTTAGGTTTTTTTTATTAATTAATCACAAACATTTTTCATAGCTTAGGGTTTACTTATCGCTTTTATTTACCGCACTTTATTGCTTTTCATTATTGCTACATTATTTTGCCTAGTAATTACGGTTTGTATGGAAAGACTAAAAACAAATGATAGCTAACCCTAATTGCAAGATAAACATAACTAGAAACAAATTACTCTCACACTCGCACCTCTAGGGTAACCTCCTTTGTTGCCTCAGAATAAATAGTTATGTCCCTCGAAAATGGGGATGCTTTAGCAAAGTTCCTCGAAAACAAAGATCATAGTCCCTCGATGACCCTTTTGATGTTGCCTTCAGTAAATCATCTATTTCCTTAAATGATAAACTGCTAAAACATCCTTACCAGTTGCCTTCGGTGACTGTACGATGACCCACACTTGTCTCTTCACATCCAACGATAGGGCTTCTTACTAACTAATGATATGGATAACATTATCTAAAGGAGGAGGAAAACTACAAGAACAACCTTGAGTAAGAGTAGAATACTTTTAATAGCTTGCTCACAAAGCTCTTCAAAACAAAAACATTTTTTCATACAATCACACTTTTCAAAATATTTTTAAACAAACACTTTGTACGCATTCTCGAGGACAGATACGAGAATAATTACAAAGTCTTGCCTCACCTTGGCAACTTTCAAAATATTTTCAAACACACACAAAAAGAAAATTTTCAAAATGAGCTAAGCGATTAAGAGCCCGTAGATAACTACGGATGAAAAGGGTGTTAATACCTTCCATTTTCATAACCTACCCCCCGAACTCAAAATCCTTAAAGGTCTTTCTTGTTCTTTTCACCCTTTCCTTATTGGATAAAAGAAAAGTCAACTAAGACTCTTGTTATCCCTAACATTTGCGATAAAATGCAAAACCAAGTCAGTTCTTCCAGCGTATTACACAGGACTTATGTAGCTCTTCAAGGTCGGTAGGCATATTTGGATGAAAAATGGTATGAGGAATATCTTTTTCAACAACAGGCTCCACAGTTAATGGTAGGACATCATAATATGGAATTATAAGATTTTGAGTGAGATTGCACCCATATGAGGTAGAGCTCCAAAGGGATGAAGTTTTTCTGTCCCAAAGTTTTGTTATCAATCTTATTCACCATGCCCCAAGCACGTATAAACTTTTGATGGTAACCTTGAGGATCATTTTCGTAATAGAATACAATACCCTGAATAAGCATATCATGAGGATCGTCTCTTCGTGCATAACCAAATTGATGTAGAGCTAGATAATGGTTATAAGTAATACCTCCCTGTTGTACCCCAAAATTTTCCCTCCAATTTTCCTTAAGGCATTCTTTCAAGGCTCTTCAAATAGTCAAGACACTCAAGGTTTGATTAGTCAAGGTGCTCCTCTTAGACCAAAGACCCATAACTAGGGTTTGGAATTTCTAAAGTAAATTTGGTTTACAAAGGTCTCAAATGTCTTTCATGGTTCTTCATAGGTCCTCAACAAAGTTTATGTCATGTTTAAGCCCTACATCATAAATTTGCTCAGACAATGGTTCAAATGCTTGAAAATCAACTGTACTGGTCCAAAAGTCAACTATGGTCAGCATACAGTCAAACGTCAAGATTTTTTGTCAACATCAACATTTTGAAGTAATATTCATCATTTTATCAAGGTTTGATCATGATTCTTCAAGGAAAGTCCTCAGATCATTAAAAGTCAAGAATTCCCAAACTAGGGTTTCTTTAGAAGAAGTCAACTGAACTTTGACTAGGCATAACTTTCACATACTTCATCAAATTCTCCCCAGCAAAAGCTAATTTTTAAGAAAATTTAATTCCCTGCAACTTTTCTTTTATTCTCAAGTCTAAAAGATGCTTCATTTGGAAGATATGATCTCATACATTATAGGTCATTTTCAGAAAGTCAACAAAAGACACTTTTTTTCAAGACAACTTACACTAATATAATTTCTCCAAATACAAAAATGATTAAAATAGAGAGTATAGAGGACATCTTGGGCTTTCCAAAAAGTCAAAGATCATCTCCAAAAGGTTAAAATTGAGCAAGTTATGAGTTTCACAAGTTGGGGAATTTTGAAGGAATTCGTGAATTTCAAGTTAGGAAATTTTGAATTTTAGACCAATGGACCTAATTTTTGAGACTCATACATGTTCATGATATGTTAGAGGGCTCTTAAAACCATTCCCTTATTTTTCATGATTTTTATTTATTTTATTTGAATTTTTTCATTTAAAACAAATTAAATCAAGAACAAAGTGTAAAGCAAATGAGCTTAGGCATATGATTGGACCTATGGGTCAAGATTGAAGCACAAATTTCGTTCAAAGGCCATCAAGGAAGTCCAGGTTCAATACATGTCAAGAATGGCAAGTATTTCACAAGTTTGGAAATATTTTTATGTGTTTTATCTTGTTTTGAAAAGGGCCTTAATGCCTTGATTCTTACCTTACTTGTTTGCTCTCCTCTCACTCCTCTATATATACCACACTATTCAAGCTACAAAGGGATGGAAGAAAATCATTGCCTAAGAGCAAGAAAAAATCATTTCCTAAGAGAGAGCTCAAAATTCACAAAAAATTCCAAGTTGTAAAACTCATAACCTAAGTTCCAGCTTCTCTCACCCAAAACCAATGACTCTCCCATCCTTTTGAGACCCATAGGAGGCGGTCCACATCATTATCCAACCCCCACACGTCTCAGAATCCCTTCATACCATCCCTCTGATTTGGTAAAAATTTGATTTTGAATCTCTTTGATTTCGTAATTTAAATCATTTTTATGCGTATATTCTTATTATTATTGATGTTTTGAGCAAGTCTAACGTTTTACATGCTCGCATGAAGGAAGAAATAATGTGATGCCATTGTTAGGGCGTCAAGAATGTTTGGTTTCGGATCTCGGGATATGGGACGACCCAGACAAAAATAAGCTCAGATTCGGAATCATGACATTTTCTTTTTTTAATATTTATGTTGTCTTATTAACATTTTTTTAGATAATTAACTCAATCCTAAAAATCTCATAAAAAAATTAGATTTAATTTTAATTAATAATCACTTCCTTTTTTAATTAAAATCAATTAGACATTATATTTTTTTTATTATCATTAACTTAATTTTCTTAAATCAATTAAAAAATAATAAAGAAAAAATCATAAAATTGAAATCACAAAAAAATAGATTTAGGTTTTTTTTTATATTAAAATTAATTTTTGACAAATTAATTTTAATCCCATTTTACTGTTTATTTCATAATTAATTTGTAATTAATTTAGAATTTTTTTTAAAAATATTAAGATCAAATCACAAAAATACCAAAAATATTTAGGCTTTTCTTTTCAGGATATTTAATTTTCTTTCTAAATAATCTTTCTTATTATTTCTATTTATTTACCATTTTAGAAATAAATGTATAGGTCGCACATATGATTTTGTAATAGTTAGTTTATCTTTTTCGCATTTTCTTTCTAAATATTGTAATTGCTCATGGGATGTAATAGTTTAGGATTTACTTTCCACACCTCTGTATATACATGTATATTACTGTTAGTAATTAGGTCGTGTATGGAAAGATAAAAGCAAACGTTAGCAAACCTAACACTCAAGATAAATAACTGAAACATAACACACTCACACACACGCACCTTTAAGGTACCTCCACTTGTTGCCTTCGGATAAATAAATAGTCACGATTCTCGAACGTAAGAGATTTTAGTGGTAACCCTTTGGATTAAATATCATAAGTCCCTCGATGACCCTTTCGATGTTGTCTCGTTATATGATCTTAAAACCTTAGGGTAACTACTAAAGTATCTTACTAGTTGCTTTCGTGATTGTACGATGACCCTCGTCGGTCCCTCAAAAATCCAACGATAGGCTACCTACTCACTAATAGTAGGATAGCACTGTCTAAAGTAAAAGAGGAAAAGAATAAACCTTTCGAGTAGGTAGATAGCTCCTAGTTTCTTGCTCATAAAAACAATCAAAAAACAATTTTTTCACACATACACAAACTCTTTACTAAATATTTTCAAAGACAAAAAACACTTTGTATACGTTCTCGCCGAAACGAGAAACATTACAAAGTTCGCTGCACTATGGCGTCTTTTCAAAATATCTTCAAAAAACACTTACACAAAAAAAGCATTTTCAAAGCGAGCTAGCAACTAAGAGCCCGTGGATAACTATAGATGGAAAGGATGCTAACACCTTCCCTTTCCATAACCTACCCCCTTACTCAGAAAATAATCTTGAAAGGTCTTTCCTGTTCTTTTCACCCTTTCCTTTGTTGGATAAAAGAAAAGTCGGTGGCGACTCTTGCTAACCGCAATATTTGCGATAAAACACAAACCAATAAAGTCAGTTCTCCCATTGTATTACAGAACTTGCGACTTTGTTGGGGAGAATAAACTAAAAGTGGGGTTACCTTAGAGCTAGATCATATAAAAAATGCTTTACTTGTTTGATTTGTATGCTTTATCTTTCGGGTTTATGTTTGGGTTATTATTAAAGATCCTATACCCGGATATGGGGCACCTTTTAGGTAAGTAGCAATAAATCATGGAGGTTGTTAGGCGTAGACCGATATGAATGATATGATAGCTATGTTAGTGTGATACTCTAGCTTGTACTAATTTTCCTTTAGTCAGTCAAGTATAACATTAGGCTTCCACATAGTGTCATTAAGCATTAACTGACCTTTAGAACCTTAAATTGACTCATCTTAGCCATTAGAAAGTAGTGGGATGGCCATCTTTGGTGCAAACTGAAGTTGGTTGATACTCGATACTAAACTCATTGAGATTGGACTTTCGGGATATTTCGGCTGCAATTCAGATGCTTGAGCCGAAACAATGCCTGAGAGAAATATCAATGATATGAGATTCCTATAACCCAGTTACTTCTTTTAGGACAGGTTGAGCCAACTAAAACTTCAAGAGGGTACTTACCTACAAATTCCATGTAATCCTGAACCTAAGGCTACTTGTGTGACTTGTTTGCTTTCATTATCGAACAACTTGAACTCCTGGCAGGGTTTTGTTTATATTCATTATCTAACAATGTGAGTTCCTTACAGGACTTATTTGTAGTCATTATCCAATAACCTGGACTTCTTGCAAGACTCACTTGTCTTCATCACCTTACATTTTTGCTTGGTGCATAGCATCCACATCGAGACATCATGCCATAGAATTCCGTTAACCATTTCAAGGATCTCTAGGGCCTGTGATGCAGGTTATGATGAACTAGACATCTAGCAAGGGGCAAGGGGGTTTATTTTCCTCTAACCAATATCGTTAAAAGACCAAAGCACGATAACTTGAGTCAGAGGCTATGACCCACTCGACATGGTGAGCTTGTTTCTTGTAGAAGGACATTCAAAAATATGAAGTTCTTTCGTCAAAGATGCAATCAAAATTTAAACATTTTCTTGTGTTTACCCCGCGAGATCCTTGAAAACATTGCATGCACGTCATTACATAACATGTATTCTCAAGACATGTTTCTCATTTTCTTGCTGTTTATTTCTGCAAGGAAAATGGCTCTCGAACAGAACGACAGAGATATCCAAACTCAAGATGCTCGGTTCAAGGAAATGTTCCTAAATCTATCCAAGGGGAAAGAAGAATTGAAAACACTCCTCGTTGGGAACATGACCAAAAAAAATCCTGAAGACAACAAGGATGACCAATTGGAACAACTGCATGCTGAGATGGAAAGGATGAGAATCCAGATGAGTAGTCAGATGGCTCTTATCCAAAATTTAGCTATGGGACAAGAAGAGTTGAGGATTCTCATCAGTAAGCTTCATCAAGACAGATACGACTGTCTGCGGCAAACTGCTAGAATATGAGGCCTAATCAACGATCAATCTCTCTTGGCAGACAGGGAATTGGGTGACATGTTCATGAGGGAAAGTGTTGAAAATAAACTTAGAAGTAGTGAAATTCAGGGGACTTCATCTTCAAGTACTCATAAGAGATCATACAATGGAAACAAGGAGTCTAGTACTGTGTACGACTAGAAGGATAGTAATAAGAGCAATCTTAACCAATCTGTGGGGGAAGTACGGAACTTTAATCGAACAGCAGTGCAACACCGACAACGGGGTAATCAGCCTAAGCAGAATACATATAAAAGACACTTTACCAAAATCAACGTGTCATTGGCTCAAGCATTGCAACACGTGTTAGAAGACAAGATGGTTACGTTAAAGGATCCTCCTCAGAATCCCAACACCGCCTCTCCAATGTACAATCGAAATGCAAGGTGTGCGTACCACTCCAATAGTCCTGGACATGACACTAATAGGTGTTGGACATTAAGAAATAAGATTCAAGACTTGATCAATGAAGGAGTGCTTGAGTTCACACAAGATGGTCAGACGAAATTCTTCTGCCATCCCTCAAAGGCACACCATGTGAAGCGACAAGTTCAAACAAAGAGGCTTTTTGTTCATTAGAATTTTCAAATTTTAATTTTCTTTTGATTGTTCGAACACTTATTTATGTCAAACTTTGTTATTCCATTAATGCATTGGATATGTTTGTCTTGAATTAATCCATTCGTTTTCACTATACTGAAACTATGCTTTTACTTCCTTTTTGTGATATTCGACTCTCGATTAAAAGTTGTAAGCCTTTAGAGGGAGGATGATGAAAAAGATACCATAATCTCTACAATATGCTTTTGAATAGACCTTGCTGAAGATGTACAGGCATTGTTTCAAATCCTAAATAGTGGAGTTATAAGCAATATAATCCCTAGTCAACCCCTTTGAGCCTAAGAAGTAGGAGTTTTATTTTTCACACAAATTGAAACTCTTAATCATAACCTGGGGTAGGGTAATTTCTCAGTTAATTCAATGATGCATTCAATCGCAAGATTTCCCCTTGTACAAGACAAGTAGTGTCAGAGGTATCATTCCAAAACAAAATATGGTGATGGTTCCGCATAATCGTTAAAACAAACAGTCATTATCTCTCAAAAGAAAAGCCTGCTAAGTCAAAACCTATGAAGGAGACTTAAGAAAAAAAACTAGGGCATCCCGCTGACTGTAATCACAAAAAAAACAGTTCAGGCAAAAGGTAGGGATAATAAAATCAAAAAAATAGGGTGCTACAAATCCTCAAAAAAAAGAAAATATTACAAAAAATGACTGCCTCCTCAAAATAAACTTTCAGTATCCGAACCATCACAAGAATATCAGGGAAAAGATCCCAGACTCAATTGGGATTTAAACGCATAATTAACCGAGTATAGGACTGAAGAACATCACGAAGAATGGATTGGGTACAAATAAATTTTGAGTATTTATCCTTTGTTTCTTAAACCGTGAATCAGGCCATGCTACAACCCTTAAAAGTCCTAGCTGAAGCATGGGTTAGTTCGAAAGCATACTGTTACAAAAGGTATCCTGACTCCTATAAAGTTTACTATATATCCTGAGTTGAATTCATATTCTTACAAAATTATGTTTGTTTACTAATAATGCATTTTTAAAACTTTAAGACAGACATAAGCTTTGCATTTTTTAAATGTCATTGTTTGCATATGACTAATCGTTCGACAGTAGAGAAATTCGCACGATGGTAATTCAATGAAGGGAAATCCTCTCAATGGACAGAATCACCTCAGATGGAAAGACATTTCCAGTAATAGGCCTTTCATAATCAAGGGGCATGACATGGTGTCTAACTGATCTAGGGTAGTTGAGTCAAGATTCAAAAAATATCTCAAAAGTGTTGTATAACCAGGGGAAGACCTCCATATGAATCACTTGTGGTATTGGACATGAATTCCAGCAAAGGATCATGAACGATCAAGCAAACATCTTTCTGGCAGTGCTACAACACTTACTACTATGGGAAGTGACAATTATCCACACCCTATAAACGCAAACATACTCAGAAAATACCATGCATGAAAAAAATACATGCTAGGTTGACTCACCTAGGAAAAATAAGGGCATCCCGGCGATCCAAAAAAAGTTCAGGCAAAAATTAGGGATATATAAATAAAAATGTACACAATGCAAGTCGAAAACCTGAAAAGGTGACTTGGGCAAAAAAGGGTATCCCGGTGGACTGAAAATCTGAAAGGACAGTCCAGGAAAAAGTTAGGGATTAAAGCGTACGACTATGTCCCGTCATCTCGTCACTAGTCTATCATTAGAAGACTTTTCACCCTGATTAACATTCACCAAAGGCTTTAGAAGTTGATATATGTTCAAGTCTCCACGAATCCCCCACAGAGCCACTGCCATGAGATTATCCCCACAAGGTAATACTCACAAGTTCATACATACCCCACAATTTCTCAGGAAGATCACTTTGGCTGATAAAGGGGTATGATCTTCTCCCTGGCAATGTCACCAACATACAGGATCCCAATCTTTACAGTTTATGGGAATTCTTCTCCCCAGTTGAGTTTTCAAAACTCTAAGAGCCCCTACAGATTGTTAGAACATAGTTTGATTCTACAACCCTTAATTAGAGTTTTGATGATAACAAACACAAAGAACAAATATGCACTCTAAATTTGTGTTGTTTTTTATACAGAAGTTCTGAATGAAACAGCATCAGATGTGAGCTAATCAGAATAATCTGAAGAATGATGATCAGAATATATGCTAAAGTAAAAGATACTATGATTCTGAACAGACGTCTAATACGCCAACAAATCCTCATATCTCTGAGTCATCAATGTTCTGAAGTAAAAGCAGCATGCAAGATTCTCAAGATCTGAAGCGTTACTTTTCAATTAAGACAGTATCATATGCAACGACTTCATTCAGACGAGAATCTTTTCAGTATGGAAAGTGCATTGAGTGTCCATTATCACGTTTTATTTTGGACAAATTTCCATGCCTATATAAACAAGCTCAAAGGACAAATCATTTACGATTTCACCAACGATTGCTTATACATCTCAAAAAGCTACAAATATTCACATTCTTTCATATACTAAAATTGTGTAATACATCACAGTAGTGATACAGTTTTTGTAACGAAAAACATATAGTACACAGTTAATTGTTCTTTGATTAAGATATTGTTCCTTGAGATAAACTGTGTTGTGGTCTTACTCAAGAAGACTTTGGCAGTTGTCAAAGCAGTTTTGTAATCTGTTTGATTAGTGGATTAAGTCCTCGTTGGAGAGAGGCGAAATCACCTTGGCGGGTGGACTGGAGTAGTTTGAGATCAAGCGAACCAGGATAAAAATCTTGAGTCTATTGCATTTGATTTTTAAGTTACAATTTAACCCCCCCCCCCCCCCCTTCTTGTGTTTTTCACTTCTTCAATTGGCATCAGAGTGCCTGGTTCTGAGTTCATGCACTTAACCGTGTCAGTACAAGATCCAAGCTTTAGAAAAACACTATGGTGGGACCAAGCCAAAACATCAACAATGACTATCATGATGACAAGGAAAGAATCAATGGCAAACCTCCAGTCCTTGATGGAGAAAATTTTGACTACTAGAAAGACATAATCGAGAGCTTCTTTCTGGCTCATGATGCTGCTCTATGGGACATGGAAATTGAGGGGTACACACATCCAGTAGATGAAAGTGGTCAGAAGATAGATAGAAAAAGAATGCCTGACCAGCAAAAGCGTGATTTCAGAAACCATCATAAAGCCAGAACAATACTTCTCAGTGCCATCTCATACTCAGAATATGAGAAGATCTCAAACAGAGAGACTGCCAAAAACATGTTTGACTCTCTGAGAATGACGCATGAAGGCAACATACAAGTTAAAGAAACCAAGGCCCTTGCGCTCATTCAGAAATACGAAGCATTCAAGATGGAAGATAGTGAATCCATAGAAGCAATGTTCTCAAGATTCTAGATTCTTGTTGTTGGGCTGAGAGTTCTTGACAATGGATATTCTACTGCTGATCACGTAAAGAAGATCATCAGAAGTCTACCAAAGCAATGGAGGCCAATGGTCACTGCACTTAAGCTGGCTAAAGATCTCAACAAGATATCTCTAGAGGAACTTGTTAGATCCCTCAGAAGTCATGAGATAGAGCTAGAAGATGACGAGCCTCAGAAGCCAGGTAAGCCTTTAGCATTAAAATCTAACAAAAAACTTGATTCTAAGGTTTTGTAGGCTATAGAAGAAATTTCTGATGGATCCTCATCAGAAGAAGATGAATTGTCTCTTCTCTCCAGAAGGGTAAATCAGCTGTGGAAGCAGAGGCAAAGAAAATTCAAGAATTCTAGAAGGTCATGGAATCAAAATGAATCCTCTTCTGAATACAGAAAGTCTAAGTCCTCCTCTGGACCCAGAAGATTTAAAGCTTCATCTGGTCATAGGAAGTCAAACAATAGAGACATCATCTGCTATGAGTGCAATGAACAGGAGCACTACAAAAGTGATTGTCCAAGGCTTCAGAAGGAGAAGCCCAAAAAGAAGTTCTTTAAGGAGAAGAAGAAATGTCTCATGGCTACATGGGATGATTCAGACACTTCTGACGCAGACTCAAAATCAGATGATGAAAGAGCCAACATTGCTCTTATGGCTAATGTGACAGAAGAAAGCGAAGCATCTCAGACAGACTTAGAATCAGACACAGAAGAGGTGTTTCTTGATTTTACTGTTAATTTCACTAAAGCTGAACTAGCAGAAAGCCTAAATGATATTTTGGAAAGATATCAGCACATCAGAGTCAAATTCAAGAACCTAAAAAGGGATCTTGTCTCTGACTCTGAACAAACTGTGAGTCTAAGATTAGAAATTTCTGAGCTAAAAGAAAAGATTTCAAAACTAGAAACTGATTTACAAAACACTCAAAAAGAAATAATCTCAGAGGCTCCCAGTAGAGCTGATAAAATCATAAAAGAATATGATCACAGCTTTTAGAAGTTTCTGGCTAAAAACATAGATAGAAGCAAGATGGCTTCAATGATCTATGGAGTTAGCAGGAATGGCAGAAAAGGAATAGGATACCAAGGTAAGGTATCTCCACCTAAGAAATTCATGGACCTAGTTATAAAACGCACACCACTAAAATCACACTTCACATACGGGAACACACATGACCTAAAATACACTAGAAATGATTATTCTGCCAAACCAAAATTCAAACAGAATTTTGGTAAAACTAACAAACCAGGACCCAAAAAGATATGGGTACCTAAGGACAAAATTATATATGTAACAGATATCATTAGCAGCAAGGCTAAAACACCAGTCATGGTACCTGGACTCTGGATGCTCTAGACACATGACGGGAAGAAAGAATATGTTCCAAAGCCTGGAATTTAAACCTGGAGGCTACATGGGCTTTGGAGGCAACCAAAGAGGGAAGATCATTGCTCTGGAACAGTAGGTAATGGTAATCTTCCTTCTATTAATAATGTGTTTTTAGTTGATGGATTGATGCATAACCTGTTATCCATAAGTCAATTAAGTGATAACGATTATGATATAATCTTTAATCAAAATTCATGCAAAGTTGTTAGTCCGAAAGATGGAACTATCATGTTTAATGGAAAGAGGAAAAACAACATTTATAAGATAAAACTGTATGAACTAAAAAGTCAGAATGTAAAATGCCTTCTTTTTGTTAACAACGAGCAATGGGTCTGGCACAGAAGATTGGGGCATGTTAGTATGAGAAGAATATCTCAGATTAACAAACTCAATCTGGTCAGAGGACTTCCTAATCTGAAGTTCATCTCAGATGCTCTATGTGAAGCATGTCAGAAAGGCAAATTTGCAAAACCTGCTTTTAAAGCTAAAAATGTTGTTTCCACATCTAGCCCATTAGAACTTCTGCACATAGACTTATTTGGACCAGTGAAAATTATGTCTGTTAGTGGAAAGAAGTATGGGTTAGTGATCATAGATGACTATAGCAGATTGACATGGGTAAAGTTCTTAAGACACAAGGACGAGTCACATTCTGTGTTCGTTGCCTTCTGTGACCAAGTTTAGAATGAAAAGGATCTTAGAATTGTCAAAGTCAGAAGTGATCATGGTGGAGAATTTGAAAATAAAAATTTTGAAACATTTTTTAATGAAAAAGGCATTTCGCATGACTTCTCTTGTCCTAGAACTCCCCAACAAAATGGAGTTGTAGAACGAAAGAACAGAACATTGCAAGAAATGGCCAAAACCATGATCAATGAGACTAACATTGCTAAGGTCTTCTGGGCAGAAGCAATTAACACAACGTGTTATATTCAGAATAGAATCTCTATAAGACCTATTCTGGAAAAGACTCCATATGAATTGTTGAAGAACAAAAAGCCCAACATTTCTTATTTCCATCCTTTTGGATGCACATGTTTTATTTTGAATACTAAAGATCATCTGAACAAGTTTGACTCTAAAGCACAGAAGTGTATTATGTTAGGATACTCTGAAAGCTCAAGAGGGTAAAGAGTATACAATACAGAAACACAGATTGTTGAAGAGTCAATCAGTGTTAGATTTAATGATAAACTTGACCCTCAAAAGTCAAAGCAGAATGAATCTTTTGCAGATATAGAAGTTGAATTCATAGGTGCTGAAGACAACTCAACAGAAGTTCCCAACAGAGACGCTCCAACAACTTCAGAAGGAAATGTCACAAGTGTTCCAGTACCTTCTGTTGATCAACTCCAGAAAAGGTTATCCAAAAGCAGCGTAATTCACCCAGAAGATAAGATTTTGGAAAAGAAGGATGATCCAATCAGAACAAGATCAACATTCAGAAACTCTAAAGAATCCTTCATGGGATTGGTATCTCTGATTTAACCAACAACAATTGATGAAGCTCTTCTGGACAATGACTGGATTCTGGAAATGCAGGAGGAGTTAAACCAGTTCACCAGAAATGACGTATGGGATCTGGTTCCCAAACCAAAAGGATTCAACGTCATTGGAACAAAGTGGGTGTTCAGAAAAAAACTGAATATGCAAGGAGAAGTCATCAGAAACAAGGCACGACTGGTGGCACAAGGTTATAGTCAGCAAGAGGGGATAGATTATACATAAACCTTTACTCCAGTCGCCATGTTAGAATCTATCAGGCTCTTAATCTCTTTTGTTGTAAATAATGGTATCACTCTGTATCAGATGGATGTCAAAAGTGCATTCTTAAATGCTTACATTGATGAAGAGGTATATGTGCACCAACCCCCTGGGTTTGAAAATTCCAAACACCCAGAATATGTTTTCAAACTAAAGAAGTCACTATATGGTCTGAAACAAGCTCCCAGAGCTTGGTATGAAAGACTAAGTAACTTTCTGTTAGAAAAGGAATTCACTAGAGGGAAAGTGGACACAACCTTGTTCTGTAAGACATTTAAGAATGACATTTTAGTTTTTCAGATTTACGTAGATGATATTATTTTTGGATCCACTATACCTTCTTTGGGAAGAGAATTTGCTAAGTGCATGCAGGCAAAGTTTGAGATGAGCTTAATGGGGGAACTTAAATTCTTTCTGGGCATTCAGATAAACCAGACTCCAGAAGGAACTCACATTCATCAGAGCAAATATGTCAGAGAACTTCTGAAGAAATTTGACCTCTCAGAATGTAAGCCCTCAAAGACTCCAATGCATCCCATGTGCATTCTGGAAAAGGAAGAGGTAAGTAAAAAGGTAGAGCAGAAGATCTACAAAGGTATGATTGGACCTCTCCTTTATCTAACGGCTTCAAGGCCTGATATTTTATTCAGTGCTTGCTTATGTGCTAGATTCCAATCAGATCCTAGAGAATCTCACTTGACAGCAGTTAAGCAAATTTTCAAGGATCTGAAAGGTACTACTAACCTGGGTTTATTTTATAGAAAATCCAATGAATACAACTTAGTAGGATACTGTGATGCTGACTTTGCTGGAGACAGAGTAGAGCGTAAAAGCACTTCTGGAAGCTTCTAGTTTCTGGGAGACAACCTGATCTCATGGACCAGCAAGAGACATTCCACAATAGCATTGTCAATAGCAGAAGCTGAATACATAGAAGTTGTTGGATGTAGCACACAAATTCTCTGGATAAAAAGTCAACTTGAAGACTTCAACATATTTGAGAGTAACATCCCTATCTTCTGCGATAACACTTCTGTCATCTGTCTATCCAGAAATCCAATTTGGCATTCTAGGGCTAAGCATATAGAAATAAAACATCATTTATTAGGGATTATATTCCGAAAGGAATTCTCACTTTAAAATTTATTGACACAAACCATCAATGGGCTGATGTGTTTACAAAACCCTTTTCTGAAGATAGATTCAATTTCATTCTGAAACATCTCAGCATGAAATTGTGTCAAGAATAAAATGTTTTAATTGCATATTCTTACCCTTAGAACTTTATTATTTTCTGTGAACATCTGATAAACTTGTCTTCAGAAGTTAGGAGTACAATTGCCTCAGAATCTATCTATGAAGATCTGAACTTTTCATTTCAAGGATAGAGGCGTGCAGTTCACACCATCAAACATATGTCATCCTCTCACAAGCTACCCTCTGAGGATTAACACGCGTTCAAATTATGAAGGGTCCAAGGCTCTGATTGGATGCATTGAGACACTTGTCATTGGTAACTGTTCAATATCTCACTAAATCCCCTAATTTTAGGTTTCATTAATTCAGTATAATCATTACTTATTTTCTCTTTCTTACTGATTTTGTTTTCAATAGTGTTTATAAAACTAAATTTACTACTTCATTCATTCACATTTTACCACCTTCAATATTCTCTCTTGCTCTAGTTCTTCAAAAACCCTTTCTATCAGTTTTCTTCAAAGAATCCGTGTGAACAATGGCATCCTCATCAAGCCTCAAGAATCTCAAAAATGCTCCTGGTTCTTCGTCAAAATAATAATATGAGGAGCCCATTAGAACATTGCTCACTTCGGTCGACAACCTTGAAGTTCTCTATGAATTGATCATCGATTTTGAAAGTTTACAAGAAAATGGGTTTGATCTATATGAAGATGTAATTGCACAGGGATGGAACAGATACTTTGATTGTCTGTTGGTTCCAACTTTTCCCATTCTTGTTAAAGATTTTTGGATTCATGCTACTTCATCCAACCACCAGGTCACGTCTTATGTTATGGGGAAGAAGATAGTGATTACAGAATATTTGATTAGGAAACTCATTGGATACAATGGCGTCAGAGTCAGATGCATTGATATGGTTGATAAGTGCTCTGACCTAAAATCCATTGCTAGGGTCATTTTCACCTCTGGATAGCCATCCAGCAAAATCAGAATCTTGAAAGATTATTACAAAATCTGGGCTAGTATCATTCTGGGATGTATCAATCACAGGAAGCCTACAAGCTCTCCTGATTACATCAACATTGATCAGCAGTTTCTGTTATACTTCATTACAAAGAAGACCAAAATAAATCTTCCACATTTACTCTTCAACCATCTGAGAACAAGTGTGAAAGAGACAAGAGAAGAAGAAAGAACTAAGAGGGATTGGATTCTTCTGGGGAGACTGATTTCAGATATTCTGATGGAAAACAGGTTGATAGAACATCTGACAGAGGCTCAAGAAATCGACACTCTGGAAGCAACTGCTAGGAAACCACTAAATGCCAAAAATCTGAAGAAAATGAAGATTATTGAAAGCATTAAGAAGGAACCAACAATTACTTCTCATGAGGCCATCACTTCTAGGAGAATCCCTCTGAAGAATTTTCCACTATTCTCTGAGATAGATGCTTCTCCAGAGATAGTAGTCAGATACCTTGAAGCTTGCAAGGAAGATGGAACTTTCCAAAAATCAACATTCGTGACCTGCACAAGCCAGCTCTAGAGGTTGTGCTAAAGAAATCCAGAAAGAGGAAGGCAGCGGGAGAAGGATCCTCTCAGAGGACACCTAAAGCTGAGAAAAAGAAAGGTAACACATCTTTTGTTTCTGTTGTAGAATCAATAGTTGTTCCAACATCTAAAACCATTCCTCCTCGACCAACAGAAAATCCTTCACCGTAAATATTTGAGGATTTTGACATAGTGTTTGACCCATTTGTAACTCTTGGAAATTTCATAAATGAACCTCACTCCCCCAATTCAAATCCAGAATAAAATCAACCAGAACTTGCAAGAGTTCTCTCTGATATTTAACTGTTTGATCAAGACTTTCACTCACTAATCCTAGAAAATCCAAATATTCAGTTTCAACAACCAGAAAATCCATAACCACACTCTCCTCAACTAGAAAACCAAAACCTCAACTCACCCAATCAGAAAATCAAAACCCTCTCACTCCTCAATCTGAAAATCCAACTTCTGAAACACCTGAACCAGAAATTCAAAATGATGCCGCAAACCCATCAGAAGACTCCCTTTCAGACTCTGATACCACTACCCAAAATTCCTGAGATAACAGAACCTCTTAAAGTTTGCTTACCTCTCTCCATTCATGATATTCCAAAAATACCTTTACCATATGAATCCACACCACTAAACACTCCTCACTCACAAATCCTGATTTCTGATTCTTCTACTCCCTCATCAATCAACCGTCCAGCTGATCATCTCAGAACTGTCATTGATCTAGAAGCGCTGGACCATCTAGCTTCCACCTCAAATAAAATTGCCATTCCCAAACCCAAACCAACCTTAACCAAATCAGATGTTGGTAAGAACTTGTTGATTTTTGAAACAGAAATACAAGAATGGGTTACTTCTTTGAAGCAAGCAAGTCAAGAGAATTCTAATCTTGCTGCTTCTGATTCTTTGTTGGATAGATTCAGAAAATGGTTCAAATCTGAATCCCAAAAGCTGAAAGAATTGAGCTATGAGATAGCTCAATAGAACTTCAGTGATTAGCTGAAAGCCTTCAAAGATCAAGTTCTAAGTCACTAGGACAAGAAAGAAATTCTTCTGCTGGAAAATGCTTCCTGGAAAGAGCACCAACCTTCAGAAGCCACTGAACCAAATTTTGATAGTCACCCTCTAATTACTGCTCCAGAAAAGGAAATTGCAACACAAGAAGTTATTCAATCAGAAGAGGCTGTAGAGTGTTCTGAATGACATGCAACCCCTGAGGATACACCAGTTTCATCTCTAGTCATGCAAACTCTGGAAGAGTTGAAGAAGGAGAATTCTCTAATCCACGCAAGGCTGGATAAGCAAGAAGACGCAAACAAAGAAATCAGGGATATATTGGACAAACAAGAAGATACAACAAAAGAAATCAAAGACATTCTGGGAAAGTAGGAAGAATCAAGCACTCGGATTAAGAGCTTGTTGGAAGCGTTGTTCACACGACTTCCCCCTCCTTCTTAGATTTTCTTTAACTTATTTTCTATATTCTTCATCTTATCCTCTTTGTTTCTGAAAAATGTCATTGCATTCTGTTTTCAATATAAATCATATTTTTGACTATGATTATATTGCTTTTTGATACCTGACAAAAAGGGGGAGAACGTAAGATATTTTCAATAACAGTATACCGGGACAAAGTCTCAAACATTCTGAATATCTTAACTTCTATCTTTTCTGAAAGCTTGAACAGGAACATATTTTGATAAGGACAGAAGGAGATGCATCAAAATCTCTGACGAGAAGGAACTTCAGAGAAGTAACTCATCTCTATCTAAGTAATCAACTCAGGGGGAGACTCTCTTAAAAATTTTGTTTTATATTTTTTATTGAAAATCCTAGTTTTTGTCATCATCAAATAGGGGGAGATTGTTAGAACATATTTTGATTCTACAACCCTTAATTAGAGTTTTGATGATAACAAACACAAAGAACAAATATGCACTCTAAATTTGTGTTGTTTTTTATACAGAAGTTCTGACTGAAACAACATCAGAAGTGAGCTAATCCGAATAGTCTGAAGAATGATGATCAAAATCTGCGCTAAAGTAAAAGATACTTTGATTTTGAACAGAAGTATAATACGCCAACATATCCTCATATCTCTGAGTCATCAATGTTATGAAGTAAAAGCAGCATGCAAGATTCTCAAGATCTGAAGCGTTACTTTTCAATTAAGACAGTATCATATGAAACGGCTTCATTCAGACAAGAATCTTCTCAGTATGGGAAGCACATTGAGTGTCCATTATCACGTTTTATTTTGGACAAATTTCCACGCCTATATAAACAAGCTCAAAGGACAAATCGTTTACGATTTCACCAACGATTTCTTATACATCTCAAAAAGCTGCAAATATTCACATTCTTTCATATACTAAAATTGTGTAATACATCACAGTAGTGATACAGTTTTTGTAATGAAAAACATATAGTACACAGTTAATTGTTCTTCGATTAAGATATTGTTCCTTGAGATAAACCGGGTTGTGGTCTTACTCAAGAAGACTTTGGCAGTTGTCAAAGCAGTTTTGTAATCTGTTTGATTAGTGGATTAAGTCCTCGTTGGAGAGAGGCGAAATCACCTTGGCGGGTGGACTGTAGTTTAAGATCAAGCAAACCAGGATAAAAATCTTGAGTCTATTGCATTTGATTTTTAAGTTATAATTCAACCCCCCCCCCCCCCCCCCCCCCCTTCTTATGTTTTTCACTTCTTCATAGATTACTTCTATCCAAGTAGAGTGCATTCTCCTCGACAAAGAGCTTCCCTCAACAGGATATTCCTCCATCACCAGGGTTTATTTCCCCAACAGGATTTATCTCCCTAGTGAGGTCCAATCTCTCAGCTTGAGACTATTACTTAGGTGAAGATGAGTCACCGATAAAATTCCCTTCCATATTGAATTCATTACTATCCCTAGAGAGTTGTTGCAAAACTTGGAACCAGACCATATGTCAGTCAACTCTATCCTCCTCAGACGAGCCAGAAAGTTATACATCAGTGTTATCCCCGGTTAGGGTATACAAAGAATTATAACTCCCCAGTAGAGCAAAGAACGCCCAAAGTTTTGAACTCTTCTCCCCCAAGCAGGAATTAACACTCTCCAGCAGAGTTTCCTCAGAAAGCAGAAATCAATGTTTCTCAGCGGATTTATCCTCAAACAACAAGCAGGAGTCCCCGGTGAGAAACATCTTCCAGAAGATTGAAGATTACACATACCCTTCATACCCAGTAACAGTCAAGGATTTATTTTCCCCAGAATAAGATGCTGCTCAAATTTCAAAACATTGCTCATTCATACATCATTTACAAAATGTCATAGCATATGCATACGAAACGCATACAACAGAGTCTCATTTATTTTGAGAACATCATTACATAATGCATTTCATACACCATGACATTGCATACAACTAATTCTTCACCTTTTCAGAAGAAAAAATATCAATCAACATATATCATCGACTACTTATACGACCTGACAATCTTCTCAAAGACAATATCCGACGAAGAGCTATTTCAGCATTTTCCTCAGAAGGTCATTGTGATACGGTGGGAGAACTGACTATGGTTTTGCGTTTGTTTTCGCAAATGTTTCGGTTGAGCAAGAGTCGCCACCGACTTTTTATTTTATCCTAAGGAAAGGTTTAAAAAGCACAGCAAAAACCTTTGAGATTTTTCTTGGGTTCGGGGAGTAGATTATAGCAAGGGAAGGTATTAGCACCCTTTCTATCCATGGTTATCCATGGGCTCTTAGTTACTTTCTTAGATCAACTTGCCTTGGTTTTCAATTGTTTGAAATGGTGCTTGGTGTGTAGTTTTGAAAATGTTTTGAAAAGATGCCTTGTATAGGCTACCCTTGTAACAATTCTTTACTCGAATGTTTTACAAAAGGTGTTTTGTCTTTTGAAAAGATGTTTCAAGGTTTTTTTTTTGAAAGTTTGTTTTGAAAGTGTTTGTGAAGTGTGATTTGAAAATGGGCAAGTGTTTTCTTTGCAAATTGGCAAGTATTTAAGAGTTATCTACCCTAAAGTTTTCTCAAAGATTTTTGTTATATTTTAAACCTTTTGACAATTTTGTTCCACCATTGCATTTGGTGGACAATCTTGTATTAGGAGGTGAAAGGGACAGGCGCGGGTCATTGTTTAGACCATAATTGCAATAGTGTTAAATGTCTTTGGGCAATTTTTCTTTGAAAGGGATTTGATCATTTTAGGCAACTTTTTGAAAGCGTCATCGAGGGACTTATGATCATTTGATTGTTTGTTTTACCCAAAGAAACCTAACATGCAATATGGCCCATTTATTGAAGGCAATAAGTGGAATACCCTAGGGGTGCAAGTGTGATTAGTGTTGTCCATTTTCATGCTTGATTATCTTGAAATTAGGTCAAACTATTTTGTTGTTTTTATTTGCATACAAACCCTAATTCTAGCATGGTATGTTTAGAAAGCATTAAAGTGCGAAATTTAAATTCCTACACTATTACAACACAATAATATGGGGAGGGGGGTACAATGTTTCAAATGGGGGATATTTAGACAAGAAATTAAACCTAGCTATTACATCAATTTCTTTGAATATTTACAATATAATTAAAGGCATAAATTAAATGGAAATGAAATAAATATGCAAGATGTAAAAAGAATTTTTATATGCATGAAAAGGTATTATTTATGTAAAAATAAAAAGAAATAAAAAAGGTATTATTTTTTGAGTATTCTCATATTTAGGGCAAAACCCTAATTTTAATCAAAAGGGGATTAATTATTTAATATATATAATATTTACTATTTATGTACAAAGAAAAATAAAAATGAAGTATATTTGTAAAAATGTATTTTTTAATGTTAAATATTAATAAAAATAAAAATATGTATATTTTTGGTATTTTATCCTAAGTGTATTAATATATATATATATATTAATATATATTTTTGGTATTTTATCCTAAGTGTATTAATATATATATATATATATATATATATATATATATATATATATATATATATATATATATATATATATATATATATATATATATATATATATATATATATATATATATATATATATATATATATATATATATATATATATATATATATATATCTTTATTATTTACTAAATATATTAAATATGCAAAAATAATAATAATTAATATTCTATAAAAAAAGGTATTTTTTATACAAAATGTTTCAAAAGGGAAAAATGAAATAAAAATCAGAAATATAATATGTTTACATTATTTTTTTCTAATATTGCTAAATAATAGTATATATATATTTGTATATAAATGTCCATATAATCAAATAAATACTTAAAAAATGCAAAAATGGTGTAAAAATGATTTTTCAAGTTTTAAATATTATTAGAAAAAATAAATGAATCAGAAATAAAAAAGAAAGATAAAAAAAACATTAAATCAAACAAATGGGCTAGGGGGGTATGAATCACAAAATATGGTGCAAAAAGCAGAACCAAAGCTGGCCCAGCCCATGAGGCACCTTCTTCAACCTCTGAACAAAGCTATTCAAAAAAACGCGCGCAAGAACCTTCATTCGAATATCCTGATTCCTTGATTTTTTGAACAAACTTCCAACACAAAACATGTTAAGCATTGAATCACGATTCCAAATATATAAAGAACACCTCCTAACTCTCAGAAATGAGAGAGAATTTTAACAATCCCAAATCCTGACCTAAGTTTTCTTCCATTTTTAAACCTTAAATTCTCACAGCTCAAGCAAAAGAAATGAAAAGTAAAAGTATGTACAGGTTCGGTGGCATGAGTAGAACATTCCTTATTCACAAACTTAGAGCTAATGATGCCTATACTAAGAGTTAGAAGTTCACCAAAGTACCTGTTCAGTTGAAGTTCTATCTGGCAATGGGGAAGCTTTCAGTGCAAGATAATGGTTGGTATAGCTTCCTTGAGGTGTGGTGATTCTGTTCCAATATTTACTTTGCCTTGAGACTCCTTGAATTGAGTTGTAGAACTTCAACTGCAAAATGAAAAAGTGAAAATGGTGGAACTTGTTAGAGGAATTACAGATCGTGTTTCAGGTCTTGGTTAGCTTGCACTGATGCTAGGGAATGTGTGTGAACTGGTTTAGGCAAGAAAGCTTGAGAGGAATGAAAGATGGCACTCAAACTGTAGGCCTTGCCCTGTTCTTGCAGTTTGAAGGTGATTCTGAGATTGGGAGTGTATGAGGGATGTTAGGGTCGTGTACTAGCTTGGTTGGGATGTCCTGGGTGTGTTTTACAAGTTTGCTTAAGTGTTTGTAAGCTGATATGAGAGTTGTCCTACAAAATGCCAAGTTACTTACACTTTAAGCAACAAATGCCCAAGTTGTGTTCTAGGTCAGTAGAGGCCCCCTAATGTGCTGCATAATCTCTCCTTGATCAGAGTGTTTTGCTCATAATCTTGTGCCAATTAGATCTCAACTGTACTTCTTGGATTTTCAATTGGACATAAAGCTTAACTTTTCAAAAATGGTTATTTTGCTTTTTCCATAAATGGATTAAACTTGTATGTAATGCTTGAACTCAAAGAACAATGTTTTAGCACAATGAACATGCATTAAATTATTGAGTGTTGGATGGTTTAAGGACCTGTAATCAAGGGGCATGCTGGTTTGAGAAGTTTGCACAAATTATGAACATGGAAAATAGCCAATTCAAAAGTGAGTTTTTGCCATATTGTGAAATTCGATTCTCTCAAGTTATGAAGTTGTTTGAGAAGTTTTTGGACATTTTGGAAAGCTTGGAATGTGTACTACAATCCATCTTTGAAATGTAAATTGAAATTCCAAGTGGAAGTGTATGGAAAATGGCCTTGAAGTTAGGTAGAAAACCTTGTCAAAATAGGTTAAAATTTCACTAAGTTAAGAATGGTTTAGTGCCCTTATTCAAAAATTTGTAACTTGACATACAAGCCTCATTTGGGAAAACTTTGTGAATCAAAGTTGTATATTATGCAACAAGCTACAACTTTCATGTTTTTACTTTTGTTTGAATCCAAATGAATCATGGTGAGAAAGTAGGGCAAAGTTGGAAAAAAATTAGGGTTTTTCATAACTTAGAAAAATTCTAAGTTATGAAAAATTCTCATTTCAAACCCTAATTTGCATTTTTTTGATTTCTTGATGAACAAGTTTCATGATTTGGCATGTTTTGATGAAAAATGAATCTTGACTCTTGATTTTGACCAAAAAGTCAAAGTTTGACTTTTCAGTATACAGTCAAAATTGATCAATTGACTGGGAAATTCAACTGTCAATCTTGTGTACTTGGGATCTTTTGAGTTTGTTGAGCATGTCAAGATGATTCCATGGGGTCCTTGAGTCCATATGTGAGCTTGGTTTGCCATTGGTTGGGTCAAACAGTCAAAAATTGCCTTTGTGCAGTCAAAACCCTGAAAATGACCATTTTGCCCTTTTGGTGATCTGATCAAATTTCTTGTGGAATTGTGATCCCAACTTGATCAAATGGTTCATAGGAATTCATAATGTTGATGTGGGTCAATTTTCATGAGGTTTGACTGTCAATTGGCCACAGTTGACTTTTTCCCCAATACAGTTGATTTCTAGGTCAACTGTCCAATTGACTGGGCAAAACTTGGAATCAAGACCTGAAACTTGGTGAGGATAAACTTGGGAGTCCAATATGAAGCAAGAAAGTCATCTTAGGCATTTTTAGGTCAAAACATCTTTGTGCAAACACAAACCCTAATTTGGGTCCACAGTGCAAGGAGAAGTCTTGAGCAGATGAAACCTTAACTGGACCCTGATCTTCAAGGGCTTTGTGATGAGGAATCAGTGAGAAATGGGAGGGAAAATTTTGGGGTACAACAGTTTCCCCTGTCCAATCTTCTTGAATCTGAAGAGTTAGATTGGCAAGTCTGCCTTTCGTGACTCGAGGGTAAAAGGAGATTGGACACTAGAGTGCCCGGAAATTTGCACTCGTCAAAGCAATGGATGCGAGAATGGGCTTAGAGATGCCATTCGGAGATGGGCTTAGAGATGCCATCTTGAGGGGTGACAGAAACTTGTCGGGGATGGGCTTAAAGATGCCATCTGGAATGAGTATCAGGAAGGCGTCCATGCTTTGGACCATCTTCGAACTGGGGGTCTGAATAAGCAATAGATCGACATCCGTTGTTGGGAGGAATCCGTAAACTGTTTTCAAAGGTTGCATCTGAACAAGTGATAGATTAACATCCGTTGTTGGGAAGAATCCATAGACTGTTTTCAGAAGTCTTGAGAAGAAACTGAACAAGCGATAGGTTAACATCCGTTACTTGGAGAACCCGTGAACTGTTTTCAGAAATCTTGGAGTTGAATAAGCAATAGAGCAGCATCCGTTGTTGGGAAGCGTCCGTAAACTGTTTTCAAAGGTGCATTTGAACAAGTGATAGATTATCATCCGTTGTTGGGAAGAATCCATAGACTGTTTTCAGAAGTCTTGAGAAGAAACTGAACAAGCGATAGGTTAACATTCGTTACTTGGAGAACCCGTAAACTGTTTTCAGAAATCTTGGAGTTGAATAAGCAATAGAGCAGCATCCGTTGTTGGGAAGCGTCCGTAAACTGTTTTCAAAGGTGCATCTGAACAAGTGATAGATTATCATCCGTTGTTGGGAAGAATCCATAGACTGTTTTCAGAAGTCTTGAGAAGAAACTGAACAAGCGATAGGTTAACATCCGTTACTTGGAGAACCCGTAAACTGTTTTCAGAAATCTTGAATTTGAACAGGAATCGGTATAGGGTTGCTTGATAATGAGTCCGTGTAAAACTGCATCTGAAACTGTTAAGGATAGCTTTTTATTCTTATCCTGAAAAGGACAAAATGTTAGCTAGACACAAAATTATGTTGCATGAAATGTATGATGCAATATATGTTATATCAATGTTTATGATATGAATGTAATGAATGCGCATGTAAGCTGATGAGCTGTCTTGTTGGGGATAGATGAATCCTGGATGGCTGAAGATAAAAACATCCTGACTGCTGCCGGGAAGAATAATTCCTTGGCTGTGACTGGGGGGATAAGGAGCTTGGGTTGTATACCAAACCTCTGGGGAATTCCTGATGACTTCTACTGGGGAGTACCAATCTAGTAGACTCCTGCTGGGGATGCAAGACTGAGAATCTTCAGTTTGGAGGGAAGCATCTCTGGCGACCTTACTGGGGAACTCAAGATTTGCTCTCCTAAAACTCTGTGGGGAGAAGGTTCATTAGTCTGGCTTCGCTGGGGATGCTGAAACTTAAACTCTGAGGGGAATTGAATTCCTAAGGACCTTCTGGCTGGGGGATTGTAAAGATAAGTTACTGCTGGGGAATTTTGATGAACTCCGCTGGGGATAGGAAGAATTTTGGCGAGTGCGATCTTCCGTGGCAATAAGCTGAGGATAACCCAGTTATAAGCCCTTGTGAGGAATAACTTTGAATAAAACTCGGGAGAGACGTCCGTACTCCGTAGGGGATAAGCTTCCAGAATCTACTGGGGATTTCCTTTGAAGGGGTATCAAGATATCCAATTGTGCCTTTGACTTATCAGTAATCCTCTTTCTTGGTTCAAAAGGAAATGATTATGTTCAAATGCATATGCCTATTTAACAAAACATTGGACGTTTCTCAAAATAAAACGACTAGTGCAAGAGAAAAGAAAAGGAAATGACACAAATTTCTGGGAAAAGTATTTATATTGATTTTTATGAGTATATTTGTACAAAGGAGACAATCATCCTAGTAAGAGGATTTTGTCGTAAATATTTGAAAGATTTATACAAAATAAGGATGGCTATGTGAAATAATTCCATGGGATTCCATTCCGCTATAGCTTTCGCAATTCTGAATATCTGTCCATTCAATGCTTCGTTTGACGATGACTGGATTGATCAGAAGCCTGGAACCGGTTGGTGAAGAGATTGTCTTTGAAGTGATCCGACGAGACATAGTCATACGCTTTAATTCCCTAACTTTTGCCTGAACCGCCCTTTCGGGTTTTCGATCCACCGGGAAACCCCTTTTTGCCCAAGCCGCCCTTTCGGGTTTTCAACTTTCCGGGTGTACAGATATTTTTGTTTTTATCCCTAATTTTTGCCTGAACCGCCCTTTCGGGTTTTTGGTTCACCGGGATGCCCATTTTTTGCCCAAGCCGCCCTTTCGGGTTTTCGACTTGTCGGGTTATTTTATGCGTAGTATCTTTTGACTATGTCTGCGTTCGCAGGGTGCGGCAAATCGTCGCCGTCCATGGTGGTCAGAATCATTGCACCACCAGAAAATATGCTCTTGATCACAAATGGTCCTTCATATGTAGGCGTCCATTTGCCCCTGGGATCACTTTGCGGCAAGATAATCCTCTTGATTACGAGATCTCCGACTTGATACACTTGACATCTGACTTTCTTATTGAAGGCCTTGATCATCCGCTTTTGATACGTCTGACCATGGCATATAGCAGCAAGTCGCTTTTCGTCGATCAGATTGAGTTGATCAAATCGGGTCTGCATCCAATCATCTTCATTCAAACCTGCATCCTTCATAATCCTTAGAGAAGGAATCTGGACTTCCATAGGCAAAACAACTTCCATGCCATAAACCAAAGAAAATGGGGTTGCCCCAGTTGAAGTACGTGTCGTCGTACGGTATCCATGTAGAGCAAACGGTAACATCTCATGCCAATCCTTGTAAGTGACTGTCATTTTCTGAATGATCTTCTTAATGTTTTTGTTCGCAGCTTCAACAGCACCGTTCATCTTCGGCCGATAGGGAGATGAATTGTGATGATAAATCTTGAACTGTTCGCACAATGCAGTGATCATCGTGTTATTCAGATTCGTACCGTTGTCTGTGATGATCCTGTCTGGAACACCATACCGACATATGAGATTTTGCTTGATAAAGCGGGCAACCACATTTTTAGTAACAGAGGCGAAGGAAGCTGCTTCGACCCATTTGGTGAAATAGTCAATGGCAACCAGGATGAAGCAATGTCCGTTGGAAGCCGTGGGCTTGATTTCTCCAATCATATCAATGCCCCACATTGCAAAGGGCCACGGAGCAGTCAGAACGTTGAGAGGAACCGGAGGGATATGAACTTTGTCAGCATAGACTTGACACTTGTGGCAAGTACGGGAATGTTGATGGTAGTCAGCTTCCATGGTAGACCAGTAATAGCCTGCCCTTAGGATCTTTTTAGCCATTGTATGCCCGCTCAAGTGAGTGCCAAATGTGCCGCTGTGTATATCAGTCATGATCAACTCTGCTTCAGCTTTATCTACGCATCGGAGTAATACACAATCATGGCTTCGTTTGTAAAGGATGTCGTTGCTCAGGAAGAACTTAGCAGCGAATTTCCTTAAGAACTTCTTGTCATTTACGGAAGCTCCTTCAGGATAATCTCTGGTCTCGAGATACCTCTTGATTTCATGGAACCAGGGTTGTTCCACTACTTCTTCGGTATTAATCTCGTGACAATGCGCAGGTTCATCCATTCGCTCGATGGTGATTTGAGGAGCCTCGTTATCCCAGTTGAGTTTAAACATGGAGGACATTATGGCTAGAGCATCTGCTAGCTGATTCTCTTCTCACGGGAAATGCTCGAAGGTAATTTGCTCGAAATGAGGCAACAATGTCAGGACATGTTCTTTGTATGGGATAAGATTAGGATGTTTGGTATCCCACTCTCCTTTGATTTGACTGATAACCAAAGCTGAGTCCCCAAATACGATCAAAGATTTGATCCCCAAGTCTATAGCAGCCTTGAGACCAAAGATGCAAGCTTCATACTCAGCCATGTTGTTTGTGCAGCTGAAGCAAAGTCGGGCCGTGAAAGGTGTGTGACAACCTTCCGGAGAAATGAGTACCGCACCGATACCGTTCCCAAGTGCATTTGAAGCACCATCAAAGCATAGGGTCCATCGGGATCCCTTTTCGGGTCCGCCATATGGTCCATTACCTTCAATGTTGTCCAAATTCATGATGTCCTCGTCTGGGAAATCAAATCTCATGGGTTGATAGTCTTCGATAGCCTGATGAGCCAGATGGTCAGCTAGTACACTCCCTTTTATAGCTTTTTGGGTGGTGTACTGGATGTCATACTCAGTTAAGATCATTTGCCATCTAGCTATCCTTCCAGATAAAGCGGGCTTTTCGAAGATATACTTGATAGGATCCATTTTGGAAATCAACAAGGTAGTATGAGTCAACATATACTGTCTTAGTCGGCGAGCAGCCCATACCAAAGTGCAGCAAGTTTTCTCGAGCAGTGAGTAGCGAGTCTCACAGTCGGTAAACTTTTTGCTAAGGTAATAAATAGCATGCTCTTTTCGACCAGACTCGTCATGCTGGCCCAAAACACACCCCATTGAGTTATCCAAGACGGTCAAATACATGATCAATGGTCTTCCTTCGACGGGTGGCATAAGAATAGGAGGCTCTAGCAAATACTCCTTGATTCTATCAAAAGCAGCTTGACAATCATCGTTCCACTCGACTACCTGATCTTTTTTCAAGAGTTTGAAAATTGGCTCACAGGTAAAAGTCAGATGTGAGATGAATCTGGCAATATAGTTTAAACGCCCCAAGAATCCTCTAACCTCCTTCTCAGTACGGGGAGCAGGCATTTCTTGTATTGCCTTTACTTTTGCGGGATCGACTTCAATGCCTTTGTTGCTTACAATGAATCCCAGGAGTTTACCAGACCTAACTCCAAAAGTGCATTTACTTGGATTCAGCCTGAGCTTGTATTCTTTAACCTGGCAAACAGCTTCTCCAGATGTTCAAGGTGCTCTTCCTCTGTTTGTGACCGAGCTATCATATCGTCTACGTAAACTTCAATCTCATGATGTATCATATCATGAAATAAAGCTACCATGGCGCGTTGATAAGTTGCCCCTGCGTTCTTCAGCCCGAACGGCATCACCTTGTAATAGAAAGTGCCCCATTGTGTGACAAAAGTTGTTTTCTCCATATCCTCGGGGGCCATTTTGATTTGATTGTAGCCCGAGAATCCATCCATGAAGGAAAACACTTTATGCTGAGCTGTATTGTCGATCAAAATGTCAATATGAGGTAGCGGGAAATCATCTTTAGGGCTGGCCCTATTCAAATCCCAGTAGTCCACACACATCCTGACTTTGCCATCTTTCTTAGGTACTGGCACGATGTTAGCGACCCATTGAGGATAGGACGTAACAGTCAGAAAGCCAGCGTCGAATTGCTTCATTACTTCTGCTTTGATCTTTTCAGACATGTCAGGCCTCATTCGGCGAACTTTTTGCTTGATCGGTGGACAATCCTCTCTTGTGGGGAGACGGTGAACCACGATGTCTGTGTCTAAACCCGGAATGTCTTCATAAGACCAAGCGAAGATCTCAACATACTCATTCAACAATTGTACCAGGCGCTCCTTGACTCTTGGTTCCAGATTGGCACCCACTTGCACCTCCTTCCGGTCTTCCTCGATTCCCAAGTTAACAGTTTCCAATGGCTCTTCATGCGGTAAGATGGCCCTTTCCTCTTGTTGCAGAAGTCTGGCTAGTTCCCCGGGTACTTCACAACCTTCGTCACCTTCATACTCGGCTAGATTGACCAGATCTTCAGAGTTATTGAAAGATATAGCATAATAGTCACCCATGGAATCCGGAGTGGATGGGTACCTGCATTGGTGAGTGTGGGTGTGTGTAAGGGATAGCCATCCTTAAACAAAAAATGCAAAAGGAAAGAAAATGAACACAAGCAGTTTATCACATGAAAAATGTCCAATGAATCATTAAACATGGCATATGGATATGAAAAATAATCAAAACCCTTACAAGTGGACCTACATGCCCCGGGCAAGGCATGAGGTGAAAAGATAGTGTACGGATTGTTTGAAAGTAAATATTACAGACCAATTAAGAAATGTTTAACAGATAAATTACTGATGAATAAAAGTGATGGGGACAAATTCTTTTGCCTCCCAGTTGCTCAATCCTCCTTTGACAGTTGGATAAATCCACTCTTCAATGTTGCTCTCTTTGTCTTCGTCTTCCAAGGCGTTGATTCCGTAGGGAGAAATTTTGACTGGCGCCCTTTCAATCTTCACACGACGCATAGCTTTCTGGCATGCGGTAGTGAACCCTAATCCAAATTTGTTTGTCTTATGTGGAATGTCAGGTAACTGCCCCCATGCTGAATTCTTCCCTTCTTTTATTGCGGCCCTTGCGTCCTCCAGAGATGCCATCCTGGCCATCTGTTTTGGTGTCTCAGCTGCTAACTTTGCTACTGCTATTTCAGGAAGGACTTCTTCGAAATGTTGAAACAGTGTCTCAATGAACTCTCCTTCAACCGCCACATACCGGAAAGAATTTAAGTGGCTAATCATGTATTCCTCTTCGCCATTGTTGGCTCTTAAATTCGACACCCTTGTTTTTATTAATATCAGCCATTAAAGCTGAAGGATGTTTTCGACCAGCTGGGTCTGTCGAAATGCCCATCGGTAGATGGCAATGTACTTAGAGGATTTCTTTCAAGGGAGAATTTGGTTGCCTTCGACGTCGAAGGTGTTTCTCGTCGAAGATGCTTCTCGGCGAAGGTGTTCGATTGTTCAGAGTGGAACGGTTTGAAATTCAAGCGTTTGGAGGGAAAACGGTTCCCAGCGGTTACCAAGTGCAACGTGCAAAGATCTGGAGCGTTGAACGCTGAGAACGTGCCAAGTGGAGTCATCTCGAAGCAGTGTAACTGCCCGACGGTTACTTGGGATGTTTTAGTATAAATAGTAGTAGTTCACGCAGTTTTTCACATGTGTTCACAATTATATACAAAGTCACTCATATAGATTCGAGTACCCAGCGTGTGAGAAAGAATTGTTGAGAATGTATGTGTGAAACACCACTTTTATTAATCAAAGTCATTTATTTTCCAGAAACTTTACTTGCTTTCTTCTTTACTTTTCCTGTCGAAGCCTTTTATTTCAAGCCTTCCTTTATTTTATCAAGCCCACTTCTTCATGCAATTTACTTAAAGCCTCTTTATTTTCTTGTCATTTAACCATTATCCAACTTAATCAAAACCCCAAAATCAACCATGTCTTAGGATCAATCTGATCGATCCTGCGAGTAACCAAATAAGTAACCATTTGGAAGATCAGCGGTTGTTTACCAATAACCACGGTAAACAAATTGGCACACCTGGTGGGACTGTGTGTTGATTTTTGAAGTTTAACCTTTTTAAACATAATCTCATCTTTTTCGAGGAGTGTTGTATGTTATTGAGAAGTGGTAGAATATACACTAACGATACCAATACTGCCAGAAGAAGAGAAGAGATGGCGAATCCGCCAAACAATAACGAAATCCCACAAACGAATGTGGGAGCAACGGTTATCCCGACCGTAAGTGAAGCGATAACCGCTGGTTCAACACCAGCAGTAACGGTCACAACAACGGGGCCATTACCTCCGTTCACAGGCCCCAGAGTGCCTTTGGGAACTCCCCCACCAAGGGGAAATTTAGGCACAAGGCCTTATGTTCCCCCAGGATTTATGACAGGCGGTCATAATCGAGAACCACTCTATGGCATGCCAACTTCTGACTTGGCTAGCCTGACGAACGCTGCGTCCACTTTTTCAGACCCTTTAGTGAGTGCCTCTTCGCCACTCCAAGGTTCTGGAGTAGGTATGGCGAATAGAAATAGGACCCAACTCTTAGGAGGGACGTCCCAAGTAGCACATGGCCTTACAAATGCCTCGACAGCAGTCTTGAGGCAACAAATGGACGAAAGCAACCATGATATGGTTCAAATGTTGGCACAAACTTTAAGTACAGTGTTGAACCCTCTAATACAAAACACTACCCAATCGAATCAGTAGATGACAGCGCAAATGACGCGTTTGGCTGATTTCTTTGGAGTACTCCAACCTATTCGACAACCCCAAAGGGCGCAAATAAGGGGAAACCAGGGTGTATTCTTAGAGGAAGAAACCACTATCAACCAAGTCCAACAGCCTGTCGAAGAAAACCTTAGGGCACGATTGGAGCAACCTGTCGAAGAACCTAGGGTAATAACCCCAGAGGTAAGGTTAGTTAACAGAAACCAAAATGCTGACGAAGTAGTTCAGCATATCCAATATCAAAACATGGGTTTGGAAAATAATCTGGCAACCATGATCGAAAGGATCATGACTTAAAATGGGATGAACATGGGCTTTCGAAGGCCCAACTTTACATCCCCGCTGTCAGAATACGTGTTACAAACAGACTTACCTCCTAGATGTAAAGTCCCTAAATTCACTAAGTTCTCTGGGGACACGACAGAATCTACTATCGAACATGTGGCGAGATACTTGATCGAAGCAGGAGATATTTCAAACAACGAAAACCTAAGGATTAAGTACTTCCCAAGTTCTTTAACAAAGAACGCTTTTACTTGGTTTACAACTCTCCCCCCCCAATTCGTTCCATCATTGGACCCAGTTGGAAAGATTGTTCCATGAGCAATTCTACATGGGGCAAACCAAGATAAGCCTGAAAGAATTGGCCAGTGTAAAGAGACGTTTCACTGAACCTATAGACGAATATCTAAATAGGTTTAGGTTGCTCAAAGCAAGATGTTTTACACAAGTGCCAGAACATGAGTTAGTCGAAATAGCCGCAGGCGGTTTAGATTATTCCATTAGGAAGAAGTTAGACACTCAATACCTGAGAGACATGGCCCAACTGGCCGATAGAGTTCGACAGGTAGAACGCCTCAAAGCTAAAAAAGCAAAGGCAACGAAAACTCATAAGAGAGAGAGGATAGAGTATGTTGAGATGGATGACGAAGATCCAGAATCCTTCGACGAAACTATAACTGTCGAAGAAGGAGAAGTCGATTTAGCGGAACTAAAACAAGGGCCACCATACTCTTGCAAACTGTTAGTCCCCTCAAGTGGGAAAAATCCCACTGGTCCAGAAAGGACCAACGATAGGTTCCCCAAAAAGACTTATAGTTTTGATATTACAAAATGTGATGAGATCTTTGACTTGCTTGTAAAAGATGGCCAAATGATAGTACCCCCAGGGGTAAAAGTGCCTCCTCTTGATCAAAGAAAGAAGAGAGGCTTTTGTAAATATCATAATTTTCTGGGCCATAAAACGTCTCAATGTTTTCTTTTCAGGAATCTTGTGCAAGACGCTATCGAAGAAGGGAGGTTGAAGTTTGCTGACAAGACCCCCATGGCTGTGGACTCTAATCCGTTGCAGGCTGAAGCCCACTATGCTGAACCTTCAGAGGTGAACGTGATCGAGGCATCCAGAAGCCAGTCGAAGAGGCCAGGAATCACAATGGTCGAAGTCTCAAAGGACCATGTCAACATGCCAATCTTTGGCAGTTTTTCTGGGAATTTATCCAGAAAGACAATTGAAGCGGTTCAGAAAGCGGTCGAAAGCCCAAAGCTGGAGACAGTTGGAGCCCAAAAATCTGGAACAAAACCCGGTTCTCACTTGGCCGCAGTTCAAGGCCAGACAGAGGACTTGGAGATTCAAATGAAGCAGTTGACTCTTGCCAACAAAGATACCATGAATGTCAACATGGTCGAAGTCTCTGAACCAAAAGCATCAGAGGAGGCCATGAGGCAAGAACAAGCTAACAAGACTGCTTTCCCTCGGGAAAATGAAAATCTGGCAGATTTCCTGCAAAGATGCCAGAAAAAGAAGTCAGAAGTGATGATGTGTCCAAGATGCAGTTCGATCTTTGACAAAAAAGTTGCTGAACATATTCAAGGCGTAAGAGCAGCAAATAAGAGAAGGGAAAATGTTGATCTTCGACATGATCCCAGAAGAGCCTCCCAAAGAGGTTCAAACCAAGAAAAGAGGCCATTGACTTTCAGGCCTCCAACTAATGTGCCAGTAGATACATGGTACAAAACATCTGGTCGAAAGAGGCCAAGCGAGGAAAGATGGCACTCTTTCGATGTTCCAAGAGGTTCATCTTTAACACAAAAGAAAGAGCCTTCGGTTGCTGCCCCTAAAGTTACACAGGTGTCAAGCAACTACAAAGGGAAAAATCCCATGTCTCGATCTCAATGGAGGAGATACCAGAGGTGACGAAAAGCTGAGAGGGAGGCTGCTAATGAACCAAAGGCAGAAACCAGTTCAAATGTTCCTCTAAGGAAGCAAAGGAAACCTCTGGAAAGAGAGCCAGTAACCAACAGGCTAGTTTGGCCTAACCAAGGTGGAGTTGATGACGAAGATGGTTCTGAGTCTGATGACACTTTGGACATCATGGTGAATATAGTCTCAGTGCTGCCCAGAGAGTTCAACCGACAGGTGGAGGTCGAAACAAGTGATTGGGAAGTGGAGCAAGAAATGGCCAAACATAGGCCAGTGTGCTATTTCGTCATGGATAATGGCACTACTGAGGAGCAAAATGGGTTCTTCGAACCACCTACAGAGGCGATGAAAAATCACCTCAAGCCTTTATTTATAAGGGCTAAACTCGAAGAAACCACAGTGAATAAAATCTTGGTGGATTGTAGGGCAACCATCAACATTATTCCTCACTTTATGCTAAGAAAAATAGGCAAAAGTGATGAGGACATCAAGCCTCACAACATGGTCCTGTCGAACTATGAAGGCGGCATAGGGACCACTATGGGAGTGATCCAACTGGATATCAAGGTGGGATCTATCCTTTGACCAACGATGTTTATGGTCATATCGGCCAAACCTAACTATAATATTTTGTTGGGCCGTGAATGGATTCATGGTGTTGGAGCTGTACCATCATCAATGCACCAGAGGTTGCTGCTATGGCATCCTGATGGGATGGTCGAAAACATAGAAGCGGATCAAAGCTATTACCTGGGCGAAGTGAATCACCTAGGGCTGGCAGACTTCGACAAGAACTTGGCTCACATAGGGCCATGTCCAACACCTGACTTCGACTTGGCGCCAGCGCCAAATACTTTTTGTTCCCTATACCTGCACCCTGAGCATGGTTTTCAATGGGACAGAGAAGACTTGTCCCACATAGACTTTAGTGGGTTAACTAACATCCAACCAACTGGTTGGGGAAGTGAATTCAGTGATAATGACTGAGTCACAATCATTGAAGCAAATTTCGGCTTACGTAGCCGAAACAAAGATGATAACGGCTCTCGAAGCTGAAGTAAAGTACATGGCCACACAGGCCAATGATCAATAGTTATCTACTGCAGGTCCTGGAAAGGATTTCGATCCAGAACCTCCTGATATCATGCCAGAAGGAATGCAGGAACAGAGGCTCGACGCCATCTATGACGATGAGCCTTTGGGCTTCGAAAAGGACCCCTTGGCGAACAACATCAAAATGTTAGCGCAAGATCCTTTAGAAGAAATCAACTTAGGCGAAGGGATAGAGAAAAAGCCAACTTACATCAGCGCAAAAATTGACCCAGAACTTAGGTTGGAAGTAATCCAATTGTTGAAAGAGTTCAAGGACTGTTTTGCATGGGATTACGACGAAATGCCTGGTCTCGACAGAGGATTGGTAGAACTTCAGTTGCCAATCAAACCTGGGAAGAAGCCAATCAAGCAAAGTCCAAGACGCTTCGCTCCAGAAATACTGTCGAAGATCAAAACGGAAGTCGAAAGACTGCTGAAGTGTAAATTCATACGCGTTACGAGGTATGTCGAATGGATTGCAAACATTGTGCCAGTAATTAAGAAAAATGGTACATTGAGGGTGTGCATAGATTTCAGAGATTTGAATGCTGCTACACCCAAAGATGAATATCCTATGCCTGTGGCGGAAATGCTAGTCGATTATGCCGCTGGCTATGAATACCTGAGTATGATCGATGGTTATTCAGGATATAATCAAATATTCATTGCTGAAGAGGATGTGTCGAAAACAGCTTTTCGATGCCCTGGGGCTCTAGGCACTTACGAATGGGTAGTGATGCCTTTTGGCCTAAAGAACGCTGGAGCAACATACCAGCGAGCAATGAATTCTATCTTCCATGATTTTATTAACACTTCTATGCAAGTATATATTAATGACATTGTTATAAAATCTGTTTCCAGGAAGAATCATATTGACCACCTTCGACAATCATTCGAAAGAATGAGAGAACATGGTCTGAAGATGAACCCTTTGAAGTGTGCATTCTGTGTGAAAGCTGGAGATTTCTTGGGCTTCGTTGTCCACAAGAAAGGAATCGAAATCAACCAGAACAAGACGAAGGCTATTCTGGAAGCAAAAGCGCCATCGAATAAGAAGGAACTGCAATCTCTGTTAGGCAAGATAAATTTCTTAAGGAGATTCGTATCTAACCTAAGTGGGAAAGCTCAAGCCTTTTCACCCTTACTTCGACTGAATAAAGAGGGATTCGAATGGGGGCAAGAGCAACAAGAAGCCTTCGACAAAATCAAAGGGTACCTCACCAAGCCACCTATTTTGGTGCCTCCTTGTAGCAATAGGAGTATGAGATTGTACATAGCTGCATCCGACAAAACTTTGGGAAGCATGTTAGCCCAAGAAGATGAGAATGGAGTCGAAAGACCCATTTACTATCTTAGTAGAGTTTTGAACGATGCAGAAACTAGATATAGCGAAGTTGAAAAATTGTGTCTATGTCTGTATTTCTCTTGTACAAAACTCAAGCAATATATAAAACCAGTTGATGTGTATGTTTCGTCTCATTTTGATGTTTTCAAGTACATGTTGTCGAAACCCATCTTGCACAGTCGAATTGGCAAGTGGGCACTAGCATTAACTGAATACTCCTTGACCTTTATGCCTCTTAAGGCAGTGAAAGGACAAGTGGTTGCAGACTTTATAGTCGACCACTCAATTCAAGTTGAGAATATTAATTATGTGGAGATATAACCTTAGAAATTCTACTTCGATGGTTCCAGCCATAAAGATGGAACAGGAGTAGGAGTCTTGATTATCTCTCCAGAAAAAATTCCAACAACATTCAAGTACAAGATATCAGGTTCTTGTTCGAACAATGAGGCTGAGTATGAAGCTCTAATTACTGGCCTTGAGATATTGTTGGAATTGGGGGCAACTCGAGTCAAAATAATGGGAGACTCAGAGTTAGTCATTAAGCAAGTCACAAAAGAATATAAATGCATAAGAGAAAATCTCATTATGTACTTCGTGATAGCAAATCGTTTATTGAAAAAATTTGAAATGGTCAATATTCGACACATACCCAGATTGGAAAATCAAATAGCCAACGACTTGGCACAAATTGCATCTGGGTACAAGATTTCAAAAACGAGATTACAAAGAGCAACCGAAGTTCGAGAAAAGATAAAAGCAACTTGTCTGTCACCAACAGACTTGGAATCGACAAGACTAGGATATGCTGATCAAAGTAACTTCGAAATTTCGTTCATAGATAATTTGTCAGAGCAAGATTGGAGGAAGCCCATTGTGGATTATCTTCAAAATCCAGTAGCTTCGACAGAACGAAAAACAAAGTACAGGGCGTTGAGTTACGTACTCATGGGTAATGAGTTATTTAAAAAGACGCCTGAAGGGGTATTGCTAAAATGCTTAAATGAAACTGAGGCATACATAGCCCTTTCGACTACGCACGCTGGAGCATGTGGGGCTCACCAGGTAGGCCATAAGATGAAATGGTTGTTGTTTCGACAAGGACTATACTGGCCCGCCATGTTGAAAGATTGTGTCGAGTTCGCTAAAGGTTGCCAAGAATGTCAAGTCCATACAGGCATCCAACATGTACCAGCAAGCGAACTTCACTCGATAGTGAAACCTTGGCCTTTTAGAGGATGGGCGTTGGACCTCATTGGAGAGATTCGACCAGCATCATCAAAGAGCCAGAAGTATATATTGGTAGGCATTGATTATTTTACTAAGTGGATCGAAGCTATCCCTTTAGTCAATGTAGACCAAGAAAATGTCATTGAATTTATTCAAAAGAACATTATCTTTAGATATGGAATCCCTGAGACTATAACTACTGATCAAGGATCAGTTTTCACCGGTCGAAAGATGCAGGAATTCGCTCAGGAAACGGGCTTTAAACTCCTAACATCAACGCCTTATTATGCACAGGCAAATGGTCAAGTCGAAGCAGCGAACAAAGTAGTGATTGGCTTGATAAAAAAGCATGTTGGGAAGAAGCCAAAAAATTGGCATAAGACGTTAGACCAGATCTTGTGGGCCTGTCGAACGTCCCCAAAAGAAGCCATAGGTACAACACCATATAGGCTAACTTTTGGCCATGACGCAGTGTTGCCAGCAGAAATTTGTCTTCAATCTGCAAGGGTTCAGAGACATTATGATATTCCCTCTGAAATTTATTGGGATATGATGTTAGACGAACTAGTAGATTTAGACGAAGAAAGATTGCGCGCTCTTGACCTACTAAGGCTTCAGAAGAAAAGAGTAGAAGACTCTTATAATAAAAAGGTGAAACCTAAGGCATTTTCGCCTGGAGAATTAGTTTGGAAGGTGATTCTTCCCAAGGATCGAAGGGATCGAAGCATGGGAAAATGGTCACCCAAATGGGAAGGACCATTCAGAATTATCCAAACTTTTTCTGGTGGAGCTTATGAAGTCGAAGAGTTAGGTGAAGATAAAAGGCTCTTGAGAGTAAATGGTAAATATTTGAAAAAGTATAAACCTATACTCCAAGAGATAAAAATAAATAACAAGTAACGACTAAATTAACCATAAATAAGCCAAAATGGAAAATTTTTATAAATTAGCCAAAATGGCAATATTGTCGAATACATATTACAATATATGGTTAAAGGGCTGAATCAATCAGAAGGGGATGGAATCCTTGAGTCGAAGGTATTTAGTTTGCTGCAACTCCAATCTTTTGTTGCACAAGGCATTCGCCTGGGCAAGCTTGGCAATTTGATTGTCGAAGGCTTGAACTTTCTCAGCAAATTCTAGGCCTTGTGTGATTTCAGCTTGACTTTCGGTGTCTGGAACAGTCGAGAGAAGTTCCTCCTTGCGCTTAGTATTGGCATTCATCTTAGCCTCTAGTTCTTCGATTTGCGCCTTTATGGAAGCATTCTCTCGATCTATGGCATCAACTTCTTCTTGTTTAGATGCTTTTTGCTTCGACAACTCCGCAATTCGAGAAATTGTCTCTGCTACAGCAGTCCATGCATAAGAGCTTTTGCCATATAACACTTCAAGCTGGCTATTAAAGCCCCTTTGTCGCCGATAATCTGTTGAGACTTGATCAATAATGGAGTGTAACTCCATGATAAAGCCTGAAACCTCCAGAGGCATAGCTAGCAAGTCTACCGCATTCAAAACAGCCCCCAAATATGATGGAGCAGTAGGGTCCCCCTCCAAAGCTTTCATCAAATCCTTCTTGAAGAACTGAGCCTTAACCTTCGTCAAAGCCTCATCGAGAGGAGAAGTTTCAGTGGACTTCCCCGACAGAGTAGAAGCCTCCTGACTAATATCAGATGAACTTCCCTTGCTCTCGATGATGGCATTCAGATAGCCAATAGGATCAGTTTGCTTCAAGAGTTCTAAGACTTCTTTCGACCTATGCTTTGTTGAGGTGACAACCTTTGCAGCAGCGTTGTCTTGGGGTTGAGGCTGTTGAGTAGCATTTGCCTCGACTTGACTCTCTTCGACTTGGACTTCGGCAGTACCAGCGTCATCATGATCCCCTTCGCCAGCGTCACCTTGATCCTCTTCGCCAGCGTCACCATGGTCCCCTTCGTCACGATGTTCTTCCGACAGATCAACCACCTGAATCTCTTTTGGTTGTTGATCTTCTGTTTGTGGATCTTCTGTTGGTTGTTCTGCTGTCTCAGCATTGCCTTCATTTGTTTCAGTATTGGCTTCATCGTTCGCCAAGTCTTTCTCTTGTGGCCTACTGAGTTCAGCAGAGTCCAATGTTTCAGAAGTTCTTGGCGCTGAGCTTTCAGTGGTTTCCTGGAAAAAGAAGAAGAAGAATCTTCTAAGTTAGAAAGAGACATAATCGAACGTGGGTATCGGCACCTGAGTTAAAAAGGGATCAAAGAGATTACCTGCAAAGGAGCTTCAGCCCCAGGGCTGGAATTGTCGCTTTCGACAGGTTTATTGAGAAGAACATTTAGTTCCTCCTCCGTTGGCTCTTCAATAATTACTGGAGGTGGCCTGGGCTTTCTCCCAGCAACCTTTATTCTGATTGTTCGAGTCTCAGGAAGAGGAACGTCCTTCTTTAGCTTTCGCCTTTTAAGAGGAGCAGGGGGAGAATCGTCTTCTTCGTCACTCCCGGATTCGACCGTCAGTGCTGGTCGTTTCTTGGGTGAAGGTGCCTAAAAAACCAATTGGAGTTCGATTTAGAAGCTGCATCGAAAGTCAGAATATTAAAGCCAGAAGAAAATAATAAAAGTCTGGTTACCGATGCAGAAGGCTTTTTCGAAGGGCCTTCCCCCTGTTGGTTTGTTGTGGTCTTCGCCGGCGCTATAGTTTTCGCCGGTGGTGGAGGTTTTGTTAAGGGGCCTCCTCCTTGATGGCCTTCTGCAGCCTTCTTGGCTGCAGGCTTTCGAACAACTGAAAGTAGACAAAATAATTAACAGGCTACCAGTCGAAAGGGAAAGACAAAGTAATTTGGAAGGATGAACTTACATTTCTTTATTTTGTCCAAGACAAGAACAAAAGACTTCTGAAGTTCGTCCACGAAGTCCTTCTCGTCGAAAAACTCCTCAGTGTAGTAACTTTTCCACCACTCCTCGAAGGATGGTGAGCAGAGAAAGTTAAGCTGATAGTCAAACAACGAAAGAACTGTTCGACCAGCATACCTGCCGATATGTTTAGTGGCAGCGTCTTCAGTGTAGTCGTTGCAAAAGTATAACATAGACTTCTCCCTGGGAAAAATTGGAGAAGGAAGTGTTTGAATAATACCAAACTGGCGAGACACCAAGTTTGGTTGATACGCGATTAGACTCAAGTGAGTCTTGGAGCTCTTGAATCGCAGGGGCATTATTCTTGGTGTGAGAAATGCTTCCCACACTGTTGTATGTTCTTCGACCTGAGGACCACTTGACGACTTAGGATGTGGCCTCGTGAACCACTATGGGCCAACCTTTCGTCGAGCAAATGGAGCCATGGTCGAAGCAAACTCTTTCCTTTTTGCAAACATCAAGATGATGTTTGTAAAAGTTTGTTGAAGCTCCAGCCCATCTACCGTTGGGGTCAGCAGAGCCAATCTGGTGCCTTCGATGCACCTATTTGCTATTTCCGGAGCCTGCTCGTTTATTTGAGTCTTCTGAGGTAAGAAAGACTCGAAGGTGGCATTGAGCCACAACTGAAGCAGCCAAAAAGGTCCAGCAAGCAGCAGACTGGCTCTGTTCTCGATGATCTTCAAAAGAGTCGCTCCGTTGCTAATCGACTCGTACAGATTCGCCAAAATCAATTCTGCCAAACAGATATTTTGGCCATGGTGGAGTTGGGTGGCGAGAGTGACCATCTTCTTGGTCACCTGTAAAGACTTGGTGCAAAACACAAAGCGTGACAGCCATAGGGCTAGAAACGTGATATGCTCTACATCCGACACAACGTCCGTCGACTTATCGAGGTAGTGATTGATGTAGGTGGTGTAGGTTGGTTTTGTGGCAGAGAATCCAATCTGATCCTCCGACATTTCCTCTGGGTCAAAATAGTCCCCAGTGGGTCGAAGGCCAGTGATGGCGGCCACGTCGAAGAGCGTGGGAGTCAGCATTCCACAAGGAAGATGGAAGGTGAAATGGGTGTAATCCCAGAAGAGTAAGGAAGCTATCAACATTTCTGGGGAATAGTTAAGACCCGTCTTCGACAACATAACCAGGTCGAATATCCCCATGTCTTTCCAGATCGAAGCCTGGCGTTTCTCCATTTTTTCCAGCCAAGCACTATAGTCAGGAGTGAGGCTAGGGCTAGACCTGAAAGCCCTAACACCTCTATTGAAGAAACGAAGGTCGATTTTCTCCTTAGCAGGATCTTCATTATCCTCTGCATCTTTCTTAGAGCATCCAACCGGTTTGAGTTTTTCAAGTACCGGAAAGTAGCTTTTGATCTTCATGGCTTCAGCAATGCTTGGGTATAGTGGGCCAGACATGGCAAAGATTTGGTTGGAGTATCCAACCGGAATCATGAGTTGGCGTGAATAAGCATCACGTACAGCAATGTCTAAGGGCTCAGGGACCCTTCGTTGGCCCGTGGGAGTAACTACGGGAGCAGTGGAGAAAATCCTGGGTTTAACATTTCCAGAGGGGATGTTAGCGCTAGGAGCGGTGGAAGAACCGGACGCCATTGTTGATACTAAGGTTGAAGATGAAGTGAAGAACAGGTGGTTTGCAAAGTTTGCAAGAGTTTGTATGCAATAAGGAATATCTGAAGGCAAGGTAGCGTGAAAAAGTCCCACAATGGGTACTTGGCGCTATTTATAGTAGTTGGGGAAATCCCCAAATTCGAGGACATTTAATGCCATTTAATGTTGCAGAAGGTAGTGGGACACGTGGCGTCTCCCTGTTGATGTAGCCGTTCTGCAGAAATGAAAGGGGCAGCGTGCGCCCTCGTTTTTGGGAATTGTCATGATGACAATTTGTGAAAAGATGTTTGGCACGCTGCACGCCGTACTGAAGTGACGTCTTAGGTACAGATGAAATGATGGCTTTTCCTTGGGATTGTCAGTGGTTGGTAGAAGACAAAAAAGTGCACAATTTAATTTGTGACTAAGAATGAAAAGACAGGTGTCGAATGGCATTTCAAAGAACGCCTTTTTCTTTCAGAGTCGAAATAAGGCATTCTTGGGGGGCAATTTGTTGGCTCTTAAATTCGACACCCTTGTTTTTATTAATATCAGCCATTAAAGCTGAAGGATGTTTTTGACCAGCTGGGTCTGTCGAAATGCCCATCGGTAGATGGCAATGTACTTAGAGGATTTCTTTCAAGGGAGAATTTGGTTGCCTTCGACGTCGAAGGTGTTTCTCGTCGAAGATGCTTCTCGGCGAAGGTGTTCGATTGTTCAGAGTGGAACGGTTTGAAATTCAAGCGTTTGGAGGGAAAACGGTTCCCAGCGGTTACCAAGTGCAACGTGCAAAGATCTGGAGCGTTGAACGCTGAGAACGTGCCAAGTGGAGTCATCTCGAAGCAGTGTAACTGCCCGACGGTTACTTGGGATGTTTTAGTATAAATAGTAGTAGTTCACGCAGTTTTTCGCGTGTGTTCACAATTATATACAAAGTCACTCATATAGATTCGAGTACCCAGCGTGTGAGAAAGAATTGTTGAGAATGTATGTGTGAAACACCACTTTTATTAATCAAAGTCATTTATTTTCCAGAAACTTTACTTGCTTTCTTCTTTACTTTTCCTGTCGAAGCCTTTTATTTCAAGCCTTCCTTTATTTTATCAAGCCCACTTCTTCATGCAATTTACTTAAAGCCTCTTTATTTTCTTGTCATTTAACCATTATCCAACTTAATCAAAACCCCAAAATCAACCATGTCTTAGGATCAATCTGATCGATCCTGCGAGTAACCAAATAAGTAACCATTTGGAAGATCAGCGGTTGTTTACCAATAACCACGGTAAACAGCCATGGACAGTGATGATCTTTCCCTTGACAGGATACTTCAACATCTAATGCAAAGAGGAGGTGACTGCCCCCGCATGGTGTATCCAAGGCCTTCCCAGCAAGCAAGAGTATGACGGACGGATGTCCATCACATAGAAAATTGATTTAAACACCTCAGTGCCTATCCTGATGGGAATTTCAACCTCTCCATGGACCATTCTCTTCGAACCATCGAAAGCTCTGACAACAATATCACTCGGCTTCAATTCCAACCCTTCACAATCTAGTCGGTCCAAGGCCTTCTTAGGTAAAACATTCAGCGACGAACCCGTGTCGACCAAGACGTGTGCGAGAGTAGTTCCTCGACACTCGACTGAAATGTGCAAAGCATCATTGTGGTTTCTGCCTTTAGGAGTTAGGTCGGCATCAGAAAAACCTAATCCATTGTCCGCAGTCAAGCTAGCCATGCAATTTTGAAATTGATCCGCAGAGGTTTCCTGGGGCACATGGGCTGCCTTCAGGAATTTTATCAGAGCTTTAGCGTGCGCTTCTGAGCAAAGTAGTAGTGCCAGCATGGAGATCTTGGAGGGGGTTTGCCCCAGCTGTTCTACTACATCGTAATCACTTCTTTTGATTATCCTCAAAATCTCATCCATTTCCTTCTTGGAGGTTTCCGAGATAACCAAGGGTTGAACCCTCGTCCTAACGGGCTCATCTTGGATTCCCTTACCTTTGTCAGCAGCGGTAGGAGAGACAGCACTAGGAACAACAACGTCTTCAATCAAAGGAGTTCTAGCAGAAAGTTTTATTGGTGCAGGGACGACCTTGTCAGCTGATGAGGGTCCAAAGACTGCTCTTGGAGGGGCAATCTCTGGAGAAAATATTCTCCCGCTCCTGGTGATTTTGCTAGTGCCCGCAATGTTACTAATGCTGGCTTCTTCATCATCCGAACTTTCTTCAGTTATTTCGATTTGTTTGATACCATGGTAGTAGACGTCACCGCCATAGTTCCAAGGTATCGACTTCTCAGAAATATAGGGAACAGGCCCTGGCATTGTTATCTTCAAAGGAACAGATTTCGTAGCTGGTGTAATCTTAATAGGCTTTTTGACGGCCTTGGAAAGATTGGCGTGAATGGTTATGATTGAGACATCTTCAGTATGAACTGGAACAGCAGAAACTTTTTCAAACAAAATTTGTCGACTATCCATAAGGCCTTGGATGCCTTTTTTCAGTAACGGACAATCAAATGGCAGAGAGTAGCAACAATAGCAGTCTTCTTTACATCCCGGGAAGATCCCGGCCCTCAACAGGTTCAACTTAATGGTTAGCAGTGGAGTAGCCAGATCACTGACATCAGCAACATACAAATCTTCTTCAATGGCATTGACATTTCGGTCGTGCTTCGGCATGGGTGAAGATATCACATTAGGCTTCTCTGGAGCGTCAAACTCCACCTCCTTAGCCTCTATCAGGTCTTGGATCTTATGCTTGAGTGCCCAACAATCATTGGTGTCGGGCCCGACACTGTCAGAATGGTAGGCGCATTTGGCATTAGCATGATAATGCGGAGAGGACGTATTCACATTCTTTGGTGCCTCCTTGATGGTGGCGAGATTCAACTTCAATAGATGGGGAAGCACTTGCGCTGGAGTCATATTAATACGTGTGAACTGCCGTTGTGGCCGTTCCACTCGTTGTTGATTTGGTCTGGACTGGTTATAGCGAGGCTGCTCACTCGGAGTGTTTTGAATCATTACGGCCCCCACAGTTGGCCGACGCTTCGTCTTCCCTGCTCTTCTCTGAGAATATACCATAGTTGTTTCCTTCTTAAAAGGCTTCTTCTCAACACTTGCAGCAACACCCTTCTGAATCTTTCCTGACTTGATGCCGGCTTCTATTCTCTCGCCTGTTAAGATCAAATCGGTAAACCCCGCGGAAGAGTTACCAATTAGATGATTGAAAAATGTCCCAGATAGGGTCCCAAGAAACATATCAACAAGTTCACGGTCGGTTAAAGGAGGCTGCACCCTGCCAGCCAAATCCCTCCATTTTTGTGCATATTCTTTGAATCCCTCGCTGGTTCCTAGTGACATACCCTGAAGTTGGGTACGAGTAGGAGCAAGATCAGAATTATACTGGTATTGTTTGTAGAAAGCGGTGGCCAAATCTTCCCAATTTCTGACGCTGGTTCCTTCTAGCTGATAAAACCACTCCAACTGAGCTCCCGAAAGGCTGTCTTGAAAGAAATGAATCCAGAGGTTTTTATCTGCCGTATAGGGTTGAATCTTTCTCACGTAGGACCTGAGATGCATTTTGGGACAGGACAGCCCATCATACCTCATAAACACTGGCACTTTGAATTTTGGGGGAATCACAATCCCGGCAACCAAACCCAAGTCTTCAAAATCCAAACCCGGTACTCTTTGTAATTCCATGGCGGCCAATCTGTCTTCTAAACCCTTGTACTTATCATCAGCTGGAGGGTATTGCTGGTCAGAATAATCTTCATCCTCTTCAACCTCTTCTTCTTCCGCATCAGACTCGGAAGGCACCGCAGCTCCATCTCTTTTACTAGTCCCCTCATCAGAAGTAGGAGGAAATTCAAGCACTCTCCGAGCTTCTCCGTCAAATCTTCTCCCCAAAGTAGCCACCCCAATCCTCTTTTTCTTCTTTTTCACTGGGTCCTTATTCCCCAATTGAGTCTTGATATCTTCCTGACCCTTAGCCAAGGTCATCAGGAGTTGCTGGAACTGTGCATTCTGAGCCTGTAGGTCTTTGACTGTTTGCTCGAGATCCATCCTACTGAAATAAACAGCAGACAGATAAGGAAACCTGGAGTGAGACATGCTTATGCACATGATGAATGGTATGCTTATGTATGCAATGCATTCAAGGATTTAGAACATTCAAAATTGTTTCAGACAAAGAAGAACGCACCTCATATTAATAAGAAGAAATTTGTTAGTACATAAATGCCCCATGGGCCAAATATTACAAAATAACTTCTTAAGGAAAAAAGACATTGCGCATCCTCTTTGGTGCGATGTAGGTGTTGAGGGCCTCTTGCTCATGGAGTCGGCGGGTAAGCTCTAGAACCTTCTTCTCACTGGCGTAGAAGCTAGCTTCAAAAGTATTTCGTTCCTCCTTGAGCTGAATCCAACTTTTCTGCATTTCCTCCCACGATGTAGGCATGTCTGGATGTAGGATGGTGTAGGGAACCTCTCCTTCATTGACGGGCTCTTTAATCATTGGGAGTACATGAGGATAAGGCATCATTAGACTTTGGGCTCGGGCTCGTACCCACTTGAGATAGGGCTCAAGAGGGATGGAGTTCTTGTGTCCCAGAGTCTTGCTATCAACCTTGTTGAGTTTTCCCCAAGCTCTGATGAATCTTTGGCGAATTCCTTGCGCATCGTTGTCGAAGTCAAAAACTAGGTTAGGAATCAACATGTCATGAGGGCCATCCCTCCGTGCATATCCAAATTGCCTCAAAGCTAGGCAAGGGTTGTAGGTGATACCTCCCCTAATTCCAAGTAAAGGAACATTGGGAAACTCTCCGCAACGATCGACGATGATGACATTTTCTCTGGACCGAGAACACCAATGTACATCAGAGTGAGTAAGAGTCATCAACCGTTGGGACCACCTTGAGCCTTGGTCATTCTTCAAGACAGATTGTGGAAGGTGCGAAATAAACCACCTTGCAAGGAGAGGAGTACAGCACATGAGAACACCCCTCTTTCTCATTGTTCGTGTGTAAAATGAGTGAAGGATGTCCCCAAGCAATGTTGGTATCGGATTTCTGGACAAGAAGATTTTGACGGCGTTGATATCTACCAATTGGTCAGGATTTGGGAACAAGACCAACCCATAGATAAGGAGTGCCACGATCTCTTCAAAGGCTTGTAGGTCCAATGAGTTCCAACATTCTTGTGCCTTCTCAAACAAGAATTTTGCTAAGAATCCCTTGACGCCGCTTCTGGTTTCCCAATGCCCCTTGATGTCGGATGGTTGCAGATGTAGTGCTCGAGCAACATCTTCCGGCTTTGGTTCCTTTTCCGTACCGTTGAAGGGTAGTTGATTAAGGATAGGAATTCTCAGGAGTTGAGAAAACTCCTCCAAAGTGGGTACCAACTGATAATCAGGGAAAGTGAAACAGTGGTGAAGAGGGTCAAAGAACTGGAATAGCACTTTCATCATGTCTTCTTCAATGTTGGTGTTGACTAGGCTGAGCAGTCTACCATGTCTTTCACTGAAGGATAAATTTTCCGGAATTCTTGAGGTGAGCTCCTTGAGTTGAGGAGAGATTCTCACAAGGTTGACTTGAATGGTGTTTCTGCGAGGAATTTCCATGACCTACAAAACAGGAACAAAGATGAAGATCCAAACCCTTGAAATGGTTAGTGAATGCATATGATGCTTTATGAGGTTTATGATGTATGCACAAAACATATGTACAAGCAAATCACACCAAACCCTAGTTTCAGGCTTGCATGGGGTTTCATAGGTAAGTACCCTCTTGAGTGTAGTTGGCTTAAAAACCTGTCCTATAAATAGTAACCGGGTTCTAAGGAGCTCAATATCATTGGATTGTTTTCATTGTTCATTGTTTTGGTTTAGCCACTTAACTAGCGACCAAAATATTCCAAGAAAACAACCCTCAATGAGTGTAGTATCGAGTATCTACCAACTTCGGACTGCACCAAAGCCGGTCATCTCACTACTCCTAATGTAAGGCCAAAATGGTCAAGTAAGGTTCTAGGTCATTAGTGCTTAGTGACATCACTCAGCGGCCCCGTACTATCCTTGATTGAACTCAAGGGTTACCGGTACTCACAAATATGTCGCACTAATATAGCTATTGCTTCGACCGTGTCGGTATACCCCACACAGTTTCCATAATGTATTGCTATCTATGAATGTTTCCCAAAATCTGGGTGTAGGATTGTAAACCCAAACAATAGAGCCAAGATATAAAGCAAACAATTCAAACAATTTGTCATGCAAGAGGGTGATCTAAACCCTAAGGTTACTCCACTTATAAAATTATCCCCAGCAGAGTCGCAAGTTCTGTGATACGGTGGGAGAACTGACTATGGTTTTGCGTTTGTTTTCGCAAATGTTTCGGTTGAGCAAGAGTCGCCACCGACTTTTTATTTTATCCTAAGGAAAGGTTTAAAAAGCACAGCAAAAACCTTTGAGATTTTTCTTGGGTTCGGGGAGTAGATTATAGAAAGGGAAGGTATTAGCACCCTTTCTATCCATGGTTATCCATGGGCTCTTAGGTACTTGCTTAGATCAACTTGCCTTGGTTTTCAATTGTTTGAAATGGTGCTTGGTGTGTGGTTTTGAAAATGTTTTGAAAAGATGCCTTGTATAGGCTACCCTTGTAACAATTCTTTACTCGAATGTTTTACAAAAGGTGTTTTGTCTTTTGAAAAGATGTTTCAAGGTTTTTTTTTTAAAGTTTGTTTTGAAAGTGTTTGTGAAGTGTGATTTGAAAATGGGCAAGTGTTTTCTTTGCAAATTGGCAAGTATTTAAGAGTTATCTACCCTAAAGTTTTCTCAAAGATTTTTGTTATGTTTTAAACCTTTTGACAATTTTGTTCCACCATTGCATTTGGTGGACAATCTTGTATTAGGAGGTGAAAGGGACAGGAGCGGGTCATTGTTTAGACCATAATTGCAATAGTGTTAAATGTCTTTGGGCAATTTTTCTTTGAAAGGGATTTGATCATTTTAGGCAACTTTTTGAAAGCGTCATCGAGGGACTTATGATCATTTGATTGTTTGTTTTACCCAAAGAAACCTAACATGCAATATGGCCCATTTATTGAAGGCAACAAGTGGAATACCCTAGGGGTGCAAGTGTGATTAGTGTTATCCATTTTCATGCTTGATTATCTTGAAATTAGGTCAAACTATTTTGTTGTTTTTATTTGCATACAAACCCTAATTCTAGCATGGTATGTTTAGAAAGCATTAAAGTGCGAAATTTAAATTCCTACACTATTACAACACAATAATATGGGGAGGGGGGTACAATGTTTCAAATGGGGGATATTTAGACAAGAAATTAAACCTAGCTATTACATCAATTTCTTTGAATATATACAATATAATTAAAGGCATAAATTAAATGGAAATGAAATAAATATACAAGATGTAAAAAGAATTTTTATATGCATGAAAAGGTATTATTTATGAAAAAATAAAAAGAAATAAAAAAGGTATTATTTTTGGAGTATTCTCATATTTAGGGCAAAACCCTAATTTTAATCAAAAGGGGATTAATTATTTAATATATATAATATTTACTATTTATGTACAAAGAAAAATAAAAATGAAGTATATTTGTAAAAATGTATTTTTTAATGTTAAATATTAATAAAAATAAAAATATGTATATTTTTGGTATTTTATCCTAAGTGTATTAATATATATATATATATATATATATATATATATATATATATATATATATATATATATATATATATATATATATATATATATATATATATATATATATATATATATATATATATATATATATATATATATATATATATATATATATATATATATATATTATTTACTAAATATATTAAATATGCAAAAATAATAATAATTAATATTCTATAAAAAAAGGTATTTTTTATACAAAATGTTTCAAAAGGGAAAAATGAAATAAAAATCAGAAATATAATATGTTTACATTATTTTTTTCTAATATTGCCAAATAATAGTATATATATATTTGTATATAAATGTCCATATAATCAAATAAATACTTAAAAAATGCAAAAATGGTGTAAAAATGATTTTTCAAGTTTTAAATATTATTAGAAAAAATAAATGAATCAGAAATAAAAAAGAAAGATAAAAAAAAACATTAAATCAAACAAATGGGCTAGGGGGGTATGAATCACAAAATATGGTGCAAAAAGCAGAACCAAAGCTGGCCCAGCCCATGAGGCACCTTCTTCAACCTCTGAACAAAGCTATTCAAAAAAACGCGCGCAAGAACCTTCATTCGAATATCCTGATTCCTTGATTTTTTGAACAAACTTCCAACACAAAACATGTTAAGCATTGAATCACGATTCCAAATATATAAAGAACACCTCCTAACTCTCAGAAATGAGAAAGAATTTTAACAATCCTAAATCCTGACCTAAGTTTTCTTCCATTTTTAAACTTTAAATTCTCACAGCTCAAGCAAAAGAAATGAATAGTAAAAGTATGTACAGGTTCAGTGGCATGAGTAAAACATTCTTTATTCACAAACTTAGAGCTAATGATGCCTATACTAAGAGTTAGAAGTTCACCAAAGTACTTGTTCAGTTGAAGTTCTATCTGGCAATGGGGAAGCTTTCAGTGCAAGATAATGGTTGGTATAGCTTCCTTGAGGTGTGGTGATGCTGTTCCAATATTTACTTTGCCTTGAGACTCCTTGAATTGAGCTGTAGAACTTCAACTGCAAAATGAAAAAGTGAAAATGGTGGAACTTGTTAGAGGAATTACAGATTGTGTTTCAGGTCTTGGTTAGCTTGCACTGATGCTAGGGAATGTGTGTGAACTGGTTTAGGCAAGAAAGCTTGAGAGGAATGAAAGATGGCACTCAAACTGCAGGCCTTGCCCTGTTCTTGCAGTTTGAAGGTGATTCTGAGATTGGGAGTGTATGAGGGATGTTAGGGTCGTGTACTAGCTTGGTTGGGATGTCCTGGATGTGTTTTACAAGTTTGCTTAAGTGTTTGTAAGCTGATATGAGAGTTGTCCTACAAAATGCCAAGTTACTTACACTTTAAGCAACAAATGCCCAAGTTGTGTTCTAGGTCAGTAGAGGCCCCCTAATGTGATGCATAATCTCTCCTTGATCAGAGTGTTTTGCTCATAATCTTGTGCCAATTAGATCTCAACTGTACTTCTTGGATTTTCAATTGGACATAAAGCTTAACTTTTCAAAAATGGTTATTTTGCTTTTTCCATAAATGGATTAAACTTGTATGTAATGCTTGAACTCAAAGAACAATGTTTTAGCACAATGAACATGCATTAAATTATTGAGTGTTGGATGGTTTAAGGACCTGTAATCAAGGGGCATGCTGGTTTGAGAAGTTTGCACAAATTATGAACATGGAAAATAGCCAATTCAAAAGTGAGTTTTTGCCATATTGTGAAATTCGATTCTCTCAAGTTATGAGGTTGTTTGATAAGTTTTTGGACATTTTGGAAAGCTTGGAATGTGTACTACAATCCATCTTTGAAATGTAAATTGAAATTCCAAGTGGAAGTGTATGGAAAATGGCCTTGAAGTTAGGTAGAAAACCTTGTCAAAATAGGTTAAAATTTCACTAAGTTAAGAATGGTTTAGTGCCCTTATTCAAAAATTTGTAACTTGAGATACAAGCCTCATTTGGGAAAACTTTGTGAATCAAAGTTGTAGATTATGCAACAAGCTACAACTTTCATGTTTTGACTTTTGTTTGAATCCAAATGAATCATGGTGAGAAAGTAGGGCAAATTTGGAAAAAAATTAGGGTTTTTCATAACTTAGAAAAATTCTAAGTTATGAAAAATTCTCATTTCAAACCCTAATTTGCATTTTTTGATTTCTTGATGAACAAGTTTCATGATTTGGCATGTTTTGATGAAAAATGAATCTTGACTCTTGATTTTGACCAAAAAGTCAAAGTTTGACTTTTCAGTATATAGTCAAAATTGATCAATTGACTGGGAAATTCAACTGTCAATCTTGTATACTTGGGATCTTTTGAGTTTGTTGAGCATGTCAAGATGATTCCATGGGGTCCTTGAGTCCATATGTGAGCTTTTTTTTCCATTGGTTGGGTCAAACAGTCAAAAATTGCCTTTGTGCAGTCAAAACCCTAAAAATGACCATTTTGCCCTTTTGGTGATCTGATCAAATTTCTTGTGGAATTGTGATCCCAACTTGATCAAATGGTTCATAGGAATTCATAATGTTGATGTGGGTCAATTTTCATGAGGTTTGACTGTCAATTGGCCACAGTTGACTTTTTCCCCAATACAATTGATTTCTAGGTCAACTGTCCAATTGACTAGGCAAAACTTGGAATCAAGACTTGAAACTTGGTGAGGATAAACTTGGGAGTCCAATATGAAGCAAGAAAGTCATCTTAGGCATTTTTAGGTCAAAACATCTTTGTGCAAACACAAACCCTAATTTGGGTCCACAGTGCAAGGAGAAGTCTTGAGCAGATGAAACCTTAACTGGACCCTGATCTTCAAGGGCTTTGTGATGAGGAGTCAGTGAGAAATGGGAGGGAAAATTTTGGGGTACAACAGTCATTCTCAAAATATATTTGTTGGTTCAGTTTAAATCAATCAACAATTTATCCTAATTTGTTTTCCAGTAGACTTCTTTCTCGGGTTCAGCTAAATCGACTCGAAGATTTTACTGATTTGTTTTCTAGATAAAGATGATTTAAGACATTTGCTGGTTCAGTTTAAATTGATAAATGATTTACCCTGATTTGTTTTCTGGTAGACTTCTTTCTCTAGTTCAGCTAAATAGAATCGAATATTTTACTAATTTTTTTTTCCATATAAAGATAATTTAAGACCTCTGCTAGTTCAGTTTAAATCGATCAACAATTTACCCTGATTTGTTTTCTGGTAGACTTCTTTCTCTAGTTCAGCTAAATCGACTCGAAGATTTTACTGATTTATTTTCCAGATAAAGATAATTTAAGACCTCTGCTGGTTCAGTTTAAATCGATCAACGATTTATCCTGATTTGTTTTTTGATAGACTTCTTTCTCTAGTTCAGCTAAATCGACTCAAAGATTTTATTGATTTCTTTTCTAGATAAAGATAATTCAAGACCTCTGATGGTTTAGTTTAAATCGACCATGATTTATCCTGATTTGTTTTCCAGTAGACTTCTTTCTATGGTTCAGCTAAATCAACTCAAATATTTTACTCATTTGTTTTCCAGATAAAGATCATTCAAGATCTCTGCTGGTTCAATTTAAATCGATCAATGATTTATCCTAATTATATTTCTGGCAGACTTCTTTCTCTGGTTCAGCTAAATCGACTCGAAGATTTTACTGATTTGTTTTCCAAATAAAGATAATTCAAGACCTCTGCTGGTTCAATTTAAATTGATCAACGATTTATCCTGATTTTTTTTCTGGTAGACTTCTTTCTCCAGTTCAGCTAAATCGACTCGAAGATTTTACTGATTTGTTTTCCAAATTAAGATAATTCAAGACCTCTACTAGTTCAGTTTAATCGATCAATGATTTATCCTGATTTGTTTTTTGGTAGACTTCTTTCTCTGGTTCAGCTAAATCTACTCCAAGATTTTACTGATTTGTTTTCCAGATAAAGATAATTTAAGATCTCTGCTGGTTCAATTTAAATCGATCAACGATTTACCCTGATTTGTTTTCCGGTAGACTTCTTTCTCTGCTTCAGCTAAATCGACTCGAAGATTTTACTGATTTGTTTTCCAAATAGAGATGATTCAAGACCTCTGTTGGTTCAATTTAAATCGATCAATGATTTATCCTGATTTGTTTTCAAGTAGACTTCTTTCTCTGGTTCAGCCAAATCGACTCGAATATTTTACTAATTTGTTTTCCACATAAAGAAAATTCAAGACCTCTGCTGGTTCAGTTTAAATCGATCAACGATTTATCCTGATTTGTTTTATTGTAGACTTCTTTCTCTGGTTAAACTAAATCAACTCGAAGATTTTACTGATTTGTTTTCCAGATAAAAATGATTCAGAACCTCTGCTAGTTCAGTTTAAATCGATCAACGATTTATCCTGATTTATTTTCCAGTAGACTTCTTTCTCTGGTTCAGCTAAATCGACTCGAAGATTTTACTGGTTTGTTTTCCAAATAAAGATAATTCAAGACCTCTGCTGGTTCAATTTAAATCGATCAACGATTTATCTTGATTTGCTTTCCGGTAGACTTCTTTCTCTAGTTCAGCTAAATAGACTCGAAGATTTTACTGATTTGTTTTCTAGATAAAGATAACTCAAGACCTCTACTGGTCCAGTTTAATCGATCAACAATTTATCCTTATTTGTTTTCCAGTATACTTCTTTCTATGGTTCAGCTAAATTGACTCGAAGATTTTACTGATTTATTTTTCAGTTAAAGATAATTTAAGACCATTGCTGGTTCAGTTTAAATCGATCAACGATTTACCCTGATTTGTTTTTCAGTAGACTTCTTTCTCTGGTTCAGATAAATCGACTCGAAGACTTTATTGATTTGAAGTCTAAATATAGATAATTTAAAACCCCTGCTGGTTCAGTTTAAATTGATCAACGATTTATCTTGATTTTTTTCCGGATAGACTTCTTTCTCTAGTTCAGCTAAATCGACTCTAAGATTCTACTGATTTGTATTCCAGATAAAGATAATTCAAGACCTTTGTTGGTTCAGTTTAAATCAATCAATGATTTATCCCGATTTGTTTTTCGGTAGACTTCTTTCTCTGGTTTAGCTAAATCGACTTGAAGATTTTACTGATTTGTTTTCCAGATAAGGATAATTCAGGACCTCTGCTGGTTCAGTTTAAATCGATCAACGATTTATCCAGATTTGTTTTCCGGTAGACTTCTTTCTCTGGTTCAGCTAAATTGACTCAAAAATTTTACTAATTTGTTTTCCAGATAAAGATAATTCAGGACCTCTGCTGGTTCATTTTAAATCGATCAATGATTTATCCTGATTTGTTTTCCGGTAGACTTCTTTCTCTGGTTCAGCTAAATCGACTCGAAGATTTTACTAATTTTTTTCTAGATAAAGATAATTAAAGACCTCTGCTGGTTTAGTTTAAATCAATCAACGATTTATCCTGATTTGTTTCCCGGTAGACTTCTTTCTCTAGTTCAGCTAAATCGACTCGAAGATTTTACTAATTTTTTTTCCAGATAAAGATAATTCGAGACCTCTGCTAGTTCAGTTTAAATCGATCAATGATTTATCCTGATTTATTTTTCAGTAGATTTCTTTCTCAGCTAAATCGACCCTAAGATTTTGCTAATTTGTTTCCAGTTAAAGATAATTGAAGACCTCTGCCGGTTCAGTTTAAATCGATCAATGATTTATCTTGATTTGTTTCTGGTAGACGCTTCCTCTAGTTCAGTTTAAGTCGCCCGAAGATTCATTCTGATATTTCTCCCAGTTGAAGTCAACAGTTATTTAGGATGACGTCTATAAGCCCATCTCTGGCGATTCTCCGTCACCCCTCCAAATGGAGTCTCTAAGCCCATTCATGTTACAATCAACCGATAGCATTACCTCTTGCACAAGCAAGTGCAAATTTATGGGCACTTAAGTGTTCAATCACCTTCTACCTTTAAAGTCACGAATGGCGGACAGGACAATCTGACTCTTCAAGTTTAAGAAGATTGAACAGGGAAAATTGTTGTACCCCAAAATTTTCCCTCCCATTTTCCTCAAGGAAATCTTTCAAGTCACTACAAATAGTCAAGGCACTCGAGGTTTTATTAGTTAAGGTGCTCCTCCTATACCAAACACCCATAACTAGGGTTTGGAATTTATCAAGTAAATTTGGTTTGTAAAGGTATTAAAGAGATTCCATGGTTCTTCATAGTTCCTCAATAAGGTTCATGTTAAGTTCCAATCCATACATCATAAATTTTCCCAGTCAATGGTTCAAATGCTTGAAAATCAACGCTAATGGTCCATAAGTCAACTATGGTCAACATACAGTCAAACTTCAAGATTTTTGGTCAACATAAACATTTTGAAGTAATATTCATCATTTGATGAAGGGTTGATCGTGATTCCTCAAGGAAAGTCCTCAAATCATCAAAAGTCAAGAATTGCCAAACTAGGGTTTCCTTAGGAGAAGTCAATTGAACTTTGACCAGGCATAACTTTCACATACTTCATCAAATTCTCCCCAACCAAAGCACGTTTTAAATAAAATTTAATTCCATACAACCTTTCTTTTATTCTCAAGTCCAAAAGATGCTTGATTTGGGAGATATGATCTCATACATTGTAGGTCATTTTCAGAAAATCAACAAAAGACACTTTTTGTCAAGACAACTTACATCAAGATAGTGTCTCCAAATGAAAAAATGATTAAAAGAGAAAGTATATAGGACATAATGGGATTTCCAAAAAGTCACAGATCATCTCCAAAAGGTGAAAATTGAGCAAGTTATGAGTTGCACAAGTTGGGGAATTTTGAAGGAATTCATGAATTTCAAGTAGGGCAATTTTGAACTTTTAGACCAATGGACCTAATTTTTTAGACTGATACATGTTCATGATATGTTAGAGGACCCCTAAAACCATTCTCTTATTTTTCATGATTTTTATTTATTTTATTTGAATTTTTTTCATTTAAAATAAATTAAATCAAGAACAAAGTGTAAAGCAAATGGGCTTAGGTGTATGATTGGACCTATGGGTCAAGATTGAAGCCCAAATTTCATGCAAAGGCCAGCAGGGAAGTCCAGGTTCAATGCATGTCAGGAATGGAAAGGATTTCACAAGTTTGGAAACATTTTAATATGTTTTATCTCAATTTGAAAAGGGCCTTAAGGCCTTGATTCTTACCTTACTTGTTTTATCTCCTCTTACTCCTCTATATATACCCCACTATGCAAGCTACAAAGGGACGAAAAAAATCATTGCCTAAGAGAGAGCTCGAAATTTACAAAAAATTACAAGTTATAAAACTCATGACCCAAGTTCCAGCTTCTCTCACTCAAAACCAATGACTCCCTCATCCTTGTGAGACCCCTAGGAGGCGATCCACATCATTATCCAACCCCCATGCGTCTCAGAATCCCTTCATATCATCCCTCGGATTTGGTAAAATTTTGATTTCGAATCTCTTTGATTTCGTAATTTAAATCATTTTTATGTGTATATTCTTATTATTAATGATGTTTTGAGCAAGAATAACGTTTTACATTCAAGCATGAAGGCAGAAATAACCTGATGCCATCGTTAGGGTATCAAGAACGTTTGGTTTCGGATCTCAGGATATAGGACGATCCAGACAAAAATAAGCTCAGATTTGGATTCATGACATTTTCTTTTTTTTAATATTTATACTGTCTTATTAACTTTTTTTAGATTTTTAACTCAATCATAAAAATCTCATAAAATCAAAAACCAAAAAAAAATTATATTTAATTTTAATTAACAATCACTTCCTTTTTCTAATTAAAATCAATTAGACATTAGATTTATTTTATTATCATTAACTTAGTTTTCTTAAGTCAATTAAAATAATAATAAACAAAAAATCATAAAATTGAAATCACAAAAAAAAAATAGATTTAGGTTTTTTTTAGATTAAAATTAATTTTGACAAGCTTATTATAATCCCATTTTACTGTTTATTTCATAATTAATTTGTAATTAACTTAGACTTTTTTAAAAAAATATTAAGATCAAATCACAAAAATACCAAAAATATTTAGGCTTTTCTTTTTAGGATATTTAATTTTCTTTCTAAATAATCTTTCCTATTATTTTCTATTTATTTACTATTTTAGAAATAAATGTATAGGTCGCACATATGATTTTGTAATAGTTAGTTAATCTTTTTTGTATTTTCTTTATAAATATTGTAACTTCTCATGGAATGTAATAGTTTAGGATTTACATTCCCTCACTTTTACTTTCTGCACCTCTGTATATACATGTATATTACTGTTAGTAATTAGGTTGTGTATGGCAAGATAAAAGCAAATATTAGCAAACCTAACACTCAAGATAAATAATTGAAACACAACACACTCGCACACGCGCACCTCTAAAGTACCTCCACTTGTTGCCTTCGGATAAATAAACAGTCACGACTCTCGAACGTAAGAGGTTTTAGTGACAACCCTTTGGTTTAAAGATCATAAGTCCCTCAATGACTCTTTCGACGTTGCCTCGATATGTGATCTTAAAACCTTAGGGTAACTACTAAAGTATATTACTAGTTTCTTTCATGATTGTACGATGACCCTCGCTTGTCCCTCAAAAATCCAGCGATAGGGCTACCTACTCACTAATAGTAAGATAACACTATCTAAAGGAAAAGAGGAAAAGATTAAACCTTTCGAGTAGGTAGATAGCTCCTAGTTTCTTGCTCATAAAAACAATCAAAAAACAATTTTTTCACACATACACAAACTCTTTTCTAAATATTTTCAAAGTTAAAAAAAACTTTGTATACATTCTCGCTGAAACGAGAAACATTACAAAGTTCACCGTACTAAGGCGTCTTTTCAAAATGTATTCAAAACACACTTACACAAAAAAGCATTTTCAAAGCAAGCTAGCAACTAAGAGCCCGTAGATAACTATGGATGGGAAGGGTGCTAACACCTTCCATTTCCATAACCTACTCCCCTTGCTCAGAAAATAATATCGAAAGGTCTTTCCTGTTCTTTTCACCCTTTCCTTTGTTGGATAAAATAAAAGTCGATGGCCACTCTTGCTAACCACAACATTTGCGATAAAATGCAAACCAGTAAAGTCAGTTCTCCCACCGTATTACACTCCCCTTATGCCAAGAAGTGGCATATTAGGGAATTCCCCACAGCGGTTAATAATAGTGTTGTCCTCCTAAGATTCAGAACACCAATAGACATTTGAATGAGAGAGTGACATTATCCTTTGAGACCACTTCAAACCTTGTTCATTCTTCATCACTGATCGGGGAAGGTGCGAAATAAACCACATGGATAGTATAGGTAAATTTAGAAAGAAGACCTTTAACTCCACTTCTTGTTTCCCAATTAGACATAATGTCTGACCGCTTCAAATGTAAGGCTGCTGCAATAACTTCAGGTTTTGGAACTTTCTATAAACCGGTGAAGGGTGTCTGATCAAGAATAGGTACTCCAAGTAGTTTAGAAAATTATTCCATTATGGTTACCAATTAATAATCTGGGAAGGTAAAACAGTGATTCTTAGGATCAAAGAACTGGAACAAAACACTCATCATGTCTTCTTCAAAACCTGAGGTAACCAAACTTAGTAGATAACCATGCCTCTTGGTGAATTGAGAGTTTTAGGGAACCTTTGAGACTAACTCCTTAAGCTTGCAAGATACTCTTACAAAGTTGATTCGGGTAGTATTTCTGTGAGCGGAGGCCATAACCTGCAATAAGGAACAAAGATAAACCCCTAGGTCCTTGAAATGGTTAGTGAAAATGTTATGTTATGATGATATGATGTTATGATGTTATGTTCATGTTAAATAAGTAGAAATCACAAACAAGTCACACAAGAGCCTTAGGTTTAAAGGCTTGCATGAAGTCCATAGGTAAATACCTTTCCCAAAAGAAGTTAAGTTGGCTCAACCTGTCTTAAAATAGTAACTGGGTTCTAGGAATCTCATATCACAGATCTTTCTTGCAGGCTTTATTTTAGCACGGAAACTGGCTTGCCACCAAAACATCCTGAAAGTCGAATCTCAATTAGCATAGTCTCGAGTATCAACCAACTTCGGACTGCACTCAAGCTGACTATCTCACTACTTTCTAATGGCCAATATGGGTCAATTAAGGTTCTAAAAGTAAGTTGGTGTTAACGATACCACACGGAGCCTAATGTTATCCTTAATTGACTCAAGGAACATTAGTAAATACCAAAGTGTCACACTAACTGTAGCTATCATGTTAACCATATCGGTCTACACCGTACAGTCTTTATGATCTATTGCTACTTACCTAAGGAATCACTAGATTCGGGTGTAGGATCTTTCACACAAGCAATAATACCCAAGCAAGAACCCTTAAAGTAATTCAGACCAAGCATACAATAAAAGCAAGTAAAAGTGATATAAACTCTAAGGTAACCCCTCTTTTATATTTTTCCCCAGTAGAGTCATCAGTTCTGTAATACCGTGAGAGAACTGACTTTTTTGGTTTTATCCAAATATGCGGATAGCTAGAGTCGCCACTGACTTTTCTTTTATCCAATATTTAGGAAATGTGAAAAGAAAAGGAAAGACCTTTGATAGATTTTGAGTTCGGGGGGTAAGTTATGAAAAGGGAAGGTATTAACACCCTTTTCATCTGCAGTTATCTACGGGCTCTTAATTTCTTAGCTCACTTTTGAAAACTTATTTTGTGTGTTTGATTTGTTTGAAAATATTTTGAAATGCCAATGTAAGGACAACTTTGTAATAATTCTTGTATCAGTTCTCAAGAATGTATACAAAGTGTTTTTTTTAAAAAAATATTTGTTTGAAAGTTATTTTTGAACATGTTGTGAGCAAACAACTAGGAGTCTTACCCACTAAAGTATTTCTTGTTATTTTCCTTCTCCTTTGGAGATAGTATTAACCATACCATTATTTGGTAGGTATCCCTATCTATTGGATGTAAAGGGATAGACGTAGGATCATCGTATGGTCATCGAAGGCAACATGTAAGGATACTTTAGAAATTGTACCGAAAGGACTATCATCATTTTGCTCGTAGGGTCATCGAAGGGACTGGATCATTTTATAGGCAACTCGAAGGGTTATCGAGGGATTATGATATTTATTCGAAAAGGACCATGATGATATTATTGAATTGAGGATCTTTTGCTAATGTATCCCCACTTTCGAGGGACATGACCAAAGTATCATAAGGCAACAAGAGAGGTTACCCTAGAGGTGCAAGTATGAAAAGTGTGTTGGTTTCACTTATTTAATCTTGAAATTAGGGTTTTCTAGATTGCTTTTATTCTTGCCATACAAACCCTACTTACTAATAGTTGACAAATATAATGTGCGGAATGTAAAGTCCTATACTTTTACATGGCTTTGGGGCAGTTACATAATCAGCAAAAATGCGAAGAAAGATAAATCTACGCTATTACATCAGAGAGTGCGACCTATACAATTTTTCTAGGAATTTAAATAGCAAAAAGAAATGTTAGAAAAAATGTTTTAATGTTTTTGTGTTTTTGTGTAGAAAACAATTTAAGTGATAATAGTAATAAAAACCTAATTATTTCTAATTAATTTTAATTAATAAAAAGGCTAATTAACTTAATTAATTAATAAATAAAAATATGTCAAAAAATTATTTACTAAATAGAAAACCCTAATCCTAATTTGTTATATTTTTTAAAAAAGTTTAAGGTTTATTAATGACTAATTAGAAAACAATTAGTAAAATAGAATGAAAATTAGGGTTAGAAAATATGAAAAATCAAAATGCATGGGGTGGGACTTGAACCCAAGCCCTCAGCCTCAATGAACATTCCTTTTACTACTGTGCCACGTTGTTTTTGTGTTTGAGAATGTGAATAAATCAACATATGATGTACCTGCGCGTTAATTCTGAAAAAAGAAACAAAATGATTTTTGACAAAAGGTTGGCTCAAACCCACGCCCTTTACTATACCAGTCATCACTCTTACCACCAATCCAATTGTTGTTGTGCGTTTGTATAATCATCATCATTCAATATAATATAAACTTAATTCAGAAAATCAGAAATCAAACAAAATTAGACACACGCGTGTTAGTGGGGCCTAGAAATTTGAATGGACCAATCTATGGCTTATAATTGTTACACAAGATTTGACTGGAGTCAGCGCAACCATAGACGGTGGCTGCAACTGTCTTCTCTAATGAGGATATTTTGAAACCTGCGAAATAAACAGAATTGAAACCCAAGATTAAGGCTACCCCCCCTAAATTGACCCCTGCGAATCGATTGGTGGCGTTGGTTTTTCCTAAAATAGCCTGGAAGTACTGACACGAATGGTACAAAAGCGTTTTTCCCTAGCCATGGCAACTCATCATCCCTACATCAAATCTTGCAAGTAATGGATCAAAACAGTTCCAAACATCATCATGAACTTATATGTATGCATCAAGTTCATTTAAGTTGCATGAATTAAAAGTTTGAATTTTAAGAAAGTTACCAAACCAGTGATCCTTGGTTGGCACGTTCTGGGGTTGCTTGAGCTTTAATAATGATTGGAATAACCTTATGGGATCTTTAGGAGGCTAGTGCGATGCTTGAAATGGGTTGAAAATGGTTGGAGACAAGGGTATGATTGTGCCCTAGTTTCTTGAAAATTTGAAGTTTTTAGGGTTTGTTCTTGAGGCAGCATGCGTGTTTCTTTGATGTCCGAATGTGTTGGATATTTACAGGGAGAAGATTAGATCAACAAAAGTGAGATGAATATTTTGTATTTCATGATCAAATATTTGATTGGAATTTTGCATGAAAACTTTCTTTTTTAGTCTAATCTTATGTTAATCATCCTTATACGATTTTGCCAAGTCGCCATGATCTTTTTGGGCTTCAAATCTGATTAAAACAAAAGTCCACACACCTTGTGTAATACGTTGGGAGAACTAACTTGGGTGTTTTTCATTTGATTGCAATTTTTGCGTATATTAAGAGTCGTCACCGACTTTTCTTTTATCCAATAAAGGAAAGGGTGAAAAGAACAGGAAAGACCTTTTGAGAATTTTCTTGAGTTCGGGGGGTAGGTTATGAAAAGGGAAGGTATTAGAACCATTTTCATCCGTAGTTATCTACGGGCTCTTAGTTCCTAGCTCACTTTGAAATTCTTTGTTTGAAATGTGTTTGTGATGTTTTTGAAAGTATTTTTGAAAATTGCCTTCATTTAGGCGAACTTTGTAATGATTCTCGTCTCTATAAGAATGCATACAAAGTGTTTACTTTTGAAAATATTTCATGGAAAAGTGTTGGTGTGTTTGAAAGATGTTTTGTTTTGAAAAGTTGTGAGTAAGGAACTACGAACGTTCTACCTACTCAAAATAAGTCTTTGTTCTTTTCCTCCACCTTTAGATATTCCTATCTTACCATTGATTGTTAAGAAGCCCTATCATTGGATGTGAAGGGACGGGTGTGGGTCATCGTACAGTCATAGAAGGCAACATTGTAGGATACCTTAGAAATTTGTCGTAAGGGTCTAATATCGTTTACCGAAGGCAGCATTGAAGGGTCATCGAGGGACTACGATCTTGTAATCGAGGGTCATTGCTAAAGTATCCCACGTTCGAGGGGCATGACTGTTTACATCCGAGGCAACAAATATGGGTTACCCTAGAGGTGTATGTGTGAATTTTGTTTTGATTGCATGCATTCTTGTCTTGAGATTATGGTTCTCTCAGATTGATTTTATCTTGCCATACACACCCTAATTACTAACAATTACATTAAAAGCAATAAATTGCGGAAATTAAAGTCCTACGCTATTAAATTACTTAGGGGATGGGGATACAAATTATAAATGGGGATGAAAGCAATTAAAACCTAATTCCTATTACAATAAAATTAAAAAAAAAGTCTCAAAATCAAGATTTTTGGTGTTTAGGCTGACACGGGTCGTGTCCTTTGACACTGCACCCGTGTCAGAACCCTATAATGATCCATGCAAGTCTTTTTTTATCACAGCTGATCTGACACGGGCCGTGTCCTGTGACACGGGAACCCATGTCAGAACCATGTCCTACCACTTTGCCAAGTTTTAATTCCAGTAAGATGGACATGGACCGTGTCCTGTGACATGGGCACCCGTGTCAGAACCCTGCCATGCCATTTTGTCAAGTTTTAATTCCAGTAAGATTGACACGGGTTGTGTCCAGTGACACGGGCACCCGTGTCAGAACCCTGCCTTGCTATTTTGTCATGTTTTCTTCCTAACACGGCCTGTGTCAGGTGACACAGTGTTTACCTGGGGATTTGGTAAACAACCGCTGATCCTCCAAATGGTTACTTATTTGGTTACTCGCAGGATCGATCAGATTGATCCTATGGACATAGGTTGATTTTGAAGTTTAATTAATGTGGATAAGGCTTTAAGTAAATTGGTTAAAGTAAATTGCATAAAGGAAAAGGCTTGGTAAAATAAACAAGGCTGGAATGTAAAGGTTCGACAGGAATCTTAAAGGGAAAAGCATGTAAAATACTGGAAAAGTAAATGACTTGAATTGATTAAATTGGTGTTTCACACATACATTTCTCAACAATTCGTTCGCTCACACTGGGTACTTGAATCTAAATGAGTGACTATGTATTTATTGTGAACACACGCGAGAAACTACACGTCTACTCCTATTTATACAAAAACATTCCAAGTAACCGTCGGGCAATTACACTGCTTCGAGATCAAGCCACTTGTCACGTTCTCCATGCTCGACGCTCCAGATCCTTGCACGTTCGCACGTAGTAACTGCTGGAAACCGTTTTCCCTCCAAAGCTTTGAATTTCAAACTGCTCCACTCTGGACCATCGAACACGTTCGTCAAGAGACGTCTTCGACGAAAACTCCTTCGACGTCGAAGGCAATCAGCCTCCTTCCTTGGAAGAAATCTTCTAAGTATTTGGCCATCTTTCGACGGTCACTTCGACAGGCTTAGCCAGTCGAAAGCATCTTTCAGCTTTTAATGGCTGTACATCAATTGAAACAAAGGTGTCGAATTTAGGAGCCAACAAATTGCCCCCCAAGAATGCCTTATTTCGACTCTTGAAAAGAAAAAGGCATTCTTTGAAAACGCCATTCGACACCTGCTTGTCCACGCTGAGTCACAAGTTAACTTGTGCACTTTTTGTTGCTTTTTACCAACTATTGGCAATCCCAAGAAACCATCATTGATTTGATCCTAGGACGTCACTGTCAGTACGGCGTGCAGAACCAAAACATCACTTCATAATTTGTCATTATGACAAATTCAAAAAACGAGGACGCACGCTGCGTCTCTCTGTTTCTGCAGAAACGGCCAAAACAACAGGATGCTGCCACGCGTCCCACTACTCCCTGCAGCATTAAATGACATTTAATGCCCTCGTTATTGGGAATTTCTCCCACTACTATAAATAGTAGTGAATATCCCATTGTGGGACTTTTCACGCAAACAATCTCTCAAACTCCCTTGCTTTCTTGCAAACTTGTTTCTCTTTACAGAAAAACTCTTCCCTTTCCAACTTCATCTTCATCTTCAACAATGGCTTCTGCTTCAACTGCCCCCAAGACTAACGCACCAACTGAACAACTTGCTAAGCCCAAGGTTTTTGTAACCGCTCCGGTAGTGAACGCTACAGGGAAACGAAGGGTCCCTGAACCATCTGATATCTCCGTCCGCGACGCTTACTCGCGTCACTTGATGATTCCGGTTGGATACTCCAACCAAATCTTCGCAATGGCTGGACCCATGAACCCCAGCATCTCTGAAGCTCTGAAGATCAAGAGCTACTTTCCCATTGTCGAGAAGCTCAAGCCAGTAGCTTGTGCTAAGAAGGATCCAGAAGATAACGAAGACCCCACACACGAGAAGATCGACCTTCGTTTCTTCAACAGAAGTGTTAGAGTTTTTAGGTCTTGCCCTAATCTCACCCAGGACTACGTTGCTTGGCTAACAAAGCTGGAAAAACATCAAACTCCAGTCTGGAAGGAGATGGGCATCTTTGACCTAATAATGCTGTCGAAGACAGGTTTAAACTACTCCCCAGAGATGCTTATAGCTTCGATGCTGTTCTGGGATAACTCTCACTTCACCTTTCACCTCCCATGTGGGATGTTAACTCCCACACTCTTCGACGTAGCAGCCATCACTGGCCTTCGACCAACCGGAGATTACTTCGACCCGGAAGAGATGTCGGAGGACCAAATTGGCTTTTCTGAGACGAAGCCAACATTCACCACCTTTATCAACCACTTTCATGACAAGTCGACAGACACAGTGTCCGACGTTGAACACATAGCGTTTCTAGCCTTATGGCTAACTCGCTTCGTGTTCTGTTCGAAGTCCCTGCAAGTGACCAAAAAGATGGTCACTCTGGCCACCCAACTGCATCACCGTCAGAACATCTGTCTGGCAGAACTGATTCTGGCCAGTCTTTATGACTCCATCAGCAATGGGGTTACTCTTTTGAAGCATATCGAAGACAGGAACAGTCTGCTACTCGCTGGGCCTTTCTGGTTACTTCAACTGTGGCTTAACGCCACTTTCGAGTCTTTCTTACCCAAGAAGACTCCGATAAATGAACAAGCCTCAGCGATAGCTAACAGACGGATCGAAGGAATTAGGCTGGCTCTACTGACGCCTGCGGAAGATGGGCTAGAGTTCCAACAAACCTTCACTAACTTCGTGCTGATGTTCGCTCGAAGGAAGGAATTTGTTTCGACTATGGCTCCATTCGCTCAGCGAAAGGTGGGGCCAGCTTGGTTCACAAGGCCACATCCCAAGGAGTCGAGTGGTCCCAATGTTGATGAGCACACCATACTGTGGGAGGCATTCCTTACTCCAAGGATTATGCCTCTTCGATTTAAAAGTTCTAAGACTCATCTGAGTCTGCTGGCCTATCAACCAAACCTGGTATCTCGCCAGTTTGGTATCATCCAAACCCTGCCTTCTCCCATTTTCCAAAAAGAGAAGTCAATGTTGTACTTCTGCAACGACTATACAGAAGACGCTGCTACCAAGCATATTGGAAGATATGCTGGTCGAACCATCCTCTCGCTGTTCAACTACCAGCTTAACTTCCTTTGTTCGCCATCTTTTGAAGAATGGTGGAGAAGCTATTACGCTGAGTACTTCTTCGACGAGAGGGACTTCACAGCAGAGTTGCAGAAGTCTTTTGTCCTCGTATTTGACAAAGTAAAGAAATGTAAGTTCATACTCTCACATTACTTTTTATCTTTCTCTTCGACTGTTAGCTTGTTAACTTTCCTTTTCGCTTTCAGTTGTTCGAAAACCTTTGGTCAAGAAGGCTCCAGGAGGCCCACAAGGAGGAGTCCCTTCGACCAAACCTCCACCGCCGGCGAAGACTATAGCGCCGGCGAAGACAACAGGCAACCAACAGGGGGAAGGCTCTTCGATGAGGCCTCCTGCATCGGTAACCAGATTTTCTTCATTTGCAATCTGGCTTTCGATTTTTTATTTTCGACGTAATTATTCAATCGAATTCCTATTGGTTTTATAGGCCCCTTCGCCCAAGAAAAGGGCGGCCTTGGTGATCGAATCGGGGAGTGACGACGACAGCGACGCCCCTCCTACTCCCTTAAAGAGGAGAAAGTTAACGAAGGACGCTTCTGTTCCTACTCCAGCTCCTGAAGGTCGAACCGTCAGAATAAAGGTTGGTGCAAGAAAGCCTAGGCCACCTGCAGTGGTCATCGAAGAACCAACTGAGGAGGAACTGAACGCTCTAGTTAACAATCCTGTCGAAAGTGATAATTCCAGCCCTGGGGCTGAAGCCAATCCACAGGTAATCTATTTTAGGCATAAATACCAGTATTTGATTATATCTCTTTCGACATCTGAAGATTTGTCTTCTTCCTCTTTTTCAGGAAACTACTGGAAGTTCCCCACCAAGGACTTCAGAAACTCTGGAATCTGCTGACCTTAGCAGGCCTCAGGTGCAAGATTTGGGCAATGACGAAGCCCACACTGAGCATGAGGCCAATGCTGAAACAGTGGAGAAGACAACTGAAGAACCTATGGCGGAGGAAACACAGCCAAAAACGGTTCCTGTGGTGGTCTTGTCGTCAGAAGAGAATCCTGAAGGAAGAGACCAAGGTAATGGCGAAGAGAGTCAAGATGCTGTCGACGAAGAGCATGAAGGTGGTACTGGCGACGAACACCAGGATGACGCCAGCGAAGAACCAAAGAATGATGCTGGCGAAAGACCCCAAGGTGAAGTTAACGAAGAACCACGAGTCGACGCTAGTACCGCCTCAGTTCGAGTCGAAGAACAACCAAACGAGGCACTCAGCATTCAACAGCCTCCAGTCCAAGATAATGCTATGGCAAGGGTCACCTCCTCAAAGCATAGGTCGAAAGAAGACCTGGAAATCTTGAAGCGAACTGACCCTATCAGCTACCTCAATGCAATCGTTGAGAGTAAGAGTTCTTCCGACACCAGTCAGGAAATTCCTACTTTGTCGGGGAAATCTACTGAGACTTCTCCTCTTGATGATGCATTGGCGAAGGTCAAGGCCCAGTTCTTCAAGAGAGATTTAATGAAGGCTTTAGAGGGTGACCCCACTGCTCCATCTTGCTTGAAAGAGGTTCTGAATGCTGTTGATTTCGATGCTGTAGCTCCAGAAATCTCAGACTTAATCATGGAATTACATTCTATGATTGACCAAGTCTCAGCGGATTACCGGCGCCAACGAAATTTCAACAGTCAGCTCGAAACGTTGCATGGCAGGAGCTTATCTGCATGGACTGCCGTCACAAGTTCGACTTCTCGAATTGCCGAGTTGTCGAAACAGAAAGCGTCTGCACAGGAAAGGTTCGATGCTATTGAGCGAGAGAATGTCTCCTTCCGAGCACAAATTGCAGAGATAGAGGCGAAGATAAACGCCAACACTGTGCTCCAAGGGGAAATTCTTTCGACCATCCCAGACGCTGAGAGCCAGACTGAGGTCAAGCAAGGCCTGGAGTTCGCTGAGAGGGCGCAAAGCCTCGATGCTCAAATTGCCAAACTGGAGCAAGAAAAATCTTGGTGCAAGAAGAGGTTGGATTTGCAGCATGCTAAGTATCTTCGACTGAAGAATTCTCTTTCTTTTTGATTCTCTTTTGTAATCATCTATTGTAATCGCTTTCGACAACAATTGCCATTTTGGCAGAAATTAATAAAAATTTCCATTTTGGCATTTCTATGGTTAATTTAGTTTATTATTTTATTTTTATCTCTTGAAGTATAGGCTTGTATTTTTTCAAATATTTACCATTTACTCTCAAGAGTCTTTTATCACCACTTATCTCTTCGACTTCATAGGCTCCACCAGAAAAAGTTTGGATAACTCTGAAGGGTCCTTCCCATTTGGGTGACCATTTCCCCATGCTTCGATCCCGTCGATCCATGGGAAGAATTACCTTCCAAACTAAATCTTCAGGCAAAAACACCTTAGGTTTTACCTTTCTATTATAAGAGTCTTCGACTCTTTTCTTCTGAAGCCTGAGCAAGTCGAGAGCGTGTAATCTCTCTTCGTCTAAATCTACCAATTCATCTAACATCATGTTCCAATAAACCTCAGAAGGAATATCATAATGCCTCTGAACTCTTGCAGATTGAAGACAAATTTCTGCTGGCAATACTGCGTCATGGCCAAAAGTTAGCCTATATGGTGTTGTACCAGTGGCTTCTTTTGGGGACGTTCGACAAGCCCATAAAATCTGGTCTAACGTCTTATGCCAATTCTTTGGTTTCTTCCCAACATGCTTCTTTATCAAGCCAATTACCACTTTGTTAGCTGCTTCGACTTGACCATTCGCCTGTGCATAGTAAGGTGTGGATGTTAGGAGTTTGAAACCTGTTTCCTGAGCAAATTCCTGCATCTTTCGACCAGTGAAAACTGAACCTTGATCAGTTGTTATTGTCTCAGGGATTCCATACCTAAAAATAATGTTCTTTTGAATGAATTCAATGACATTTTCTTGGTCTACATTGACTAAAGGGACTGCTTCGATCCACTTAGTAAAATAATCAATGCCTACCAATATGTATTTCTGGCTCTTTGATGATGCTGGTCGAATCTCTCCAATAAGATCCAACGCCCATCCTCGAAAGGGCCAAGGCTTCACTATCGAGTGAAGCTCGCTTGCTGGTACATGCTGGATGCCTGTATGAACTTGACACTCTTGGCAACCTTTGGCGAACTCAACACAATCTTTCAGCATAGTGGGCCAATATAGTCCTTGTCGAAACAACAACCATTTCATCTTATGGCCTGCTTGGTGAGCCCCACATGCCCCAGCATGCGTAGTCGAAAGGGCTATGTATGCTTCAGTTTCACTTAAACATTTCAGCAACACCCCTTCAGGCGTCTTCTTGAATAACTCATTACCCATGAGTACAAAACTCAACGCCCTGTATTTTGTTTTTCGTTCTGTCGGAGCTCCTGGATTTTGAAGATAGTCCACAATGGGTTTCCTCCAATCCTGGTCCGACAAATTATCAATGAACGAAATCTCGAAGTTTGAGTGATCAGCGTATCCTAACCTTGTTGATTCCAAGTCTGTTGGTGATAGACAAGTCGCTCTTATCTTCTCTCGAACTTCGATTGCTCTTTGTAATCTCGTTTTTGAAATTTTATACCCAGATGCAATCTGTGCCAAGTCATTGGCTATTTGATTTTCGACTCTGGGTATGTGTCGAATATTGACACTTTCAAATTGTTTCAATAAACGATTTGCAATCACAAAGTACATAATGAGATTCTCTCTTATGCATTTATACTCCTTTGTGACTTGCTTGATGACTAACTCTGAGTCTCCCATTATTTCGACTCGAGTTGCCCCCAATTCCAACAATATTTCAAGGCCAGTAATTAGAGCTTCATACTCAGCCTCATTGTTCGAACAAGAACCTTCGATTTGGTACTTGAATGTTGTTGGAATTTTATCTGGAGAAATAAGTAAGACTCCTACTCCTGTTCCATTTTTATGGCTGGAACCATCGAAGTAGAATTTCCAAGGTTCTATCTCCACATAATTAATATCCTCGACTTGAATAGAGTGGTCGACTATGAAGTCTGCAACCACTTGTCCTTTTACTGCCTTAAGAGGCATAAAGGTCAAGGAGTATTCAGTCAATGCTAATGCCCACTTGCCAATTCGACTATGCAAGATAGGTTTCGACAACATATATTTGAAAACATCAAAATGAGACGAAACATAAACATCAACTGGTTTTATATATTGTTTGAGCTTTGTACAAGAAAAATACAGACATAGACACAATTTTTCAACTTCGCTATATCTAGTTTCTGCATCATTCAAAACTCGACTGAGATAATAAATGGGTCTTTCGACTCCATTCTCATCCTCTTGGGCTAACATACTTCCCAGAGTTTTGTCAGATGCAGCTATGTACAATCTCATACTCCTATTGCTACAAGGAGGCACCAAAATAGGTGGCTTAGTGAGGTACCCTTTGATTTTGTCGAAGGCTTCTTGTTGCTCTTGCCCCCATTCGAACCCCTCCTTATTCAGTCGAAGTAAGGGTGAAAAGGCCTGAGCTTTCCCACTTAGGTTAGATATAAACCTTCTCAAGAAATTTATCTTGCCTAAGAGAGATTGCAATTCCTTCTTATTCGATGGCGCTTTCGCTTCCAAAATTGCCTTCGTCTTGTTCTGATTGATTTCGATCCCTTTCTTGTGGACAACGAAGCCCAAGAAATCTCCAGCTTTTACACAGAACGCACACTTCAAAGGGTTCATCTTCAGACCATGTTCTCTCATTCTTTCGAATGATTGTCGAAGGTGGTCAATGTGACTCTTCCTGGAAACAGATTTTATAACAATATCATCAATATAAACTTGCATAAACGTGTTAATAAAATCATGGAAGATAGTATTCATTGCTCGCTGGTACGTTGCCCCAGCGTTCTTTAGGCCAAAAGGCATCACTACCCATTCGTAAGTGCCTAAGGCCCCAGGGCATCGAAAAGCTGTTTTCGACACATCTTCTTCAGCAATGAAAATTTGATTATATCCTGAATAACCATCGAGCATACTCAGGTATTCGTAGCCAGCGGCAGAATCGACTAGCATTTCCGCCACAGGCATTGGATATTCATCTTTGGGGGTGGCAGCATTCAGATCTCTGAAATCTATGCACACCCTTAATGTGCCATTTTTCTTAATTACTGGCACTATATTGGCAATCCATTCGACGTACCTTGTAACACGAATGAACTTGCATTTCAGAAGTCTTTCGACCTCCGTTTTGATCTTCGACAATATTTCTGGAGCGAAGCGTCTTGGATTTTGCTTGATTGGCTTCTTTCCAGGTTTGATTGGCAACTGAAGTTCTACCAATCCTCTGTCGAGACCGGGCATTTCGTCATAATCCCATGCAAAACAGTCTTTAAACTCTTTCAGCAATTGGATTACTTCCAACCTAAGTTCTGGATCAATTCTGGCGCTGATGTAGGTTGGCCTATTCTCTGATCCTTCGCCTAAGTTGATTTCTTCTAAAGGGTCTTGTGCTAACATCTTAATGTTGTTCGCCAAGGGATCCTTTTCGAAGCCCAGAGGCTCATCGTCATAGATCGCGTCGAGCCTCTGTTCCTGCATTCCTTCTGTCGAGATGTCAGGAGGTTCTGGGTCAAAATCTTTTCCAGGACCTATATCTGGTGGCTCTGGGTCGAAATCTTTTCCAGGACCTATATCTGGTGGCTCTGGGTCGAAATCTTTTCCAGGACCTATATCTGGTGGCTCTGGGTCGAAATCTTTTCCAGGACCTGCAGAAGGTAGCACTTGGTCATTGGCCTTGGTGGCCATATATTTTACTTCGGCTTCGAGAGCCGTTATCATCTTGGTTTCAGCCACATAGGCCGAAATTCGCTTCAGAGATTGTGACTCAGTCATTATCACTGAATTCACTTCCCCAACCAGTTGGTTGGATACCAGTTAGCCCACTGAATTCTATGTGTGACACGTCCTCTCTGTCCCATTGGAAACCATGCTCAGGATGCAGGTATAGGGAACAAAAGGTGTTTGGCGCTGGCGCCATGTCGAAATCAGGAGCTGGACATGGCCCTATGTGAGCCAAGTTTTTGTCGAAATCTGTTACACCCAAGTGGTTTACTTCGCCAAGGTAGTAACTCTGATCAGCCTCTATGTTTTCGACCAACCCATCTGGGCGCCATAGAAGCAGTCTTTGATGCATCGATGAAGGCACAGCACCCACACCATGTATCCACTCACGACCTAACAAAAGGTTGTAGTTAGGTTTGGCTGAAATGACCATGAACATTGTTGGTCGAAGGATCGACCCAACTTTTATGTCGAGCTGGATCACTCCCATGGTGGTCCCAATGCCTCCCTCATAGTTGGACAGGACCATATTGTGAGGTTTTATTTCTTCATCCCTTTTGCCAATCTTTATTAGCACCGAATGAGGGATAATATTGATAGTGGCCCCACAGTCGACCAATATCTTGTTCACAGTGGTCTCTTCGAGCTTGGCCCTTATGAACAAAGGTTTGAGGTGATTCTTCATCGCCTCTGTGGGTGGCTCGAAGAAGCCATTTTGTTCTTCTGTAGTGCCATTGTTCATGACAAAATAGCACACTGGCCTGTGTCTGGCCATTTCTTGTTCCATCTCCCAGTCACTGGTTTCGACTTCTACTTGTCGATTGAATTCCCTAGGCAGCATTGAAACAACGTTCACCATTATATCCAGGGTATCATCGGACTCAGCATCATCTTCGTCTTCGACTTCGCTCTGGTTAGGCCAAACTAGCCTGTTGGTAACTGGTTCTCTCTCAAGAGGCTTTCTTTGTTTCCTTTGAGGCACATTCGAACTAGTTTCAGCCTTAGGTTCGTTGGTGGCCTCTCTTTCAGCTTTTCGCCTTCTTTGATACCTCCTCCATTGGGATCTCGACATAGGATTTTTTCCCTTGTAGTTGCTGGACACTTGAGCAACTTTGGGTGCAGCAACTTGAGGATCTTTCTTCTGGATTAAAGAGGAACCTCTTGGCACTTCGAAAGAATGCCATTTCTCTTCACTTGGCCTTTTCCGGCCAGATGTTTTGTACCAAGTGTCTACTGGTACATTTGTTGGAGGCCTAAAAGTCGAAGGCCTCTTGTCTTGATTAGAACCCCTTCTGGGATCATGTCGAAGGTCAGAATTCTCCCTTCTCTTGTTCGCTGCTCTCACTCCTTGTATGTGCTCAGCAGCTTTTTTATCAAAGATGGAGCTACATCTTGGACATAGCATGACCTCTGATTTTTTCTTCTGGCATCTTTGTAAAAAATCTGCCAAGTTTTCGTTTTCCTTAGGGAAAGCCGTTTTATTCGCCTGCTCTTGCCTTATGGCTTCTTCTGAAGCTTTAGGGTCAGAAAGTTCAACCATGTTGATGTTCATGGTATCCTTAGTAGCAAGAGTTAGTTGTTTCATTTGTGTTTCCAGTTTCTCCGTCTGGCCTTGTACAGTGGCCAATTGGGAACTGGGCTTTGGTCCAGTTTTTTGTACTTCAGCAGTCTTCGACTTTGGGTCTTCGACCGCTTTCTGGACAGCCTCAATTGTCTTCCTGGATAGGTTTCCAGAAAAACTGCCAAAAATTGGCATGTTGATGTGGTCCTTAGAGACTTCGACCATGTTAATGCCTGGCTTCTTCGACTGGATCTTGGTAGCCTCTATCATGTTCACCTCAGAGGGTTCTGCATAGTGGGCTTCAGCCTTCATTGGATTGGAGTCGACAGCCATGGGGGATTTGTCAGCAAACTTTAATCTCCCTTCCTCAATAGCGTCTTGGACAAGATTCCTGAAAAGAAAACATTGAGAAGTTTTATGGCCCAGAAAATTATGATATTTGCAAAAACCCCTCTTCTTTCTTTGATCAAGAGGAGGCACTTTTACCCCAGGGGGTACTATCATTTGGCCATCTTTAACTAGCAAGTCGAATATTTCATCACATTTTGTGATGTCAAAACTATAAGTCTTCTTTGGGAACCTATCATTGGTCTTGTCTGGACCAATGGGATTTTTCCCATTTGAGGGGACTAACTGTTTACAAGAGTATGGAGGCCCTTGTTTCAGTTCTGCTAAATCGACCTCTCCTTCCTCGACAGCTAAAGTATCGTCGAAGGATTCTAGCTCTTCGTCATCCATCTCAACGTAAGCTATTCTCTCTCTCTTGTGAGTTTTTGTTGCCTTAGCTTTTTCAGCTTTAAGGCATTCGACTTGTCGAACTCTATCGGCCAGTTGGGCCATGTCTCTTAGGTACTGGGTAGCTAGCTTCTTCCTAATGGAATAGTCTAAACCGCCTGCGGCCATTTCGACCAGCTCATGTTCTGGCACTTGTGTAAAACATCTCGCCTTAAGCAACCTAAACCTATTTAGATATTCGTCTATAGGTTCAGTGAAACGTCTCTTAACACTCGCCAGTTCTTTCAGGCTTATCTTGGTTTGCCCCATATAGAATTGTTCATGGAACAATCTTTCCAATTGGGTCCAATGGTGGATCGAATTGGGGGGGAGAGTTGTAAACCAAGTAAAAGCGTTCTTGGTTAAGGAACTTAGGAAGTATTTGATTCTTAGGTTTTCATTATTTGAAATGTCTCCTGCTTCGATCAAATACCTAGCCACATGTTCGACAGTAGATTCTGTCGTGTCCCCAGAGAACTTAGTAAATTTGGGGACTTTGGTTCTAGGGGGTAAGTCAGTTTGTAACACATATTCTGACAATGGAGATGTAAAGTTGGGCCTTCGAAAGCCCATGTTCATTCCATTCTGAGTCATGATCCTTTCGATCATGGTTGCCAGATTGTTTTCCAACCCCATGTTTTGGTATTGGACTTGCTGAACCACTTCGTCAGCATTTTGGTTTCTGTTAACTAACCTAACCTCTGGGGCTATTACCCTAGGTTCTTCGACAGGTTGTTCTACAGGCTGTTGGGCCTGATTAATGGTGGTTTCTTCCTCTACAAATATCCCCTGATTTCCTCTTATTTGCGCCCTTTGGGGCTGTCGAATAGGTGGGGGTACTCCAAAGAAGTCAGCCAAACGCGTCATTTGCGCTGTAACTTGCTGATTCGACTGAGTAGTATTTTGTATTAGAGGATTTAGCACTGTACTCAAAGTTTGTGCCAACATTTGCACCATATCATGGTTGCTTTCGTCCATCTGTTGCCTCAAGACTGCTGTCGAGGCATTTGTAAGGCCATGGGCTACTTGGGCCGTTCCTCCTAAGAGTTGGGTCCTATTTCTATTCGCCATGCCTACTCCAGAGCCTTGGAGTGGCGAAGTGGCACTCACGAAAGGTTCTGAATAAGTGGACGCAGCATTCGTTAGGCTTGCCAATTCAGAAGTTGGCATACCATAGAATGGAATAAATCCTGGGGGAACCACTGGCCTTGGGCCAGTATTTCCCCTTGGAGGGGGAGTTCCCAAAGTCATTCTGGGGCCTGCAAACGAAGTCGTTGGCCCCGTGGTTGTGACTGACACCGCTGGTATCGAACCAGCATTCGTCGCTTCGCTAACGGTCATATTAACCGTTGCTCCCACACTTGTTTGTGGGATTTCATTGTTGTTTGGCGGATTCGCCATTTCTTCCCTTCTTCTGGCAGTATTATTATCGTTGGTGTATATTCTACCACTCCTCAATAACATACAACTCGAAAAGATGAGATTTTTCAACAATCAACACACAGTCCCACTGGGCGTGCCAATTTGTTTACCTGGGGATTTGGTAAACAACCGCTGATCCTCCAAATGGTTACTTATTTGGTTACTCGCAGGATCGATCAGATTGATCCTATGGACATAGGTTGATTTTGAAGTTTAATTAATGTGGATAAGGCTTTAAGTAAATTGGTTAAAGTAAATTGCATAAAGGAAAAGGCTTGGTAAAATAAACAAGGCTGGAATGTAAAGGTTCGACAGGAATCTTAAAGGGAAAAGCATGTAAAATACTGGAAAAGTAAATGACTTGAATTGATTAAATTGGTGTTTCACACATACATTTCTCAACAATTCGTTCGCTCACACTGGGTACTTGAATCTAAATGAGTGACTATGTATTTATTGTGAACACACGCGAGAAACTACACGTCTACTCCTATTTATACAAAAACATTCCAAGTAACCGTCGGGCAATTACACTGCTTCGAGATCAAGCCACTTGTCACGTTCTCCATGCTCGACGCTCCAGATCCTTGCACGTTCGCACGTAGTAACTGCTGGAAACCGTTTTCCCTCCAAAGCTTTGAATTTCAAACTGCTCCACTCTGGACCATCGAACACGTTCGTCAAGAGACGTCTTCGACGAAAACTCCTTCGACGTCGAAGGCAATCAGCCTCCTTCCTTGGAAGAAATCTTCTAAGTATTTGGCCATCTTTCGACGGTCACTTCGACAGGCTTAGCCAGTCGAAAGCATCTTTCAGCTTTTAATGGCTGTACATCAATTGAAACAAAGGTGTCGAATTTAGGAGCCAACACACAGCCGGTCGTGTCAGGCTTTCAGAAGCATCTTTCTGTGGTTTTGAATTTTTGCAACTCTTCTACTCTGACTTATCTTGTTTTATTATTTTTAAAATGAAAGTTAAATGATGTATGAACAAGGATAACACAGTTTGAGAAAAGTTACCTCTTGAAGTGAAAACCCAAAACGTGTGTGGATATTTCTAGGTGCAATGTGATGATTGATTGAGCTTCCTTAGACCTCCCTGAAGTTGTTTCAATTCTTACTTTATGCTGAAAGTGTTTGGGTCTCTCCAACCAAGTCAACTCGCAAGACAATGTTTTTGAGTTTGGAAGGTGGTGATAATGATGTTACAGAAGTTGTTCTTATGTTTGAACAACTTCTATATGATGTATGCGGAGTATTTGGATGGTTTGTTTGAGGAAAACTTGCAAGGTGTGAGATTCAAAGATTTGGACTTCAAAGCTCAAAGATGGAGGTTTTATGAACAATTCTGTTTTTTTTTGTGAGTGAATGGATTGTTTAGAATTTTTCTACACAAAGGAACTTCTGGCCACTTAGCTTGCAAATGGCCTCTCTATTTATATAGAAGGTTTGAGAGGATGAGAGAGTTTGTTTTACAAGCTATAAAATTCTGGTTTTGTTGAGATGAAATAACCAAGCTATATGAAATTTGATGTTCCAATGCATGGTACAAAAGGGATTTGAAATGGCTACGAGTTTTTAGGCATGTTGCTTCTTGCTTTGACATTGTGTGTGCAGAAAAAACAGTTGAGAGGCTCAAGGTGAGCTGACTTTGTATAAAGCATGCTTTATGTGAATGGAAATGGTGCCTTTGTGCCATAAATGGAATGATGCAATGGACAATACTTGAATCACTTGGATAATGGTTCAATAAATTGTGTAAACATCTGATTATGGATAGATTTGCAAGTCAAAAGGCCTGCAAAGTAATATTATGCAGCACATTATGCAAATTGGATTATGTGTTCTTCAACAAAAGTGACTTGCAATTCAAGAACGGATGCCCAACTTCATGCCCTTGAATCTCCTAGCTCAAGTATGATAAATTCATGCTCTTGGATGTTTTGGAAAGCTTGAAGCATCCTCTATAAATTTCATGTTGTCCATTTTGACAAAATCATCTTGGAAATATGTTATAAAATACCAAGAAGTTGAGATAAAAACAGACCAAAATCTATTGAAAATTTCTCTAAGTGTTGGACAACAATGTCATGATTTCATGGGCTTATATCTTCAAATCTAAGAATTTTTAGGACATAAACCCTCTAATACAAAGTTGTAGAATTCATCAAGATCTACAACTTTCATATTGAAATTTTCTTTGAATCATCTTGCATCTTGGTAAAAAAATGTCATGAAGTTATGAAATTATCATGTTTAAAACACTTAGAAAAATTTCTAAGTATAGAAAATGTTGACTTTTCCAAAGACTTTTTGACTTTATTGATTTACTGATGATCAAGTTTCATATTTTTTGAATGTCTTGACGAAGTGTGGTCTTTGAAACTCAAATTTGATCAAAAAGTCAAAGTTTTACTTTTCAGTGTATAGTTGACTTTTCCATCAGTTGACCAAATTTCATCTATCAATCCAATGATCTTGAGAAATGTTTTGAGCCATGAAATTAGGTCAACATGTTGTATTTGAATACTTGGGATTGTACTTTAAGCCATTATATCATGTATTAGGTCAAACAATCCTTGATCAGTCAAATACAGTCAAAACCCTAATTTTAACCATTTTGCCCTTTTGGTGATTTGAACAATTTTCATGGGGAATTATGATCCAAAGTTGATCAATTGATGCATATGACTTCAAAATGTTGATATTTATCCAAAATCTTGAATTTTGACTGTAGGTTGACCCCAGTTGACTTTTTACCCAATACAGTTGATTTTAGGTCAATTGATTGAGCAATTTTGTGATCCAAGACTTGAAACTTGACATGAGAAATCTTGAGAGTCCATAATGATCCAAGAAATCCATTTGAAGTATTATAAGTCCAATTGTCCTTGTGAAAACTATTGTACCCCAAAATTTGTCCTGCCATATTTCTCAATACATTTCAAGTGAGATCCTTAAATTGCTCTAGGAAGTCCAAGAGTTGACCAGACAAACTCTCTCCTAAGGCAGTCTACCTCAAATTCGGGTTTCAGTTTGCATCAAGATGTTTGAATCAAAAGGGTCCCAAATGCTCACCATTGTCCTAATATGTTCTCAAGATCACCCATGTCAAGTTTCAAGCCTTGTAGAGGAAGTTTGCTCAGTCAATTGCTCAAAGGCCTGAAAATCGATTGTGCTAGGGCAAAAGTCAATTGTGGCCCACATACAGTCAAACTTCAATATTTTTGGTCAACATCCTCATTTTGAAGTATTATTCATCATTTTATCAAGGGTTGATCATGATTCCTCAAGGATTGCTCATAATTCATCAAGAATGACCCATAAAAAGCTCATATTGAATAGGATGCAATCCCATACAATTCATATTCAGCCCCCAAGTTCAAAATATGCACTCACAAGAAGATATAAATTTGGACATTATAGGTCATTTTGAAAAGTCAACAAAAACACCTTTTTTGTCAAAGCTTCATACATGAAAATGGAAGACTCAATTGAGATGAGACCAAAAGGTTACTTAGAGTACATCTCAATATTTCTAAAAAAACCAATAACACATCTCTAGGGTCAAAATTGAAGGAGTTATGCATTGGCAAAGTTGACCCTTTTTTGCAAAATTGCCAAAAAGTCAAAAGTGGCCAAAATTTCATTTTTCATCAAATGGGCCCAACTTTTTATGCTTGCATGGAGTTTGTAACATGACCCACAACCCATGATCTCTCCCAATTATCTTTATTTTATTTTTGTCATTTATTTTGATTTTTATTTCAATTAAATCAAATAAAATCAAAATAAAATCATGAAAATATCAAAATTAATCAAAGCTTGAGATTTTGAGCATGTTTAGGCCTCTTATACAGCTGGAAAGAGAATCAATTCATGAAAGCTTCAAATGGACACAAAAGATTGGATTTTATCAATTTGGGAAGATTGGCACAAAGGATCAAATCTTGAATCAATGATCTTAATTGAGGAAGATTTGAAACAAGTTTGCAACCCTAATTCATTCAAGGGTACATATAGAACAAGTACAGATCAAAAATAGAGGATTGGAGGCGTGAAAGCAAGAGAGCAAGTTTCAAAAAAAGGTGAAAAAGTGACACACTAATCTCTAAGTTGCAGACCAATTCAAAGCATTCCAGTGATCTCAATCGCTTCCTGGATGTTCTAGGATCCTGTTACAATCATTACCAAGCTACATAACATCCCAAATCACGCTATAAGTACCCCACGACATTCATACTTTTTTGAAATCGTATCTCATAAATCTGGCATTGTTAGCATATTTTATGGATATATTATGAATCTTTGAAACATTTGCAAGCTCAAGATAATAATTTGTTTTCATTTTTGTTAACCATACAGAAACTTTCCATGATTAGGGTTTAGGTTTCATTTTTAGGGATTTTTCATACAGGAACAATTGCCCCAAATGGAGGAGACCATTGTGATCAGCGGGTCAAACTCAGTTGATCCATGATCTTGAATTTTATTTATATTGCTTGTATGAAATTTCTAAAATGCACAGGGTTATAGCTAAAGCACCATGTCTGTAGGTAAAGGTTCAGAGTTTTAAACGACAGATCCAAGGAAGAAGACGATGGCGTGTCACAACTTTACTGGCCAGTTTAAATTCTGGCGCGCTTATTCTGGCCAGAAGCCTGTAATTCTGATCTATTTGTTTGTTTCTATTATATTGATAAACTAACACCCAACGTAGTTGGTCAGAAGAAGGAAGTCAGAAGCTCATGATTCTGGATTCGATCCCAGGTGTGAGCTTTTGGCATTTTTCCCCTTTGTGTTCACCAGATCCAGTGCCTTCACTTTCTGAGGGTCATCTTCTGGACCCATCAACCAGGACCAGATCAATCATCCTCTGGTCATGATCTGCTGGATCCACCAGCCAGGAGCAGGCCTAGTACCATCATCCTCTGATCACCATCCTCTGGACCACCATCCTCTGACCACCATCCTCTGGACCACTATCCTCTGATCACCATCCTCTGGACCATCATCCTCTGATCAGAGCCACTGACAGCAGGCCCTTGGGTTATTTCTTATTTTTCTCTAATTTACCTTTCTTTAGTTATTCTGCTTTTTATCAACACCAGAATTACCCTTTTTTTATCCAACAAAAAATCATAAAAAATCAAATTTCACAAATTTAGAATTAGGTTTTTATTTTATTTTATTTTATCTTAGTTTAAATTTAATTAGGATAATTCTAACTTATTTTTTTTTATATTTAAAATCAATTAGAAAATATTAGAGTTAGCATGTGATTTAATTTTTATTTATTTTCTTAAAAATAACAAAAATGCAAAAATAGGTCAAAATTAATTATTTTTCTTAATTTAAAATTAATTAGTAATTAGGTTTGTATTTATTCAATTAAAACCTTATAATCAAAAACACAAAAGTATGATTTTTCTTTCAATTAGGTTTAGACGGGGTTAAAACCCTGACTTTTTCTCGTTCTTAATTTAACGCGCGCGTTTATTTTTTTTGCAAATATTAATGTAACTGCTCATGGGATGTGTGATCGGTGGATCTGGAACTGACTGTTTAAAGCTGGTTCCCGAAATGTCGCGGTAAGCAAGAGTCTCCACCGTCTTTTATTTTCTCCAAATGGAAAGGACAAAAGCACAGGAAAAATTCCTTATGAGATTAGTTCTCGGTTCGGGAGGTAGATTTATAGAAAGGGAAGGTGTTAGCACCCTTTCTATCCATGGTTATCCATGGGCTCTTAGATACTTGCTCATTGTGTTTTCAAATTGTTTGTTTGCTTTTCAACTGTGGGTTTTAAAAAAGTTTCGTTTAAAATTTCAGTTCGACTCTTGTATCAGTCCTCAAGAGTGTTTGAAAAGTTGTTTTTGAAAGCTTTTTGAAAAATGTCGGTGTGAAAAGAAGTTTTTGATTTGTTTTGAATTAGAGCAAGTACCTACGAGTCATCTACCTACCCTAAGGAATTAGTCTGTGTAAGTGTCCTTAAGGTAGTGCCATCCCACCATTGAGAGGTAGGTAGCACCACCGTTGGAGGTGTTCGGGTCAATTCGAGGTTTAGGGACAGTGTGGTCACCAGAGCAATGGGAGGACACCTTAGAAGCTACCCTCATGCCATGTTCATGGACATGAGGACTTACTAAAACATCCTTTACTCGACGACCACTTTTCGAGGGGAAAGGCAACAGTGAGACGTACCCTAGGAGTGGTGTGTGAATTCGTGTGTCATTTTCAGTTATGTTTATCTTGTCGTGCATTGGTGATCTACGCTTTGTTTTTATTTTTGGCATTCATTCTTTCATGTGGTTATTAACAGTTAAAAGGTGCGGGAAGATAAAGTCCTACGCTATTACAAAGGCGCGGGTCTACATCGCCAAATTAAACCAAGACCCGATTTGAAAAGAAAAGTGCGAAAAATGAATATTCTAATTAATCTATTACAAGGCTTTGGGGCAAGTACATAAATTTCACAAAAAAATAAAATAAACGCGCGAAGGGAAAATTAAATTCGAAGGTGCGAGGGCATTGGACCCTTTAAAGAAATTACATTACAATTAATAAATTAATTAAGTTAAATAAAGAAAAGAACTTATTTTTTGGAATTTTTGGTATTTAATAAAAATAAAGAAAATGGATTAAAATTAAAAATTAAATAAAACCCTAATTCTAGTTGTTTTTATTTTATATACAAAATGTTTGATCTTAACCTAATTTTAACCTAATTATTTAATGACATATTTATTTACAAAAGTAATTAGTGGTTAATAATAAGAAGAAGAAATTTTAATTATAAAAGGAAAGAGTAAAAAAAAAGCTAGAAACCCTAATTTTTATATTTTTTAGTTTATTAAAGAAACATTAAAATTAAACCTAAAATTAAAGCTAAATTGGTTAACAAAATTTATTTACAAAATAGCATTAAATAAAATATATTTTTATTTTCATGATTTTCTGATTTTTTGGTATTTTTATGTTATAAAGTTTATTTTATGAATTAAAAGAAAATAATTAAAACAAATAAAATAAAAAGAAAGAAAAAGAAAAAGGGAAAGAGATACAAACAAAAGGGGTGTTGACCCAAAGTTGGAGGTGAATTCACAGCAATTTGGCCCATTTGAAGAAGGCCCTTTTGACTTTTCTGGCTTGCATATGGATGTGTTGACTGATGCGTATGGTGGATAGCTGGTGATAGCCACTGGATTGATCTTCAGGGACATGTGGCAGGCACTGATGTGAAGGTGTATTGTGGAACCTGGATAGCATGCTGCATGGAAGTGTATTCGAAAAATATTATTGAAGAAAGTGGGGGACCTGGGAATCGAACCCAGGTCCCAATGTTTAAAGGACAACACATCAACCAACCAGCCAGGCGTGTTTCTTTGTTCCTTTAGTGGGCAATAATCAATATGAGAGAGAAAGAAAGGGTTAGTGGGATAATAAAAAAAAGGCGCCAGTTATTCAAACTGGCCAACTAGAATTCAACACGCCAGCGTCTTCTTCTTCCTTCTTCGCTTTTGCCTGAAAACATAGAATAGATAGCGGGGGTTTTAAACCCCCACTAAGTGAAGAACACAAAAATAGCGATTAGAAATTGGGCAATGATAAATTGAGCGCGATGAGTGTTTTAGATTCGTTGGAATGTTACGAATTCAATGGTCCTAGTCTCATGGTCTAATTTTACCAGATACTCAAAGCCCCAAATGGAAGCTTCTGAAACCCTAGAACACTTCAATGGTATATTTCGCTACAGGCAAGATTAGTTCAATTAACATACACCAAAAGCTTCAGTGAGTCCATATTAGTACAAATCAGCATTTAAAATGTATGAAATATGCATATAAATCAAAGTACTAATATGAAAAATATCAAGAACAGGGCGACTTCATTCTACCGATTCTTGAGGTTAGAGGCTGTGGTTTTGATTGGAATGGATCCCTGGTAACCTTGGCAAGCTTGTGGGATGGTTCTTTGGCTTGGAATTACACTGCAATACAGTTTTCAGTTTTGAAAATTTTGGTGAAAAATGCAAAGTTTGTTTTTGATTCTGAGCGCAGCTTCCAGGTTCTTGTGATTAGGGTTGTGTTCTGGCTTATATGAGGAATGATTTAGGTTTACAAAACAAGTCCAAAAACCTTTGCAATCATTGTTTCAATATTTGATTTTTCATGAATCTTTTTCAATCTTTTTCCTTCCTTTTTGATGCCAATCATTGCCAATTCTTGCCTTTTTAGTGATGCACGAAATCTTGAAGTTATGATGAGTAGAAATGCTGCATAAAAAGATTTGAAAGGTGGCATTGAGTATTTTTTTCATATTTAATTTGAATTAAATGAATTAATAGATTTAAAAATTCAATTTTATAAATTAAAAATCAGAAAATAACTCCCCTTTGGGCCAATGGGTCGTGCATAGCTTTTGGATGATGATTCTTGGAAGAAATTGTGGCCCATTAGCAATTTTGAGGCATTTGAAGCAAAGTTGACTTTTCAAAAATCCCAAAAATTTCCCAACTTCCACAAGGCATATCTTGCTCAATTTTTAAGCTTTGATCATGTTCTTGGACATTTTGGAAAGGTCTTGAGGTCCTCTAACCAATGCCTTTGATCCCATGTCATTTTGATTTACCAATCTCAAGTTATGGTCTTTGACTTAAAGTGCCTTTTTGTTGACTTTTGAAAATGACCTATAATGTTGAGATTGATAACTTTTTGTGAGAGCATTTCTTGGACTTGAAGTGTGAAGATGAGTTGTAGGAAATGTCATTCTCTTCAAAATGAGCTTTGGATGGAATTTTTTTGATGAACCATGTGGAAGTTATGCCTTGGTCAAGTTACAGTTGACTTTTTCAACTGTCTAAATATGGAAACTTTTGCATCTTGAGACTTTTTGAACCATACCTTGAAAATCATGATCAAGCATTGATAAAATGATGTTTGTGGCTTCAAAATAAGATGTTGGCCAAAAATTTGGACTTTTGACTGTCAAATGACCATTTTGCCCCTACAGTTGACTGTTGAGCAATTAGGGTTTTTGACTGTGCAATTTTGTGCTGTGAGTCTTGAAACTTGGCCTAAGGATGCTTGACAATGTTTATAGGCATGTGGGACTTGATTGGACCCTTGGAAACTTCAATTTCTTTGCCAGAACAAAAACCCTAATTTTTGACTGTTAGGAGGCCATTGAACTGTGCAACCCTTGGGAGATTTTGAAGCATGCTCTTAGCAAATCTTGAAGAATATGGGAGGGCAAATTTTGGGGTACAACAGTTGCCCCTGTTCAATCTTCTTAGACCTGAGGATGTAGATTGGCTGACGTGCCTTTCGTAATCCGAAGGTGGAAGATGATTGAACACTAGAGTGCCCAGAAATTTGCGCTCACATGTTGGCAGTGTGATGGTGGGAATGGGCTTACAGATGCCATTTGGAGATTGATGGACAGGAAGATGGGCTTACAGATGCCATGCTGAGAGGTGATGGATAAGTGGATGGGCTTATAGATGCCATCTGGGTGTCGATCGCGTAAGAGATTCCTTAGCGAGAACTTGCGTACCTGAAAAAGAAAATGATTACCTGGCCTGTTACAGGAGCTGGTCTTCAAACTCTTTGTGTAGATGCACCCTGGTTGGTTACAGGAATCAGGTCTGGAGCTTCAAACGGTGATGAATGAATCAGGAATGGTTACTACCTCAACGGAACGATGAGAGAACCTTGGACGACTACTACCTCAACAGGAACGCTGAGAGAACCTTGGACGACTACTACCTCAACAGGAACGCTGAGAGAACCTTGGACGACTACTACCTCAACAGGAACACTGAGAGAATCTTGGATGTCTTCTACTGGGATAAGAATCAGGGAAATCTTAGGGTCGATCTGATTGAACCGGAGAAGGCCTTGGAATATCTTCAACTGGATAAGAATCAGGGAGATCTTAGGGTCGATCTGACTGAACCAGAGAAGGCCTTTGACTGGATAAGAATTAGGAAAATCTTAGGGTCGATTTAACTGAACCGGGCAAGGTCTTGGAATATCTTCAACTGGATAAGAATCAGGGAGATCTTAGGGTCGATCTGACTGAACCAGAGAAGGCCTTTGACTGGATAAGAAACAGGAAAATCTTAGGGTCGATTTAACTGAATCGGGCAAGGTCTTGGAATATCTTCGAATGGATAAGAATCAGGGAGATCTTAGGGTCGATCTGACTGAACCAGAGAAGGCCTTTGACTGGATAAGAATCAGGAAAAACTTAGGGTCGATTTAACTGAACCGGGCAAGGTCTTGGAATATCTTCAACTGGATAAGAATCAGGGAGATCTTAGGGTCGATCTGACTGAACCAGAGAAGGCCTTTGACTGGATAAGAATCAGGAAAATCTTAGGGTCGATTTAACTGAACCAGACGAAAATCTTGGACATAGCTGAGAACTTAACTGGATCTTTCCTGAAAAGTAAAGGTCAGTCATATGCAATGCGTGATATGGATCGAGAAATGATGTTCTCAACATAAATGAGATTGTAAGGTATGATGCGTATATGCATGCTATAATGTATGGAAATGTGATGTTTATGAACGTATGTTTTTGTCTAGGAAAGTAAATCCTTGACGGGTGCCGGGAAGTCACATCCTAGGCTGATGTTGGAGAATAGGTCTTTGCTTCCGCTGGGGATGATGGTTGCAAGAATACCGGTAGGAGAAGATAACTCCGTTGGGGGATAAACTTGATGAAGAGATTACTCTGCGGGGAGAAAATTATTCTAGCGATCTTGCTGGGGAACAATACTCAGTGGGGAGAGAGATACTTTGCTGGGATGTTGATGGTAACTTCGCTGGGGATACCATTAATATGTTGGAAGTGTTAATAGACTTCGCTGGGGATAAGAAGATTTTACCGAGGACGATCTTTCCGTGGCTTTTGGCTAAGGATAACCCAGTTATATCCTGGTAGGGAAATAACTTTTGAATAAAGTTGGGAGACGCGTTCGTGCTCTGTAGGGGAGAAGCTTCCAGAATCTACTGGGGATAAACTTCCTGCTGGGGAGATGATTCACACTTTCCTGGGGAAATCTTTGATTGGATTCTCCTGGGGAAATTTTTGAGATGTATTGGGGAAGTGGCTCCATTGAATGTTTGATATACTGCCGGGGAACAATCTTTAGGTCAAGAATGCCGGGGATGTTTGTTTAAGAATATCTGTATAATGTGCTGAGGAATGTTGAGATCTGCTGGAGGATACCCAACTTCCTTAAGGCTGATAGTATAACTTTGCTTGGGGAGAGTGCGTTGACTTGCTGACTCACTCTCTGGGGATTTAAGATATACTGGTCATGTTCTTCAGCTGAACTTACCTTGGTACCTTGGTGGATAGAACAATTAGATCGCTTAGACCACTCATTATTGCCCCTGTTTCTAATGTTACCTGTAATTAATCCTTTGTTTCGTATGCAAATATTTATGAGTTAGCAATTATCGTCAAATGCATATATCACAAATTGGACCTTGGACGTTCTTCGCAAAACAAAACAGAAAAGGAAAAACAATTGGCAATTTTAACTGAAAAGTGTATTTATATTGATTTTTGAATTTGCCTGTAAAATAGGCGTTTTATGTACAAGAGGCTGACGTCCTAGTAAGAGAACGCCGCCGAACAAAAGAGTTTATACAATTTGTACAAAGGGAAAACAAAACAGCTATGTGAAAAGAATAATCCCACTGGGTTCCGACTCTGCTATCGCCTTTATATCTTCGAGCGTCTCATCACTTGATGACCTAGTCGAGGATGAAGCTGATTGATTGATGACGTTAGAACTTGATATTGATACCGGATTCTGGATGCAAAGTGATCCAATGAGACATAGTATTACGCTTTATCCCTAACTTTTGCCTGGACCGCCCTTTCGGGTTTTCAGTCCACCGGGATACCCATTTTTGCCCAAGCCGCCTTTTCAGGTTTTCGACTTGCCGGGTGTACAGATTTTTTCCTTTCATCCCTTCATTTTGCCCGAACCCTTTTGGTTCACCGGGAAGCCCTAATTTTTGCCTAGGTATGTCAACCTAGCGGGTCTTTATTATGCGTAGTATCTTTTAACTATGTCTGCATTGGCGGGGTGAGGAAGGTCGTCACCATCCATGTTGGTTAGAATCATGGCTCCTCCTGAGAACACATGCTTAACCACAAATGGCCCTTCATATGTAGGGGTCCATTTGCCCCTTGGATCACTCTGAGGAAGGATGATGCGTTTGATTACCAGATCCCCAACTTGATATTCTTGTGGTCTGACCTTTTTGTTAAATGCCCTGATCATCCGTTTCTGATACGTCTGACCATGACAGATAGCAGCAAGTATTTTTTCATCAATAAGGTTTAGCTGATCAAGTCGTGTCTGGATCCAATCATCTTCACTCAGATCTGCATCCTTCATTATCCGGAGAGAGGGTATCTGCACTTCGATCGGTAATACTGCCTCCATACCGTAGACCAAGGAGAAAGGAGTTGCCCCGGTTGACGTCCTGGCTGAGGTACGGTACCCGTGTAGAGCAAACGGTAACATCTCGTGCCAATCTTTATAAGTCACTGTCATCTTCTGCACAATTTTCTTGATATTTTTATTTGTTGCTTCTACAGCCTCATTCATCTTCGGCCGGTAAGGAGAAGAGTTGTGGTGTTGTATCTTAAATTGCTCGCAGAGCTCAGTGATCATCTTGTTATTAAGATTGGTACCGTTATCTGTAATAATTCTTTCAGGGACACCGTAACGACAGATCAGGTTGTGCCGAATGAACCGTGCCACAACGTTCTTGGTTACTGTAGCGTAGGAAGTTGCTTCAACCCACTTCGTGAAGTAATCAATCGCTACCAGGATGAAGCGATGCCCATTGGATGCCGTAGGTTTAATATCACCGATCATATCTATGCCCCACATTGCAAACGGCCAAGGTGATGTCAAGACATTCAGAGGAACTGGAGGAACATGCACCTTGTCTGTATAAATCTGGCATTTGTGACATGTCCGAGAATGTTGGTAGCAGTCGGCTTCCATTGTGGACCAGAAATACCCTGCCCGAAGGATCTTCTTTGCCATAGTGTGTCCACTGGAATGTGTTCCGAAGGTCCCTTCATGTAGCTCTTCCATGATCCTTTCTGCTTCAGTCTTATCCACACAACGCAGTAAGGTCGAATCATGGTTTCTCTTATACAGGATGTCGTTGCTAAGGAAGAACTTCGCTGCGAACCTTCTCAGAAACTTCTTATCGTTGATAGATGCACCTTCAGGGTATTCCTGAGCTTCCAAGTATCTCTTCACCTCATGGTACCAAGGCTTCTCGGTCACCAATTCAGTCTCGAGATCACAACAGTATACCGATTCGTCCAGTTTCCAGATGATGATCCGGGGAGCCTCATTGTCCCATTTGACCTTGAACATAGAAGACATCGTGGCTAACGCGTCCGCCAGCTGATTCTCCTCTCTCGGAAAGTGTTCAAAGGTTATCTCTGTGAAATGGGGGATCATTGTCAATACACATTCTTTATAAGGAATAAGATTCGGATGTTTCGTATCCCACTCTCCTTTGATCTGATTTATCACGAGAGCGGAATCTCCAAAGACACTCAGAAACTTGATCCTTAAGTCGATCGCAGCTTGAAGACCCATGATGCATGCCTCATACTCCGCCATGTTGTTGGTACAGTTGAAACATATCCGGGCAGTGAGTGGAGTATGAGTGCCTTGAGGTGATATGATCACAGCACCGATGCCGTTACCCAAAGCATTGGAGGCTCCATCAAAGTGCATAGACCATCGGGATCCTTCCTCAGGTCCTTCGTCTGGTCCAGGTACTTCACAATCAGTCACTATCATGATACTCTCGTCTGGAAATTCGAAGTTCATTGACTGATAGTCGTCTACTGCCTAATGTGCCACGTGGTCTGCCAATACACTTCCTTTGATGGCTTTCTGGGTCGTGTACTGGGTGTCGTATTCTGTCAAGATCATTTTCCATCTTGCTATTCTCCCAGACAGAGCAGGCTTTTCAAATATATACTTTATAGGATCCATCTTTGAAATCAACAAGGTAGTGTGAGTCAGCATATACTGTCTCAGCCGGCGAGCAGCCCATACCAAAGCGCAGCAAGTTTTCTCAAGCAGTGAGTATCGGGTCTCACAGTCGGTAAACTTTTTGCTAAGGTAATAAATGGTATGCTCTTTTCGGCCAGACTCGTCATGCTGCCCCAGCACACACCCCATTGAGTTGTCAAGTACTGTTAGGTATAGTATCAGAGGTCTCCCTTCAACCGGTGGCATAAGGATGGGTGGTTCTTGGAGATACTCTTTGATCCTGTCAAAGGCGGCCTGACATTCATCATTCCAGCGTACTACCTGATCTTTCTTCAGCAGCTTGAAGATTGGTTCACAGGTGGCAGTTAGGTGTGAGATGAATCGAGCAATGTAATTCAAGCATCCTAAAAAGCCTCTGACTTCTTTCTCTGTCTTAGGAACTGGTATCTCTTGAATGGCTTTAACCTTGGCAGGGTCCACTTGAATACCCTTATCGCTTACAACGAAGCCTAGCAACTTTCCAGATCTAACCCCGAAGGTGCACTTGTTCAGGTTCAACCTCATCTTGTACAACTTCAGACGGTCAAACAATTTCTGCAGATGATCAAGGTGTTCTTCCTCAGTTTGGGACCTTGCGGTCATGTCGTTAACATACACTTCTATCTCATGATGGATCATGTCATGAAATAAAGCAACCATGGCACGTTGGTAGGTTGCCCCAGCATTTTTCAGTCCAAAAGGCATGACCTTGTAGCAGAAGGTGCCCCACTGAGTAACAAAGGTAGTCTTTTCCATGTCTTCAGGAGCCATCTTGATCTGATTATAGCCTGAAAAACCATCCATGAAAGAGAACACCTTGTGCTGAGCAGTATTGTCAACCAGGACATCAATGTGCGGTAGGGGGAAGTCATCTTTGGGGCTGGCCCTGTTCAGATCCCTGTAATCAATACACATTATGACCTTACCATCCTTCTTTGGTACCGGCACCACATTAGCAACCCACTGAGGGTAAGAAGTCACTGCAAGAAACCCGGCATCAAACTGTTTCATAACCTCGGCTTTGATCTTTTCGGACATCTCGGGACGCATACGGCGGACCTTTTGCTTAACCGGAGGGCAGTCTTCCTTAGTAGGCAAATGATGGACTACGATGTCGGTATCCAACCCAGGCATGTCTTCGTAGGACCAGGCAAAGATCTCCATATAATCATGTAACATCTGAGTCAACCGTTGCTTCACGCTGAGCTCCAGATTGGCACCAATCTTGACTTCCTTCCTATCTGTATCAGTACCCAGATTTATCGTTTCCACTGGCTCTTCATGTGGTTGAATTGCCCTTTCTTCCTGGAGTAACAGTCTTGCAAGCTCGCCAGGAACTTCGCAATCATCTTCACCTTCGTCTTCGGCTAAGTTGATCAGATTTTCGAAGTCATAACTGGCAGTAGCAGAGTCGTTACCAGTGAGATCCAAAGTGGATTGAAACCTGTATGAGTGAGTGTGTGTAAATACAGCTGTTTTGCAATATATAAAGAAAGGAAAGAAAGAAAAGGAGCATAAGATTTGAAGTGCGAGAAAACTTCCAAGGTCTTTATTCATGATATATGAAATGACAATTAATATGCCCTCACAAATGAAGCCACGGTGCCCCGGGTAAGACACCGGGCCATAGAGTTTCAATTCATTGTTTATTACAAATAACAAAAACAAAGGAGTTTATTACTGCGTAACAAAAGTAACAGGAGTATGATCTTTAGCAGTCCAATTGGTCAATCCACCATCAGTCGTCGGGTAGATCCAGCTATCAAACTCTGACTCTTCCACTTCATCTTCATCCCCAATGGCATTCACTCCTGGATTGGTGATGAGCACAGGAGGTCTTCTGGTTCTAGCTTTGCACACAGCCTTCTGAGCCTCTGCAGTAAAACCCAGTCCAAACTTTTCAGTTTTAGGTGTAAAATCAGGGAGCCTGCCCCAGTTAGCACATTCACCTTTCTTGATTACAGCCCGGGCGTCCTTCAAGGAAGCCATCTTCAATGGAAAGTCCTCTTCAACCACTGATTCTGCTGCTGCCAATGTTGGAGGTACCTCTTCAAAATGCTGAAAGGGGGTTTCAATAAACTCCCCGTCCATCTCAATATATCGGAAGGAGTTCAAGTGACTCACCATATATTCCTCCTCTCCCTGCACAGTGACAATCTTCCCTCTGACGGGGTACTTGAGCTTCTGGTGTAGGGTAGAGGTCACTGCCCCAGCTTTGTGAATCCAAGGTCGACCCAATAAACAGGAATAAGATGGACGGATATCCATCACATATAAAGTTGAGTCGAATACTTGAGAACCCACACGAATAGGAATGTCTACCTCTCCATGGACCATCCTCTTAGAACCGTCAAAGGCTCTGACAATGATGTTGCTAGGTTTCAGCTCCAGGCCCTCGCAATCCAACCGGTCTAAGGCCTTTTTGGGTAGCACATTTAGGGAAGAACCGGTGTCCACCAACACGTGCGCAAGAGTAGTGCCCCTGCATTCTATAGAGACATGCAGGGCATCATTGTGGTTCTTTCCCTTAGCAGTAAGGTCAGCATCCGAGAAACCCAAACCATTGTCAGCTGTCAAATTGGCTACGCAATCAGTAAACTGGTCTGCAGATGTCTCCTGTGGCACATGGGTCATCTTTAGAAATGAAATCAGGGCCTTAGCATGGGCCTCTGAGCATAGCAACAAGGAGAGCATAGAGATCTTTGAGGGGGTATGCCCCAGCTGTTCAACAACATTAAAATCGCTCTTCTTGATTATCTTCAGAATTTCCTCCATTTCTTGTTGGGAGGCCTCAACATTCACAGATTTTGGTGCCTCCATCCGGGCAGGCTCATCTTCAACCCCTTTGCCCCGAGCATTAGATGACTCGGCAGCAAGGGAAGCAACTTGATCAGAAATAGGAACAGGTGCACTTGCAGGTGTTATAATGAGAGGTCTTCGAATAGTTGGTGGCGCAATGTCAGGCGAGAAGAGCCTGCCACTACGGGTAACTTTGGCTAGACCAGTGATATTGCTGATGCTGGTGCCACTGTTGAACTCTTGCTTTATACCGTGTGCATATACATCTGCCCCATGGTGCCATGGGACAGCCTTATCAGATTCATAGGGGAGAGGCCCCGGAACAGTAATAACAATGGGTGCGACAGTCATGATTTTAACCGGCTTCCTCGGGGGAGCCTTGATTGGATTACTGAAAATTGTAACAACAGATACTTCTTCCACAGGAACAAACGGAACAGCGGTCTTCTTGAACAGAATCTCTTTGCTGTCCATCAGGCTTTGGATGCCCAACTTCAGCAAAGGACAACCAGAAAGGGAAACAGCACAGAAAAGGCAACCTTCGCTATAACCCGGAAATAAACCGGCCCGCAGTAGGTTCCTCTTAACAGTCATCAGAGGAGTAGTTACATCATTCACAGAAACGGCATACACATCTTCATCAATGGCATTCACTCCATGCTGGGGCATAGGAGCAGTCACCACATTTGGCCTCTCAGGCGCCTCAAATTGTATCTTCTTTGCGTCAATAAGGTCTTGCACCTTATTCTTCAAGGCCCAACAATCATAAGTGGAATGCCCCGGGCTATCGGAATGATAAGCACAGCGAGCATTTGGATTATACTTGGGAGAGGCAGTATTCATAACCTTCGGGGCCTCTCTAACAGTCACCAAATTGGTGGATAGCAACTGCGGCAAGATTTGCGATAGGGTCATACTTAGACGGGTAAACTCTCTTCTGGGTCTTTCAGCCCTGGGTGGATTGGTTTGCCGAGGAGCGGCAGCAGGCTTGGCAATCATCACCGCGTTGACAGATTGGCGGCGTTCTGGTTTCTCTTGCCTCCTAGGCCCATACACAGCACTGGCCTCCTTTTTAAAAGGTTTCTTCTCAGCACTTGAAGACGCACCTTTCTGAATTTTACCGGACTTCATTCCAGCCTCTATTCTCTCCCCAGTCAGAATAAGATCAGTGAACCCTACAGACGAATTACCGATAAGATGATTGAAAAATGGCCCAGATAGGGTCCCCAAGAACATATCTACCAGCTCACGGTCTGTTAACGGAGGTTGCACCCTACCAGCCAGATCCCTCCACTTCTGTGCATACTCTTTAAAACCTTCGCTTGATCCTAGCGACATACCCTGGAGTTGGGTACGTGTAGGAGCAAGGTCGGAATTATATTGATACTGCTTATAAAAAGCAGTAGCCAACTCCTCCCAGTTACGAACTTTGGTCCCATCCAGCTGATAGAACCATTCGAGATGAGTCCCTGAAAGACTCTCCTGGAAGAAGTGGATCCACAAGTTCTTATCCACTGTGTACGGTTGAATCTTCCGCACATAAGATCTGAGGTGTAGCTTGGGACAAGACGCCCCGTCATACTTGGTGAAAGATGGTGCCTTAAACTTGTGAGGAATGATCACACCCGTAGATAATTCCAAATCTCCGAAATCCAGCCCAGGCACTTGTTGGATCTCCATTGCATTCAGTCTGTCTTCCAACTGCTTATACCGGTCTTCAGCAGGAGGATACTGTTCCTCATTAAAGTCAGTCTCGTTGTCAGAGACTACTGGACTTGAAGCTTTTCCCCCCTGGGGACTGTCTTTGCCTACAGAAGAACCAGCTTCTCCATTCTGCAGAGTGTTACCAAACCTTCGGCCCGTGCTGAAAAGAACAGTTCTCTTCTTCTTCTTCTCCTTCTTCAGGAGTAAAGCCTTCAGCTCTTCTTGGCCTTGAGCCAAACCCATGATCAGCTCCTGAAATTGCGCGTTCTGCGCCTGAAGGGCCTTGATAGACATCTCGGTTGATGATGAGTCAGGGTTCATGATGCTGAAATAAACAGCGAAGAACAGTAAGCAACCTGAAAAGAAGAATACCTGCTATGCACATGATGAATGGGATGCGTATGATTTATGTTTTCAAAGACAATAGGGAATCAACTTTGTAAACAAAAAGGAACACACTTCATTAGATTCAACTTTGAAATTTAAATTTTTCAACAGATTGCCCTTAGGCGTTACATAAAAGGGAAATACTGAAAAGGGAAATAAAACTGTAAAAGAACATCCAGAGCTCCTTATTGATCCCAGGGTCTCCTCTTCTCAGTACGGATGTAGTCATTCAGAGCTCGTTCATTCTCCAACTGCTTTGTCAGCTTCTGAATCTTCAATTCCTGCTCGTTGGACTTTTCCCGATAAGAATCCCGTTCTTCTCGCAGTTGTGACCAAGACCTCTTTAATGTCTCATAATCAGTAGGTATCTGAGGAGGGAGGACAGTTGGAGGAGCCCCATCTTTGTCAGGATACTCAAGAATGACAGGTCTGACAGCTTCGTATGGCATACCTAACTTCTGAGCGCGGATGCGAACCCATTTGTAGTAGGCTTCCATAGGTAGAGAAGTCTTTGGCCCCAACTCTTATGGGTCAGCTTTATGAACTTTGTCCCAAGCCTTGATGAACCTACGACGCAGCTCGTCACTATCCATCTGAAACTCAAAACTGATGTGAGGCACCAGCATCTCATGAGGCCCTGCTCTTCTGGCCCTTCCAAACTGACGGAGCGCTAGACATGGATTGTAAGAGATTCCTCCTTGAGTACCAATCAAAGGAACATTAGGGTATTCTCCGCAACGATCAATAACAGCTATCTCATCCAAACCTCTGAAAGTCCAAATGATGTCTTTATCAATGAGTGACATTAACCTATGAGCCCAACCTCTTCCTTCTTGGTTCTTCAGTACGAACTTAGGGAGGTGCGAAATAAACCACCTCACCAACAAAGGGATACAACACCACAGAGTTCCTCGTCTTCGGGCAGTACGAGCATAAAGTTGTTGCAGGATGTCACCCAAGAGAGTGGGCACAGGATTCTGAGACATGAAGATCCTTATGGCAGTGACGTTAACGAAGTTATCAGGATTAGGAAACAAGACTAGACCATAGATTAAGAGAGCCAATATGTCTTCATATGCCCTAAAGTCCAAGTCATTCCAGAAACTGTTAGCTTTACCAATCAGAAACTTGGCCAAGAAACCCTTAACTCCGATTCTAGTCACCCAGTTGTCCATTACTTCTTGATGGGTCAAGGGAAGAGCTGCAGCAACCTCCTCAAGCCTAAGAGTCCTTTCCCAACCAGTGAAGGGAGTCTGATCCAAGATAGGGATACCAAGCAAATCAGAGAACTCTTCTAGGGTAGGGACCAGTTGGAAGTCTTGAAAGGTGAAGCACTGGTACAGAGGGTCATAGAACTGGGTCAGGACACTCATCAACTGTTGATCCCGCTTTGCAGTGACTAAACTGAGAAGAGAACCATGCCTCTGGATGAAGGAAGTGGTATTTGGAATCCTGCAAACCAACTCTTCAAGCAACTCAGGTGGGTGAACAAAGTTGAACCGGATAGTATTCCTTCGCATAGGCATCATGATGTCCTACAAAACAGAGCAAAGGTGAAACCCTCTTGTCTTTGAAATGATCAGTCCTTATGCAGGATGCATGCAATGCTCATGATGTTATGATGTTATGATAAAGCACACCACAAATATTTACAAGGGCACACATGTAAGGCACACAAGTCACACAAGACAAGCCCTTAGAGTTTGGGCCAGCATGAGGTCTAGGTATTACCCTCTTTCAGTTTGTTGGTTCATACCTGTCCTATCAAAAGTAACCAGGTTCTTAGAGGATCCCAATATCATTGACTACCCTCAATCGGTCATAACTCCAGCATCACAATCTTTTCTTGCGGCCAGAACCATCACGAGAGTTTAGCCTCAATGGGCGTAGCATACTGCTACTGTTCTATTGGCCAAGTTGTGTCATTTAAGGTTCTAAGGTCTGTTGGTGCTTAATGACTCCTCAGAAGACCCATATTCTCCTTGTTGCAACACAAGGGATATCGGTACAGACCAAGGTGCCACACCAACGTAGCCACTGCTTCACCCATGTCGATCTACGCCGGACAGGTCCCTCACAGCTTATGCTACCTAAACAGGGTATCCCCAGATCCGGGTTAGGATCTATGTAACTCCGATGCAACCCAAAATTTTAAAGAAAACAAGTCAAAACAATTGAAAACACAGTTATGAACTATCCTACGGTACACCTCACTTTTAGGAGTCCCCAGCAGAGTCGCCAGTTCTGTGATCGGTGGATCTGGAACTGACTGTTTAAAGCTGGTTCGCGAAATGTCGCGGTAAGCAAGAGTCGCCACCGTCTTTTATTTTCTCCAAATGGAAAGGACAAAAGCACAGAAAAATTCCTTATGAGATTAGTTCTCGGTTCGGGAGGTAGATTTATAGAAAGGGAAGGTGTTAGCACCCTTTCTATCCATGGTTATCCATGGGCTCTTAGATACTTGCTCATTGTGTTTTCAAATTGTTTGTTTGCTTTTCAACTGTGGGTTTTAAAAAAAGTTTCGTTTAAAATTTCAGTTCGACTCTTGTATCAGTCCTCAAGAGTGTTTGAAAAGTTGTTTTTGAAAGCTTTTTGAAAAATGTCGGTGTGAAAAGAAGTTTTTGATTTGTTTTGAATTAGAGAAAGTACCTACGAGTCATCTACCTACCCTAAGGAATTAGTCTGTGTAAGTGTCCTTAAGGTAGTGCCATCCCACCATTGAGAGGTAGGTAGCACCACCGTTGGAGGTGTTCGGGTCAATTCGAGGTTTAGGGACAGTGTGGTCACCAGAGCAATGGAAGGACACCTTAGAAGCTACCCTCATTCCATGTTCATGGACATGAGGACTTACTAAAACATCCTCTACTCGACGACCACTTTTCGAGGGGCAAGGCAACAGTGAGACGTACCCTAGGAGTGGTGTGTGAATTCGTGTGTCATTTTCAGTTATGTTTATCTTGTCGTGCATTGGTGATCTACGCTTTGTTTTTATTTTTGGCATTCATTCTTTCATGTGGTTATTAACAGTTAAAAGGTGCGGGAAGATAAAGTCCTACGCTATTACAAAGGCGCGGGTCTACATCGCCAAATTAAACCAAGACCCGATTTGAAAAGAAAAGTGCGAAAAATGAATATTCTAATTAATCTATTACAAGGCTTTGGGGCAAGTACATAAATTTCACAAAAAAATAAAATAAACGCGCGAAGGGAAAATTAAATTCGAAGGTGCGAGGGCATTGGACCCTTTAAAGAAATTACATTACAATTAATAAATTAATTAAGTTAAATAAAGAAAAGAACTTATTTTTTGGAATTTTTGGTATTTAATAAAAATAAAGAAAATGGATTAAAATTAAAAATTAAATAAAACCCTAATTCTAGTTGTTTTTATTTTATATACAAAATGTTTGATCTTAACCTAATTTTAACCTAATTATTTAATGACATATTTATTTACAAAAGTAATTAGTGGTTAATAATAATAAGAAGAAATTTTAATTATAAAAAGAAAGAGTAAAAAAAAAGCTAGAAACCCTAATTTTTATATTTTTTTAGTTTATTAAAGAAACATTAAAATTAAACCTAAAATTAAAGCTAAATTGGTTAACAAAATTTATTTACAAAATAGCATTAAATAAAATATATTTTTATTTTCATGATTTTCTGATTTTTTGGTATTTTTATGTTATAAAGTTTATTTTATGAATTAAAAGAAAATAATTAAAACAAATAAAATAAAAAGAAAGAAAAAGAAAAAGGGAAAGAGATACAAACAAAAGGGGTGTTGACCTAAAGTTGGAGGTGAATTCACACCAATTTGGCCCATTTGAAGAAGGCCCTTTTGACTTTTCTGGCTTGCATATGGATGTGTTGACTGATGCGTATGGTGGATAGCTGGTGATAGCCACTGGATTGATCTTCAGGGACATGTGGCAGGCACTGATGTGAAGGTGTATTGTGGAACCTGGATAGCATGCTGCATGGAAGTGTATTGGAAAAATATTATTGAAGAAAGTGGGGGACCTGGGAATCGAACCCAGGTCCTAATGTTTAAAGGACAACACATCAACCAACCAGCCAGGTGCGTTTCTTTGTTCCTTTAGTGGGCAATAATCAATATGAGAGAGAAAGAAAGGGTTAGTGGGATAATAAAAAAAAGGCGCCAGTTATTCAAACTGGCCAACCAGCATTCAACACGCCAGCGTCTTCTTCTTCCTTCTTCGCTTTTGCCTGAAAACATAGAATAGATAGCGGGGGTTTTAAACCCCTACTAAGTGAAGAACACAAAAATAGCGATTAGAAATTGGGCAATGATAAATTGAGCGCGATGAGTGTTTTAGATTCGTTGGAATGTTACGAATTCAATGGTCCTAGTCTCATGGTCTAATTTTACCAGATACTCAAAGCCCCAAATGGAAGCTTCTGAAACCCTAGAACACTTCAATGGTATATTTCGCTACAGGCAAGATTAGTTCAATTAACATACACCAAAAACTTCAGTGAGTCCATATTAGTACAAATCAGCATTTAAAATGTATGAAATATGCATATAAATCAAAGTACGAATATGAAAAATATCAAGAACAGGGAGGCTTCATTCTACCGATTCTTGAGGTTAGAGGTTGTGGTTTTGATTGGAATGGATCCCTGGTAACCTTGGCAAGCTTGTGGGATGGTTCTTTGGCTTGGAATTACGCTGCAATACAGTTTTCAGTTTTGAAAAATTTGGTGAAAAATGCAAAGTTTGTTTTTGATTCTGAGCGCAGCTTCCAGGTTCTTGTGATTAGGGTTGTGTTCTGGCTTATATGAGGAATGATTTAGGTTTACAAAACAAGTCCAAAAACCTTTGCAATCAATGTTTCAATATTTGATTTTTCATGAATCTTTTTCAATCTTTTTCCTTCCTTTTTGATGCCAATCATTGCCAATTCTTGCCTTTTTAGTGATGCACGAAATCTTGAAGTTATGATGAGTAGAAATGCTACATAAAAAGATTTGAAAGGTGGCATTGAGTATTTTTTTCATATTTAATTTGAATTAAATGAATTAATAGATTTAAAAATTCAATTAATAAATTAAAAATAAGAAAATAACTCCCCTTTGGGCCAATGGGTCGTGCATAGCTTTTGGATGATGATTCTTGGAAGAAATTGTGGCCCATTAGCAATTTTGAGGCATTTGAAGCAAAGTTGACTTTTCAAAAATCCCAAAAATTTCCCAACTTCCACAAGGCATATCTTGCTCAATTTTTAAGCTTTGATCATGTTCTTGGACATTTTGGAAAGGTCTTGAGGTCCTCTAACCAATGCCTTTGGTCCCATGTCATTTTCATTTACCAATCGCAGATTATAGTCTTTGACTTAAAGTGCCTTTTTGTTGACTTTTGAAAATGACCTATAATGTTGAGATTGATAACTTTTTGTGAGAGCATTTCTTGGACTTGAAGTGTGAAGATGAGTTGTAGGAAATGTGATTCTCTTCAAAATGAGCTTTGGATGGAATTTTTTTGATGAACCATGTGGAAGTTATGCCTTGGTCAAGTTACAGTTGACTTTTTCAACTGTCCAAATATGGAAACTTTTGCATCTTGAGACTTTTTGAACCATACCTTGAAAATCATGATCAAGCATTGATCAAATGATGTTTGTGGCTTCAAAATAAGATGTTGGCCAAAAATTTGGACTTTTGACTGTCAAATGACCATTTTGCCCCTACAGTTGACTGTTGAGCAATTAGGGTTTTTGACTGTGCAATTTTGTGCTGTGAGTCTTGAAACTTAGCCTAAGGATGCTTGACAATGTTTATAGGCATGTGGGACTTGATTGGACCCTTGGAAACTTCAATTTCTTTTCCAGAACAAAAACCCTAATTTTTGACTGTTAGGAGGCCATTGAACTGTGCAACCCTTGGGAGATTTTGAAGCATGCTCTTAGCAAATCTTGAAGAATATGGGAGGGCAAATTTTGGGGTACAACAGGATGTAATAGTTTAATTAGGATTTTCCTTTTATTTATCGTTTTACGGGTTTTTGGCTATGTAATTAACCCCCCCCCTCCCCGAAGCCTTGTAATAGCATAGTTTTATTTCTCGCATTTTAATTTTCGCAAATATTAACTGTTAGATGTATGATAATAGGATTGCATGACAACATTATATGTTAATTTTAAAATGGTTAGCAAACCCTAAATGTGCAAAGATAATAATTGAAATCAAATCACTCGCACATGTGAACTCCTAGGGTATACTCTGACTTCGGTTGCCTTTGGTAAATGATCATTAAGCATAGGGTGTCTTAGTGGTTTCCCTCTTGTCTAAACAAAGATCAAATGTCCCGTTCGGAAATGTTGCCTCGGAAATGTTGCCTCGGAAAGGTTGCCTCAGAAATGTTGCCTCGAATATGATCTTAAGACACTAGGGTTATTACTAAGACGTCCTAACGTTGCTTTAGTGATCGTACGTCCCTTTCGAATTGAACCTTACAACTCCAACGACAGTGCTACCTATTTCTCAATAATGGGATAGTGCTGTCTAAAGGAAACAAGAACACAAACATTCTTTTTTCGAGTAGGTAGATGCTAGTAGGTACTTGCTCAAAATCAAACATTTCCACAATTACACTCTTTTCAAAAAAAGTTTTCAAAACGACTTCGTAACACTCTTGAGGACTGATACAAGGGTTAAAACAAAGTAAAACAAAAACTTTTCAAAAACACACAAACACGGAAGCAATTTTTAAAATGATGAGCAAGTACCTAAGAGCCTGTAGAAAACTACGGATAGAAAGGGTTCTAATACCTTCCCTTTCTATAATCTACCCCCCGTACTCAAAATCTCGAAAAAAGGAATTTTTATGTGCTTTTGGCCTTTCCAATTGGATAAAATAAAAGTCGATGGAGACTCTTGCTTGCCACGACATTTTGCGAATACAAAACGCAAAATGCAAACCAGCATTTTCCTAAAATAGTCATGTTCTGCCACCGTATCACAGAACTGGCGACTCTGCTGGGGATAATAAGTGGGGTATACCTTAGGATTTAGTTTATCATAAATTGCTTCTCTTGTTTGCTTTGTTTGCTTTACTTTCAAGGGTTTTGTTTGGGAGTTACTATAGATCCTAACCCGGATCTGGGGACACCTTTTAGGTAAGTAGCAATAAACTATGAGGGAACTGTACGGCGTAGACCGATACGGTTGAAGCAATAGCTACGTTGATGTGGCACATTGGTTGGTACCGGTGTCCCTTGTTGAGAAACGAGGAGAATACGGGGCCACTATGTGTGTCGTTAAGAATCAATTGACCTTAGAACCTGTAATTGACCAACTTGGCCATTAGAAAGTAGTGAGATAGCCAGTCTCGGTGTAAAGCTGAGAACTGGTTGATACTCGATACTACACTCATTAAGACCATACTCTCGAAATAGTTCCAGCCACAAGAAAAGATTGCGTGGGCTGAAACAATGATCGATGGAGGATGGTCAGTGATATTGAGAAGCTCTAGAACCCGGTTACTATTATTAGGACAGGTTGAAACCAACTGAACTTCAAGAGGGTAGTACATAGACCCCATGCAAGCCTGAAACTTAAGGGCTCTTGTGTGACTTGTTTGCCTTTACCATGTCTACTATTTGCTATACCTGTGTTGTTTTTATCATGACATCATGCATCATAACATAGCATGCATACTTCATTATACTAACCATTTCAAAGACCTAGGGGATTTATCTTTGTTCTGTTTTGCAGATTATGGATTTCGTGTGCAGAAACACTATCTGAGTTAACTTTGTGCAAATACGTGCTCAACTCAAAGATTTAGCCTCGAGAGTTTCTGATACTTCTTCATTCATTAGGAGACATGGTCAGCTTCTTAGCTTGGTTACCTCAAAGTTTGATGAGCAGGTGATGAGTGTGCTTTTCCAGTTCTTCGATCTGGTGTATCATTGCTTCACTTTTCCGGATTATCAGCTAGTTCCCACTATGGAAGAGTTTTCTCACTTATTGGGTATATCCATCCTTGAGAAGATTCCCTTCACAGGTTTGGAAGAGACTCCTAGACCAGAACACATTGCTTCAGCTCTACATTTGAAACGGGCTGATGTAGCATCTAATTAGGAAACACGAAGCGAGGTTGAAGGTTTCTTAGCCAAGTTTCTGATAGATCAAGCTCAGCTATTCTGGGAAAGTTTGGACTTTCAGGCTTTCGAATATATCTTGGCTCTCCTTATCTACGGTTTGGTTCTTTTCCCGAATCCAGATTCCTTCATAGATGTGAATGCGGTTAAAATCTTCCTGTCTCGCAATCCTGTACCTACTCGTATTGTGCGAAGAAGAGGGACCCTCATGTGTTGCATGCCGCTGCTGGCGAGGTGGTTTATTTCGCACCTCCCCAAGTCCGTGTTGAAGAATGAGGAAGGTTTAGGATGGTCCTACAGGATAATGTCCCTTGCCCATACAGACATTCTTTGGAGTTCCAAGGCTTTGGAAAGCATTGCTGTCATTGATCGATGTGGGGGATACCCTAATGTCTCGTTGCTTGGAATCAGAGGGGGAATAACCCATAATCCTTGTTTAGCTTTGCAACAGTTTGGTCGTTCCCGGAGAGATGGCCCTCATGAGCTACTTCTTACAGATATTGCATTTGACTACAAGGAAGATGTTGACGAGCATCGCTGGAGGTTTATACGAGCTTGGGGCATGGTGAATAGGTCTGACCCTCAAGAGCTAGGACCAAGGACTTATCTCCCTATGCAGCCTTATCTCTAGTGGGTCCGAGCTCGAGCCCAGAAGCTTGGGATACCTTATGAAGCTGTGTTTCCAATAATTGTGGAGCCTACCAATGAAGAGGGCATTCCTTATACAGTCCTTTATCCCTACATGCCCACTGATCTTGGAGCATTGAAGAGATCTTGGATTCAGCTGAAAGAGGAGAGGGATACCTACTGGGAAAAGTACCATGAGCAAGAAAGGAAGATCTTGAAGCTCACCAGGCAACTCGAGAATGAAAGAACAATCAATGACTACGTCAGCACCAAGGGGAAGCGTCCATGGGATTTCTGATTTTTTTCTTTTTCTAGTTTAGATTTGTTTTTCATTTACTTCTTTGTAAACGCCTTAAAAGGCACTGTTGAACCTTTTTACAAGTTTAATCTAATAAAGTTTGTTTATTTCTTGGTTTGAAAATTTAAATCTCCCAAAGTCTTTGAAATCATTACATACACACCCCATTATCATGCACACCATTACAGGTTTCTCATCTTCTTCGCTGTTTATTTCAGCAGAAATTTCTTCCGATCAAGCAATCAAAGATCTTCAGACACAAAATGCCCAATTCTAAGAGATGTTCTTAAGCTTGGCTAAAGGGCAAGAGGACTTGAAAGCTCTCATTCTGAAAGAGAAAGAGAAGAAGAAGAAGAAGAAGAAGAAGAAGAAGGTTGTTCTTCTAAGTATGGGAAAAAGGTTTGGGGATAGGTTGAAACAGCAAGTTGATCTGTCCTTTTCATCCAATGGAGGGGAGGACCAAGAAGAAGAAAAGGGCCCCAGTCCTGCAGTTTCTGATAATGATACACATTATGATGAGGAAGAGTATCCTCCTACTGAGGGTAGGTACAAACAACTTGAAGACCGTATGAGCGCTATGGAGATTCAAAAGATCCCTGGTTTGGATTTCAAAGATTTGGGACTGGCATCTGGGGTGGTGATCCCTTATAAGTTCAAAGCTCCGGTTTTTGCCAAGTAAAATGGAGTATCCTGTCCAAAACTCCATCTCCGCTCGTACGTCAGAAAAATCCAACCTTACACTGCTGATAGAAATTTGTGGGTGCATTTTTTTCAAGATAGTCTGTCAGGGACTCAGCTTGAATGGTTTTATCAATTGGAAGGAGCTAATGTCCGAAATTGGGAGGACCTTGCTGCTGCTTTCTACAGGCAGTATCAGTATAATGCCGACCTTGCTCCCACTCGTAGTCAGCTTCAGGGTATGTCTATGGGTGCAAGTGAAGGTTTTAAGGACTATGCTCAAAAATGGAGAGACTTGGCTGGAAGAGTCCAACCCCCTTTGTCGGACAAGGAGTTGGTTCACATGTTTCTAGGAACGTTGTCTAGTCCATTTTTCAATCATCTGATCAGAAGTTCGTCATCTGGGTTTACTGAATTGATTTTGACTGGGGAGAGGGTAGAAGTTGGTATCCTAAGTGGTAAGATATAGAAGGATACGTCGTCAAATGCAGTAAAGAAGCCCTTCACCGGTAAGAAAGAAGCTAGTGCAGTTTACGGCCCGAGGGGCCAAAGCAGACCTGAACACCGTCAAGCAGTGAATGCGGTGGTAATATCAAGACCTACCGTTGCTCCACAATGCAACAATCAGCAAAGAATGGAGAGACTGCAGAGACAGTATACTCGGCTCAATATGACCTTGTCTCAAATTCTACAATAATTATTGAAGACCAACCTTGTAACTCTGAGGGAAGCCCCGAAGAATCCCAGCACCACATCTCTGCTATATAACCCAAACGCCCATTGCGCCTATCACTCTGATAGCCCAGGTCATGACACAAATAACTGTTGGGCTTTGAAGAACAAAGTGCAAGACTTGATCGAAGCTAAAGAGATTGATTTTGACGCTCCTGAGAAGCCCAACGTCATAACTGCTCCGATGCCCAAACACGGTCATGGAGTGAATGTTGTGGACGATGATTTATTTGTGACCTCCGTGGAAGAAATTTCTACTCCTTTGATGACAGTTACGAAGAATCTATTGTTGGCCGGTTTTTTTCTGGGCTGTGGCGAAGGTTGCCACATATGTTCAATTCTGCCTGTTGGTTGCCACTTATTTAAATCAGGTGTTCAGTGCCTGATGGATAACAAAGAGATCCTGTTCGAGAAGACTATGATTCTGCTAGTTCCAATTCAAGATGTTTCCATCATAACCATTTCCTCCAATCCTTTCAAGGCTTCCTCAAGAAAGCCTGTTAGGATTACATCCGTTCCAAGAATCGCTCTGTTAATCATTACTATCCCTGGTCTTATCCCATACACTTCGGATAAGGTTGTCCCTTGGCACTATGGGGCCGATGTGTATTACCATGGAGTTAAGCAAGACTTAAAGGTTGAAGAAGTTGATGCTAATGTCAGCAATATTATCATGGCTAGCAAGGTCACCAGAAGTGGAAGACTCTTCTCTCCTGAGATTTCCCCTCTGACTGTTCACAAACCTGTTACCATTCCATCTGCTAGTACATTGGCTACTGTTCCAGTTCCTATTCCAGTTATCACCCCTGTTGCCGAGTCATCTGGGGCTCGAGGCAAAGAAATCACAGGTGAGCCTGCCTGGACAGAGGCGCCTAAGAAGATCATTGTAGAAACCTCTAAGTAGGAGATAGAGGAAATTCTGAAGATTATCAAGAAGAGTGACTACAACATAGTCGAGCAGTTGGGGCAGACCCCGTCAAAAATCTCCATGTTATCCTTGTTATTTTATTCTGAAGCCCATGTAAAGGCTTTAATTGCTTTTCTCAAAATTGTGCATGTATCACAGGAAACTTTTGTCGATCAATTCAAAGACTGCATAGCTAGTTTGACAGCCGACAACGGGTTGGGTTTCTTAGACGCAGATCTGACTACTAAACGGAGAAATCACAATGATGCTATGCACGTCTCGATCGAGTGCAGGGGCACTACTATGGCCCATGTATTGGTGGATACTGGGTCCTCATTGAATGTTTTGCCAAAGAAAGCGTTAGACCGTCTGGACTGTGAAGGTTTTATTCTGAAGCCGAGTAATGTTGTGTTCAGGGCTTTCGACAGGTCAAAAAGGATGGTGCACAGGGAGGTGGACGTCCCTGTTAAAGTTGGCTCTCAGAATTTTGCATCTACTTTATATGTGATGGATATCTAACCATCTTATTCTTGCTTGTTGGGTCGCCCTTGGATTCATAAGGCTGGGGCAGTGACTTCCACACTTCACCAAATGTTGAAATATCTGGTAAATGGGAAGATCGTCATGGTACGAGGTGAAGAGGAGTATATGGTGAGCCATCTTAATTCCTTTTGCTATGTGGAGATGGATGGAAAGTTCATCGAAACCCCTTGTCAGAACTTTGAAGAGGTCCCCCAGACTTTGGCATCGACTGAAGCTGCTATTGACGAATCTCCGATGAAGATGGCTTCCCTTAAGGATGCCAGGGCTGTAATTAAACAAGGTGGGTGTGCAAATTGGGGTCAGCTCCCTGATTTCACACACAAAACTGACAAGTTTGGTTTGGGATTTACTGCAGAGGCTCAAAGGGCTATTTGACGCACGCGGATTAGAAGACCTCCTCTGCATATCAGTAATCAGGGAGTGAATGCAATTGAGGACAATGAAAAAGAGTCAGATATCGACAGTTGGATCTACCCTACAACCAATGGTGGCTTGAACAACTGGACGGCGAAAGACTTCATACCCGTTTATTTTATTACACAGTAATTGACTTTTGTTTTGAGATTTGTAACAGACAGTTTGAAACTTTACGGCCCGGTGCCTTGCCCGAGGCACTTTGGCTATGTTTGTGGAGGCTTATTATTTTTCATTTCATATATCATCAATAAAGCATTGGATGTTTTCTTGCATTACAAATTTTGCACTCCTTGTTTTTAATTTCTATCTCGCACTTTATCAAAAACAGCTATTGTCTTACACACACTCACGTATCATAATGCAGATACACATCCACTCTGGATCCCATTGATAACAACTCTGCTACTTCCAGTTATGAATTTCAAAGTCTGATCAACCAAGTCGAGGACGAAGGTAAGGATGATTGTGAGGTGCTTGGGGAACTTGCTAGACTGTTACTACAGGAAGAAAGGGCCATACAGCCTCATAAATAGCCAGTGGAATCAGTGAACTTGGGTACAGAGGAAGACAGGAAAGAGGTCAAGATAGGTGCAAATCTGGAGCCTAGTGTCAAGCAATGATTGATACAGATGCTACGTGACTATGTTGAGATCTTTGCTTGGTCTTATGAAGATATGCCTGGTTTGGACATTGACATTGTGGTACACCGCCTGCCAACCAAAGAAGACTGTCCTCTGGTAAAATAGAAGGTTCGCCGTATACGCCCCGAGATGTCTGAGAAAATCAAAGCTAAGGTCATGAAACAGTTTGACGCCAGATTTCTAGTTGTTACTTCTTATCCGCAGTGGGTTTCCAACGTTGTTCCGGTGCCAAAGAAGGATGGTAAGGTACGAATGTGTGTGGACTATAGGGATCTAAATAGGGCGAGCCCCAAGGATGATTTCCCGCTTCCTCACATCGATGTTCTGGTCGACAACAACGCACAGCATAAGATCTTCTCCTTTATGGATGGTTTTTCTGGTTATAATCAGATTAAGATGGATCCCGAGGACATGGAGAAGACAACCTTTGTTACACAGTGGGGCACCTTCTATTACAAGGTAATGCCTTTCGGGTTGAAGAATGCTGGGGCAACTTATCAGCACTCCATGGTCGCTTTATTCCATGACATGATTCACCATGAGATTGAGGTTTATGTTGATGACATGATCGCAAGGTCCCAGACTAAGGGAGAGAATCTAGACCATCTCTAGAAACTGTTCGACAGGCTAAAGATGTACAAGTTGAGGTTAAACCCGAACAAGTGCAACTTCGGGGTAAGGTCTGGTAAGCTGCTGGGTTTCGTCATTAGTGATAAAGGTATTCAAGTGGATCCTGCAAAGGTGAAGGCTATATAGGAGATTCCAGCCCCCCAAACGGAAAAGGAAGTTAAAGGCTTTTTGGGGCGTCTAAATTACATCGCCCGATTCATTTCACATTTGACTGCTACTTGTGAGCCGATCTTCAAGCTGTTGAAGAAAGATCAAGTGGTAAGGTGGAATTAGGAATGCCAGACCTCTTCCGAAAGGATCAAAGAATATCTCCAAGAGCCGCCTATTTAGATGCCTCCAGTTGAAGGAAGACCTTTGATCTTATACTTGACAGTGTTAGATAATTCAATGGGGTGCGTGTTGGGGTAGCATGACGACTCTGGCCGAAAAGAGCACGCTATTTACTACCTCAATAAAAAGTTTACCGATTGTGAGACCCAATACTCACTGCTCGAGAAAACTTATTGCACTTTGGCATGGGCTGCTCGCCGGCTGAGACAGTATATGCTGACTCACACTCCCCTATTGATATCAAAAATGGATCCAATCAAGTATATCTTCGAGAAGCATGCCTTGTCCGGAAGAATAGCAAGATGGCAGATGATCTTAACTGAGTATGACATCCAATACATAACCCAAAAAGCAATCAAGGGGAGTGTATTGGCGGATCATTTGGCGCATCAGGCCATGGATGATTACCAATCCATGAATTTCGAGTTCCCAGATGAGAACATCATGTTGGTGACCAACTGTGAAGAACTTGGACCAGATGAAGGACCCGAAGAGGTATCCCGATGGTCTATGTAGTTTGATGGAGCCTCAAACACGTTGGGCAATGGCATTGGCATTCTGATCATATCTCCTGAGGGCTGTCATACTCCATTCACCGTCCGACTATATTTTAACTGCACCAACAATATGGCGGAGTATGAAGCATGCATCATGGGCCTTCAAGCAGCTATTGACCTGAGGATTAAGTTCTTGAGTGTATTCAAAGATTCCACTCTAGTGATCAGTCAGATCAAAGGCGAGTGGGATACGAAGCACCCAAATCTTATTCCTTACAAAGAGTATTTACTGATGTTACTCCCACACTTTGAGGAGATAACCTTTGAACACTTCCCGAGAGAAGAGAACCAGTTAGCGGACTCCCTAGCTACCATGTCTTCTATGTTCAAAGTCAGGTGGGACAATGAAGCTCCCCAGATTACCATTGAGAGGTTGGACGAACCCGCACATTGTTGTGTGTGATACGGTGGGAAAACTGGCTAGATGTTTTGTGTTTTGTTCGCACTTGTGCAGTTAGCAAGAGTCGCCACCGACTTTTCTTTTATCCAAAAGGAAAGGTAAAAAAGCACAGGAAAGACCTTTCGAGATTTTTCTCGGGTTCGGGGGGTAGATTATAAAAAGGGAAGGTATTAGCACCCTTTTCATCCATGGTTTTCCATGGGCTCTTAGTTACTCGTTTATATCACTTGCTTTTGTTTGATTGTGTGCTTGTGGTGTGGGCTTTGAAAGTATTTTGAAAAATCTCTTTGTAATGGTTCTCGTCTCTATAAGAACGTATACAAAGTTTTGTTTCGAAAAATGGTTCAATGAGGTGTTTGTGAATCGTGTTTTGAAAAGTATTTTGAAAAGAGGTTTTGCAAAGAGGTTTTGCAATGGTTCTCGTCTCTATAAGAACGTATACAAAATGTTGTCTTTTGAAAGTCTTTTGAAATGGAGGTGTAGGTAAAAAGTTTTGTCGTGAGCAAGCGAGTAACTAAGAGTGAATCTATCTACTTGAAAGGTCTTAAATTGTTCTTTTCTTCTTCCTTTTAATGGTGCTATCTTACCATTGATTTGGTAAGAAGACCCACCATTGGATGTGAAGGGACAGGCGCGGGTCGATTTTACAATCATTGAAGGCAACTTGTGAGGCACTTTAGCAATTTTTTTGTAAGGGACGAGATCGTTTTAATCGAAGGCAACATCGAGGGTCATCGAGGGACTACGATCTTTTTTATCGAAAGGTCATTGCTAGAGTGTCTCATATTCGAGGGACATGATTGTATTTCTGAGGCAACGAGCGAGGTTACCCTAGAGGTGCGCGTGTGAAAAAGTGTGTTGGTTTCAAGTTATTTATTCTTTGATTAGGTCATCTAGCGATTGATTTTTTTTATTCTTGCCATACATGCCTAGTTACTATACAGTATATAGAAAACAGTAAATTGCGAGAATTGAAATTCTATGCTATTACAAAAGTAAACGGGAGTGGGGGTACAATTGTTACAAATGGGGATGAATCAAATAAAAATAGCAATGTCCAAATATCAAGCAATACAACCAAATCAAATTTTTGTGCGATTTAATATAAAGGTATGGCAATTTATGAAAATAGAATCAACAAAGTATGAAATGAAATGTATTTACTTGAAAAGAGAAAAATAAAACCTATTCTAAAAAGAAATTGATTTAAATTAAAAATCTTTATTATTTTGTGTTTTATTAGATATGTAAATAATTTTAAAGAAAGGAAACAAATTAAATTAAATTTTTTGATGTTTTTATTATATGTAAAAAATTAATAAAGATAAGTTATAAAAAAAATGATAAAAAATTAATTTCAAGACTTAAATTAAATGTATAAAAAAGGTATTCTAAGTTTTAATTAGTAATTTTATTATAAAAAAAAAGAAACAAATTAACTAAACAAGTGACAAATGGGCTTAAGGGAATTCAAGGTTGAGGCCCAAAAGAGGAATGGTGTTATTGCTGAAACAAAACAAGGCCAGATGGGGGTGAACTAGCAAACGTGCATGGGCTTTAGGGGTTTGTGAATGAAACATGCCCAATGCTCTAAGTCAGTTTAGGCGTTTGATTAGGGGTGGAAACACAATTAGGGTTCTTGGAACCCCTTTGTGTTTCACAGTGGCGCTGCTCCCATCGTCTCTTTCGCTTCTCTCTTGTTCATCCTTCTCACTAAACGTCCCTATTCTTTTTCCTAATTTCGTGAACAAAACATCTCTTGGCCTCTTCGACTCAAACTGATTCACGTTCTTTGTGGAAACCCTAAGTTCTGATTTATTTAATGGGTTCAAAATTTGCTTACCTGATCCTCCCTCCCCAGCTTTTTGTCGTCGGAGTGCTCTGTCTCACCTCCTAACCAAACTCTAATGGTTTTTGTTCTTTAAAGGTATGGTTCTGTGGTTATTAAAGCTTTGAACGATTTTGTTATTTGTTTTGTCTTGTTACGTTTTTCTGTTAATCTACTTTATTATCCATTGAGATGCAGGAGGTGGTTTTTAGGGATTTATGAGAAAGATGAAAAGTTCATACCTGTTTGGAATTCTTCTGTGAAATGGAAAGGGATGGTGAGACGATGATGATGCTCCTTGGTGGCGAGAGCTTGCGAGGGAGGAGATGAAGATTGAAGGCGCGCTTCTGGTAACCTTCTTCTGTATTCTGCGTTTGAATGATGATGATGCTGTTTGATGTATTTTGGGGTTTTTTTGTGATTGTTGAATGTTTTTTTATCAGCTTTTACTGGTTCTGGAATTTGGTTTTGTGGTGATGGTTTTAGTTTGATGATGTTTGCTGATGATAATGATTTGATGATGTTTTAGACTTTTTCTGGTTTTCTGGGTTTAAAATGTTTGACAGGTTTGATGAATTTGTGAAGGTTGTTGGTTTGGATGTTGTTACTTTTTTATCAATTTCAGGTTTTGAGGTTTTTGATGGTGGTTGTTGGTTTGGATGCTGTTATTGTTTTATCAGTTTCAGACTTTGAGGTTTTTGGGACTTTTGGTTTGAACTGTTTGATAGTTTGGGATTTTTTGTGGTTTGAACTGTTTGACAGTTTGGGATTTTTTGTGGTTTCATGATGATTCTTACTGTTGGTTTTTGACAGTTTTGATGCTTGATCTGGCTTTTTGAGTTTGATATGTTTGACAGGTTTGAGGGGTTTTGATTTTGTTGACAGTTTGAAGGTTTGTTTATGAGTTTGAAAATGGTTTGAGATTTTTGGATTTTGGCATTTGGAGACTGTTTGGGATTTTTGACAGTTTGAAGGTTACAGTTTGGGATATTTTTGTTTCTTTTTGTTTTGTTTTGGGTTAATGATGGTTTTTAAGGTTTGAAATGTTCTTTTTTTTTATAATTTTTGGACTTTGACAGTTTGAGGTTTGGTGATGATTCTTGCTGTTTGTTTGAGATTTGAGGATGGCTTGGGATATTTGTTAACATGTTTGATGGAAGATGGTTTGAAGGTTGGTTTGAGATTTGTTCCAGATTTTGGAACTTTGACAGTTTTGAAAACTTGGTTCTTTTGAGTTTTTGAAGTTTGATAATTTTTCTTCTTTTCTTCTACTTGAGAATTTCACTGTTATATTCAGTTTGCTTTGGTTTTACAAGTTATTCAAAAAGGGGGGAAAACCATCATATTTTGAATCCTTTGGCATATTGTTCTTATGCTCTTTTTGTTGCAGTTTTTGTTTTCTAGCAACTTCTATGCAATTGTTCCAATCAAGGCAGCAGGGTTGTGCATCCCTAGGTGACTTATTTCCTCTCTTCTCTCTCAATGACCCTAAGAGTCAATTGCTCTTTTGCCTTTTTCTGAAAAGTTTGCAAATAAATGGGAAATGATGAAATGGCTTATTGAACAAGCCTCTCGCTTGTTTGACTTAGTTTGTAATATTGTTGTACTTTCTTTGTGTTGCTTGCTGTCTAGTTTATGTTGTTTGTTTGCGCCTTTGTTTGGCTCAGTTTGCGCCTTTGTTTGGCTCAGTTTGCGCCTTTGTTTGGGTGATGCGCTGCTGTTTTCACATTTTACTTGTTTGGACAGCTTTGCTGTTTATTACCTAGCTTGTGCAGCTTGCTTGCATTCAGTTTGTATTATTCTATTTGTTTGGATAAGTTTGCTGCATTTGTTACTTCTTCTTTTTGTGAACCAAGAGGAACAATTCTCTTGTGATTTGAAAATACAGAAAATAAAAACGTGATGAATTAAAAATAGCCTTCTGATTCCAAATTGCAAACTTTAATGATGAATAGCATTCTTTCTTTGAAAATTCTTGCTCATGTCCAATTAATTTGTACTAACTTTTTCTTCTGTCTTTCATTTTCATGTGAGCACAATGGAGAGGACAAAGCAGGGGAAGCAAGAGACTATGTGGCAAGCATGGAAGCAAAGGAATCTCAGTCAACCTTAGGCAGAGATTCATTTTCTTTTCTTTGTAATTTAGAGAGAAACATTCTTGTATTGTAACCAATAGTTGTGCTAATTTATTTTCAAATACGATAAGTTGTAAAACCTAAAGTATTTAAATAATAAATTATTTTGTAACAACGTTTGAAAAATTGGAGAAAGTCTTATGAAATATTCTGGTGTTAATTGAAATCCTTTACTGTCAAGAACTTGTAATTTTCTCTTCGCATCCCAATTGATTCTTAAAGATTCCCAATCAAGATAATTTAAACAAGATGCTCCAACCTGATAATTTAAATTCCAATAATTTTGTAATCTTGCAACTATATTCCAAACAAACACGCACTGTTTATTCCAATTCCTAAACAAGCAAATGTTTTAGAAGACGCAAATCATCTGGTTAACCTTGAGAACAAACACTATCTTTTCAGTAAACTTGGGAAAGCACGAAAACATGTGAAAGCCAATTGGATATTTGAGAATTCATTTCTTTTGAGAATTGCAAGAAAAACCCTAATTGCTGGTTTACTACCACAGGAGAAAATCTGTCTGATCGATTCCTGAGCCAACTTGAATATCTGAGAAACCATAGGGTTGTGCTTTCTATGAAAAATGGGAGGGAAAATTTTAGGGTACAACAGCTGCCCCTGTCCAATCTTCTTGAACCTGAAGAGTTAGATTGGCGAGTTTTGTCGTTCGTGACTCGAAGGTAAAAGATGATTGGACACTAGAGTGCCCATAAATTTGCACTCGACAAAGGTGTAACTGAGGGAATGGGCTTAAAGATGCCATTTGGAGATTATTTTATAATCTTGTTGGAGATGAGCTTGTAGATGCCATCCAAGAATGTTTGGTTGTAAATCGACAGAATAAGCATCAGAATGGTGTCCGTATTTGGAACGTATCTAAACTGTATCTGTACTTGAATCTGAATAAGTGACAGAATGACTTTCGTGTCTGGGGTGTATTTTTACTGTATTTGTAGGATGAAACTGAATAAGTGACAGAATGGCTTTCGTGTCTGGAGCGTATCTGGACTGTATCTTGAAATTAAGATCTGAATAAGAGACAGAATAGCTTCCGTGTCTGGAGCGTATCTGGACTGTATCTTGAAATTAAGTCTGAATGAGTAACGGAATGACTTCTGTGTCTGGAGTGTATCTGTACTGTATCTGAAGTTGAGATTTGAATGAGTGACAGAATGACCTCCGTGTCTGGAGTGTATCTGTATTGTATCGGTATTCGAATCTGAATAAATGACAAAATAACTTCCGTGTCTGGAGTGTATCTGTACTGTATCTCGAAATTAAGTCTGAATGAGTAACAGAATGTGTGATACGGTGGGAAGAACTGACTGTTTTTTGGAATGCTGGTTCGCGTTTTGCGTTTGTTTTCACAAAATGCCGCGGTAAGCAAGAGTCGCCACCGACTTTTATTTTATCCAACAAGGAAAGGAAAAAAGCACAGAAAAATTCCTTTTTCGAGATATTTCTCGGGTTCGGGGGGTAGATTATAGAAAGGGAAGGTGTTAGAACCCTTTCTATCCGTGGTTATCCACGGGCTCTTAGGTACTTGCTCATATTGTTTTCAAAATATTGCTTTCTTTGTGCTTGTGGGTTTGAAAAAGTTTTTATTTGAAACTTCGATTTAACTCTTGCTTCTGTCCTCAAGAGTGTATGAAGTGTTTTTGAAAACTTTGTTCGAAAAGTGTAAGTGTGAAAAAAAAATTTTAAAAGAGCAAGTATCTAAGAACCATCTACCTATTCGAAAAAGGAATCCTTTTATGCTATCTTCCTTTAGACAATGATATCCCACTATGAACGAGTAGGCAGCACCGTCGTTAGAGTTTGAGGGTCAATTCGAATAAGGGACTTATGGTCACAAAAGCAATGTTAGGACGCCTTAGCGGTAACCCTGATGTCTTAGATCATTTGTTTTGAGGCAACAATATCTTAGGCAACCGTTTCGAGGCGACTATGATCTTTGGACAAGAGGATGACCTCTAAAGTGACCTATACTCAATGACCGCGTACGAAGGCAACCAAGTGGGGTGTACCCTAAGAGTGCGCATGTGCGAGTGTGTCGTTTTCAGTTAATTTTATCTTTGTACATGTTAAAGGTGATCAAAGTTGATTTTAGGTTAAAACATTCAGTCTTGTCATGCATCCCCTATTATCAAACATCTAACAGTTTATAAGTTGCGGAAATTAAATGCGGAATTTAAATTACAAGGCGTCGGGTATTTACATCGCCACAGACAAACCCTTTAAAAATAAATAAAGCGATAAAAATAAATAAAAGTCCTATTTACTATTACAATCCGGAAGCAAGTACATTATTGGATAAAAGGAAATAAGTCGCGTGCGGGAAATTAAATCGAGCGCAAAGTTATAGGGTTTTGACCCTTTTTTGTTAAAGAAAAGATTTTTTGTTGTTTTTTTTTAATTTAAGAGAGAAATCAACCTAAGTTAATTACTAAATTAAATTAATTAATTAATTAATTAAATAAATAAATTATTTTTAGGTTTTTTTGATATTTTAAGAAAGGAATAAAATTAATTGAATTAGTAAAACCTAATTAAATCTAATTAATTTTAATTATTTACAAAAATGTTAAAGTTATTCCTAATTAAAGCCTAAATTAATTTAATTATTATTTATTAATAAAATAAAAATTTGAAATTTGATTAAACATGAAAATATTTTTGTGGTTTTATTTTATAAAAAGAAGAATTTTAGTTGGTTAGTAATTAAATGAAAATAATAAAATAAACAATTAAAACAAAATAAATAAAATAGAGAGAGATAGGGGGGTTTGGGCCTGTTTTGGAGTGTTTGAGAAGCAATTCTGAGGCCCATAACAAGCTGGCCTTATTGACTTTTGAGATTCAGTGCGTGCACGTTGACTTGGTCTATGGTGGACCATCAACTTGGATCACCAGATCTGGCCTTTGGCCATCTGGTTGTTGGACGTGTGAAGGCGTGTGGTATGCCACAATCCTGGATATGCACTTGATTATATGAAAAAACAAGAGAAAATGCAAAGCGCTAGAGGCAGGGATCGAACCCCTGACCTCCAGCCATCAACGCCTTGGAATTAGACACACTGACCACTGGGCCACTTCGCTTCAATTGTTAATAAAATATGAATAATATATAATAAAAATAATCAACGCTTATGGATCAGAAAAAACAAAACGCGCGTAAATCATTTGAACTGGAAAATCGGAAGCTGACACGCACTCGTCCCTGTCCTTCCACCACTGTAATTTTACCTGCGGATTTAAATCTGCAGCTAAAAGCGCAGCTCGATCCAAAAATCAACTCCAGGCCATAAAAACGACCTTCAAAGGCATGGTTATGTTCGTCTCCCTCTCCTGAGTGCAACCATTCCTATTATAGGAATCAATTTCACCTGAAACAAAAGTCCCTAAAAACCAAAACGTAACCCTAGCCATGGTATTTTGAGGTTACAGTCCATATAAACCAATTGAAAATTGCCAAAAGTTTAGAAATGCTATAAGGATTATAAATATGCCAAGAATTTGTTCAAATGATGCAAGAATGAGGATTTACGGTTTTAAGAACAGAGCTTGGCATCGTGATACTTACAGAGCTTTTGAAGGCTTGAGGACGCGTGCTTTGGATCCAGGAGGGTTATGTGATCACCCAGGAATCGATTGGGATGCTTCTTGGCTTCTGAGATTGCCTCTAAGTATGAATTTGAATTCAAGCTTTTTCACCACTTTTTCAAGTTTTGTTTTGCTTGTTCTTGCAGCCTTCAACCCTATTTTTTGTGCCTTTGCCTTCCTTATGTATTGTGGAATGTGCTAGGGTAACAAATATGGCTTGAATCTTCCACATCAATGCATTGCATATTTGATTTGATTCACTTTTGAAAGCTTCCCAAATTTGTCAAAAATCCATCCTTTTGAACATGATCTTGTGTGATACGAATTTGATGCTCTTAATGATGATGATTCAATCCTGAAATAGCCAAAAGTTATTATGTAATCAAAGCTTTGGATTTTTTATGATTTAATTTGATTTAAAATGAAATAATTCAATAAAAAATCAAATAAAATAATAAAAATAAAATATGGGCTCATGGCTGAAGCTAGGACACGTGGAAAATGATGCAAGCTCAAATCAAGTGGAAAAGAATGGGCCCATTTGACAAAATTTGAAGTTTTGGGGATAGTTGACTTTTGGCAATTTTGCAAAAATGCCCAACTTCAACAATGCACAACTTCTTCAATTTTGAACTTTTGGAAGTTTTCTTGGACTTTTTATAAAGCTTGAGATGTATTATAACCAACCCTTTTGGTATCATCTCATTTTTATATTCCATGCTCAAGTTTTAAGCTTTGGCAAAAAAGGTGTTTTTGTTGACTTTCAAAAATGACCTATAATGTCCAAATTTATAACTTCTTGTGAGTGAATTTTATGATCTTGGGGTATGAATATGGATTGAAGGAAATTGCATCCTCTTCAAAATGATATTTGGATGGATCATTTCTCATAAAGTATGAGAAAGTTATGCTTGGTCAAAGTTGAGTTGACTTTTCCTACAAAACCCTAATTTAGCAAATTTTGAGTCTTGATGAATTTTGAGCAATCCTTGATGAATCATGATCAACCCTTGATCAAATGGTGAAATATCCTTCAAAATGAGAATGTTGACAAAAAATCTTGAAGTTTGACTATTTGTAGGTCACAATTGACTTTTGCCCTAGCACAGTCGATTTTTGGACCCTTTGAGCAATTGACTGAGCAAACTTCCTCTGCAAGACTTGAAACTTGACATGGATGACCTTGAAAACATATTAGGACATTGGGGAGAACTTGAGGTCATTTGGATTCAAAGATCTTGATGCAACACAAAACCCTAATTTGGGGTTGACTGCCTTAGGAGATGATTGTCTGTCCAACTTTTGAGCAATCTTGAGCCACTTGGAGATTTTTCTTGTAATGTTTTGAGAAATATGAGAGGGAAAATTTTGGGGTACAACAGAATGACTTCTGTGTCTGGAGTGTATCTGTACTGTATCGGTACTTGGAGTTTGAATAAGTATTAGGACGGCATCCTTGTCTGGAGCGTATCTGAACTGTATCTGAAGTTGAGATCTAAATGAGTGAGACTTCCGTGTCTGGAATGTATCTGTACTGTATCTGAAATCTTTGAATATTTGTTAAAGATAGCTGTTAATCTTATCCTGAAAAGGGTAAAATGTTAGCTGAAACACAAAGTTATGTTGCATGAAATGTATGATGCAATAAATGTGATTTATCCATGTTTATGATGTAATGTGTGTACATGTAAGCTGATTTGCTATATTACTGAGGAAAATAAATCCTTGATTGCTGTCGGGGAAAATAAATCCTTGACTGCTGAGTATTCCGTCGTGAGAGTAATGCCATATACTTCTTGAGGAATATGCTTGGGGAATCCAAAGAATTTTAATGACTTCTACTGGGGATTGTTGACGGGAGTCTTTGTTCTGTCGAGAAGCAATAAAAACTCAGTGGGGAAAAATTTTATCCTGTAGTGAAAACTCTGTGGGGAAAAGCTTAATTCCGCTTGGGAGTTCAGGAGTTTGGGTTGTATGCCAATCTACTGGAGAGTTACCCTAGGTTGGGGAGAAACAGAAGTTAACCGTTATCTAGTTGATTTTCAGGCTTCAAGACCACTTGCTGGGGATATCTGCAGAAACTGGATGATTTCCGCTGTGGGTTGATAGTTCGAAGTTTCGGCTCCGCTAGGGATTGGTGGTTGGTAGTCTCAGCTCCTCTGGGGATCTGTAGTTCAAAGTTTTGGCTCCGCTGGGGATCTTAATGACGTGCTGTAGAGATTTCTCATGGAATAGCCTAAAGACGTTTTCCTAATCTTTCTACCTGTCAGTAATTACTCTTTTTCATCATGTTTATTTGTAAACAGTAATTATGTTCAAATTCATATGTTCATTAATGAATCATTGGACATTTTTTGCAAATAAAACACAAGTGTAAAGAAAAATGCAAATAGTTTTCTGTACTTTGAAAGAGATATCTTTGTATTCACTTTGAATAAGTGTTTTGTACAAAGGAGATAGACATCCTAATAAGAGGATGGTGTCATAAAAAATGAGAGAAATTTATACAAAGAAAGATGGCTAAGTGTAAAAATCCCATGGGGTTCCCATTCCACTGTAGCCTTCGTAACTCCAGATATCTTGTCCATTCGTTGCTTCGTCCGAAGATGATTGAATTGATCAGAAGCCTCAGAGTTTGTCGGTGAAGAGATTATCTTTAAAGTGATCCGACGAGACATAGTCTTACGCTTTAGTTCCCTTACTTTTTCCTGGACTGCCCTTCCGGGTTTTCAGTCCACCGGGAAACCCTTTTTTACCCAAGTCGCCCTTTCGGGTTTTCAACTTGCCGAGTGTACAGATTTTTTGTTTTATCCCTAATTTTTGCCCGAACCTTTTGGTTCGTAGGGATGCCCTTGTTTTGCCTAGGTGTGTCAACCTAGCGGGTCTTTTATGCGTAGTATCTTTTGACTATGTCTGTGTTCGCAGGGTGCGGCAGATCGTTACTGTCCATGGTGGTTAAAATCATTGCCCCACCAGAAAAGATGTTCTTGATCACAAATGGTCCTTCGTAGGTAGGAGTCCATTTGCCCCTGGGATCACTTTGTGGCATGATGATGCGCTTGATCACAAGATCTCCAACTTGATACACTTGGCGTCTGACTTTCTTGTTGAAAGCCTTGATCATCCGCTTTTGGTACGTCTGACCATGGCAAATAACAATAAGTCTCTTCTCCTCAATTAAGTTTAACTGATCAAGCCGGGTTTGGATCCAATCGTCTTCACTAAAACCTGCATCCTTCATGATTCTCAAAGAGGGAATCTGAACCTCGATAGGTAAAACAACTTCCATGCCATATACCAAGGAATAAGGTGTTTCCCCAGTTGATGTGTGAGCCGTGGTACGGTACCCTTGGAGAGCAAACGGTAGCATCTCATGCCAGTCCTTGTAGGTGACTGTCATTTTTTGTATGATCTTTTTGATATTTTTGTTAGCAGCTTCGACAGCACCATTCATCTTTGGCCGGTAGGGGGATGAATTATGATGTTGAATCTTGAACTGCTCGCACAAGGCGGTGATCATAGTATTGTTAAGGTTTGTACCATTATCAGTGATGATCCTTTCGGGGACACCGTACCGATAGATAAGGTTCTGCTTGATGAAGCGGGCAACAACATTCTTAGTAACGGATGCGAAGGAAGCTGCTTCGACCCACTTGGTGAAGTAATCAATGGCCACCAGAATGAAACGGTGTCCATTGGAGGTTGTAGGCTTGATCTCTCCAATCATGTCGAATCCCCACATAGCGAATGGCCAGGGAGCTGTTAAGACATTTAGAGGAACCGGAGGCACATGCACCTTGTCTGCATAGATTTGACATTTGTGGCATGTACGGGAGTGTTGATAGCAGTCAGCTTCCATGGTAGACCAGTAATAGCCTGCCCTTAGAATCTTCTTAGCCATCGTATGCCCTCTATAGTGAGTGCCAAAGGTACCTTCATGCAATTCAGCCATAATCCTTTCAGCTTCAGCTTTGTCCACACAACGGAGCATAATAGAATCATGATTGCGCTTGTACAGGATGCCATTACTTAGGAAGAACTTAGCGGAGAATCTTCTTAAGAACTTTTTGTCATTGACTGAAGCTCCTTCAGGATATTCTTGAGTCTCGAGATACCTTTTGACTTCGTGAAACCATGGCTGGTCCACTACTTCTTCGGTATTAATCTCGTGACAGTGTGCATGTTCGTTCATTCGTTCAATGGTGATTTGGGGAGCCTCATTATCCCAGTTAAGTTTAAACATGGATGACATTGTAGCTAGAGCATCAGCTAGCTGATTTTCTTCTCGCGGGAAGTGCTCAAAGATAATCTGCTCGAAATATGGTAGCAATGTCAAGACATGTTCTTTGTAAGGGATGAGGTTTGGATGCTTAGTGTCCCACTCTCCTTTGATTTGACTGATAACCAAAGCTGAGTCCCCAAATACAATCAAAGATTTGATTCCCAAGTCTATGGCAGCCATGAGTCCAAATATGCATGCTTCATACTCTGCCATGTTGTTCGTACAGTTGAAGCAAAGTCTGGCGGTGAAAGGAGTATGGCAACCTTCTTGGGATATGAGTACCGCGTTGATATCGTTGCCAAGTGCATTGGAGGCTCCGTCAAAGTACAGGGTCCATCGGGATCCTTGTTCAGGTCCGTCATATGGTCTGATATCTTCAATGTTGTCCAATGTCATGATGTCTTCATCAGGGAAGTCGAACTTCATGGATTGGTAATCTTCAACAGCTTGATGAGCCAGATGGTCAGCTAACACACTCCCCTTTATAGCTTTTTAGGTTGTGTACTGTATGTCATACTCGGTCAGGATCATCTGCCATCTAGCTATTCTTCCAGACAAAGCAGGCTTTTCAAATATGTATTTGATCGGATCCATCTTAGATATCAGCAAAGTGGTATGAGTCAACATGTACTGCCTTAGCCAGCGAGCAGCCCATACCAAAACGTAACAAGTTTTCTCGAGCAGTGAATATCTGGTTTCACAGTCGGTAAACTTTTTGCTAAGGTAATAAATGGCATGGTCTTTTCGGCCAGACTCGTCATGCTGCCCCAGTACACACCCCATTGAATTCTCTAGGACTGTTAGATACATGATTAGCGGTCTTCCTTCGACGGGTGGCATCAAGATAGGAGGCTCTAGCAAATACTACTTGATTTTATTGAAAGAAATTTGACAGTCATCATTCCATCTAACTACCTGATCTTTCTTCAACAGCTTGAAGATTGGTTCACAAGTAGATGTTAGGTGAGAAATGAACCTAGCAATGTAGTTTAGGCGTCCCAAGAAACCTCTGACCTCCTTCTCAGTGCGAGGAGCGGGAATTTCTTGTATAGCTTTGACTTTGGCAGGATCAACCTTGATGCCTTTGTTGCTGACAATGAAACCCAAGAGTTTACCAGATTGGACTCCGAATGTGCACTTGTTTGGATTCAATCTTAGCTTGTACTCCTTCAACCTGACAAACAGCTTTTGCAAGTGATCAAGGTGTTCTTATTTTTTTGTGAACGGGCTATCATGTCATCTACGTAGACCTCTATCTCATGATGTATCATATCATGAAACAAAGCTACCAAGGCGCGCTGATAGGTTGCCCCGGCATTCTTCAGTCCGAATGGCATCACTTTGTAGCAGAACGTACCCCATTGTGTGACAAAAGTAGTTTTCTCCATGTCTTTAGGTGCCATTTTGATTTGGTTATACCCTGAGAATTCGTCCATGAAAGAAAATACTTTGTGTTGGGCTGTGTTGTCAACCATGATGTCGATGTGTGGAAGTGGAAAATCATCTTTAGGGCTGGCCCTATTTAAGTCTTTGTAATCCACGCACATTCTCACTTTTCCTTCCTTCTTAGGCACGGGCACAATGTTAGCAACCCATTAAGGATAGGAAGTAACAGCCAGAAATCCGGCATTGAACTGCTTCATAACTTCTGCTTTGATCTTCTCGGACATGTCATGTCTCATGCGATGGAATTTTTGTTTCACTGGTGGACAGTCTTCTCTTGTGGGTAGACGGTGTACCACAATGTTTGTATCAAGTCCTGACATGTCTTTGTATGACCAGGCGAAGATCTCAACATACTCATGCAATAGCTGAATTAGGCGCTCCTTGACACTCGGCTCTAGATTGGCACCTACTCTGATTTCCTTTCTGTCTTCCTTTGTTCCCAAGTTGATCGTATCCAACTGCTCTTCATGAGGCAGAATAGCCCTTTCCTCTTGTTGTAAAAGTCTAGCCAATTCTCCTGGCACCTCACAATCTTCCTCAACTTTGTATTTGGCTTGGTAGATCAGATCTTCAGAGTCACTGAAGGCTATAGCAGTATCGTTACCCATGGGATCTGGAATGGAAGAGTACCTGCATTTGTGAGTGTGGGTGGGTGTAAGGGTATAGCCACCTTTAAACAAATAAAATGTAAAAATAAAGACAATGAACACAAAAGTTTATATGAAAAACGTCCATGATTCATTAAATGGCATATGAAGATGAAAAATAAGAACCCTTACAAATGGACCTTTGTGCCTCGGGTAAGACACGAGTTTAAAAAAAGTACGAATTGTTTGTGAATTATTACAGGCCAATAGAAATGTTTGAAAGATAAATTACTGCGGTATGAAAGTAATCGGAACAAAGTCTTTTGCTTCCCATTTGCACAGTCCTCCGCCAACGGTAGGGAATATCCAGTCTTCCAGGCTGCCCTCTTCTTCACTGTCCTCTAGAGCATTGACTCCATGATGACTGATCTTCAAAGGTGGACCTCCGGCACAGGCGCGGCGCACGGCCTTCTGACCAGTTGAGGTGAATCCCAAGCCAAACTTTTCTGATTTGAAAGGAAATTCTGGAAGTTGCCCCCAGATTATGCTTCCTCCCTCTTCAATCACTGCCTTTGCATCCTTTAGAGATGACATCTGAGGCGGAGGTCTGGTAATCATGAGTACAGAGGACACTGTCTTGGTCGCCGCTATCTCCTGAGCTACCTCCTCAAAATGTTGGAAAGGAGTTTCGATGATTTCTCCATCCAATTCTACATAATGGAAAGAATTCAGATGACTAATCATGTATTCTTCTTCGCCATGAACAGTTATGATTTTCCCCTGGACAGGGTGCTTGAGCATTTCATGCAGAGTGGAAGTGACAGCTCCAGCATGGTGGATCCAAGGTCTTCCCAATAGGCAAGAATAAGAAGGACGGATGTCCATCACATAGAATGTGGAGTTGAAGGTTTCAGTTCCCACCTTAATCGGGATGTCCACCTCCCCGTGAACCATCCTTTTAGAACCATCAAAGGCTCTGACAATTATATTGCTGGGTTTCAAAGTTAGACCTTCACAATCCAGTCTATCCAAGGCTTTCTTTGGCAAGACGTTTAAAGATGAACCAGTGTCTACCAGTATGTGTGCCAGGGTTGTCCCTCTGCGTTCCACCGAGACATGCAAAGCATCATTATGTTTTCTCCCTTTCGAAGTTAAATCTGCATCGGAGAATCCTAGACCATTGTCAGCTGTTAAACTAGCCACACATTCCTGGAACTGATCAGCGGAGGTTTCTTGTGGCACGTGGGCCGTCTTCAAAAATCTTATCAGGGCCTTAGCATGAGCTTCTGAACAAAGTAACAGGGCCAACATGGAGATCTTTGAGGGGGTTTTCCCCAGCTGTTCCACCATATCATAATCGCTTTTCTTGATTATTTTCAAAATTTCCTCCATTTCTTTTTGAGAGGTTTCAGGGATGATCAACAACTGATCCCTCATCCTGACGGGCTCTTCTTGGATACCTTTCCCTCGAACATCAGTAGCAGCAGAGGGGATAACCACGGGGGTTGTGACTTCTTCTATGATTGGTGTTCTTGCAGATATGTTTACCGGTGTAGAGGTAACCTTAGGAGCAGCTGAGGGTCCAAGAATTGCCTTTGGAGGGGAAATCTTTGGAGAAAAGATTCTTCCACTACGGGTAACTTTGCTTGTTCTGGCAATGTTACTGATATCGGAATTGTCTTCTTCAAAACTCTCTTCCTCGGCAGTCCGTTCAATCTGTTTAACACCATGGTAGTAGATTTCTCCACCATAGTTCCATGGTATTGATTTGTCGGACTTGTACGGGACTGGCCCGGGCATGGTTATCTTCAAAGGTGTAGCCTTAGGAGCGGATGTAATCCTAACAGGTCTTTTAGGGACCTTGTAAGGATTGGCGGATATGGTTATTATTGAAACATCGTTAACAGGAGTTGATAAAACAGGAGACTTCTCAAATAGGATTTCTTGGTTATCAATTAGGCGTTGGATGCCTATCTTCAACAATGGACAGTGGGTTAATGAGGATGAACAAAGGTGACAATGTTCTTCACAACCTGGGAAAACCCCAGCCTTCAACAAATTTGACTTGATTATAAGGAGCGGAGTTATCAAATCATCTACAGTAGCAACAAACAGATCCTCCTCAATAGCATGGGTGTTATGGTCGTGCCTTGGCATTGGAGCAGAGATAACATTGGGTTTTTCAGGTGCGTTGAATTCAACTTCTTTAGCATCTATCAAATCCTGAATTTTATTCTTCAGGGCCCAACAATTGTCGGTGTCGTGCCCCGGGCTCTCCGAATGGTAAGCGCACCTGGCGTTCGGATGGTAATATGGAGAAGCAGTGTTAGGGTTTTTAGGGGCCTCTTTCAGCATGGCAAGGTTCAACTTCAGAAGATGGGGTAGGACTTGAGCAGGAGTCATGTTTATCTTGGTGAATTGTCGTACAGGCCTTTCCACCCTTTGTTGATTGTTTATAGGTTGATCATTCCTCGGTTGATTGTTTCTGGGCTGGTCTGATGCAGACTTCTGAATCATAATGGCCCCCACCACTGGCTGGCGCTCAACTCTTCCTTGACCCCTCTGAGAGTAGACAACTGACACTTCCTTCTTTCCCGTGAAAGGCTTTCTGATGGCAGCAGAAGTAGATGCATCTTTTTTAATTTTCCCGCTTTTTATACTGGGCTCCACTCTTTCTCCGGTTAGAATCAACTCAGTGAACCCAGCACACGAACTTCCAATCAGGTGATTGAAGAAAGGACCTGACAGAGTACCCAGGAACATGTCTACTAGCTCCCTCTCAGATAGAGGTGGTTGCACCCTTCCAGCTAAGGCCCTCCACTTTGGGGCGTATTCTTTGAATCCCTCGTTGGACACCATGGCCATACTATGTAGCTGAGTATAGGTTGGCGCCAATTCGGCGTTGTATTGATATTGTTATAGAAGGCGGCTGCCAAGTCTTCCCAATTATGGACGTCTGCTCTCTCCAACTGGTAGAACCAATCAAGTTGTGTTCTTGATAAACTGTCTTGGAAAAAGTGGACCCACAAATCTTTGTCAGTAGAATACGGTTGAATTTTCCTGACATAAGATCGTAGGTGCATCTTTGGGCAAGACACCCCATCATACTTAGCAAACAGTGGCACTTTAAATTTAAGAGGGATTACAATTCTAGAAACCAACCCTAACTCCTCAAAATCTAGCCCCGGTACTCTTTGCACTTCCATAGCTGCTAGATGCTCTTCCAAGTTTTTGTATTTGTCATCGGCCAGAGGGTACTGTTATTCAGAGTAGTCCTCTTCTTCCTCTTCTTCAGCTTTAGATTCTGAAGGCACTACAGTCCCTTTACCTTTCCCTTCCCCTTCCTCAGAGGTTGATGGAAATTCCAAGACCCTTCTGGCTTGTCCTTCAAACCTTCTACCCATGATAACCACACCGGCTCGCTTCTTCTTCTTTTTCTCTTTTCCTTTCTCTAGCAGAGTCTTGAGCTCCTCCTGCCCCTTAGCCAAGGTCAAGAGTAGTTGTTGAAATTGTGAATTCTGAGCTTGCAAGTCTTTAACCGTTTGTTCAAGATCCATGTTGCTGAAATAAACAACAGAGGGATGAGGAAACTTCTTTCAAAGACCTGCTTATGCATATGATGAATGATATGTATTCATGTAATGCTTTCAAGGATTCAGAAATTCAAATTTGTTTTAAACAAAAAAGAAACACACGTCATATTAATAAGATAGAATTTGTTAGTACATCAATGCCCCTTGGGCAAAATAATGCAAAATTCTAAGGTAAAAAGACGTTGGGCATCCTTTTTGGTGCAATGTAGGTGTTAAGAGTCTGCTCTTCGTGAAGTAACCGAGTGAGTTCTAAAACCTTCTTCTCGCTTGCGTAGAATTGGGCTTCAAAAGTATCGCGTTCTCCCTTGAGTTGTATCCAACTCCTTTGTAGATCTTCGAGTGATGTTGGCATGTCAGGATGTAGGAGGGTGTATGGAACCTCTCCTTCCTTAACTGGCTCTATAATCACTGGGAGAACGGAGGGGTAGGGCATCATAAGACTTTGGGCGCGGTTTCATACCCACTTGAGGTAAGGATCAAGAGGGATGGAATTCTTGTGTCCCAAGGTCTTACTGTCTACCTTGTTGGGCATCCTCCAAGCTCGGATGAACCTTTGTCGGAGTCCTTGATTGTCGTTGTCGAAGTCGAAAACCAAGCCTTGAATCAACATGTCATGTGGGATATCCCTTCGGGCATAACCAAACTGTCTCAGAGCCAAGCAGGGGTTGTAGTTGATACCTCCCCTAATGCCAAGTAGAGGGACATTAAGGAATTCCCCATAACGATCGACGATGATAACATTCTCTCTGGATCGAGAACACCAATGAACATCTGAATGTGTAAGAGTCATCAATCGTTATGACCACCTCAAACCTTGCTCATTCTTCAAGACTGGCTAGGGAAGATGAGAAATAAACCATCTTTCCAGAAGAGAAGTGCAGCACATGAGAACACCTCTTTTCCTCATTGTTCGAGTGTGAAAAGAATGTAAGATATCTCCAAGCAATGTAGGCACCAGATTGCGTGACATGAAAATCTTGACAGCACTTGCATCTATGAGCTGGTCAGGGTTAGGGAACAAGACCATCCCATAGATGAGAAGAGCTACAATCTCCTCAAAAGCTTGTAAATCCAAGGAATTCCAGCAGCTTTGGGCCTTCTCAAACAAGAACTTTGCCAAGAAGCCTTTGACACCACTTCTAGTTTCCCAATGTGTTGTGACATCTGATGGTTGCATGTACAGGGCTTGAGCAACATCTTCAGGCTTTGGATCTCTTTCTGTACCGTTGAAGGTTAGTTGATTGAGAATAGGAATCCTCAAGAGTTGATAAAATTCCCCCATAGTGGGCACAAGCTGGTAGTCAGAAAATGTGAAGCAGTGATGCAAAGGGTCAAAGAACTGGAAAAGAACTTTCACCATGTCTTCCTCTGTGTTGGAAGTGACTAAGTTGAGAAGACGACCATGCCTCTCGGTGAATGGAGAATTCTCAGGAATCCTTGAAGCTAGCTCCTTGAGTTGTGGAGGAATTCTTACAAGGTTGACTTGGATAGTTTTCCTGCGAAGTGAATCCATAGCCTACAAAATAGGAACAAAGATGAACTTCCAAAAATCCTTGAAATGGTTAGTGGATGCATATGATGCTTCATGATGTTCATGATGTTATGCATAAGTATGTATGTACAAGTAAATCGCACAAGTTCCTAGTTTAGGCTTGCATGGGGTTTCATAGGTAAGTACCCTCTTGAAGTTTAGTTGGCTCAACCTGTCCTAGAAATAGTAACCGGGTTCTAAGGAGCTCAATATCACTGGATTGTTTCCTCGTTCATTGTTTCAATTCATCCTCTTACCGGCGACCGAAATATTCCAAGGAAACAACCCTCAATGAGTGTAGTATCGAGTATATACCAACTTCGGATTGCACCAAAGCCGGTCATCTCACTACATCCTAAAAGGCCAAGTTGGTCAAGTAAAGGTTCTAAAAGTTCGTTAGTGCTTCATGGCATCACTCAACGGCCTTGTATTCTCTTTGATTGACTCAAAGGCTACCAGTACCCATAAATATGTCACACTAGCATAGCTATTGCTTAGACCGTGTCGGTATACCCCGCACAGTTTCCACAACGTATTTCTATTTACCTATGAATGTTTCCCAAATCTGGGTAGAGGATTCAAACCCAAACAATAGAACCAAAGTGTAAAGCAAACAAGTCAAGCAAGATAATCATGTAAAGGTGATCTAAAACCCTAAGGTAACCCCACTTTTATATCATATCCCCAGCAGAGTCGCCAGTTCTGTGATACTGTTGGAGAACTGACTAGATGTTTTGCGTTTCGTTCGCACTTGTGCGGGTAGCAAGAGTCGCCACCGACTTTTCTTTTATCCAAAAGGAAAGGTAAAAAAGCACAGGAAAGACCTTTCGAGATTTTTCTCGGGTTCAGGGGGTAGATTATAAAAAGGGAAGGTATTAGCACCCTTTTCATCCATGGTTTTCCATGGGCTCTTAGTTACTCGTTTAGATCACTTGCTTTTGTTTGATTGTGTGCTTGTGGTGTGGGCTTTGAAAGTATTTTGAAAAATCTCTTTGTAATGGTTCTAGTCTCTATAAGAACGTATACAAAGTTTTGTTTCGAAAAATGGTTTAAAGAGGTGTTTGTGAATCGTGTTTTGAAAAGTGTTTTGAAAAGAGATTTTGCAAAGAGGTTTTGCAATGGTTCTCGTCTCTATAAGAACGTATACAAAACGTTTTGTATTTTGAAAGTGTTTTGAAATGGAGGTGTAGGTAAAAAGTTTTGTCGTGGGCAAGCGAGTAGCTAAGAGCAAATCTATCTACTCAAAAGGTCTTAAATTGTTCTTTTCTTCTTCCTTTTAATGGTGTTATCTTACCATTGATTTTGTAAGAAGCCCCACCATTAGATGTGAAGGGACAGGCGCGGGTCGATTTTACAATCATTGAAGGCAACTTGTGAGGCACTTTAGCAAAAAAAAATTGTAAGAGACGAGATCATTTTAATCGAAGGCAACATCGAGGGTCATCGAGGGACTACGATCTTTTTTATCGAAAGGTCATTGCTAGAGTGTATCATATTCGAGGGACATGATTGTATTTCCGAGTCAACGAGCGAGGTTACCATAGAGGTGCGCATGTGAAAAAGTGTGTTGGTTTCAAGTTATTTATTCTTTGATTAGGTCATCTAGTGATTGATTTTTTTGAATCTTGCCATACATGCCTAGTTACTATACAGTATATGGAAAACAGTAAATTGCGGGAATTGAAATTCTACGCTATTACAAAAGTAAACGGGAATCGGGGTACAATTGTTACAAATGGGGATGAATCAAATAAAAATAGCAATGTCCAAATATCAAGCAATACAACCAAATCGAATTTTTTTTGCGATTTAATATAAAGGTATAGCAATTTATGAAAATAGAATCAACAAAGCATGAAATGAAATGTATTTACTTGAAAAGAGAAAAATAAAACCTATTCTAAAAAGAAATTGATTTAAATTAAAAATCTTTATTATTTTGTGTTTTATTAAATGTGTAAATAAGTTTAAAGAAAGGAAACAAATTAAATTAAATTTTTTGATATTTTTATTAGATGTAAAAAATTAATAAAGATAAGTTATAAAAAAATGATAAAAAATTAATTTCAAGACTTAAATTAAATGTATAAAAAAGGTATTCTAAATTTTAATTAGTAATTTTATTATAAAAAAAAGAAACAAATTAACTAAACAAGTGACAAATGGGCTTAAGGGAATTCAAGGTTGAGGCCCAAAAGAGGAATGGTGTTATTGCTGAAACAAAACAAGGCCAGATGGGGGTGAACTAGCAAACGTGCATGGGCTTTAGGAGTTTGTGAATGAAACAGGCCCAATGCTCTAAGTCAGTTTAGGCGTTTGATTAGGGGTGAAAACACAATTAGGGTTCTTGGAACCCCTTTGTGTTTCACAGCGGAGCTTCTCCCATCGTCTCTTTCGCTTCTCTCTTGTTCATCCTTCTCACTAAACGTCCCTATTCTTTTTCCTAATTTCGTGAACAAAACATCTCTTGGCCTCTTCGACTCAAACTGATTCACGTTCTTTGTGGAAACCCTAAGTTCTGATTTATTTAATGGGTTCAAAATTTGCTTATCTGATCCTCCCTCCCCAGCTTTCTGTCGCCGGAGTGCTCTCTCTCACCTCCTAACCAAACTCTAATGGTTTTTGTTCTTTAAAGGTATGGTTATGTGGTTATTAAAGCTTTGAACGATTTTGTTATTTGTTTTGTCTTGTTATGTTTTTCTGTTAATCTACTTTATTATCCATTGAGATGCAGGAGGTGGTTTTTAGGGATTTATGAGAAAGATGAAAAGTTCATACCTGTTTGGAATTCTTCTGTGAAATGGAAAGATGGTGAGACGATGATGATGCTCCTTGGTGGCGAGAGCTTGCGAGGGAGGAGATGAAGATTGAAGGCGCGCTTCTGGTAACCTTCTTCTGTATTCTGCGTTTGAATGATGATGATGATGTTTGATGTATTTTGGGATTTTTTTGTGATTGTTGGATGTTGTTTTATCAGCTTTTACTGGTTCTGGAATTTGGTTTTGTGATGATGGTTTTAGTTTGATGATGTTTGCTGATGATAATGATTTGATGATGTTTGAGACTTTTTTCTGGTTTTCTGGGTTTAAAATGTTTGACAAGTTTGATGAGTTTGTGAAGGTTGTTGGTTTGGATGCTGTTACTTTTTTTTTATCAATTTCAGGTTTTGAGGTTTTTGATGGTGGTTGTTGGTTTGGATGCTGTTACTGTTTTATCAGTTTCAGACTTTGAGGTTTTTGGGACTTTTGGTTTGAACTGTTTGACAGTTTGGGATTTTTTGTGGTTTGAATTGTTTGACATTTTGGGATTTTTTGTGGTTTTGTGATAATTCTTATTGTTGGTTTATGATAGTTTTGATGCTTGATCTGGCTTTTTGAGTTTGATATGTTTGACAGGTTTGAGGGGTTTTGATTTTGTTGACAGTTTGAAGGTTTGTTTATGAGTTTGAAAATGGTTTGAGATTTTTGGAGTTTGACAGTTGGAGACTGTTTGGGATTTTTGACAGTTTGAAGGTTACAGTTTGGGATCTTTTTGTTTCTTTTTGTTTTGTTTTGGGTTGATGATGGTTTTTTAGGTTTGAAATGTTTTTTTTTTTGATAATTTTTGGACTTTGATAGTTTGAGGTCTGGTGATGATTCTTGCTGTTTGTTTGAGATTTGAGGATGGCTTGGGATATTTGTTAACAGGTTTGATGGAAGATGGTTTGAAGGTTGGTTTGAGATTTGTTCCAGATTTTGGAACTTTTACAGTTTTGAAAACTTGGTTCTTTTGAGTTTTTGAAGTTTGATAATTTTTCTTCTTTTCTTCTGCTTGAGAATTTCACTGTTATATTCAGGTTACTTTGGTTTGACAGCTTATTCAAAAAGGGGGGAAAACCATCATATTTTGAATACTTTGGCATATTGTTCTTATGCTCTTTTTGTTGCAGTTTTTGTTTTCTAGCAACTTCTATGCAATTGTTCCAATCAAGGCAGCAGGGTTGTGCATCCCTAGGTGACTTCTTTCCTCTCTTCTCTCTCAATGACCCTAAGAGTCAATTGCTCTTTTTCCTTTTTCTGAAAAGTTTGCAAATAAATGGGAAATGATGAAATGGCTTATTGAACAAGCCTCTTTCTTGTTTGACTTAGTTTTTCATATTGTTGTACTTTCTTTGTGTTTCCTGCTGTCTAGTTTATGATGTTTGTTTGCGCCTTTGTTTCGCTCAGTTTGCGCCTTTGTTTGGATGATGCGCTGCTGTTTGCACATTTTACTTGTTTGGACAACTTTGTTGTTTGTTGCCTAGCTTGTGCAGCTTGCTTGCATTCAGTTTGTATTATTCTGTTTGTTTGGATAAGTTTGCTGCATTTGTTACTTCTTCTTTTTGTGAACCAAGAGGAACAATTCTCTTGTGATTTGCAAATAGAGAAAATAAAAACATGATGAATTAAAAATAGCCTTCTGATTCCAAATTGCAAACTTTAATGATGAATAGCATTCTTTCTTTGAAAATTCTTGCTCATGTCCAATTAATTTGTACTAACTTTTTCTTCTGTCTTTCATTTTCATGTGAGCACAATGGAGAGGACAAAGCAGGGGAAGCAAGAGACTTTGTGGCAAGCATGGAAGCAAAGGAACCTCAGTTAACCTTAGGCATAGATTCATTTTCTTTTCTTTGTAATTTAGAGAGAAACATTCTTGTATTGTAACCAATAGTTGTACTAATTTATTTTCAAATACGATAAGTTGTAAAACCTAAAGTATTTAAATAATAAATTATTTTGTAACAACGTTTGAAAAATTGGAGAAAGTCTTATGAAATATTCTGGTGTTAATTGAAATCCTTTACTGTCAAGAACTTGTAATTTTCTCTTTGCATACCAACTGATTCTTAAAGATTCCCAATCAAGCTAATTTAAACAAGATGCTCCAAACTGATAATTTAAATTCCAATAATTCTGTAATCTTGCAACTGTATTCCAAACAAACACGCATTGTCTATTCCAATTCCTAAACAAGCAAATGTTTTAGAAGACGCAAATCATCTGGTTAACCTTGAGAACAAACACTGTCTTTTCAGTAAACTTGGGAAAGCATGAAAACATGTGAAAGCCAATTGGATCTTTGAGAATTCATTTCTTTTGAGAATTGCAAGAAAAACCCTAATTGCTGGTTTACTTCCACAGGAGAAAATCTGTCTGATCGATTCCTGAGCCAACTTGAATATCTGAGAAACCCTAGGGTTGTGCTTTCTATGAAAAATGGGAGGGCAAATTTTGGGGTAAAACACTGTGACATTGAGACTGAAGAGGTAGTAGATAAACCCTGGTTTCACGAGGTAAAGAGTTATCTTGAGGTTCAAGAGTACCCCGAGGGTGCATCTGTTAATGATAAGAAGTTTCTGAGGAGATTCGCTGCGAAGTTCTTCATCAGTAATGGTATCCTCTACAAGTGTAACCATGATCCAACCTTACTGCGATGTGTGGAGGTACTTTCGGAACTCATTCTAGTGGACATACCATGGCAAAGAAAATCCTACGGGCAGGATATTATTGGTATACTATGGAAGCCGATTGTTATCAGCACTCTCGGACCTGCCATAAGTGCCAAGTATACGCTGATAAGGTGCATCTACCTCCAGTTCCTCTGAACGTCTTGACGTCTCCTTGGCCTTTCGTAATGTGGGGCATCAATATGATCGGCGAGATTAGACCTACTGCGTCTAACGGGCATCGTTTCATTCTGGTAGCTATTGATTATTTCACAAAGTGGGTTGAGGTAGCTTCCTTTGCTATAGTAACCAAGAACATCGTGGCGCGGTTTATCTGACACAATTTGATCTGTCGATATGGTGTACCAGAGAGGATCATTACGGAAAATGGTACAAATCTCAACAATACAATGATTACCGAGCTCTGCAAACAGTTCAAGATTCAGCACCACAACTCTTCTCCCTACCGGCTGAAGATGAATGGGGCTGTTGAAGCGGCTAATAAGAATATCAAGAAGATTGTGCAGAAGATGACGATGATGTACAAAGACTGGCATGAGATGCTACCATTCTCTCTTCATGGGTATCGCACCTCAGCACGGACGTTGACAGGGGAAACACCCTACTCTCTGGTGTATGGCATGGAGGCAGTCTTACCCATTAAAGTCCAAATACCCTCTCTCCGGATTATGAAGGATGCAGGTTTGAGAAAGGACGATTGGATCCAGACCTGGCTTGATCAGCTGAACTTAATCGATGAAAAGAGACTTACTGCTATTTGTCATGGTCAGACGTATCAAAAGCGAATGATCAAGGCTTTTAACAAGAAAGTTAGACGACAAGAGTATCAAGTCGGGGATCTGGTGATCAAGCGCATCATACTGCCGCAAGGTGATCCCAGGGGCAAATGGACCCCTACGTACAAAGGGCCATTTGTGTTTAAGAATATTTTCTCGGGAGGAGCTATGATTCTAACCACCATGGATGGTGACAACCTTCTGCACCCCGTCAATGCAGACATAGTGAAAAAATACTACGCATAATCAAAGACCCGCCAGGTCGACTGGCCTAGGCAAAAATAAGGGCTTCCCGGCAAACCAAAAGGGTTCGGGAAAAAGTAAGGGATGAAAATGGAAAAAATTGTACACCTGACAAGTCGAAAACCTGAAAAGGCGACTTCAGCAAAAAAGGGTATCCCGGTGGACCGAAAACCCGAAAGGGCGGTTCAGGCAAAAATTAGGGATTAAAGCGTAACATTGTGACTCATTGGATCATCTTGCGACCAGACTTCGGTATCAACTATCAAGCTCGGATGGCGCCAATCAATCTGATCTACCTTCAACCAAGTAGCAAAGTGATGAGACGCTCGAAGATATAAAGGCAATAGCAGAGTTGGAACCCAATGGGATTGTTCACATAGCTGTTTTTCTTTCTTTTTCACAAATTGTATAATTTCTATCTTTCAGCGGCGTTCTCTTACTAGGACGTCAGCCTCTTGTACAAAACGCCTGTTACAGGCCTACTTCAAAATCAATACAATTCTTTTTACAATAAATTTCAAAATTCTTTTTCTTTTCCTGTTTTGTTTTGCAAGAACGTCCAATGATTCATTTTTTATATATGCATTTGAAAATAATTGTTGTTCATAAATATTTACATGCGAAACAAAAGACGATTACTCGTAATTCCAGGAACAGGGGCAAATAGGAAATGTCCAAACCTTACAGTTGCTCTGCCCACCAGGTGCAGGGATAGAGCCAGCTTGAGAAAATGACTAAAAGATGCATACATTCCCCGCAGAGTAGAAGGTATCTAAAAATAGTGGTGTTAATTCTCCTCAAGCAGAGTTTATCTATCACCAACAATAGAAGATTATCCCCAGTGGAGTTTATTTCTTCCACAGATAGAAACTCAACCCCCAACAGGGTTCATTATCACCAGCAACCGTAGTTCATCCCCAGCCGAGGTTATTTCTCCAAATCAGCAGATCTTCTGGCAGAATATCTCTCTTCCCCACAGAGTCATTTTCTTGCTAGTTTGTTCTCCATCCAAGTTATTCTCCCTCCAATTTATTCTCAAATTATCTTCTATCATTATCCCCGGCAAGAACGAAGAACTCAACTCCCCGTATTCTCTAACAGCAGTCCGGGATTTATTTTCCCGAGCTAGAAAACATCACAAGAACATTGCATATCCATACATCATGGCATACGCATATACATCATGCAGTACAATCTCATTTATTTTGAGAACATCATTATTTGATACATGTCATGCATCATGACATTACATACGACTAACTCTTTACCTTTCAGGGAAAGATACAATCAAACTCTCACAAGTTTCTCCAGTTCAGTCAAATCGGTGCAAAGATTTATACCTCAAGTTCAAGCTATGAAGCCCGGATCCGACCGGATAATATCTTGATTTCCCCATCATACTGTGAACCCCGGAGAATGATCGGATAACAGTACCAAAATAATATGAAGCCTGGAATCGACCAGGTAGTGGTTTATCTTAAATTCAAGCTATGAAGCCCGGAAATCGACAGGAAAATAGTTGAATCCCCAACGAGTTATTGTGAAGCCTGGAGAACGACCAGATAGCAATGCAAGTTACTGTGAAGCCTGGAAATCAAACTTTTCCACACTTACACTCTTTTCAAATAAAGTTTTCAAAACGACTTCGTAACACTCTTGAGGACTGATACAAGGGTTAAAACAAAGTAAAACAAAAACTTTTCAAAAACACACAAACACGGAAGCAATTTTTAAAATGATGAGAAAGTACCTAAGATCCAGTAGAAAACTACGGATAGAAAGGGTGTTAATACCTTCCTTTTCTATAATCTACCCCCCGTACTCAAAAACTCGAAAAAAGGAATTTTTCTGTGCTTTTGTCCTTTCCAGTTTGATAAAATGAAATTCGGTGGCGACTCTTGCTTACCGCGACATTTTGCGAATACAAAATGCAAAATGCAAACCAGTATTTTCCTAAAACAGTCTGGTTCTGCCACCGTATCACACAAACTCAAACCCTAATTTGAGGTATCAGTGTTGAGGAGATGGCTTGACCTAGTCAACCCTTGTACAAGCTTGAGCTTTTGAAGATCTTGTGAAAAATGTTTTGAGAAATGAGAGGGAAAATTTTGGGGTACAACAGCTACCCCTGTTCAATATTCTTAAACCTGAAGAGTTAGATTGGCGAGTCTGCCATTCGTGACTTGAAGGTGGAAGATGATTTAACACTAGAGTGCCCAGAAATTTGCACTTGATGATGCACGAAATGTGTTGGTTGATTGCGTCGGAAATGGGATTAAAGATGCCATTCGGAGAGGTGATGAAGAGGTTTTAGAGATGGGCTTATAGATGCCACCCAATGTGATTGTTGATAGAGATCGGGAGAAGTATCAGAATAAATCTTTGGTCGATTTATACTGAATCAAGCAGAAGTCTTGAATAATCTTTAATTGTATAATGAATCAGTATAAATCTTCGGAGCGATTTAACTGAACCAGAGAAAGTGTCTACCATAATGGAATCAGGATAAATCATTGATCGATTTAAACTGAACCAACAGAGGTCTTGAATAATCTTTAACTGGAGAATGAATCAGTAGAAATATTCGGAGTGATTTTACTGAACCAGAGAAAATGTCTACCAGAACGGAATCAGGATAAATCATTGATCGATTTAAACTGAACCAGTAGGGGTCTCGAATAATCTTTAACTGGAGAACAAATCATCATAAATCTTTGGAGCGATTTAACTGAACCAGAGAAAGTGTCTACCAGAACAGAATCGGGATAAATCGTTGATCGATTTAAACTAAACCAGCTGGGGTCTTAAATAATCTTTAACTAGAGAACAAATTAGTATAAACCTTCGAAGAGATTTAATTGAACCAGAGAAAGTGTCTACCAGAACGGAATCAGGATAAATCATTGATCGATTTAAACTGAACTCGCAGGGGTCTCGAATAATCTTTAACTGGAGAATGAATCAGTATAAATCTTCAGAGCGATTTAACTGAACTAGAGAAAGTGTCTACCAGAATGGAATCAGGATAAATCATTGATCGATTTAAACTAAACCAGCAGGGGTTTCGAATAATATTTAACTGGAGAATGATTTAGTATAAATCTTCGGAGCAATTTAACTAAACCAGAGAAAGTGTCTACCGGAACGGAATCAGGATAAATCTTTGATCGATTTAAACTGAACCAGCAGAGGTCTGTTTTTTGCTGATGATATTTACCTGATGACTGATCTTTCCTGAAAAGGTAAATAATTAGTTGTGATGCAATTTCATGATGCATGCATTGCGTAATGATGTTCTCAAAATAAATGAGATTAATACTATATGCATTTTGTATGCATATGTCATGATGCATGAATGTGAAATGTTTTTAAAGTAAATCTTTGTCTGGAAAATAAATCCTTGACAACTTCTGGGGATATTTGGGAAGCAAAATCCAGGACTACCGCTGGAGATGAAGAGTATGTGTATCTTCGACTTTGTTTAGAGTGTTTCACTGGGGATTCCTGTCTCATTATTTTGAGGAAATATGGGGAATGTCGATTTCTGCTTGAGGGGTAGAGTTAAGGAACCTTGGTTGTCCATTACTCTACTGGGGAATTATAACTTGACTGGGGAGAGTAAAAGTTAACTGGTATCTGGTCGAATTCCAGAATTTGCAGCAATTTTTTGGGATAGTAACGAATCTGCTAGGGACCAAGGGGTTTTATCCGTTGATTTGTAACAGTCTGAGAAAAGACTCGTGTTGGGGATGTTGTAATTTGTTGGAGAAATACTCTGTTGAGGAGAATATTTTGAAGACCTTATCGGGGAGATGAATTCTTTTGGGGAGAACTCTGCAAGATTTCTTTTTTCAATTAAGACGAACTCAGCTGAGGAGAGGGTTTTCAGGAGATTATACTTTGTCGGGATAATCTTATTGAAGTAATTTTGTGGGGATATCCCAACTACATACATTTGTTAATCGTTAATCATGCTCATATGCATATGTTCATTTAATTTTAATCATTGGACATTTTTGTACTCAAAATAGAAGGGAAAAAACAAAAAGTTTGGACTTCGAAGTATATTTGTATTGATGTTTTTCCTATAAACAGGCTTTTTTGTACAAGGAGACAGAAATCCTAGTAGGAGGAAATCGTCGAAAGAAAGAAAGGAATACAAAGTGAAAACAAAACAATAGCCATGTGGAAGTAATCTCATTGGGTTCCAACTCCGCCATTGCCCCTATGTCTTCGAACATCATCCCTTATCGTTGAAAGAAGTTGATTATATTGATCTTATACCATTGAACTTGGACCTTGGTAATAAAGCTGGTTGTAGTGATTTCACGGGACATAGTCGTACGCTTTAATCCTTAACTTTTTCCTGGACCGCCCTTTCGGGTTTTCAGCCCACCAAGATACCATTTTTTGCCCAAGCCTCCCTTCTGGATTTTCGACTTGCCGGGTGTACAATCTTTTGTTTATATCCCTAACTTTTTCCCGAATATTTTTGATTCGTCGGGATGCCCTTATTTTTGCCTAGGTATGTCAACCTAGAGGGTCATTTTTATGCGTAGTATTTTTTTAACTATATTTGCGTTCACAGGATGCGGTAACTCTTCACTGTCCATAGTAGTTAGCATCATGGCACCGCCAGAGAATAATTTATTAACAACAAATGGCCCTTTGTAAGTGGGGGTCCATTTACCCCTGGGATCGCCTTGAGGAAGAATGATGCACTTTATTACCAAATTGTCAGTCTGATACGCTTGAGGTTTGATCTTCTTGTTGAAAGCCTTAATCATACGCTTTTGGTATATTTCACCATGACAGACAGCAGCCAGTCTCTTCTCATCAACCAAATTCAACTGATCTAATATTGTCTGAATCCATTCATCTTTGCCTAAGCCTACTTCTTTCATAATCCTTAGAGAAGGAATATGCACTTCAACAGGTAGGACAACTTCCATGCCATAGACTAAAGAGAAAGGGGTTGCCCTAGTTGATGTTCGAGCCGAGGTACGATAGCCATGAAGAGAAAATGGTAGCATCTCATGCTAGTCTTTGTAGGTCACCACCATCTTTTGCATAATCTTATTTATGTTTTTATTGGCAGCTTCCATTGCGCCATTCATCTTAGGTATGTATGGAGAAGAATTGTGATGCTTGATTTTGAACTGAGTGCAGAGCTCCGTAATCATAGCATTGTTGAGATTGGTTCCGTTGTCGGTGATGATCCTTTTAGGGATACCGTATCGGCAGATGAGGTTATTCTTGATAAATCGGGCTACAACATTCTTTGTAACTGAGGTAGATGAGGCAGCTTTGACCCATTTGGTGAAGTAGTCAATGGCAAAGAGGATGAAGCGGTGTCCATTGGAGGTAATAGCTTTGATATATCCAATCATGTCAATGCCCCATATTGCAAACGGCCACGGAGTAGTCATGACTTTCAAGGGAATTGGAGGCACATGAACCTTGTCGACGTAGATCTGACACTTATGGTAAGTCCTTGAGTGATGGTGACAATTAGTTTCCATTATCGACCAATAGTAACCAGCTCTCAGGATCTTCTTAGCCATAGTGTGTCCACTAGAGTGAGTCCCAAAGAGGCCATCATGTATGTCCTCTATGATCTTTTTTGCCTCCTTCTTGTCCACACAATGGATTAGAGTAAAATCATGGTTGCGCTTGTACAAGATCCCATTACTCAGGAAGAATTTGGCTGAAAATCTTTGCAAGAATTTCTTATGATGGAAGCTCCTTCAGGATACTCTTGTGCTTCAAGATATCTCTTTATTTCGTGGTACCATGGCTTCGCTTTATCGGTGTCAATCTCACAATAATGTACAGGTTCGTCAAATATTTCAATTGTAATTCTAGGAGCCTCGTTATCCCATTTGACCTTGAACATGGATGATATTGTTGCTAAGGCATCGGCCGGCTGATTTTCTTCTCTAGGGAAGTGTTCAAAGGTGACCTCCTTAAAGTATGGGATCAAAGTTAACACAAGCTCTTTGTAAGGAATCAGGTTAGGATGCTTGGTATCCCATTCTCCTTTAACTTGACTGATTACTAGGGATGAGTCCCCATAGACGTCCAAGAACTTGATCCTTAAGTCGATAGTAGCCTTTAAACCCATGATGCTTGCCTCATATTCAGCCATATTATTTGTACAGTCGAAGCATAATCTAGCAGTAAAAGGTGTATGGAAACCTTCGAGAGGAATAATCATAGCACCAATTCCATTTCCCAAAGCGTTAGAAGCCCCACCAAAAACCATAATCCATCGAGATCCCTGTTCAGGTCCGTCATATGGTCCAGGATTTTCATAATCAGTTCTCAGCATGATATTCTCATCCGAGAATTCAAAGTTCATGGATTGATAATCATCAATAGCTTGATGGGCCAAATGATCTGCCAACACACTTCCTTTGATGGCCTTTTGTATGGTATATTAGATATCATATTTGGTTAAGATCATTTTCCATCTAGCTATTCATCCGGAGAGAGCTGGCTTCTCGAAGATATACTTGATAGGATCCATCTTTGAAATCAAAAAAGTGGTGTGAGTCAACATATATTGTCTTATCCAGCGAGAAGCTCATGCCAAAGTGCAGTAAGTTTTCTCAAGCAGTGAATATCTTGTTTCACGGTCAATAAACTTTTTGCTCAGGTAGTATATTGCATGCTCTTTTCGACCAGACTCGTCATGTTGGCCCAACACACACCCCCATTAAATTCTCTAATACAGTCAAGTACATGATCAGAGGTCTTCCTTCAACTGGAGGCATCATGATGGGAGGTTCTTGTAAATATTCCTTGATCTTGTTAAAGGCTGCTTGGCAATCGTCGTTCCATCTGACTACTTGATCTTTCTTTAAGAGTTTGAAGATTGGCTCACAAGTAGCAGTCAAGTGAGATATGAATCGAGCAATGTAGTTGAGTCAAACTAAGAAACCCATGACCTCTTTCTCAGTACAGGGAGCTAGCATTTCTTGTATGGGTTTGACTTTTTCAGGGTCAACCTCAATACCTTTTCCACTGACGACAAAACCCAGAAGTTTTCTAGACCTCACCCCGAAGGTGCACTTGTTGAGATTTAGTCTTAGCTTATACTTCTTCAATCTTTCAAACATCTTGTGTAAGTGATCAAGGTGTTCTTCCCCAGTCTGCGACCTTGCAATCATATTATCCACATAGAACTTTATCTCATGATGGATCATGTCATGAAATAGGGCTATCATAGCTCGTTGATAGGTTGCCCCGACATTCTTCAAACCGAAAGGCATGACCTTGTAACAAAAAGTGCCCCACTGTGTAACAAAAGTTGTTTTCTCCATGTACTCGGGAGCCATTTTGATTTTGATTATATTCAGAGAATCCATCCATGAAGTAGAAGAGTTTATGTTGAGTTGTGTTATCGATTAAGACGTCAATATGCAGTAGTGGGAAATCATCTTTGGGGCTTTCCCTATTCAAATCTCTATAGTCTATAACATACGGACTTTCCCATATTTATTCGGCACTGTGACCACATTTTCCACCCATTGGGGATATGATGTCACTGCCAGAAAACCTGCATTGAATTGCTTTATTATCTCAGCTTTTATCTTTTCAGACGTGTCTAGCCACATACGACAAACTTTTTGCTTAATTGGAGGACGATCTTCTTTTGTTAGCAGACGACGAACCATAATGTCAGTATCAAGCCCTGGCATATCTTCATATGACCAAGTAAACACCTCAACATAGTCGTGCAACATCTGGACCAATCAGCTTTTGACACTGTCTTCCAAGTTGGTTCCAATCTTGACTTCCCTCTTGTCTGCCTCAGTGCCTAGGTTGATCACTTCAACTGGTTCCTCGTGCGGTTGAATGGCCTTTTCCTCTTGCATCAGAAGTATGGCTAGTTCCCCATGTATTTCACAATCTTCTTCTCCTTCGTCCTTGGCTTGGTAGATTGGATGTTCAAAGTCAAAGACGGCAATAGCAGAGTCATTGTCAATGAGATCCGGAGTGGATGTGGATCTGTAAATATGTGTGCGTGCATGTAAGATACATGGCTATTTTGAAAATGCAATAAAGTGAAAGAAATACAATGAGCGCAAAATTTGAATGCAAAAGAGTCCAATGTTTTTTTATTAAATGATCATATGGCATATGGAAATGAACAAACCCTTAACAAATGGACCATGGAGCCTCGGGCCTGGCACATGGCTTAAAGTCATTGTTTCAATAAAATTACAGATAAAGTTCTTAAATTGATAAAACAGTAAATGGTAATTACTACTATTGAAGGAGATGGGAATGAAATCCTTGGCACGCCAGTTGTTGAGTCCTTCACCAGCAGTCGGATAGATCCAGTCATCAAAATCGCAGCCATCATCAGAGTCTTCAAGAGTATTCACTTCATGATCATTGATGCGAAGAGGTGATTTTCCTATGCGAGCACGCCTAACCTCATTTTGAGCTTTGGCAGTGAAGCCTAAACCACATTTGTCTTATTTTAAAGGAATGTCAGGGAGTTGTCCCCAAATGGTACAACCTCAATCTTCAATCACAGCACGAGCGTCTTTGAGGGAATCCATCCTTGGGACATCTTGAGCAGCTTTTGGAATATCAGAAGAGACCTTAGTGACAGCAGTCATGGCAGAGACCACTTAAAAGGCTTGACAGCTAGTTTCTATGAACTCTCCATCCATCTCAACATATTTAAACGAATTTAGTTGGCTAACCATAAACTCATCTTCACCTTAGATGGTAACAATCTTCCCCTCGACTGGATATTTCAACTTTTGATAAAGAGTGGAAGTCACTGCTCCTACCCCGTGTATCCAGAGGCGTCCAAGTAGGCAGGAGTAGACAGGACGGATATCCATCACATAGAAAGTCGAGTTGAAACTTTGAGAACTAACTTTGAAGAGTAAGTCAACCTCTCCATGTATCATCCTCTTTGATCCATTGAAAGGCCTTACCACTATGTTAGTTGGCTTCAACACCAAACCTTCGCAATCCAAACGATCTAGGGCACCCTTGGGTAAGACATTTAGAGAGGACCTAGCATCCACCAATACATGGGATAGAGTGGTTCATTTGCATTCAATGGAGACATGCAAAGCTTTGTTGTGATTTCTTCCAGCAGGGGTTAAATCAGAATCCTAAAATCCTAATCCATTATCGATAGTCAAACTCGCTACACAATTTTCAAACTGGTCAGTTGTAGTCTCTTGAGGAACATGAGCTTTCTTTGGGAATTTTATCAAGGCTTGAGCATGCGCATCAGAACAAAGTAATAAAGATAACATAGAAATCTTTGAGGGGTTTTGCCCCAACTCCGCTACTATCTTATAATCACTTTTCCTTATGATTTTCAAAATCTCCTCCATCTCTTGGGTGGAGGGTTCCTCAGTAATAATGTTTTTGGAAGGCTCACTCATCTTTTCTTTGTCCCTAGCATCAGTACTAGGTTTGTCAAGAGTAATGCGAACATTTGTAGTTGTGGTGGTTGGAGGTGAAAAGTTAGGAGAGAAGATTCTCTATGTCCTTATCACCTTGCTAGAGCCAGCAATGTTGGTAATATCAGCAGTCTTGTCTTTATCAATCCAGGAGTCTTGTCTAATACCATGGTAGTATGCTTCAGCGCCATAATTCTAAGGTACCACCTTATTGGAAGAATAAGGGACTGGCCCCAGTGTGGTAATTATCAATAGAGTGATCTTCGGTTCATTGGAAATCCTAATAGGACTTTTTGAAGAGATCCTAATAGGTTTGTTAGATATGGAGATTATTGATATGTCTTTAACTTCTTGTGGTACAAATTCAGTCAAACTTTTTGCGGATGGAGTTCTTTCAAATGAAATTTCATGGCTATCTATTAGGTGTTGGACACCTTTTTTCAGTCATTCATAACCATTGATTTGCACAGCACAGCGACAACAATCTTTGAAGCAACCAGGAAAAACCTCGGCTTTCAACAAATTGTTTTTGACAAACTTCAATGGAGTGGTTAAGTCATCAATAAAGGAAACAAAAGCAGTATCTTCAATAGTGTTGACACCTTTTCCATGATTTAGCATAGGTGTGGTGATTACATTTGGAGTTGGAGGAGGATCAAATTCAATGGTCTTGTTATCAATGAGGTCTTGGATTCTATTCTTTGAGAGACCAATAATCATTTGTGTCGTGTCCGAGGTTATCCGAATGGTAGGCACATCTGGCGTTGGGGTTGTATTTTGGAGAAGTGGTGTTAGGGTTGGAAGGATGATCTCACAAAGTCACCAAATCAGCATTCAAGAAGTGTTGCAGAGCTTGAGATAGTTGCATATTAATTTTGGTAAATTGTCTTCTTTGAACATATGATCTTTATTGATTATTTTGTTGATGAGGTCGTTGAGTTGGAGTTGGATTTGAAATCAATACAACCCCTACAAAATGGTGATGGTCATTCCTAGCACGACTTCTTGACCCATATACAGCATTAGTCTCTTTTTTTCCAATAAATAACTTTTTCACAGCATTTGATGTAGAGGCAGGGGCCATGGGTATCTTTCCACTTTTAATACCGCTCTCGAACCTTTCACCAGTCAAGATTAACTCAGTGAAACCAGATGATGAGCTCCCAATTAACAAGTTGAAAAATGGTCCAGTCAATGTTCCCATGAACATACCTATTAATTCCCTGTCAGTCAATGATGGTTGCACCCTACCTGCCAGCTCTCTCCATTTTTGTGCATATTGTAACGCACGTAATTTAATTTAATTATTTATTTAATTAGATTACTTTGGAATATTGGTGAAGTTGTGTAATATTGAAGATCATTGGTATAAGTTGTTAGATTATTATTAATTAATTAATTAGTTGATTAATAATAATTATATTATGTGGAATTAATGGAATATATATATATATATATATATATATATATATATATATATATATATATATATATATATATATATATATATATATATATATATATATATATATATATATATATATATATATATATATATATATATATATATATATATATATATATATATATATATATATATATATATATATATATATATATATATATATATATATATATATATATATATATATATATATATATATATATATATATATATATATAATGTTGGACTTATGCTATTGGTTAGAAATAGTAAAATGGGGGTGTAGGTTAGGCCCAAGAGGATTGTTATATAAGGAGAAGCTAACACAAGGGTTTGTTTTAGTTGAAGAATAAGGACTTTTGTATGCTGACCGCTAGAGCTGCGCGGACAAGGAGCAAGTTGCTCGGTGTCGAGCAGAGTGAAGCAAGCGGTTGGCTAGAGTTTTTGGTTGGGCGACCTTCAATCCAGGTAAGGGTGGGGTTCTTACCTTATAATGGGATTTATGATGTTTGTTATGGAGGATTGGTCATAATTGAGATTGTTTCTCATGATGTTGCTGAATCTATTAAGGGAAGATGTCATTCTGTTATGTTATGGACGTTGGAGTTGTCTGCATGACTGCCCGATAGAGTTGATGAATAAGTTAGTGTAGATTGTTTCCTGTTGTTATGGTCATTAGGTTGTTGTGGTCATTATGATGGTGTGGTCGTTATGATATTGTAGTGGTTCGAGCAGTTGGCAGGAAGTTAGGAATTATGGTTGTAGTCGGTCTTGTATAATGAACGAATATGTTGGTAGGAATATAGTTGCCCATTGTTGTCTTATTCCAAGCGGTTGGCCGGAAGTATGAATTGTAATGGTGTGGTCGTTAAGACATTGAGTCGTGCCTATGTTGTTGGCCGAATTAGTGGTCGCAGAGGATACTAGAGTAGTAGGCACCAAGCAGGAATTTAGGCTGCAAGGTGTGTCGGGGATTATGTGTTAGATTTCAAGCAGAAGTAGAGTTGCAGGATGTGTCGAGGAGAATAGGTTGGTCGTTACCCTGTGTGATACGGTGGCAGAATCGACTGTTATACTAGTTTTGTGGTTGTGTTTGCAAATATTGCGGTAAGCAAGAGTCACCACCAACTTTTCTTTTATCCAAATTAAGGAAAGGGTGAAAAGAACAGAAAAAGACCTTTTAGAGAATTTTCTGAGTAAGGGGGATAGATTATGGAAAGGGAAGGTGTTAGCATCCTTTCCATCTGTATTTTTCTAAGGGCTCTTAGTTGCTTGCTAGATCACTTGCTTTTGTTTCAAAAAATGCTTGTGGTGTGGGTTTGAAAATATTTTGAAAACGTCTTTGTAATGATTCTGGTCTCTATAAGAATGCGTACAAAGTGTTGGTTTTGAAAATAGTTTAAAGAAGTGTTTGTTTGTGGAAGATGTTTTTGAAAGTGATTTTGAAAAGTGCTTTTATAATAATTCTCGTCTCTATAAGAATGCGTACAAAGGGCTTTGACTTTTGAAAAATATTTCAATTGAAAGTGTTGGTGTGTAAATGGTTTTTTGTTATGAGCAAGCAAGCAACAATGAGCGTCCTACCTACTCAAAAGGTCTAATGTTATTTTCCTCCTATCCTTTAGACAATGCTATCCTACTATTAGTGAGTAGGTAGCTCTATCGTTGGATGTTTTGAGGGACATTCGAATGGACGTTACGGTCATGAAGGCAACTTGGCAAGGAATTTTAGTAACCACCCTAAAGTTCTGAGATCACTTTTAACCAAGGCAGCATCGAGAGGGTCATTGAGGGACTAGTGATCTTTAAACTGGAGGATAGTCACTAAAACTTCTCACGTTTCGAGAATTGTGATTGTTTTCCGAAGGCAACCGAAGTGGGGTACCCTAGAGGTGTATATTTGCAATGTGTTATGTTTAGTTATTTATCTTGTGCATTTAGGGTTTTCTAACATTTTGTTATTAATCTTTCCATACAAGTATACTTACTAACAATAATATATACAGTAATTTAAAGTGGAGAAATGTAAAGTGCGGGAATGTAATTCCTAGACTATTACATGGCTTTGTGAGAGGTACGTTATAGAAATGCGGAAAGTAAAGTCCTAGTTACTATTATAAACTGGGAAGCAGTTACAATAAGATGAAAAATGAGAAAATAAATAAATGCACAAACAAATTAAAAGGGATGTCCAAATCCTAAGGAAAAGTAATCTTTTTGGTTGTTTTTGTTTATGAAAGAAAATAAAGTCTAAGTCTATTTAATTTTAATTTCAAAAAAAAAAAAGGTAAAAATAATTTATTTATTTATTTACAAAAATTAACTTAATTAGAAAAAATACTAGCCTAATGTCTTTTTTTGTGATTTTTTGATTTAAAGTTAATTTAAATAAAAAAAGAGTCAATAAAGAAATGAAGACAAAAATAGAAAAACAAAGGGTGCATCCTTCGATCTAGGGAGAGATGGGGGGCTTCGATCTAGGGAGAGATGGGGGGCTTCGATCGAGAGGAATGTGGATATCCTTCGATCTAGAGGAAGAAGGTGGTCGTCAATCCAATGATAGATAATTGTTTTTCGACCCAGGGGTGTTGTTGAAAGGGCCTGATGGATCACCTGTGAGGGTACTGAATCTGCAGAGATATGTTAGCAAAACAAAGATGCAGGACCTAGGTATTGAACCCAGGTCCTTCGATCTTGTGCGTGATGGGTGTGTGACGTATAGCCTAAATATAGTACTGCAAGTGCACAGCCTATCGAAGTAATATATAAGATTATCGAACCACAGAGACCAATTGTCAATCTATCAACTCTATTGCTAAGGTGCTTATCTAAGGTGAACAAGAATATTGATGTGAGTGCAGTGCAACGAAGTAAATGAGCGAGGTAAATAACAGTTTAAAAGACAGGTTGGAATGTAAATCATGTAATCAGATATTGGTCCGGTCATGCGTAGATGAAACTACTTATGGGGCAGTATTTTCTATTGATAGCAAAGAATCAATTTAACGGGAACTTGTAGCTTTTGACTACTAAGAACCGAGTTTACTCTTTAAATTAAATTCCTTTATTGTCACATATAAAGGGTGTCTTCCGCGTTAAAGAGGTAAACCTATTTTTAAGAAATTGATAGTTTTGACTTAACAGAAAAGTAATTTTACTTGGAAAGATTAACTTAAAGAGACTTTTGGCTTTTGGCCAAGAGTCAGATTTCAAACCTACAAACGCGTCCGAAAATAGTTTCAAAATCGTTTTCTAAAAAGGTCAATGATTCCTATTTAACTAATCAACGGCTTTCGCTCTTTTTGTTTGGTTAAATAATAATCAAGTCGTATCATTAGTTTGGACGGCTTTCGATCTTACCCAATAAACATTTAAACATAATTGACTTAAGTTAAAAGCAAAACATCCCCAGAGTATTCTCACTAGCATGATAATTGGAACGTGACCATGATGACAATCATTACATCCAAACCTTTATAGTTTAGCCAGACATAATAAGTGCGAGTCTATAAAACGTGTAGACTATGGTAAGAGCATTTAAAATCTATAAAACGTGTAGACTATGGTAAGAGCATTTAAAGTCTATAAAACGTGTAGACTATGGTAAGAGCATTTAAAGTCTATAAAACGTGTAGACTATGGTAAGAGCATTTAAAGTCTATAAAACGTGTAGACTATGGTAAGAGCATTTAAAGTCTATAAAACGTGTAGACTATGGTAAGAGAAATTATAAGTAAAGAAATGCAATAAAATAGAACCTTGCTCCAGTCGGAGACTTGAATCTGATACAAATCTACGGAATGGTAAGGCTGGTATGATGAACTTCAACCAAAGTGCTCCAAGACTCGATTACAACTCAATCTACACCGCAATAACTCCCCGATGTGAAGAGATTATTACTTTACAGAAACTGATAGTATATGGCTTAAGATTGTACTAAGCTTAGATGAAACTAAAAAATGAAAATCGAAAACTATTTATAGAGGATCCTTGAGATGCGTAAAGACCAGCATGCCCCTCAACTTCTTTTGAGCGGGAAGCTTTTTGTGAAGGCCGCGGGCGCGGTGGCAGTGGCCGCGGGCGCGGTGGCTGGAACTGCCACATCATGGGAACGTGGCAGTTGATCTCTGGGTGAAAGTGGGCCACGTCATCGCGTTCCCTGTAGCCAGTGCGGCGCTGAACGCCATAAGTGCAGAATATCTTGAAAAACCCTAATTTCTTGGCGTTTTGGCTCGTTTCTTCACAGAAGGCTCTGAAATGACAAGAATTCTGAAAACAAAGGAAAAAGGAACATAATACGAGAAAACGATAATAAAAACTAAGGAAAACATGTGATATTTGAGTCAGAAACATAGTGCGATTTAGTGCGATCAAATCCTCCCACGCTTAGACCTTTGCTTGTCCTCAAGCAACAACTCTTAGAAGTAGATGAAAGAAAATTATGGTGTATACAGGTTTTGGGCAAAGAGGGCTTCTAAGTTCGAGTAAGGGTGTGTTGTCAGGCACTAACTATCTGAATCAAGGGTATCGTAATTACACTACTCGCAGAAATGCGGACATAAACCTCATAAGTATACAGATCGATCCTAATATCCTTACTATGCTAAGACTTCTTTTTGTACGAGGTCCTTTTTCATTCAGGCGCAATCACATTAAGCCCGTTATCTGTACATACTCATGGTGTAGTGACCGGTTAGTGACTCTGATCTCAAGTGATGGGATTCTGGTACAAGAGTTGGTTTAACCCCTTTTTATTTTACCCATTTGCAGTTGCGGGGGATCGGACCGTAGTCCGCCCTACCAAGTCCAGCACCAGATACCTCTGGACCAACTACAACGGATGTGCCTTATATATATATTTTTCTTTGTTTTTTTTATTAGTGCTTACAACTTTCTTGAGTTGAGTAATCTTTGTGAGGATCACCCAACTCGTAGTCGTATTCATACTTTATTTTATAAACTTTTAAGGCAAAATAGAGATCATCCACTTATTTTCATCGATCCTACACTTAGAGCATGCTTAGGCCGGAGCTGACTGCTAAGATAAACTACTTGAAGACCTATTTGTACGGTTTTATTCAAAATCATAGCATATTGGGAAGAAAGGATCTAATCTAAATGTTCAAAAAGGCTTACGGTGTAAAAACGATAACGAATTTTTCAAAAAGTGAGTGCCCAAGAAATAGACCCTATCTAGGACTTGTCTCATAGCCCAAATCCTTAAAAACAACCACAATTCTTTGAAAAAGAAAAAAATTTGTAAGGCTAAAAAGTGGGGGAAATGAAAGGGTACACTACGCAGAAAGACTCGCCTATCACATGCATTTTATTAACTACGAATATAACATACCTAAAAGGAAAAATGCGGAAGGGAAAATAAAAGCAGGAAAAACGGGAAATAAAAGCGATAAATAAAAGCGATAAATGCTCCTCCCACACTTAAATCAGACATTGTCCTCAATGTTCCAAAATAAGGTAGGAGGAGGTACCTGAAAACGCTAGTGGGGGCCACTAGGACCTTCACCATTCTGGTTGGTACGACCGGAACGGCGGCTACGGCTGCGACGGCGGCTCTCTCGGTCCAAAACAAGCTGCTCCATTCTCTCTGTTAAGGCGGCATTTGCCGCTTGTAGCTCTTGGGTCCTACCAATGAGGGTGCCTTGGGTTGCCTCCATCAATTGGAAGTGACGAGCGTATGTGGTCTGGTTTAGGTGCTGTTCTCTCTGGAAAGCCAGCTGACTTTGCATAATAGTGCGCAGAGAGCTAGCATTTTGCTTTAGGATGCTTGCACGAAGGCCATGTTATCGGCCGCCTGTTGCTGCAAAGTAGCAAGGAGGGTGTCCCTCTGGGCCTCTCGGGCCATATGCTCACGCCACATGTCCTCAGTGACATGGAAACTAGGAGCTGTACCTGCATGTGGGTTAGACGTAGATGGTGTCGTGTGTGGTGGTGAAAAGTGGGGTGGTTCTTCCGTTTGGAAATCGTACTCATCATCAGTGTTGTTACCCTCATTTAAAGGTAGATTTGGGGGCAACGGACCAATAAAAGCAGGAGCGTTGAGATCGTAGGTCCAGTTACGCTCAAATCTAATATCAGTGCGACGGGTGCAAGGAATAACAACACTGGGTACAGCAGCACCTCCAACCATGAGGAAGTAACCACCTTCCCTCCTCGTCTTGCATAAACGCATATCCCTTAAAAATTTAAGATTTGCAATACGAGGAGGAAGTGGCTCAAGGGTGGCAAGTTCCGTATCCAATCATATGGCACGGGCAATAGTAGTAATCAGTCCACCAAAGGAAATCGGCCCACCTTTTCTTAAAACATGGTGCATGTGGGCAATCATAAATGGGACTGGATTAACTTTGGTGTCTGTGAGGCAGCTCTGCAAGATAATTAATTCTTTAGCATTCACCTTGTTTGGGTTTTCCCGAGCAAAGATGGTGGATGCTAAAAGAAATCTAAAAACACGAAGGGCAGGATTGTGGATGTGAGAAGCAAGTAGGCCATCAAAAGATGTTGCATTTTGTTTAGTAATCCTGGCCCAAAATGCTTCAAATGCCCAATCCGTATCTAAAGGTGCTTCACAAACGGCACCCTCCCCATAAGGCCATCCTAACATGGCAGCTAGACCGTCAGTGGAGTAGTCATATTCAACATTAAACATTCTAAATTTGACTCCACCTACGGTGCTAGCAGTGTTAGGAGAGACATTATAAATTAAAGAACTCAAAAATTCGAACGTCAGCCTAGGGTAGGTTGGTGCTTGAGTAGCAAAAATATCATGCATGCCTATTTTGTCGAGAAGGAAAAATACACTATGGTATATACCTAATGAATATAGACAGTTTTCATCGATATACCTGGTAGAGTGTATTGGTGTTGTCAGCAATTTCTCAAGCCGCTTTTGTTGCCTTTCTCCGGGTTGGCCACCTCGCAAAATGTAGCCGTGATATTCCATAGGATTTTCTTGAGGATGAATATAAAGAGAAAGAATGTAATGGAGAAGTAGTGAAGGTGTGAGGAAGAAATTGAAATAGTGGGGGTATTTATAGGTAGTGAAGAAATATGGTGGTTGATGAATATTTATGAGGGGAATAAATGTAGTGGGGTAGGTATGGATAATAAAGGAAGTTATGGGGGGTTAAGAATGGAAGAAAATGGGATTGGAAGTGGAAAAAGTGGTAAAATGCGGGGAAAACCGAGCCACTAGCCGTTAGGTGACCGTTAAGTCACCGCGGGCGCGGCAGGGGTCACCGCGGGCGCGGTGAGGGCGAGTCAAGTTGGGCCGGCCTTGCTTACTTTCCATTGGGCTTTTCCTTCCTTGCCATTAGCTTCAATTTTTTTGAAGGTGTACCTATTTTTCTTACGAACGTGCATGTATGTGAATACATATATACATGTATATTTATTTATTTTTATATTAAGATTTTCATTATGGTGACCAGAAAAACAAAAACATTAGTAAATGAAAGATATATATAGAGAAAAAACACATATGCATATATATATATATAGGTACGGACATCGGGTCACCAAAATAGTTATTAATAATGCAGGAAACAGATAATGCAAATAAAAATGAGTCTGAAAAGGAAATCAACATAATACTAATAATACTGGAACTAGGGATCTTGTGAATAACACAGATCTATTGCCAACCGGTAGGATGCTCTGCAGGAGTGTCTGGGCCACGCAGCTCAGTCAGCTGGCGTCGAATCTCTGCCACCTCGTGAGCTAATTCGTCTAACTCACCAGCAAAGGTAACATCGTTCACTTCCAACTATAAATGAAGGTCAGCCACCTCATTGCGGAGAGTGGCTATCTCAGTGCGCATAGCAGTCAACAGAGTGCGAATATCAGGTTCCTGCAAGCTGAGGTTATTAGTAAGAACAGTAGTGTGTGTAACCTCGGGTCGGGATGTGTGATCTGGAGTAGAGTCCTCGGGAGCAGGAGTGTATTCAGGAGTAGTATCTTCGGAAGCAGGAGTGTATTCTGGAGTGGGATCTTCGGAAGCAGGAGTACATTCTGGAGTGTACTCTGATATCTCACCCCAACCTTCTACAGAATAGTTCCAATTAGCAGGGTTGGAAACACAAGTCATCTGAGGGTCTGGCATTGTGAAGGTGTAAACTGTCTGGTCATCGATGAGCAATCTGTACTGATATGGGTGGAAAAAGGCCCTCCTCATGAGCCCACGATCCATGCAAAAGTCTAAATCCAGGAAAGTATATCCACAGTATGGGGTCAGCTGTGCTATCATACTGTCCAAACCCAAAGCAGAAGCTATCTGTGTCACATTCCCTCCGGAATGAATGAGTCCTACAGCGGATCGAGCAGTCTGCTCGAGGCTCTCTATCAGAAAACCTCCACTAGCTATAGGTCTGGACTGACTGGCACAGTATAGGAAAAGGATCTCCTCAGCGGTGACCAAGTGGTCACAGTAACTCCTCCCAAAGAAAGTGTGGCACAGAATCATCTCGAAGTATCGGAAAGTCGGGTTATGGATCTTCCGGGACAGCTGGGTAGAGGGGTCAAGGCTGGCTCTATCAGTAATGTCCTGCCAAAATTTATCAATATCTCTATCCATATAGTAACTCAATGGTAACTCAGTGATAGCGGTCGGTCCAGTTTGGAAACCAAGCAAATCCCCAAATTCTTTGATGGTCAGGGTATACTCGGTACCAAACAATCTGAAACTTAGGCATCCTCGCTCATCTCCTTCACCTACCCGTGGGTTATAGTCCACAGAGCTAAGAAACTCCAGAGTAAGGTTCCTGTAAGTTTTGTGGACATCATCAGCATAATGATCCCAGCCAAGTTGGTTGCACAGATACCTAATACTTGGCTCAATCCCGAGTGCCTCCATGCAGCTCTGATCGGGGTACCTAGTGGGTACCATGGGTCTAGCAGATAAGGTAGCAAATCGGGCTTTTTGTGCTTCATCCCTGAAAATCACAACCATACCATCGGGGTAATGCATCCTGAAAATATAAACACAAGAAATTAGTCCAGATAAAACATATATAAATTAATAAAATAAAATAAAATAAAGAATAAACCATGGGTTGCCTCCCATGCAGCGCTTGTTTAACGTCTTTAGCTCGACGATTAGATCTTACTTTATGTGGGTATTGGTGGGTCTATAAGAATATGACTAGAGTAGTCAACAGGAAAATCGCCTCCTTTGTATAGCTTCAGTCTTTGTCCATTTACCACAAATGGAGCGCATGAATTGTTTTTGATTTCTACTGCTCCAGACTTTAGAACTTTTGACACTTCAAATGGACCTGTCCATCTTGAACGAAGCTTACCAGGAAAAAGTCGTAACCTTGAGTTAAATAGGAGAACAGGGTCACCAATGTTGAAATCTTTCTTGATGATTTTTTTATCATGCCACATCTTGGTTCTTTCCTTATATATGATGGCATTCTCATAGGCATTCAAGCGAAGTTCTTCCAGCTTGTGAATGTCCAGGATACGTTTTTCTCCGGCTTTTAGGTAATCTAGATTCAAGGATTTAATGGCCCAATAGGCTTTATGTTCTAGTTCGAAGGGTAAATGACAGGACTTTCCATAAACCAATTGATAAGGAGTTGTTCCAATAGGGGTTTTATAAGTTGTTCTATAAGCCCATAAGGCGTCTTTAAGTTTTCCAGACCAGTCTTTTCTGGATAATGATACGGTTTTCTCTAGGATCTGCTTAATCTCCCTATTCGATACTTCTACTTGGCCACTTGTTTGCGGGTGATATGGTGTTGCTACTCTATGTTTTACTCCGTATTTGCTTAGAAGCTTGTCAAATATCTTAGATATAAAATGCGATCCTCCATCACTTATGACTAACCTCGGGGTTCCAAACCTAGGAAAAATAATATTTTTAAACAGTTTGATAACTACCTTGGTATCGTTTGTGGGTGATGCAACAGCTTCTATCCACTTTGAGACATAATCGACAGCTACTAGGATATACTTGTTACCCATTGAGGAAGGAAAAGGTCCCATGAAATCTATACCCCAGACATCAAATATTTCCACTTCTTGTATGTTACTTAAAGGCATTTCATCACGTCTTGAGATGTTCCCAGTGCGTTGGCATCGGTCACATTTTGTAATGTAAGTGTGGACATCGCGCCATACAGTAGGCCAATAAAAACCTGCTTGAAATATTTTGGCGCATGTTTTAGATGTGCTTGCATGTCCACCATAAGGTGCAGCATGATAATGTTTAATGACGTTGCCTACTTCTTCTTCCGGCACACATCGTCTGAATATATTATCTATTCCTCTTTTGAATAGGAGGGGTTCATCCCAAAAGAAGTGTTTAACATCACTAAAAAACTTCTTCTTCTGTTGGTAGCTTAAGTCAGGGGGTATGATATCAGCGGCCAGATAATTCACAATATCTGCGTACCATGGTATGTTGTTCAAGGTCGAGATTTCCTCATAGGTCTCTTCTTCAATTGAGTTTATCCCAGCTATTAATCTTTCATAAGTAGAGTGATCGTCTATAGGTATAAGTTCAGGTTTAAGGTGTTCTAACCTAGAGAGATGATCAGCTACTAAGTTTTCAGCTCCTTTTTTATCCTTAATATCCAAGTCAAATTCTTGGAGTAAAAGAACCCATCTGAGCAATCTAGGCTTAGCATCTTTCTTACTTAACAAGTACCGGATTGCTGCATGATCTGTGTATACTATTATTTTTGCTCCCACCAAATAAGATCGAAATTTATCAATAGCAAAAACTACGGCTAGCAACTCCTTTTCTGTGGTTGTATAATTTAGCTGGGCAGCGTCTAGTGTTCTACTAGCGTAGTAAATAGCATGCAGTTTCTTGTCTTTTCTTTGCCCTAGTACAACTCCTACAGCGAAATCACTAGCATCGCACATGATTTCAAAGGGTTGTGTCCAATCAGGTGGTCTTATGATAGGTGCTGAAATAAGAGCTTGCTTTAAAACTTCAAAGGCCTCAAGACATTTTTGGTCGAATTCAAACTCGACATCCTTCATCAATAAGTTAGTTAAAGGTTTTGTTATTCCGGAAAAATTCTTGATGAAACGTCGGTAGAACCCGGCATGTCCTAGAAAACTTCTTACTTCCCTAACGGTCTTAGGTGGGTTTAGGTTTTCTATAACTTCTATCTTGGCCTTATCGACTTCTATACCTCTTTCAGAAATAATGTGTCCCAAGACTATCCCTTCATTTACCATAAAGTGGCACTTTTCCCAATTCAACACAAGGTTTACTTCCACACATCTTTTTAAGATTTTCTCTAAGTTTGAGAGGCAGTTTTTGAAATCAAACCCACACACTGAAAAATCGTCCATAAATACTTCCATAATTCCATCTAGGTAGTCTGCGAAAATTGACATCATACAACGTTGGAAAGTGGCAGGTGCATTACAGAGTCCAAAGGGCATTCGTCTATAAGCGAATGTTCCATAAGGGCAAGTAAATGTGGTTTTTTCTTGGTCCTCTGGGTGAATAGGGATTTGGAAAAACCCCGAATACCCATCAAGATAGCAGAAGTATGAGTGTCTTGCTAGACGTTCAAGCATCTGATCTATAAATGGGAGAGGGAAATGGTCTTTTCTCGTTGCCTTATTCAACTTTCTGTAATCTATACACATACGCCATCCTCCTTCTGTTCGTTTTGCCACATGCTCACCTTTCTCATTTTTCAGAACAGTGATACCTCCTTTCTTGGGTACCACATGGACTGGGCTTACCCATTCACTATCTGAAATTTGGTATATGATACCAGCTTCTAATAACTTAAGAACTTCTTTCTTGACTACATCACTCATGATAGGGTTTATTCTTCTTTGATGTTCTCTTGAGGGTTTTGAATCTTCTTCTAGCATAATCTGATGCATGCATACGGATGGGCTTATACCTTTTAAATCTGAAACTTTATACCCTAAAGCTGAGGGATATTTTCGCAAGGTATCTAAGAGTTGATTTGTTTCTATTTGGTTTAGAGCGGTGCTAATTATAACAGGTTTATTCATCTCCTCATCCAAAAACTCATATCTTAGATTCTTGGGTAGTTCCTTAAGTTCTATAGTGGGTTTCTCAGTACGCGGCATAAGGTCAGGGGTAAGAGCTAAGCATTCGAAAAGGTTGTCGTCAATGTACGGTTCGATACTCTTAAATCCGTCATCCTCTAAAATAGGGGTTGATGGTAATTTGATTAAAGATTTGTTTCGTTCGAGCTTATTTACACATTCGTCAATGACGTCGATGGCATAACACGCATCTCCTATCACTGGTGCCATTAGAAACTTTGATAAAATGAACTCAATCTTTTCATCTCCTACCTCGAAAGTCAGTTTCCCTTTCTTAACATCTATTATAGCTCCGGCGGTCGATAGGAATGGTCTTCCTAAGAGGATTGGGATGTCTTCATCTTCTTTAATATCCATTACGACGAAGTCGGTCGGAATGTACAACTGACCAATCTTGACAGGTATGTCTTCTAAAATACCCATGGGATATTTGACAGATCTATCGGCTAGTTGTAAGGACATCTTAGTAGGTTGAAGTTCTCCTAATTTTAACCTCTTACAGACGGCCAGAGGCATCAGACTTACGCTTGCTCCTAAGTCTAAAAATGCTTTGTCTATCATATGGTTACCTAGGATGCAAGGGATAGAAAAACTTCCAGGGTCTTTATCTTTCTTGGCGAGTTTATTTTCGGATATAAAATGACATTCTAAAGGCTTGGGATCATCGAGTCGTCGTTTATTGGTCAAAATGTCTTTCAAGAACTTAGCATATGATGGTATCTGGGTTATAGCTTCAGTAAAAGGAATCTCTACATGGAGTTTCTCTATTACCTTAATAAACTTTTGGTATTGGTTTTCTACTTTGGTGTTTTTCAGCCTCTGTGGGAACGGAATAGGTGGTTTATAAGGTTGTTGAGTGTTATTCCCTACTTCTGGTTTTGATTGCTTTTCTGGTTTCTCTGGTTCCTCTACCTGGTCTTTAGGTGTAGCATCTTCCATAGGTTTTTCTGATGTGCTTAAGTTAGGATTTCTAGGCCCTTCATAAGCAGTTCCACTTCTTAAGGTGATAGAATTTGCTTGGCCTTTTGGATTTGGTTGAGTTTGTCCAGGGAATTGTCCTCCAGGTGCAACTTGTACAGAGGTGTTTTGTGCTACTTGGGAAATCTGAGTCTCAAGCATTTTGGTGTGGGTTATTATCTGGTCAAACTTGGTTGCCAGTTGAGTAACTAGTTTGTTCGTGTGAATGTGTTGGTTCATAAACTCCTTATTTTGCTGAGTTTGAGTCTGAATAAAGGTGTCTATGGTTTCTTTAAGGTTTGGTCTTGGGGCACTATTTGCATAGGTTGGTTTTGTTTTTGCGTTTGGAATCCTTGAGGTCTCGAAGGTCCGGGATTTTGGATAGGGTTATTGTTTTTGTAAGAGAAATTCGGGTGGTTCCTCCATCCAGGATTGTAGGTATTCGAGAAAGGGTTCCCTTGGGTATAGTTAACTTGGTCTGAGCTAGATTCATTCAAAAGGTTACAGTCAACGGTTTGATGTCCTTGAGTTCCACAGAGTTCGCATTCCGATTGGATTGCTGCTACTGTGGTTGGGTTTTGAGACATGTTCTCGACTCTCAAAGCTAGGGCGTCCATCTTGGCATTAATCATGTCCATGCAACTTACCTCATGCTTTCCTCCATGGCTCTCCTTTTTCTCTACTGTCGCTCGTTCTAATCCCCACTGGGCGTGGTTTTGGGCCATGTCCTCTATTAGGGCACAAGCGTCAGGGTAAGGTTTGTTCATCAACGCTCCGCCAGCGGCAGCGTCTATGGACATCTTTGTGTTGTAATGGAGTCCATTATAGAAGGTATGTATGATTAACCATTGCTCCAGGCCATGGTGCGGACAAGCTCTTAAAAGTTCTTTATATCTCTCCCAGGCATCAAAAAGTGATTCGCCTTGGTTTTGGGCGACACAAGTGATCAGGTTCCTAAGAACAGCGGTCTTGCTTGGTGGAAAATATCTCGCAAGAAAAGCTCTCCTAAGATCTTCCCAAGTTGTTATTGAGTTAGTTGGAAGGGCGTCTAACCAGTCGTGAGCTTTACCTCTAAGGGAAAAAGGAAACAGTCTTAAACGGATAGCTTCGGGTGTGGCTCCATTTGCCTTAAGGGTGTCAGCTAACTGGATAAATACCTTTAAATGTTGATTCGGGTTCTCGGTAGCGAGACCAGCGAATTGGTTTTGTTGTACTAATTGTAATAATGAGGGCTTTAGTTCAAAGTTGTTGGTAGTTATAGCAGGGTTTACTATACTAGAACTAGGTTCCTCGTTAGATGGTTGGGCGAATTCCTTGAGTGGTCTTTGGTTACGATCTTCTGCCATAGCTCTTCTTATCTTGCGTATAAAAAGACGGGCACGAGCGTAATGTTCAGGTTCTACTAAAGGATCTATTAGGTTACCGGTGCTACGATTTCTACGCATCTACCGGATAGAATAGCCTTAGTCTAAATGGGATAACAATAAGGTACGAAATTTGACGAAGTTGGTCCCCGGCAACGGCGCCAAAAACTTAATGGGTGTGTGACGTATAGCCTAAATATAGTACTGCAAGTGCACAGCCTATCGAAGTAATATATAAGATTATCGAACCACAGAGACCAATTGTCAATCTATCAACTATATTGCTAAGGTGCTTATATAAGGTGAACAAGAATATTGATGTGAGTGCAGTGCAACAAAGTAAATGAGCGAGGTAAATAACAGTTTAAAAGACAGGTTGGAATGTAAATCATGTAATCAGATATTGGTCCGGTCATGCGTAGATGAAACTACTTATGGGGCAGTATTTTCTATAGATAGCAAAGAATCAATTTAACGGGAACTTGTAGCTTTTGACTACTAAGAACCGAGTTTACTCTTTAAATTAAATTCCTTTATTGTCACATATAAAGGGTGCCTTCCGCGTTAAAGAGGTAAACCTATTTTTAAGAAATTGATAGTTTTGACTTAACAGAAAAGTAATTTTACTTGGAAAGATTAACTTAAAGAGACTTTTGGCTTTTGGCCAAGAGTCAGATTTCAAACCTACAAACGCGTCCGAAAATAGTTTCAAAATCGTTTTCTAAAAAGGTCAATGATTCCTATTTAACCAATCAACGGCTTTCGCTCTTTTTGTTTGGTTAAATAATAATCAAGTCGTATCATTAGTTTGGACGGCTTTCAATCTTACCCAATAAACATTTAAACATAATTGACTTAAGTTAAAAGCAAAACATCCCCAGAGTATTCTCACTAGCATGATAATTGGAACGTGACCATGATGACAATCATTACATCCAAACCTTTATAGTTTAGCCAGACATAATAAGTGCGAGTCTATAAAACGTGTAGACTATGGTAAGAGCATTTAAAGTCTATAAAACGTGTAGACTATGGTAAGAGCATTTAAAGTCTATAAAACGTGTAGACTATGGTAAGAGCATTTAAAGTCTATAAAATGTGTAGACTATGGTAAGAGCATTTAAAGTCTATAAAACGTGTAGACTATGGTAAGAGCATTTAAAGTCTATAAAACGTGTAGACTATGGTAAGAGCAATTATAAGTAAAGAAATGCAATAAAATAGAACCTTGCTCCAGTCGGAGACTTGAATCTGATACAAATCTACGGAATGGTAAGGCTGGTATGATGAACTTCAACCAAAGTGCTCCAAGACTCGATTACAACTCAATCTACACCGTAATAACTCCCCGATGTGAAGAGATTATTACTTTACAGAAACTGATAGTATATGGCTTAAGATTGTACTAAGCTTGGATGAAACTAAAAAATGAAAATCGAAAACTATTTATAGAGGATCCTTGAGATGCGTAAAGACCAGCATGCCCCTCAACTTCTTTTGAGCGGGAAGCTTTTTGTGAAGGCCGCGGGCGCGGTGGCAGTGGCCGCGGGCGCGGTGGCTGGAATTGCCACATCATGGGAACGTGGCAGTTGATCTCTGGGTGAAAGTGGGCCACGTCATCGCGTTCCCTGTAGCCAGCGCGGCGCTGAACGCCATAAGTGCAGAATATCTTGAAAAACCCTAATTTCTTGGCATTTTGGCTCGTTTCTTCACAGAAGGCTCTGAAATGACAAGAATCCTGAAAACAAAGGAAAAAGGAACATAATACGAGAAAACGATAATAAAAACTAAGGAAAACATGTGATATTTGAGTCAGAAACATAGTGCGATTTAGTGCGATCAGTGCGCATTGGTATATTTAGGATGGATCTGCAACAAATGTTAGAAACAAAACAAATGCAAACCTGGGTGTCAAACCCAGGTCCTTAATCTTGAATACAAATCGAAGGAACTACAAGTGTTAATATGTCATGCAAATGTAAAGTTTGATCTTTTGCCCACTCTTACCAACAGTTGAAAGCTTCGATTTGGCACTTCTGGACATGGAGATGCTTGCTTAGGGGCTGGTGATGATTGGAAAAACTTCAGGAGACCTTCAAGAATATGTTTGCAAATTCGTGTGATTCTTTCAGGCTGTCTCCCCTTTTGACATGTATCTTAGGCCTTGTATTTATAGGAGTGTGATAGTGCATGAAAATGGAAAGGGAGAGCCATTTAACTAGGCTTTTAAAGCCATGAGACAAGAATCATACATATTAAAATATTTCCTTTTTGAAATATTCATGCCTCTTTTGAAAACTTGGATGAACCTGGACACCTTTGACTTTCGAATGCCTTCAGGCCATGCTCTTCGATTGGCCTTGAGTTGCCTCTTTCGAATGGCTCCTTCGATTTGACCCATCTATATATCCTTTGAAAGAACTTTTTGTGTATATTTCGAATAATCCACGTGTATGCCTTGTGCTTTCTTCGAATGGGCCATCAATGTGTGTCCTTGGAATGGACCTTTGGAGCGCTCTTTCGAAGGGATCATATTATGTGTCATAGTGCAGAAATTGTGTTGAGGGGTCTTGGCCTTATGCATTGAAGGCAAGCACATAGGAAGCCTTTGTCTTATGCATTGAAGGCAATTTGAAAGGAACCTTTAACTTAGTGAATCCAAGGAAAGCACGAAGGGGCTTTTGGCCTAGTGAACCGAAGGTTGCAAGAAGAGGCCTTTGGCCTAGTGAAACGAAGGTTGCATGAAGAGGCCTTTGGCCTAGTGAATCAAAGGGAACTTGTAGAGGTTGTTGGCCTTGTGAATCTAAAGGAACTTGTAGAGGTCGTTAGCCTTGTGAATCAAAAGGAACTTGTAGAGGTCGTTAGCCTTGTGAATCGAAGGCAAGTCTGAAGTAGCCAATGTGCAGTCGAAGCCTTGTGATTTGAACATGATTGAAGGGGGACTCAGCGCCCATTCTAAGCTTGTGAATCAGACCTGCAGCGAAGAGTTCCAAATGCCTAATCAAATACTTTGAAACCAAGTTTGTTCGAAGGATCTAGATGCCCAAATGAAGCCTGTCAAGATGCCAATCGAAAGACACCTTGTTAATCTTCAAAAAAATTATTTTTCTTTAGTCAAGTGTTTGTGACCACCCATATAAGAAAAGATCTTAGAAAACATGAGAGGGAAAATTTTGGGGTATAACAATTGCCCCTGTTCAATATTCTTAGACCTGAAGATTTAGATTGGCATGTCTGCCTTTCGTGATTTGAAGTTGGAAGATGATTGAACACTAGAGTGCCCAGAAATTTTCACTCGCATGGAGTAACATTGATGGTTGATGATGGCGGAAATAGGATTATAGATGCCATTTGGATAAGATGACATAGAGTTGTCAGATATGGGCTTAAAGATGCCATCCATAGATGATTGTTGATAGAAATTAGACTAAATCTAAGCTTGATTTCAACTGGAAAAGAATCATAATATATCTTTGGAGCGATTTATTTGAACCAGAGAAAGTGTCTACCGGAACGGAATCAAGATAAGCCATTGGTTGATTTAAACTGAACCAGCAGAGGTCTTGAATAATCTTTAACTGGAAAAGAATCAGAATAAATCTTTGGAGCGATTTATCTGAACCAGAGAAAGTGTCTACCGGAACAGAATCAGGATAAATCATTGGTTGATTTAAACAGAACCAACAAAGGTCTTGAATAATCTTTAACTGGAAAAGAATCAGAATAAATCTTTGGAGCGATTTATCTGAACCAGAGAAAGTATCTACCGGAACAGAATCGGGATAAACCATTGGTTGATTTAAACTGAACCAACAGAGGTCTTGAATAATCTTTAACTGGAAAAGAATCAGACTAAATCTTTGGAGAGATTTATCTGAACCATAGAAAGTGTCTACCAGAACGGAATCAGGATATACCATTAGTCGGTTTAAACTGAACCAGCAGAAGTCTGATGGAAGTGTTCATCATGTAGCTAGTCACCTTGTATTATTTCGAGAACTGATCTGCAATTTGTTCATAGATAGTTATCATGTCTGGTTTCAAGTATTAATCTGGAACTTGAAAATGTTGGTCACATAGATAGTTCCCCTTCTGGTTTTGGGCATTAATCTTTGACCTGTTGTATAAGTTGGTAGTGTTTGACCTGGAAAGGTAAAACTAGTTTCATGTGATGTCATGATGTATGAATTGCATGATGCTCTCAAAATAAATGAGATTGTGATGTATGCATTTGTGATGCACATGCTATGGCGTTTGGAAAATGGTGTATGAATGCAATGTGTGAACGTGTCAGTCGTTCTACTACAGTGTTGTTGAACTAGGGAAAATAAATCCCTAATTATTGTTGGGGGTGAAGAATGTAGGTCTTCAAATATGTTGAAGTTAAAAAGATGGGGGACGAACTTCCATTGTTAGAGAAATAAACCCTGTTAGGGAAGGTAAACTCTGTGAACTGAACTGTTGCTAGAAGATAGTCTAGAATAAGTATCAGGATGACATCTGTCTCTGGATCGTACCTGAACCATTTCTAGAAGATGATCTGAATAAGTATCAGGATGACATCTGTGTCTAGATTGTACCTGAACTATTGCTAGAAGATAGTATGGAATAAGTATCAGGATGACATCCGCCTCTGGATCGTACCTGAACCGTTTCTAGATGAGAATCTGAAGTAAGTTTCAGGATGACATCCATCTTTGGATCGTACCTGCACCGTTTCTAGATGAGAATCTGGAGTAAGTGTCAGGATGACATCCGTCTTTAGATCGTACCTGCACCATTTCTAAAAGATGATCTGAATAAGTATCAGGATGACATTCGTCTCTGGATCGTGCCTGAACTGTTTCTAGAAGATAGTCTAGAATAAGTATCAGGATGACATCCGTCTCTGGATCGTACCTGAACCGTTTCTAGATGAGAATCTGGAGTAAGTGTGAGGATTACATCCGTCTTTGGATTGTACCTGCACCGTTTCTAGATGAGAATCTGGAGTAAGTGTCAGGATGACATCCATCTTTGGATCACCTGCACCGTTTCAAGATGAGAATCTGGAGTAAGTGTCAGGATGACATCCATCTCTGGATTGTACCTGCACCATTTCTAGATGAGAATCTGGAGTAAGTGTCAGGATGACATCCGTCTCTGGATCATACCTGCATCATTTCTAGAGGAGAGTCTGCTTTATTTAGAATGTTTCCGCTGGGGATTCCTGTTTTGTTGTTTTGAGAAGAAATCCGTTGGGGAATCCTGAGAAGCTTGGCGACTTCACTGGGGAATTTTTCTTAGATGTCAGAGCAGTAGTTGGAGACTATTGCTCCGTCGGGGATATGAGAATACCTGACATCATTAGGCTGCATGTTGGAAATATGGCAGTGACCTTGCAGTAGAACCCCCCTGCCTCAGTACCTGCTGGAGAAAATATCTGTTGGGATTTTGTAGATGGTTTGACTGTTATCCCAACTATTGGAGTCCTTGGTGAATGTAGATCAGGGTAATAAACCTTCTACTGATAGACAAGTGACGAGATGACGGGACATAGTCATACACTTTAATCCTTAACTTTTTCCTGGACTGTACTTTCAGATTTTCAGTCCATCGGGATACCTTTTTTTGCCCAAGCCGTCTTTTCAAGTTTTCGAATTTCCGGGTGTACAGTTTTTTTTCATATGTATATCCCTAATTTTTGCCCGAACCCTTTTGGTTCGTCGGGATGCCCTTATTTTTGCCTAGGCCAGTCAACCTAGCGGGTCTTTGTTCATGCGTAGTATTTTGAGACTATGTCCATGTTCACCGAGTACAGAGAATTGCCATTATCCATAGTAGTAAGTGTTGCCACACTTCCAGATGATGGTGTTTGATCGTACAAGATTCATTGCTGGAATTCATGTCCAATACCCCAAGTGATTCAGATGGAGATCTGCCCTTGGCTATTTGGCATTTTTTTGAGAGATTCCTTGAACCTTGACTTGACTCCCCCAGATCAGCTGGACATCATGATATGCCCCTTGATTATGAAAGTCCTATCACTGGAATGTCTTTCCATCTGAGGTGATCCTGTCTATTGAGAGGATTTTTGTTCATCGAATGTCCGTCGTACGAATTACTCTGTTGTTGAATAAATAGTCATATTCAAATAATGGTATTTTAAGAATGCAAAGATTATGTCTGTCTTGAAGTTTGAAAATTCATTTTTTTAGTAAAACAAAAAAATTTTGTAAGAGTGTGATATCAGCTCAGGATTTATAGCGAACCCTACAGGAGTCATGATACCTTTTGTAACAGTATGCTTTCGAACTAACCCATGCTTTAGCTAGGACTTTTAAGGGTTGTAGCGTGGCCTGGTTCACAATTTAGGAAACAAAGGATAAAGTCTCAAATTTATTTGTACCCAACCCGTTCTTCGTGATGTTCTTCAATCCTATGCTCAGCTAATTGTGCGTTTAGATCCCAATTGAGTATGGAATCTTTGCTTTGATGTTTCGGTGAGGGTTCGGATATTGAACGTTCGTTTGAGAAGGCAGTCATTTTTATAACCTTTTCTTTTTTGTTGAGGATTTGTAGGACCTCTTTTTTTATTTTGCTATCCCTATTTTTGCCTAAACTATTTCTTTTGTGTTTACAGTCAACAGGATGCCCCAGCTTTCCTTAAATCTCCTTCATAGGTTTTTGACTTAACAGGCTTTTATTTTGAGAGATAATGACTACCTGTCTTGACGATTATGCGGAACCATCACCGTCTTTTGGAAGGCATGTTCTACACTATTTGTCATGTATGAAGGATGAGCTTGTGACTGAATACACCTCTAAATTAACTAAGAAAGCTACCATGCCCTGGGTTATGATTAAGGGTTTTAATTTGTGTGAAAAAGAAAATTCCTACTTCTTAGGCTCAAAGGGGTTGACTAGGGATTACCTTCCTTATAACTCCACAGTTTAAGATTTAAAACAACGATTATACATCGTCAGCGGGGTCTGTTCAAAAGCATATTGTAGAGACTTTGGTATCATTTTCGTCATCCTCCCCCTAAAGGTTTAGAGTTTTTAATCGAGAGTTAAATATCACCAAAAGGAAGTAAAACATAGTTTGAATATAGTGAATACGAATGAAATGATTCAAGACCAACGTATGCAATGCATTGATGAAATAACAAAGTTTGACATAAATGAGTGTTCAAACAATCAAAAGAAGATTACAGATTGAGAAATTAAATGAACAAGAAGCCTCTTCGTCTGAACTTGTCACTTTAGATGGTGTTCCTTGGAGGTTGGCATAAGAATTCTAGTTGACCGTCTTGTGCGAATTCCAATGCTCCTTCATCGACCAGGTCTTGAATTTTGTATTTCAACGTCCAACAGCTATCAGTATCATGCCCTGGGCTGTTGGAGTGATATGCACATATTACATCAGGATTGTAAGTAGGAGCGGAAGTATTAGGATTCCGAGGAGGATCCTTCAATGTGACCAAATTCAACTTCAACATGTGTTGCAAGACTTGCGACATTGGTATGTTGAGTCTGGTATATTGCCTAGTGAATGAATCCTGCTTACGCCGGTTACCCTATCGCTATTGGCGAGGTGGCGGTTGGGTTCGTGATGTAGCAGCAATTCGGAAAGGTCCACTCTCCACTAAACCCACTTCTTGTCTCATCAGGGGCTGATTAATGACTTGATCATCAGCCTCGACTGTTTGTTTCATACGGTTGCATTTGTCTTGATGAAGTTTGCTGATAAGTGCTCTCAACTCTTCTTGTCCTCAGACTAGGCTTTGGATAAGAGCCATCTGCCCCAGCATCTGGATTCTCATTGCTTCTACATCAGCTTGCAGTTGTTCCAACTATTCATCCTTGTTGTTGTTAGAATGTTTCTTGTCCAGATTCCCGTTGAGGAGTGCTTTTAACTCTTCTTGCCCCTTGGATAGGTTGAGGAACATTTCCATGAACTGAGAGTCTTGAGTTTGTAGATCTCTGTTGTTCTGTTTGAAAACCATTTTCCTTGCTGAAATAAACAACGAGAACATGAGAGACCTGTACTGGAAGACCTGTTATGTAATGACATGCATGATGTGTAAATGTTTTCAAGGATCTTGTGGGGTAAACACAAGAAGATGTCAAAAGTTGAATTTTGACTACAGCTTTGACGGAAGAAATTTGTATTGTTGAATGTCCTTCTACGAGAATCAAGCCCACCATATTAAGTGGGTTATAGCATCTGACTCAAGTTATCGTGTTTTGAACTTTTGACAGCATAAGCTAGAGGAAAATAAATCCCATTGCCCCTTGCTAGACATCTGGTTCATCATAACCTACACCACAGGCCCTTAAGATCCTTGAAATGGTTAAGTAAATGCTATGGTATGATGATATGATGTGTATGTTATGCATCAAGCAAAAATACAGGGTGGTGAAGACCAGTATGTCTTTCAAGAAAACCAGTTTATTTGATAATGACTGTAAACAAATCCTGCAAGGAAATCATGTTTTTAGATGATAAAACCTTGCAAGTAGTTCAAGTTGAAAGCAAACAAGTCACACAAATAGCCTTAGGTTCAGGCTTGCATGGAGTTTGTAGGTAAGTACCCTCTTGAGGTGTAGTTGGTTCAACCTGTCCTATCAATAGTAACCGGATTCTAGGGAATCTCAATATCACTGATTTTTCCCACAAGTTTTGTTCCGATCGACAACTGACTTGCCACCAAACAAAACTCGGGAGTCAAATCTCAATGAGTGTAGTATCGAGTATCAAACGACTTAGGACTACAGCAAAGACAACTATCTCACTACTTCCTAATGGCCAAGTTGTTCAATTAAAGGTTCTAAGGTCAGTTGATGCTTCATGACACCATGCAATGGCCTTGTATTCTCCTTGACTACTCAAGGGCTACCGATACCAACCAAAGTGTCACATCAACATAGCTATTACTTCAACTGTGTCGGTATACCCCACACAGTCTCCACGATCTATTGCTACTTACCTAAAAGGTACCCTAGATCCGGGTATAGGATCTATAGTAACAACCCAAACAATCCCAAAAGGTAAAGCATACAAAGCACACCAAGCAGTTTAAAAATAAACGATCTCTAAGGTAACCCCACTTTTATTGTCCCCAGCAGAGTCGCCAGTTCTGTGATACGGTGGCAGAACCGACTGTTATATCGGTTTTGCGTTTGTGTTTGCAAATATTGCACTAAGCAAGAGTCACCACCGACTTTTCTTTTATCCAAATTAAGAAAAGGGTGAAAAGAACATAAAAAGACCTTTTCGAGAATTTTCTGAGTAAGAGGGGTAGATTATGGAAAGGGAAGGTGTTAGCACCCTTTCCATCCGTAGTTTTCTATGGGCTCTTAGTTTCTTGCTAGATCACCTTCTTTTGTTTGAAAATGTGCTTGTGGCGTGGGTTTGAAAATATTTTGAAAATTTCTTTGTAATGATTCTCATCTCTATAAGAATGCGTGCAAAGTGTTAGTTTTGAAAATAGTTTAAAGAAGTGTTTATTTGTGGAAGATGTTTTTGAAAGTGATTTTGAAAAGTGCCTTTGTAATGATTCTCGTCTCTATAAGAATGCGTACAAAGGGCTTTGACTTTCGAAAAATATTTCAATTGAAAGTGTTGGTGTGTAAATGGTTTTTTTGTTATGAGCAAGCAAGCAATAATGAGTGTCCTACCTACTCAAAAGATCTAATGTTCTTTTCCTCCTATCCTTTAGACAGCGTTATCCTACTATTAGTTAGTAGGTAGTCCTATCGTTGGATGTTTTGAGGGACATTCGAAGGGATGTTACGGTCAAGAAGGAAATGTGGAAAGGAATTTTAATAACCTCCCCAAAGTTCTGAGATCACTTTTAACCGAGGCAACATTGAGTGCAGGAATGTAAAGTGCAGAAATGTAAAGTGCGGGAATATAAACCCTACGCTATTACATGCCTTTGTGAGAGGTACATTATAGAAATGCGGAAAGTAAAGTCCTGGTTACTATTACAAACTGGGAAGCGGTTCAATAAGATGAAAAATGCGAAAATAAATAAATGTGCAAACAAATTAAAAGGGACGTCCAAATCTTAAGGAAAAGAAATCTTTTTGGTTGTTTTTGTTTATGAAAGAAAATAAAGTATAAATCTATTTAATTTTAATTTCAAAAAAAAAGGTTAAAATAATTAATTAATTAATTTACAAAAATTAACTTAATTAGAAAAAATACTAGCCTAATGTCTTTTTTGGTGATTTTTTTATTTAAAGTTAATTTAAATAAATAAAAAAGAGTCAATAAAGAAATGAAGATAAAAATTAAAAAAAACAAAGGGGGCATCCTTCGATCCAGGGAGAGATGGAGGGCTTCAATCCAGAGGAAGGTGGATGTCCTTCGATCCAGGGAGAGATGGGGGACTTCGATCCAGAGGAAAGTGGCTATCCTTCGATCCAGAGGAAGAAAGGTGGCCTTCGATCCAATGAAGGATGATTGTTTTTCAACCCAGGGGTGTTGTTGAAAAGGCCTGATGGATCACCTGTGAGGGTACTGAATCTTCAAAGATATGTTTGCAAAATAAAGATGCAGGACCTGAGTATTGAACCCAGGTCCTTCGATCCTACGCGCGTTGGTATATTCAGGTTAGATCTGCAACAAATGTTAGAAACAAAACAAATGCAGACCTTGGTATCGAACCCCGGTCCTTAATATTGAATACAAATTAAAGGAACTACAAGTGTTAATATGTCATGCAAATGTAAAGTTTGATCTCCTGCCCACTCTTACCAACAGTTGGAAGCTTTGATTTGGCACTTCTGGACATGGAGATGCTTGTTTAAGGGCTGGTGATAATTGGAAAAACTTCAGGAGACCTTCAAGAATATTTTGCAAATTCGTGTGATTCTTTCAGGATGTCTCCCCTTTTGTAATATATCTTAGGCCTTGTATTTATAGGAGTGTGAGGGTGCATGAAAATGGCAAGGGACAACCATTTAACTAGGCTTTTAAAGCCATGAGACAAGAATCAGACATATTAAAATATTTCCTTTTTGAAATATTCATGCCTCTTTTGAAATCGTGGATGAACCTGGACACCTTTGACTTTCGAATGCCTTCAGGCCATGCTCTTCGATTGGCCTTGAGTTGCCTCTTTCAAATGGCTCCTTCAATTTGACCCATCTACATATCCTTCGAATGAACTTTTTGTGTATCTTTTGAATAATCCACACGTATGACTTGTGCTTTCTTCGAAGTGGCCATCTATGTGTGTCCTTCAAATGGACCTTTGGAGTGCTCTTTCGAAGGGATCATATTGTGTGTCATAGTGCAGAAATTATGTTGAGGGGTCTTGGCCTTGTGCATTAAAGACAAGCATTGAAGGCAAGTTGAAAGGAACCTTTGACTTAGTGAATCCAAGGCAAGCACGAAGGGGATTTTGGCCTAGTGAATCGAAGGTTACATGAAGAGGCCTTTGGCCTAGTGAATCAAAGGGAACTTGTAGAGGTCGTTGGCCTTGTGAATCAAAAGGAACTTGTAGAGGTTGTTAGCCTTGTGAATTGAAAGGAAATTGTAGAGGCCATTAGCCTTGTGAATCGAAGGCAAGCCTGAAGTAGCCAATGTGCAGTCGAAGCCTTGTGATTTGAACGTGATCGAAGGGGGACCCAGTGCCCATTCAAAGCTTGTGAATCAGACCTGTAGCAAAGAGTGCCAAATTCCTAATCGAAGACTTTGAAACCTAGCTTGTTTGAAGGATCTAGATGCCCAAACGAAGCCTGTCAAGATGCCAATCAAAAGACACCTTGTTCATCTTCAAATTTTTTATTTTTCTTTAATCAAGTGTTTGTGACCACCCACATAAGAAAAGATCTTGGAAAACATGAGAGGGAAAATTTTGAGGTACAACACCCTGTCTTCTCTGTGCTTGTCGAGGAGTATGATTTAGTTGTTATGCTGTCCTAGTTACTATGCATGTCGGGGGGCACATAGTTCTCAATCTCTTTTGCCTGTACATGCTGTGTTTTGGTCGTTACCAGTTTTGTGTGAAATTATTGTGAAGTTGTTGTTTGGTTATGTTAATGACGAAATCGTTGATTAATGTGATAGGCTTATGGCCAGTGTTGATTTATGTTGAGTTATTGTGATGTTGTGATTGTTGTTGTGAATTCTTGTTGATAATGTGAAGTTGCGGGAATTTTAGATGGTGATGAATTACCTCTATTTACTAGTAATAATGGTGATGTGGGCTTATGCCTTATGATGATGATGATTGTTGTCAGTATGTGATAGTGCATTTGTACACATTTGCATACTCTGTGATGGCCTGGATTGGCAAACTGCAAAGAAGGCTTATGCCTTGTTGATGCCTCTATTAATTGGCAATTATTAAGATGGGAGTTCTGCTCCATTTTTAAGATGGGAGTTCTTCTCCAATGGTACCACATGCATTCGCATAGTATTTAGTCGCATTCCAAGTAGTATGATCGAGTTGTTGTGTTGATGAATTAATTGTTGTATTTTGTTGATGGCCTGTTGTGATTGTTGTTGTTCATAAGATGTGAAGTGGTGATTTTGCATGAACTGATTCTAATATAATATTTATCATATGTTCTATTATGATGTTCGATATCTCACCCCTTCTGTTTGAATGTTACCCTTATGTTGGTAACGTGCAGGTAATCCAGAGTGAAGGCAGTTGACCTTCAGTAGTTTGAGTCGGTGTCATTGCTCTGATATGTAACACTCGGGGGGATGAACGTCTGTTGCTTTAGTATTTGTTATTTCAGTTGGTTGAACTTTAAGTTGATTTTTGTTAAGTACTTGTTATTCAGAAGTTGCTTTCATGTTGGATAAAGATGTTATTATGATTTTGCTGCGTAGTTGTTCAAGTTGTTGATTTAAAAGATAAATATATTTTGATGTTGGTTCATTCGAAGTTTTAAAGTGTTATGTATGCATGTTGAATGCAATGGTTTTTAAGTTGAATTTGTGGCATCCTAATTCAGTTGTATAATTTTTATAACTCTGATTTACATTTATATTATCGGGTAGAGTTGGGGTGTTACACATATTCTTTGAAACTTTCATTGGAACCCATGGTCATTCCTTGTAACTACACTCTAGTTGGCGCCAGAATAGCATTGTACTGATATTGACGATAGAAGGCGGTGGCCAAGTCTTCCCAGGTATGGATGTTAGAACCCTCTAACTGGTAAAACCACACCAATTGAGTCCCAGACAGACTCTCTTGAAAGAAGTGCACCCACAACTTCTTATCAGTGGTATGCGGTTGAATTTTATGGACGTAAGATCTCAAGTGAAGCTTTGGGCATGAAACACCGTCATACTTAGCAAAGAGTGGAATCTTGAATTTATGGGGAATAACTACCCCAGGCACCAAACCTAGATCACCAAAATCCAAACCAAGCACAGCTTGAATTTCCACAGCCTTCAACCTATCTTCCAGTTGTTTATACTTGTCCTCAGCGGGTGGATATTGTTCGTCAAACTAATCCTCATCCTCAGAGATTGGATTGTTACCACCCCTAGCACGGGTGCTCCTTGCATCCTCATCCTTATTCTCATCTTCCTCGGAGGATTATTCTACCACTTGAACTTATCGAACGGGGCCCTTGAACCTTTTCCCCGTGTTGATCAAATCCTTCTTCTTGATCTTCTTCTTTGCAACCAAAAGTGACATCAACTCTTGCTGCCCTTTAGCCAAGTTGAGAAAGGTTTCTTGAAATTAAGAATTTTGTGTCTGCAAGTCTTTCACGGTCTGCTCGAGATCCATATTACTGAAATAAACAGTAGAAAGATGAGGAAACCTGTATCGTAAAACCTGCTTATGTTATGATGCATGTAATGCGAATGCAGATGTTTTCAAGGACCTTTAAGATTTAAATTTGTTTATACAAAGAAGGAACAAACATTAATTGTTTTAATAAGTTCAAACAATTTACAAAAATGCCTCTTGGGCTTACAACGGAAGAAGCAAAAATAATACAAAATAAACTCCTAAAACAAAAAGGACTCAAGTTTCCCATGAGCGCATCCTCTTTGGCGCAATGTAGGCGTTCAAACTTCGCTCTTCATGAAGTTGTCTCGTGAGCTCCAAAACCTTCGTCTCGCTTGCATAGAATTGGGCTTTAAATGTGTCTCGCTCCCCTTTTATTTGAATCCGCGATCTTTGAAACTCCTCGAGAGTAGTAGGCGTGTCAGGATGAAGAATAGTGTAGGGAACATCTCCTTCGACAATAGGCTCCGTGATGATAGGTAGGATGGCCTCATATAGTATCATGAGGTTTTGAGCGTGAGCTCTCACCCACTTGAGATAAGGCCCCAAAGGAATGGAGTTCTTATGCCCCAAAGTTTTGTTATCAACTTTGTTCACCATGCCCCAAGCTCGTACAAATCTTTGACGGTAACCTTGGACATCGTTCTCATAGTTAAATATAATTCCTTGGATAAATGTATCATGAGGGTCATCCCTCCGAGCATACCCAAACTGTCATAGAGCCAAACAAGGATTATAAGTGATACCTCCCCTAATCCCAAGGAGAGTGACATTAGGGAATTCCACACAACGGTCAATAATGACAACATCCTCCAAGGATCGAGAACACCAATGAATATCTGAATGCGAGAGTGACATCAACCTACTAGACCATCTCATGCCTTGCTCATTCTTTAAAATAGATTGAGGAAGGTGCGAAATAGACCACCTAGATAACAAAGGAATGAAACACATAAGAATTCCCCTTCTTTTCATGGTGCGAGTGTCACGGGAGTGTAAAATGTCTCCAAGTAAGGTAGGCACCGGATTACGAGATAGAAAAACTTTGACTGCATTCACATCTATGAGTTGGTCTGGGTTAGGAAATAGTACCATCCCAAAGATTAGAAGAGCCAAAACCTCTTCAAAAGCTTGCAAATCCAGAGCCTCCCAAAATAATTGAGCCTTCTCAAACAGAAACTTGGCTAGAAAACCCTTGACACCACTTCTTGTTTCCCAATTTGCCACAATGTCAGACTGTTGCAAATGTAAAGCTCGAGCAATCTCCTCGGGTCTTGGGTCTTTCTCAATACCGGTGAAGGGTAATTGATCAATAATAGGCACTCCCAAAAGTTGAGAGAACTCCTCCATTGTAGGCACTAATTGGTAATCAGGGAATGTAAAGCAATGATGCTTAGGGTCAAAGAATTGAAAGAGTACATGTACCATATTCTCTTAAAAGTTTGAGGTAACCAAGTTGATGAGACGAGCATACTTGTTGGTGAATGGATAATCATTTGGAACCCTTGACGCTAACTCCTTAAGTTGAGGAGGTACTTGCACAAAGTTTATTCGGATAGTATTTCTTCGCATGGAAGCCATGTCCTATAAAACAACACAAAGATAAATCCCAAAAGTCCTTGAAATGGTTAGTGAAAAATGCTATGGTATGATGTCATGATGTTATGTACAAGTAAACATGTACAAGAAAATCAAACAAGTCCTCAGGTTTAGGCTTACATGAGGTTCATAAGTAAGTACCCTCTTGAAGTTTAGTTGGTTCAACTTGTCCTAGAAAGTAATCGGATTCTAGGGGATCTCAATATCATTGATCTTTCTTCATTGGGCATTGTTTCAGCACAAGCCTCTTTTTAGAGACCAAAATATCTCAAAAGTCCAATCTCAATAAGCGTAGTATCGAGTATCAACCAACTTCGGACTGCACCAAAGCCGGCTATCTCACTACTTCCTAATGGTCAAGTTGTTCAACAAAAGGTTCTAAGGTCAGTTAGTGCTCATGACACCACACAGCAGCCCCGTATTCTCCTTAATTCGCCATAAGGGATACCGGTACCCACAAATGTGTCACACTAACATAGCTATTGTCTCAACCATATCGGTTTATGTTGTAATGTCTCCATAATTTTTGCTATTTACCTAATGATGTTCCCAAATCCGGGTAGAGGATAAATACAAACCCAAACAAGGACCCATAAATGAAAAGCAAACAAATAAAACAAAGAAGAATTTAAAGGTGATCTAGCTCTAAGTTAACCCCATTTCTTAAAGTCCTCAACAGAGTCGCCAATTCTGTAATACGGTAGGAGAACTGACTTAGGTGTTTTACATTTGATCGCAATTGTTGCAGATAGCAAGAGTCGCCACCGATTTTTCTTTTATCCAATAAAGGAAAGGGCGAAAAGAACAGGAAAGACCTTTTGAGAATTTTCTTGAGTTCGGAGGGTAGGTTATGAAAAGGGAAGGTATTAGCACCCTTTTCATCTGTAGTTATCTACAGGCTCTTAGTTGCTAGCTCACTTTGAAATGCTTTGTTTGAAATGTGTTTGTGATGTTTTTGAAAGTATTTTTGAAAAATGCCTTCGTTTAGGCGAACTTTGTAATGATTCTCGTCTCTATAAGAATGCATACAAAGTGTTGACTTTTGAAAATATTTCATGGAAAAGTGTTGGTGTGTTTGAAAGATGTTTTGTTTTGAAAGGTTGTGAGCAAGCAACTACGAACATTCTACCTACTTAAAATAAGTCTTTGTTATTTTCCTCTTCCTTTAGATATTTCTATCTTACCATTGATTGGTAAGAAGCCTTATCATTGGATGTGAAGGGACGGGCGTGGGTCATCGTATAGTCATAGAAGGAAACATTGTAGGATACCTTAGCAATTTGTCATAAGGGTCTAAGATCGATTATTGAAGGCAACATTGAAGGGTCATTGAGGGACTACGATCTTGTAATCAAGGGTCATTGCCAAAGTATCTCACGTTCGAGGGACATGATTGTTTACATCTGAGGCAAAAAGTGTGGGTTATCCTAGAGGTGTATGTGTGAATTATGTTTTGATTGCATGTATCCTTGTATTGAGATTAGGGTTCTCTAAGATTGATTTTATCTTGCCATACACACTCTAATTACTAACAATTATATTAAAAGTGATAAATTGTGGAAATTAAATTCCTACGCTATTACGTCACTTATGGGATGGGGATACAAATTATAAACGAGGATGAAAGCAATTAAAACCTAATTACTATTACAATCAAATTGGAAGAAAAAAAATATCAAAATCAAGATTTTTGGTGTTTAGGCTGACATGGGCCGTGTCCTGTGACACTGGCACCCGTGTCAGAACCCTGTAATGATCCATGCATGTCTTTTTTTATCCAGCTAAGCTGACATGGGCCGTGTCCTATGACACGGTCACCCGTGTCAGAACCCTGTCCTGCCACTTTTCCAAGTTTTAATTCCATTAAGATGGACATGGGCCGTGTCTTGTGACACAGGCACCCGTGTCAGAACCCTGCCTTGCCATTTTATCAAGTTTTAATTCCAGTAAGACTGAAATGGGTTGTGTCCTATGACGCGGGCACCCGTGTCAGAACCCTATCTTGCTATTTTTTCATGTTTTCTTCATAACACGGCCCGTGTCATGTGACACGGCCGGCCGTGTTAGGCTTCTAGAAGCATTTTTCTGTGTTTTGAATGTTTGCAACTCTTTTACTTTGACTTATCCTGTTTTATTCTTTTGAAAATGAAAGTTATATGATGTATGAATAAGGATATCATAGTTTGAGAAAACTTACCTCTTGAATTGAAAACCAAAAACGTGTGTGGATGTTTCCAGGTGCAATGTGATGATTGATTGAGCTTCCTTAGACCTCCCTGAAGTTGTTTCAATCCTTACTTTATGCTGAAAGCGTTTGGGTCTCTCCAACCAAGTCAACTCACAAGACAATATTTTTGAGTTTGGAAGGTGGTGATAATGATGTTACAGAAGTTTTTCTTGTGTTTGAACAACTTCTATATGGTGTATGTGAAGTATTCGAATGGTTTGTTTAAGGAAAACTTGCAAGGTATGAGATTCAAAGATTTGGACTTCAAACTTAAAGATGGAAGTTTCATGAAAGATTCTGGTTTTTTTATGAGTGAAGGGATTTTTTAGAATTTTTCTACACAAAGGAACTTCTGGCCACTTAGCTTGCAAATAGCCTCTCTATTTATAGAGAAGTTTTGAGAGGATGAGAGAGTTTGTTTTACAAGCTGTGAAATTTTGGTTTTGTTGAGATGAAACAACCAAGTTATGTGAAATTTGATGTTCCAATGCATGGTACAAAAGGGATCTGAAGTGGCTAGGAGTTTTTAGGCATGTCGCTTCTTGCTTTGACATTGTGTGTGCAGAAAAAATAGTTAAGAGGCCCAAGGAGAGATGACTTTGTATAAAGCGTGCTTTATGTGAATGGCAATGGTGTCTTTGTGCCATAAATGGAATGATGCAATGGACAATACTTGAATCACTTGGATAATGGTTCAATAAATTGTGTAAACATTTGATTATGGATAGATTTGCAAGTTAAAAGGCCTACAAAGTAATATTATGCAACACATCATGCAAATTGGATTATGTGTTCTTCAACAAAAATGACTTGCAATTCAAGAACGGATGCCCAACTTCATGCCCTTGAATCTCCTAGCTCAAGTATGATAAATTCATGCTCTTGGATGTTTTGGAAAGCTTGAAACATCCTCTATAACTTTCATGTTGTCCATTTTGACAAAATAATCTTGGAACTATGTGAAAAAATGCCAAGAGGTTGAGATAAAAACTAACCAAAATCTGTTGAATATTTCTCTAAGTGTTGGACAATAATGTCATGATTTCATGGGCTCATATCTTCAAATCTAATCATTTTTTGGACATCAACCCTAGAATACAAAGTTTTAGAATTAATAAAGATCTACAACTTTCATGTTGAAAGTTTTCTTTGAATCATCTTGCATCTTGGTGAAAAAATGTCATGAAGTTATGAAATTATCATGTTTAAAACACTTAGAAAAATTTCTAAGTATAGAAAATGTTGACTTTTCCAAAGATTTTTTGACTTTCTTGATTTCTTGATGGTCAAGTTTCATATTTATTGAATGTCTTGATTAAGTGTGATCTTTGAAACTCAAATTTGATCCAAAAGTCAAAGTTTGACTTTTTAGTGAACAATTGACTTTTCCATCAGTTGACCAAATTTAATCTATCAATCCAATGATCTTGAGAAATGTTTTGAGCCATGATATTAGGTCAACATGTTGTATTTGAATCCTTTAGATTGTACTTTAAGCCATTAGATCATGTATTAGGTCAAACAATCCTTGATCAGTCGAATATTGTCAAAACCCTAATTTTGACCATTTCGCCCTTTTGGGGATTTGAACAAGTTTCCTGGGGAATTGTTATCCAAACTTGATCAATTGATACATATGACTTAAAAATGTTGATATTGGTCCAAAATATTGAAGTTTGACTGTAGGTTGACCAAAGTTGACTTTTTACCCAATACATTTGATTTTAGGTCAATTGACTGAACAATTTTGTGATCCAAGACTTGAAACTTGACAAGAGAAATCTTGAGGGTCCATAATGATCCATGAAATCCATTTGAAGTATTAGATGTCCAATTGTCCTTGTGAAAAATCAAACCTTAATATGAGGTATCAGTGTTGAGGAGATGGCTTGACCTAGTCAATCCCTGTACAAGCTTTAGCTTTTGAAGATCTTGTGAAAAATGTTTTGAGAAATGAAGGGCAAATTTTGGGGTACAACACCTTGTATTATTTATTTGGTATTTTATTAGATTTATTTTGCTTTAAATTGAATAAAATAAAAATAAAAAGAAATAAAAACCATAAAAATATATGAATGGATTTAAGAGTCCCTTATGAGGTTATGATCATGCTTGAACCTAGAAACTTAGGCCTATTAGCCCAAAAATTCAATTTTGCTCAATTTGATCTTCGTGCATTTTCTCAAAATTGTTCAACTTGCATAAATCATATCTCTTTCAATTTTTGTCATATGAAGATGATCTTTGACTTTTTGGAAACCTCAACATATATCCTACAACTTTCATGTTAGTTACTTTTTCATTTGAAGTCTCTAACTTGATGTAAATTGCTTTGACAAAAGATGTCTTTTTTTTTACTTTTAAAATGACCTGTAATGTTTTGGCCCATATCTCTCAAATGAAGCATTTTTGGCCTTGAGCTTAAAGAGACAAAGTTGTAGAGAGTTGAATTTCCTTCAAGATAGGCTTTGGTTGAGGAATTTCTGATGAAGTATGTGAAAGTTATGTTTGGTCAAAGTTCAGTTGACTTCTTCTAAAGAAAACCCTAATTTAATAACTTTTGACTTTTGATGAATCATAATCAACCCTTGATCAAATGATGAACGTGACTTCAAAATTTTGATGTTGACCAAAAATCTTGAAGTTTGCCTGTAAATTGGTCAAAGTTGACTTTTTGTCCAATACAGTTGATTTTTAATCATCTGGATAATTGACTGAGCAAACTTGTACTGCAAGAATTGAAACTTGACATGAGGGTTCTTTTAAGAATATGAGGAACCATGAAGTCCACTTGATGCATTAGAAGTCCAATTTCCTTTGACAGAAGCAAAATCTTATTTGTAGGTCAATTGTTTAGGAGGAGAGTTTGTCTGGTTAACCCTTGAGTAGTCTTGAGCAATTGAGACCTTCATTAACATAAGGATTTGTCTTGAATCAATTTGTCTTGAAAATAGGAGGGAAAATTTTGGGGTACAACAAGAGTCTTCAACCCTTGGTCTTTAGAACCTTGGGTATTTAGAAACTTAAGTCTTTAGCATCTGGGCTTGAGTAGAAACTTTTGTCTTCAAATCTTTTGACTGTTTCTTTAGAACCCATTGTCTTCAAAAACATGAGTCTTTAACATCTGGACTTAAGTAGTAACTTTTGTCTTCAGATCTTCTGACGGGTTTCTTTAGACAAACATTAGAGCTTACACTTCATAGCCTTTTGGAGTGTCTTGCTTAGCTCAGAAGCGAAACTAATTCTCTTCTAATGTCTTGGCCATACCATCCATCAGAAGCAGGACCTATTTGTTAAGTACTCAATAATAACAAACATTAGAGTATAAAAATTGTTCATACAAACATACTCATTTTTTATCATCAAAACTCAGAGATAATATTGCAAAACCAAATATTTTTCTTACAATTACGGCCAACTAAAGTCCTTTGGATATAAAGAGTGCAAGGGATCCTTTGGAGATAAAGAACGCAAAGGAAGTAGCGTGAGAATGGTGGATTACAATTGAAGTCTTGTGTTGCAATAGTTGAAATTTACGGTGCACAAAAGCTTTGGATATAAAGAACGTAAAGGAGTAGTAAGATCCAAATAGTTAATTTGCATCTATTGTGTCTTGGTCTTTCTCAAGATCAAAAGAGGAGAATGGGTCCTATCAACAAAATCTTAAGGTTTACGGAGTTGCTCTTAAACACTTCTCTTGTATCAAGAATTTTGAATAGTAAGAATTATCCTAATTCCATTGGGATTAGGCACAGACGTACCCACACGTGAGGATGACAGTAGGAAACTGTGAAGACAAATTCCTTATGTCTCTTTTATTTTTGCTTTTACTTGCTTTGATATTCATTAATCAATTTGTCAAATAGCATTGCATTATCAATTGAATTGTAATAATTTTACGAACTCTTTTTGATTATAAATCAAGTGTTGATATAGCTTATAATCACTTTTGATTATAAGTGGTTTTGTGTATCAACACACTCAAAGGAAAAATTCTGAAAATTCACTTGCACACCAAGTGTTTGATAAATTGATTCAACTAGTTCTTTTTAATATTGTCATTGGAAATAGCTTTACTAGTAACTTGTGATAAACGTTAAATAAGTTGTTAAGTTATTCAAGTACAATAATTCAATTTGTTGTTATTATTCCATATTGAATTTGTCATTATGGTTTGCATATCTAAGTTTCCAATAACGTTCGTATAGATGACATTTTGAAAAATCTTTTGCGTCGCTCTTTGATAAAATAACTTTTTCAAAATCATATTTCCGTATAAATTTTTAAAAATGGGTATCTATTCAGCCCCCTCTAGATATGTTGTTGTCGTCTAACAAAAACACTCTTGAAGCATTATGACTAAAATATGTGAGAAAATATGAGAGATTTAGAAAGGTGATGAGAGAGATGAAAAATGAGGGTTTTCACATTTTCTAGATGTGAAATAGTGACAGAGAAGCTTTCTCTTTATAGGCAAAAGTGTGGTATAAATTTTGAAATAATTCACTAGCCTATTCAATGCTCTAATCAATTATGAACCTAAATAATCGATCGTTAAGGCCATAAATGGAAGTTTTGATACAGAGTCGTTATCAATCATAAGAGACCATCCCAATCGATTTTAGCCTCAATCAAGCATGATATAATCAATTAGGTTTATGGTCTAATCTATTAGACATTTAGAAAAAGTCTCATAATCAATTGAACATCCCCTAATCAACTAGCTAGGCCTTAATTATTTTTTTGGCTTCAATAAAATAGGCTTAAATGCAACTTCAGTCCCCCTATTTTGCCTTTTTTCCAATTTTGATCCCCTCATTTCAAATACCGTTTTACACAGTCCCCTTATTTTGTTTTTTAGAGGAATATAGTCCCCCTTCCAATCTGAGTGTGTTTTTTAATGACATGGCAGATATGTTGCATATGTGTCATGTACCAGATGGTTAAATAATTGATTTTTTTATTAAATTCATTTATTTTGTTATATTGTAATGTTTTTAAACATTAATATTATATGTTAGTAATTATAAATTAGATTATTCAAGAACTTTCCATCATAAATTTTTGAAGTGTTTTCCCCAAATAGACGAACCCTAGAAATCTCAGCTAGCCGTAACGAAGAGATTGAACCACAAACATAATCGTCTTCGTCTTTGTAACTGTAATCGTCTTCAACCTGACAACTTTGTAATCTTCTTTGACCTGACAACTTTGTAGTCGTCTTCAACCTTACACTTTTGTGTATTGTGAATTGAACCTTTTATAGTCTGAAATATTATGAATCTTTGTTATGAAAATTTATTATGAAACTTTGTATTCTAAATTGGCATCTCATTTACAGGTCAATTATGAAACATACTAAACCTAAATCATAGGTCTGCATTACATGCCTGCATACATACTGAACCTGAATTACAGTTCTGCATTACATGCCCGCATACATCCTGGACCTAAATTACAGGTATGCATACATTTTGAATATTCAACCTAAATTACATGTCATATAGAATATTCAATAACACAAGTGATAATTGAACAACAGAAGTAATTTCAACATCACATTTCATTTCAATTGAATGTAGTATTACAGATTCATCCAAATTCAACAAAACAAGTTCCTATTACAAATGCAATTAAATGCATAAAACTACACATAAACCAGACACATGTTACAGAGAATTACAACATTACACCTTCTTAAATAATTGTGTTGCAACAAATGCAAACACAAATAACATAACAAAAACAAGTGATAAACCTAGTAAATAACCCATAAACTTGTTTTTAGCCTTCAACAACTCTTCATTTTTCTCTCTTTCTCTCATCATCTTCGTAAGTTCATCCTTTCTATTTTTCAACGATCTAATTACATCCTTTGCGTGACCGCACATGTCTTTATCATACCATTCAAAATAATTACAACCTATTTTCCTCGTGAGCTTATAATTACCACAACCATAAAACCTTCTACCTGGATTTTCGTAGGTCAATGATGTCATTAATGGCGACTCAGTGTTACACCAACATGTATAGACTCTTCTTCTTAAACTCAAGTGATTTGTTAAAGAAATTAAAAATCTTGAGGAAGACATGAATAATGTATCAGAAGTATGAGAAGAAGATGAATGAAGCTTGAGGAAAATGAAGACGAAGCTTGAGGAAGATGGTGCTTGCAGACACGATCTCAACTTTCTGGTGGGAGAAGACGCAAATTGTTTTCCCCTTTGATGAATACAATTTGAAGTAGGATTCTGGAAAATTAGGGTTAAGTAATAATTTATTTTTAATTTTAATTTTTAATTTCATTACCAAAATTAAAAAATAAACAAAACATAAAGTTAAAAATTATAATATCCACCTGGTGCATGACAATGGGTAACATATCTGCCACGTCGTTAAAAAACACTCCCAAATTGGAAGGAGGACTATAATTCTAAGAAATACAAAATAAGAGGATTGTTTGAACCGGTTTTTGAAATGAGGGGACAAAAATTGAAAAAAAAAACATAATAGGAGGACTAAAGTTGCATTTAAGCCAATAATTAGAGAATTCTCAATGTTTTTAGCATGTGTGATTAGCCATAATATTTTTAAAAATGCCCTTGTGTCTTTACAAGACATTGTTCACTTAGACGAACACGATCAAACGAGCTTTCACACTTCTTATCTTTATAGCTTCTAAGCTTCAAATCTTAGCACCATATTTGATTTTAGCACCATACAAGAGCTATGAGTCTTCTTAACGAAGCTTGAAATATCTTCATGTTGATTACCATCGTCTGAGAGTTGAGAAGTCAAGCCACTGGTGATCCTTGAAACCTAAGTTTTCACTTCAGAGTCATTGGACTACAATGTTCACTTTAAATGAATGTTTTACTTGATTTGAGAGGATAACTTGGTCAACCATCTTGTGATTTTTTGACCTCTTGAGCTATTTTTAGCAGTTGCTTGACTTTAAGTGTTGTCATTACCCAAACTAATTAGCAGCTACTAGTTGACTTGCATCTTTGTAAACCATAAGTTTTGTGAAGTCAAGCCTCTCCAACTCTTAGTCTTGATGAAGACAAATTGACAAGCAAGTGTTCATAGAAAAGTAATGGAAAAATCCTCAAGTCAAAGCTATAACATCAAATGTTCAAGTCATGCTCATTATATTTGAAGATTAGCTTGGTTTATTGATCTTTAAATTAGTACAAGTTTCAATTCAAGCCTTGATATATTTTAAGTGCTCAAAAAATACTTATATTTTCATACATATACATAACCATCATATAATCTTATTTCCATTGGTTAAAATCATTTTCATAAGTTTTTTTCACTTTTTACTTTATTGTAACCGGTTACATGGTTCAGGTAACCGGTTACATGACCTACAAAATCATTGTTGTCGTGTATATGGCAATTTTTGGGTGATGTAACCGGTTACATCTCTGAGCTAACCGGTTACACCTAATTCACCCTCTCTTAGGCAAACTCTTAAACTAACAAGTTCCACTATCTTAAATCACTTATTCGCTATTTTTGTACCCCAAAATTTTCCCTCCCATTTTTGAAGACAGTTAATTCAAGACACCTCCTCGTGCTCATGAAGGTCTCAAGTACTCAAGGTTACTCAAGGGTTGACCAGTCAAACCTCCTCCTAAGCAAATTACCTAAAACTAAAGTTTTGTGTTTCCCAAATAAAATTGATCCTCTAATGCCTAAAGTGAGTTTCATGGTTCCTCATATGCTTCAAGGTACCCTCAAGATAAGTTTTAAGCCTTGCATCAGAAGTTTGCTCAGTCAATTGCTAAGATGGTTGAAAATCAATTGTGTTGGACAAAAAGTTAATTGTGGTCAACATGCAGTCAAACTTCAAGATTTTTGGTCAACGTCAAGATTTTGAGGTCACATTCATTATTTGATCAAGTTTTGTTCATGATTCATCCAGAAAACTCTCAATTCATCAAAAGTCAAAAGTTACCAAATTAGGGTTTTCTTAAGGAGAAGTCAACTGAACTTTGACCAAGCATAACTCTCACATGCCTCATCATATTTTTCTCAATCAAAGCTCATTTTGAAGGAAATTCAATCATCTACAACTCCGTATCTCTAAGCTCAAGTCCAAAAAATGCTTCATTTGAGAGATATGAGCCAAAATATTATAGGTCATTTCAAAAGTCAACAAAAAGACACTTTTTTTCAAGGCAACTTACATCAAGATAAAGTCTTCAAATGAAAAAATGATCAACATAGAGATTGCAGGGGACATCTCGAGCTTTCCAAAATTCAAATATCACCTTCAAATGGTGAAATTTGAGAGAGTTATGATTGATGCAAGTTGAGCAAATTTTGAGAAATGTATGAAACATACATTGATCAATTTTGAAATTATGGACTAATGGACCTAATTTTTTAAGTTCAAACATGTTCATAACATGATAAGAGACCCATAAATCCACTCATGCCTTATCTTTTATTTTTATTTCATTTATTTTGTTTTTTATTCAATTAAATACAAAATAAATTAAATAAAATAGTAAATGATGGAACAAGGCATATGAGCTTGGTGTTAGATCAAATTTGAGGCGCAAAGACTCTTGGACAGCCATGCAAACATGGGGGACAAGTGTTGAGACATGATCTTATCAAAATGGAATGTTTGAAAATATGTTTTTTTGTGTTTTGGCAAGGCATTGAATACTTGGTCTTTTCCTCTTTTGTCTTGATCTATTTTCCTTCCTTTATAAATACACACAACACTAAAATACAAAGGACACATGAGAAATTGGCAAGAGAAGATGGTCTCAAAAATTAAAAATATTCAACTTTTCTTCACATTTGGTTCTAAAATTCTAAGCAACTTCAAAGCGATCCAAGATCTACAGTCACTTCCTGAAGGTCTGAGAAACATTTTCAGACTCATACACAATTAATTCACCACCTGAAACGATCCCAACCACTTGCTCTGATTGGTTTTTTTTTTTTAATCTTTCATTTCATGTGTGTTTCATAGCTACTAATCATTCAGATCTTCATATGGGAATATTTAGAACAGGTTGAGGTGATCACATGTGAAGATGAACACTCCAGCGCCTGCAACCCTTTTTTCTGGCTTACCTATTTTATAATTTTCTTCCTTTTTTTCCTTTTTATTTTGTTTAATTAATTTCTCTTTTATTTTAATTAATACTTAATAAAAAATCATAAAAAATATAATAAAATCAGATTTAGACTTTTAATAGGTTAATTTAATTTTTGATAATATTTTTCTTAATTAATTAATTAGACATAGGTTCTTTTTATAATTAATTAACTGTTTAATTTAGGTTTAAAATTTATTTATTTTATCATTCAAAACAAACCAAAAAATACACAAAAAATTAATTTCTAACATTTTAGATATTAGGACATTAAAAATAATTTACTAACATTTTATTTTATTTTGCTATTTATTTTATTAGACAAATTGTATAGGATGTACAAATTTTGTAATAACCTAGTTTAAATTTCTGCACAATTTCTTTATCATGTAACTGCCCCAAGACCCTGTAATAGCGTTGGACTTTACTTTTCCGCACTTATTCTTTATGTCTTTTATATATATATATATATATATATATATATATATATATATATATATATATATATATATATATATATATATATATATATATATATATATATATATATATATATATATATATATATATATATATATATATATATATATATATATATATATATATATATATATATATATATATATATATATATATATATATATATATATATATATATATATATATATATATATATATATATATATATATATATATATATATATATATATATATATATATATATATATATATATATATATATATATATATATATATATATATATATATATATATATATATATATATATATATATATATATATATATATATATATATATATATATATATATATATATATATATATATATATATATATATATATATATATATATATATATATATATATATATATATATATAATTGTATAGTAATAGACTTGTATGACAAGATAAAATTAAACGGTAGATAATCCTAAACAATTCCAAGATGACATAACTGAACTGAACTCGCTTTGCACACATACACCTCTAGGGTAACCTTCTCAGTTGCCTTCGGAAAACATTGTTCTTGTCCTTCGAAAATAGGAATACTTTAGCAAATACCCTCGATTAAATAATATCATCATGGTCCCTTTCGAATAAAGATCATAATCTCTCGATGATCCTTCGAGTTGCCTACAAAATGATCTAGTCCCTTCGATGACCCTAAGATAAAAATGATGATAGTCCTTTTGAATTGCTAAAATTATCCTTACATGTTGCCTTCTATGACATATGGCGATCCTACGCCTGTCCCTTTATATCCAATAGATAGGGCTACCTACCAACTAATGGCGTGGATAATACTATCTCTAACAGAGAAGGAAAATAGCAAGAACGACCTTTAGTGGATAAGACTAATTAATTGCTTGCTCATAACAGTTTCAAACAAACAAATTCATTTTTACACCTCACGTTTCAAAAGAAATATTTTCAAAAGACACTTTGTATACATTATTGAGGACTGATACAAGAATTATTACAAAGTATGCCTCATAATTGGCATTCAAAATATTTTCAAATCACACACACACATAAAGCAATTTTTATACTGATCAAGCAATTAAGAGCCCGTAGATAAACTATGGATGAAAAGGGTGCTAACACCTTCCTTTTTCATAACTTATCTCTCAAACTCAAAATCTATTAAGGTATTTCCTATTCTTTTCACCCTTTCCTCATTGGATAAAAGAAAAGTCGGTGGCGACTCTTGCTAACTGCAACATTTGCGATAAAACACTAAAAAAGTTAGTTCTCTCATTGTATTACAGAATTGGCGAGTCAGATGGGGACATAATTAAAAGAGGTGTTACCATAAGAGTTTAAATCACTTTACTTTTTTGCTTTATCTGCATTGTCTGCTTTATCTTTAAGGGTTGCTTGGGTTTCATTACTTGTAAAGATCCTACACCTGGATCTAGGGTTGCCTTAGGTAAGTAGCAATAGATCATGGAAAGTGTACGGTGTATATCGATATGGTTGAAGTGATGGCTATGTTAGTGTGACACTTTGGTCTGTACCGATGTTCCTTGAGTCAGTCGAGGATAACATTGGGTTGTCGCATGGTGTCATAAGCACTAACTGACTTTTAGAACCTTAATTGACCCATCTTGGCCATTAAAAGTTAGTGAGATGGCCGGCTTTGATGTAGTCTGAAGTTGGTTGATACTCGATGCTACGCTCGTTGAGATTCGACTCTCGGGTTTTTTTTGTGGCAAGTCAGTTGTCGTGCTAAATAAAACCTGTGAGAAAAATCAGTGATATTGAGATCCCTAGAACCTGGTTACTATTTTAGGATAGGTTAAGCCAACTTAACTTCAACAGAAAAGGGTACTTACCTATGGACCTCATGCAAGCCTTTAAACCTAAGGCTCTGGTGTGATTTGATTGTGTTTACTTCTTGTCTGAACATGAACGTAACATCATGCAATCATGACATCATAACATTTTCACTAACTGTTTCAAGGATCTAGGGATTTATCTTTGTCCTTTGTTATGGGTCATGGCTTCCGATTGCATAAATACTATTCGAATCAACTTTGTAAGGGTACCTTCCAAGCTTGAGGAATTAGTCTCAAAGGTTCCCGAAAATTCTTAATTCACCAAAAGACATGGCTATCTACTCAGTTTGGTTACTCCTGGTTTCCAAGAAGACATGATAAGTGTTTTGTTCCAGTTCTTTGATCCTAAGCATCATTGTTTTTACCTTCCCAAATGTTGTACCCCAAAATTTTCCCTCCCATATTCTTCAAAGTTTTGACAAGCACCATCTCAATTTACTCAAGTCTACTCAAAGATTGCACAATCCCAACATCCTTCTAAGCCAGTCAAAATTAGGGTTTTGGTTCTGTCAAGGAATCTGAGGTTTTCAGTGGTTCAAACAAGTCCCATAGGCCTATACACATTGTCAAGCACCTACATGGCAAGTCTCAAGACTCACAGCATCAAATTGCACAGTCAAAAGCCCTATTTGGTTCACAATCAACTACAGGGGCAAAATAGTCATTTTACAGTCAAAAGTCATAATTTTTTGTCAACATTTTATTTTGAAGCCACAATCATCATTTGATCAAGTCTTGATCATGATTCCACAAGCATGGCTCAAAAATCATCAAAGATGCAAAAGTTGCTATTTTTGGACAGCTGAAAAGTCAACTGTAACTTGACCAAGGCATAACTTTTTCATGGTTCATCAGAAAAATCCCATCCAATGCTCATTTTGAAGGGGATGAAATTTCATACAACTAATTTTCACATTCCAAGTCCAAGAAATGCTCTCACAAAAAGTTGTCAATTTCTACATTATAGGTCAATTTCAAAAGTCAACAAAAAGGCACTTTAAGTCAAAGACCATAACTTGAGATTGGTAAATCCAAATAACATGGGAACAAAGGCATTGGTTAGAGGACTTCAATACCTTTCCAAAAGGTCCAAGAACATGTTCATAAGATCAAAATTGAGCAAGATATGCATTGGAGAAGTTGGGAAATTTTTGGGAATTTACAAAAGTCAACTTTGCCTAAAACACCTTGTTTTTGCTAATGGGCCTCAAATTTCTTCTTGAATCTTTGTCCAAGGCCTATGCACGACCCATTGAGCTTAAATTGATTTATTTTCTTATTTTTAATTAATTAATTGAATTTTTTATTAATATTAATTCATTTAATTGATTTAATTGTAGGAAAATACCAAGATATGGTTTTCAAATCTTTTTGTGATGCAAATAAACTCAACACATGATGAAGATTTCATGTATCAATCAAGGGGACCAAAATATCCAATTTTAGCAAGTTTTGTCAATCAAAAATGTGCAAAAAGATTTGATTGAAATCAAATATTGAAAACATGAATTCCATGGATTCTTGGCCAAGATTGTAACCTAAATCCATTATACTATATATACTGAAGCTAAACCTAATTGCATACACGGGAGAGCTGCTGTCAAAATCCATAAGCCAATTCCAAAAATATCAAAGAAAACTTGAAAACTGAATTCAACCTTCCAGGCCAATTTAAAGCCTTTTCTTGATTCAAACACGTTGCTAGCATACTCAGAAACAATTTGCAATCGAAACCAAGCGTTTAACCTCAAGGAAACGTCCAAACAGAATCACGGTTTGCTTATTCTTTTTCAGAATCGAAACTCACATTTTATGCATCATTAACATGTTATAATCATTGCTTTGCATTGCTCTAACCTTTCTGAAGCTAATGATATAGGTTAATTGTATTATGATGCCCTGAAACAGAAAACGCCATTGTTGAATTTTAGGGTTTTCAAGCTCTTAAAAGGGGGCTTTATGATATAGGAAAAATTAGAGACTCTAAAGCCCATGGTTGAATTCGTCAAGGCCAGACGAATCCAACACGATGCTCGCGAAATATTTATGAGCAGCAAGGAGCTAATCGCTATTTTTCATGCTTGCAGGTTGTGGGGGTTAAAAACCCCCGCTATCTAACTTTGGTTTTACAGTTTCAGTGGGGAAGACGATGATGTGTTCATGCATCATTGGTGGATTCAAAGCTGCGCGTGTTTTTTTATTGCTTCCAGCATGATTATTATTTTCCATATATTATATTTGTGTCTCATTATACTTACAAACGCAAGCAGATGGTGGAGTGGTTAGGCGCGCTGGTTGTGCATCATTGGGACCTGGGTTCGATTCCCAGGTCCACCCAAAAGCTCCATATTATTTTTTCTAACCTAATCACGTGCAGGCTTTACAATGTGTTCCATCATACACCTCATACAAACAGGCGCCATGTGGCCTTATGTACAGATCTGATGGCTACCAGGAAAGGGACACCATGCTCATGAGTCAATGCACCTCTGGACGATTCAAGAAAGTCAACGCAGGCTTGGCTTATTGGGCCTAAAATTTCCAGGCTTAACCTCCATTCTGGGGTCAACACCCCCCCTGGTTAATTGCTTTTCTTTTTATTTTCTTTTGACTAACTATTTTTTATTATTAATATTATTTATTTAACTAACATAATTAATATTAATTTTCATAATAAACTCAGGATTAAGTATTTATAATATTTTTATTATGTATTAATTTCATTATTAATTTATTTTGTAAATAAAATACTAACAAATTAATTAGTTTAATTAGTTAATTTTAATCTTTTTTCACAATAAATAAAATAGGTTAGAATTAGGGTTTTTTTCTTGACCTTTAATTTCTTTTCTTTTTATTTTCATTAAAACATAAAAAACACAAAAACACTTTTTTTCTTTAATTAATTAATTAATTAGTAAATTAGGTTTAATATTTTAATTAAATGCAAAGGACAAATTACATTCTTTTCTCAAAAAGGGTCAAAACCCTAAGGACGTCCTGATTAAATTTCTATTCGCGCATTATTCTTATTTTTGATTATATTGATGTAACTGTTTCCAAGGATGTACTAGTTAATTAGGATTTACCGCTTTATTTACTTTTCTCGCATTTATTTTCAAAACGGGTTATGTTTTTGGCGATGTATAGACCCGCGCCTTGTAATAGCGTAGATTTACCTTTCCGCAATTTATTTTCCGCACTCTTAACTGTTAATATGCATGCAAGACTTGGATGAAAATTAAAAACAACTCGTAGCTCACAAATAACATGTTCAAAGATAAACATAAACTGAAAAACAACACACATGCACATGCCACTCCTAGGGCACGCCTCACTCGGTTGCCTTGACGTGGTCGTCAAGTATAGGGTGTTTTAGAGGTCGCCCTCCTGTCTAAAGATCCAGTTGCCTCGAAATGGTTACCTCGGATAAAAAGGATCTAGGACATTAGGGTTACCGCTAAGGTGTCCTACTATTGCTTCGGTGACCACACTGTCCCTAATAATCGAATTTACCCGAATAACTCCAACGACTGTGCTACCTACTTCTCAATAGTGGGATAGCACTGTCTAAAGGACTCTTACACAGCCTAATTCCTTAGAGTAGGTAGATTCTCCTGGGTACTTGCTCTCTCTAAAACAAACAAAATACTTTTCACACTTACACTTTCAAAAGGTTTTCAAACAAATATTTCATACACTCTTGAGGACTGATACAAGAGTTACTTAGAAATTTTTCAAACGAAACTTTTTCAAAACCCACACACATTTTGAAAAGCAAACAATTTTTGAAAACATAGAGCAAGTACCTTAGAGCCCGTGGATAACCACGGATAGAAAGGGTGCTAACACCTTCCCTTTCTATAAATCTACCTCCCGAACCCGAGAAACATCTCGAAAATGAATTTTGCTGTGCTTTTGTCCTTTCCTTGTTGGAGAAAATAAAAGACGGTGGCGACTCTTGCTTACCGCGATATTTCGCGAACCAGCTTAAAAAACAGTCAGTTCTATTTCCACCGATCACAGAACTGGCGACTCTGCTGGGGACTATTATAAGTGAGGTGTACCTTAGGATTAGACCACTCTTATGTTTTCAATTGTATGTCTTGATTGCTTTTATATTTGTGGGCTTGCATCGGAGTTTCATAGATCCTAACCCGGATCTGGGGAATACCCTTTAGGTAGCAAAAAGCTGTGAGGGACCTGTCCGGCATAGACCGATACGGGTGAAGCAGTGGCTATGTTGGTGTGACACCTTGGTCTGTACCGATATCCCTTGTGTTGCAACGAGGAGAATATGGGTCTTCTGAGGAGTCATTAAGCACCAACCGACCTTAGAACCCTAAATTGACACAACTTGGCCATAGAACAGTAGCAGTATGCTACACTCATTGAGGCTAAACTCTCGCGATGGTTCTGGCCGCAAGAAAAGATTGCGATGCTGGAGTTATGACCGATTGAGGGTAGTCGATAATATTGAGATCCTCTAGAACCCGGTTACTATTTTCTAGGACAGGTCTTAACCAACGAAACTGAAAGAGGGTAGTACCTAAACTTCATGCTGGCCTAAACTCTAAGGGCTCTCTGTGTGACTTGTGTGCCTTCAAACTTGAATTGCTTGCATGTACTTGTTATCTGACAACACGGGTTCCTTGCAGGTTTTGTTTACAGTCCTTAATCTGGACTCATAACAGGGTTCACTTACATCACTCAACGCATAGCACAACATCATACCATCATACCATTGCATACATCCTACATAAGGACTAATCCATTTCAAGGATCTCAAGGGTTTGCGATGCAGGTCATGATGAATCAAATGTCTAACAAGGGGCAAAGGGGATTTATTTTCCTCTAGCCAAGGTTAATGACTTGAGTCAGGGGCTATGACCCACTCGATATGGTGAGCCTTGACTCTTGAAGAAGGACTCTCAACAATATGCAGTGCCTTCCATCAAGCTACAAAATGAAAATTCTAACAATTTTCTTGTTTACCCCACGAGATCCTTGAAAACATTGCATGCATACATACATGTCATTACATTATAGGTACCCTTTTGACAGGTCACTTATCTTCTTCGATGTTTATTTCAGCAATCATCATGAATCCTGAATCATCCAATGAACAAGCTATCAAGGCCCTCCAGGCCCAGAACGCCCAGTTCCAAGAGTTGGTGATGAGCCTAGCCCAGGGGCAACAGGAGTTGAAGACTCTGATACAGAAGAAGAAGAAGAAGAAGAAGAGGATTGTTTTGTTCAATCCTAGACGCAGATCTGGGAATGGATCACAAAATGAGGCTGATCTGGCTACTTCCTCCATAGGGAAAGACAGTCCCCAAGAGAGAAGGGTTCCTAGTCCTGTGGTCTCCGACAACGAGACGGATTTCAATGATGAACAATACCCTCCTGCTGAGGACAGGTACAAACAGCTGGAAGACCGGTTGAGCGCCATGGAAATACAGAAAGTGCCCGGCCTGGACTTCGAAGATCTAGGTCTATCCTCTAGGGTGGTGATTCCCCATAAATTCAAGGCACCTGCTTTTGCAAAGTACGACGGGGCTTCCTGTCCTAAGCTGCATCTCATATCCTATGTAAGGAAGATCCAACCTTACACTGTTGACAAGAATCTATGGATCCATTTCTTCCAGGAAAGTCTTTCAGGGACTCAACTCGAATGGTTCTATCAACTGGATGGAGCCAGTATTCGTAACTGGGAGGACTTGGCTACTGCATTCTACAAGCAGTATCAGTACAATTCCGACCTCGCTCCTACGCGTACGCAACTCCAGGGTATGTTACTAGGGACGGGTGAAGGATTCAAGGAATATGCGCAAAAGTGGAGAGACCTTGCTGGAATGGTGCAACCACCTCTGACTGACCGGGAACTCGTTGACATGTTCTTGGGGACCCTGTCTGGTCCTTTCCTCAACCACCTGATTGGGAATTCTTCTGTTGGGTTTACAGATTTGATCTTGACTGGGGAAAGAATTGAAGCTGGTATCAAGGCTGGGAAGATTCAAGAGGCCACACCTTCTGATACTCACAAAAAGCCTTACCATGGAAAAAAAGAGTCCAACGCTGTGCATGGTAAAAATAGCCGTCATGATCAACATGTAGGGGCAACCCAGATCTCTAATCCTATGCCTGCTCAGCAAAGACAGGGGCAGCAACGTAAGGAGGTCGCACCCAAACGACAGTTCACTAAGATCAACATGCCATTTTCACAAGCATTGCAGCACATGTTAAAGATGAATCTGATTGCGATGATCAACCCTCCTTCAAATCCCAAGACCTCTTCTCCAAGCTACAACCCAGATGCGAGGTGTGCTTATCATTCTGGTAGCCTGGGGCACGATACTGAGGATTATTGGGCACTGAAATACAAGATCCAGAATATGATTGACGCCAAAGAGATCGAATTCGAGCCTGCTGAGACTCCCAATGTGATCACTGCTCCCTTGCCAAACATGGCTAGGATTGAGAAAACTTTTGTTCATTCGAATGTTCAAGTTGTATTTTTATTTGCTTGTTCAAACATTTGTTCATGTCAAACTCTTTTACTTTATCAATGCATCGCATATGTCTGTTTTGAATCAATATATTCGCATTCGCTATATTCAAACTGCTTTCATTTTTTGATGTCAACTCTAAATTAATAATTCTAAGCCTCTTGAGGGAGGATGACGAAAACGATACCACAATCTACAGTATACTTTTGAACAGACCCCGCTGATGAGGTACAGGCATTGTTTCAATTCCTAAACACTGGAGTTATAAGGAAGATAATCCCTCGTCAACCCCTTTGAGCCAAAGAAGTAGGAGTTTTTCTTTTCGAAAATTAAAACCCTTAATCATAACCTGGGGCAGGGTAGTTCTCTCAGTTGATCCAAGTGCACAGCGAATAGCATCAAAGAAGTCCTTCCGAGACGAAAAGACAGTGATGGTTCATATAATCATAAAGACAGACAGTCGTCATCTCTCAGAAATAAAAGCCCAGTAAGTCAAAACCTATAAAGGAGACTTACAAAACTGGGGCATCCCGCTGACTGTAATCACAAAAGAAACAGTTCAAGCAAAAAAAAAACAGGGATAACAAAATCAAAAAAGAAAGAGGTCCAACAAACCCTTAACAAAAAAAAATGACTGCCTATTCAAAATAAATTGTCAATATCCGAACCATCACCGGAATATCAAAGAAAAGACTCAAACAAGGTCTAACGCACGATTAGTTGAGTTTAGGTTTGAAGAACATCATGAAGAGCGGGTGGGTACAAATAAAATTTGAGCCTTTATCCTTTGTTTCTTAAACCGTGAACCAGGCTACGTTATAACCCTCAAAAGTCCTAGCTGAAGCATGGGTTAGTTCGAAAAGCATATTGTTACAAAGGTATCCTGACTCCTTAAGGCTTGCGGTAAAATAACGAGTTGACATCACATTTTTGCAAAAAAAAAAAATTGCTGGTTTTACTGAAAAAAAAACTTCAAGACAGACATAAGCTTTGCATTTTTAAATAACCTTGTTTGCATATGATTATTTGTTCGAACAGCAGAGAAATTCGCACGACGAATATCCAGTGAACAAAAGTCTTCTCAACAAGAGAGTCACCTCAAGTGGAAAAACACTTCCAACCAAGGGGCAGACGTGATCATTGTTCGTCATCTGGGGCAGTTAAGTCAAGATTCGGAGAATCTCTCAAAAGGCCAACCAGCTTGGGGCAAATCTCCATCTGGATCACTTGGGGCATTGGACGATCAAACGAAGATCTTCTTGTGGTATGGTAACACTGCAATACTGACAGTGACAACTTCCTGTATCCTAAGAGCACGGACATAGTCGAAAAAATACTACGCAAAATCAAAGACCCGCTAGGTTGACACACCTAGGAAAAAATAAGGGCTTCTCGGCGAACCAAAAGGGTTCGGGCAAAAATAAGGGATGAAAACGAAAAAAATCTGTGCACCCGGCAAGTCGAAAACCTGAAAAGGCGGCTTGGGCAAAAATGGGTATCCCGGTGGACTGAAAACCCGAAAGGGCGGTCCAGGAAAAAATTAGGGATCAAAGCATACGACTATGTCTCGACATCTCGTCACCTGCCTACCAGAAGAAGGTTTGTCAATCGGCAGTCATCAAGCACTCCACAGGTACCTTCTCCCACAGAAACTGGGGCAATAAGAATTGTCCAAACGGTACAAGCTGCTCTGTCCACAAGGTGCCAAGGTAGGTTCGGCAGAAGAACATAACCAAGATACCTCCACTTACCGCAGAGTAAGACCAGAATCAGCAATACTCCCCGAGCAGAGTTGGTCTCCCGTCAGCCCTAACAAGGCACAGTATCTCCAGCAAGTAAGCAACACTCTCCCCAAGCAGAGTTAGTCTACTGTCAGCCTTAAGGAAGTTGGGTATCCCCAGAAAATCTCAATATTCCCCAGCGGAGTATACAGATGTTCCTAAGTAAGCATCCCCGGCAGTCTTAGTATAAGATTGTTCCTCGGCGGAATACAGACACCCCAGTGGAGCCAGTTCCCCAGTACAGTCTTCAAAAGTTTCCCCTGGAGAGGTGAATCAATATCCCCAGTAGATTCTGGAAGCTTATCCCCAGTAGATTCTGGAAGCTTGTCCCCTGCAGAGTACATATCTCTCCCCGACCATATTCAAAGGTTATTCCCCACCAGAGCTTATAACTGGGTTATCCTCAGCTAATTACCACGGAAAGATCGTCCTCGGCGAAGTTCTTCCTATCCCCAGCGGAGTTCATCAAATTCCCCAACATAACTTATCAATGGAATCCCCAGCGGAGTTATCATCAAAACCTCAGCGAAGCATCGCTTCCCCGCAGAATAATCTCTCCAACAAGTGTATCCCCCCAACGGAGTCATCTTCTCCTACCGGTTTATTCTTGCAATTGTCATCCCCGCGGAAACAAAGAACTCTACTCTTCAAACATCAGCCCAGGATTCAATAAACTTCCCGACATTCGTCAAGGATTTATTTTCCTATACGAAGATACATTCATAAACATCACATCTTCATACATTATAGCATGCATACGCATCATACAACACAAATCTCATTTATTTTTGAGAACATCTTAAAATCATGCAGTTCATGCATCATGAGACTGCATACAGCTAACATTTTGCCTTTTCAGGAAAAAAGTCAATCAAAAGATGATTACCATCTACCTTTGCCGTTCCAGATCAACACCGGTAACAAGCCAGAAAAATTCTGTGGACAACTGATCATGGGTTAATACCTGAAACCAGACAGGACAATTATCTACTTGATCATCATGAAGCAACCCTACATCGGTTCCTTCTCAACTTCAGATGTAGTTTTACACGGACTCATCATCAAAGTAACCCTACACCGGTTCCTTTTCTTTCAGAAGAAGTCTTACACGGACTCATCATCAAAGTAACCCTACACCGGTTCCTTTTCTTTCAGAAGAAGTCTTACACGGACTTATCATCAAAGTAACCTTACCCCGGTTCCTCCTAAAGTCTTACACGGACTTATCACTTTACTCAGGTTCTTCCTCAGTTCCAAGATGAAGTCTTACACGGACTTATCTCAAGATGACCTTACCCCGGTTCATCAAGAAGTTTTACACGAACTTACCCTGCAGTAACCTTACCCCGGTTCCTCCAGAAGTCTTACACGGACTTATCTCAAGATGACCTTACCCCTGTTTATCAAGAAGTTCTACGCGAACTTACCCTGCAGTAACCTTACCCCGGTTCCTCCAGAAGTCTTACACGGACTTATCTCAAGTTGACCTTACCCCGGTTTCTCCAGAAGTCTTACACGGACTTATCTCAAGATGACCTTACCCCGGTTCTTCAAGAAGTTTTACACGAACTTACCCTGCAGTAACCTTACCCCGGTTCCTCCAGAAGTCTTACACGGACTTATCTCAAGGTAACCCTACACCGGTTCCTCCCAAAGTCTTACACGGATTTATCCCAAGGTAACCTTACCCCGGTTCCTCAAGAAGTTTTACACGAACTTATCCCAAAGAAACCCTACACAGGTTCTCTCTCTCCAGACGTAGTTTTACACGGACTCGTCATCAAGAAACCCTACACAGGTTCTCTCTTTCCAAAGATGAAGTTTTACACGGACTCGTCATTAAGAAACCCTACACAGGTTCTCTCCTTCCAAGGATTCAGTTTTACACGGACTCGCCATCAAGAAACCCTACACAGGTTATCTCTTTCCAAAGATGAAGTTTTACACGGACTCGTCACCCAGAAACCCTACACAGGTTCTCTATTTCCAAGGATGCAGTTTTACACGGACTCGTCATCAGTAAACCCGACACAGGTTTCCTTCCTTCAGATGCAGTTGCACACAGGCTCATCATTAGTCAACCCTACACAGGTTTCCTTCTTTCCAAGATGCAGTTTTACACGAGCTCATCAGGCAACCCTACACAGGTTCCCTCTTTCAACTTACAAAATTACAATCCAACAGACAATCTCCTGATGGCATCTATAAGCCCATCCACCTATCAACAGACTCCAAATGGCATCTGTAAGCCCATTCCCGATATCACATTGCTGATACTCCACTATGTGAGTGCAAATTTCTGGGCACTTTAGTGTTCAATCATCTTCCACCTTCGGATCACGAAAGGCACGCAAGCCAATCTACATCCTCAGGTCTAAGAAGATTGAACAGGGGCAACTGTTGTACCCCAAAATTTGCTCTCCCATATTCTTCAAAGTTTTGACAAGCACCATCTCAATTTTCTCAAGTTTACTCAAAGATTGCACAGTCCCAACATCCTCCTAAGCCAGTCAAAATTAGGGTTTTGGTTCTGTCAAGGAATCTGAGGTTTTCAGTGGTTCAAACAAGTCCCATGGGCCTATACACATTGTCAAGCACCTACATGGCAAGTCTCAAGACTCACAGCATCAAATTGCACAGTCAAAAGCCCTATTTGGTTCACAATCAACTACAGGGGCAAAATGGTCATTTTATAGTCAAAAGTCGGAATTTTTGGTCAACATCTTATTTTGAAGCCACAATCATCATTTGATCAAGTCTTGATCATGATTCCACAAGCATGGCTCAAAAATCATCAAAGATGCAAAAGTTGCTATTTTTGGACAGCTGAAAAGTCAACTGTAACTTAACCAAGGCATAACTTTTTTATGGTTCATCAGAAAAATCCCATCCAATGCTCATTTTGAAGGGGATGACATTTCCTACAACTCATCTTCACATTCCAAGTCCAATAAATGCTCTCACAAAAAGTTATCAATTTCTACATTATAAGTCAATTTCAAAAGTCAACAAAAAGGCACTTTAAGTCAAAGACCATAACTTGAGATTGGTAAATCCAAATGACATGGTACCAAAGGAATTAGTTAGAGGACTTCAATACCTTTCCAAAACTTCAAAGAACATGTTCATAAGATCAAAATTGAGCAAGATATGCATTGGAGAAGTTGGGAAATTTTTGGGAATTTACAAAAGTCAACTTTGCCTAAAACACCTTGTTTTTGCTAATGGGCCTCAAATTTCTTCTTGAATCTTTGTCCAAGGCCTATGCACGACCCGTTGAGCTTAAATTGATTTATTTTCTTATTTTTAATTAATTAATTGAATTTTTTATTAATATTAATTCATTTAATTGATTTAATTGTAGGAAAATACCAAGATATGGTTTTCAAATCTTTTTGTGATGCAAATAAACTCAACACATGCTGAAGATTTCATGTATCAATCAAGGGGACCAAAATATCCAATTTTAGCAAGTTTTGTCAATCAAAAATGTGCAAAAAGATTTGATTGAAATCAAATATTAAAAACATGAATTCCATGGATTCTTGGCCAAGATTGTAACCTAAATCCATTATACTATATATACTGAAGCTAAACCTAATTGCATACACGGGAGAGCTGCTGTCAAAAGCCATAAGCCAATTCCAAAAATATCAAAGAAAACTTGAAAACTGAATTCAACCTTCCAGGCCAATTCAAAGCCTTTTCTTGATTCAAACACGTTGCTAGCATACTCAAACAATTTGCAATCGAAACCAAGCGTTTAACCTCAAGGAAACGTCCAAACAGAATCACGGTTTGCTTATTCTTTTTCAGAATCGAAACTCACATTTTATGCATCATTAACATGTTATAATCATTGCTTTGCATTGCTCTAACCTTTCTGAAGCTAATGATATAGGTTAATTGTATTATGATGCCCTGAAACAGAAAACGCCATTGTTGAATTTTAGGGTTTTCAAGCTCTTAAAAGGGGGCTTTATGATATAGGAAAAATTAGAGACTCTAAAGCCCATGGTTGAATTCGTCAAGGCCAGACGAATCCAACACGATGCTCGCGAAATATTTATGAGCAGCAAGGAGCTAATCGCTATTTTTCATGCTTGCAGGTTGTGGGGGTTAAAAACCCCCGCTATCTAACTTTGGTTTTACAGTTTCAGTGGGGGAGACGATGATGTGTTCATGCATCATTGGTGGATTCAAAGCTACGCGCGTTTTTTTATTGCTTCCAGCATGATTATTATTTTCCATATATTATATTGGTGTCTCATTATACTTACAAACGCAAGCAGATGGTGGAGTGGTTAGGCACGCTGGCTGTGCATCATTGGGACCTGGGTTCGATTCCCAGGTTCACCCAAAAGCTCCATATTATTTTTTCTAACCTAATCACGTGCAGGCTTTACAATGCGTTCCATCATACACCTCATGCAAACAGGCGCCATGTGGCCTTATGTACAGATCTGATGGCTACCAGGAAAGGGACACCATGATCATGAGTCAATGCACCTCTGGACGATTCAAGAAAGTCAATGCAGGCTTGGCTTATTGGGCCTAAAATTTCCAGGCTTAACCTCCATTCTGGGGTCAACACCCCCCCTGGTTAATTGCTTTTCTTTTTATTTTCTTTTGACTAACTATTTTTTATTATTAATATTATTTATTTAACTAACATAATTAATATTAATTTTCATAATAAACTCAGAATTAAGTATTTATAATATTTTTATTATGTATTAATTTCATTATTAATTTATTTTGTAAATAAAATACTAACAAATTAATTAGTTTAATTAGTTAATTATAATCTTTTTTCACAATAAATAAAATAGGTTAGAATTAGGGTTTTTTTCTTGACCTTTAATTTCTTTTCTTTTTATTTTCATTAAAACATAAAAAACACAAAAACACTTTTTTTCTTTAATTAATTAATTAATTAGTAAATTAGGTTTAATATTTTAATTAAATGCAAAGGACAAATTACATTCTTTTCTCAAAAAGGGTCAAAACCCTAAGGACGTCCTGATTAAATTTCTATTCGTCCATTATTCTTATTTTTGATCATATTGATGTAACTGTTTCCAAGGATGTACTAGTTAATTAGGATTTACCGCTTTATTTACTTTTCTCGCATTTATTTTCAAAACGGGTTATGTATAGACCCGCGCCTTGTGCTACCTACTTCTCAATAGGGGGATAGCACTGTCTAAAGGACTCTTACACAGCCTAATTCCTTAGAGTAGGTAGATTCTCCTGGGTACTTGCTCTCTCTAAAACAAACAAAATACTTTTCACACTTACACTTTCAAAAGGTTTTCAAACAAATATTTCATACACTCTTGAGGACTGATACAAGAGTTACTTAGAAATTTTTCAAACGAAACTTTTTCAAAACCCACACACATTTTGAAAAGCAAACAATTTTTGAAAACATAAAGCAAGTACCTTAGAGCCCGTGGATAACCACGGATAGAAAGGGTGCTAACACCTTCCCTTTCTATAAATCTACCTCCCGAACCCGAGAAACATCTCGAAAAGGAATTTTGCTGTGCTTTTGTCCTTTCCTTGTTGGAGAAAATAAAAGACGGTGGCGACTCTTGCTTACCGCGACATTTCGCGAACCAGCTTAAAAAACAGTCAGTTCTATTTCCACCGATCACACCAAAGTATCAATTGGTGCCCACAATGGAAGAGTTATATAAGCTACTTGGAGTGCCTATTCTTGATCAGACACCCTTCACTGGTCTAGAGCAATTTCATAAACCTGAAGATATTACAACAACCTTACATCTGAAGCAATCAAACATTATATCTAATTGGGAAACAAGAAGTGGAGTTAAAGGTCTTCTTGCTAAATTTCTGATAGAGAATGCTCGGTTGTTCCTAGATTCTATGAGTTTTCATGCTTTTGAAGATATTTTGGCTTTACTGATCTATGGTTTAGTACTATTCCCTAATCCGGACCAACTCATAGATGTGAATGCCATCAAAATATTTCTTACTCATAATCTTGTGCCTACTTTTCTTGGAGATGTTATGCATTCTCTTTACACTCGTACTATAAAGAAGCGACGAACTCTCATGTGTTGTATACCTTTACTTCCCAGGTGGTTTATTTCGCACCTGCCCCAATCAGTGATGAAGAATGAACAAGGTTTAAGGTGGTCTCAAAGGTTGATGTCACTCACTCATTCAGATAGCTATTGGTGTTCCCGATCTTAGCAAGATATCACCATTATTGACCGCTGTGGGGAATTCCCTTATTTACCATTCCTTGGCATAAGGGGAGGTATCACTTACAACCCCTCTCTAGCTCTACGTCAGTTTGGTTATGCTCGAAGAGACGGTCCTCATGATATACTCATCCAGGGTATAGTATTCGACTATGAGAATGATCCTCAAAGTTATCGTTAAAGGTTTATACGTGCTTAGGGCATGATCAATAAGATCGATAGCAAGACTTTGGGGCATAAGAACTCCATTCTTTTGGAGCCTTACCTCGGATGGGTGTGGTCTCGTGCTCAAAATCTTATGATTCCATATTCTGCTATCCTACCAATGATCATAGATCCTGTTGCTGAAGGAGATGTTCCTCATACCATTATTCACCCCGATATGCCTACTGACTTTGAGGAACTACAAAAGTCATGGGTTCAACTCAAGGAAGAAAGGGATACCTTTGAGACTCAGTTCTATGCTAGTGAGAAGAAATTATTGGAGCTGACAAAGTGACTCCACGAAGAGCAGAGCCTTAATGCATATGTCAACACAAAGAGGAAGCGTCCATGGGAGACATAATACCTTAGGCCTCAAGAATTTTATAATTTAACTATCTTGTTTTCATTGTAAGCCTATAAGGCAATTATAATTTGAACTTACTGCTAAGTTTCTTTGTTTCCTTTTTTGAACAAATTTAAATCCCACGAGGTCCTTGAAAACATTGCATATACATATACATTTACATGCCATGTCATTGCATAAAAGGTGTTCTCAAGACAGGTTTCTCATCTCCTTGTTGTTTATTTCAGCATAAATGGCTCTCGAACAAAAAATGAAAGATCTTCAAGCTCAGAATGCTCAGCTCCAAGAGATGTTCCTAAGCTTAGCCAAGGGCAAAGAAGAACTAAAGGCACTCATCGTCAAAGAGAAGAAGTAAAAGACAAAGAAACCAGTTGGCATCCTCAACATGGGAAGAAGGTTCAAAGGTCCAGCCAAGCAGGCTCAAATGTTTGATATCCCATCAAATGAAGATGACAATCAAGAGGAAGATGGTAAAAGTATTTAAGCTGAGAAAAGAAGCAACCTTGGTTCTGACAAAATTCCTACTGAAGAAGAAGAAGAATGTTCTGATGAACAGTATCCTCCCGCTGATGAAAGATACAAATAGCTGGAAGATTGTTTGAATGCCATAGAAATCCAGAAAGTGCATGGGCTAGATTTTGAAGAGTTAGGCCTCATCTCGGGAGTTATTATCCCTCTCAAATTTAAGGTCCCTACTTTCGCAAAATATGATGGTGTTGCTTGCCCTAAGCTTCATCTAAGGTCTTATGTCCGGAAGATCCAACCCCACACTGCCGACAAAAAGTTATGGGTGCATTTCTTTTAAGAGAGTCTATCTGGAACACGGTTGGAATGGTTCTATCAACTAGAAGGGGACAATCATACCTGGGAAGATTTGGTTGCCGCTTTCTACAGGCAGTACCAGTATAATGTTGATCTCGCACCAACTCGTATGCAATTGTAGAGTATGTCCATGGGCTCTAATGAAAACTTCAAAGAGTACGCCCAGAAATGAGGAGATCTCACAGGCAGGGTTCAACCTCCTTTAGATGACTAGGAATTGGTTGACATGTTCATGAGCATGCTGGCAGGTCCTTTCTATAATCACCTACTTGGAAATTCTTCAGCCGGTTTCACTGAACTGATATTGAAAGGGGAACATGTTGAGAATGGAATCATAAGTGGTAAAATCCAAGTGTCTACTTCTTTTGATGCTCAGAAGAAGTCATACAACATGAAGAAAAAGTTCAATGTTATGTACGGCCAGAAGGGTCGTAATAAGAGAGACCACAACAAATTTGTGGGGGCAGTACTGATCTCTAATCCTGCATCAGTGCAACAACGACAACAAGGTAATCAACATAAGCAGGATACACCCAAAAGAAAATTTACCAAAATCAACATGTCACTGGCTTAAGTATTTCAACACATGTTGAAGGAAGATTTGATTACATTGAAGGATCCTCCTTGGAATCCCAATACTTTCGCTCCTAGCTATCATCCCAATGCAAGGTGTGCATACCATTCTAATAGTCCTGGACATGATATGAATGGTTGTTGGGTGTTGAAGAACAAAATTCAAGATGTGATTGATGCTAAGAAGATTGAGTTTGACCCTCCTGAGACTCCTAATGTGATCACTTCTCCCATGCCAAATCATGACTAAAATTGAGAGCGTCCAAGTTCATTTGAATTTTCAGTTGTAATTTCTTTTGTTTGTTCGAACACTTATCTTTATGTCAAACTTTGTTTTCTTTCCATTAATGCATTGCATATGTTTGTCTTGAATTAACCCATTCGTTTTCAATATATTTAAACAGTGATTTTTACTTCCTTTTTGTGATATTCAAGTCTTGTTAAAAGCTATAAGCCTTTAGAGGGAGGATGACAAAAATGATACCATAATCTCATACAGTATACTTTTGAACAGACCTTGCTGACAGTGTACAAGCATTACTTCAATTCCTAAACAGTGGAGATATAAGGACGTTAATCCCTAGTCAACCTCTTTGAGCCTAAGAAGTAGGAGTTTTCTTTTTTACGTAAATTGAAACCCTTAATCATAACTTGGGGTAGGGTAGTTACTCAGTTAATTCAATTGTGCATTCAATCACAAGTTTTTCCTTCATACACAGTAAATATTATCAAAGACATCCTTCCAAAACAAAAGTTAGGTGATGGTTCCCCGTAATCATTAAGACGGGCAGTCTTTTTTTTTTCAAAAAAATATATATCAAAAGAAAATCCCGCTAAGTCAAAACCTATTGTAGCGGTAAAATCAATGAAGTCGCCATGAAGTATTTATTTATCCCATATGAAAGGGAAAGGAAAATCATCGAAGAAAAACCTAAAGGGGAAACCAAGGTCTTGCGACCAAGAGATTGGGTAAGGGAGTCGATTACGCGAGGGGAAGGTATTAGCACCCCACATATCCTTAGTACTCTACGGGATCCACTCTCGTTATTCTAATCAAAGGGTGTGTTTAATCTAATGCTTAAAGGTTATAAACTAAGAGGGAGTGCATGCAAATAAAAACATGGGGAAAAGAAGGAAGTATTTACAAATTTTCGCTTGGCTGAGCCCCGTGACCAGATGCCTACGTATCCCCTTTAAGGAATCAGAGCATCGTAGTTCGGCTCATATATTTTGTTTGTTTGTATTTTTTAAATGAACAATGTTGCATTCGATCATTCCACCGCTGCTCGACCTTTAGAGACTTATGACCTGTAGCGGAAAGGAGCTAACATGCTCATAGAAGAGAAAAGCCGAATGGCGAAAAGAAATGGATTGGTTGGTATTTTTTATCATGAAAGGTATTTTTTGTATGCTTAGCATTTTTATTCATTTGCCAGGGAAAAGAAGTTTTAGTTTTAAATGCAATTATGCAAAAAAATGGGAAGAAAACATCCAAGGGATACTAACCTATCTCTAACCTAATGTTATCATGAAATGAAGGATCCTATATAAGTTAGCATGCCAAAGAAAGTCTAGCAAACTATCCTATAGGGAACATGCACTGAGAGCGAAGTCGTGATCTTAATTTCTAAATTGAGTGACTCATCGATCAACAAGAAAATAAAGGAAAGTGATAAAGTCCTATAGGGAGCATGCACTGAAAGCGAAGTCGTAATCTCAATTTCTAAATTGAGTGACTCATCGATCAATAAGAAAGAAAACAAACAGAAACACAACATATATAAGAAATGAAGTGCGGAATGCCTGCTACAGGTCTTTAAATAGCGACTTCGAGCGCACGCTCTTTATTTCCTACTTCTCATGATATCTAGAAAGTGATAAATGCGGGAGTATAACTTGGAAGCAGTATAGTACCAAACAAACAATAAAGTCCGCAAAAAGCGCAACCAAAGGAAAGAGGCCCCGAATACTCCACGCGAGCTGGCATCAACAAACAAACAGTCAGAGATCAAATATTTGGAATAGGTATCGAAGCTTCATCGATGTGAAAATAAATCACAATCGGAAACTCAAACACACCCGCATATTAACTAATGAACCTGCATAAGACTCAACTCAACAAACAAAGGTGAATCATAATTTTCAAGTAATCGAAACATTAGGGGAAATCAAATAAAAATCTAACAAATTTTTATTGGTTTTGCAATTTATGTCATAAAACATAATGTAGAAAAATTATAAGCAAAATCTTAAATCTAATAAAAGAAATAGGAGTATAAAGGGGGTGCTAAGCTAGATTCCAGGGGTGTGATGCGAGCAAAAGATAAGCCCTAAAGCCAGGCACGTGAGTCCATAAGCAATTTTTGTATCAGCATCAAATTACCAACAAAAAGGATGCATTGGGCTCTAGGGGGACATGCCATGCGAGGCCCAAGTGGATTCGGCCCAACCTCCATTATTATATCACAAAATACCTTTATGTTTCAGCATTACTGTTTGTTTATTAAAGTTGGAATAATCAAAATAAAAGAAAATGAATTAACATGGAACGGTGCGTTTCATTTGTGATTATGGTTCAAAACCCTATCTTCTCTTCAAAATCGAACGGCACCGACACAACCCTCTTACTCTCTTCCACTCAACCTCTTCTAACCATCATATGGCACCAATCTTCTCTCAACCGCTCTTCTCCTTCCTTGATCAAATGGTCTGCAGCTTCACCGTATGCCACTCACCGTCTCCGATTCTCACAATGGCTTCGTGGATTCAGTTATTCTCTCCTATCATCATCATCGTTCATATCCTCGCCTTTTTCTTCTTCGTCTAACACGCCATGAATGACCTCCCCTCCACAGCACCATCGTCATCAACTTCTCAGCCTCATTTTCCTCTTCAACTCATGGAAACAAAAATTAAAGCTTGGAAAGACTCAAACAAAAACACACAGCCAGACACCATAGAGGTGAACATAAGGAGGTTCAAAAAATTACCGATCAGAGTCACTCCGATGGCGTTTCGCAGTGACGAAGATATCAAATAGAAATCTAGAAATCCTTCGGTGAATGGTTCCGATACGTGTATAATTTTTCTTGATTTTGTATTCTCTTCTTCTTCGCGTTTCTATGTGTTTGGTGATGCGTGTTGTTGTTGTTGATTTCAGAATGAGGCTCGTTGGAATTGTGATTGTTGTTGATGTAGCGAAGCTGTTGCGATATAAAGATGGAGAATTGAAGTTATATGAAGAAGTTGTGATGAAGATGATTTGTGCGACAAAGAGAGGATGAAGTATGTGAAGATCTGCCGTGGTAATAGATAAGAGTTAAGGAAGACGAAGAAGGTTGACACTCAGTTACAGAGTAAAGATGTTGAAGGTCTCAAACAGATGCAGAGATGGATCAGGTTCTTAAAGATTTTTTGGAAGATGATGATGATGATGATGAAGGTTCTTAAAGATAGAAGTAGAGAAAGAGAAGAGAGAGTTTTATGGATATTTTTTGGTGATTCTTCAGAATGTGGAGAATTTATGTTTGTGATTTTGTGAATGGAATAGTGGATTGAAGGTGAGGATGAAGAGAGTATTTTAGAGTTTCTTGGTTGTGATTCTTCTGCTGAAATTGAAGAATCAAGAGGATCCAAAGGTATGAACCTGATTTACATTCTAATAGGCATTTGTTAGAGATTCAATCCCAATTTCTTCTCCCTAATTCGGTTACTTCCCTTCTCAATTCTGTTGCAAAACCGTTTTCCATTCTGTTATTGTTGTTATATTTCTATTACCAACTGTTAGCCCTTCTGTTATGTTTTTTCTATTTCTGTTACCAACTGTTAGCCCTTCTGTTATAACTTGATGCCTTCTACCTTACAACTTATGACTTTTTCTTTCATTTTCTGAGTTCAACCTCCTGATTTAATTCCTTCTCCCCCTTTTCTTTTTGCAGGCCAACCGTCTTCTGAATAAAGTCATAAGAATTGAAGATTTGCGAAACCATTAGAAGTTGAGTTTAACAGGGTTAGTTTAACACTATAACTGTAAGTTGAATTTGAACTGGGTGACTATTTTTTCTTTTTTTTGATGAAGGATGGCTTGAATAAAGCGAATTTTTCTTTAGTTTTTTTTTGTTCATTCTGTCAGGAAAAACTGGAATTCTGTTTTGATGAATGAAAAAATAGTTAGGGGTTTGTTATTATGGGTTATCATCTTTTTTCAAATTCTGTTACTCTCTTCCTTTTTATATCGAGTTAACATGTGTGTACTGACTCCTCATATTATGAATATTTGACGTTGTTTATACCAACCCTGATATTAGCTTCTTAAAGCACTCCAACATCATTAGCTCCATCACTGATAGCTAACATTGTTTCAGCTACAGATTCAACTAAACTGGCCACCACTGCCCTCCGCTTACTTCAAGGATTTCGTTTAGGAAAACATGGCAAGTTGATTACGAGATATGGTATCCAATTTATCATCCTTATCAATCATCTCCTGATCAATACTTCATCTTCTATTTTATGTCTTGTTTTGTATGAGAACTACGCAGGTGTTGTACCACAAAAGTTTCCCTCCCATTTCTCAAAGGATCATCCTGGACTCTTAGGTTTGCTTCTATCAAGTTCCAAGTCTTGAATCATCACTTTTCAATGAAATCATCCATAAGGGAAAAATGGTCAAAAGCACACTGAAAAGTCAAACTTTGACTTTCATATCAAATCAAGTTTCAACAATTTTATTTCATCAAGACATGAGATTGGTTCATCAAAAAATCAGGAGTCAGAAGTTACTTTGAAAAAATCAAATTTTCTAAACATTTAGAAAATCTTCTAAGTGTTAAGAGTATACGATACCTCAGAACTTCTGAGTCAGCCTCCACGCAAGTGCAGTCAGAAGTTGCAAATATGGGTCAGAACATAGTCTCCAATCAGAACATGACTCTTCAGCCTCCATGCAAGCACAGTCATAAGTTGCAAACATGGTTCATAATCTTCCATCAGAACGTGACTCTTCAGCACATGAAGGTTACGCTTCTGATCTTCTGCGATCAGAACGTCACCAAATCCCAAAACCTCGTTCAAGTAACCTGCTGCCCTGCTATGGAACAGTCCTGGAACCAGCTGCCACAATGCTCCAAATTTTTGCTGACCCAATCCATGCCTGCACTTTCTCAAACCCCATATTTGCATAAAATTAGCATACGAAAACTGTGATTAAAAAGAAATGAAACAGTATACCAAAAAGATTTGAATCCCATTTGTTTTCCCCCCAAAACCACAACAAACCCATCTATAAATACTTTGCTCTATCACACATTCAAGGGGTTGGCTGGCTTTTGGAGAGAGAGAATTGTCAAAAGAGAGAAAAGAAAGTTGTGAAACCTTCATAAAAAATCCAGAATTCCCAAACAGAAAACTAAAACCTTTGTTTTTCCCTTTGAGTCAAAGAGCTTGGCATTTCCTCTTCTGTTGCTCTTGCTGACTCATAACATCTAAAGGCAGCAGTTCAAACCAAGCGCACGCTCCAGATTTAAGGTAAGTCTTTCTGACTTTGCATCTTTTCTTTCAGCACATCATGTGATATGTAAATACCATAGTATTAATTTTGTCCATTCATTACATAAACAGAAAAAAAAACTGTGGATTAGAACTTCTTAACTAAGGATAGGCTTAGGATTAGGATCATGACTTCTATAAACTGTTGTGCTTTTATCCTTCTGATTTGGTGTTTGTTAGAAACTAAATAAGTTATCGTTGTGCTGATTAATATGAGGAAAGAGTTGAAATATAACACATAACTTGTGTTTCTTTCACTCACCATTTTAACACACAGAACTTCTATGATTTTCTCACTGTTTAAGCATGCAGAACCTCTGAGTTCTCTTCACTATTTTGACACACAGAATTTCCATGATTTTTCTCACTGTTAATACACACTGAACTTCTGATTCTTACATGCTGATAATGCACTGAACTGCTGACGTCCACTCACCGGCTTAGCACAATATAGAACTTCTTATACTTCCACTCACTGTTTTAAAACACTCAGAGTTTCTGATTCTTACATGTTGATAATACACTGAATTTCTGATGTTTACTTACTGTTTTAGTGTAACACAAAACTTCTTACTTTTGGCTCACTGTCTGAATACCACCCAAAACCTCTGTGTTTTCCCTCTAACGTTTCTTGCAGGACCTTAGAGTTTACCAATCAGAACTTCCGATGCCCACTGACGTTTCTTTCTGAGTCACCACGTGTCTAGCTTCAGAACTTCTGACCCTTGTTTTTTTGCTTGCAGCAACACATTGTTTCTATCTTTCATTTGTTTTCCTTTTTATCACTTTTAATGTTAATACTTTTTTTACCAACACAAAAAAGGACATAAAGATATTTTCCTTTTACTAATTAGTTTTTTTTAGACAAAAAACCCTTTTTTAAACAAGTCCTTTTTCTTTCTTTCTTATGTTGTACATTTCAATATTATTGTAATAGTAACTTAGGATTTGATTTTACTTGCGACCCCCATTCATAAATATGTACCTCCATCCCCCTAATGATTGTAATAGCGTAGGATATTTACTTTCCGCACTTTTATTGTTGTCATATATTATTAGTAACTAGGGTGTGTATGAAAAGATATGAAATCGACAAATAGATCACCCTAATCAAGATTAAAATGCATGCAATCAAACACACTCGCACATGAGCACCCTTAGGGTAATCCCGCTTTGTGGCCTATCGAAAAAAATAGTCATGTCCCTCAAACATGGGTGTTTTAGCAAAGATCCTCGATAAAAGATCGTAGTCCCTCGATGACCCTCAATGTTGCCTTCGGTAAAATGATCTAGTCCCTAAAATGACATTGCTAAAATGTCCCATAGGTTACCTTCTATGACTATACGAATGACCCACACTCGTCCCTTAAAAATCTAATAATGGGGCTTCTTACCAAATCAAATGGTAAGATAGCAACATATAAAGGAGGAGGAAAAGAACATCTAAGACCTCTTGAGTAGGTAATTGCTCCTAGTTACTCGCTTGCTCGTAATAAAAACACTTTTACACACCCACACTTTCATTTTTTGAAAACATTTTCGAAAGACAACACTTTGTACGCGTTCTTATAGAGACGAGAACCATTACAAAGGCACTTTTTCAAAATCTTTTTCAAAAACACGTTTCACAAATACATCTTTGAACTATTTTCCAAACAAACACTTTGTACGCGTTCTTATAGAGACGAGAACCATTACAAAGACGTTTTCAAAATACTTTCAAAAACTCACACCACAAGCACATTCAAACAAAAGCAATTGATCTAGAAAGTAAATAAGATCCCATGGAAAACCATAGATGAAAAGGGTGCTAACACCTTCCCTTTTTATAATCTATCCCCCGAACTCAAGAAAACATCTCTGAAGGTCTTTCCTGTGCTTTTTCACCTTTCCTTTTGGATAAAAGAAAAGTCGGTGGCGACTCTTTCTAAACTGCAACATTTGCAAACATAAACGCAAAACTCAAAGTCAGTTCTCCCACCGCATCACAGCAGGTTTTGATGCTGGTGTAAATTTGCATCCGGTATACCATCTAGGTAATAAACTTGGGTAAGTGTTATGGACTTGAAATCTGATTGGCCTTGTATTGCATATGGATGTTAGAATGTTGAACTATTGAAATTATTGCAGATTAATCACGGTGTCATATTTAAGCATGTTACAAAGTAGTTGAACACATGGAGATAGCATGGAGAAATATCTTTAAGACAAGAAGCTTGAACTGTGGATAAGAGGATGATAATTCATGAAGGTCTTAGCATGGAGAGGACATAAAGATATTCAGATGCTTAGATCCTTAGGTGTTTTATGATGTTATCATGTAATTCTCCTTGTGCAATGTGATGTGTTCGTAATGATTTTGTGAGGCCTGTGGGATAGAACATTCTGTAACCCCCTTTTAATAATAAATCCCAGAAATCCAGAATAATTGTCCTCCCAAGTCAAATATCTTTCCTCCTGATTTTTTTAATAGCACTGTGACATTTGAAGAGTTTAATTTGGAATCATTTAAGTGATGATGTATGTCTTGTAACTTACTTTATCCAAGACATCCACATATATGAATGTTTAATCTTGAATTTTTTTGAATTACTTTGTGACAGATCAGGGTCAATGCCTTAGCAAAACCATAACCAACCTTGAATACCCTAGTCATATTGAACTCATAGCATATTTGGATGAAGCTTTCAATCTTGAATCTATATACCTTGCAGCTGGATCTTATCTCAATTGAATGACCAGTGACTTTAGTCCATACTTCAACCACTCAATAGGTACATCAAAGCGAACGTCATCCAAAAGAACTCTTCTAAGAAAAAACTAACTCCCAAAGAATTCACAATTTCACACCTCGTGTCATGATTCACGTTTTTGTTATTTAAACCCCAAAGACATCCTAGCCTGATAACCAACAATCTTGCAACGAGATTAGAACCGTGGGGAACACATGGAAGACAAGATATAAGACTTGAAGTATGAAATCCGATGACCTTCAGTTGAAATGTTGACAAACTCAACCACCCTGGATTAAAAAAACCTAATTCACTGATAAGTATCATAATGAGAATAAGATGTCGATTCAATCCTCTAAACTTCTTGAAAAGAATAATTTGTGGTGAAAACAAATAGGAAGAAACCCCAACTTTCTTGATTTGGACGCACAATGACGAGGAGATGACTTGAGGAATTGAGAGGAATCAAAACCCTAATCTCGTACCAAGAATGATAGAGCACTGGTTGAATCAATTTTGAGTAATATAAAAAACTCAATTTCGTAGAGAGAAACCCTAATATCAAAGCTCTTTGATCCTGTAACCATGCGACCAATGCTATGTGTGAAATGTACAATGTACAAAGTATGATGAGGGATCTTAGGGGCAAAAATTGGGGTATAACAGCTGCCCTTATTTAAGTGTCTTCTATCCGGAGATACGAAGATTAAAATATTCATCTCAACGCGGTTGAAGATACTTAAATACAAAACAAGTCCTATTTTTGGCCCTAAGATGCCAGACGATGCTTATGATTATGGATGTAACATATAAACTTCATGCAGACGGGCAAGACACACACTGGAGAAGCAATAGTAAAATCAACAAATTAACAACAAAAAATCAACCAGGATAATAAACCTCTGGAGAATAACATGACTCTGGGGATAGAAATTTAGATCTGTTGGAGATGAATTGGCTATGCTGGGGAGAAGAAAACTCAACATTACTGGGGTAAGATCCAGAGAGGAGACAAAATATCATAGATTTAAAAACTGAGGGAAAAGTAATGGATGACCACAATTGACCAATAGCTGTGAACTATCCACTCATAGAGGAGGTAGCAAAAAGAGAGTAACGTCCACACAGGGGATCGGCAACCACTAACCAGAAAAGATCAATCTTACCTAAGAATGGTAATGAACTACCCACTCAAGAATGAAGGTAAGAAAATTAAACATAGGACAATACCGACTTTTATTGAAGGTAAAGAAACAGAAGATACACCGACGTTTACTGAAGGTGGAGAAAAGAGAATGCACCAGCTTTTACTGAAGGTGATGTCTTAAAGAGCAATAACGAACTTCCCAAAATCCTAGCATTCCTCCTAGAACGAGTAAAAAATACAAGCTATCTCAAATAAAGAGACTACCACTTGTAAAGATTTCACAACAAACTTCTCTTACGAAACTTCCTCGAAGAGATACCATTTGATGGAGAATCAGATAAACTTCCCCTCGATCCTGACTATAAGCCACGAACTGGTCTCAATTTCTTCTTTAACCAAGATGTTTCACCTGGAAAGGGTAAAAATACAAGCTATCTCAAATAAAGAGACTACCCCTTGTAAAGAATTCTCAACAAACTTCTCTTGCGAAACTTCCTCGAAGAGATACCATTTGATGGAGAATCAGATAAACTTTCCCTCGATCCTGACTATAAGCCACGAACTAGTCTCAGTTTCTTCTTTAACCAAGATGTTTCACCTGGAAAGGGGTAAAAATATTGTTGTAAAGATATTTCAACAAACTGTCTTTATCATTGAAGTACATCCAAACTCAACAAAGAACTATATCCCATAATGACGAGACTACCATTCATTGGAGTAACAAATTTCATCAACGAACTACCTTCCATAATGACAAGGCTACCATTCATTAGAAAAACAATCTTCATCAACGAACTATCTCCCATAATGACGAGACTACCATTCATTGGAAGTAACAAATTTTCATCAACGAACTATCTCCCATAATGACGAGAATACCATTCATTGGAAAAACAATCTTTTTATGTTAACAGACTTACTGGGAAGGAACAGGTTGCTCAAATAAAGAGAACTGCCACTTGTTGTTTTAAGAAGGAATTGTAATAAGACTGGCGAGAAAAGAAGCTTGATTTCCTAGGGAAATACCAATGCATTCCTGTTGAGGAGAAAAAAGTCTTTTCGTGCAAAGTAAATGCACATTCTCAAATCAAGGCTCGAAGCCTGCAGAAATCAGAATAATAATGTTGTCGGGGACTACAGATTCAAACCAGAAATAAACTAGGATGAGATAATCAACCAAGTCTACACCCGATGCGAAGTAAACTCAAAAGGGGATCACATTCCATCCAGAGAATGAACTGAATGGGAAGGCTGAAGCAAAAATCTTCCACGAGGGATAACTCAGTGGGGGGAATTGAAAGGATATACACTTCTTGTTTAACATTGAAAACTCTATTGGAGAGAGAGTAACATAACTTTGCAAAGAGGATAATATGCTGAAAAAATATCAATGAGTGCAAATGAGTGATGAATTTTAAATTCATCTATGCATGACGTGTATGAATGTATGGATTTTATCATGCGCATGCTGACAAAACAACCATAATACATTGGGGATAACCAGACAAATCTAAACTTGGGTGAAGACAACACGCGGCCAAGTCACATGCAGAAACAGATATTAGATTCCACGAGGGGGTAAGCATCAACAGAGGAAACAGAGTCATATTTCACGGCTTAACTTCGCTGGGAAGGACATGGCTTGAAAACAATCAAAGAACCACCTGACTAGCAACAAGTAAAGTTACGAGAATATCATAAAATTTTCTATGTATCACCGGGGAATACCAATATGGACTTCGATAAGGGAAGAGGAAGCTTCATCGTCTAGACTTCACTGGAGATTCCAAAACCAACTTCACTAGGGGAAGATGAAAACCATGTCGTCGAGACTTCAACTGGGGATGTCAATACAGACTTTACCAGGGAAGATGCAAAACTACATCGTTGATACTTCAAATGGGGATTGTTATGCTAACTTCATTGGGGGAAAAGAAGCCACACACACCAAAGAGATCCTGGATACAATCTTCAATATTAGGCATAATGGTTGTGCAAAATTCTCTGGAGAGAGATCACAGAATTTCATAGGATAACAACTTCAGAGGGAAGTATCATATTCGACACATCTGGAGAATTTAAGAAGTCGACAACACAGTAATGGGTCAGCTCATGGGGATTTTAAATCAAACTCAGCACATAGCGAGAGAAAACCCAAGGAGTAAACACTTCTCTCAAAACTTCTTAGGATGTATGTTGCCCTTGTCTGGTTGTTTGGAAGTACACAACAAAAATGTCATAACTGGAGGGCGTAATATCCTGATAGAGATCCTGCATTACTTCTCAACACAAAGGGAGAAAGAATTCAACAACTAAGCACATGTTTTGTACCTCTGCAACCTCTTCTTGATTACCTTTTGATCATGGAAAGAAATTACACTCAGTCGGAGAAATCCGAATCAAGACTTGATTGGGCGGATGGGATTACAAACCCAACAACAAATAGCTGCTTGAAGACAGTCTGAACCCAAACTTAACAAGGTAAAGATGGGAACATAAACCCAAATGCCACACCATATATTAGCTTGTATGAGATTCATCTATCCCAAGAAGCAGTATCATAAATGGAATACACATATATCAATAAGTGCAACCAGGGAACTTTACAAAACTTAGGAGTTCGTTAATCCTCAGAATCACTACTTTTGTTGCACTCGAATCACAACATCTGAAGTAAAAGGTAATTTGTAAATTCTTTTCATAAATTTTTTATTATTAAGTCTTTTTGTTTTGAAAATTTCTATCGATAATAAATGAAATTTTTGCGAACAGAATAAAAGTAAGAACTACAAAGAATTGGATAAAGGCTCAAACTTTATTAATGGAATGGTAGTCTGTGAACGAAAAACTCCATAGATGATTACAAAGTTTGGAAAATGGTAAATATATGGTAAAGATACATTTGAATACAATGACCACTGTTCTCCCTAACAACTTCGAACTCGTGAGCAAAGACTTCAGTTGAAGTGTGATGAGAATCTGAGAAGATTATTGCTTCAATGATCAAATCTTGTCTGACGCAGTTACTTTCCAAGAAGTCCCTAACTTTTCCTAGGTTGCCCTTGCGGGTTTTCAACCTACCGGGAAGAATTTATTCTGTTTATGTCTCTAATTTTTGCTTAGACTTCCCTTTCGGGTTTTTAGCCTACCAATACGCTCCTTTTTGCCTAAGTCGCCCTTTCGGGTTTTCAACTTAGCGAGTTGTTCTTTTATTTCATTAGGAGAAGTATTTCTTGACTGCATCAGCATTCAAAGGACGTGGGAACTCCTCACCATCCATAGTTTCAAGAATCAATGCACCGCCAGAGAAGGATTTCTTGACAACATATGGGCCTTCATAATTAGGAGTCCACTTGCCCCTAGAATCAGCGTTAAAAGACATGATCTTTCTGAGCACGAGGTCGCCTTCTCTGAATTCACGAGGCTTTACCTTCTTATCAAAAGCTTTCTTCATCCTCTTTTGGTATAACTGACCGTGACACAAAGCCGTCATTCTCTTTTCTTCAATTAAGTTCAACTGGTCGAACCTATTCTGAATCCATTCAGCCTCTGATAACTTGGTTTCCATTATCACGCGTAAAGAGGGAATCTCAACCTCGACGGGGAGCACTGCTTCCATACCATACACAAGCGAGAAAGGGGTTGCCCCTGTTAAGGTACGAACAGATGTACGATACCCATGCAAAGCAAACAGAAGCATCTCATGCCAATCTTTATAAGTAACAACCATCTTTTGGATGATTTTCTTAATGTTCTTATTGGCAGCTTTGATGGCTCCATTCATCTTTGGCCTATAGGGAGATGAATTATGATGGATAATTTTGAATTCTTCACAAAGTTCAATCATCATCTTATTATTTAAATTTGAGTCGTTGTCAGTGATAATCCTGCTTGGCACACCATATCGACAAATAAGATTATGCTTGATGAAGCGTACTACCACCTGCTTAGTAACATTGGCGTATGAAGATGCTTCCACCCACTTGGCGAAATAGTCAATCGCTATCAAGATAAAACAATGTCCATTCGACGCCTTAGGTTTAATCATTCCAATCATGTCAACACCCCACATAGAGAAAGGCCACGGGGACGAAATAACATTGAGAAGTGTTGGAGGCACATGAATCTTGTGGCACTTCTTCGCAAATTTGCAACAGTCAGATTCCATTGTCAGCCAATAGTAACATTCCCTAAGCACCCTCTTTGCCATTGAATGTCCATTGGCATGAGTACCGAAGGAACCCTCATGGATCTCATGCATCAACATGTCTGCTTCGTGTCTATCCACACATCTGAGCAAGACCATGTGATGATTTCTTTTGTATAGCACATCCTCATTAAGGAAAAAGCTACCTACCAATATTCTCAGGGTCTTCCTGTCTTTATTTGATGCGCCCAACGGGTATTTTTGAGTTCAGAGAAAATCCTTGATATCGGGATACCAAGGATTTTCATCTAACGTTTCCTCTATTGCAAATACACGGGCTGGTCTATCCAGACGTCGTACTGTGATACGAGGCACGTCATTCCAAGAATTCACCTGATACATAGATTCCAAGGTTGATAAAGCGTCCGCCATTTTATTTTCCTCTCTAGGAATATGATGGAATTCAACTTTGTTAAAGAAGGGTAATAGCCTTCTAGCATAATCTTTGTAAGGGATCGAGCCAGGGTGACGAGTATCCCATTCTCCTTTAATCTGGTTTATTACTAAAGCTGAATCCCCATATACATCAAGGATTTTGATTCTAAGATCCATAGCTGCTTCGAGACCCATGATACATGCTTCATACTCTGCCATATTATTGGTACAATCAAAGGTCAACCTTGCAATGGAAGGGATATGAGACCCATGAGGAGTGACAATCACAACACCAATTCCTTTTCCGTAAGCATTCACAGCTCCATCAAACACCATGCCCCATCGGGACCCTGGATCAGGACCTTCCTCGGGCAAAGGTTCATCACAATCTTTTACTTTCAAAAACATCACGTCTTCATCGGGAAAGTCATATTTGACAGACTGATAGTCTTCAACTGGTTGGTGAGCAAGGTACTCCGCCAACACACTACCTTTGATAGCCTTCTGAGTGTAGTATTCAATATCGTATTCAGACAGCAACATCTGCCAGCGAGTGATTCTTCCGGTAAGAGCAGGATTTTTGAAGATGTACTTAATTGGATCCATTTTGAATATCAACCAAGTGGTGTGATTCAGCATATACTAACGCAGACGCTTCGCGGCCCAAGCCAAAGCACAACATGTCTTTTCAAGTAGATTTTATTGAGACTCGCAATCAGTGAACTTTTTACTCAGATAGTAAATGGTGTATTCTTTTCTTCCTGTTTTATCTTGTTGTCCCGGAATGCAACCCATAGAATGATCCAACACTGTCAGATACATAATCAAAGGTCTTCCCTCAACGGGAGGGAGAAAGATAGGAGGTTTAAGCAGATACTCTTTAATGCTTTCAAATTCCTTCTGGCAATCATCGGTCCATACACACCCTTGATCTTTCTTCATAAGCTTGAAGATGGATTCACACGTTGCAATCACGTGGGAGATGAACCTGGAGATATAATTCAGGCGTCCGAGGAAACCTCTAACTTGTTTTTCAGTCCTTGGAGCAGGCATTTCTTGAATTGCCCTGACTTTATCAGGATCAACTTCAATTCCTTTTTGGCTGATAATGAAACCTAGCAACTTTCCCGAACAAACACTAAAGGTGCATTTATTCGGATTCAAACGAAGGCGATACTTCCTTAAACACTGAAATAACTTCAACAAATCTTCTATATGTCCTTCCTCGGTATGAGATTTATCAATCATATCATCAACATATACTTCGATTTCCTTATGCATCAGATCATGGAATAGGGTTGTCATAGCCCTCTGGTACGTTGCACCAGCGTTCTTCAACCCGAAGGGCATCACTCTGTAACAGAATGTTCCCCAGGATGTGATAAACGTTGTTTTTTCCATGTCCTCAGGAGCCATCTTAATTTGATTGTACCCAGAAAATCCGTCCATGAACGAGAACACTTTAAATTTTGTTGTTTTATCTACCAACATATCAATATGCGGTAATGGAAAGTCATCTTTTGGACTTGCTTTATTTAGATTTCTATAGTCAACGCACATGCGGACTTTTCCGTCTTTCTTTGGTACCGGAACAATATTGGCAATCCATTGAGGATACATTGATGTCATGAGAAAACCAGCATCGATCTGTTTCAAGACCTCTTCTTTTATCTTTATTGCCATATCAGGGTGAGTCTTCCTTAACTTCTGCTTGATGGGAGGATATTCTGGCTTCAACGGCAGGTGGTATTCCACGATGTTGGTGTCTAACGCAGGCATATCCTGGTAAGACCAAGCGAAAATATCAGAGTATTCTTTCAGTAACTCAATCAATTTCCTCTTTGCGTCAGGATAAAGCAATTCTCCAATCTTGACTTCTCTTGGGTCTTCCTCTGATCCCAAGTTAATCACCTCCAACGGCTCTTTATACGGCTGAATAGTATTCTCCTCGCGCTCAAGCAACCGTGAAACCTCTTCTGGGATTTTATCGTATTCTTCTTCCTCGGTCAAATACACAGGATATTTGAAGTTAGGAGAGGGTGCAGGGTCATTGTATTCAATGGTTTTCTTAGTTAATTTGCACATGTGATTATGATTGATTTTAGAAACTGACTGATGTATAATTGAGTATGCATATTTACTAATGATTATTATTTATTTCGAAAGGTTTTATCTGATTATCATTTTCCAAGAAAAAGCAATAAATAAAACATAATTTGGAAAACAAAAACATCTTTTATTAATGATGTAAAAGTTCAAAACAAAAGACATGCCCATACAATACCGCTTTCTCCTTGGGCAGAGTGAAAGGATTTTTGGAAAGATAAAAAAAAATATTACTTCGAGATGTGGATACAAGAAGGCACATCAATGGTGATCCAATTGTGGACCCTCACTCCGTGCGTCACTAAATTCGGCATCCCTTTCCCTAGCTCATCCTCAAGGATAGCATTGATCTTCGAAGTAGTGGGATGCAGATACCCTGCACTGTGGAATATGTCTTGATATTTGCTGAAAGTAGACTTCGGCTTCAAAATCTCATACTTATTATTCTTCACCGAGAAACCCAAACCAGCTTTATTCTTATTCACTGGTGGATTAATAATTTTCCCCCACGCCTTGTTAGGGCCATTCCTTGCTACATGTTTAGCATCTCTGAATGAAGCAATAGAGTCCTTATTTTTCCTTATATTATTGATCGACAATGCTTGGAACTGCATTCCAACAACTGCCTCGTCAGCCTATACAATGTTGAAGGAAGACAAATGAGATATTAATAAAGCTTGCTCGCCGCTTATGATAACCACCTTCCCTTCTCGGACAAACTTTAACTTCTGATGAAGAGTCAACGTAACAGCTCCTGCCTCGTGGATCCATTGTCTTCCCAATAGACAGTTGTAAGCGGGAACAATATCCATCACCTGGAAAGTAATCCGGAACATGTGTGGACCTATATGCATAGGAAAGTCCACCTCTCTAATGACCGACTTCCTGGAGCCATCAAAGGCTTTCACTATGATACCACTAGGACGCATGAGGGCTCCTTGGTACTTAAGCTTTGAGAGATTGCTTCTTGGAATCACGTTTAAGGCAGAACCGTTATCAATCAATACATTGGATAAGGAATCATTTTTGCAATTCATCGAGATGTGTAGAGCCATATTATGGTTGCTTCCCTGCTCGGGTAATTCTTCATCACAAAAACTCAAATTATTACAAGAAGTAATATTCCCGACAACACCGTTAAATTGGTCCATGGGTATATCTCTTTCAACAAACGCTTGATCTAGCACCCTCATCAAGGATTCCCGATGGGCAGCAGAATTCATCAATAAGGCCAATATAGAAATCTTGGACGGGGTCTGTAACAACTGATCCACGATCTTGTAGTCTCTCATCTTAATGATCTTCAGCACATCATTAACTTCTTTCTTTAAGGTAGTTCCACTAGATTCCTCAGCCGCCTTTTCAGCTTCAACATTAGTTTCGACGACTTTCTTGCCATGCTCAACATCTCCCCGAAAAGTAGGAGCAAATACCCGACCACTATGCATCACTCGACTGGCTTCAGCAATATTCTCCACATGTGTCAAAGGTCGTATCGGGACTTCGATCCCGTCTTCTAGGATAGTCGCATTGTATTTATAGGGTACAACTCTGTTTGATTCATACGGGACGCGACCAGGTAAACATATAATAACATGGGTTATTGCAGGCTTGCTACAATATGTAATCTCCACTGGAGTAGGAATATCAAAATGGGGTACAATAACATTCACCCCTACCTCTCTTGTACATTCAGACTTTACGAAATCACCAACGGAAGTATCATCTTTAACCACGGGCTTGGACTCATCATCAGAAAAGAATTCATCAGCATAAATATATTCATCATCCGACACGATCTCACCAGAATGGTCCTCAACCATGTTGACTCTAGCATAACCATCTATATTTCTTATAACGTTAATAGTTCTTTCATCTAGAAGTAATTGGATACCCCTCTTCACGATGGAACAGCCATGGGGGTCTCTACAACGGATCCGGCAACCACCATATTAATGTAACTCTTGTCCTGGCATATGGAAAAAGTTGGCATGTAACTGTACCAGGTTGTCCTCCATATTGTTCACATCATAAATTTGGAACTCACCGGGGCATCCGTGCACCATGTTCACTCCTTCTTCACATTCAGCCTCGGTCATAATAATACAAACAAGGCCTTCATCAATCACCTTTTGAAGGTCAACTTTCACCTTAACACATCCACGACTATTTTGGCTGCAGATATTACACATATTATGGTCATGCATACAATAGCCGGGCCTACAATGGTCAGCGTGCATCTTCACCAAATTTCCTTTTATCAAATTCACATCATAAATCCTGGACTCTCCTGGATCATCAGAAATCATATTCACCGTTCCTCCACCTCCATGTTTAGGCAACATGTTGTCTTTCACGTTGGGACCAACGTCTTTAAAGGACAGAAGGCCAGATCTAACCATTTTTTGAACCTCAGACTTCAAAGGATAGCAATTCTTGATACTGTGCCCAGGGGATCCCTAGTGAAAGGCACATGTCTAGTCTGCCTTGTAATACCATGGTAAAGGAGACGGTATAGCAGGAGGATTCCTGGTTTGCACTAAATTTTTCTGAATCAGTGTTGGAAATAGCTCTGTGTAACTCATAGGGATGGGGTCAAAGGGTTCTCTCTTCTGACTCTGCCCTTGATTGCTTTGTTGGGGTGTTCTTTGATACACAACGGCAGTGGGAGCTACGTTAACAACCAGAGTCACTGAAGCAACCTGTTGTTGATGCACATGACGCCTTCTAGGAGGTTTATCTCTTCTCTCTTGAATAACGACATTTGCATCTCCTTCTTTCTTTCTAGCAAATCCATATGACGATTTTTTTGCACCACTAGAACTTTCATCTCTCGTCAAATGGCCTTCCTTCACAGCTTCTTATAAGCGAACACCCATACCCACCATTTCGGTGAAGTCACTTGGTGCACTCGCCACCATTCTTTCATAGTATAAGGAACCCATAGTCTTTAAAAAGATCTTTGTCATCTCCTTCTCTTCCATTAGGGGGATTACCTGGGCGGCCACTTCATGCCGCCTTTGCGCGTATTCCTTAAACGACTCCTTATCTTTCTAGACCATAGCCCTGAGTTGATCGCGGTCAGGCGCCATGTCCATATTGTACTTGTACTGCTTAACAAACGCCTCTCCTAGGTCGTTGAAGGTATGAATATTGGCACTATCCAAGCTCCTGTACCATTTCAGTGCAGCACCAGTCAGGCTATCTTGAAAGAAATGGATTAGCAAACGTTGATCGTCAGTGTGAGTGGACATCCTCCTCACATACATTATTAGATGAGCATTGGGGCAAGTATTGCCCTTATATTTTTCGAATTCTGGCACTTTGAATTTCGCAGGTACTTTTACATTTGGAACCAGACATAGATCGCTTACATTTTGTCCGAACAGTTCTTTTCCATGGAGGGCCTTCATTTATTTTCGCATCTCATTAAACTGATCTTGGAAGTCATCCATTCTATCATAGAATCCAATTCCTTCACTTGGCGGGGGAGTTGGATGGTGAACCACATCATTAACAATAGGGATAACATTCATTACTGGAGGCACAACATAACAGATCTCATTGTTAACAGTAGGAGCAATGTGCACGATGGGAGGGGCAGAAGCCATAACTTGTTGAGCAGATTGAGCAATTTGAGGAGTAGGGTTATATCCTTCTGGTGTATAACCTTCGGCCATTCCCCGTGGATATCCAGGAGGCATGCGATGCTGAGCAGCAGTGGTATTTGGAGCAACTGAGATGGGAGCTGTCATAATTTCAGAGATAACTGTTGCTTATTGTGGTTGCGTAGCATGAAGAGGTGGAGGTGGTGGTGGCTTATTCTGAGAAGCCACCAATGACTCTACCAAAGCAGTTAAGTTCGCCATTCCGGTTCTCAAAGCGGTAACCTCTTCGTGCAGTTCTCAATTCTCTTGTTCGAGATTTTCCATCTGCCTCTTGAAAGTGTTTCGAGTATTATAACGATGAAAATTTATGGTAGCAATCTCTGTAAAGAAACCCGAATCAAAGATAAGAAAACCTATCGTGACCCACCTTTCATGATATGGTATGCATGTATGAATGATTATGCATGAAGTGTTTTATCATTTCCAGGAGGATCCTTTGGTTTTTTCATCAAGCATCGATAAGTAATAGGATAAACAACAAGATAAAACAAAATAGAGGCAAATTATCAGAGTAGAAACTGCTCATATCATAGAGTCGAACAGACATCCATACGGTAGTGATTTAGTACAAATATAGTCAATTATTAAAGAGGCCCCGTCCAACAAGACTGGCGGTGACCTTGTCGATCAAAACAAGCATAAAAGATAAGTGCTGTAAAAAAATCTCCTTAAGCTCAACTATCCAGCTAATCATCTTCAGATAAAGGGTCTCCAATCACAAAGCCCCTCTTCTTCACTAGCGCCAACAAACAATGATATTTGAGTTCCCAATCCTCGGAATCTATATTTCTCTCATCGGCTTCTTCTGCTAGAACCTTGTCTTTATTTTCTACCTGGGCTTTGATTGTTGTCAACTCTTTCATAACTTGAGTCAAGCGAACATCTTTCTCTCTCAACTTTTTCTTTAACATCTTAACCTCCTCGCCATGCTTAGCTTCCAATTCCTTTTTAGCTAATCGAATATTTCCTATCTCTTGATGACTAGCCTATAGCTCTTTAACTTGTCGACTGGTGGTGTCAGAACCCTCTACCCTAGGTATTTCTAACATCTCAAGCAAACCATGTTTTTCTAGCAACTGGTTCTTCAGCTTAACCTCTTTCATGAGCTTCTTCTTGTCTTGTAAAGAAAATGACATATCTGTGATACGGTGGGAGAAGTGACTTGATGTTTTGTGTTTCGATTGCACTTGTGCAAATAGCAAGAGTCGCCACCGACTTTTCTTTTATCCAAAAGGAAAGGTAAAAAAGCACAGGAAAGACCTTTCGAGATTATTTCTCGGGTTCGGGGGGTAGATTATGAAAAGGGAAGCTATTAGCACCCTTTTCATCCATGGTTTTCCATGGGCTCTTAGTTACTCGTTTAGATCACTTGCTTTCTTTTGACAGTGTGCCTGTGGTGTGGGCTTCGAAAGTATTTTGAAAAATCTCTTTGTAATGGTTCTCGTCTCTATAAGAACGCGTACAAAGTTTTGTTTCGAAAAGTGGTTTCAAAGATGTGTTTGTGAATTGTGTTTCGGAAGGTGTTTTGGAAAGATGTTTTGCAATGGTTCTCGTCTCTATAAGAACGTATATAAAACGTTTTATCTTTTTGAAAATGTTTTGAAATGAATGTGTAGGTGTAAAAGGTTTTTATCATGAGCAAGCGAGTAACTAAGAGAGAATCTATCTACTCGAAAAGTCTTAAATTGTTCTTTTCTTCCTCCTTTTAATGGTGCTATCTTACCATTAATTTGGTAAGAAGCCCCACCGTTAGATGTGAAGGGATAGGCGCGGGTCAATTTTACAATCATCGAAGGCAACTTGTGAGACGCTTTAGCAATTTTTTTGTAAGGGACGGGATCATTTTAATCGAAGGCAACATCGAGGGTCATCGAGGGACTACGATCTTTTTTTATCGAAGGGTCATTGCTAAAGCGTCCCACATTTGAGGGACATGATTGTATTTCCGAGGCAACGAGCGAGGTTACCCTAGAGGTGCGCGTGTGAAAAATTGTGTTGGTTTCAAGTTATTTTGTTCTTTGATTAGGTCATCTAGTGATTGATTTTTGAATCTTGTCATACACGCCTAATTACTATACAGTATATGGAAAACAGTAAATTGCGGAAATTGAAATTCTACGCTATTACAAAATATTCGGGAATGGGGGTACAATTTTTGCAAATGGGGATGAATCAAATGAGATAGGAAGGTCCAAATATCAAACAATACAACCAAATCGAATTTTGTGTGATTTATGTAAAGCTATGATAATCCATAAAAATAAAAGCAACAAAATATAGAAATGAAATGTTAAGTATTTACTTGAAAAGGGAAAAGTAAAACCTATTCTAAAAAATAAAAAATAATTGATTAAATTAAATTCTTTATTTTTTTGTATTTTATTAATTATGGAAGTAACAAGATAAATTAAAGAGGGACTAAACTAAGTTCTATTATTTTATTTTTTTGTGTTTTTATTATATGTAAAATTAAATCTAAAACAAATTTATTAAAAAAAAAGAAAATGATAAAAAATTAAATTACAAAACCTAAATCAAATTAAAATGTATTTTAAGTTATTAGCATTTGCATAATTAAAAAAAGAATGTAAAAAGAAAACAAATTAAATTTAAATAAACGCAGTGGGCTTAAGGTGATTTGAGAATGAGGCCCAAACAAAATGTTGTTCTTGCTGTAACAAAACAAGCCAAAGGGGGGAGGGATGATCAGTAAAACGCAAATGGGCTTAGGGAAAATAAAAAAAACAATCAAGCCCAAGTTTCTAACCATGCTTAGTTATTGATTAAGGTGAAAAACGAAATTAGGGTTCTTGGAACTCTTTGTAATTCACAGCGCCGTTCTTCATCTCCCTCGCTCATCTTTGTTAATCTTGCTGAAACCTCTAAACTATCTTATTACTCGTCCTTGTTTCCTTTCGTGAACAAAATCGTTCTCTCCATTAACATGCTACCTTTATCTCACCGTGATTCGTATCTCTTTGAAAACCCTAGTTTCGGATCTAAACCTAAAAGAAACGAAATTGATTCGTCCTTGACCTTCCCCTCACTCTCTGTTGCCGGAACACCGAATCTCTCGCCTCCCTAATCAAGTTTCTACATATTTTCTTGAAAAGGCAAGGTTCTTTTATTATTGAAGCTTATAAATTCATTGACTATTTCTATCATGTCATGTTTTTTCTGTTAATCAAAGCCTTACCCTCTTAGATGCAGAAAATGTGCCTATGGAAAATGATAAAGGAGAGAAATTCATACATGTTGGATATTCTTTATGTGAAATAGAAAATGGAAGGACGAGATTGAGGATTGTGTTCTGTGGTGGCCGGAATTGCACAAGGGGAGGAGATGAGGATGAAGGCGTGGGTTTTCTAACTCGTCGATAATCTTTTTTTATCTCTGTGTTTGAATGATGATGATGCTGGTTATTGATTTTTTTTGTGGTTTGTTACTGTTTGGGACTTTTTGTTTGATGCTTGGTTTTTGGATGGAGGCTTGGTACTGGTTTTGTGTTTGGGATCTTACTACTGTATGATGGTTAACAATTTTGTTGTTTTATGATTACTATGTGTTTGGGGCTTTTGGTTATGGTTGTTGTTGTTTGAGATTTGGTTCAAGTTTATGGTTTGGGATCTTTGTTGCTGGTTTTTTTGTTGTTTGGCTTGGTTCAGGTTTGATGAGTTTTGAGATGGTGACTGGTTTTTGAGAGTTTTGGTTTTGGATTTGTTGATGTTTATCAGGTTTTGAGTTTGTTACAGGTTTGAGATTTTGAGGCTATGTTTTTGGTTGGAAGTTTGAGATCCTTGTTGGATATATGTTACTGGTTTGCTGTTTTTTTGAGTTTGTGGAACTGGGCACAGGTTTGGAGTCTTTGAGGCTATGTTTTTGGTTTGCTGTTTTGGTTTTCAAGCTTGCTACAGGTTTGTGACTTGTTGCAGGTTTGAGATTTTTGTTGTTGGTTAACAGGTTTTAGGTTTTGGCTTTTGGGAGTTGGATACTTACTGATGGTTTTTGTCTTTGAAACTTGTTTCAAGTTTTTTGAGTTTGATGATCTTTCTATCTTTTTTCGCTTGAGACCTCCGTGTTTCTATTGCTCCTCTTCTGTTATATTGGCCCTGCTTCTGTTATCCATATTCAAAATGGTGGGAAACCAACAAATTTGAATATTTTAATATATTGTCCTTATGGCTTTTTGGTTGCAGTTTTGTTTTTTAGCACATTCTATGCAACTTGTGACAGGCAGGACAGCAAGGCTGTGCATTCCAATAACCTAGGTAACTTCTTTCCTCTCTTCTCTCTCAATGACAATAAGAAAGCAAATTGCTCTTTTGCCTTTTTCCAATTCTGAAAGGTTTGCATGGAAAATGATGACTTTGCTTCTTGAGCAAACTTTGCTTAGTTGCTTATTTTGCCATACTTCTGTACTGCTGCCTGTTTTAGCTTTTGTTGACTTAGCTATTTGTTTACTTGCTATATTGTTGCCTCGTTTTTTGTTGATGTTGTTTGTTGTTTTGACAAAGTTGTTTGTTATTTGGACAGTTGTGAGGTTGTTTGTCTGATTCAGTTTGTAACATTTTGTTTGCTTGTGAATTTCTGCTTGTTTGGACAGCTTGTAGTATTTCTGTTTGGACAGCTTTGCTGCATTTTATTTGGACAGTTTTGCTGCATTTTGTTTGGACAGTTTGTAGCATGTCTTTTCCTTTTTCTTTTTGTGAACCAAGAAGGGTAACCTTCTTGTGATTTGCAAATAGGAAATAGATTGTGATGAATTAAACAACACTCTGATTCCACATTGCAAACCTTAATGATGAATGCCCTTTGGAAAACGTTTTTGTTCATGCCCAAATAACTTGCACTAACCATTTTTCTTTTCTTGTTTTCATGTGAGAAAAATTGATATGACAAAGCAAGGAAGGCAAGAAATTTGTGGCAAGCATGGAGGTCTTTGGAGATAAACAAAAGAATTTGATACGACTTCAATCTTCAGACAAACTTAGGCATAGATTAATTCTCCTAGGCCAATCAAACATTTGGATTTTCTTTGTAATTTAGAGAAAATAATTCTTGTACTGTATCCAATATTTGTACTAATTCATCTTTTAAATACAATAAGTTGTAAAACATAGAGTATTTAAAAGAATAAATTATTTTGTAATAACGTTTGAAATTGGAAAAATCTTGAGTTGTAGCATGAAATATTCTGGTGTCCCTTGAATAACTTGAAATCCTTTATCAACAACAACTTGTAATTTCTCTTCGCATCCTATTTGATTTTTGAAATTCCCAATCTAGATATTTGAAACAAAATGCTCCAGTCTGGTAACTTAAATCCCAATAATTCTGTAATTTTGTAATTGCATTCCAAACAAACACGCATTGTATATTCCATTTCCTAACCAAACAAATGTTTTTAAGGACGTAAATTATCTGGTCAACCTGGATCCCACAATCATGATTGTCTTAAATGACAGTCTTAACCTCCATCTCTTGTCCCAAACAAACCATGCTCTGAGAACAAACATTATCTTTTCAGTAAACCTGAGGAAGCATGAAGACCTGTGAAAGCCAATTGAATTTTTGAGAACTCATTTTCTTTTGAGAATTGCAAGAAACCCTAATTGCTGGTTTACTGCCACAGAAGAGAATCTGTATGGTTGATTTCTGAGCCAAATTGAATTTCCGAGAAACCCTAGGGTTGTGTCTTCTATGAAAAATGGGAGGGCAAATTTTGGGGTACAACAGCTGCCCCTGTTCAATTTTCTTAAACTTGAAAAGCGAGATCGACATGTTTGTCGTTTGTGGCTTGAAAGTAGAAGATAATTGAACACTAGAGTGCCCAAAAATTTGCACTTGATGACGCGCTGATTTGATTGTGTATGGAAATGGGCTTAAAGATTCCATTTGGAGAAATAGAGGAGAATTGTTGGAGATGGGCTTATAGATGCCATCCAAAGGTGATTGTTGACGGAAAGTTTGAATTGGATCTGAACAGAGAACGAATCAGAATAAACCGTTGAGAGATTTATCTAAAACAGCGAAATAATCTGGAGATGAATCAGAGTAAACCGTTGAGAGATTTATCTGAAATGGTAAAAATCTGGAGACAAATCAGAATAAACCGTTGAGAGATTTATCTGAAACAGTAAAAATCTGGAAATGAACCAGAATAAACCATTGAGAGATTTATCTGAAATAGTAAAAATCTGGAAATGAATCAGAATAAACCGTTGAGAGATTTATCTGAAACAGTAAAATCTGGAAATGAATCAGAATAAACTGTTGAGAGATTTATCTGAACCGGTAAAATCTGGAGATGAATCAGAATAAACCATTGAGAGATTTATCTGAACTAGTAAAATCTGGAAGTGAATCAGAATAATCTGTTGAGAGATTTATCTGAGCCAGTAAAATCTGGAGATGAATCAGAATAAACCGTTGAGAGATTTATTTGAACCAGTAAAAATTTGGAGATGAATCAGAATAAACCGTTGAGAGATTTATCTGAAACAGTAAAATTTGGAAATGAATCAGAATAAACCGTTGAGAGATTTATCTGAACCAGTAAAATCTGGAGATGAATCAGAATAAACCGTTGAGAGATTTATCTGAACCAGTGAAATATGAAAGTGAATCAGAATAAACCGTTGAGAGATTTATCTGAACCAGTAAAATCTGGAGATGAATCAGAATAAACCGTTGAGATATTTATTTGAACCAGTAAAATCTGGAGATGAATCAGAATAAACTGTTGAGAGATTTATCTGAACCAGTAAAATCTGGAAGTGAATCAGAATAAACCGTTGAGAGATTTATCTGAACCCGCAAGAACCACCCTTTTCTCGGAAATTGGTCTGTATTTGACTTATTGAAGATTTGTATTTGTCGGAAATCTGTTGATAATAACTGTCAAATGTTTCTTTCCTGTAAAAGGATGAAGAGTTAATTGTATGCAATGCTATGATGTATGCGATGCATGGTGTGATGTTTGCTTCTCAAAATAAATGAGATTGCACTGTATGCACTTGAGTTGCCAATGTTATGACGTATGTATGCGAATGTATGAAAAGTAAAGATTGTTTGTGCTGTAGCGTTGCTGGAAGTGGGGAAAATAAATCTCCTCTGAAGTACTGATGGGTGAATTTCTAAGTAAAAACTCTGTTGCAGAAGGGAAGAGCCAGACATTACTTGTGATATCCTGCTGGGGAAATCTGAGAAGTTGGGCAACTTACTGGAGACACTTTGGACCAGTGGTCGGAAATTTTGCTCTGGCTGGAGAAAGTACCTGCGGGGGTTTTATGGAATGGCTTACAGATGTTACTCTATTTCTTAAAGTCATTAGTAATTGTCTTTCTGTTTTTTTATTTTTTATTTATTTGTAACAGTAATCACGTTCAAATGCATATGCTCAAAAATAAATCACTGGACGTTTTTGTAAATAAAATAAAGAAAAACAGATGATTTTGCACTTTCAAAAGGGAAATCTTTGTATTAACTAGAATAAGTATTTTTTGTACAATGAGACAAAGCATTCTGGCAAGAGAATGTCGTTGTAAAAAAGATGAAAATTTATACAAAAAAAAAGGTAGCTATGTGAAATAATCCCCACGGGGTTCCTATTCTGCTATAGCCTTCATGTCTTTGAATGCCTTGTCCGCTGGTCGCCTTGACGAAGTCGATTGGACTAATTTAGAGCCAATTGAGTTGATTGATTGATGCTGAAGATTGTTTGCCAGATAATCCAACGGGACATAGTCATACGCTTTAATCCCTAACTTTTTCCTGGACCGCCCTTTCGGGTTTTCAGTCCACCGGGATACCCTTTTTTGCCCAAGCCGCCCTTTCGGGTTTTCGACTTGTCGGGTGTACAGATTTTTTTATTTTCATCCCTTATTTTTGCCTGAACCCTTTTAGTTCGCCGGGAAGCCCTTATTTTTGCCTAGTCCAGTCAACCTAGCGGATCTTTGATCATGCATAGTATCTTTTAACTATGTATGTATTTACCGGGTGCGGGAGGTCGTCGCCATCCATAGTAGTCAAGATCATTGCTCCACCAGAGAAAATGCTTTTGATTACAAATGGCCCTTCATATGTAGGGGTCCATTTGCCCCTGGGATCACCTTATGGCAAAATGATACGCTTGATTACCAAGTCACGGACTCGATATACCTGACATTTGACCTTTTTATTAAAAGCTTTGATCATGCGTTTTTGGTACATCTGACCATGACAGATAGTTGTAAGCCTCTTCTCATCAATCAAGTTTAGTTGGTCAAACCGAGTCTAAGTCCAATCTTCTTCATTCAAACCAGCATCCTTCATGATTCTTAGAGAGGGGATCTGGACCTCAATAGGCAAGACAGCTTCCATACCGTATACGAGAGAATAAGGTGTTGCCCTAGTTGATGTGCGAGCTGTGGTACGATACCCATGGAGATCGAATGGTAGCATCTCATGCCAGTCTTTGTATGTGACTGTCATTTTTTGTATGATCTTCTTAATGTTTTTGTTAGCAGCTTCTACAGCACCATTCATCTTTGGCCGGGGAAGAATTGTGATGCTGAATCTTGAATTGCTCACACAAGGCGGTGATCATAGTATTATTCAGATTTGTACCATTATCAGTGAGGATTCTCTCTGGGATACCATACCGACAGATGAGATTTTGCTTGATGAACCGGGCGACCACATTCTTAGTAACGGAAGTAAAGGAAGCTGCCTCAACCCACTTGGTAAAATAGTCGATAGCCACTAAGATAAAACGGTGTCCGTTGGAGGTTGTTGGCTTGATTTCCCCAATCATATCGATTCCCCACATAGCAAATGGCCAAGGAGTTGTCAAGACATTCAGAGGAACCAGAGGTACATGTACTTTGTCAGCATAGATTTGGAACTTATGGCAAATCCGAGAGTGTTGATAGCAATCCGCTTCCATGGTAGACCAATAATAGCCTGCCCGTAGGATTTTCTTGGCCATTGTATATCCACTGGAATGTGTACCAAAAGTGCCTTCGTGTAGCTCACCCATGATCCTTTCAGACTCAGCCTTGTCTACGCACTAAAGCAATACCGAGTCATGACTGCGTTTGTACAGGATGCCATTACTAAGGAAGAATTTAGTCGAGAGCCTTCTCAGGAATTTCTTGTCATTCACCGAAGCTCCTTCTAGATATTCCTGAGACTCGAGATACCTTTTGACTTCATGAAACCAAGGCTGGTCCACTACTTCTTCGGTATTAATCTCGTGACAGTAGGCTGGTTCATTCATCCGCTCAATGGAGATTTGAGGAGCCTCGTTATCCCAATTAAGTTTAAACATAGATGACATTGTAGCTAATGCGTCTTCCAGCTGATTTTCTTCTCGTGGGAAATGCTCGAAGGTAATCTTCTCGAAATGTGGCAACAATGTCAACACATGTTCTTTATAAAGGATAAGGTTTGGGTGCTTGGTATCCCATTCCCCTTTGACTTGACTGATGACCAAGGTTGAATCTCCAAATACATCCAAGTGCTTGATCCCCAAGTCTATGGCAGCCTTGAGTCCAAAGATGCATGCTTCATATTCTGCCATGTTGTTCGTACAGTTGAAGCAAAGTCTGGCAGTGAAAGGAGTATGACATCCTTCTGGAGATATAAGTACAGCGCTGATATCGTTACCAAGTGCATTGGAAGCCCCATCAAAGTACAGGGTCCATCGGGATCCTTATTCAGGTCTGTCATATGGCCTGAATTCTTCAACATTGTCCAATGTCATGATGTCATCCTCAGGGAAGTCAAACTTCATGGATTGATAATCTTCTACAGCTTGATGGGCCAGATGATCAGCTAGCACACTGCCCTTTATAGCTTTTTGGGTCGTGTACTGTATGTCATATTCTGTTAGGATCATCTGCCATCAAGCTATCCTCCCAGACAAAGCAGGCTTCTCGAAGATGTACTTTATCAGATCCATTTTAGATATCAGCAAAGTGGTATGAGTCAACATATACTGTCTTAGCCGGCGAGCAGCCTATACCAGAGCGCAGCAAGTTTTCTCGAGCAGTGAATATCTGGTTTCACAGTCGGTAAACTTTTTGCTCAGGTAATAAATAGCATGCTTTTTTCGTCCAGACTCGTCATGCTACCCCAATACGCACCCCATTGAGTTCTCTAAGACGGTCAGATACATGATTAGCGGTCTTCCTTCGACTGGTGGCATCAATACAGGAGGCTCTAGTAAATACTCCTTGATTTTATCGAAAGCAATCTGACCGTCATCATTCCATCTAACTATCTGATCTTTCTTCAACAGCTTGAAGATTGGTTCACAAGTAGATGTTAGGTGAGAAATGAACCTAGCAATGTAGTTTAAGCGTCCCAAGAAACCTATGACTTCCTTCTCAGTGCGAGGAGCAGGAATTTCTTGTATCGCTTTGACTTTGGCAGGATCAACCTCGATGCCTTTGTTGCTGACAATGAAACCTAAGAGTTTATCGGACCGGACTGTGAATGTGCACTTGTTTGGGTTCAATCTTAGTTTGTACTCCTTCAACCTGACAAACAGTTTTTGCAAGTGATCAAGGTGTTCTTCTTCAGTTTGTGATCGGGATATCATGTCATCTATGTAGACCTCTATCTCATGATGTATCATATCATGAAACAAAGCTACCATGGCGCGCTGATAGGTTGCCCCGGAATTCTTCAGTCTGAATGGCATCACTTTGTAGCAGAACGTACCCCACTGTGTGACAAATGTAGTTTTCTCCATGTCCTCAGGTGCCATTTTGATCTGGTTATAGCCTGAGAATCCGTCCATGAAAGAAAATACTTTGTGCTAGGCTGTGTTGTCAACCAGGATGTCGATATATGGAAGTGGAAAATCATCTTTATGGTTGGCCCTGTTTAAGTCTCTATAGTCCACACACATCCGCACTTTACCATCTTTATTGGGTACAGGGACAACATTGGCCACCCATTGGGGATAAGAGGTGACAGCCAAAAATCCAGCATTGAATTGCTTCATAACTTCTGTTTTGATCTTTTCAGACATATCGGGTCTCATACAATGAACCTTCTGTTTTACTGGGGGACAGTCTTCCTTTGTAGGCAGACGATGTACCAGAATGTCTGCATCAGTCCTGGCATGTCTTCGTATGACCAGGCAAAGATCTCAACATAATCGTGCAACAGCTGAATCAGACGTTCCTTGACGCTCGGCTCTAGATTGGCACCCACCTTGATTTCCTTTTTATCCTCCTCGGTACCCAAGTTGATTGTATCCAACGGTTCCTCATGAGGCTGAATAGCTCTGTCTTCTTGTTTCAACAATCTGGCCAACTCTTCTGGAACTTCAAAATCTTCCTCACCTTCGTCGTCGGCTTGGTAGATCGGACTTTCAAAGTCACAATTGGCCATAGCAGAACTGTTACCCCTGAGATCCTGAGTGGACGTAGATATGCATTTTCAATATGTGAGTGTGTGTAAGAACACATCTACATTTGAAAGAAATAAAATGCAAGAAAGAAAAGACACAGAAAATAAAATTTGATGTAAAAAACGTCCATGATTCATTAATGACATATGAGAATGAAGTGACAACCCTTACAGATGGACCATTGTGCCTCGGGTAAGACACAAGGTTTAGCAAAAAGTATGAATTGTTTAAATATTACAAGCCTGAAAATATTAAAATACAATTACTCTTGAATAAAAGCAATAGGAATGAAATCTTTTGCCTCCCAATTATTAAGCCCTCCGCCGATAGTTGGAAAAATCCATCCATCCATGTCACAGCTGCCCTCATTGTCTTCTAAGGCGTCGACTCCTTGATTGCTGATACGCAGAGGTGGTCCCCCTGCGTGAGTACGTCGGACAGTCTTCTGAGCCTCTGAAGTGAACCCTAACCCAAATTTGTCAGACTTGTAGGGAATATCCGGACATTGACCCCAAATAGTACATCCTCCCTCTTCAACTACCGCTCGAGCGTCTTTCAATGAACCCATCTTTAGCAGAGGTCTGGTAATCTCCGGGACCTTTGGAGTAGACTTGGTTGCTGCGACCGTTGCTGAAACCTCCTCAAAGTTCTGACAGGGAGTCTCTATGAATTCACCATCCATTTTAACATACCTGAAAGAGTTCAAATGGCTAACCATGTATTCCTCTTCCCCGTGAACTGTGACAATCTTCCCTCTGATTAGGTATTTTAGCATTTGGTGTAGGGTGGAAGTGACAGCACCAGCACCATGGATCCAGGGTCGACCCAACAGACAAGAATATGAAGGACGGATATCCATCACATCGAAAATTGAGTCAAAGGTCTGAGACCCAATTTTTATGGGGATACTAACTTCTCCTTGCACTGTCCTCTTGGAACCATCAAAGGCCCTCACTATGATGTTGCTAGGTTTCAAGATGAGTCCCTCGCAATCCAGCCGATCGAGGGTATTTTTGGGCAAGACATTCAATGATGAACCGGTATCCACCAAAACATGGGCAAGTGTGGTGCCCCTGCATTCAATGGAAATATGCAAGGCATTGTTGTGCTTCCTTCCCTTAGAGGTTAAATCAGCATCGGAAAATCCCAATCCATTATCAGCAGTTAAATTGGCCACACAGTCTTCAAATTGGTCGATGGAGGTCTCCTGGGGCACGTGAGCGGTCTTAAGAAACTTTACCAAAGCTTTGGCGTGAGTTTCAAAGCACAAAAGTAAGGACAACAATGATATCTTCGAGGGGGTTTGCCCCAATTGTTCTACAATGTTGTAGTCACTTTTTTTTTATTATCTTCAGGATTTCTTCTATTTCTTTTCTAGAAGCTTCAAGGATGACTTCGGGATGTTCTCTTGCTTGGGCAGGCTCAACCAAAGCCTCTTTGCCCCTGGTATCGGCAGTAGGGACAACAGCGGGAGTATCACTGGCGGTGTCGGTAGGAGCGGCAGTAGTGATGATCACAGGAGTAGCAATAGTCTTTGGAGAAATCTCAGGTGAGAAGATTCTTCCACTTCTTATTATTTTGTTGGTTCCAGTGATGTTACCGATATCAGGATCAATATCTCTCGCAACTTCATTTGTGACAGCCAACTGATCTTGCTTGACGCCGTAGTAATAAACGTCAGCCTCATAACTCCAGAGAACAACTTTATTTTAGGAGTATGGTATTGGTATTGGCATAGAGATAATCAATGGTACAGATCTGGGAGTAGGTGTAATCCTGACGGGTCTTTTGGTGGAGGCCCTGGGAGGATTGTCGAAAATGGTGATTATCGAAACATCTTGATAAGAACTCTTGATAAGGGGTAACTTTTCGAAAAGGATTTCTTTACTAGTCATCAGGCACTGGACGCCTATCTTTAGTAACAAACAAACGTTCGGTAGAGATTTGCAAAGGTGGAAATTTTCATCACAACCTGTGAACAAGCCGGCTTGCAGTAGATTTTGTTTAACAGTCAACAGAGGAGTAACCAAGTCATTCACGAAGGATACAAAACGATCATCATCAATGGCGTTGATACCTTGGCCATGTCTGGGCATTGGTGCCGTTATTACATTTGGCGTTTCTGGGGATTTAAATTCAAGCTCCTTTGGATCAATAAAGTCTTGCACCTTATTCTTTAAGGCCCAACAGTCATCTGTATCGTGCCCTGGGCTTCCGGAATGGTAGGCACATCGGGCGTTCGGGTTGTAGCAAGGAGAAGCCGTATTAGGGTTCTTGGGAGCTTCCTTTAAAATTTCCAGATTGGTCCTTAGAAGGTGTGGCAACACTTGAGACATGGTCATGTTAATCCGGGTAAATCGTCTCATGGGCGCTTCTGGTTTATGCTGATAATATTCGTTGCTGATTTGGCGCAGGATTAGAGATCATAACAGCCCCTACTACCGGACGACCGTCGGTTTTGTTTTGATTCCTATGATCATACGCAGCACTGACTTCCTTCTTCCCAATAAAAGGTTTCTTTACCGAATTTGAGGATGCATCTCTTTGAATTTTGCCGCTTTTTATACCGGCCTCGACCCGCTCACCAGTCATGATTAATTCGGTAATCCCAGATGAAGAACTCCCAATCAGGTGATTGAAAAATGGTCCTGACAAGGTGCCAAGGAACATATCCACTAATTCTCTGTCGGATAGAGGGGGATGGACTCTGCCTGCGAGATCCCTCCCTTTTTGAGCATAGGTTTTGAAACCCTCATCTGTTCCCATAGACATACTCTGTAACTGTGTCTTAGTCGGAGCCAAATCAGCATTGTATTGATACTGTTTGTAGAAAGCGGCAGCCAACTCTTCCCAATTATGGACATTGGACCCTTCTAATTGATAGAACCAATCCAACTGAGTCCCCGATAAGCTCTCCTGGAAGAAATGCACCCACAGACTTTTGTCAGCCGTGTGGGGCTGAATCTTTCTGACATATGACCTCAGATGTAGTTTTGGGCAAGAGATACCATCATACTTGGCAAAGGTTGGGACCTTGAATTTCTTTGGGATGACAACCCCTGAGATGAGTCCTAATTCTTCAAGTCCAAACCGGGCACTCTCTGAATCTCCATGGCGTTCAAACGATCCTCTAGATGTTTGTATTTATCATCGGCAGAAGGATATTGCTCCTCAGAGTAATCAGGCTCTTCCTCTCCTTCGGATGTTGGATCGTCGTTCACTTCCTGGGTCTCAGCCCTTGGTTATCTCCTTCACCCGATGATGTTGCAAAGTCCAAGGTTCGCCTGGTTTGTCCTTTAAACCTTTTTCCCATAATCACAACCCCGGTTGGTTTCTTCGTTTTCTTCTTCTTCTCTTTGGCTAGCAAAGTCTTCAACTCCTCTTGCCCTTTTGTCATAGCCATGAGCATTTGTTGAAACTGGGCATTATGCGCCTGAAGATCTTTCACAGTTTGTTCAACATCCATCTCACTGAAATAAACAGTAGAAGGATAAGGCGACCTGCTATGAGAAACCTGTATGATGTTATGATGAATGAAGATGCAATATGCAAATGATTTCAAGGAAATTTAGAAGATTTAAATTTGTCCAAACCAAAAAGAACACACGTCATATTAAATAAAACCAAGTTTGAATACATCATGCCTCCTCGGGCTTACAAAGAAAGAAACAAAATACAGCAAAAATTCTCAAGACAAAAAGACTGAACGCATCCTCTTTGGAGCAATGTAGGTATTCAGATTTTTCTCTTCATGAAGCAGTTTGGTGAGCTCCAGAACCTTCTTCTCACTGGCGTAGTACTGGGCTTCAAAGGTGTCTCATTCTTCCTTCAACTGAATCCAAAATTTTTGCAGGTCTTCAAGAGAGGTAGGCATGTCCGGATGAAGAAAGGTATATGGGACGTCTCCTTCAATAACAGGCTCAATGATGACAGGAAGGATGGAAGGGTAAGGCATCAAGAGACTCTGGGCACGAGCCCGTACCCACTTAAGGTAAGGCTCGAGAGGGATAGAGTTTTTATGTCCCAAAGTCCTAGTGTCCACCTTGTTCACCATTCCCCAAGCACGTGTAAACCTCTGGCGGTAACCTTGGTCTTCTTTGTCGTAGTCGAAAACCAGACCCTGGACAAGCATCTCATGAGGGTCGTCTCTTCGGGCATACCCAAATTGCCGAAGATCTAAACACGGGTTGTAGGTGATACCTCCCCTAATACCAAGCAAGGGTACATTAGGGAACTCCCTACAGCGGTCAATGGTAGAGATATCTTCCAAGGATCTCGAGCACCAACGGATATCAGAGTGAGTGAGAGACATCATCCTTCGAGACCAGGTCAATCTTTGCTCGTTCTTCAATGTTGACTGAGGCAGGTGTGAAGTGAACCACTTAGCGAGTAGGGGAATACAACACAAAAGGGTACCTCTTTTCTTCATGGTACGGGTATGAAGGCAATGCAAGATGTCTCCTAGCAATGTGGGTATATGATTGCGAGAGAGAAAGACTTTGATGGTATTAACATCTATGAATTGGTCCAAATTAGGAAACATAACCAAACCATAAATGAGGAGAGCTAGCACGTCTTCGAAAGCTTGGAAATCCATGTCATCCCATAATGAACGAGCTTTTTCCAATAGAAACTTAGCTAGAAAACCTTTAACCCCACTTCTTGTCTCCCAATTGTTTATGACGTCGGCCCTCTTCACATGTAAAGCTTTGGCGATGACTTCAGGTTTTGGAATCCCTTCTAGACCGGTGAATGGTATCTGATTAAGCACGGACACCCCTAAGAGTAGAGAGAGCTCTTCTAATGTAGGTACCAACTGATAGTCCGGAAAAGTGAAACAATGATGTGCGGGATCAAAGAATTGGAATAGTACACACATCATCTCTTCTTGGAAGTTGGATGTAGCCAAACTGAGGAGTCGACCATACTTCTTAGTAAAAGGAGAATCCCCGGGCACTCTTGAGGCTAGCTCTTGAATTTGAGGATGTGCTTTTACAAAGCTGATTCGGATGGTGTTTCTTCAGAGAGAATTCATATCCTACCAAACAAAAACAAAGATAAATTTCTAAATCCTTGAAATGGTTAGTGAGCATGAATATGATGTTGATGATGTTTATGATGTTTATGTACAAGCAAACATATACACACACAACAAAAAGATCCCTATATTTTAGGCTTGTATGAGTTTTGTAGGTAAGTACCCTCTTGAAGTTTTAGTTGGCTCAACCTGTCCTAGAAATACTGATCGGCTTCTAAAGGATCTCAATATCACCGACCTTTCTCTTGGGCATTGTCTTAGCACAACAATCTTTTCTTGCAGCCGAGATATCCCAAAAGTCTAGCCTCAATGAGTGTAGTATCGAGTGTCAACCAATTTTCAGCTTTACACCGAAACCGGCTACCTCACTACATCCTAATGGCCAAGTTTGTTCAATTAGGGTTCTAAGGTTAATTAGTGCTTCACGGCGCCACTAAGCGGCCCCGTATTCTCCTCGATTCACCACGAGGGATACCGGTACCCACAAATGCGTCACACCAACGTAGCTACTGCTTCAACCGTATAGGTCTACGCCGTATAGTTCCCTCACAGTTTATTACTACTTACCTAAAAGGTATTTCCCAGATCCGGGTTAGGATCAAAGTAAGCCCAATACAAAGAGATAAATATAAAGCACACAAATCAAATAATGAAAGCGAGTAAAGGTGATCTAACCCTAAGGTAACCCCACTTTTTATTGATGTCCCCAGCAGAGTCGCCAGTTCTGTGATACGGTGGGAGAACTAACTTGATGTTTTGCGTTTCGATCGCACTTGTGCGGATAGCTAGAGTCACCACCGACTTTTCTTTTATCCAAAAGGAAAGGTAAAAAAGCACAGGAAAGACCTTTCAAGATTATTTCTCGGGTTCGGGGGGTAGATTATGAAAAGGGAAGGTATTAGCACCCTTTTCATCCATGGTTTTTCATGGGCTCTTAGTTACTCATTTAGATCACTTGCTTTCTTTCGACAATGTGCTTGTGGTGTGGGCTTCGAAAGTATTTTGAAAAATCTCTTTGTAATGGTTCTCGTCTCTATAAGAATGCGTATAAAGTTTTGTTTCAAAAAGTGGTTTCAAAGATGTGTTTGTGAATTGTGTTTCGGAAAGTGTTTTGGAAAGATTTTTTGCAATGGTTCTCGTCTCTATAAGAATGTATACAAAATGTTTTATCTTTTTGAAAATGTTTTGAAATGAATGTGTAGGTGTAAAAGGTTTTTATCATGAGCAAGCGAGTAACTAAGAGCGAATCTATCTACTCGAAAAGTCTTAAATTGTTCTTTTCTTCCTCCTTTTAATGGTGCTATCTTACCATTAATTTGGTAAGAAGCCCCACCGTTGGATGTGAAGGGACAGGCGCGGGTCAATTTTATAATCATCGAAGGCAACTTGTGAGACGCTTTAGCAATTTTTTTGTAAGGGACGAGATCGTTTTAATCGAAGGCAACATCGAGGGTCATCGAGGGACTACGATCTTTTTTTATCGAAGGGTCATTGCTAAAGCGTCCCATATTCGAGGGACATGATTGTATTTCTGAGGCAACGAGCGAGGTTACCCTAGAGGTGCGCGTGTGAAAAAGTGTGTTGGTTTCAAGTTATTTTATTCTTTGATTAGGTCATCTAGCGATTGATTTTTGAATCTTGTCATACATGCCTAATTACTATACAGTATATGGAAAACAGTAAATTGTGGGAATTGAAATTCTACACTATTACAAAATATTCGGGAATGGGGGTACAATTTTTACAAATGGGGATGAATCAAAGGAGATAGGAAGGTCCAAATATCAAACAATACAACCAAATCGAATTTTGTGCGATTTATGTAAAGCTATGATAATCCATAAAAATAAAAGCAACAAAATATGGAAATGAAATGTTAAGTATTTACTTGAAAAGGGAAAAGTAAAACCTATTCTAAAAAATAAAAAATAATTGATTAAATTAAAATCTTTATTTTTTTGTATTTTATTAATTATGTAAGTAACAAGATAAATTAAAGAGGGGCTAAACTAAGTTCTATTATTATTTTTTTTGGTGTTTTTATTATACGTAAAATTAAATCTAAAACAAATTTATTAAAAAAAAAGAAAATGATAAAAAATTAAATTACAAAACCTAAATCAAATTAAAATGTATTTTAAGTTATTAGCATTTGCATAATAAAAAAAAGAATGTAAAAAGAAAACAAATTAAATTTAAAAAAAATGCAGTGGGCTTAAGGTGATTTGAGAATGAGGCCCAAATAAAATGTTGTTCTTTCTGTAACAAAACAAGCCAAAGGGGGGGGGGGGATGATCAGTAAAACGCAAATGGGCTTAGGGAAAATACAAAAACAATCAAGCCCAAGTTTCTAACCACGCTTAGTTATTGATTAAGGTGAGAAAACGAAATTAGGGTTCTTGGAACTCTTTGTAATTCACAGTGTCGTTCTTCATCTCCCTCGCTCATCTCTATTCATCTTGCTGAAACCTCTAAACTATCTTACTACTCGTCCTTGTTTCCTTTCGCGAACAGAATCATTATCTCCATTAACATGCTACCTTTATCTCACCGCGGTTCGTATCTCTTTGAAAACCCTAGTTTCGGATCTAAACCTAACAGAAACGAAATTGATCCGTCCTTGACCTTCCCCTCACTCTCTGTTCCCGAAACACCGAATCTCTCGCCTCCCTAATCGAGTTTCTAAAGATTTTCTTGAAAAGATGAGTTTCTGTTATTATTGAAGCTTATAAATTCATTGGTTATTGCTATCTTGTCATGTTTTTTCTATTAATCAAAGCCTTACCCTCTTAGATGCAGAAAATGCGCCTATGGAAAATGATAAAGGAGAGAAATTCATACATGTTGGATATTCTTTATGTGAAATAGAAAAGGGAAGGACGAGATTAAGGATTGTGTTCCGTGGTGGCCAGAATTGCACGAGGGGAGGAGATGAGGATGAAGGCGTGGGTTTTCTGACTCGTTGGTAATCTTTTCTTATCTCTGTGTTTGAATTATGATGATGATGGTTATTTATTTTTTTGTGGTTTGTTACTGTTTGGGACTTTTTGTTTGATGCTTGGTTTTTGGATGGAGGCTTGGTACTGGTTTTTGGTTTGGGATCTTGCTACTGTATGATGGTTAACAATTTTGTTGTTTTATGATGACTACTGGTTTTTGGGTTCTTTTGGCTCTGTTACAAGTTTTAGTTTTTGGGGCTTTTGGTTATGGTTGTTGTTGTTTGAGATTTGGTTCAGGTTTATGGTTTGGGATCTTTGTTGCTGGTTTTTTTGTTGTTTGGCTTGGTTCAGGTTTGATGAGTTTTGAGATGGTGACTGGTTTTTGAGAGTTTTGGTTTTGGATTTGTTGATGTTTATCAGGTTTTGAGTTTGTTACAGGTTTGAGATTTTGAGGCTATGTTTTTGGTTGGCAGTTTGAGATCCTTGTTGGATATATGTTACTAGTTTGCTGTTTTTTTGAGTTTGTGGAATTGGGCACAGGTTTGGAGTCTTTGAGGCTATGTTTTTGGTTTGCTGTTTTGGTTTTCAAGCTTGCTACAGGTTTGTGACTTGTTGCAGGTTTGAGATTTTTGTTGTTGGTTAACAAGTTTCTGGTTTTTGCTTTTGGGAGTTGGATACTTACTGATGGTTTTTGTCTTTGAAACTTGTTTCAAGTTTTTTGAGTTTGATGATCTTTCTATCTTTTTTCGCTTGAGACCTCCGTGTTTCTATTGCTCCTCTTCTGTTATATTGACCCTGCTTCTGTTATCCATATTCAAAATGGTGGGAAACCAATAAATTTGAATATTTTAATATATTGTCCTTATGGCTTTTTGGTTGCAGTTTTGTTTTTTAGCACATTCTATGCAACTTGTGATAGGCAGGGCAGCAAGGTTGTGCATTCCAATAACCTAGGTGACTTATTTCCTCTCTTCTCTCTCAATGACAATAAGAAAGCAAATTGTTCTTTTGCCTTTTTTCCATTTCTGAAAGGTTTGCATGGAAAATGATGACTTTGCTTCTTGAGCAAACTTTGCTTAGTTGCTTATTTTGCCATACTTCTGTACTGCTGCCTGTTTTAGCTTTTGTTGACTTAGCTATTTGATTATTTGCTATATTGCTGCCTCGTTTTTTGTTGATGTTGTTTGTTGTTTTGACAAAGTTGTTTGTTGTTTGGACAGTTGTGAGGTTGTTTGTTTGATTCAGTTTGTAACATTTTGTTTGCTTGTGAATTTCTGCTTGTTTGGACAACTTGTAGTATTTCTGTTTGGATAGCTTTGCTGCATTTTGTTTAGACAGTTTTGCTGCATTTTGTTTGGACAGTTTTGCTGTTTGTTTGGACAGTTTGTAGCATGTCTTTTCCTTTTTCTTTTTGTGAACCAAGAAGGGTAACCTTCTTGTGATTTTCAAATAGGAAATATATTGTGATAAATTAAACAGTACTCTGATTCCACATTGCAAACCTTAATGATGAATGCCCTTTGGAAAACTTTTTTGTTCATGCCCAAATAACTTGCACTAACCATTTTTCTTTTCTTGTTTTCATGTGAGCAAAATGGATATGACAAAGCAAGGAAGGCAATAAATTTGTGGCAAGCATGGAGGTCTTTGGAGATAAACAAAAGAATTTGATACGACTTCAATCTTCAGACAAACTTAGGCATAGATTAATTCTCCTAGGCCAATCAAACATTTGGATTTTCTTTGTAATTTAGAGAAAATCATTCTTGTACTGTATCCAATAGTTTTACTAATTCATCTTTTAAATACAATAAGTTGTAAAACATAGAGTATTTAAAAGAATAAATTGTTTTGTAACAACGTTTGAAATTGGAAAAATCTTGAGTTGTAGCATGAAATATTCTGGTGTCCCTTGAATAACTTGAAATCCTTTATCAACAACAACTTGTAATTTCTCTTCGCATCCTATTTGATTTTTGAAATTCCTAATCTAGATATTTGAAACAAAATGCTCTAGTCTGGTAACTTAAATCCCAATAATTGTAATTTTGTAATTGCATTCCAAACAAACATGCATTATATATTCCATTTCCTAACCAAACAAATGTTTTTAAGGACGTAAATTATTTGGTCAACCTGGATCCCACAATCATGATTGTCCTAAATAACAGTCTTAATCTCCATCTCTTTTCCCAAACAAATCATGCCTTGAGAACAAACATTATCTTTTTCAGTAAACCTGAGGAAGCATGAAGACCTGTGAAAACCAATTGAATTTTTGAGAACTCATTTTCTTTTGAGAATTGCAAGAAACCCTAATTGCTGGTTTACTGCCACAGAAGAGAATCTGTCTGGTTGATTTCTGAGCCAACTTGAATATCCGAGAAACCCTAAGGTTGTGTCTTCTATGAAAAATGGGAGGGAAAATTTTGGGGTACAACAATATCCATATTCATTTCTTCCTGCCTAGCCTGGAGTTTGAGATTTTCAGCCTTGACATTCTTAAAACACGTCACAGGCACGAACTCTAATCCTTCTGTGACAGGCTGCACTGGAAACGAATCAATATGGAATAAAGAATTGTCCTCTTAAGCATCCATTAATGGATCAAAATTAGGTTGAGGATATAGCAACCTCCCCTTCTTATAAGATAACCGCATTTCCCTCACACGATCCTGAATCTAGCTCGTATAAGTATCATAAGCTACACTTCCATTCTGGCTGAAAGAAAGTTTCCCTTTACGGCGAATATGTCCCCATGCTATCTTCACCTTTTCAATCAACACTGCATCTTCCCCTTTACCGAAATAAACGGTATCCATCACCTCCCGCTCATAGGGTCTATCTAACATTGCGAATCCTAATTGGCGGCGTGCCAGGATAGGGTTATAATTAATGTAGCCCCCTGTCCCCATAAGCGGGACATTAGGGAATTCTCCACACCCTATAATGATCTCTTTCAAACCTATCACGCTTTTCCAAACAATATCATACAAGGTGAGTCCTATGATACGCTGAGACCATAAAGACGAATCAGCAATATGAACAAAAGGCCCTTTTATAGGCATATGCATCATCAACCATTTATAAAGCGCAATCGCGCAACACATGACTTACCCTTTCTTTCTATGTCGGGAATGGATGGTGTAATAAGTGTCAGCAAGTAGAGTTGGTACTGGGTTACCGTTCATGAAGGCATATAATGCAGATAGATGCACCAACTTCTAGGATACTGGAAAGAGGACCAAACCATAAATCATTGCTGCCAACAGTGCATTAAACGCGGTCCAATTCATGTCCTTTGCAAAACCCTTGGCCTTTGATATCAAGTAATTTAGAGGGAGACCGCTCGTGCCACTTTTGTTAATCCAGTTACTTTTGACTTCACCATGAGTCAAATAAAGAGCTTTGGAGATCGCCATATAGTTTGGAGTCTCTGGTTCTCGAACAAAAGGAATATTGTTGGTCACCTTGACATCTATAATGTGCGCATACTCTTCGAGAGTTGGTGCCAATTGATAGTCCCGGAAAGTAAAACAGCGTAGCTGCGGATCATAGAACTGAAGAAGTGTTCTCACGGCCCATTCCTCAAAATCATCGTTCACCAACGGCAATAATTTTCCATATTATCCTCTGAAAACTTTTTCATTTGGTCCCTTCATAAGAGGTCCCACCTCTCGTAATCGACCACCAAAGCATGGAAACTGATAAGCATCAGTGTTTCTAAGAGGCTCTAAGCTTGTCTCCATGTTGTTATCCATCTTTGATGCTAATGACAGACCTTGGAATAATCCTGGAAATGAAATGAAAATGCAGGTTAGGCAGTTATATATTTTTTTGCGTTTCTTTTATAAAATAAATATGCCATGATGCAAGTGCAATAAACATAAGATCAAAGTTTCTGCAATGTTGGATAGCTGCTGAACTGCTAACAAAACCACTGTTATATGTAACACGATCAAAGGTCCGGACCAATTCAGAATATCAAGGCTCAAAGTCATCAGTATAATCGGAGTCACCAACGAAACATGTATAGTCACCATCTGTGCCTGTATAGATTATTCCCTCCCCACTCACAGGTAAAGACTAGGTCATGGTAAGGTCAATGGTAACTCAGAATCGAGGGTACTCTTGAAAAAATATCACCATATCACCTACGTGAAAACAATAGCCTCTCTTTGGTGATGCGTGTTGTTGTTGTTGATTTCAGAATGAGGCTCGTTGGAATTGTGATTGTTGTTGATGTAGTGAAGCTGTTGCGATCTGAAGATGGAGGATTCAAGTTATATAAAGAAGTTGTGATGAAGATGATTTGTGCGACAAAGAGAGGATGAAGTATGTGCAAATCTGTTGTGGTAATAGAGAAGAGTTAAGGAAGACGACGAAGGTTGACACTCAGTTACGGAGTGAAGATGTTGAAGGTCTCAAACAGATGCAGAGATGGATCAGGTTCTTGAAGATTTTTTAGAAGATGATGATGATGATGAAGGTTCTTGAAGATAGAAGCAGAGAAAGAGAAGAGAGAGTTTTGTGGAGATTTTTCGGTGATTCTTCAAAATGTGAAGAATTTATGTTTGTGATTTTGTGAATGGAATCGTGGATTGAAGGTGAGGATGAAGAGAGTATCTTAGATTTTCTTGGTTGTGATTCTTCTGCCAAAATTGAAGAATCAAGTGGATCTAAAGGTATGAACCTGATTTACATTCTAATAGGAATCTGTTATAGATTCAATCCCAGTTTCTTCTCCCCAATTTGGTTACTTCCCTTCTCAATACTGTTGCAAAACCGTTTGCCATTCTGTTATTGATGTTATATTTCTGTTACCAACTGTTAGCCCTTCTATTATGTTTTTTCTATTTCTGTTACCAACTGTTAGCCCTTCTATTATAACTTGATGCCTTCTACCTTACAACTTCTGACTTTTTCTTTCGTTTTCTGAGTTCAACCTCCTGATTTAATTCCTTCTCCCCCTTTTCTTTTTGTAGGCCAACTGTCTTCTAAATAAAGTCACAAGAATTGAAGATTTGCGAAACCATTAAAAGTTGAGTTTAACAAGGTTAGTTCAACACTATAACTGTAAGTTGAATTTGAACTGGGTGACTATTTTTTCTTTTTTTGATGCAGGCTGGCTTGAATAAAGTGAATTTTTCTTTAGTTTTTTTTTTGGTTCAGTCTGTCAGAAAAAACTGGAATTCTATTTTGATGAATGAAAAAATAGTTAGGGTTATGTTATTGTGGGTTATCATCTTTTTTCAAATTTTGTTACTCTCTTCCTTTTTTATATCGAGTTAGAATGTGTGTACTGACTCCTCATATTATGAATATTTGACGTCGTTTATACCAACCCTGATATTATCTTCTTAAAGCACTCCAACATCACTATCTCCATCGTCGATATCTAACATTGTTTCAGCTACAGATTCAACTAAACTAGCCACCACTGCCCTCCGCTTACTTCAAGGATTTCGTCGAAGAAAACATGGCAAGTTGATTATGAGATCTGGTATCCAATTTATCATCCTTATCAATCATCTCCTGATCAATACTTCATCTTCTGTTTTATGTCCTGTTTTGTATGAGAACTGCGCAGGTTTTGATGCTGATGTAAATTTGCATCTGGTATACCATCTAGGTAATGAACTTGGGTAAGTGTTATGGCCTTGAAATCTGACTGGCCTTGTATTGCATATGGGTGTTAGAATGCTGAACCATTAGAATTATTGCAGATCAATCACGGTGTCATATTTAAGCTTGTTCCAAAGTAGTTAAGCACATGGAGATAGCATGGAGAATTATCTTTAAGACAAGAAGCTTGAACTGTGGATAAGAGGATGATAATTCATGAAGGTCTTAGCATGGAGAGGACATAAAGATATTCAGGTGCTTAGATCCTTAGGTGTTTTATGATGTTATCATGTAATTCTCCTTGTGCAATGTGATGTGTTCTTAATGATTTTGTGAGGCCTATGGGATAGAACATTCTGTAACCCCCTTTTAATAATAAATCCCAGAAATCCAGAATAATTGTCCTCTCAAGTCAAATATCTTTCCTCCTGATTTTTTTTAATAGCACTGTGACATTTGAAGAGTTTAATTTGGAATCCTTTAAGTGATGATGTATGTATTGTAACTTACTTTATCCAAGACATCCACATATATGAATGTTTAATCTTGCATTTTTTTGAATTACTTTGTGACAGATCAGGGTCAATGCCTTAGCAAAACCATAACCAACCTTGAATGCCCTGGTCATATTGAACTCATAGCATATTTGGATGAAGCTTTCAATCTTGAATCTATATACCTTGCAGCTGAATCTTATCTCAATTGAATGACCAGTGACTTTAGTCCATACATCAACCACTCAATAGGTACATCAAAGCAAACGTCAGCCAAAAGAACTCTTCTAAGAAAAAAATAACTCCCAAGGAATTCACAATTTCACACCTCGTGTCATGATTCACGTTTTTGCTCTTTAAACCCCAAAGACATCCTAGCCCGATAACCAAAAATCTTGCAACGAGATTAGAACCGTGGGGAACACATGGAAGACAAGATATAAGACTTGAAGTATGAAATTCGATGACCTTCAGTTGAAATGTTGACAAACTCAACCACCCTAGATAAAAAAAACCTAATCCACTGATAAGTATCATAATGAGAATAAGATGTCGATTCAATCATCTAAACTTCTTGAAAAGAATAATTTGTGGTGAAAACAAATAGGAGGAAACTCTAACTTTCTTGATTTGGACGCACAATGACGAGGAGATGACTTGAGGCATTAAGAGGAATGGAAACCCTAATCTTGTACCAAGAATAATAGAGCACTGGTTGGATCAATTTTGAGTAAGATAGTAAACTCAATTTCATAGAGAGAAACCCTAATATCAAAGTTATTTGATCCTGTAACCATGCGACCAATGTTATGTGTGAAATGTACAATGTACAAATTATGATGAGGGATCTTAGGGGCAAAATTGGGGTATAACACCTATGAAGGAGACTTAGAGAAAAAACTGGGGCATTCCACTGACTGTAATCTCAAACAAAATAGTTTAGGCAAAAGTTATGGATAATAAAGTCAAAAAGAGGCCGCTACAAATCATCAACAAATGAAAGATGTTACAAGAAAAAATGACTGCCTTCTCAAATAAACTTTTGGTTTCTGAACCATCACCAAGTTCCAGTGCTATAATTTCAAAATCTATTGGAACCTAAATGCATAATTAACTGAGTATAGGACTAAAGGACATCATGGAGAACGGGTTGGGCACATAAACTTTGAGTCTTTATCCTTTGTTTCTTAAACTGTGAACCAGGCCATATTATAACCCTTCAAAGTCCTAACTGAAGCATGGGTTAGTTCGAAAACATACTATTACAAAAAGGTATCTTGACTCATGTAAGGCTTATTATAAATCATGAGTTGATATCACATTCTTACAAATTTTGTTTTACTAAAAATTCATTTTTTTAAACTTCAAATCATACATAAGCTTTGCATTTTAATACCACTGTTTACATATGACTAAGTGTTTGACAACAGAGAAATTTACATGATGTATATTCAATGAATGAAAATCCTCCCAATGGACATAATTACTTCAGAGGATGGGTCAAAGACAAAGACACTTCCAGTAACAGGCCTTTCATGGACACAATTGGTTATAAATCAAGGGGCATGACATGTTATTGTCCAACTCATTTGTGGCAGTCAAGTCAAGATTCAAAGAATCTCTCAAAAGTGTTGAATAGCCAGGGGCAGATCTCCATCTGAATCACTTGGGGCATGTTACATTGATCATGAGTTTCAGCAAAATCCACTATGAAAATTGAATCTTCGGTATCACCAAATTGCTTGTTTATGTCAGTAGTATCAGATGGTGTCATTCTGCCGTGACAGTTCTTAGAAAAATACCGAGGAAGATCAAGAATATCAGAAACCTGGTAATCAACGGTTGATTAATAACTTCAAAAATCGGGTACACCAGACTAATCCTAAGGGAAAATGGACTATCGCATACGAAGGGCCACATATGATCAAGAAAATATTTTCTGGCAGTGCTAAAACACTTACTACCACGGACAATGAAAGTTCCTCGCGCCCTATGAATGTGAACATAGTAAAAAATACTATGCGTGAAAAAGATACCCGCTAGGTTGATTGTCCTAGGAAAAAATAAGGGCATCCTGACGAACCAAAAGGGTTCGTAAAAAAATTAGGGACATATAAATAAAATTGTACACCTGACAAGTCGAAAACCTGAGAAGGCGGCTTGGGTAAAAAAGGGTATCCCAGTGGACTAAAAATCTGAAAAAATAGTCCAGGCAAAAGTTAGGGATTAAAGTGTACGACTATGCCCCGTTATCTCATCACTTGTTTATCACTCTGATCAACATTTACTAAAGACTCTAGGAGTTGGGATAATGTTCAAGTCATCCATAGATCCCCACAAAGCAATCTCCATGGAATTATCTCTACAGAGCTATCTTCACAAGCTCATCCCCAACAAAGATATATTCCCCAACAAGTCTAATATTCCCTCAGACTGAAATTGGGGCATCTTCCAGTAGTTCACCTCCATATCCTTGATGGATAGCTTGATATGATCATCTTCCCCAATAGGTCCCCTAGCATATAAGGAAGTTTGATCTTTTCCCCGACATACACTGGAGACTTCCTTGGTGCAGCCTATAAAATTACAATCCCCATTAGAGTTTATTTCCTCGACACAATTTACAGGAATTTAATTCCCCGGAGGAGTTTATTACTCCAACACCGTAAAACCATAACAAAATTCCCTTCTCCAACAGGGTTTAATCAAAGTTGTTATCCCTAGAATATTTACTATGGTATATGAAACATGGAGAGATAATACACTGGAGGAATATCTATCTCTTTTATCCTTAGTCAGGGTACGTTCCTTCAACAAAATGAACGGAAAATGACCAACTCTCCTTGAATGCCTCTATCCTAAAGCAGAATTCGAAGACCCCCAACAGAGTATCCTCAAACAGAAATCAAGAATCTCCAGCAAATTATTCCTAGCAAAAGTTGAAGAATCACTCTCTTCATCCCCAACAACAGTCAGGGATTTATTTTTCCCAGCCAGAGTTGTTACAAGGAGCTACCGATATGCTTCAACGACATACTGTGTCCCTACATCATGTCACAATACATGATAGCATATGCATACAAAAATGCATATAACATTCTCATTTATCTTGAGAGCATCATTGACGCATTACATGCATCGACATTACATAAAGCTAACTTTGTCTTTTCAGGTAAAATTCGCAAACAAACGAATATCAGCAATTTTCAAACTGGTCAAAGATTAATTCCAGAAACTGGACGGGGAAACTATCTATATGACCGGGCAATATGAATTCCCGAAACAAGACGGGTTTACCAACAAAAAATAGGTCGCAGATTAATTCCCGAAACAGAACGGGGCAACTATCTATATGATCGGGCCGTATAAATACCTGAAACAGGATGTGTTTACCAATAAGAAATCAGGCCAGATATTAATTCCCAAAACATGACGGGACAACTATCTATATGAACATGCGATATGAATCCCCGAAACAGGACGAGTTTACCAACAAAAAATAGGTCGCAGATTAATTCTCGAAACAGGACGGGGCAACTATCTATATGACAAGGCGATATGAATTCTCGAAACAGGACGAGTTTATCAACAAAGAACAGGTCACAGATTAATTCCTGAAATAGGATGGGGCAACTATCTATATGACTAGGCGGTATAAATTCTTGAAATAGGACGAGTTTACCAACAAAAAACTGGTCACCGATTAACTCCTGAAATAAGATGGGGTAACTATCTATATGACTAAGCAGTATGAATTTCCGAAACAGGACAGGTTTACAACAAAAAACAGGTCAAAGATTAACTCCCAAAACAGGACGAGGCAACTATCTATATGACCAGGCGGTATGAATTCCTGAAACATGATGGGTTTACCAACAAAAAATAGGCCAGAGATTAACTCCCTAAATACTATGAGGTAACTATCTATATGACCAGGCGGTATGAATTCCTGAAACAGGACAAGTTTACCAATGAAAAACAGATTATAAATCAATTCCCGAAACAGGACGGGGAGACTATCTACATTACTAAATGATCTCCTTCAAGGCCTCCATTCTGAAAAAACACCCCCCAAAAAATGATTATGGCGAGCATTCTCCTTCTGAAAAGCATTCTTCAGATATAGTCAGGCATAGACTCATTCTGATACTCATATCAATATTTACTTTGGATGGCATCTATAAGCCCATCTCCGACAACACTCTATCACCTCTCCGAATGGCATCTTTAAGCTTATTCAAGAAGTATAATTAACCAATAGTTTCATTTCATGCACATGTAAGTGCAAATTTCCGGGCACTTAAGTGTTCAATCCTCTTCCACCTTCAGATTATGAATGGCATACATGCGAATATAGCTCTTCAGGTTTAAGAAGATTGAACAGGGAAAACTGTCGTACCCCAAATTTTCCCTCCCATTTTTGAAGATAGTTAATTCAAGACACCTCCTCATGCTCATGAAGGTCTCAAGTACTCAAGGCTACTCAAGGGTTGACCAGTCAAACCTCTTTCTAAGCAAATGACCTACAACTAGGGTTGTGTGTTTCTTAAAGAAAATTGAGCCTCTAATTCCTCAGGTGAGTTTCATGGTTCCTCATATTCTTCAAGGTACCCTTAAGACAAGTTTAAAGCCTTGCATCACAAGTTTGCTTAGTCAATTGCTCAGATGGTTGAAAATCAATTGTGTTGGACAAGAAGTCAATTATGGTCAAACTACAGTCAAAGTTTAAGATTTTTGGTTAACATCAAGATTTTGAGGTCACATTCATCATTTGATCAAGTGTTGATCATGATTCATCCTGAAAACTCTCAATTCATCAAAAGTTAAAATTTACCAAGTTAGGGTTTTCTTAAGGAGAAGTCAACTGAACTTTGACCAAGCATAACTCTAACATGCATCATCAGATTTTTCTCAATAAAAGCTTATTTTGAAGGAAATTCAATCCTCTACAACTTTGTCTCTCTAAGCTCAAGTCTAAAAAATGTTCTATTTGAGAGATATGAGCCAAAACATTATAGGTCATTTCAAAAGTCAATAAAAAGAGACTTTTTGTCAAGGCAACTTACATCAAGATAAATCTTCAAATGAAAAAATGATCAACATAAAGATTGTAGGGAACATATCGAGCTTTCAAAAAGGTCCAATATCACATTCAAATGATAAAATTTAAGAGAGTTATGATTGGTGCAAGTTGAGTAAATTTTGAGAAATGCATGAAACTTACATTGATAAATTTTGAAATTATGGACTAATGGACCTAATTTTTCAAGTCCAAACATGTTCATGACATGATAAGAGACCCATAAATCCACTCATGCCTTATCTTTTATTTTTATTTCATTTATTTTGTTTTTATTCAATTAAATACAAAATGAATTAAATAAAATAGTAAATGATGGACCAAGGCATATGGGCTTGGTGTTGGATCAAATTTGAGGCCCAAACACTCTTATACAACCATGCAAACATGGGGGACAAGTGTTAAGACATGATCTTCTCAAAATGGAATGTTTGAAAACATGTTTTTTTGTGTTTTGGCAAGGTGTGATACGGTGGGAGAACTGACTTGAGGTTTTACGTTTGTGTTCGCAAATGTTTCGGTTTAGCAAGAGTCGCCACCGACTTTTTATTTTATCCAAAGGAAAGGTCAAAAAGCACAGGAAAGACCCATGAGATGTTTTCTTGGGTTCGGGGGGTAGATTATAAAAAGGGAAGGTGCTATCACCCTTTTCATCCATGGTTTTCCATGGGCTCTTAGTTACTTGTTTAGATCACTTGCTTTTGCTTTTCAATTGTTTGAAATGGTGCTTTGTGTGTGGTTTTGAAAATATTTTGAAAAGAGGCCTTTTGTCTAGGAAACCTTTGTAATGATTCTTGTTTTAATATATACAAAGGTGTTTTGTCTTTTGAAAAATGTTTCAATTGTTTGAAAGTTTGTTTTGGGAAAATGTTTTGAAATTGTGTGATAGTTTGAAAATAGCAAGGATGTTTGCAAGTTTGATCAAGTAACTAGGAGTTGTCTACCCTACTCAAAGATCTCTCCTACACATTTTTAACCCTTTGACATTGTTGTTTTACTATTGTCTTTGGTAAACAACCTTGTGTTTGGATGTTAAACGGAACGGGCGCGGGTCATCGTATGACCATGATAGCAATTGTGCTAAGTATCTTTAGCAAGTTTTTGAGGGACTAGATCATTTTTGTATAGGAAACCAAGATAGCGTCATCGAGGGACTATGATCTTTTTGTTTTGTTTTGTTTTTCCAAGATACTCAACATGCATACCATGGCCATTTTAAAGGCAGCAAGTGGATGAAACCCTAGGGGTGCTTGTGTGCATTGTATTGTCATTTTTCATGCATTTTTGTCTTGTATTAGTCAAGCTATTTGTTTTGATTTTTTTGTTATCATACAAACCCTAATATTTCTATCATGCATATTTGAAAGCAATAAAATACGTAAAAGTAAATCTACAACTATTACAACATTGATATGGGGAGGGGGATACAAGTTTGAATAGGGGGATATTTGCAAGAAAGAAAACCTTAATTCAACTATTACAACCAAATTGAATTCATTGTACAAATAATAAATTGACAAATATTTAAATATGCAATATATTATAAATATGCAAAAAAATGTTTTTTTGTATTTATTTTATGTATGTAAAATAAATTATTTAATGTCCTAAAAATAGGAAAAATGTTAATGATTATTTTTGAAAGGGTGGAAACCCTATTTTTTGGTTTAAGAAAATATATATTATAATTATTTATTTATGTACAAGAATATAAAATAAAAATAAAAATATGTACAAGAGTGTTAAAAAATTAAATGTGTGAGAAGAATATTATTTAAGTATATAAATAATAAAAATAAAAATATATAATATTTTTTGTATTGTTTATGAATTTATTTTAAGAAAATAAAAGTATATATTATTTAATAACTATTTCTATGTCCAAAAAAATAATAAAAAATAATAATAAAATAAAATGTGAAAATTTAAGAAAATATTTTTGGTGATTTTTTATATTTAGAAAAAATAATAAAAGTCAGAAATGAAAATAGAAATGGAAAATATAAAATAAAAAAAAATCAATGGCCAAGGGGGTGTAGGAAGTAAACAGGGGGTGTCAAAAGCAAAGCAAGCAAGCCCATCCCATTTTCCACTTCATCTCTAACCTCTGAACAAGAAAAACACGCGCCCTGTTCAAACTGCTAACTCCTGCATTTGTGCTTAAAAACAAAAACTTGCAACTTGAAAGTTATAGATCTTGATCACACGATTCTAACCATATAAAAAAACTTAACCTATCTCTCAAAGACCAGAGAGAATTTCATTGACCCTAAATCTTGACCTAGTTTTTTCAGAAAGTTCAACTATCAAATACTCCTAGCTCAGTTAACATAAATGAATTCTATGCATATGTACAACTCAAGGACAATGGGGACTACATTTTTTATTCACAAACCTAAGCCTAATGATTTCTAAATAGAGAGATAGAAGTTTGAATTTTACCTGGTTCAGTCAAGCTCGAGTATGGCAATGTAGGGGTTGTGAGTGAGGCCTGAGATACTTGTGAGCTTGCTTGAAGTTCCTTTGAGCTTTCCCAATGCTTAGCTAGCTTTGAACTTGCTTGAATCTCTCTATAGAACTCAACCTGCAAACTCAGAATTTTAAAATGGTGAAGTGTGTAAATGGAGTTACAGTGGCTTGGGAATGATTGGGATAGTTTAGGTATGTTGTATGGAGTGTGTTGGAAGAGGTTTGGGACAAAACGCACGAGGCAATGTGAAGATGGAAGTGAAACTGCAGAACTTGCCCTGTTTTTGCAAGAACTTGGTGTTTTGATGTTAGAGGGTGTTTGAGAGGCTTAGGGTTCGTGTTTCTGACCTTAGGCAACGTGTAAAACTTGTTTGAAATATTTATAAAGCTTGGTTATATCAGATGGCAAAGTTGTTGACCTTTTGCACACTTTCTTGCTTTTGAAGCAAAAGTGAATTGACAATGCTCAAGAGCCTGTAAAGGCCTCCTTCTTAGCTGCACAAAGTTGGTGTACATTGCCCTAAGTTTGTGGAGTTGGTTTGCTGCAAAAGATTGGGTTCACAGCTCAAGAGAAACAACTTGACATAAAGTAAGCTTTATCAAAGTGGCAATGTTACCTTTTTGCCATTTTTAGATTAATTCCTTGTACAATGCCCTAAAGCTTAGAATAAAGCCTTAATCCAATGTATTTGCATTTAATTTATGAGTGCGGAAAGGTTTAAGGACCTGTAAACAAGTACAAGCAAAGTTTGGACATATTTTGCAACCTGAAGCATGGTGTAAAATGCCTTGGACAAAAGTGATGATTTGCCAATTTCAAACTTTCGATTCTCCCTAACCATGAATGATCTTGGAGATTTCTCTGGCATTTTGGAAAGTTTGTAACATGCTCTATAGTCCATATTTGAAATTCATTTTGAGATTCCACTTGGAACTATGTGAAAAATTGCCATGAAGATAGGTCAAAATCCTGCCTAAACTAGGGCAAAATTTCACTAAGTTAAAAGTTCCATGGACCCTTGTTCCAAAAATCATAACTTGAGATCCAAGCATCTTTTGGGAAAACTTTATGAATCAAAGTTGTAGATTTTGTGGAGGACTACAAATTTCATGTTGAAAGTTTTCTTTTAATCCAATTGCATCATGGTGAAAAAGTTTGGAAAAGTTGGGAAAAAATAAGAAATTTTCATAACTTAGAAATTTTCCAAGTTATGAAATTTTTCCATTTTAAACCCTAATTTTCAAAATTAGGTTTCTTGGTGAACAAGTTTCATGTTTTGACACATCTTGATGAAAAATGACCCTTGGCACTTGATTTTGACCAAAAAGTCAAAGTTTGACTTTTCAGTATACAGTTGATTTTTGATCAGTTGACTGGAAAATTCATCTGTCAATCCAATGTAATTGAGATCTTTTGAACCTTGTGATTAGGTCAAGATGATGCTATTGAGTCCTTGAATCCATACTTGAACCCAATTTTCCATTGGCTAAGTTAAAAATCAGAAATTGCCCTTCTGCAGTCAAAACCCTAAAAATGACCATTTTACCCTTTTGATGATCTGATCAAATTTCTTGAGGAATTGTGGTCCAAACTTGATCAAATGGTTCATATGAGTCTATAATGTTTATGTGGATAAAAAATTATGAGGTTTGACTGTAAATTGGCCACAGTTGACTTTTTCCCCAATACAGCTGATTTTTAGGTCAACTGTCCAATTGACTGGGCAAAAATTTGATTCAAGGCTTGAAACTTGGTATGAGAAATCTTAGGAGTTCAATATGAAGCATGAAAGTCACGTTGAGCATTGAAAGTCCAAAAATCCGTGTGCAAACTCAAACTCTAATTTCAGGTCAACAGTGCAAGGAGATGTCTTGAGCAGAGCAAACCCTAGCTTGGTCTTGAGTTCAAAGAATCTTGTGAGAGGAAATCTTGATAAAATGAGAGGGGAAATTTTGGGGTACAACAGCTGCCTCTGTTCAATCTTCTTGAACCTGAAGAGTTAGATTGGCGAGTTTGCCTTTCGTGACTCGAAGGTAAAAGAGGATTGGACACTAGAGTGCCTGTAAATTTGCACTCGTCAAAATATAGTTGAGAGAATGGGCTTAAAGATGCCATCCAAGAATGTTTGTTGAAAATCAGGAGGATGAGCCCCAGAATGGTATCCGTGTCTGGAGCATCTTTGAGCTAGGGATCTTAATAAGCAATAGAATAACATCCGTGTCTGGAGCGTATCTAAGTTGTTTTTTGAACTTTGAATTTGAATAAGCAATAGATTAACATCCGTGTCTGGAGCATCTCTGAACTGTATCTGAATAAGCAATAGAATAGCATCCGTATCTGGAGCATCTCTAAGCTGTTTTCTGAGCCTTGAATCTGAATAAGCAATAGAATAGCATCCGTGTCTGGAGCAACTCTAGGCTGTTTTCTGAGCTTTGAATCTGAATAAGAAATAGAAAAGCATTCGTGTCTCGAGCAACTCTAGGTTGTTTTCTGAATTCTGAATTTGAATAAGCAATAGAATAGCATCAGTGTCTGGAGCAACTCTAGGCTGTTTTCTGAATTCTGAATTTGAATAAGCAATAGAATAGCATCCGTGTCTGGAGCAACTCTAGGCTGTTTTCATGATTGTATATTGGTAGCTTGTTAATCTTATCCTGAAAAGGGTAAAATGTTAGCTGAAACACAAAGTTATGTTGCATGAAATGTATGATGCAATATATGGTAGCATTTATCAATGTTTATGATATATGAATGTAATGTATGCGCATGTAAGTTGATTAGCTGTCTTACTGAGGAAAATAAATCCTTGATAGCTGGAGATAATAAAGTCTTTGACTGCTGCCGGGGAAAATAAATCTTTGGCAACTCGTGGGGATTATCAAAACTTTGACAACTTCTATGGGGATGTGAGAATCCTTCACGACTTTCCTGGGGATATAGGGATCCTTCAAGTCTTTAGAGTACTGACAAAATCTGTTGTAAGAAAAATGCCAAGTGTTGCTCGAGAAACCTGCTTGGGGAATCTAGAGGACTTTGATGACTATGGCTGGAGATTACACAATGGGATTCCTTACTCGGTTGGGGAATAGGGAAAACTCTGGCGATCTCTACCGGGGATCAAACAAAGGAAAACCTTGATCTGCTGGAGAATAAGGAAGACTCTGATGGCTTCTGCGGGGAACTGAGAATGAGAATCTTCATTCTGCTAGGGGAATTTGAAATCTCGGGGACTTCATGCTGAGGAGTCAAGAATGAGAATCTTCGATCTCCTAGGGATTAAAAAAATTCTAACAAATTCATGCTGGAGAATGATGAAAGCTCTGGCAACTTCACTGGGGAATCAGGAATGAAAATCTTCATTCTGTTGGGGAGTAAAAAACTCTGTGGGGAATAGCTATACTGCTGGAGAGTAAGCTATCCTGCTGGAGAGTAAGTTCAAGACTCTGGGGGAAAAGCTTATTCTTGTTTGGAAAAAATTCAGGAGTTTTGGTTGTATGCCAATCTACTGGGGAATTATCCTAGGTTGGGGATAAGACAAAAGTTAACTATTATCTGGTTGATTCTCAGACTTTAATATAACTTGCTGGGGGGTCTGGAGAAACTAAATGCTTTCCGCTGGCGATTGATAGTCTTAGCTCCGCTGGGGATCTTAATGGCATGATGATTTGATTGTGTATGGAATTTTGACTTCGCTGGGGAAGAAGGTTTCATCTTTGCTAAGGGTCTGTAGCTCAAAGTTTTGCTCCGTTGGGAGTCGGGAGTTTGAAAACTTAACTCTGATGGGGATTTGTATTTCAAGGTTTTAGCTCCGCTGGGGGATCTAGAAGATATGCTGCAGGGGATTTCTCCTGGAATAGCCTAAAGACGTCTTCCTATACTTTCAACCTATCAGTAATTATTCTTTCCCATTTTGTTTATTTGTAAACATGTGATTATATTCAAATGCATATGCTCATTAAATAAATCATTGGACGTTTTCAAATAAAGCACAAGTGTAAAAAAAAGAAAGAAAAGGCAAATAGTTTTCTGCACTTTGAAGTATCTTTGCATTAACTTTGTGTAAGTATTTTGTACAAAGGAGACAGACATCCTAGTAAGAGAATGTTGTCATAAAAATGAGAAAATTTTATACAAAGAAAGATGGCTATGTGTAAAAAAATTCCATGGGGTTCCCATTCTGCTATAGCCTTCGTAACTCTGAATATCTTGTCCATTTGTTGCTTCGTCCGAAGATGGTTGAATCGATCAGAAGCCTGGAGCTTGTCTGTGAAGAGATTGTCCTTAAAGTGATCCGACGAGACATAGTCATACGCTTTAATTCCCTAACTTTTGCCTGGACCGCCCTTTCGGGTTTTCGATCCACCGGGAAACCCTTTTTTGCCCAAGTCGCCCTTTCGGGTTTTCAACTTGCCGGGTGTACAGATTTTTTGTTTATCCCTAATTTTTGCCTGAATCTCCCTTTCGGGTTCTCGATTCACCGGGATGCCCATTTTTTGCCCAAGTCGCCCTTTCGGGTTTTCAACTTGTCGGGTCATTTATGCGTAGTATCTTTTAATTATGTCTGCGTTCGCAGGGTGCAGCAGGTCGTCGCCGTCCATGGTGGTCAGGATCATTGCCCCACCAGAAAAGATGTTTTTGATCACAAATGTTCCTTCGTAAGTAGGAGTCCATTTTCCCCTGGGATCACTTTGCGGTAAGATGATCCGCTTGATTACCAGATCCCCGACTTGATATACCTGGCGCCTGACTTTCTTGTTGAATGCCTTAATCATCCGCTTTTGATACGTCTGACCATGACAAACAGCAGTAAGTCGCTTTTCGTCAATCAAGTTAAGTTGATCAAGTCGGTTCTGAATCCAATCGTCTTCACTCAAACCAGCATCCTTCATAATTCTCAAGGAGGGAATCTGAACCTCAATAGGTAAAACAGCTTCCATGCTGTATACCAAAGAATAGGGTGTTGCCCCAGTTGATGTATGCGCCGTGGTACGGTATCCGTGAAGAGCAAACAGTAACATCTCATGCCAGTCCTTGTAGGTGACTGTCATCTTTTGTATGATCTTCTTGATACTTTTGTTCGCAGCTTCGACAACACCATTCATCTTTGGCCGGTAGGGAGATGAATTGTGATGCTGAATCTGGAACTGCTCGCACAAAGCGGTGATCATAGTGTTGTTCAGGTTTGTACCGTTGTTGGTGATGATCCTATCGGGTATACCGTACCGTCAAATAAGGTTCTGCTTGATGAAGCGGGCAACAACACTCTTTGTGACGGATGCGAAGGAAGCTGCTTCGACCCACTTGGTAAAGTAATAAATGGCCACCAGAATGAAGCGGTGTCCATTGGATGCGGTAGGCTTGATCTCTCCAATCATGTCGATTCCCCACATAGAGAATGGCCAAGGAGCTGTTAGCACATTGAGAGGAACTGGAGGAATATGTACCTTGTTCGCATAGATTTCGCATTTGTGGCAAGTACGGGAATGTTGATGACAATCAACTTCCATGGTAGACCAGTAATAGCCTGCCCGTAGAATCTTCTTAGCCATCATATGACCACTCGAGTGGGTGCCAAAGGTACCATTGTGCAGTTCAGCCATGATCTGCTCAGCTTCAACCTTGTCTACACATCGAAGCCGAATGCAATCATGATTGTGCTTGTATAGGATACCATTGCTCAGGAAGAACTTGGCAAAGAATATCCTTAAGAACTTTTTATTGTTGACTGAAGCTCCTTCAGGGTATTCTTGCGCCTCGAGATACCTTTTGACTTCGTGAAACCAAGGTCGGTCCACTACTTCTTTGGTATTAATCTCGTGACAATATGCAGGTTCGTCCATTCGCTCAATGGTGATCTGGGTAGCCTCATTATCCCAGTTAAGTTTAAACATGGAAGACATTGTAGCTAGAGCATCTGCTAGCTGATTTTCTTCTCGCGGTAAGTGCTCGAAGGTAATCTGCTCGAAATGTGGTAACAATGTCAGGACATGTTCTTTATAAGGGATGAGGTTAGGATGTTTAGTGTCCCACTCTCCTTTTATCTAACTAATGACCAAAGCTGAGTCTCCAAACACAACCAAAGATTTGATTCCCAGGTCTATTGCAGCCTTGAGTCCAAAGATGCAAGCTTCATACTCGGCCATGTTGTTGGTGCAGCTGAAGCAGAGTCTAGCAGTGAAAGATATATGGCAACCTTGTGGTGAGATGAGCATCGCACCGATACCATTGCCAAGTGCATTTTAGGCACCATCAAAGTACAGGGTCCATCGGGATCCTTGTTCAGGTCCGTCATACGGTCCGTTATCTTCAATGTTGTCCAATGTCATAATGTCTTCGTCGGGGAAGTCAAACTTCATGGATTGGTAATCTTCGACAGCTTGATGAGCCAGATGGTCAGCTAGCACACTCCCCTTTATAGCTTTTTGGGTTGTGTACTGTATATCATATTCGGTCAGGATCATCTGCCATCTAGCGATTCTTCCGGATAAAGCGGGCTTCTCTAAGATGTACTTGGTCGGATCCATCTTAGATATCAGCAGAGTGGTATGAGTTAACATATACTGCCTTAGCCGGCGAGCAGCCCATACCAAAGCGCAACAAGTTTTCTCGAGCAGTGAGTATCGGGTCTCATAGTCGATAAACTTTTTGCTAAGGTAATAAATGGCATGCTCTTTTCGGCCATACTTGTCATGTTGGCCCAGTACGCACCCTATTGAATTATCCAAGACAGTCAGATACATGATTAGCGGTCTTCCTTCGACGGGAGGCATCAAGATAGGAGGTTCTAGCAAATACTCCTTGATTTTATCGAAAGCAATTTGATAGTCATCACTCCATTTAACCACCTGATCTTTCTTCAACAGCTTGAAGATTGGCTCACAGGTAGATGTTAGGTGAGAAATGAACCTTGCAATGTAGTTTAGGCATCCCAAGAATCCTTTAACCTCCTTCTCAGTGCGAGGGGCAGGCATTTCTTGTATAGCTTTGACTTTGGCAGGATCAACCTCGATGCCTTTGTTGCTGACAATGAAACCCAAGAGTTTACCGGACCTGACTCCGAAAGTGCACTTGTTAGGGTTCAGTCTGAGCTTTTACTCCTTCAACCTGACAAACAACTTTTGCAAATGGTCGAGGTGTTCTTCTTCTGTTTTTGAACGGGCTATCATGTCGTCTACATAGACTTCAATTTCATGATGTATCATGTCATGAAACAAAGCTACCATGGCGCACTGATAGGTTGCCCCGGCATTCTTCAGTCCGAATGGCATCACTTTATAGCAGAACGTACCCCACTGTGTAACAAAAGTAGTTTTCTCCATGTCCTCAGGGCTATTTTGATCTGGTTATAGCCTGAGAAACCGTCCATGAAAGAAAATACCTTGTGCTGAGCTGTATTGTCAACCAAGATGTCAATGTGCGGAAGTGGAAAGTCATCTTTAGGGTTGACCCTGTTTAAGTCTTTGTAATTCACGCACATTCTGACTTTTCCGTCCTTCTTAGGCATGGGCACAATGTTATCAACCCATTGTGGATAGGAAGTAACAGCAAGAAACCCAGCATTGAATTGCTTTATCACTTCAGCTTTGATCTTTTCAGACATATCGGGCCTCATTCGGCGGACTTTCTGTTTGATTGGTGGACAGTCTTCTCTTGTAGGGAGACGGTGAACCACAATATCTGTATCGAGTCCTGACATGTCTTCGTAGGACCAGACGAAGATCTCAACATATTCATTTAACAGCTGAACTAAGCGCTCTTTGACACTTGGCTCTAGGTTGGCACCCACTCTGACTTCTTTTCTGTCTTCGTCAGTACCCAAGTTGATTGTCTCTAACAGCTCATCATGAGGTAGGATAACCTTTTCTTCCTGTTGTAGCAGTCTAGCCAACTCTCCCGGCACTTCACAGTCTTCATCACCTTCGTATTCGGCATGATTGACCAGATCTTCAGAGTCACTAAAGGCCATAGCATAATTGTTACCTATGGAATCTGGAATGGAAGGGTACCTTCATTTGTGAGTGTGGGTGTGTGTAAGGGATAGCCACCTTTAAACAAATAAAATGTAAAAAGAAAGAAAATGAACACAAAAGTTTATATGTGAAAACGTCCATGATTCATTAAAATGGCATATGAAGATGAAAAAATCAAACCCTTACAAATGGACCTACGTACCTCGGGTAAGGCACATAGGTTAAAAGTGTACGAATTGTTTAGGAATTATTACAAACCAACATAAATGTTTGAACGATAAATTACTGATTTATGAAAGTAATGGGAACAAAGTCTTTTACCTCCCAATTGCATAATCCTCCTTCAACGGTAGGGAAAATCCAGTCTTCTAGGTTGCTCTCCTCTTCACCATCCTCCAAAGCATTGACTCCATGATGGGTGATCTTCACTGGTGGCCCTCCAGCCCGGGTGCGGCGTACAGCCTTTTGAGCAGAAGCAGTGAAACCCAAGCCGAATTTATCTGATTTATGAGGAAAGTCTGGTAGTTAACCCCAGATTGTACTTCCTCCTTCTTCAATCACAACCTTCGCATCTTTGAGGGATGACATCCGAGGCACAGGTTTGGTAATCAAGGGTACAGAAGACACTGTCTTGGTTGCCGCAATCTCTTCAGAAACCTCCTCGAAGTGTTGGAAAGGGGTTTCTATGAATTCTCCATCTAACTCCACATAGCGAAAAGAATTAAGATGGCTTATCATATATTCCTCTTCGCTGTGAACTGTTATGATTTTCCCCTGGACAGGGTACTTGAGCATTTGGTGCAAAGAAGAAGTGACGGCCCCAGCATTGTGGATCCAGGGTCTTTCCAACAAGCAAGAATAGGAGGGACATATATCCATCACATAAAATGTGGAGTTGAAGGTTTCAGTTCCCACTTTAATCGAGATGTCCACCTCCCCGTGGACCATCCTTTTAGAACCATCAAAGGCTCTGACAATGATATTGTTGGGCTTCAGGGTTAAACCTTCACAGTCCAATCTGTCCAATGCTTTCTTCGGCAAGACATTTAAAGACGACCCAGTATCAACCAGAACGTGAGCTAGACTAGTCCCTCTGCATTCCACCGAGACATGCAGAGCGTCATTATGCTTTCTCCCTTTAGATGTTAAATCAGCATTAGAGAACCCAAGACCATTATCTACAGTTAGGCTAGCTACACATTCCTGGAACTGGTCCGCGGAGGTTTCCTGAGGCACGTGGGCCGTCTTTAAGAATCTGATCAAAGCTTTGGCATGAGCTTCGGAACATAGCAACAGGGCCAGCATAGAGATTTTTTAGGGGGTTTGCCCTAGTTGCTCCACAACATTATAATCGCTTTTCTTGATTATTTTTAAAATCTCTTCCATTTCCTTTTGAGTGGTCTCAGGGATGACCAAAGGCTGAGCCCTCATCCTGACGGGCGCTTCTTGGATCCCTTTCCCTCTATCATCAGCAGCAGAGGGTACAACCACGAGAGTCACAACTTCTTCAATAACTGGAGTTCTCACAGATATGTTGACCGGTACAGGAGTAACCTTAGGAGCTATTGAGGGTCCGAAGACTGCCCTTGGAGGAGCAATCTCCGGAGAGAAAATTCTTCCGCTGCGGGTGATTTTACTTGTTCCAGCAATGTTTCCAATGTCAGGAGTCTCTTCATCAGAACTTTCTTCAGTTGATTCAATATGCTTAATACCGTGGTAGAAGATCTCTCCCCCATAGTTCCACGGTATTGATTTGTTGGACTTGTACGGGATAGGCCCCGGCATGGTTATCTTCAGAGGTACAATCTTCGGATCGGATGTAATCTTAACAGGTCTTTTGGAGACCTTGGAAAGATTGGAGGATATGGTAATTATAGAAATATCATTGATAGGAGTAGGTGTAACAGGAGTCTTTTCAAAAAGGATTTCTTGATTATCCATTAGGCGTTGGATGCCTAACTTCAACAACGGACAGTCGGTTGGTAAGGATGAACAAAGGCAGCAATCTTTTTCACATCCTGGGAAAATCCCAGCCTTCAACAAACTTAGTTTGATTATCGGTAACGGAGTCATCAGATCATCAACAGTAGCAACAAAAAGATCTTCTTCAACAGTATGGGCATTGTGGCAATGCTTTGGCATTGGATCAGAGATCACATTCGGCTTTTCAGGGGAGTCGAATTCCACTTCTTTAGCATCTATTAAATCCTGAATCTTATTCCTGAGGGCCCAACAATTGTTGGTGTCGTGCCCCAGGCTGTCCGAATGATAAGCACACTTGGCGTTGGGATGGTAATGTGGAGATGTAGTGTTAGGGTTTTTAGGGGCCTCCCTCAAACTGACAAGGTTTAACTTCAAGAGATGGGGTAGAACCTGAGCAGTAGTCATGTCTATCCGGGTATACTATCATTGTGGTCTTTCTACCCTTGCTTGGTTAGCTCTGGGTTGATTGTTTCTGGGTTGATCAGCTGTAGACTTCTGAATCATTACGGCCCCCACCGCTGGCTGGCGCTTAACTCTTCCCTGACCTCTCTGGGAGTAGACAGCTGAGACTTCTTTCTTTGCTGGAAAAGTCTTCTTGATGGCAGCGGAAGCAGATGCATCTTTTTGAATTTTACCGCTCTTGATTTCGGCTTCAACTCTCTCACCAGTTAGAATCAACTCGGTGAACCCCACAGACGAACTTCCAATCAGGTGATTAAAGAATGGACCTGACAGAGTCCCCAAAAACATATCCACAAGCTCTCTCTCAGATAACGGTGGCTGCACCCTTCCAGCCAAGTCCCTCCATTTCTGGACATACTCCTTGAAACCTTCATTTGAGACCATGCCCATACTCTGTAATTGAGTACGGGTTGGCGCTAAGTCCTCATTATATTGATATTGTCTGTAGAAGGCAGCAGCCAGATCCTCCCAATTGTGCACATCAGACCTCTCTAGCTGGTAGGACCAATCTAACTGCGTCCCCGATAAACTATCCTGAAAAAAGTGGACCCACAGGTCCTTGTCAGAAGAATGAGGTTGAATTTTTCTTATGTAACACCGTAGGTGCATCTTTGGGAAAGATACCCCATCGTACTTAGCAAAAAGAGACACTTTAAACTTGGGGGGAATGACAATCCCAGAAACCAAACTTAACTCTTCGAAATCCAGCCCAGGCACCCTCTACAATTCCATGGCTTCCAGACGTTCTTCCAGGTTTTTGTATTTGTCATCTGCAGGAGGATACTGCTGTTTAGAATAGTCTTCATCCTCCTCCTCTTCTTCTTCCTCAAACTCAGATGGCACTACAACTCCCTTTCCTTTTCCTACCCCTTCATCAGATGTTGAGGGGAAGTCCAGGACCCTTCTAGTTTGACCTTCAAATCTTCTACCCAAAGTAGCCACACCAACTCTTTTCTTTTTCTTTTTCTCCTTTTCCTTCTCCAACAGAGCTTTAAGATCCTCCTTACCCTTTGCCAAGGTCATGAGTAGTTGTTGGAACTGTGAATTCTATGCTTGCAAATCTTTGACCGTCTGCTCTATATCCATCTTGCTGAAATAAACAGCAAAGAGATAAGGAAACCTGGTGTGAAGACCTGTTTATGCATATGATGAATGATATGTATTCATGTAATGCATTCAAGGATTCAGAAATTCAAATTTGTTTTAGACAAAAAGGAACACGCGTCATATTAATAAGATAGAATTTTGTTAGTACATTAATGCCCCATGGGCAAAATAAATACAAAATTCTAATGTAAAAAGACGTTGTGCATCCTCTTTGGTGCAATGTAGGTGTTGAGAGTCTGCTCTTCATAGAGTTGACGAGTAAGTTCCAAAACCTTCTTCTCACTAGTGTAGTATTGGGCTTCAAAAGTATTGTGTTCTCCCTTGAGCTGTATCCAACTCCTTCGCAAATCTTCTAGTGATGTTGGCATGTCAGGATGTAGGAGGGTGTATGGAACCTCTCCTTCCATAACATGCTCTTTGATCACAGGAAGAATGTAGGGGTAAGGCATCATAAGACTTTGGGCACGGGTTCGTACCCACTTGAGGTAAGGCTCAAGGGGGATGGAATTCTTGTGTCCCAAGGTCTTACTGTCCACCTTGTTGGGCATCCTCCAAGCTCGGATAAACTTTTGTCGAAGTCCTTGAGCGTCGTTGTCGAAGTCAAAAACCAAGTCTGGAATTAACATGTCATGAGGGCCATCCCTTCGGGCGTACCCAAATTGTCTCAGAGCCAAGCAAGGGTTATAGGTAATGCCTCCCCTAGTGCCTAGTAGAGGGACATTAGGGAATTCCCTACAACAGTCAATGATGATAACATTTTCTCTGGATCGAGAACACCAATGTATATCATAATGTGTAAGAGTCATCAGCCGTTGTGACCACCTTAAGCCTTGCTCATTCTTCAAGACTGATTGAGGAAGGTGAAAAATAAACCACCTTGCTAGAAGAGGAGTACAACACATGAGAACACCTCTTTTCCTCATTGTTCGTGTGTGAAATGAGTGGAGGATATCCCCAAGCAATGTAGGCACTGGGTTGCGAGCCATGAAAATCTTGACAGCATTGACATCTATAAGCTGGTCAGGGTTTGGGAACAAGACCAGCCCATAGATGAGAAGGGCTACAATCTACTCAAAAGCTTGTAGGTCTAGAGAATTCCAACAGTCTTGAGCTTTCTCAAACAGAAACTTTGCCAAGAAACCCTTGACACCACTTCTAGTTTTCCAATGACCTTTGATATCAGATGGTTGAAAGTGTAGGGCTTGAGCAACATCTTCAGGCTTTGGATTTATTTTCGTACCGTTGTAGGGTAGTTGATGGAGAACGGGAATCCTCAGGAGTTGAGAAAATTCCTCCAAAGTAGGCACTAGCTGGTAATTAGGAAATGTGAAGCAGTGGTGTAGGGGATCAAAGAACTGGAAGAGAACTTTCACCATGTCTTCCTTAGTGTTGGTGTTGACTAAGTTGAGAAGACGACCATGCCTCTCGGTGAATGGAGAATACTCTGCAATCTTGGAAGCAAGCTCCTTGAGTTGAGGAGGCACTCTCACAAGGTTGACTTGGATTGTTTTCCTGCGGAGTGAATCCATTACCTACAAAACAGGAACAAAGATGAAGATCCAAACCCTTGAAATGGTTAGTGGATGCATATGATGCTTCATGATGCTCATGATGTATGCACAAGTATATGCACAAGCAAATCACACAAGTTCCTATTTTAGGCTTGCATGGGGTTTCATAGGTAAGTACCCTCTTTAGTTGGCTCAACCTGTCCTATAAATAGTAATCGGGTTCTAAGGAGCTCAATATCACTGGATTATTTTGTGTTCAATGTTTCAGTTTAGCCACTTTACCGGCGACCGAAATATTCCAAGAAAACAACCCTCAATGAGTGTAGTATCGAGTATCTACCAACTTTGGACTGCACCAAAGTCGGTCATCTCACTACCCCTAAAAAGGCCAAGATGGTCAAGTAAAGGTTCTAAAAGTCCATTAGTGCTTCATAACATCACTCAGCGGCCCCGTATTCTCTTTGATTAACTCAAAGGCTACCGGTACCCACAAATATGTCGCACTAATATAGCTATTGCTTCAACCATATCGGTATACCGCGCACAGTTTCCACAACGTATTGCTATTTACCTATGAATGTTTCCCAAATCCGGGTAGAGGATTTCAAACCCAAACAATAAAACCAAATGTAAAGCAATCAAAGCAAACAAGATAAGCATGTAAAGGTGATATAAACCCTAAGGTAACCCCACTTTTTTGTTTGATCCCCAACAGAGTCGCCAGTTCTGTAATACGGTGGGAGAACTGACTTGAGGTTTTGCGTTTGTGTTTTCAAATGTTTCGGTTTAGCAAGAGTCGCCACCGACTTTTTATTTTATCCAAAGGAAAGGTCAAAAAGCACAGGAAAGACCCTTGAGATGTTTTCTTGGGTTCGGGGAGTAGATTATGAAAAGGGAAGGTGCTAGCACCCTTTTCATCCATGGTTTTCCATGGGCTCTTAGTTACTTGTTTAGATCACTTGCTTTTGCTTTTCTATTGTTTGAAATGGTGCTTTGTGTGTGGTTTTGAAAATATTTTGAAAATAGGCCTTTTGTCTATGCAACCTTTGTAATGATTCTTGTTTGAATATATACAAAGGTTTTTGTCTTTTGAAGAATGTTTCAATTGTTTGAAAGTTTATTTTGGGAAAATGTTTTGAAATTATGTGATAGTTTGAAAATAGCAAGGATGTTTGCAAGTTTGATCAAGTAACTAGGAGTTGCCTACCCTACTCAAAGATCTTTCCTACACATTTTTAACCCTTTGACATTGTTGTTTTACCATTGTATTTGGTAAACAACCTTGTGTTTGGATGTTAAACGGGACGGGCGCGGGTCATCGTATGACCATGATAGAAATTGTGCTAAGTATCTTTAGCAAGTTTTTGAGGGACTAGATCATTTTCGTATAGACAACCAAGATAGCGTCATCGAGGGGCTATGATCTTTTTGTTTTGTTTTGTTTTGCCAAGATACTCAACATGCATACCATGGCCATTTTAAAGGCAACAAGTGGATGAAACCCTATGGGTGCTTGTGTGTATTGTATTGTCATTTTTCATGCATTTTTATCTTGTATTAGTCAAGCTATTTGTTTTGATTTTTTTGTAATCATACAAACCCTAATCTTTCTATCATGCATATTTGAAAGCAATAAAATGCGTAAAAGTAAATCTACAACTATTACAACATTGATATGGGGAGGGGGATACAAGTTTGAATAGGGGGGTATTTGCAAGAAAGAAAACCCTAATTCAACTATTACAACCAAATTGAATTCATTGTACAAATAATAAATTGACAAATATTTAAATATGCAATATATTATAAATATGCAAAAAAAATATTTTTTTGTATTTATTTTATGTATGTAAAATAAATTATTTAATGTCCTAAAAATAGGAAAAACATTAATGATTATTTTTAAAAGGGTGGAAACCCTAGTTTTTGGTTTAAGAAAATATATATATTATAATTATTTATTTATGTACAAGAATATAAAATAAAAATAAAAATATGTACAAGAGTGTTAAAAAATTAAATGTGTGAGAAGAATATTATTTAAGTATATAAATAATAAAAATAAAAATATATAATATTTTTTGTATTGTTTATAAATTTATTTTAAGAAAATAAAAGTATATATTATTTAATAACTATTTCTATGTCCAAAAAAATAATTATAAAATAATAAAATAAAATGTGAAAATTTGAGAAAATATTTTTGGTGATTTTTTATATTTAGAAAAAATAATAAAAGTCAGAAATGAAAATAGAAATGGAAAATATAAAATAAAAAAAAATCAATGGGCCAAGGGGGTGTAGGAAGTAAACAGGGGGTGTCAAAAGCAAAGCAAGCAAGCCCAGCCCATTTTCCACTTCATCTCTAACCTCTGAACAAGAAAAATGCGCGCCCTGTTCAAACTGCTAACTACTGCATTTGTGCTTAAAAACAAAAACTTACAACATGAAAGTTATAGCTCTTGATCACACGATTCTAACCATATAAAAAACTTAACCTAACTCTCAAATACCAGAGAGAATTTCATTGACCCTAAATCTTGACCTAGTTTTTTCAGAAAGTTCAACTATCAAATACTCCTAGCTCAGTTAACATAAATGAATTATATGCATATGTACAGCTCAAGGACAATGAGGACCACATTTTTTTATTCACAAACCTAAGCCTAATGATTTATAAATAGAGAGATAGAAGTTTGAATTTTACCTGGTTCAGTCAAGCTCGAGTATGGCAATTTAGGGGTTGTGAGTGAGGCCTGAGATACTTGTGAGCTTGCTTGAATCTCTCTATAGAACTCAACCTGCAAACTTAGAATTTGAAAATGGTGAAGTGTGTAAATGGAGTTACAGTGGCTTGGGAATGATTTGGATAGTTTAGGTATGTTGTATGGAGTGTGTTGGAAGAGGTTTGGGACAAAACGCACGAGGCAATGTGAAGATGGAAGTGAAACTGCATAACTTGCCCTATTTTTGCAAGAACTTGGTATTTTGATGTTAGAGGGTGTTTGAGAGGCTTAGGGTTCGTGTTTCTGACCTTAGGAAATGTGTAAAACTTGTTTGAAATGTTTACAAAGCTTGGTTATATCAGATTGCAAAGTTGTTGACCTTTTGCACACTTTCTTGCTTTTGAAGCAAAAGTGAAATGACAATGCTCAAGAGCCTGTACAGGCCTCCTTCTTAGCTGCACAAAGTTGGTGTACCTTGCCCTAAGCTTGTGGAGTTGATTTGCTGCAAAAGATTGGGTTCACAGCTCAAGAGAAACAACTTGACATAAAGCAAGTTTTATCAAAGTGGCAATGTTGCCTTTTTGCCATTTTTAGATTAATTCCTTGTACAATGCCCTAAAGCTCAGAATAAAGCCTTAATCCAATGTATTTGCATTTAATTTACGAGTGTGGAAAGGTTTAAGGACCTGTAAACAAGTACAAGCAAAGTTTGGACAGATTTTGCAACTTGAAGCATGGTGTAAAATGCCTTGGATAAAAGTGATGATTTGCCAATTTCAAACTTTCGATTCTCCCTAACCATGAATGATCTTGGAGAGTTCTTGGACATTTTGGAAAGCTTATAACATGCTCTAAAGTCCATATTTGAAATGCATTTTGAGATTCCACTTGGAACTATGTGAAAAATTGCCATGAAGATAGGTCAAAATCCTGCCTAAACTAGGGCAAAATTTCACTAATTTAAAAGTTTCATGGACCCTTGTTCCAAAAATCATAACTTGAGATCCAAGCATCTTTTGGGAAAACTTTGTGAATCAAAGTTGTATATTTTATGGAGGACTACAAATTTCATGTTGTAAGTTTTCTTTGAATCTAATTTCATCGTGGTGAAAAAGTTGGGAAAAGTTGGGAAAAAATAAGAAATTTTCATAACTTAGAAAATTTCTAAGTTATGAAAATTTTCCATTTTAAACCCTAATTTTCAAAATTAGGTTTCTTGGTGAACAAGTTTCATGTTTTGACACATCTTGATGAAAAATGACCCTTGTCACTTGATTTTGACCAAAAAGTCAAAGTTTGACTTTTCAGTATACAATTGATTTTTGATCAGTTAACTGGAAAATTCATTTGTCAATCCAATGTAATTGAGATCTTTTGAACCTTGTGATTAGGTCAAGATGATGCCATTGAGTCCTTGAATCCATAATTGAACCCAATTTGCCATTGGCTAAGTTAAAAATCAGAAATTGCCCTTCTGCAGTCAAAACCCTAAAAATGACCATTTTACCCTTTTGAGATCTGATCAAATTTCTTGAGGAATTATGGTCCAAACTTGATCAAATGGTTCATATGAGTCTATAATGTTGATTTGGATCAAAAATTATGAGGTTTGACTGTAAATTGGCCACAGATGACTTTTCCCCCAATACAATTGATTTTTAGGTCAACTGTCCAATTGACTGGGCAAAAATTTGATTCAAGGCTTGAAACTTGGTATGAGCAATCTTAGGAGTTCAATATGAAGCATGAAAGTCACATTGAGCATTGAAAGTCCAAAAATCCTTGTGCAAACTCAAACCCTAATTTCAGGTCAACAATGCAAGGAGATGTCTTGAGCAGAGCAAACCCTAGCTTGGTCTTGAGTTCAAAGAGTCTTGTGAGGGGAAATCTTGATAAAATGAGAGGGAAAATTTTGGGGTACAACACAAGGCATTGAATACTTGGTATTTTCCTCTTTTGTCTTAATCTATTTTTCTTTCTCTATAAATACACACAACACTCAAATACAAAGGACACACAAAAAATTGGCAAGAGAATAGGGTTTCAAAGAGAAAAAATATTCAAATTTGCTTCACATTTAGTTCTCAATTTCTAAGCAAGTTCAAAGCGATCCAAGGTCTACAGTCACTTCCTGAAGGTCTGGGAAACATTTTCAGACTCATACCCAATCAATTCACCTCTTGACACCAGCCCAACCACTTGCTCCGATTGGTAAAATTTTGATTTTTTTTAATCTTTCATTTCATGCGTGTTTCATAGCTAATAATCATTCAGATCTTCATATGTAAATATTTAGAACAGGTTGAGGTGATGACATGTGAAGATGAACGCCCCAACGCATGTAACCTTTTTTTCTGGCTTACCCATTTTACAATTTTCTTCTTTTTTTTCCTTTTTATTTTGTTTAATTAATTTCTATTTTCTTTTAATTAATATTTAATAAAAATCATAAAAATATAATAAAATCAGATTTAGACTTTTAATAGGTTAATTTAATTTTGACAATATTTTTCTTAATTAATTAATTAGACATAGGTTTTTGTTAATAATTAATTAAGTGTTTAATTTAGGTTTAAAATCTATTTATTTTATCATTCAAATCAAACCAAAAAATACACAAAAATTAATTTCTAACATTTAGATATTAGGACATTAAAAATAATTTACTAATTGTGCTATTTATTTCTTAGACAAATTGTATAGGATGTACAAATTTTATAATAACCTAGTTTAAATTCCCGCACAATTTCTTTATCATGTAACTGCCCCAAGGCCCTGTAATAGCGTATGACTTTATTTTTCCGCACTTATTCTTTATGTCTTGTGTGTGTGTGTGTGTGTGTGTGTGTATATATATATATAATTGTGTAGTAATAGACTTGTATGGCAAGATAAAATTAAACGGTAGATAACCTTAAATAATTCTAAGATAACGTAACTGAACTGAACTCACTTTGCACACATACACCTCTGAGGTAACCTCCTCAGTTGCCTTCGGAAAACATTGGTCATGTCCCTCGAAAATAGGAATACTTTAGCAAAGACCATTGGTTAAACAATATCATCATCGTCCCTTTTGAATAAAGGTCATAATCCCTTGATGACCCTTTATGTGGCGTACAAAATGATCTAGTCCCTTCGATGATCCTACGAGAAAAATGATGATAGTCCCTTCAAATTGCTAAAAATATCCTTACATGTTGCCTTCTATGACCATACGATGACCCTACGCCTGTCCCTTCACATCTAATAGATAGGGCTACCTACTAACTAATGGTGTGGATAATATTATCTCTAACAAAGAAGGAAAATAAAAAGAATGACCTTTAGTGGGTAAGACGTAACAAATTGCTTGCTCATAACAGTTTCAAACAAACAAATTCATTTTTACGCCTCAGGTTTCAAAAAAAATATTTTCAAAAGACACTTTGTATACATTCTTGAGGACTGATACTAGAATTATTACAAAGTCTGCCTCATAATTGGCATTCAAAAAAATTTCAAATCACACACACACAAAGCAATTTTTAAAGTGATAAAGCAATTAAGAGCCCGTAGATAAACTACGGAAGAAAAGAGTGCTAACACATTTCCTTTTCATAACTTACCCCCTGAACTCAAAATCTATTAAGGTCTTTCCTGTTCTTTTCACCCTTTCTTCATTGGATAAAAGAAAAGTTGGTAGCGACTCTTGATAACCGCAACATTTACGATAAAATGCTAGAAAAGTCAGTTCTCCCACTGTATTACAGCTATACCTGCAAGAACATAGATCCACATATATAACATGATTATAAGCTAGTTCGATTTCAATCAATTAGAAGCCACCCCCTGTCCACATTATACATATGCATGAAGTACCCATTGTTCGATGATGTGTTGGGGTTATCCAGAGGGATCAGGAGATTACTAGAACATGTTATTGAGATATTTTGAAGCTGAAAAGGGTGACTATGGTCGTGGCCTGCACCTAGTAGCCAAATGCATGAAAAGTAAATGTTATGGACTTGTAGCAAAAAAAAAAGAAACCTAGAGTACGCCTCTCAAAGATGAAGAGTTGACCGCACTGTTCAAAAGAGCGTGGAGGTATCATATGAATAGACTTTGGCAAGACCGCATACCTTTGTTAGGCGTAATGCCGTGTTTTGATTAGTTAATTTATCATCTGAATTGGTTAAGGCAAGACATCACCTTTATCGATTGAATAATTTATTTCAAAGAAATTGTTTATCTATATGAGTGGCACTCTACATTGGAATTTAATGAGGCACCCCGTGTTTTTTTTATGAATCTTGCTTAAACTTTTGTTCTTGTTTTGCAAAAATTAAGTACTAGAGTTTGGAACTGTATCAAAGTCTCCCAATAGACGATTATTTATGCTGGATCCTCATGGATGAATCTTTGTCACCCATAAAGTAATTGCTTATGTTGGATCATTATGCATGAATAATTGTTTTTCACGAGGCAATTATTTATGTTCGATCTTCATGGAGGAATTCTTATTGCCCACGAGGCAATTATTTATGTTGGATCCTCGTGGAGGAATCTTTTTCGCCCACAAGGTGATTGCTTACGTTGGATTCTCATTTATAAATCCTTGTCGCCCATGAGGTAATTATTTATGTTGAATGAAGGAATCCTTGTCGTCCATGAGGAAATTTTTATGCTAGATCCTCATGGAGGAATCCTTGCTGCCCATAAGGAAATTATTTATGTTGGATCCTCATGCAGGAATCATGGCTTCCCCAAGGGCCATATAGATTAAAGAACATGTTTTGGGTATTCTAAAATAGTTCACTCATAGATATAAGCAAAACGAAGGCACCTTCAGGTCAGAAATTTCATTAATAAGGCCCGTAAAGAGCAAAAGTACAAGATAAAAGCCTCTAAGGGAATAACTAATCATTACATAAATCCCCTAAGGCGTAGTTACAAAAAAATATTCACCAAGGATGAAATAACAAAGCCACTAGATCATTGACCATCCTTTTGGGGCCATATTTATTTTGAAGAACTCTCATGGCGATTAGAATCCTCCTTTGGTGTTTCCTCCACCCCGCCATGTCACCCTTAGGTTCAACCCGAGCGTCCCCATTAGGAGATGTACTAGACACCTTGGGGAGATGCCCATATTCTTCACCCACCAACTGGCCATCCTAGACCACTTTGAGTAAGTCCATTTGACTCAGGTCCAGAATGAGGTAGAGGAAAACTACCTACTCATTTTCTCGCTCAAAGTATTGATCAAAAGTGTCAAATAATTCATCTTTAAGGTGGATAATTCTTCCTCCAACTTCTTTTGAGAGTGACTGACAACCTCACGGGACTTCTTTAGGTTTTTCTCTAAGATAAAGAGTGTTTTGGCCTATGATGCTACCTTTTTAAGAGTGTATTTCAACCCATATATCTCTTTTACAATTTGTTTCACTATTTCCTACCCTTTGATAATGGATTTTTTTTGCCATAACAAGTTTGACCTTTAGCTCACCCATAATTTTTACGTGGTTCTCACGGAGGACTCGCTCCTTCAGCAGACTCTTAAGCATGTGATTCTCCACCATCTCAGAAAATTTCCAAGGCGCCATATGACAAATGACTTGATAGTTACATGAAAAAATTCATGGAAAGGGAGACGAGTGTTAATGAATCCCACTGCATCAAATGTTGCATCAGTCCACAACGAGGAAGGCTAGGGCATATTAGTATAAACTGGCGAGTTATTTAGTTGTTCTCCCTCAGCGTCCTTCTCCAAGACTACAATGGTGTCGTTCTTTGGGATCAACTGATAGTATCACGATTTTGACTTAGACTAATGTGGCTATTTTAATAGACTATCACGAAGACTCAAATTAATAGAAGTTAATTTGAAAAATAAAATTAAATAAAAAAATAGAAAATTTGAGAAGAAAGTAAAAACTTATTACCTTATATATCGTTTTATTTTTCATATTATATTATTAACTATTAAATAATTATACAAATATCACATTTTTATATATTTATTGTTACAACTATTTTTTCTAATAATAGTAAAATTTATAAATATTAAAATAAAGATTTAATACATGTTTTAATTTCTTGACTTAATTTAATATTAGTTTTTTAATTAAAAAATATTATCAAAATTTAAGTTTTTTTCTTCAAAAATTGACAGAAGAGAAATGAAATAATAAGATAACCGAAATAAGTTAAATGATTAACTTATAACATCATTTAGTTAAGGATTAAAATGGAACATTAAATTAAATTAACGGACTTAGAATAAATAGTCTAAAATAAGAGACTTGTGAAGTATTTATTATTAGAAAAATATTTACATGAAATCAACTTAACATATGACTTTACAAACAATCAATCATAATTTTTTATTAATTAAAAAACTAAAATACAATTTTCTCTCCTACTCAATCACAACCATCCTATAAATCTAATTATAAAAGAAATTAAATTTTAAATAAAATAAATTTTTTTTGATTTAGTAATCCAGTTCCGATCTACATAATAGTTTCGTGGTTCAGAGAGACGACTTAGTGGTGAAATCTTATTTTTAAGGAGAATTGAACTCGAGTAGTATCCAAACGATTTGTCCTTAGTGGAAACTCCTTTCCCACTAAAACCGAAATACTTGGTTAATAAATTTAAAATTGAGAATTTCTTACCCTATCCCACATGATTGCAAAACACCATATACAATTCCGGAAATACCCTTGAAAAACCGAAAATATATTTCCGATACGCATTATGTATCATATACCACAACTAAAAGTGATTCCACCATATTCTAAACACAAAATAGAATAGAAAATATAATATCAATTCGGTACCAGAAATATAACTCTGAGAAGTATAGTTTTTTATTACATTTTAGCATGTCCTGAAAATATATTTTTAATTTTCAAAAATATTTATGTATTTTTGTGTGGTGTACTAGAAAACTATAGAGTAAATTAAGAAATTCTCTTTAAAATTATCTTTGCTCTTATTAAATATTTATAAAAATATGAATTTGAATTTGTTTTCATTCAAGTATTTCTCTTATTATTAAATAAAGAATCATTCTAACATCATGTGGTCTAAAAACACATATTAAAAATATTATATTTAGAAAAATTTAAATATATTAAATATATAATAAAATTATATTTAAAATTTTAAAATATTAAATAAACGTGTTTCAAAAAAATATTTACACATAATTTATTGACATGTTCTCTTAGGGGTTTAATTATGATGTATAGAGGGGTCACCAGAAAAAAACAAAAAACCAAAAACCAAAGAAGAAAGAAAGGAAAAGGAGATTTGAACCAAAACCAAAATTTCTCCTTCCTGAACGACGGTGGTGCGGTATCTCTCATCGGCTTCTAATGGTGTCGCATTGTCCTACAAAATCACCCGGTAACCAACTCTTCACGCTGCTTCTTAATCTATTTATTCATTCAATCGATTTTCGCAACGCAGCAACAAACTAACTGAGTTGCTTGTTATTTTATCTTTGCAGCTACCAATGACAATCTTGAACTTGAAATTATTTCTAAGGGTTCACTTGATTTTGATGAATGCGTTTCACTCATCTTAGAGACTGAGAAAACTTATCCTGTAAGTTTGATGCCTTAATGCCATTTTATACATGAGATCAGCATAACTATATGTCAATTGGGTATTGGGTTTATTTTTGCAGGATAATGTGGATAAAATATGTCTAGTTTATGACCAATTCTTGTCTGAATTCCCTTTGTGTCATGGGTATTGGAAGAAGTATGCGGCACACATGTCACGGTTATGCACCATGGATAAGGTTGTTCAAGTCTTTGAACAAGCTGTCTCCGCTGCAACATATTCGGTTGGCTTGTGGGTTGACTACTGTAGCTTTGGTATGTCTGCTTTTGAGGATGCATCTGATATTCAGAGGTAAATCTAGTTAAATCTGACGCATGCACACACACGCACACACCGTAGTTGTAGGGACTGCAAATATAAATGATTTAGGTTGAATTCTTTTATTTTCCGCATCGTTCCACATTCTTATCTCTTTATATTCTTTGAAAACTTTCACTACTGAAAGGAAATGAGATGATTTTGTTGCTTTATTTTTGCCAGATTGTTCAAGAGAGCCATTTCCTTTGTTGGGAAGGATTACTTATGCCATACCTTGTGGGACAAGTATATCCATTTTGCGTTTTCCCAGCAGCAGTGGATTTCTCTTGCTCACATTTATATCCAGACCCTTAAATTTCCAACCAAAAAGTTACACCAGTATTATGATAGGTATGTCTTGCATTGTGTAACTTCTGAGTCTTAAGTGGTGCTCTGAGAAGCTGATGAAAACTTGATGTTAAAACAATGATGTTTTACAAGGCTATGTTCGCATAGTTTTTAATAATGTCAGGCCCATTACCTTGCACTCGCCCCTTTTTTGTAGGATTATTCTGAGTCAATAACATGTATTGCTATGAAGTCCGAGTTGAACTGGGTAGCTATGTTACACATGAGCTCATGTACTGTTTTATGTTTACAAATTCAATGACAACTTATGTATCTGGTCGTGGCAACAGAAGAGGGAATTGGGGGGAAAGTATTATGGACATATCTTTCAATTTTATTCCTCCAGTTTGTATGTGGAAGTTTGTAGGCAAACTCGAGTAATTATTTGCTTTTGTTATAGATTTTTTTGAAGGCCTTATAGAGTAGTGCTTTAAGATATGCTCGTTTATTTCTACCAGGAAAAATTAGTTCGGGACAATTAGAGCAGTTCATTAGTAAGAGGGGATTGGTTAGATAAGCAAATAGGGGATGCAATGTTAGGTGGTTAATTTTTGAATTAGATAGTTTAAAAATGAAATGCCTTTTGTGAAGGGGAAATTCTTGGAGGAGAGTTCTCTCTCCTATGATCTACTATTCATTTTGTTAATACTCTTACCTGTATCAGTTCTATATTTCTTCAGTTTTAAAAAGCTGCTAACCTTTTTGGAAGATGGCATAACAAGTCAGGACAATCCTCCAAGGGAATTACAATCTGAATCATGTTTTGATGGTGAAATTCCCATGACTACGTGTTGCAATGATGATAAGGTTTATTGTATTATCAAAGATATGGTGGATTCGTCTGTTGGATTGACCAGTTCAGTAGCTCTAAAAAAGTACAGGATCATTGGAGAACAGCTTTATCATAAGGCTTGCGAACTGTATTCAAAGATTAGTTCTTTTGAGGCAAATATTCCAAGATATTACTTTGATGTCCTACCACTTGATGCAAATCAATTGCAGAATTGGCATGATTATCTGGATTTTATTGAACTTCAAGGGGATTTTGACTGGGTAGTCTCGGCACATTATTCCAATATAGTTTTCCAATTGCTTACTATTATTTTTTAGTTGAACACTATTAGCTAATTCTTCCATTTCTTGCATTAAGCTTAGGCTGTGAAACTTTACGAGAGATGCTTAATTGTGTGCGCCAATTATCCTGATTACTGGATGCGTTATGCGGACTTCATGGAAGCCAAGGGAGGAAGAGAAATAGCAAATTATTCTCTAGACCGAGCAACCGGAATTTATTTGAAGGTATTTTCCCAGTTACATGTTATGTTGATTGAATATCTTGAATGCCGTGTTAATGGTCAACATCTGCATGTTTATTTTTCACCTTCCAAATATATCTTCAGGGATCGAACAAACACTTGCAAAAGTTTTAGGGATTTTAAAGAACACAAGTATGAAGCATTAAAATCAATGTTATATGGCTATAGTGTCCAATATACAAAAACTAACTTGTAATAGCACTTCACATAGGAAAATGAATAAGTGAAATCAAGAAGCACAAACACGATGAGGGTATCAGATACGATATGTATCCGATACGGTGATACATCATTCATTGAAAAATGTAGTATACATACACGTATTTATATAAATTAAAATTATACATTAGTTAAACCAGTGTCCAACAGAACAACAACAACCAAGCCTTATCCACTAAGTGATGTCAAACCAATTAAATTTGCAAAATTTGATGACTGGTATAGGAGTTATGAAAAAAAAAACCAATCTTAAAAAATAGTAATCGTGAGAGAATATTAAATGGGTGCATCATAAATTACATAGGAGAGAGAAGAGGTATTTAAAGGTGAGAGAAGAGTAATTAAGGAGGGGAAAGTTTGATTTTTGTTATAGAAAAATGAACACTTGTGAGGTACTTAAAGTTGAGAGAAGAGTAAGTAAGAAGAGGGAATTTTGATTCAATGTTCTAGAAAAATGAACAGTCATGAGATAAATTGGCCGTGGCGAATCGGGACGTGTCACCGCCGTATCGGAACATATCGGAATTTTATGTTTTTTTTTTCAAAATAAGTTTTTTGGATACTCTCTTTCAATACATATCGGAGCGTATATCGGTATGTATCGGTAGGATTTGGCAGAGATTTTAGAGTATCCGGGCTTCATTGGTGACATGTGATGATTTGGATGTGACACATTAATTAAAGGGTTAATACCTATTTTCACCCCTGACATATGGGGTGTATTTGAAAAATCCCCTGCCAAAAAAAAAGTTCCAATTGTTACCTTGACAAATTTTAAAAGTTTCAGTTTTTACCTTGAGGATGCCACATCACCTAAAAGGCTGATGTGGCTTATATTTTTGTTACATTTGTAAGTTTTTGTTATGCCATGTCACACAATACCAAATAAAATGTCCAGAATGTCCTTTTCTTAAAATCCCAAATTATTTGGCAAATGTTATGTTTCAATTCAGACCCTCTAAATTAGGGCGCAACCATCTTCATCTCAGCAACCCAACTTTTGCTTTCCTCTTCATCTTTAAGTTTTCTTTGATTTCATAAACATGAGTCAACCAAATTGTTCTACTTCAAGCTTATCTTCAAATGGTAGAGTAACTCCCAAATGCGGCCACAATGTCTCCATGAAGTTATTTGTTTCAAAATCGGTTGCAAATCCCGGGAGAAAATACTGGAAGTGTAAGTTCTGGGGTAAAGGAGATGACTGCAACGCATTTGATTGGGATGATGAATTTTCTGATGATTTCGGTGATAACGGCCATTCGGATGTAGTTTCAGTAGAACTGATGAGCAAACTGGAGAGAGATATCGCACTGAAGATGGAAGTCATGGAGAAAAAAATGGATGAGTTAAAAAAGAAGCTGAATTATGTTTTAGTTGGGTTTATTTGTCTTTTGGTTCATTTCTTACTTAGTTCATGTAAAAATTCATGAAGTTGTGGCTTATGTTCTAGGAAATGGTTCATTTCTTCACTAAATTTTACATAGGTTACAACTTCCTAGAACATAAGCCACAGCTTCATGAATTTTTACATGAACTAAGTAAGAAATGAACCAAAAGACAAATAAACCCAACTAAAACATAATTCAGCTTCTTTTTTAACTCATCCATTTTTTTCTCCATGGCTTCCATCTTCAGTGCGATATCTCTCTCCAGTTTGCTCATCAGTTCTACTGAAACTACATCCGAATGGCCGTTATCACCGAAATCATCAGAAAATTCATCATCCCAAACAAATGCGTTGCAGTCATCTCCTTTACCCCAGAACTTACACTTCCAGTATTTTCTCCCGGGATTTGCAACCGATTTTGAAACAAATAACTTCATGGAGACATTGTGGCCGCATTTGGGAGTTACTCTACCATTTGAAGATAAGCTTGAAGTAGAACAATTTGGTTGACTCATGTTTATGAAATCAAAGAAAACTTAAAGAGGAAAGCAAAAGTTGGGTTGCTGAGATGAAGATGGCTGCGCCCTAATTTGGAGGGTCTGAATTGAAACATAACATTTGCCAAATAATTTGGGATTTTAAGAAAAGGGCATTCTGGACATTTTATTTGGTATTGTGTGACATGGCATAACAAAAACTTACAAATGTAACAAAAATATAAGTCACATCAGCCTTTTAGGTGATGTGGCATCCTCAAGGTAAAAACTGAAACTTTTAAAATTTGTCAAGGTAACAATTGGAACTTTTTTTTTGGCAGGGGGTTTTTCAAATACACCCCATATGTCAGGGGTGAAAATAGGTATTAACCCTTAAAAAGAAAGGTGTAGACAAATTAATTTCCTCATGGCTCCTCTGTATCTTAAAAACCTATTTTGGGGGTTTGACAGCAATCGAATTTAAATACTATGGTTAGCCTTGACGGAGGTTAACCCCAAAGACCTGGAGCCAGTATATCAAAACCTTGCACTGGTACCAACTTGATTAATTTATAATCAATGACTTGATTTCACAACAAGGTTGTGCAAATTTATATACGAGAGAATCTCTCATGAAAGGAAAAATAAGGAAACTATATCAACCATAATTGATAGAGAATAATCAACACATGTCATGACGTCTAAAGGTGATTTTTAATATAAAAAAAGTATAAGACGGGAACTATGCTTGAGACAAGTCTTTAGTTGTTTTTCTCTAGAGGTTATACATTTGGTCTCGGGGGAGCTTAATTTGTCTACACTTTTAATTTAAGGTTTAAATAGTCTTTTGGTCTCTGTAAGTTGGCGCATTTTTTATTTTGGTCCTTGTAACTTTTTTTTCTTGTAAATGATCCCTGAATGTTAAAATCCTTTTGGTTTTAGTCTCTAAAGTTAAAATCCGCAGGAAAGTTCGAAGGTAAAATCCGCAGGAAACCTGCAGATTTTCCTGTGGATTTTCGTTTTAGGGACTAAAAATAAATGAAATTCAACATTTAAGGACTTTATCCAAGAAAAAAAGATACAGGGACCAAAAGACTATTTAAGCCTTAATTTAATATTTATTGAAGTTGTTTGCCATTTTTTGTAATTTTACTTTTTTGGTATGTCAAAAACTGAACATCAAACAGGAACTGCAGTTTTCTCTTATTTGAACTCACTCAATTAAGCTACTGGTGAATATGCATATAGGCTATATAGGCACTCGTAGGCCGTAGCAGTTCCGTCAAGAATGCAAGTGATGAACCACAATATCGCTAGGGCATTATTTTTCCTGATCCTCTATTCCAATAGAACTAAAAAATTGCCACAGTTTTACACAATAATTGAAATCATAGATAACCTTGTTTTTCGAGATTCTACCGAGTGGTTTATAATGGGAAGGTTACTAATTATAAAATGAAATCCAAGTCAAAACATGTTTGCTATTCGTTATGTTGAGTTGTGTGGTTTCTCCGCATTTGTTAATCAATGCTTTCTTAGCACAGCATATTTCTGAACTGTGTGACTAGGTCGTGCCTCGCTGAAACTTTTTTATTTCCTTTCTTCTCTAGACTTTAACTGCATAGCTTTATGTTTTGACTATAGCTCCACTATATGTTTGTTACAGAGTGTGCCAGCAATCCATTTATTTAATGCTAGGTTTAAGGAGCAAATAGGAGATGTTTTAGCTGCTCGTGCTGCATATATTCGTCGTTGTAAAGAGATAGATTCAGACTTTGTGGAGAATGTTATATCAAAAGCTAATATGGAAAAACGTTTGGTATGCAATTCGCCTGTACCGCCATTGAAAAAAAATTAGCTCTAGAATGCCCAGATGCAGTAAGTTACTGCATGTGCTGCTTTATATCTTTAATGCAGGGAAATACGGAGTTGGCTTTCAGTATATACAAAGAAGCACTTGAAATAGCTGCAACAGAGGAAAAGCTACAGGCCCTCCCCATGTTATATGTTCATTTCTCTCGGCTAAAATATATGGTAGGTAGTCTATGCTTGTCTGCATCAAGCATTAGGTCTTAACTTTCTTCTTTAACAGTGTGATTCTAATTTTTTATGATTAAAATCACCCTATCAAGTTTTTGAGAACTTTCATTGGAGAGGTAATTACTTTTACTTACATCATTCAGTTCCTTAATTTAATGTCAAAATTCTTCTTCTGCATAAGATATTTTATTTCATCGAGTCCTAATTTCAACCTGTGTCCAGTTTAGTGGTAGAGCCATTATGAAAAAGAAATATATAATTTTGAAATACAACAATTACACCGTGCCAGATTTAAAATTTTCTTGGGATGTACTACAGATTTAGGTACTGCACCATGTCAGTTTAGTAGCATCCTTATCATAGTAATTTAGTACCCCTTCGTTTTCTTTTTCTTGTAACTAGCACAATCCATGGGATTGTTTGGAATGTTTTTCCTCAGTTGATATTTTTCTTTCTTTCTGTGTGCTGGCAACAAATTTCACTTTGGGGATCATAGTTCAAAGAGAATAACTGTAGTTGGAGTTAGAGGATTGGTCTGGGTACATTAAGGTTATAAGCATATCAGAATTATACAAAAAGTTCTTTAAAAAAAAAGAGTCATATATACAATTCAAGCTGATGTCACGTGTAGTAACTAATTTTTGCCGATTGTTCCTTCCTTGGTTTTAAGAGTACAAACAACGTGGATGCTGCTAGAGTTGTCTTAACTGATGGTATCAGAACTTTGCCTCAAAACAAATTGCTTCTGGAGGTATGTCTGTCTGTCTTTCCCCTTATATTATTATTGCATGTTTTGCAAAGAGAACTACATCTAAGCAGGAATTCAGTATGCATGCTTGCAAATACACCTGTCTAGGTTATCGAGTATCGTCTGATTATACAAAGCCTACCGACACCTCAAACAACAAATCAATACTTTTTTCCACTAGGTGGAGTTGCTGTATTCGATCAATTGATCATAAATACCCAATCACACCAGATAAAATAACCTTGTTTTTAATTGGTTTTAGATATATATAGGCCGATTCATATTGACAGAACATGTCTAACAGTCTATTTGCTACTGTTAAATGGGCTTGGAACTCATCCCAAAAGCTAACTCAAAGGATGAGGTTGTCCAAACACATTTATACATCCAACAACCTGGTAACCTAAGCAATTTGAGTCTCCAATACAACTTCAACAACACAAATACAACTTATAAAGCTACTTCTGACCTTCATGGACAAGGGGCATTTCTCTTTACTTCCCCACACCCAAAACAAACCCTACTGATAAACAAATGTTTGAATTGTCAGCTAAACTAAATTTAGGAACTAGAAAAGGGCAGTTCATTTTCTATCCAGATTGCAGCATTATCAAAAACCAATTCACCTACGCCCATCAAGGAAAACTACTTTTGATCTGGTGTAGCATAGACTCATCATTATGTAGTACTTAATTGGAAAAATCAAAGTTTTGGTCACGTGAGAATGGTTTTGTAAATCATGAGCAGTGATGTACATGCCTAGGAATAATTTTATTATAACAGGTATCAATTTTTTTTGGAAGATAAAATCATCATATGTGAGTGTAAGTTTTAGTAAAATTTATTCACTTGTCTTGATGTACTTTTACAGGAATTGATAAAGTTCTCTATGATGCATGGAGGGAAAAAACACATGGATGTAATAGATTCAATTATTGCAGGTGCATTATCTCCAAAGTCTGATATTTCTCAAGGTCTGAGTGCAGAGGATGCGGAGGATATATCGAACTTATACCTAGAGGTTATACTGTTTGTATGAACCGAGTTATTCTAGAGTTCATTAGTATGATTTAGTAATGGGGTAATATATGTTGGTTGATCTGTTTTTTTATCAGTTATTTTTCTTATGTTTCCACCAATTTGTTTTAGCCAATTTTAAAACTTTTTGCATGTACAGGTCATTACTGTTTGTTTATGCTATAGAGCTGCTGTCTTTAGAAAGTAAATACAGACGACACTTACATTTTGTTTATTCTCTCCAAATATTTCTTAGTTTTCGAAAAGGCTAAGTAACTTGTAGTAATTTTCACTTCAAAAGAAAAGTTGTATTTATTTATCCAAGAGATGAAAGCAAAGTATTTTGAGCTCTCGATAGTTTGTTTGGATTTCTGAAGTAAATCTCTTTCACTTGGGCTAGGCTCAGGTTCCTAGAATTATTTATACTAACACCTGTATGTTATACCAGTTTGTTGACTATTGTGGAACCATAAATGATGTAAGGAAGGCATTGAATCGACACATAAGATTATTTCCAGACTCTGCACGAATAAATTCATGTCAGCACTCGACCAAAAGTAGAAGGCCACTCAATTTGATCAAGAACAAGAGAGAAGAGACTTCTGTTGCCATGTCTGATGAAGCACCTAGAGATCCTAGTTCTAACTTGCAAGCGCATTTACCTCAACAAAACAAGAAAATGTCGTCGGAGAAATATTGTGATACTCAGTCTGATGATGCCAATGATGGATTGGTCTTAATGGAGAATAATACAACTCAGCCTAATGATACAGATCCAGCCTGTCTTCAAATTACGGAGTCAGATGACAAAGCAGAAGATAATGCAAGGGAATTACCTATCTCAGTTTCAGAAGAGCCAAGAGACAATGATTCTGAACAGCATTTTCCGTCTGCAGATTTAGTTGGAGTGAAAGAGGAATCTACCAAATTTGAGAATTTAAAAAAAGATTGTTCTGGATCTGACATTTCATCAGAAAATTTATTGCATCCAACAGCCAGTGGAAATCAACCCTCCCAAGCCTTGCAAGCATCGTCAAATGAAAATTCTGTTTTTCCTCAGGGGAAGTGTGAGCTTGAGACTGAAGAGTTGAAGCCCCTTTCTGTAACAAGTGAGTCACTGAACCCCCAGGAAAGTACACGCCCTGATTCAGGACTAACAGCATCTCAGGTGGAGTGCGAGACAATTCCAGAAAGCTGCAAGTCAAATACTGCGAATTGGTACAACTCTTCAAGAAGTACTCAAGTTTCTGATTATGCCCAAACTCATGATGAGAGAAACAGGCCGAATCATCTGGTCCATAGAACAAAAAGACCATTTTTTCCATCCCGATTGTCTAGAAATAGTGGTGGAAATTGGGGTCCGAATAGAAATACTGGTAAATTCCGTGGAGGTTCTAAATACGGTAACCGTGAACGTGGAGGTCCCAACTATGGTAATCGTGAGTATACACATAGAAAAGAGCACCAGCACCGGCATTTATCTCTGCAGCAAATGCATACAGGTGATGGGGGAGCATATTTTCCCGTAGTTCCTGTGAGTTCTCAATCTGCATTGCAAGTTCAGCAATGTAATCAAGGACAAAACCAATTTCAAGCCACTGCTCCTACTGCTGATTTTGTGGCTGCTCAAAGTTGGCCTATACAAAACATTCAGACGCAAAACTCTTTATCTCAGTCTCAATTACAAGCTAGTACCACATCAAACGTATCACAGCATTCAATGCAAGACAATGATCAATATGGATATATGCAGAATGGCCAAGACCATAATCAGATGTGGCATCATTATTACTACCAGCAGCAGCAGTTGCAACTACAACATTATTCTCAATTGCAACAACAATCATTCCAACCGGAATTGTTGCAACAACTTAAACAACAATCATTCCAACCAGAATTGTCGCAACAACTTCAACAACAATCATTCCAACCGGAATTGTCGCAACAACTTCAACAACAAAGTCAACCAGAACCTCTTCAACCACAACAACTGCAACAGTTGCACTTCCAAATACAACAGGTTCTGCAGCAGCAGCAACCACAGCAGCAAGAGCATTCTGTTTACCTTCAGCAGCTACAGCCGTCAACACAAGTATTGAACAGTTTTGTTACACTGAAATTGTGACTCATATTTTTATTAAACTCGTTCCTTTTGTTCTAATTATTTCTTTGCAATGACAGAGCAGCAGCAATCCCGCAGAAGACCAAATGCAGGCATTAGTGATACCGCAGGTCAGTTAAATTAAATTCTTACTGGAAAAAATCGGTTTTGTAGCTGGAGACCTGGCTGGTTTTTGTTTAATTTTCTCTGGATCTTATTTTTCCCATGTCCTTTGACACCAAACTGATTTATGTATTTTGATCATGTAGGGCCAGGAAGCAATGTCATCACAGCAATCAGGCGACCCGGGGTTAATTTCTTCTTCTGTTCTGAACCATCCCCAAGAAAAACCCACCCAAGAAGAGTAACATTTTCTCGTAGATTTGATAGGTTTTTAGTTGTAAAATTAAGAATTACTACACTCTAAACACATTTCTTTAGCAGTTTCCAACTAAAAGGAAAAATGTTCACAGTAGTTTGCATTAATAGTGTAAGAGTATGCCAGAATTGTTTGGTCATTTTGCTAAGTTCTGATGGCACAACTTCATATGCCAGCCCACCATCCATAAGTTATATATAGCAGGGGTAGTAGTTATATATAAATTTTTAGCCCAAAAAATATGAATGATTTTATAAACTGAAATATACATCATAACTTTAATTTTAACTTAACCTTATGATAGTTTGGATTTGCAGAATGTGATGGAATGGAATTGAGTGGAGTGGTTGGATTTGCAAATAATTGATGAAGCGAAATGGAACATGATGAAATTCATTCTATCATATTCTATTCAATCCTTTCATTTTTATTATGTTCAGTTCGGAGTCTATACAATAGAATGAACTAATTAGTTATATTCCATCTCATTAAATTAACAAAAATACCCAAACAAAATGAAATATCTGATCTATTTCGTTATGTTCCACTCTATTTAATTAGTTTTCATTATGTTTTATTCCGTTCTAGTTCATCAATCCAAACATAATTGTTTCATTTTGTGCTACTCCATTTTAGTTCTCAATTTAAACATTATCCTTAAATTAATTTGAAGAGTGAGGATCATAGCCTTAGTTTGAAGAGCGAGGATCAATCAAAATCTTTAAGGAATACTTTTAACATAATATTTTTAATCAGCGTGCCATCTAAACTTAAACTATAGGTTGAACAAATATGAGCTCTGTCTTTTATATCAAGTGCACTTATATGACTTCCAATCTCCACTATTATGCCTGTTTTTTTTTTTTTTTTTTTTTTTATATATTTATTTTATTTTTAGATTTGAAGCATGATTAACCTGTTTTGGAAAGATATAAATGTTGTAAATAGCTTACGTAGAAGAGAAGATGCAAGCACAATTACCACATATCTCATGACAAGGTGTTTTAGTCTATCATGAGTAAATAATATTTTTAGTCATTGATATATTATTATTTAATTTGAACAACTAGAATTGATGATTGATAACTTGTGATTTTTCCCTAAATAACTCGGTTTTTAAAAAATATTTCTAAAATAACCACCTTTCAAAATTTTTCCCAATCTACCTCAATTTCAAACAAAAATATGAAACGCAACGGTGGTGCCAGGTGAATTTACAACTTCACTTAGTTTTACAATGGTGGCGCCAAATTGATTGGTGCCTGCATATGACGTTGACTGCTCAATTGGTGCTAGTGTACATCCTTTCAATGGTGGCACCAATTCATATGGCGCCAATGTGTATTGTATTTTTTTTAGTAAAACAATAGATTATATAAAGAAACAAAATAATATTGAATTAAAATTATGTTTATATACGAAAATAAAATTAACACTAACAAGGACGACCATGTTGATCATACCGACCTCAGTGTCCACACTCCTAACTATCCTAACTCGTTGCACTCGTTATTGATTCACTCCAGATGTTTGAGGATTTAAGGTCTTTGTAACATAACCATAATTCTTAAGAAGCTCTTGCATTTCTAAGAAGTCTTGTGTATGGATTGACACGCTACCGTAATCGAGTTCGAGACCCGTGCTAAAGTATTTCAGATGTGTTGATGGGGATATTGGTATCGACCTAGATGATTGAAGTGAGATATAGGTGTGAACGATTCGTTGGAGAAAGGTTGAAATGATTGTTGTGGTGTTTAATAGCCACATGGTTGTTGTGATGTTTGACCGTTTTGGCTATGGCAGGAGGAATGGTTAGTGTTATATGTTCCTTGACTGTTTTGGCTATGATATGTTGAGGGTACTTGATAATAATCATCTTATTGACGATGATTTGGGGTACGCTCTTGGTATTGTGGTTAGGTGTTTGGTATGTTTTGGTTATGGATTTGATTATTTACGGGTCGGTAATTTTATTGGATGGGAGTTGTGAGTAACTGGTCTGATAATTTTATGGGGAGGGGGGGTTAGACATTGAAGTTTCTTGTGTGTAAGTGTTTTGGGGTTGATCGTATATATTAGTTGAGTTAGATTGGGTTGACCTCACAACGTCACGTAATACATGGTCATGTTGATGCCTCCATTTACGACAATCAGATTTAGCAAAGTCCTTCCAAGGTCTAAGATGATCCAAGAGGTTGCGATACTAAGTGATATAATGTATAGGACATTTGTTGTAAGTCATACCACGAGCCAACCATCAAATTCAATAATTTAGATATAATAATAGGTAAAGTAAGTAAATGGTGATGTTCCTAGGGGATGTGGAATCGGTGGTCGGTATGACTGTAACACCTTTTTGAATCCCATAATTAACTTACGAATAAATTAAGAATAATTCATTTAATATCACCACTCAAGGGTGTCACACTTCATAGAAAATATCATAATAACAATTATGTTCTGTAACACGGGTTACACCAATCTTAAACAAACACACAATCAAAATTCAACATATTATTTGAGATCGTCGTAGCGGAAATCAACGTCATAGAACAACTTCACTCATCTTTCAAAACTCAAGTATAATAGTCTCATCAAAAGTATAATTAAAACACTTTAACATCTGATAATCTCATAAAAACAAGTTAATAAAAGTACATCATTCGCAAAACATAGTGTTCCCAACCCGATGTTACATATCATAGCAAGACACCACTAATGAACAAACTCAATAAAAAACTCTGGAGCTATCATCGATGCTTCTACGAACTACTCCTGGTCACATGCGTGTTACCCACTATGACGTAACATTCAAACTGAAAGGGTGACTAATCATGATTCATTATAAAAGATATAAGAAAAAGATTAGTAGTTATAACAACATCATCATATACCGATATATATTATTCATCAACACGACATACTCACAGATACATCACAATAACACTTAAACACCTTTCATCATCAAAATCTTCATATACTTACATAGTTCACAATTATCATCACATCAAAACTCATCAACAAAATCATGTAATGTCACATAAGATGTTAATGCACAATACTGACTCAATACATATGGTACAAATATCTTACGAACACCTGGTTCATCTCCCTCCAAAGATCCCCACCATAGGATTGATTCCCTCTTGGAACTAGAGCATATCATAAATGCACACAATCCACACAATAGGATTGAGGCTCATCATAAGAGGACCACCGTCTAAAATAGCAGACTACCGTAAAAAAATGACATGAATGCATGATGCACAACAACGTCACATAAATTCGACCACGGCTAGTCAAGTGCATCATCATTCATATAGTCATTACATAATCATCACATAACATGTATTACATCTTTAAAACAAGCATATCACTAAAGCATAATCATGAATCACATCAACTATATCACCATGACGTCATATCAACTTCATAACATTTCATAATAAGATCGTATTCATTGTTAAAACAAAACATCATAGCATACAACATATAATAAATCAATCTCATAAAAATGTAGGCACAAGAATAATGCATCACATGTCTCATATTATTCTTTCATATTATAGTTCAACACGCACATCATTAAGAATCATCATAAACAACATCAATTATATACATCATAGTAACATCATAGCAATTCGTAACAACTTCATGACAACATCAAGTTCATCATTAAAACAAATAGAGTATCATAGTATAACAACATATAATGATTCAACTTTATCAACACATATGTACTAGGATCATGCATCAAACAACTCATATAGTTTAGTCATAATATAGTTCAGCGTGTTAGTTTCCCAACATTTCGAACAACGCATTAAACATAGTCTCGAAACTCAAGTTACAACACTTGGAAAATGCTACCAGGGCTGCTCGCCTTTTCATCACTGGCGCTCTTTGGAGCGCCCTGCTCGCTTGGTGCTCGGCTGACAAAGGGCGTGATTGGGATCATTGCTGCCTTGATCACCCGACGACACTGGGGCAACAATCCATCCCCCATAAATTTTCTAGTAGTACCTTTTTTCCACCATGTCCTTCGCCTCCTGCCTCGCCCGACGACGCTTGGGCGCTCTCCTCGCCCCAAGCTCACCCGACAGTAGGCACAAACCTACAACTTTTCAGTGTGATTTTTACACTGTTCCAGCCATTCCAAATGCGACTATATGTGTCATACTCATCCCAAAATGCATTATAACCATTATATATCACATATTTAATATCAAAACATATATAGGCACACATTAGGATTAAATCATGGTATTTACATATCATCAACATCAACAATTTCATCAATATGTCATCAAAATCAATCACATGTTTCATCAAATCAATCATACAACAAAACCCTACATCTATCTTAACCCACTATCGATTATAATAAATCTGATTAAACCCCTTACCTCAAATTCCTAGCAATTGATTCTCTTCCTTCGTGTTATACAAAATCCTCCTCTGAGCTTTAGCCTCTTAATCACGTTTCTCCCAATTCTACGATCCCATAGAATGATCGATATCATTCCATATTCTCTTTTTACCCCTTAGACCCTTTCTATGTTATTCCGCTTTTACTCTCATTTATCTTCACATATCACTATCATGCCCTTATTCTCTCTTTACACATCAATTATTCTATTTAATTATTATTAAATAATTATAAATATTATAAACTATATTATATCATCTAAATAATTAAATTCTTTTTATCTAAATCCAAATTATTCTAATTAGAACCTTAGTCCACTACTACCACACAACATATTATTATACGTCACACAGATAATCACCAATAATTCACAAATAATTAATTAAATAAATAATTTTAATTTTGGGGTGTTACAACTCTTTCTCACTTAAAGAATTTTCGTACTCGAAAATTACCTGAGGAAAACAGAGTCAGATACGACTCTCTCATATGATCCTCACGCTCCTAAGTTAAACTTCCACCAGTTGATCCACTCCAAAACACATTTACCAAGACAATCTCTTTACCCCACAACTACTTCACTTCCCGATCTTCTATCCGCACTGGTGATGCTACAACTGTCTGGTTATCTCTCACCTATACATCATCCATTTGGATCACATGCGAAGGATCCATAATGTACTTTCTCAACTGAGATACATGAAACACATCATGAAGATTTACAAGCGACAACGGTAAAGTAATCTGATATGTCATCTCACCTATCCTTTTCTGAAATTTGATATGGACCAACAAAATACAACGTAAACTTTTGCGACTTCAGAGCTCTACCAACACCAGTTACTGGAGTAACTCTTAAGAACACGTGATCTCCCTGTTGGAACTCAAGTGCTTTCCTCATCTTATCATGATAACTCTTCTGATGACTCTGAAGCTTTCATCCTCTCTTAGATATATCTTTATCTTATCGGTTGTCTCTTATGATCACTGAACACCTCGAATCTGGATCCGAACAGATAATGTCTCCAAATTTTTAACACATACACTACAACAACCAACTCTAAGTCATGCGTAGGATAATTCCTTTCATGAACAGTTTAGACGCATAAGCAACCACTTACCTATTCTGCATCAGCACACCACCAAGTCCCATCTTTGATATATCACAATATACCACAAAATATTCACCCGAATTAGGAAAAACCAATACTGGGAAAACCGTCAACTTCTTCTTCAGCTCCACAAAACTCTTTTCACATACAACATCCCACACACAGGCTTGACCCTTTCGATTCAATTGTGTCAAATGTAATACAATCTTAGAAAAACCTTCAATAAACTGATGATAATAACCAACTAAACCAAGAAAACTTCGAAACTCAGTCGCAAACTTCAAAGTTTCCCACTGCAATGCAACATCAACTTTAGAAGTATCAACAACAATTCCACCACTAGAAATCACATGGCCAAGGAAACTCATTTCCTTCAACCAGAACTCACACTTTGACAATTTAGCATGCAACTTCTTCTCTTTCACTGTAACACAATTCGCAAATGCTCGGCATATTCTTCTTTCGACTTAGAATAGATCAGAATATCATTAATGAAGACCACCACAAACTTATCTAAATATGAATGGAAAGTTCGATTCATATACTCCATGAAAATGCCTGGTGTATTAGATACACCAAATGACATTATAGTGTACTCATAATGACCATACCTCATTCTGAACGCCATCTTCAAAATATCACCCGGTTTAACACGAATCTGATGATAAGTCGATCTCAAATCAATCTTGCTAAAAAATGTGCACCTACCAATTGATCCATCAAATCATCAATCCTCAGAAGTGGATATTTATTCTTGATAGTCACTTTATTCAACTTCATGTAGTCCACACATAACCTCATACTTCCGTCTTTCTTCTTAACCAACAACACAGGAGCACTCTATAGAGAGACACTCGGTCGAACAAACTTCTTCTCAAGAAATTCTTCCAATTGTTTCTTCAATTCACCCAACTCTGAAGCTGACATCCTATAAGGAGTCATCGACACTGGACTTGCACCTGGTACCAACTCTACATGAAACTCCACCTCACACTCTGAAAGTAAATCACAGATGTCCTCCGGAAATGCTTCTAGAAATTCACATACGACATATACTTCAACACTTGCAGCTTCACGATCAACTTGCAATGACGCAAACATCAATGCTTAATCTTCCAAAAGTTCTTCTACTTTCTTAGTAGACAAGAACAACAACTCTCCATTATCACCAAACTCATATCCACACTTTTGAGACAAGTCACAAATATCTTTAGGAAAAACATCAAGAATTACACACCATTAGTCCGTCGTTATCTGTCACATTGCTCTCTATTCTCCGAGAAGAAAACATCAACAATACCTGATCGTTCTCCCTCAAAGACACCCCAACTTGACCAATAGACAAGAATCTCGATTTCATGCTCTCTTCGGGTCCGAGAAATAACACAACTCCAATAACACTTGCACTCTTGCATTCAGCGGTACATTGCACCAACTCTCCACACCTGAAACATATTAGAGAAGCGAAAACTTCTTCCTCACATGTTTGAAACCAACTTCTACAGACAAACAGTTAGAAAAAAATAAACAAGTACCGACAATGTTTTACACACATGTCGCGTGTAACGCCCGTAATTTAATTAATTATTTAATTAAATTATTTTTGGAATAATTGTGAAGAAGTATTATTAAATTGGATTCATTTTATTAAATGGAGAAATAATAATATATTCGAGGTATTATATTATTATGTGATATAATGTTAGAAGCTAATATTATTTAAGGTGGGCTTAATTTGAGATAGTAGAAGTATTAAGGGGGTGTAGGTTTTGAGCCCATTAAGGAATAATCTAATAATATTAGGTTATTTTATTATGTGCTGTTAGAATAGAAGGAAGAAACAGTAAGAAGAGAAATAAGGATTTGAGAAGAACGTGAAGTTGTTGGTTTTGAAGGAAACAACAAGAACAAAGATTCAACCCAGAAATTGTAGAGCAACCTTCGATCCAAGGTAAGGGTGGGGTTCTGACTTTATAATGGGGTTAATGATATTTGATATGTGGGATTAGAGGATTGCTGTTTTTGTTATTGAATTGAATGATGTATGATGATGATTGATGATTTCTCGATGGATAAATGATGATATGATGTTGTGTAAACGATGTAGTATTAAAGGTTAATGATTAGGTGATGAATTATCATGGTTAGGATGTTGTTTGTAGGACTGTAAATATAATCCCAATAGTGAAATTACAATAGAAACGTAGAAAATTATGCAGGAAATCGCAGGATGCGTCAACCTCAAAATGGATGAGTCGATGCAAGGAGGCTGTTGGACTCAGGATGAGTTGATGCATGCAGGGTTTGCGTCGATGCATGATGAGTGCAAGACTCAGGATGAGTCGACGCGAAGAGGGGATGCATCGATACATGAGTGTGTGAGACTCAGGATGAGTCGACCGGTATGATGCATGTGTCGATACATGCTGGGATTTGAAAGCAGAATGAGTCAATCCATAGGGGGATGCGTCGACTCATAGCGTGAAGAAGAAGCGGGATGGGTCGATGCATAGTGTTTTTTGTCGATGCATACTGAATAATTTTGACAAAATCAGTTTTTAAGTTGTTGTAACTTGAGTTGTAGGATGCCGTTTGAGATGATGTTCGAAGCGTTGATTAGCTAACGCAATGGTTATTATTTTAGATGATTAAAATGATGATTAAGAGGTGTAATTCCAGTAACCAATTTAGGACTTAGGATTAATTATCGTAGATGACTGTTGTGTTGTTTTTGGACAGAATGATGAATTTTGAGATGTTAGAGACTGCTGTTAGAATTATGACAGTAGGATTAATGACAGAAGTGAAGTAGAACTGCAGAATAACAGTAGGGATTACTGTAGTATTGATATACAACTGAGTTATTAATAAGATGTGATTATTAAAGCTGTGTTTGATAAATTATGATGAACAAATGATGTTGATAAATATGTTTAACAAATTACTTTGAGATGTTTGAGATGACTGAAATGTTGTCGTTTTGATGATTAGGATATTGTTGTTTTGAGATGTGTTTTGAGATGTTGTTAACTGAGTGTGTTATTACATTCATGTTGAGTCGCATACATTGCTTTTTTTTGAGATGGCCTGGATTGGCAAATTTTGAGATGAAGGCTATGCCTTATTTGATGCCTCTATTAATTGGCAGATTAGATTTTTGAGATGGGAGTTCTGCTCCAATGATACCACATGCATTTGCATAGTTTTGAGTCGCATTTTTGTGATTGAATAATGAGATGTATTTGGTGTTGCTGAATGAATATATATGTTGTATTTATTGTTGATTATGAGATGAGAAGTGGTGATCTAATTCAATATATTAATTATCATGCGCTTTATTATATTGTTAGATATCTCACCCTTCTGTTTGAATGTTTCCCTTATGTTGGTAACGTGCAGGTAACCGATAGTGAATGCCGTATACCTTCAATAGATCAAGTTGGTGTCATTGCTCTGATATGTAACACTCGGGGGGATGAACGCTTGCTGATTTTTGATTGCTGATTTTTAGTTGTTAAACTTTAAATTGTTTGTTTACTAAATATGAGATGTTTCGAAGTTGTTGCTATTTTATTTAAAGATGTTATTGAAGATTTCCACTGCGTAGTTATTGAATTATTTAATGAAAGATGCTATGTTTATGGTTCATCTGACGTTTTGAATAAGTGTTATATATCTATGATGAATGCAATGAATTTATTAGAAGAATTTGTGACGTCCCGATTCATTTGTATGATTGAAATTTTATAACTCTGATTTATTTTGCATAAATTGCTTGGGGTAGAATTGGGGTGTTACATCGCGTACTAAGAAATAAACAACATTAGACAACCTGGCTAGATGGAATGATTGCTCTGATACCACTAATGTAACACTCTTCTAAATACCATAATTAAATCAATAATAAATAAAGAATAATTCATTTAACATCACCACTCAAGAGTGTCACACTTCATAGAAAACATCATAATAACAATCCTGCTCTGTAACACGGGTTACACCAATCTTAAACATGCATACAATCATAATTCAACATATTATTTAGATCTTTGCAGCGGAAATTATCGTCATAGAACAACTTCATTCATCTTTCAAAACTTAAGTATGATAGTCTCATCAAAAGTATAATTAAAACACTTTAACATCAGATAATCTCATAAAAACAGGTTAATAAAAGTATCATTCGCAAAACATAGCATTCCCAACCAGATGTTACATATCAGAGAAAGACACCACTAATAGACAACCTCAATAAAACACTCTGAAGCTATCATCGACGCTTCTACGAACTACTCCTGATCACCTGCGTGTTACCCACGTGGAGGCAACATTCAAACAGAAATGGTGAGTAATCATGATTCATTATAAAAGATATAAGGAAAAGATTAATAGTTATAACAACATCATCATATAACAACACATATTATTCATCAACATGTCATACTCATATATACATCACAAAAAGCACTTAAACACCTTTCATCATCAAAGTCTTCATATACTCACATAATTCACAATTATCATCACATTAAAACTCATCAACAAAATCATGTAATGTCACATAGGAAGTTAATGCACAATACTGACTCAATGCACGTGGTACCAATATCTTATGAACACCTGGTTCATCACCCTTCAAAGATCCCCACCATAGGATCAATACCATCTTAGAACCGGAGCACATCATAAACACACTTAATCTACACAATGGGATTGAGGCTTATCACAAGTGGGTCACCATCCAAAAATGCTATGAATGCATGATGTACAACAACGTCACATAAATTCGACCACGACTAGTCAAATGCATCTTCATTCACATAGTCATCACATAGCATGTATTACATATTTAAAACAAGCACATCAGCTAAGCATCATCATGAATCACATCAATTATATCACCACGACGTCATAGCAACTTCATAACACTTTATAATAACATCATATTCATTGTTAAAATAAAACATCATATCATACAACATATAATAAATCAATCTCATTAACACATAGGCACAAGAATAATGCATCCCACGTCTCATATTATTCTGTCATATTATAGTTCAACACCAATGGCGAAGCCAGGACCCCATATCAGGGGGATGCAAATTAAAAAAAATGATTTTTATATAATAAAGATATATATCTTTGAAATATAATTTTTAATATATATTTAATTAAATTTCATATGATTTATAATTGTTTTCTGTTATATTTAATAATAAAATTTATATTGAATTTCCATTACTTTTTGTATGCATATATAAAATCTTAAACAAATTCAATAATTACTGTTCGATTAAGATTGCATCAATAGGTATTAATCTTGCATACTAAGGATATCGTAGGAACGCTAATCTTGTCTCTTGAATATGCAAACTAATCCGAATCATATTATTATGCCAAAGCCTAACTTACTCATCCTCCTTTTTGCTCTTTTCATTCAGGCGCAATCACATTAAGCCCGTTATCTCCACACACTCATAGCAAGGCGACCGGTTAGTGACTCTGATCCTTTTTGTACGGGGTTCTAGTACTTACATGGCATAACCCTTTGCTTACTCGATTGTAGTTATGGAGGATCGGACTTTAATCCTCCCTACCAAGTTCAGCACCAGAAACTGCTAAACCAACTAACAACGAGTCTTATTATCAACTTTTTTTGTAGGTTCTATGACCGTTGGGTTAAGTGACCGGGTGAGGGTCACCAAACTTAGAAGGCGCATTCCTTTTTCTTTCCTTTTTTTCCAAATAAAACTTGAATCACTCACTTATTTTCATCGGCTTCCCTGCGTAGAGTGCGTGTGAAATGGTGCTGACTGCTGAAATAAACTACTCAAGAACTATTAAAAGATGAGAATTCAAGGCTACGTCATAATAAGAATTCAAATTAACTTCCATATGCATGAGACTTACAGTGTTAAGATGATACCGATCTTGTGAACTTTTCCCAAGTCTCCACAACTAACCTCCGATTAATCTATAACCCAAAACTTTCAAAAAGATGCATTTTTAATAATAACTAAAAAAACAAAACAACGAACAAAAGCAAAGAAAACAAAGAAAATAAATGATCCCCTCCCCCACACTTTAAACATGCATTGTCCTTAATGAAAGGACATAACTCTTAAATAAGAGTGAGAGAAAGGAAAGAACACACCCGAATAGTCAAGGAGGATAAGTGATCACATAAGCAGCCTTTTCCAAAGAGAGATCTTCTATATTCTCTTCTTCTAAAGTGGGGCTCCCATGTAGTAGCTTTGGGTAATGTCCACTGAACTTGAAATTTTTATTAGTGCCTTCGCCTTTTATTCTAGGATCAAAGAATAATCTTTGATAAGTAAAAGTGTAAAATGGGCACGTGATCTTCTTTTTCACAACACCAAAGATCAAAAAATTAAGGGGCTACCTCATTATATTTGTTACATCTTTAAGTGAGATCATATGTATACACATGGACAGACTAGTATCATAAATATCATCTAAGATTCATCCAATTCCTTTCTTATGCTTCTTCAATACCTGCAAAAATTTACTTTCTTGATCAAAATAAAGTTTAGAAGAAATTATAACCGGAAGTTTTTCATTCATCTCTAAATAAGCATATTTAAGATGTTCAGGAATTAGTTTCAGCTCTCGGGAAGGTGGTTGTTCGATGGATGATTTGTTTCCGGCAGCCGGAGTGTCGAGAGCTTCATCCACATGAACAACTTCATTCGCAATCTCATATGCAGTAAGAATATCAACTTGCAAGGCGGCCTCAATTTCAGCACAAACAGAGCAAATTTTAATATCAGTACAAACATCACAAGAGTAAACATCATCAAAATCAGATAATGATGGAAAATCAGCTGCAAATAAATCAGTACAAGTGTCATCAACAGTCTCAGAAAGCAACTCTATTGGAAAAACAGAATTCTCTTCCAAGGGTTGTTGGTTAGATCCTTGAACTTGTTGCATGATATTCATCAAAGAGGCAAGTTATTCAATCTGTGTTTGCAAAGTCTAGAGAGTAGAATCTATTTGTTGTTCATACTGGAGATTATTTGCAGCCATTTGTTTGACAATGTCCTCTAGCGAAGGTTCAGAAGGTTCTGAGCACACAACCTGGAATTCCTTCAGATGCTTATGCAGATCATCACCTGTAAGACTATTAAGCTTTGATAACAAATGTATTAAATCAGATTTTGATTCAAAAGGTGTATCAGCTGTAGGATAGTCAATATATAAACCATTATAGCTCACATCAAGGCCAACCAACTGCCTCAAAGTTCTTTGTTCAACCATGTTATCAATAAACACAAAAATACCAACTGTGTCCCAAATAGGCAGAAACAAATAGAAAGAAAGAAAAAATTAAAATAAATTCAAAAAAATAAAATAACACCATATTTAATCTAATTAGGAAAAATAACAATTTTGAGAATTTTTTCGATTTTTTTAGACTCTATGAAAACAGTAAAAAATTCGTTAAAAATAGAAAAAAGATGAATTTGCGATTTTGAGGGCCGAAATCTTTTAGAATTTTATTCTAAAGGAGTACTGTTCTTCGATTTATTTCGGAACTTCAGAAAAAAATTCGGAGCAAATCGAAACAGTAGGTTTCAAACTTACCTGGTAGGCTGAAAAACTGTACTGCAATCGAAATTACAACCCTGAAAATCAACAAACACAACAAAAAAAACAAGACAAAAAATAGCAAGAACACTACACCTATGACTAAAATATTAATTAATAACAAAAAGAATCCCCGACAACGGCGCCAATTTTTATCCGCTGTCGTGGGCAGATCAAAAACAAGTTATTTTATAAAAATGTAGTATAGCGACAATGACTCGAGTCGTATCGCAAAGATTCTTGATTTTATTATTAACTAATAGAAATCAAATGGAGGGTTGGTTTTAGGATCAATTAATAACACGAAATAAGTGATTATAAAAATACGTCGATCTACTGTTTTCAGGTTCCTACTAATCCTTGGTTTTTATCCTACCAATTCCCTAAGCGGCTTCGACCTCTATTCGATTTCAATACCAATTGACAAGCGCAATAGATATAAAATATATTGAATTCCCATTCTGAATTAAGCAAACGGATTAATACAATCTTGAATTAAGCAAACACGATATAAAACGCGATTTAACGACTAAGCGAAACAAGACATTCCATGAAATAACAGATTAAGCAAATGCAATTTCATAAAATAGAATTGAAAGGGAAACGAAATTGAATTGATAAGTTAAAAACCTCAAAGCATCGGAACACGATTACAGTAGATCAACTCTGGATGATTAGTTCTTCATTCAAGCGTAAAAGTAAAATATATTTTTTTCTGAATAATGAAAAAGTCAAAAACTAAATTACTGTAGCGGCTGCTAGATATAGCAAGGACAAGGTTTCGTTTCATAACCTAACTGCGTCGAAAATATAACCCAGACCCAAAACAAATGACCCAAAACTTAAATATAAAATGCTGCAACTTCAACGAATTTTATGGCCCTGCTACAATCCAATTCAGCTCTCGACTTTTGAATGAAAATTGTAGCTCTTTCTCTTAGCTTTTCAACAACTGGTAGCACGCCTCATTCCGACTCCCGTAGCTTAAGTTATGAATTTATTCGTGCAGACTGCTAATGCTGAAAATAAAATACGAAAATCAATTAAAGGTAAAAATAAACTAAATTATAAAAACATTATAAAATAGAAAAATAAACAAAACAAACCATGGAAATGCCTAAGTACAAACATAAGAAAATATGCATCAATATGCACTGGTCAATCATATCATACAACATATAATAAATCAATCTCATTAACATATAGGCACAAGAATAATGCATCCCACGTCTCATATTATTCTGTCATATTATAGTTCAACACCAGTGGCGAAGCCATGACCCCATATCAGGGGGGATGCAAATTAAAAAAAAAAATTTATATAATAAAGATATATATCTTTGAAATATAATTTTTAATATATATTTAATTAAATTTTATATAATTTATAATTGTTTTATGTTATATTTAATAATAAAATTGATATTGAATTTCCATTACGTTTTGTATGCATATATAAAATCTTAAACAAATTCAATAATTAATTGTGCATTACCTTAATGGTAGAGATATTACTTTTATGCAAAAGACCATGGTTCCATTCCAGTTATTTACCGTTTGTTGAACAATTATTTTAGATAGTAATTTAATAAGTTATTATGCACAACACACGCATTATTAATTGCTTTGAAAGATGTACCACACACGTAACATTAATTCAATACGTGGTACAATATTGTATAGGCGTCAGCAAATGCAAAAAGGTGCAATTAGGAAATTTCAGGGGGTTCAAAAATCAAAATATGTGGATTATTAGCCTGAAATTATAAATTTGAGGGGGTTCATTTGCATCCCCTCATTACATGTTGGCTCTACCCCAGTTCAACACGCATATCATTAAACATCATCACAGACAACATCAATTAGATCATAGCAATTTGTAACAACTTCTTGAAAACATCAAGTTCCAATGCTTTGAACAACACATTAAACAAAATCCTAAAACTCAAGTTATGATACTTGGAAATTCCACCAGGGCTGCTCGCCTCTTCATCGACCGACGCTCCTGGGAGCGCTCTGCTCACCTGGCGAAGGGCGCGACTGGGATCATCGCTGCCTCAATCACCCGACGATGATGGGGCGACAATCTACCCCCATACATTTTCCTATAATACCTCTTTTCCACCATGTCCCTCGCCTCCTGCCTTGCCTGACGATGCTTGTGCGTTCTCCTCACCCCAAGCTCGCCCGACGGTGGTCACGAAATTGCAACTTTTCAGTGCAATTTCTGCATTGTTCCAGCCATTCCGAATGCATTACAAGTATCATACTCATCCCAAAACCCATTGTAACCATCATATATCATATATTTAATATCAAAACATGTTTAGGAACACATTGGGATTAAATCATGGTATTTACATATCATCAACATCAACAATTTCATCAATACGACATCAAAATCAATCACATGTTTCATCAAATCAATCATACAACAAAACCCCACATCTATCTTAACCCACTATCGATCATAATAAATCCAATTTAACCCCTTACCTCAATTTCCTAACAATTAATTCTCTTCTTTCGCATTCTACATAATCTTCCTCTGAGCCTTAGCCTCTTCTTCAAGTTTCTCTCAATTTTACGATCGCACATAATGATCGATATCCTTCCATATTCTCTTTTTACCCATTGGACCCTTTCTATGTTATTCCTCTTTTACCCTCACTTATCTTCACATATCACCATCATGCCCTTATTCTCTCTTTACACACCAATTATTCTATTTAATTATTATTAAATAATTCTAAATATTATAAACTATATCATATCATCTAAATAATTAAACTAAAATTATCTAAATCCAAACTATTCTAATTAGCACCTTAGTTCACTACTATCCCACAACATATCATTATGCATCACACAGATAATCACTAATAATTCATAAATAATCAATTAAATAAATAATTCTAATTTCAAGTGTTACAATGACCAACTCAGCCGTCCATATTAGTGTTAAAAATATTATTGTATGTAAAAGTAGTTTAAATGAAATATTAATATTTCTTATTTAGTTTTTTTATATAATTTTTTGTTTTAATAAAAAAAGAAAACACGGACATGTTAGATGAATTGACATTAACATTTGTCGTTGAACATAGTCGCCATTAATCATGGTTACCAATTGAATTGACAACATCACATGTAATCATTAATTTTATTGGTGACTCTTTTGATTTTTAAAATAGCGGCGCAAATTTATTTGACAATAACTCTTTGTTTTAATTTTTTTTGGTTTAAAAACTGATTCGTTTAAGAAATATTTGAAAAAGAACGTTATTATGAGATTTTATTTGAAAAAGTTGTTTATTTACATAAATTTTTTCACGAGGCACCTATAACTTATGCTATTGAGCAAATTGTCCTTGATTCTAGCCCTCTTAGATGGAAATTTTTGATTTTTCTGTTGTAACATATTAAAACATAATAATAATAATAAATAAATAAATAAATAAATAAATAAATAAGTTAATATAAAATTTAAAATAAAAATATGAAAAGTAACTTTAGCTTAGTTGGCATTAATTTTTTTTTTTGTTGAGCCATATTTTTATAAAATATAAAATAATAGAATTTTCGTATGACAAAGTTAAAATCTGAATTTTTTTATATCCTTTCTTTTTTATTTTTTATTTTTCTAAATTTTTGACGAGTTAGATTTTATATCTTCTCTTTTCTATTTTTATTTCTTATTTTTTAATTTTTTTTTATTAAAAAATAATATATGAAGTGAAAGAGATATTTCAAATTTTTTATTTTTATGTATCAGTTAATTTGTTTTAATTTAAATAAAACATGTTGTCGATGTTCATTATTTTAATAATGTTTCATATTTTATTTACTCAAACAATAAATTTAAAATTAATTAAGACTATTAATTAAGACTATGTATAATAGTTTACATATTTAACACTCTATTTTTTCATTTTTACATTCCACATCATATTCTCTCTTCTTCTACCTAATAATTTAATACTTATTCAACTTTTACTCACTCCAAATGATTTTATTTAATAAAATTCAACATCTTATCCCACTATTTTTCTTTCACATTCTTAGATTCTTTTATGATTTAAAATTGATTTTTCCTGTGTCTAAATCAAATAAATCAAGTGTTTATTTATAGACAAAAATGATGAATTTTGGTGTTTTTTTAAAATAAATTACTATGAAATAATTGACCCTAAATAATTATGATGAGATACAAATCTAAAAAATCACAACAGTCAATAAGATTTTGCCAAATATTTTTGTGACTCCCATTCTCTCCTCCATTCAACATGTTGAATCTTTTAAACATAAACTAATCCATATCACTTTCAACATTCCATTCAACACCCCATTAAAACAATACAACTACTTAATTATTTTTTCAACATGTCCATTATAAATAGTCTAAGAGGAATTTTGATCCCTTTTACTTTCGCCATTTTAATAATTAAACTATTCAACTAAATTTTAAACTAATCATTCCCTTCCCATCCATTTATCTTAAATACATTGTGAAATATAATATATAAATTTTTAATTGAAGTTTAAAATGTTAAAATTAAATATTGATGGTCAAATTTAAGGATGACAAAAATATTCGTATCCGCGGATAAAATCGGTCACGGTTATGAGGTAAATAATTAAATAGATATCTGCGGAGAAAATAAATAGATATTTAAATATCTGTTTATTAATGGATATAGATACATGTTTATCCGTCCCCACGGATATTTGTATCCGTTAATAAATTATAAAAATTACTTAAATATTATTAGTTTATTATTACTTATCTTTTCATCTTTTAAAAAACTAAAAAACTAAGCATATTTTTTTTTTTAAGTTTCCTTTGAAGAAAACTTTTATATTTCATACAAATCTTATTAGTCATTTCATATTTAAGCTTCTTCTATACTTTATATCTCAGTTTAAAATTTTACCATCCAACCAATCCGTATCGCTCTTTCTCCGTCCAACCAACATCGTCCTTTCTACTCCTTTATTGTCTGCTCTTCCACTATAACTCACAATTACAATATCATTTTTTTTTGTTAAAAATGAAATGTATGGATATGCTTTGGTGGAAATGAAACAAATTAATGTGATGAAATTTTATTGTTAAAATAAGAGAGATTTGTATCATGTTTTGTGATAATAACGTCTTGTATCTTTATAAGAAGCTGAAAAATCATCTTTTTCAAAACATAATTTTAGAAAAATAGTGTTGTCCATGGATATCTGTAAATATTTATGGATATCTTAAAACACCTAGATTACTTGTTTAGCGGATATCCGCATGAATATAGGACGAATATGAATATGATATTTATCTAACGGAACAAACACGAATATCATACTATCAATTCTCATGGATATTCATTTACATCCATAGTCAAATTGATATAGAACTTATCTTGCACAAATTATTAGCAACATTAATTGAGAAATAAAAATTAGTTCATGTGTGACGACGAATAACTACCATATGATAATACTTTTTTGGGTTAATATCATTTTATCCCCCTATCATATATGTGATTTCTAGTTTACCATCAATATTTTTTTTTTGTTGTAAAATTAACCTTGTCATTTAAAGATTCTGTCGTTTTAAACCTTGTAAAATTTTTGTTTTTAAAATTAACCTTGTCACTTGAAGTTCTGTCATTTTAAATCCTATAAACTTGAAGATTACATCATTTTAAACTCTCTGAAACATGACTGAACAAGGTTGTTTTACAACAAATTTTTTTTTTTTTACAGAGTTTAAAATGACATAATCCTTCAAGTGGCAAGGTTGATTTTAAAAATAAAATTTTTACAAAGTTTAAAACGATATAATCTTAAAATGATAAGGTTAGTTTTACAATTTTTTTTATAAAAGGTAAATCAAAATCACCAATATAACAGGAGAGTAAAATAATAATAACTTATTTATTTATTTATTAAGTTATGTTGAGAAACTAATTCTCAAAATTATTCAACTTTTTAAACGATATTAGTTGTAAAATAACATATATTTAAAAAAATATATGGACAATGTTTATAAAGTTTATTTTTTTGTTTCTATTGTATTTTTGGGTGATAGTATTTCTAAAATTTTCTTTTCATTTATACTATAATTAAACAAATGCTATATGAACAACTTTATCGAAAAATATTTTTTGACATTATTTTCAAAGTTTAAAAAACACAAAAAAATACTATTGATAATAAGATGTTTCAATAGCAGAGATGTTTGCTTTAGGACGGGGTCGAATGATGAGGCTTGGAGATGGCGTATGAAATTATTTGCGTGGGAGAAAGAGCTAATTGAGAAGTGTATTAGATTGCTAGACTCTTTTATTTACAGGATGAGATTGTTGATACTTGAGTGTGGAGATTACATTCTTCTAATCAATATAATATAACAAGTGCTTACCATTTTTTATACAATGACGACAAATCCTCAACAATATGGCGATTCTCAAGCTTAGTGGTCTAAAGAAGTGCTTACCATTTATCGTTTTAATTAGTATTTTTTATTATATTTTTGTTATATTAATTGAATTAAACACTTTTGATTATATTTTTAAATTATTTTTTTTATGAATTTTATATTTAGTTTTTTAGGAGTTTGAAGTAAATGGAACCAAAACTGGGCTTAGATAGGCCCAAGCCCGAACAAGAACCACAAAGCCCAACAGCCGAAACCCTAATTGAGCTAGAAAATAAATTCCCCTTAAACCTAATCGCCTCATTCCCAAACCTTTGTTGAGAGAGCTTCACAGTTTCCACCAAGATGCAGATCTTCGTGAAAACCCTAACGGGGAAGACGATAACCCTCGAGGTTGAGTCTTCCGACACCATCGACAACGTCAAGACCAAGATCCAAGACAAGGAGGGGATTCCTCCAGATCAGCAGCGTCTCATCTTCGCCGGGAAGCAGTTGGAAGACGGCCGCACTCTCGCCGACTACAACATCCAGAAGGAGTCAACTCTCCATCTCGTCCTCCGTCTCCGCGGGGGCGCGAAGAAGCGTAAGAAGAAGACCTATACCAAGCCGAAGAAGATCAAGCATAAGCACAGGAAGGTGAAGCTTGCGGTTCTGCAGTTTTACAAGGTGGATGATTCCGGAAAGGTGCAGAGGCTGAGGAAGGAGTGTCCTAATGCTGAGTGTGGTGCCGGGACTTTCATGGCGAATCATTTTGATCGTCATTATTGTGGTAAGTGCGGGCTTACCTATGTTTACCAGAAGGCTGAAGCATGATTGGAATTTCTAAGTATTTTGATTTCTTGCTTTTCTTCAAGTTTTGAATGTTTTGGATTCAATAGCTTTATTCTCAGACTTTTATTATCTTGCTTAGTTGATTAAATATAAATCAGATTATTCTCTGTTTTGAATTATGATTTTGTGTTATTTAGTATGTTGATGAGGTTCTGAATGGTTAGTTAGTGTATTTGGTTTCGTGTTTGGCTTATCTAAATGACTTTATTCAAAACTGCGCTCATGCCTCTTGAAAGAGCTTTTATTTCTGTATGAAACCTCATGTTATTTAAACATGGAAGAATCTGTTTTTCAATGAAAAATTGGCTACTTTATCTCAAATTATAAGAGCAGCGTTTGATGGTTTGATTCTTTTGTGGATGATCGTTAACCTAGTGCCACATGCTTATTTTCTGTTTGGGCAAGGTAATTTCATAACAATTGAATTTGAGTGTTTTAAAATTATCTTGAGCCTTATTTTTTCACTCAATGCAAAGCCAATTTGATAGTATCCTAATTCTGTTTTCTTTTTAAAAAGAATCGATTCTTAAAAACATTTCATACTAGCTTCCCTTTTATACAAATATGTCTTCTTACAATACTATCTCAAAGTAAATTTGAGAAACCAAAAGCATACCAATTACTTCTAATAACATAGAATCTCTAACAGCAATTTTCTACCAGCAAACACAAATTACTTCTACTCAATTGAATCTCAAAAGCAATTCTCTACCCAAAGAAAACACCAATTACTTTTACTCGAATAGAATTTCACAGTTCACCACAAATATCTTGTAATGTTAAGTTTTGCAAACTTGGTCTTCTTTCTGCTCAAGATGTGTGGTTTAATTTGCGAGAAATGATATAACGTAGTACATGTTTGTTTTTCAATTGAAAAGAAATATATTTTACATGATCAAACCCAAGTCTAACGCATAGCTTTTAAACCCATGTAAGTTTTACAACATTGAACTTTAATTCCTAACCCTGTACTCACATAGGTTTCCAAATCCCATGTATTCTTTGTTTTCAAGCCTTTTAATCAGATTTGCTATTCCTGTTCCACCTATTATTTGAAGGGGACAAAAAGGTTAAGCTCAATATAAATCGTAAACGATTATCATATTTGGTTCAATTTAAATTGTATCTTCATCTTAATAAATTACAAATCAAATTAAGATGAGCACCTTAATTTTTTCAAAGCAAATTAAACAAGTTAATAACACTTGCCTAGTGATATTCCACTCACAAAAACTGTGAGGGCAAGGATGAAAATGATGATTGAAGCTCTCCCTAATAAGCCAATTAGCTTCCTCACCAAATGCTGCCCAACAAGTGCAGCAACAGTGGCTACAGCCACAAAGTAAAGAGCTGCAAGAATAATCAAATGTTAAGCCAGTTTATTTGTTAGTTGGTCATGGACATGTGATTGTAGGGGCACAAGTTTATTCTAGTCGTTATACTACTAAACCAAAAAATGATCTCAAATGCATTTAATTCCACTGATCAATTAAACCATAGACACTTACCATAGGGAATAGGAAAACGTTTGAGAAGGTAATATTCCACCACAGACATCGAAGCAGAAAATGTCATTGCAAAAGTGGATGTAGCACTTGACACCTTCACACAAAATTCTTCAATCAAATAAACATATACAAGATTTTAACGAAGAGAGAATCATGAAAAAAAACAAGGTACCTGAGGAGGGATTCCTAGTCCAATGAAAAGTGGCCCTAAGATAAACCCTCCACCAAGACCAAGCAAACCACCAACTATCCCAGCAATTATGCCACATGAACAATACAGTATCAACTGCTTCACACTCCAATTTGTCTGTTCATCTCCCTTTGAAGCTATAACTCTTTTCCCTTTGTATAAAAGCACTGCCTCGTATGAACTCACTCCTACAGTTATAGGTACCTGAACTAGATTCAACATCCAATACGCCGCCGAGCAAGTTCTCGTATAATTCTGTTTCAAAACACAAGCATTGTACATAGTCATCATTCTTTGTTTATACAAGAACATGAAAATAAATATCAATATATACACTTACTTTTCCTATCTGTAATGCAAGTATCATGATCCAGACAGCGAAAAGAAGTCCAAGTTCCTTCCAATAAACATTCTCAATAACAGAGACCTTCTTTCTTGGTAGATTGGTATTGGTTTGACTTTCACTGACTGATTCTCCGGCTTGTAGATCAAGTACAAAATCTTCTATCCTTCCAGCATCTGATTCTCTAGCTTCCTGGAATTGTAACAGAACATCGAAATGAAGAAAAAAAAAAGTCTAGTTAATCTAAAGAATGAGTAAAGCTCAAGCAACCTTTTTAGTAAGTGTTTCTTTTTTCCATGTGTTAACACCCTTTAAGAACGCGTTGATTGAAATGCCTGTTTCACATATCCAAAACTACATCAATATGAATAAGTAGTGTAGTTATAAAGAAAAGAAGAATTTTGATTACCAGTGAAAAAAATGATTAGCAAAGTTGTTATCATCCAGTCGGGAAAAATGACATTGAAGGCAACACCAAGACTGATACCAAGCATTAACATTGGTTGGAAAAGAAGTGCTAGATCATAGTCAATCACAGGTAAGTCAAGTGTAGGGTGTCTTTTCTTCAAGTTGTATAAAACTGTTGCTCCTGCTCCTCCAGTAATCATAACTTCAATACAAATATAAGGTTTTTATGATGCTTAACATGTCTGTATCATAACATAAGCGAATCAAATTTTAATCATTCAATAATTCAATTCTCTCTCATTCTCTAATTTTTTTTCTTCAATCCATTATCAACAAGGTTAGGAGTATGCTGAAGAACCATTAAATGTGAGGAGAAGCTACATCCACTGCAGTCTATCTGATAAATAAATGCCCATGAAATAAGTTGAAACATCTGAGGATATTTGGTTCACTATACTTCAAGATTTTAGATCAAATTAGAAGAAAATTGGATGATAGAGCTCAGTTTATGGTGATGAAAACTAGTGCATATAAACACTATGATCTTAAAGGTGGGAAGAGAGTGTAAACAAATATGTGAAATCTGAAGAGGCAAGAGGATGGAATTTTTAAGAAAACAATTCTATTTTTCCAGCTCAGAACAAATAAGGTATCTAAGAATAAAATACATTGAGACTTTGAAGTTGGAGTAAGGTGGAGTTGTTCTCCTTGGTGATAATAAAATTTGCAAGATCTATGATATTTGTATGGTCATAACTTTTTTTTATGATCGTGAGTTTCTTCTTCACAACGTGAAGTATGTTATAAATTTCAGGCGAAATCTGTTATCCACAGGCGAAATCTGTTATCCACAAGCATGTTTGAGGTTCTAGGCTAGTGCACTAGAGTTAATATGAGATGTTGAAGATTTCACACGGTGAAATGATCATAATGTGGTTTATATATTTTAGAAGGTTTCTATGTTGCTGTTCATTCATCATCAATTAGTGAAGACTTTCTTGACAAGAAAAAACTGTGGGATTCGAGGTCAAGACATGATGGATCTGTGAAGGTTGTTTCGGAACATCTGAATGAGTATTGCAGAAGACAAGGAATAAAAACACATGTGACCGTTGAGTTTTCATTGGATTTTTGAGGTAAGACTGATGTCAAACAAGCTTTCATAACATACATGTATTCATTTACAAGAATAGACTTATAAACACTTATGGAGGATTGGAGTATGAAGACCGTAACCTACTCTGTTTTTAAGGCCATCAAAACTTTTCTTATTGATTAAGTCAAATTAATTCAACTTGATGCATGATTGTGTCTTCATTACTACAAATAATACATTTTATAACGAAGCTTTATCCCCATCCAAAGAAAAACTGAGGTATAATGTCAATACACACCATCTTTTATTATTTATAAAAATAAAAAATCACATATTCCATCAGTTTTTAATATAACCGAGGGAAAAAACTATTTGGGACATACTTCGAATCCCAACTATTGTAGTTTATGTTTTTTATTTGATTATAAGCGTAAACTAAATGATCTAACCCTTCAGTTTTTGATATAACCGAGAGATAAAATAATCAAATTTTACTATAAAAACACTCGTTAAACAAATTTTACTCTAATCCTTACTTATATAAAGCTGCCCCAAACTTGCATGCATCATTTTTTTGGATGAATTGCAAGACAAATTTTTTTTCAATGTTCTTCTATCTAACACAAAATATTTCTCCGCCCTTTCAATCTATCTCACATAATGGTATTGAGGTTGTTGTTGTTGTTGTTGAATTTTTGCTCACTTGATAGATTGCAAGTGCAGAAAATCATTCTTGAATTAAAGAAGGAGTTTAACTTTTGAAAAGTTAAACAAAGAAGAGAACTCAATTTTTGAAAAGTTAAACAAAGAAAAGAGTTTAACTTGTCAAAAGATGGATATCAACGAAGATATTCATTAATAAGAGCAAAGATTTATTGTAAACAATTTATTTAATATTCTGTTTAAACAATGTAATTTAAAAGAAAAAATTATTCACCTCGGTTTTTGTCATAACCGAGGTGATAGGTAAAATAAGAAGATAGTTTACCTCGGTTTTCTTATAAAACTGAGGGGTATAATAAGCAGATTTTACTATAAATACTCTCACTAAACAAATTTTCACTCTAATACTAACTTATATGTAGCCGCCTCAAATAGAGAAAATATTTACCACCGTCCATTTCATGAGTTGGCATGAAATATTTTGATCTAGAAACGCTCAAGAACTTAAGAAACAGATCTCTGTGATGGATTGCAAGTACAGAAAATAAAAATTCTCATGGTGGGAACAAATAACTTATCAGAAGTTGGATAACTTTTAGAGTATTTTTTTGGATACGCAATATAAGGATATGCAATAAAATTTGAATTTCACCAAATATTTGTTGTAGACAATGTATTTTAACTATTCCGTGTAAACAATATAATACAAAAAAACATTATTCACATTAGTGCTTGATTTGAACCGATAGATATGTTAAACATTTTTTTAGTATTTTCATTGACCTTAAACAAATCTTTGTCGTCTATTTAATGATTATCAATGCTCAGACTCTACCATTAGTGATCCGCGTGAAACCTAAGAGACATCCATTATAAAAGCATGCTGAATATTAACATTTTCAACCTAAATGAAACGTGAAGTGCTTGAAACCTAAAGACGCTTGGAAAATTTCTCCGTGATAGATTGGAAGAGCAGAAAATTACCTGAGTTTAAGGTCTGTTTTCTTAAATATTTATTTGAACTGAAAGTCATATATTTGAATATTGATTTTAATTATCTTACCATTTTTTCATTAGAAACAAATGCAAGTAAGATCCATCGAGAACATGGACGGTTCTACCATACGGTCAGCTTGGGCAAATGCCCATGCTCGGTCCGACTCAATTTTTTTTTTAGTATTCATGTTTTTTTATTTAAAAAATAAATAAAATTAAAATAAAAAAATAGTGGAACTTAGAATCGGAAAAACCTAAAGAGAGAAAGGATTATTGAATAACAATCGTCGCTGTTTTCTTTCCTTCTATGTTCAATATGTCGTCGTCAACTTCCCTTACAGTTCCATACCATTTCTACATCAGTTAATGTAAAACTTTAACTTGATTATTAAATAGCAGATGTGTGTGTTTCTCTTTCTATATAATACAAATATACTACATGTGTTTAATTTGGTCTGTTAATCTATTTGATATGTTTATCACAACAAGAAATAAGGATTTAGAGATCACTAATATGCTTGTAAAGAATTAGATAGACACATATATAATTTTTCTCTTTTTGTACTTTTAGTTTGCTGAAAAGTTGATAAATGTTTAATGCAAAAAGTTTAATTTAAGCCACCAAACTAGTATAACATTGAATCGACTTATTTATAATTACAAATCAATTAATGATTATGCTACTTGCTATTTTTCAAATGAAACTTGTAGAAACAAGTCTATATATTATACTTGTTTAATTCCATGTTTGATTATAATTTATTGATTAAAATTTAGGTTGTTTGATTAACCATGTACTAATTTAATTATTAGAGTTTAGGTTGTTTGATTAACCATGTATAATTATAAATACTAATTTATTTATTAGAGTTTTAAATTTTGTTTTATTTGTTTGAAGAGCATTGTTTATTCTTATTTGTTTTATTTGATTATTATTCTTTTAAATTTTGAGACTACAATTTTGTAACTATTTTATCTTTTGTTCAGAGATGAGGAGATTTTTGGTTGTTAGAGAAAATATTGAGAATATGAATGTTGTGCAACTAAAAGTCGAATTAGAACTATTATCTAATGTGGTTAATGAGTTTAATCCAAATCAGATTGTGCATGATCCAGGTCGTAGGAAACAAATTAATGAGTATGCTCCGGATATTCAAGACCAAGTGAGGAGGGCGTTATATTGATGGGTCCAATACAACCAGATTTGTCAAGCTTTGTTCGTACTCCATTTGGGAGTGTTAAAAGATCATTTAGTAAATCATGGTATAAGAATTATACATGGTTAGAATACAGTGAGATAAGGGGTGCAACTTATTGTTTTTATTGCTTTCTCTTTAAGCAATCTGGGAGGGCCGAGCACTTTGGTTTTGAAGTCTTCAATAAAATAGGATATAGAGATTGGAAGCATGCATCTCAAGGCTTGAAAGGTCACGTTGGTAGTCATAATAGTTTTCACAACTCATGTGTTAAACACTACGATGATTATAATAATCAAAGACAATGTGTGACAAGTAAGTTTGTTAAAGCAACCAAGAAATTAGAAGAATTATATAAGATTCGTTTGACTTGTTCTATAGATCGTTCAAGATATCTCATAGCACAAGGCATGGCTTTCCGTGGCCATGATGAATTCTCTACTTCTCTAAATAAGGGTAATTTTAGAGAGATGGTAGATTGGGTAAAATTTCAAAATGAACAAGTGAGGGATGCTTTTACCAAGGTGATTATGGAAGAGCTTGGTGATAGATAATTCTCCGTGCTTATTGATGAGTCACGTGATATATCCGTCAAAGAGTAAATGACAGTGATGTTGAGGTTAGTAGTTGTATTTTCCAATTTTCATTACCTATTATTTTTTATGCCGTCAAGTAAACTTATTGAATTTATTTAAGGTTTTTGAATGACAAAGGGAATATTGTGGAATGATTTATTTCTCTACATCATGTCAAAGATATTACATCAGAGTCATTAAAGGATGCTCTTTATGATATTCTTGATAAGTACACGCTATTGATTTCAAGGATACGGGGGAAAAGATATGATGGAGCTTCAAATATGAGAGGTGAATTTAATGGTTTGCAAAGAATTTTTTTAGATGAAAACCCTTATGCTTTCTATGTTCATTGCTATGCTCACCGTTTCCAATTAGTTATTGTGTCCGTTACTAGTAGTTGCTCATCTATTCATGATTTCTTTGAGTACATCTCCTTGATTGTGACCACAACAAGTGCATCTTGTAAGAGGCGGGATGCTTTGAAGGAGACACAAAACCAATATATTTTAAATATACTTGAGAGTGGTGAGATATCTAGAGAAAAAGGCTTGCACCAATTATCTAGTCTCACTAGACCCGGGGATACTAGATGGGGTTAACATCATACTACATTGCTTCGTTTGGATCATATGTGGTCCTCCGTGTTAAAGGTGTTTAGTATGGTTGAATAAGATGGATATGGACCATCTCAAGCAACGGGTTTGATAGAACAAATGGAGAGCTTTAAATTTGCTTTTATTTTAAAGTTAATGTTAAAGTTGTTTGGTATCACAAACGAGCTTTCAAATGTCTTGCAAAGAAAAAATCTTAATATTGTGATTGTCATGGAATTAGTTGATGATGTCAAAGCTCGGTTTGCCATAACGAGAGAGAGTGGTTGGGATAATTTATTTGCCGATGTCCAAGATTTTTGTGTTGCTAAAGGTATTCTGGTTCCAAATATGGATGACGAAATACTGGTTCGGGGTCATTCAAGTGTAGAAGGGAGGACTATCACTAATCTTTATCATTATCGTGCAAATATTTTTTATGTTGCTATTGACAAAATATATGTGGAGATGGATCATCCCTTTAGTGAAGGAAGTAACATTATCCTTAATTACTTCTCATGTCTTGATCCCAAGAATTCTTTCTCCAAGTTTAATATTGATAAACTTGCTCGTCTTGCTGATATTTATCATACAGACTTTTCTGATGATGACCGAGGAACAATAAGGGATCAACTTGACACCTATGTTATTCAAGTGAGAAGAAATGTTTCATTTTCCACTTGTGAAGATGTTCAAAGTTTGACTATGGAGATAGTTCAAACTGAGAAATGTTTGGTATTTTTATTCCTTTATAAACTTATTGAATTAGCTTTGATATTGTCGGTGTCGACAACATCCGTTGAAAGAGCTTTTTCAGAAATGAATATTATCAAGTCTAAATTACGCAATAAGATTAATGGTGCATGGTTTAATAACTTATGGTATGTTACACCGAGCGGGAGATATTCAAGTCACTTGATGATATTGATATTATTCGAACATTTACCGCAAAGAAGTCTCGAAAATGACACTTGCCTCATGATTTTATTTAACCCACTATTGTAAGATTATGTTTATCTCTTTTATTTTAAATTATATTTTTGTTGACAAAATGACGAGTCTCTTTTATTTTGATTAATAACTATTTATATATTATATACAATGTAAATTTGCGGTCTTTAATTTTTTGTCCAGGCTTTATAATTTTTCTGACTCCGCCACTGATAGAGAATAATCTTGCATCCAACATTTTATCTTCTCCAAGATTCAATAATTCGAAGATCTAAAATATAAATCTTAAGAGAATTTGATTTTTTATCTAGATCTCTAAGAAATTTGATTTTTTTTAATATTCTGTGTAAACAATGTAATATTATGGATAAACAATGTAACAATTTTTTTATAAAAAGAAGAAATAATCGTACCCATAGGTTTTCTAGATAAATCGAGAGATAAGATACACTAATTTTAAAAATAATAAAAGTGTTGTTGTTGGGGTTCAAACCCATGTGCATATAACTTTACCCCTTGAATTTTAAACCACCGAGATGTTAAGTGACAACTTTTCATGACACCATTTATACATCGCTTCTTTATCCGAAGTTAAATACATTTCGTATTTGAGATGTTGCATATTTTTTGTAGAAGTGATTCAATGACTATCCAAGAGATATGAATGGTTATGAGCTTTTGGGAGTGGAATTCGGAGGATCAAGATTAGCAATCGAAGATGTATTACTTTTAGTGAGTCTTGTCGAGGGAAGAAAAGTAAAAACTTGAGGATGAAACTGTTGGAAACTATGACAAAAAAAACTCAATTTGAGTTGAAGGTTCCTATTATGGATATTACTAATAGTGAGAGAACAATTACAAAGATCTTCGATTATCATTTAACTTATGATAAGGTAAGGAGTGAGATTGTACTATCTCAAATGGAAGATTATGCAAACCCTGACTGTTATGATTTAAATGTGACTGAAATGTTGCAAAAAATTAAAAATATGGACCTTCATGAAGGCATTTGAAAGCAAGCGGAGTCAACGATGATTGAAAAACCATACTTATGGACTTGTTAAACTACTTAAGTAGAAAAAAGTGATTCAGATCAAGGGGATGCAAGTGGCAAGATCAAGGTTCAAGCGATGCTTGAACTTTATAAAAGTTATTCAATAAATGTTGATTTGAAAGAGAGCACTAAGGTGGTTGATGGATAAATTGACATCACCACAATTTCAAGTCAAGATGTAGATTGTTGAATAAGTGATGAAGAAAAAGCAAATATTTTTCGAGATTGTAGGATCATGTACCATAAAAGTAGGCAGCAAATTGACAAAAGGCGCTGGAATAACACGAACTACGATAACTCCGATCGGTGGTGGGCTCCGATCGGCCGGAAGGCGGTTCAGATTTTAGGTCATCCTATTTGTTTTTTCTCAATTCATGTGTTTTGGGCTTCTTCGTGTCAGCTCATGTATCCGTTTGTCAATGAATTGTGTTTCTTATGGATCCATTATGTTTCAACTGTTATTAATATGTATTTCTTTCATTTTTGTTATCACAATCTTCAAAATTTTAGAGCGGAAAAGAAAGAAGGATCGGAGAATCTTAGTGGTAATCTTAGAGAGACAAGAGTAAATTTTTAAGAGTATGTTTTTGGAGTATGGAAAATCTTTGGAGATATTTAAGGGCGATTGAGAAACACTTCTAAACAACTTGAAATTGCGTAATTCATATACCGAGAATTGGAGAAATTGAAAAATATTTAGGTAGAAAATATAATTTTGATCTTGGGAACTTGAGTGACTATTTTCTTATAATTCATTTGTAATCTTTTGTTTCAATTTGTGGAAGTATAAAAAATCGAAGAGTTATTCTCTCTTTTAGAGTAGGTATCCGATCAAACTAGATAAATCAGGTATTATATGTTTATTGTCTTTACTTTAAGTTAAATTGATATCTTATTGGTTAGAGAGTTGTTCAATACTACTTATTTTGATTGTTATGGTTTTTCGTCCTTAAAAATCAAATTTTTGCTGTGATTAAATCTTTAAATTACACAACAAAAACCGATATGTTTAAATCACAAGCAATAAAAGAGTCACATTTGATGAAAGTTATGTTTGAAGAGTTCAAGTTCGAATGATAGTTTGAAACTGAAGCTATATGGTGAGATAGAGAGATACAAATCAAGACTTTGTGAAAAAGGTTTTCCTACGATGAAGTATATGCAGACGTGGATACTATTGAAATGAATAGAATAATTGTTGCAATTACTGGTAGACGGGATTGCCAATCTACCTATTAGATGTGAAATCATTCTTCCTCAAATGAGAATTAGAATAAGAGGTATATGTAAGTTACTTAACGATGTTGTATTTCATGCTGGTACAACGTAACAACAAAATAGTACGTAGTTACTTAAGATGTTGCAATACTTAGGAAAAATAAATAAATAAAGAATAGTTCTAGATATTTACTTGCATGAAATAAATTATTTTTTGTTGCCAATAACTTAATTTATTTATTTTATAATATATGAAAACATTAGCATTCATGATGAAGCAAATTAAAATAGTAGATTTTTCTTACATTTAGATATTGCTGTTGCTGATTTTGCATCGAATCCAATAATAAGAGTAAGCATGGGAACAAATATGCCACCTCCACCAACACCTCCCACAGTTCCAAATGATGATCCTAGAAATCCAATTATGCTACCAACTATTATTCTCCATCCGAATTTCATCCCCTGCATGCACCACAAAGAATATCAATTATTCAATATATGCTTATATACATAACCCTAAAAAAATCATGTAAAATTTTATGAAAAATTGAACACTCTTATTACCGGCCAAGTGTGTTTATAAAATACTTGAGCATGATGACTAACACCAACTCCTTTGGTTTCATTACTTGAAGCTGGTGCTGTTTTTTGGTCGGTGTATTGAGGAGAAGAAGTAACATAAGCTGAAAGAAGAAGAAGAAAAGAAATTATCAGAACCCTTGATCTTCCAGGAATTAACCATTTCATGTCCCTTCTTTTTGATCCATGCACAGCCATCATCATCTTGTAAATATAGCTGATCTAGATCGTTAGATAAAGAGTAGTTTTCTATATTTTGCTTCAAGGATATTTGGATAATCACACCATGCATGTAGAGATTTTGAAAACTTTCACATCAAATGTTATATAGCTGTTTGGTAAATGTTTCGAGTAAGAAAACAAATATCTTAGTAAAAGTTTTGTATGCCTTTCGCATGCCAAACCTTATTATATACAAATAAATTACTCCATTAATTTGTACTCTAAGTTTTTTTTTTTTTACTAGTAAGACTAGTGGTTGCCTACAAATATTGCACTTGTGAAATTTTTTACACTCATAATCAATCAAACAAGTTTTTGTACGCAAATTTATCTCCTTATCACTTTGTTTTATTTGATTTTATTTATTTCTTAGTTTAGTAGTTTAAACACAAAAGAAATAGGTACTTTAACACTTTTTGGGAGGAGTTAAAAACTCTAGACAATATCAATTCATCAACAAAATAATTTAAAGAAAAGAGAATCACATTTGAGGACCTTTAGTCAAACGTCGACTTATATTTAAGTTCAACAATAAATTTGATACGTGATTGCGACTTTATGAGTCTATCGGATGTACTGATTGCACGTGCACAGTCAATCGCGTAATTTTAAAAGATATCGAACCCACAATGACTGATAGTCAAAAACTACTGTTATCTAAAGATTACTATGTAGAGCTAAGCCTAATAATAAATTTGGGTGTTTGGATTTAATTGAAAATTAACTAGAATTTACATTAATGAAGGACACCAATATGTATTTCGTTAACTTAAGGGATTCAGTACGTCATTGGCATTTGTTTTTAGTATTAAAACACAGTTTCGGTGAAACTATTTGTTTAAAAACCTTCGTCTCAAACTTCCGTTCTATTGAATCAGATCATATCAGTCAAGTTCGAAATGAGCGCTTCTGCTGTTTCATTTAAAACTCAAAAGTATTTTTTTTGAAAACAAATAAGATCCAATTAACTTTAAAGCGCTTCCGCTATTTTTAAAATTAATGTTTCAATAACCACTATCCCATTAAAACCTCAAACCTCCGCTCCATTGATTTTAACCTTAGATTGTCTCTTACTTTTGTACAAAAACATTTAAATATTCAATTGGAAATTAAAACCAGAAAAGTATTTTTTGTAAAAATAGTAATGCCAATTAATTACCGAACCCTTTGGTCAAATTTTACACACCGGTATAGGGAATCTAGCCAGACATAATATTATTGCAAAACGATACAAAATTAAAGCGTAGATTCAACAGTGCATGCATGGCAGGAATAAAATAAATTGTGCTTAATAAAATAGGAACCTGAATGTGAATACAAAACGACTGATCCGACTATTGCGTATCCTCCACAAGTCGGTAGGATTGACTTGTAGTAAAAAAATATCTCGGACTAATTATAAAAATCCTAGGCAAATTCTGAAAGTCCGGAAACAAACTAGTGTTATTTCTCCGATGTGGAAAAATACTACTTTTAACGATAAGATTTTATTACCTACGGAATACTACGAAAAGTGGAAAAGCAATACTGGAGAATACTATAACGGAATACAATAAAATAAATTGTTGAACAAAGTAAGTGGAATTGAAAACAATAATACTGCGTAATTCTAAAGTGCCAGAAAAAGATCAAAACGAGAGAGCGACCAGAGAGCCTCAATTGTTGGCAACTGCCTCCATATATAAGGTCTATTTTGGTTGAGAAAAAAATATGTAACTTCCCATGATTTACGTTACTGAAACATGGAGAAAATTCAGGAATATGCGCTGAGTATGCTCTGTTGACAAAAGCTTCGTAATTGCCTGTATGATCGTGGCGAGCGTGGTGTGGTACATGACGTGGGTCACATAACTCAAGCATGTTCCGGCCGTAACATGCATGAGCCGAGGGGCACAAAAACTTAGCTTGTGCCAGTCGTAACGACTTTGTGGCGGGCGGCACGCTTCTCTGCTACAGAACTGCATTTTGCTGTTTTAAAACCATTTCTTCTTCATTTTCCATTCTTTTTCTCCCTTTTTTTATTTATGCCTTGCAAATGCTAAGTACCTGAAATATGATTCAAAAACTACAAAAAGGGATCAAATGGAACATAATTGAAGAATCAGAGATTTAATCTATGTAATTTGGACGAAAAATGCTATATCTTTTCGTGTTATCAAACTCCCCTAAGCTTGAACCCTTGCTTGTCCTCAAGCAATAAAATCAGTATAAAAACTAATAAGGTACAAGTTAAATGCAATTTCATGACACAATTCGAATCATAAGAGGCTGTCTAAGTTTTTGCGGAAACGTAAGCTTAACATGACACAAAAGATACGGTAATAACACTAAACATCCCCTATTATGCAAACCAATTTCAGTCATGCCATTATAGCTCAACCTAATTCTTTTCGCTAAATTTTACCCGTTTTCATTCTAGCGCAATCACATTAAACCCTTTATCTTCACACGCACATAGTAAAGTAGCCGGTTAGTGACTATGATCCTTTTAAGCAAGAGGTCCTGGAACATGAATGTGGTAACCTCCTTTAATTCACCCAATTGCAAGTTGCGGGGGATCGGACCGTAGTCTGTCCTACCAAGTTCAGTACCAGACACCTCTGAACAAACTGACAATAGTTTTTTATGTTATATCACGTAGGTACTACATCCATTGGATTAAGCGACCGTGTGAGGATTGTTAGAACATAGTTTGATTCTACAACCCTTAATTAGAGTTTTGATGATAACAAAATACAAAGAATAAATAAATTCAAAGATATATATATAAAACAAATATGCTGCTTAAAATTATGTTTTATATATGCAGAAGTTCTGATAGAATCAGCATCAGAAGATCAGTAATATGTCAGCATCAGAAGATCAGTATCATGTGCTACACGCTGAAGCTACCAGATCATACGCTGAAGCTTGATGACCAGAATCTGTGCATAAACATATACACTCTGATTCTGATCAAAGATCTTTACCAAGTCATCAGCACACTGAAGCGTTATCACAAGTTAAAGCAAAGAACACTCTGAAGCGCTACCATAAGCAAAGAAGACTCTGAAGCGTTATTAAGTATTCAAGACAGAATTAATGCTAACGGCTATCTTCAGACAAGATCTTCTTAAAAAGGAAAGTGCGTTATTATCACTGAAATGACTTTATGGACAACGTATCTCTGCCTTGTCTATATAAACAAGTCTGTGTGAGAAAAGACGCACGCATGCACTCATACATTTTGCTAAGCCTTCAAAACCAAGCTCACTCAAACGCTTTAGCAAATCTGTTTTTATTCCAAGCTTAAATTGTGAATTATCACAGTTGTGATATATTGTTTTATTAGAAAACGTTAAACACATCATTATTCATAATTTGTAAGAGATTTCCTTGAGATAAACCGGTTTGTGGTTACACTCAAGAAGGCTTTAACAGTTGTTAAAGTAGCTGTTGTAATCCTTTGAATATAGTGGATTAAGACCTCGTTGGAGAGAGGCGAAATCACCTTGACGGGTGGACTGGAGTAGTTTGAGATCAAACGAACCAGGATAAAAATACAGTGTTGTCTAAGCATTTGATTTAAGTTTTACAATTCAACCCCCCTTCTTGTGTTTTTCACATCTTCAATTGGCATCAGAGCGCCTGATTCTGAGTTTATAACACTTAACCGTGTCAGTACAAGATCCAGCGTCAGAAAAACACAATGGCAGGACCAAATCAAAACATCAGCAATGACAACAATGAAGAAAGAGACAGATTCAGTGGCAAACCTCCAGTCTTTGATGGAGAGAACTTTGACTACTGGAAAGACAGAATTGAGAGTTTCTTTCTGGCCCATGATGCTGATCTATGGGACATGGTGACTGATGGATACACGCACCCAGTGGATGGAAGTGGTCAGAAGATTGACAGGAAAACAATGTCTGATCAGCAAAAGCGTGAGTTCACAAATCATCACAAGGCCAGAACAATTCTTCTTAGCGCCATCTCCTATTCAGAGTATGAGAAGATATCAAACAGAGACACTACAAAGAATATGTTTGACTCTCTGAGAATGACGCATGAAGGCAACATTCAAGTCAAAGAAACCAAAGCCCTTGCACTCATTCAGAAGTATGAGGCATTCAAGATGGAAGAGAGTGAATCAATAGAAACTATGTTTTCAAGATTTCAAATTCTTGTTGCTGGTCTAAAAGTTCTTGACAAAGGGTATTCTAATGCTGATCACGTTAAGAAGATCATCAGAAGCTTGCCAAAACAATGGAGGCCAATGGTCACAGCGCTTAAGCTAGCCAAGGATCTCAACAAAATCTCTCTGGAAGAACTTGTCAGCTTCCTCAGAAGTCACGAGATAGAGCTAGAAGCAGATGAACCTCAAAAGCAAGGTAAGCCATTAGCCTTAAAATCTAACATAAAATCTGACTCCAAAGTTTTGCAGGCTGTGGAAGAAACCTCTGATGGGTCCTCATCAGAAGAAGATGAACTATCTCTCCTCTCCAGAAGGGTGAACCAATTGTGGAAGCAGAGACAAAGGAAGTTCAGGAATCCCAGAAGATCAGAAAATTAGAATGAATCTTTCTCCAGATACAGAAGGTCAGAATCCTCCTCTGGACACAAAATATCTGAAGGTTCTTTAGGGAACAAAAAGCCAAACAACAAAGACATCATCTTCTATGAATGTAATGAGCAAGGGAACTACAAAAGTGATTGCCCAAAGCTTTAGAAGGAAAAGCCCAAAAAGAAGTTTGGCAAGGAAAAGAAGAAAAGTCTCATGGCTACATGGGATGATTATGACACATCTGAAGCTGACTCAGAATCAGATGATGAAAGAGCAAACATAGCTCTCATGGCAAACATAACAGAAGACAGTGAAGCTTCTGAGTCAGAATCTGAATCAGATACATAAGAGGTATTCCCTGACTTTACTATAAACTTTACTAAGGCTGAACTAGCTGAAAGCCTTAATGAAATTCTAGAAAGATATCAGCAGATCAGAGTCAAATTCAGAAACCTGAAAAGGAATCTTGCTTCTGACTTTGATAAGACTGAGAGTCTCAAATTGGAGAATTCTGAGTTAAAAGATAAAATCTCAAAATTAGAAAACCAATTGCAAAACTCTCAGAAGGAAACAATCCCTGAAACTCCCAGCAATACTGATGAGATCATCAAGGAGTATGATCACAACTTTCAGAAGTTTCTAGCTAAAAACATAGACAGAAGCAAAATGGCTTCAATGATCTATGAAGTTAGCAGAAATGGCAGAAAAGGGATAGGATATCAAGGTAAGGTACCTACACCAAAAAATGTCATGGATTTAGTTATAAAACGTACTCCACTTGATTCACACTTTACATATGGGCACACACATGACATAAAATATACAAGTAGTGATTACTCTGTCAAACCAAAATTCAACCAGAGTTTTGGTAAAACTAACAAATCAGGACCCAAGAAAATATGGGTACCTAAGGATAAAATAATACATGTGGCAGATATCATTAGCAGCAAAGCAAAAACACCAATCATGGTACCTGGACTCTGGCTGCTCACGACACATGACGGGAAGAAGGCATATATTCTAAAGCCCGGAGCTTAAGCCTGGAGGCCACGTAGGTTTTGGAGGCAATCAGAGAGGAAAGATCATTGGCTATGGAACAGTAGGTAATGGAAATCTTCCCTCTATAAGTAATGTTTTACTAGTTGATGGATTAATGCATAATCTTTTATCCATAAGTCAATTAAGTGATAACGGTTATGATATAATCTTCAATCAAAATTCATGCAAAGCTGTTAGTCAGAAAGACGGGACTATCCTATTTAATGGAAAGAGGAGAAACAACATTTATAAAATAAAACTTTCTGAACTAAAAAGTCAGAATGTAAAGTGTCTTCTGTCTGTTAACAACGAGCAATGGATCTGGCACAGAAGATTGGGACATGTTAGTATGAGAAGAATATCTAAGATTAACAAACTCAATCTGGTCAGAGGACTTCCTAACCTGAAGTTCAATTCAGATGCTCTGTGTGAAGCATGTCAGAAAGGCAAGTTTTCAAAACCAACTTTCAAATCCAAAAACATTGTTTCCACCTCCAAGCCATTAGAACTTCTGCACATTGACTTATTTGGACCAGTTAAAACTGCTCCAGTCAGTGGCAAGAAGTATGGGTTAGTAATCGTAGATGACTATAGCAGATGGACACGGGTAAAGTTCTTAAGACACAAGGACGAGTCACACTCTGTGTTTGTCACCTTCTGCAACCAAGTTCAGAATGAAAAGGATCTTAGAATCGTCAAAGTCATAAGTGATCATGGTGGAGAATTTGAAAACAAAGATTTTGAGTCATTCTTTAATGACAAAGGCATTCTGCATGATTTCTCCTGTCCTAGAACTCCTCAGCAAAATGGAGTTGTAGAATGAAAGAACAGAACATTGCAAGAAATGGCCAGAACCATGATCAACGAGACTAACGTTGCTAAGATCTTCTGGGCAGAGGCAATAAACACAGCATGTTACATTCAAAATAGAATCTCCATAAGACCTATTCTGGAAAAGACTCCATATGAACTGTGGAAGAACAGAAAGCCCAACATTTCCTATTTTCACCCATTTGGATGTACATGTTTTATTCTGAATACAAAAAATTATTTGAACAAGTTTGACTCAAAAGCACAAAAGTGTATTATGTTAGGATATTCTGAACGCTCAAGAGGGTACAGAGTATACAATACAGAAACACAGATTGTGGAAGAGTCAATCAGTGTTCGTTTTGATGATAAGCTTGACTCTCAAAAGTCAAAGCATAATGAATTCCTTGCAGGTATGGAAGTTGAACTCACAAGTACTAAAGACAAGTCATCAGAAGCTCTTAACAGAGACACTCCCTCAACATCAGAAAGAGTCACTGCAAGCAATCCATCACCTTCTATTGATCAACTCCAGAAAAGACCATTCAGAAGCAGCATGGATCACCCAGAAGAAATAATCTTAGGAAGAAAGGAAGATCCAATCAGAACAAGATCTATCTTCAGAAACTCTGAAGAATCCCTCATGGGACTGGTTTCTCTAATTGAACCAACTACAATTGATGAAGCACTTCTGGACAATGACTGGATTCTAGCAATGCAAGAGGAGCTAAACCAATTCACAAGAAATTACGTATGGGATCTAGTTCCCAAACCAAAAGGATTCAACGTCATTGGTACAAAATGGATGTTCAGAAACAAACTGAACGAACAAGGTGAAGTCATCAGAAACAAAGCACGAATGGTAGCACAAGGTTATAGTCAGCAAGAGGGAATAGACTATACAGAAACCTTTGCTCTAGTCGCCAGGTTAGAATCTATCAGACTCTTAATTTCATTTGCTGTTAATAAAGGCATCACTCTGTATCAGATGGATGTTAAGAGTGCATTCTTAAATGGCTATATAGAAGAAGAGGTATATGTGCACCAACCCCCTGGTTTTGAAAGTTCCAAAAATCCAGAATATGTTTTCAAACTAAAGAAGTCACTATATGGTCTGAAACAAGCTCCCAGAGCTTGGTATGAAAGACTAAGTAACTTCCTATTAGAAAAGGAATTCACCAGAGGGAAAGTGGACACAACCTTGTTCTGTAAGACAGTTAAGAATGACATTTTAGTATGTCAGATTTATGTTGATGACATCATATTTGGATCTACTAAACCCTCTCTGGGAAGAAAGTTTGCTAAATGTATGCAGGCAAAATTTGAGATGAGCCTAATGGGGGAACTAAAATTCTTTCTGGGCATTCAAATTAATCAAACCTCAGAAGGAACTTACATTCATCAGAGCAAATATGTCAGAGAACTTCTGAAGAAATTTGATCTCTCAGAATGTAAGTCATCAAAGATTCCAATGCATCCCACGTGCATTATGGAAAGAGAAGAGGTAAGTAAAAAGGTAGAACATAAGGTCTACAGAGGTATGATTGGTTCTCTTCTCTATCTGACGGCTTCAAGGCCTGACATTCTATTCAGTGTTTGCATTTGTGCTAGATTCCAATCAGATCCTAGAGAATCTCACTTAACAGCAGTTAAGCGAATTTTCAAGTATCTGAAAGGTACTACTAATCTGGGTTTGTTTTATAGAAAATCAAGTAATTACAGCTTAATAGGATACTGTGATGCTGATTTCGCTGGAGACAGAGTAGAACGTAAACACACTTCTGGAAGCTTCCAGTTTCTGGGAGAAAATCTGATCTCATGGTCCAGCAAAAGACAATCCACAATTGCTCTATCAACAGCAGAAGCTGAATACATAGCAACAGCTGGATGCAGTACACAAATGCTCTGGATGAAAAGTCAACTTGAGGACTTCCAGATATTTGAGAGTAACATTCCTATCCTCTGTGACAATACTTTTGCTATTTGTCTCAGTAAAAATCCTATTTTACATTCTAGGGCTAAGCATATAGAAATAAAACATCATTTTATTAGGGACTATATTCAGAAAGGGATTTAAAATTTAAAATTTATTAACACATACCATCAATGGGCTGATATTTTTACAAAACCTCTTTCTGAAGATAGGTTCAACTTCATTCTGAAACATCTCAGCATGAAGCTCTGCCCAGAATAAAATTGTTTTGATTCCATATCTTAACCTTCAGAACCTTGTCTATTTTTCTGTGAACTACTGATCAATCCTTCTTCAGATCTTTAGAAGTACAAATTGTATCAGAATCTATCCATGAAGATCTGAGCGCTTCATTTCAAGGATAGAAATGTGCATTTCACTCAAGCAAACAAGTGTCATCCAGTCATCAGCTACTTTCTGAGGCTGAACACGCGTTCACGTTTCTGAAAAGGAAAAAGCGCTGATTGGATATTGAGACACATGTCATGGGTAACCGTTCCAATATCTTTCTGAAATCCCCCAAAATCAGCTATCGTTAAATGCTCATAATCATTATATTTAATTTCTCTCTCTTGCCGTTTATGTTTTCAAAATTGTTTAGAAATCTATTTAAACACATTTCTCACCATTTACACTCTTTTACCTTCACTTTCATTTTCTCTCAACCTTACTGATTTCAGTTTTCATATTTTCTCAAAACCCTTTCAATTTCTTCAAAACCTTCGTGTGAACATGGCTTCTTCAAGCATTCCTACTTCCAGTTCTCAGAAAACCGGTTCCTCTGAACAATACGAAAAACCCTACAGAACTCTTCTCACACCAATCAAAAATATAGAAGTTCTGTCAGAATTGATCGTGGATTTCAACAGTCTTCAAGAGAATGGGTTTAATCTCTCTGAAGAAGTTAAGGCTCAAGGCTGGGAAAATACTTTGACAGATTGGTGGGTCCAACATTCCCAATTCTAGTAAAGGAATTTTGGATTCATGCTTCATCTTTAAACCATCAAGTTACTTCATACATTATGGGGAAGAAGATAGTTATTATTGAGGACCTCATTGCAAGATTAATAGGCTACAACGGTGGTGGTGTTCGTTGCATTAACATGGCTGAAAGATGCGCTGATGTTGCCCTAATTGCTAGAGAAATCTTCACTTTGGGGCTTCCCTCCAGCAAGATAAGGGATTTAAAAGACCATCACAGAATTTGGGCAAAGATCATTCTGGGATGCATAAACCACAAGAAGCCTACCAGCTCTCCTGACTACATCAATATTGATCAATAATTTCTGATCTACTTCATCTCCCAGAAGGTTAAGGTGAATCTGGCTCATCTGCTGTTTAACCATCTAAGGACAAGTGTTAAAGAAACCAGAGAAGAGGAGCGCACAAAAAGGGATTGGATACCCCTAGGAAGACTTATATCAGATATTCTAACAGAGAATAAGCTGATTGATCATCTTATAGAGGCTCAGGAAATCATCTCTTTGGAAGCTACTGTTGGCAAACAGTTGAATGCAAAGAATCTGAAGAAGATGAAGTTGATTGAGAACATCAAGAAGGAACCCAACGTCACTTCTTTTGCAATAATCTCCAGCAGAAGAGTCCCTCTGGATAACTTTCCTCTGTTCTCAGAGATTGATTATAAAACAAATATAATAGTCAGATATCTGGATGCTTGCAAGGCGGATGATACAACACCAAATCTGAACATTCAGGATCTGCAGCAGAGGCTCCAGAAGTTGTGCTGAAGAAAACCAAGAAAAGGAAAGCTGCAGCAGAAGGATCATCTTAGCAGACTCCTAAAAAGAGAGGTAATCCTTCTTCTGTACCTGTTTTAGATTCAATTTCTGTATCAACATCTATCCTAATTTCCACTCAATATGAAAACCCCACACCACAAACTTTTGATGACTTTGACATTGATTTTGACCCCTCTGAATTCTTAACTCTTAGAAGATCTCGCTCCCAACCTCAAAATCCAAATATTGAAGCAACCCAACAAGAACTTGCAAAAGTTCTATCTGATATAGACCAACATACTTCTGCTCCCATGCCATAAAATTCAAACCCTGAAACCACCACAGAAGCACAACCAGAAATTCCCCTCTCACCACAACCATAAATTCCACTCTCTCCAGAACCAGAAATCCCACTACCTCCATCTCCTTAACCAGAAATTAATCCACCTTCTCCTCAACTTGAACTATCTCACCCAGAAGTTCAAACTTATGAGGCTCAACCTTCTGAATCCTGTGAATCAGAACCTCATAACCAAACTGTTGATTCTGATACCATTTCTATTCCTAGAATCACAGAACCTATGGCCATTCGTATGCCCCTTGGTACCATTGTGAATATTCCCCAACTTCCCTCTTCACCCGAATTAACTCCACCAAACTCCCCATCAAGTCCAATCATAATTCCTGACTCTCCCACTCCCTCACCAAAGGAAAATCCAGAAGACAACACCAAGACTGTCATTGACTTAACAGTTTTTGAACGTCTTACTGCCATAACCCACAAAACAGCTATCCCAAAACCAAAACATCCAGATGTTGGTACTAACTTATTGACATTTGAAACAGAAGTACAGAAGTGGATCACTTCTCTGAAACAACCTAGTCTTGAGCTGGTTGATCCTGCTGCATCAGACTACCTTTGGACAAAGTTCAGAAGATGGGTATGTTCTGAAACTTATAAGTTGCAAAAACAGAGCTACGGACAAGCTCAACAGGACTTCAGCAATCTGCTGAAAGAAATTGAAGGTCCAGTTCTGAGAAAGCTGCTTAAGGAAGAAGTTCTCCCTCTGGACATTGCTCCCTAGTCTGAACATCGTCCAGCATCCAAAGATCTCAATCTGACTGTTACTCCAGAGCAGATGGTTCCTGCTGAAGCACTGGGTCAAAAAGAAGATATTGCAGAAAGCTCTGAGAAGCATCCTGTTTCTGAAGATCCTCAAGCTTCCTCCCTTGACAGACAAACTCTAGAAGACTTGAAAAGATATGATATGTTGATGAAGGAAAGAATGGATAAACAGGACAACAAAATTGATGAAATCGCAAGCATGTTAACCCAGCAACAGGAAACCAACACCCAGATCAAGAGCATGTTAGAGGCCTTTTTCACTCGTCTTCCTCCTCCTTCTTAGAAATTCCTTATTTTTATAACATGTTTATCTGTAATATTTTTACATTGTTTTGAACTTATCATTGCTTCTGGTTTTTAATATAAATGCATTTTGGCTCTGATTATTTGTTCTTTTTGATAACTGACAAAAAGGGGGAGAAAGAATGATATTTTTCAATAACGGATTACTGAGACATAAGTCTCAAACATTCTGATCTATTTAAATTTTTTCTTCTGAAAAGCTTGAACAGGTACAAAACTCAGAGGAAAGATACAGTAAAGTTCTGATGCTCAAAGACTCATGGAATTAAAGGGAAGTAATCAACTCAGGGGGAGTTTTCTCTTCTTAATTCTATACTTTTTATTCTTTATTTTTAATTGAAAAATCTGGTTTTTGTCATCATCAAAAAGGGGGAGATTGTTAGAACATAGTTTGATTCTACAACCCTTGATTAGAGTTTTGATGATAACAAAATACAAAGAATAAATAAATTCAAAGATATATATATAAAACAAATATGCTGCTTAAAATTATGTTTTATATATGCAGAAGTTCTGATGGAATCAGCATCAGAAGATCAGTAATATGTCAGCATCAGAAGATCAGTATCATGTGCTACACGCTGAAGCTACCAGATCATACGCTGAAGCTTGATGACCAGAATCTGCGTATAAACATATACACTCTGATTCTGATCAAAGATCTTTACCAAGTCATCAGCACACTGAAGCGTTATCACAAGTTAAAGCAAAGAACACTCTGAAGCGCTACCATAAGCAAAGAAGACTCTGAAGCGTTATTAAGTATTCTAGACAGAATTAATGCTAACGGCTATCTTCAGAAAAGATCTTCTCAAAAAGGAAAGTGCGTTATTATCATTGAAATGGATTTATGGACAACGTATCTCTGCCTTGTCTATATAAACAAGTCGGTGTGAGAAAAGATGCACGCATGCACTCATACATTTTGCTAAGCCTTCAAAACCACGCTCACTTAAACGCTTTAGCAAATCTGTTTTTATTCCAAGCTTAAATTGTGTATTATCACAGTTGTGATATATTGTTTTATTAGAAAATGTTAAACACATCATTGTTCATAATTTGTAAGAGATTTCCTTGAGATAAACCGGTTTGTGGTTACACTCAAGAAGGCTTTAACAGTTGTTAAAGTTTCTGTTGTAATCCTTTGAATATAGTGGATTAAGACCTCGTTGGAGAGAGGCGAAATCACCTTGACGGGTGGACTGGAGTAGTTTGAGATCAAACGAACCAGGATAAAAATACAGTGTTGTCTAAGCATTTGATTTAAGTTTTACAATTCAACCCCCCTTCTTGTGTTTTTCACATCTTCAAGGATCACCTAACTTAATTGGTGCATCCCCTATTTTCTTACATTAAAGCATATATCTTTCAAATACGCTGGATCATTCACTTATATTCATCGACTCCATACGTAGTTTGTGTTTAAGACGGTGCTGACTGCTAGATAAACTACTCGGGGTTATTTTAAAGCTAAAGTTCAAGGTTTTGGTATAAAGGGTACTGAAATCAACCTAGCGCAATCTGGGGATTTAGAGTGTTACGACGGTATCCATCGTACTCAAAGCTTCTCATATATCTTTAGAAATTTTTTTTATGGCTCAAGAAAGTGAGAAATTAGATAACAACGAAAACATTGCATAAATGAAGTTGAAAGTACAAAGATTGTCTTGATTACAAGAAATAGAGATGAAAGATCTACCTAGGAAACAAGAAAGAGTTCTTAACTAACTAGCTCCCCTAAGCTTGAAACAAGCAATGTCTCAATGCTTAAAACAAGAAGGAAACGATAAGAGAAGCAAAATAAATATATTCTTGCTCATTATCGTATCCTCTTCCTCATGCTCATCCACGTGTACCCGGAGGATGGGGCATGGCTACATGATAAACATAATCCTGAAAATCATTCACTCGTACAACCAATGCCGCCATATCCTCAGTTAATCTTGCAGCCCAACACTTATTTCTTTCATCGTGTTCTTGCCGCTGAGTTTGCATGACCAGCATAAGTTACATCATCGCATTCTGGTTATTTTGCATAGCCTGCATTCTCTCATTTTGTTCCATCATGGCCGCCATAATGTCATCATTCGAGGCCGGTTCTCTTCTTCTCTTAGGCCTAGCAGACGTGTTTGCCATGTTTTCAGGAGGAGCTTGTTGTTCAGAGTCTCCTCGTTCCATTTCCTGCTCCATTTCATCCTCTTGGACATTCCCCTGGTCGCTTCTCGCATTCTCTCCAGGTGCAGGAGCATCAAGGTCATAAAGCCACTTAGACAAATCTGTAACATTAGTAAGCGCAAATTTTTGAAAAATGATACTTGGAACTATCTTGTTGTGCACCATTAGGTTATATCTACCATCTCTTCTGACCTTAATCAAGTGGCCAACCCGATAGTTGTCAATGTCAATGAACGTGGGCGGTAGTGATGGAAAATTTGCAAGCTTGTCTTCGAGGTGAAGACCAAGTGCTATAGAGGTTACTATCCCTCCAATGAAGAAAGGCGTAGATCCTCTGGCGCACAAGGACTGGATATGTGAAAGGAGGAAGGTGCTTGCATTGATCTTTTGGTTCGGTTTAAAGGTATAATGGAGGAGGAACAAATCTTTTGAATTAACTTTGTTGTTGCTCATTCTTCCAAAAATGGTATTTGAGATGACACGGTGGAAATACCTTATTGCGGGGTTGTGGATGGAAGAAGCGTAAAGTCCTTCCCAGCTGTTTGGTTCTTCATTAGTAAGAACCTTCCAAAGCTTGAAACCTGTATACGCCCAACCAAGGTGTTCTGGAATGCAGTGGTGTACCATCCATTCGGTAGGAAAGTGGAAGAAGGCACTGAGAGTGGATCGGCTTACAAAATATTCGTCGTTGAACATTCTAAAAGTGGTGGAGCCGGATAGGTGCTCGTTCTCGTCACACGACAGGTTGTAAGAGAACGAACTCAGAAATTCCAAGGTTAGCGACTCGTATGTTGGGAGGTTCTGCATGCAGATAGACGTCAAATCAGAGTGATGGAGTAACCACTGGACACTATCAAGCAAGCCTAATTTTTGGAGACACTCAGTATCCACATACCGCGTCGGTACGACAGAACATTGATAGAACTTGAGGTACTGAGCCCTTTGGTGCTCTCCAGCTTCTCCGTTATGAAATATAATGCCAGAAAGATCAGGTTCAGGCCTGGAATTTCTTCGTGCCGTTTTGAAGCAAGGAAAGGAGAAAAGTGAAGGTTTATGTGAGAAATTGGGGATTTTGGAGTGAAAAAGGGTTTGGAGATGGTTTATATAGAGAGATGTAATGATGGTAATAAGTGGGGTTTTGGTGGTTTTTTATGGCAATGATAATGGGGGAAGAGAAATAGGCAGTAGGTTCGATATATCGTGAGTAGCGGTTGAAGAAAATGGAAGGGTGAAAGGGTTTTGCGAGGTTTCTGAAAGAATACATAAGCGATACGATGATGTATTATCAGTATGTGCCGACCGTCACGCATGTGTGTCGACCGGGACTGAGTCATGTGAAGCGCGACGGGAGTCACACTTGTGTGGCGAGCGGCACGCGTCCAACACTGTAATATTTTTCATTTTCTATATTGCAGAATACCATTTCAATAATTCTACATATATATGGGTAAATAATATTGAATCATTTAAGCATAGCATATACACGTAAGTATGATAGTAATGCAGAATAAAAGAAATAAATAAACTCATAATAAATTGAACTAAAAAATTAAGATGAATAAAAATTGTAATGAAAGATAAAATTCCAAAAGTATACTGAAAAAAATAAAGTGTCTAATAAATAATGAAAATAAAACTTCTCCACACACTTAAATAAAACATTGTCCTCAATGTTTAAATGTGGAAATAAAATAAAGAAGTATGTCAGGTGAATCGGCCATGGTGGTCCAGCGATACAGAGAAAAAATGCTGATAAATGTAATCCAGTTGTTTGACTACCGTATCCGTAAAGGAATGGAAGTAAATCCGCAAAATAACAAGCTTGCCCTTCAACAAATCAATCTCTAATTGAATGGCAGTCAAAGCAAGAGCAAGATGAAAGACAGGAGGTAGAGAAATAACTGGAGAGTTGGGGAAGTTTGAGACTATCTGTTCGGGAGGTGGGAAGTCATGGTAGAAAGGAGGGGTCTCAGGATCAATATCCTCATCGAAAAGGAAAGCGTCTAGGTGGTCATATATCATGGGTGTCTCAGGAGTGTGTGGTGGTGACATGTGTGGTGCGTCCCAATCATATAACCAATTATTTCGGTCATGAATACTCGTCCTAGGGTCAGGTAAGGTAAAAAGTGGCATGAACTGATTGTTAATGAGGAGGTCAAAACTATCTGGGCCTAGCTTCCCGATGATACCCCTATTGAAACAAAAATTAATATCCATAGGCTGGAATCTACCCTAAGGGACAAGGTTCAACAATTGTTGTCTTAAACCGATAGCATTAGCTATCATGGTCACTAAACCTCCTATAAGAATGGGTTCATGTTCAGGCCTCACAAGATGGTGAAAATTTGCTAGCATAAATGTAGCTCCGTTTATAGGAAGGTTTTGCGAGGCACAGAACATGATAAACAACTCAGCTCTAGAAATGGTGGTAATGTTTTCAGCTTTACCAAACAGGGTGTGGGCTAGAATTTTGTGGAAATATCTAAAAGCTGGGTTGTGGATGTTTTCAGAATGCATGTCCTCAGGCTCAGGGTTACTAATGTCTGTAATGTCCCCCCCAGAAATAATCTAGTTCTCCTACATTAAAAAACTCTTCCTGGACTACGGTAAATGCATCCAGGCTATGTGGGAATCCTAGTAACTTATTGTGATACGGTGGGAGAACTGACTTGAGGTTTTGCGTTTGTTTTCATAAATGTTTCGGTTGAGCAAGAGTCGCCACCGAATTTTTATTTATCCTAAGGAAAGGTTAAAAAGCACAGGAAAAACCTTTGAGATGTTTTCTTGGGTTCGGGGAGTAGATTATAGAAAGGGAAGGTATTAGCACCCTTTCTATCCATGGTTATCCATGGGCTCTTAGTTACTTGCTTAGATCACTTGCTTTGATTGTTTGAAATGATGTTTATGTGTGTGGTTTTGAAAATGTTTTGAAAAAAGATGCCTTGTCTAGGCAACCATTGTAACAATTCTTTACTCGAATGTTTTACAAAGGTGTTTGTCTTTTTGAAAAGATGTTCAATGTTTTGAAATTTGTTTGGAAATTGTGTTGTGATATGTGTTTTTGAAAAGTAGCAAGGATGTTTTCTTTGCAAGTTTGATCAAGTAACCAAGAGCTATCTACCCTAAATTTCTCAAAGATCTTTCTTATGTTTTAACCCTTTTAACAGTGTTGTTTCACCATTGTATTTGGTGAACAACCTTGTGTTAGGATGTTAACGGGACGGGTTCGGGTCATCGTATAGACCATGAGAGCAATAGTGTCAAGTATTTTGGCAATTTTCTCGAGGGACTATGATCATTTTTGTTTAGGCAACAAGATAGCGTCATCGAGGGGCTATGATCATTTGATTTGTTTTTGTTTTGCCAAAGACACTTAACATGCAACCATGGCCCATTTTTGAAGGCAACAAGTGGAGTAACCCTAAGGGTGCAAGTGTGCATTGTGTTTGTTTTTCATGCATGTTTATCTTGGATTTAGGTCAAACTACTTGTTGATTTTATTTGCATACAAACCCTAAGTCTAAGCATGGCATAATTGAAAGCTTTTAAATGCGAAAATTTAAAGGCTAAGCTATTACAACATGATATAGGGAGGGGGGTACAAATTTGGATTTGAGGGATATTTGACAAGGAAATAAAATCTAAATTATTACAACCATATGGAATATACAAATATTTAACATTTAAATAAATACAATTAAATAAATATCAAAATGCAATGTATTATGAAAAAAAGATTGTTTATGTATGTGAAAAAGGTTTTCATGTTTGAAGTATAAACAAAATAAAAAAAGTCATATTTTTGATTATTTTTGTTGTTTAGGGCAAAACCCTAATTTTTGAACAAATAGTATTTATTTATTAATTATGTACAAGGTATATTAATTTATACAAAAATAATAAAAAGTATATTGTTAAAAAAGTATTTTAGTGCCAAATATTAAATAAAAATAAAAATGTATTATTTCTATATTTTTGTCCTAATTATCTAATAAAATAAAATGTACAAGTATTTATATGTTATATATTAAATATGCTAAACATGTACAAAAAATAAAATATTGATTATTTACAAAAATGTATTTTTTAGGAAAATGTTTTCAAAGTGTAAATAAAAAAAAATAATAACTAAAAATAAATATTTTTTATATTATTTTTTAGGGTTTTAAAATGAAAAGGAATTATACTTATTTACATACATATATTCTAATAAAGCAAATAAATGCCAAATAAATGTAAAAAAATATGGAAAAATATTTTTGGTGTTTTTTATGCTTGAGCAAAAAAATATAAAATCAGAATCAAAAAGAAAAATGCAAAAATGACAAGTATTTCACATAATGGGCCAGGGGGGTGCAAATGGAAAAAAAAGAGTGTAAACAGCAAGACTGACTCAGGCCCAGCCCAAGCCAGTCATCTTCAACTTTCAGCATTGTCAAACGCGCGCCTCTCCTTTCAAAATACAAACTCTTGATTCTTGTTTCAGCTTGACTTGAACAGAGCAATGTAGCAACCTTCAATGGAGTTTGGGCTTTGGTTGAGCTTGCCTGAAGTCCAAGGATGCTTCCCAAATGCCTAGCTTGCTTTGAAACCACCTGTATCGTGCTATGGAAGTCCACCTGCACAGCTTGAAAGTAAAAATGGCAAGTAGGGTTAGAGGTGTTACAGCTTGAGTTTAAGGCTTGGAATAGTTCAGGTGGATGGAATGGAATGTGTTTGAACTCCTTTTGGCCAAAACGCACGACAGGAATTGGTTATGGAACTCAAGTTGTAGGGGATGCCCTGTTTCTGCAGCAAGAAGGTGTTTTGGTGTATTAGGAGGTATGAGGGGTGGTTGAGTCGTGTTTCAGATCAGTTGGGATGTATGGAAGATGCTCACAAAGTTTGCTTAAGCTCTAGTTTGCAGGAAATGAAAGTTGGATCTGTTTTGCAAAGTTGCTTCTTTTTGAAGTAAGAAGGTTCAAGTTGACAATGCAGGCCTGTGAACCCTATCCTCTATGCTGCAGCATTGGTCCTTGATAATTGGGATATGTGTACAAAGTTTGGCCTCAAAGATCTGCCTTTGCCTCAAAGATTTGGAACTTGACATAAAGTGTTGCTTTTCAAAAATGGCAATTTTGCTTTTTCCAATTAAGGATTAGTTCTATGTGTAATGCCCAAATGGATGAAATAATGCCTTAACACAATGGTTAGGCATTAAATTATGGAGTGTAAACTTGGTCTCGAGGCCTGCAAGCTAGCAATACACAAACTGATTTGAAAATGCAAGTGTTATGAACAAGCCTTGGCCATGAACAAAAGTGTGTTTTGGCCAACTTTGCAAATTCGATTCTCTTTAACCACAAGGGTGTTTGAGAAGTTCTTGGACAATTTGGAAAGCTTGGAATGTGTAATATAATCCATCTTTGTAATTAAAATTGAAACTCCAAGTGGAACCATGTGAAAAATGGCCAAGAAGTTGGACAAAAATCCTGCCTAGAATAGGGCAAAATTTCTCTAAGTTAAAAATGTTTTGCACCCTTGTTCCAAAAATCATAACTTGAGATTCAAGCTTCCTTTGAGAAAACTATGTGAATCAAAGTTGTAGGTTTTGCAATGGAATACAACTTTCATGTTTCGAGTTTTGTTTGAATCCATTTGCATCTTGGTGAAAAAATGGGACAAAGTTAGGAAAAAAAAAGAAAATTTCATAACTTAGAAAATTTCTAAGTTATGAAATTTCTTCATTTTAAACCCTAATTTGCAATTTTGGGTTTCTTGATGAACAAGTTTCATAATTTGACATGTCTTGATGAAAAATGAATCTTGGCACTTGATTTTGACCAAAAAGTCAAAGTTTGACTTTTCAGTGTATAGTAAAATTTTGATCAGTTGACTGAAAAATTCATCTGTCAATCCTATGCATTTGAGATCTTTTGAACTTGTTTGAATGGGTCAAGACAATGCCATTGAGTCCTTGAGTCCATATGTGAGCTTGGTTTTCCATTGGTTAGGTCAAACAGTCAAAAATTACCCTTGTGCAGTCAAAACCCTAAAAATGACCATTTTGCCCTTTTGGTGTTCTGATCAAATTTCTTGTGGAATTGTGATCCAAACTTGACCAAATAGTTCATATGAGTTCATTATGTTGATGTGGGTCAAAAATCATGAGGTTTTACAGTCAATTGGCCACAATTGACTTTTCCCCAATACAACTGATTTCTAGGTCAACTGTCCAATTGACTGGGCAAAGATTGGAATCAAGGCTTGAAACTTGGTATGGATAAACTTGTAAGTCCAACATGAAGCATGAAAGTCACTTTGGGCATTTTAGGTCAAAACATCCCTATGAAAACTCAAACCCTAATTTGGGTCAACAGTGCAGGGGGAGTTTTGAGCAGAGCAAACCCTAACTTGATCTTGAGTTCCAAGAGTCTTGTGGTGAGAAAATGTTGATGAAATGAGAGGGAAAATTTGGGGGTACAACAGTTGCCCCTGTTCAATCTTCTTGAACCTGAAGAGTTAGATTGGCAAGTTTGCCTTTCGCATCTCGAAGGTAAATGGAGATTGGACATTAGAGTGCCCGTAAATTTGCACTCGTCAAAACATAGGTGCGGGAATGGGCTTAAAGATGCCATTTGGAGATGGTGGAATCTTGCTGGAGATGGGCTTAGAGATGCCATCTAGAGATATGACAGAATCTTGTCGGGGATGGGCTTAAAGATGCCATCTGGATTGTATGTTGTTGGTGAGTGGACGAGTATCAGAAATTTATCCATGTTTGGAACGTCTCTGAACTAGGGGTCTGAATAAGCAATAGATTTACATCCGTGTTTGGAGAATCCGTGAACTGTTTTCAGAAGTTGAGAATCTGAACAAGCGATAGATTAACATCCATATCTGGAGAACCCGTAAACTGTTTTCAGAAGTTGAGTCTGAACAAGCGATAGATTAACATCCATATCTGGAGAACCCGTAAACTGTTTTCAGAAGTCTTGAATCTGAACAAGCGATAGATTAACATCCATATCTGGAGAACCTGGAAACTGTTTTCAGAAGTTGAGTCTGAACAAGCGATAGATTAACATCTATATCTGGAGAACCCGTAAACTGTTTTCAGAAGTCTTGAATCTGAACAAGCGATAGATTAACATCCATATCTGGAGAACCCGTAAACTATTTTCAAAAGTTAAGTCTGAACAAGCGATAAATTAACATCCATATCTGGAGAACCCGTAAACTGTTTTCAGAAGTCTTGAATCTGAACAAGCGATAGATTAACATCCATATCTGGAGAACCCGGAAACTGTTTTCAGAAGTTGAGTCTGAACAAGCGATAAATTAACATCCATATATGGAGAACCTGTAAACTGTTTTCAGAAGTTGAGTCTGAACAAGTGATAGATTAACATCCATATCTGGAGAACCCGTAAACTGTTTTCAGAAGTCTTGAATTTGAATAAGCGATAGATTAACATCCATATCTGGAGAACCCGTAAACTGTTTTCAGAAGTTGAATCTGAACAAGCGATAGATTAACATCCATATCTGGAGAACCCATAAACTGTTTTCAGAAGTTGAGTCTGAACAAGCGATAGATTAACATCCATATCTAGAGAACCCGTAAACTGTTTTCAGAAGTCTTGAATCTGAACAAGCGATAGATTAACATCCATATCTGGAGAACCCGGAAACTGTTTTCAGAAGTTGAGTCTGAACAAGCGATAGATTAACATCCATATCTGGAGAACCCGTAAACTGTTTTCAGAAGTCTTGAATCTGAACAAGCGATAGATTAACATCCATATCTGGAGAACCCGTAAACTATTTTCAGAAGTTGAATCTGAACAAGCGATAGATTAACATCCATATCTGGAGAACCCGAAAACTGTTTTCAGAAGTTGAGTCTGAACAAGCGATAGATTAACATCCATATCTGGAGAACCCGTAAACTGTTTTCAGAAGTCTTGAATCTGAACAAGCGATAGATTAACATCCATATCTGGAGAACTCGGAAACTGTTTTCAGAAGTTGAGTCTGAACAAGCGATAGATTAACATCGATATCTGGAGAACCCATAAACTGTTTTCAGAAGTTGAGTCTGAACAAGCGATAGATTAACATCCATATCTGGAGATCCCGTAAACTATTTTCAGAAGTTGAGTCTGAACAAGCGATAGATTAACATCCATATCTGGAGAACCCGGAAACTGTTTTCAGAAGTCTTGAATCTGAACAAGCGATAGATTAACATCCATATCTGGAGAACCCGTAAACTGTTTTCAGAAGTTGAGTCTGAACAAGCGATAGATTAACATCCATATCTGGAGAACCTGTAAACTGTTTTCAGAAGTCTTGAATCTGAACAAGCGATAGATTAACATCCATATCTGGAGAACCCGGAAACTGTTTTCAGAAGTTGGGAAGTTGAATAAGCAATAGATCAACATCCATGTTGGGAAGCGTCCGTAAACTGTTTTCAAAAGTTGGAGTTGAATAAGCAATAGATCAGCATCCACGTTGGGAAGCGTCTGTAAACTGTTTTCAAAAGTCGAAGCTTATTAATCTTATCCTGAAAAGGGTAAAATATTAGCTGAAACACAAAGTTATGTTGCATGAAATGTATGATGCAGTATATATGTTATATTAATGTTTATGATATATGAATGTAATGAATGCGCATGTAAGCTGAGTAGCTGTCTTGCTGAGGATGGATGAATCCTGGATAGCCGGAGATGATAGAATCTTGACTGTTGCCGGGGAAAGTGAATCCTTGACTGCTGCAGGGGATTGCAGGAATCTTTGATTGCTGAAGCTGAAACATCCTTGTTGACTGCCGACTGCTTGGGGAACAAGATCTTCAGTTGTTGAGGGATCTTAGGACCACTGCTGGGGATTGAAAATCCTTGGTGACTTGTGGGGAATGAGAATTCTGATGATCTCTACTGGGGAGTCCAGAACCTGGTAGACTTATGCTAGAGAAGTGAGACTGAAAATCTTCAATCTGATGGGGAGTATCTCTGTGGGAGAATGTTCACTAATCTGGTTCCGCTGGGGATTGATAGTTGAAAGTTTTAGCTCCACTGGGGATTAACAGTTTTTGGCTCCACTAGGGACTTTGAAACTTAACTCTGATGGGAATTAAGTTCTGGAAGGCTCTCTTAGCTGGGGAAATCAGCTTTGAGAAAGCTTTTGCTCTGCTGAGGACCCTGAAGTTTTAACTCTGTTGGGGAAGTATATTCCGGACTTTAAATTTGTTGAGGAACTTGAAGTTTAATTCCGCTGGGGACTTCTTCTGAAAGGGTATCAAGATATCTACCTATACCTTCAACCTATCAGCAATCCTCTTTTCTTAATTTGTAAGCAAATGATTATGTTCAAATGCATATGCCTATTTAACAAAACATTGGACGTTTCTCAAATAAAACATAAGTGTAAAAAGCAAAAGGAAGACAAAGCAAATTTCTGTATTTGGAAAAGTGTTTGTATTAACTTTTTATGAGTATCTTTGTACAAAGGATACAGGCATCCTAGTAAGAGGATGTTGTCGTAAAAAATTGAAAATTTTATACAAAAGAAAGATGGCTATGTGTAACAATTCCATGGGATTCCATTCTGTTATAGCCTTCACAACTCTGAATATCTTGTCCATTCAATGCTTCGTTCGCCGATGATTGGATTGATCAGAAGCCCGGAGCTTGTTGATGAAGAGATTGTTCTTTAAAGTGATCAGACGAGACATAGTCATACGCTTTAATTCCCTAACTTTTTCCTGGATCGCCCTTTCGGGTTTTCAATCCACCGGGAAACCCTTTTTTTCCCAAGTCGCCCTTTCGGGTTTTCAACTTGCCGGGTGTACAGATTTTTTTTGTTTTATCCCTAATTTTTGCCTGAACCGCCCTTTCGGGTTTTCGGTTCACCGGGATGCCCATTTTTGCCCAAGTCGCCCTTTCGGGTTTTCGACTTGTCGGGTTATTTTATGCGTAGTATCTTTTGACTATGTCTGCGTTCGCAGGGTGTGGCAAATCGTCGCCGTCCATGGTGGTCAGAATCATTGCACCACCGGAAAATATGCTCTTGATCACAAACGGTCCTTCGTAAGTAGGAGTCCATTTGCCCCTGGGATCACTTTGCGGCAAGATGATCCGCTTAATCACAAGATCTCCGACTTGATATACTTGACGTTTGACTTTCTTGTTAAAAGCCTTGATCATCCGTTTTTGGTACGTCTGACCATGGCAAACAGCAGTGAGTCGATTTTTGTCGATCAAATTGAGTTGATCAAGTCGGGTCTGAATCCAATCGTCTTCATTCAAACCAGCATCCTTGATAATCCTTAAAGAAGGAATCTGAACTTCCATGGGTAGGACAGCTTCCATGCCATATACCAAAGAAAATGGGGTTACCCCTGTTGAAGTACGTGCCGTGGTACGATATCCATGCAGAGCAAATGGTAACATCTCATGCCAGTCTTTGTAGGTAACTGTCATTTTCTGAATGATCTTCTTGATGTTTTTGTTTGCAGCTTCAACAACACCGTTCATCTTCGGCCGATAGGGAGATGAATTGTGATGATAAATCTTGAACTGTTCGCATAGAGCGGTGATCATAGTATTGTTCAGATTTGTACCGTTGTCTGTGATGATCCTGTCGGGGACACCATACCGGCATATGAGGTTCTGCTTGATGAAGCGGGCAACCACATTTTTTGTAACGGAGGCAAAGGAAGCTGCTTCAACCCACTTGGTGAAATAGTCAATAGCGACCAGGATGAAGCAATGTCCATTGGACGCTGTGGGTTTGATCTCTCCAATCATGTCAATGCCCCACATTGCGAATGGCCAAGGAGCTGTCAGAACATTGAGAGGAACAGGAGGAATATGAATCTTGTCGGCATAGACTTGACATTTGTGGCAAGTACGAGAATGTTGATGGCAATCAGCTTCCATGGTAGACCAGTAATAGCCTGCCCTTAGAATCTTCTTAGCCATCGTATGTCCGCTCAAGTGGGTGCCAAATGTGCCGCTGTGTATCTCAGTCATGATTAATTCTGCTTCAGCTTTGTCTACACATTGGAGTAAAACACAATCATGGCTATGCTTATAAAGGATGCCATTGCTTAGGAAGAACTTGGCCGCAAATCTCCTTAAGAACTTTTTGTCATTGACGGAAGCTCCTTCGGGATATTCTCTAGTCTGGAGATACCTTTTGATTTCATGAAACCAGGGTTGTTCCACTACTTCTTCAGTGTTAATCTCATGACAATGCGCAGGTTCATCCATTCGCTCGATGGTGATTTGGGGAGCCTCGTTATCCCAATTGAGTTTAAACATGGAAGACATTGTAGCCAGAGCATCTGCTAACTGATTTTCTTCTCGCGGGAAATGCTCGAAAGTAATCTGCTCGAAATGAGGCAGCAACGTCAGGACATGTTCTTTGTATGGGATAAGATTAGGATGCTTGGTATCCCACTCTCCTTTGATTTGACTGATAACCAAAGCCGAGTCCCCAAATACGATCAAAGATTTGATCCCCAAGTCTATAGCAGCCTTGAGACCAAAGATGCAAGCTTCATATTCGGCCATGTTGTTGGTACAGGTGAAACAAAGCCGGGCAGTGAAAGGTGTATGGCAACCTTCTGAGGAAATGAGTACCGCACCGATACCGTTTCCGAGTGCATTTGAAGCACCATCAAAGTACAGGGTCCATCGGGATCCATTTTCAGGTCCGTCATACGGTCCGTTACCTTCAATGTTGTCCAAAGTCATGATGTCCTCGTCTGGGAAGTCGAATCTCATGGATTGATAATCTTCGATAGCTTGATGAGATAGATGGTCAGCTAATACACTCCCTTTTATAGCTTTTTGGGTAGTATACTGGATGTCATACTCAGTCAGGATCATTTTCCATCTAGCGATTCTTCCAGATAAAGCAGGCTTCTCGAAGATATACTTGATCGAGTCCATTTTGGAAATCAGCAAAGTGGTATGAGTCAACATATACTGCCTTAGTCGGCGAGCAGCCCATACCAAAGCGCATCAAGTTTTCTCGAGCAGTGAGTAGCGAGTCTCACAGTCGGTAAACTTTTTGCTAAGGTAATAAATGGCATGCTCTTTTCGACCAGACTCGTCATGTTGGCCCAGTACGCACCCCATTGAGTTGTCCAAAACGGTCAGATACATGATCAGCGGCCTTCCTTCGACGGGTGGCATCAGAATAGGAGGTTCTAGCAAATACTCCTTGATCTTATCAAAAGCAATTTGACAATCATCGTTCCATTCGACTACCTGATCTTTCTTTAATAGTTTGAAAATTGGCTCAGAGGTAGACGTTAGATGAGAGATGAATCTGGAAATATAGTTCAAGCGTCCCAAGAACCCTCTAACCTCCTTTTCAGTATGGGGGGCAGGCATTTCTTGTATAGCCTTTACTTTTGCTGGATCGACCTCAATGCCTTTGTTGCTGATAATAAATCCCAGAAGTTTACCAGACCTAACTCCAAAAGTGCACTTACTTGGATTCAGTCTGAGTTTGTATTCCTTCAACCTGGCAAACAGCTTTTGCAAATGTTCGAGGTGCTCTTCTTCTGTTTGTGATCGAGCTATCATGTCGTCTACGTAAACTTCAATCTCATGATGTATCATATCATGAAACAAAGCTACCATGACACGTTAATAAGTTGCCCCTGCATTCTTCAGTCCGAACGACATCACCTTGTAACAGAAGGTACCCCATTGTGTAACAAAGGTAGTTTTCTCCATGTCCTCGGGGGCCATTTTAATCTGGTTGTAGCCCGAGAATCCGTCCATTAAGGAAAATACCTTGTGTTGAGCTGTGTTGTCAACCAAGATGTCAATGTGCGGAAGCGGAAAATCATCTTTAGGGCTAGCCCTATTCAAATCCCGATATTCTACACACATTTTGACCTTGCCGTATTTTTTAGGTACTGGCACGATGGTAGCAACCCATTGTGGATAGGATGTAACAGCCAGAAAGCCAGCGTTGAATTGCTTCATTACTTCAGCTTTAATCTTCTCAGACATGTCGGGCCTCATTCGACGGACTTTTTGCTTAATCGGTGGACAGTCTTCTCTTGTAGGGAGACGATGAACCACGATGTCTGTGTCTAACCCTGGCATGTCTTCATAAGACCAGGCGAAGATTTCAACGTATTCATTTAACAACTGTATTAAGTGCTCCTTGACACTTGGTTCCAGATTGGCACCCACTTGTACTTCTTTCCTGTCTTCCTCTGTTCCTAAGTTAACAGTTTCCAATAACTCTTCATGAGGCAAGATGGCCCTCTCTTCTTATTGTAGAAGTCTGGCTAACTCTCGCGGCACTTCACAATCTTCGTCGTCTTCGCACTCAGCCTGATTGACCAAATCTTCAGAGTTTTTAAAGGATAAAACAGAATAGTCACCCATGGAATCCGGAGCGGATGGGTACCTGCATTTGTGAGTATGGGTGTGTGTAAGGGATAGCCATCCTTAAACAAACAAAAATGCAAAAGGAAAGAAAATGAACACAGCAGTTTATAAATGAAAAACGTCCAATGATTCATTAAACATGGCATATGATTATGAAGAGAATCAAGCCCTTACAAATGGACCTACATGCCCCGGGCAAGGCATGAGGTGAAAAACAGTGTGCGGATTGTTTTAGTAATTATTACAGACCAACAGGAAATGTTCGAAAGATAAATTACTGATTGATGAAAGTAATGGGAACGAAGTCTTTCACCTCCCAGTTGTGCAGTCCCCCTTCAATGGTTGGGAAGATCCAATCTTCAATGTTACCCTCTTCGTCTTCGTCTTCTAAAGCATTGATTCCATGAAGAGAAATCTTGATGGGTGCCTTTTCAATTTTGGAGCGACGCATAGCCTTTTGCCCCACAGCGGTAAACCCCAACCCAAACTTGTCTGTCTTGTGGGGAAAGTCAGGCAACTGACCCCACACTGTGCTCTTCCCCTCCTTCATTGCAGCCTTTGCGTCTTTCAGAGATGCCATCCTGACCACCTGCTTGGGTACCTCAGCTACTGCCTTTACTACTGCAACCTCGGGAGAAACTTCCTCGAAGTGTTGGAACGGTGTTTCGATGAATTCGCCATCCACTTCCACATACCGAAAGGAATTTAGATGACTGATCATGTACTCCTCCTCACCGTGTACGGTTATGATTTTACCCTTAACAGGGTATTTCAGCATCTGATGTAGAGAGGAAGTGACTGCCCCAGCATTATGTATCCATGGTCTTCCTAGCAAGCAAGAGTATGATGGGCGGATGTCCATCACATAGAAGGTTGAGTGTAACACTTCAGTGCCTACCTTGATGGGAATGTCAACCTCCCAATGCACCATCCTTTTAGACCCGTCAAAGGCCTTGACAATGATATTACTCGGTTTCAGCTCCAAGCCTTCACAATCCAACCGGTCCAGAGCTTTCTTAGGCAGCACGTTTAGGGAAGAACCAGTATCGACCAAGACATGGGCGAGAGTGGTTCCTCGGCATTCAACTGACACATGTAGTGCGTCATTGTGCTTTCTTCCCTTAGGAGTCAGGTCAGCATCAGATAAACCAAGGCCGTTGTCAGCGGTAAGGCTGGCTACACAATCCTGGAATTGATCGGCTGAGGTTTCTTGGGGCACATGGGCTGTCTTCAAAAACCTTATCAAGGCTTTGGCATGAGCCTCCGAACAAAGCAGCAGGGCCAACATCGAGATCTTTGAGGGGGTTTGCCCCAGTTGCTCCACCACATCGTAATCACTCTTCTTAATTATTTTCAGAATCTCCTCCATTTCGTTTTTAGAGGTTTCGGGGATGACCAATGGATGAGCCCTCATCCTGACGATCTATTCTTGGATCCCTTTCCCCTTATCATTAGCAGCAGTAGAAGGGACAACCACAGGAGTTACAATTTCTTCAATCATTGGAGTTCTTGCAGATAGTTTTACCGGTGCAGGGGTAACCTTGGGAGCAGCTGAGGGTCCAAAGATTGCCTTTTGAGGGGCAATCTCTGGAGAGAAAATTCTTCCACTTCGGGTAATTTTGCTCGTACCGACAATGTTTCCAATGTCGGCAGCTTCTTCGTCAGAGCTCTCTTCAGTTATCTCAATTTGTTTAACACCGTGGTAGTAGATTTCTCCACCATAATTCCACGGTATTGATTTGTCAGATTTGTATGGGACGGGCCCAGGCATGGTTATCTTCAAGGGTACAATCTTCGGAGCGGATGTAATCTTAACAGGCCTTTTGGGGACCTTGGAAAGATTGGCGGAAATGGTTATTATTGAAACTTCATTGATAGGAGTTGGAGTAACAGGAGTCTTTTCGAAAAGAATTTCTTGGTTGTCCATTAGGCACTGGATGCCTAACTTCAACAGTGGACAGTCGATTGGTAGGGAGGAACAAAGGTAGCAATCTTCTTTACAACCTGGGAAAATCCCAGCCTTCAACAGATTCAACTTGATTGTCAGTAGTGGAGTTATCAGATCATCAATAATAGAAATAAACAGATCTTCTTCAACAGCATGGACATTGCGACCATGCTTTGGCATTGGAGCGGAGATTACATTCGCTTTCTCAGGGGCGTCGAACTCAACCTCTTTAGCGTCTATCAAATCCTGAATTTTATTCTTAAGCGTCCAGCAATCGTTGGTGTCATGCCCGGCGCTGTCAGAATGATAGGCACACTTTGCGTTGGGATGATAATGTGGGGAAGTGGTATTCACATTCTTTGGCGCCTCCTTAATATTGGTGAGATTTAGCTTCAACAAATGGGGAAGAACTTGTGCAGGCGTCATGTTGATGCGGGTGAACTGCCGTTGTGGCCGTACACCCCATTGCTGATTAGGTCTCGACTGATTGTTACGCGGCTGATCATTTGACGAACTTTGAATCATCACGGCCCCTACATTTGGCCGGCGCTCAGTTCTTCCCAATCCTTTCTGAGAGTATATAGCAGCTGCTTCTTTCTTAGCTGGGAAAGGTTTTTTAACAGCTGTGGAGGCAGAGGCATCTCTTTGAATTTTTCCGCTCTTAATACCAGCTTCCACCCGTTCGCCAGTCAGAATCAGTTCGGTAAACCCTACAGAAGAGCTCCCGATCAAATGGTTGAAGAAAGGGCCAGATAGGGTCCCCAAGAACATATCAACTAGCTCCCTATCTGAAAGCGGTGGTTGTACTCTTCCGGCCAAGTCACGCCATTTCTGGGCGTATTCTTTGAACCCCTCATTTGAGGCCATCCCCATACTTTGTAGCTGAGTACGGGTTGGCGCCAAGTCAGCATTGTATTGATACTGGCAATAGAAGGCAGCTGCCAAGTCTTCCCAATTATGCACCTCTGACCTCTCAAGCTGGTAAAACCAATCTAGCTGTGTACCAGACAGGCTGTCCTGGAAGAAGTGTACCCAAAGATTTCTATCAGATGAATGAGGTTGAATTTTTCTGACATACGACCTCAGGTGCATCTTCGGGCAATACAGACCGTCGTATTTTGCAAAAGTTGGCACCTTAAACTTTGGAGGGATCACAATCCCAACAATCAGTCCCAAATCTTCAAAATCTAACCCGGGAACCCTTTGCAGCTCCATAGCTGCCAGTCTATCCTCCAGGTTTTTGTATTTGTCGTCCACTGGCGGGTATTGCTGCTCTGAATAATCTTCATCTTCCTCAACCTCTTCTTCTTCAGCCTCAGACTCAGAGGGTAATGCAGCTCCTTTTCCTTTGCCGGTCCCCTCGTCAGATGTGGAGGGGAATTCAAGAACTCTCCTAGCTTCATTCTCAAATCTTCTTCCCAGTGTAGCTACCCCAACTCTTTTCTTTTTCTTTTTTCCTTTTTCTTGCTCTTTATTCCCTAACAGTGCTTTAAGATCCTCCTGACCCTTTGCCAAAGTCATAAGGAGCTGTTGAAACTGCGAGTTTTATCCTTGCAGATCTTTGACCGTCTGCTCAATATCCATCTTACTGAAATAAACAGCAGAAAGATAAGGAACCCTGGTGTGAAGACCTGTTTATGCATATGATGAATGATATGTTTATTCATGTAATGCATTCAAGGATTTAGAAATTCAAAATTGTTGCAGACAAAAAGAACATACGTCATATTAATAAGAAGAAATTTTGTCAGTACATAAATGCCCCATGGGCCAAATATTACAAAAACTTCTTAAGGTAAAAATACGTTGCGCATCCTCTTTGGTGCGATGTAAGTGTTGAGGGTCTCCTCCTCGTGAAGTCGGCGGGTAAGCTCCAAAACCTTCTTCTCACTGGCGTAGAAGCTGGCTTCAAAAGTATCCCTTTCTTCCTTGAGTTGGATCCAACTCTTCTGCATTTCCTCCCATGATGTTGGCATGTCAGGATGTAGGATGGTGTATGAAACCTCTCCTTCCTTAACAGGCTCTTTGATCAAAGGGAGAATGTGAGGGTAAGGCATCATAAGACTCTGGGCGCAGGTTCGTACCCACTTGAGGTAAGGCTCAAGAGGGATGGAGTTCTTGTGTCCCAGTGTCTTGCTATCTACCTTGTTAGGCATCCTCCAAGCTCTGATGAATCTTTGGCGAAGTCCTTGCGCATCGTTGTTGAAGTAAAAAACTAGGTCAGGAATCAGCATGTCATGAGGGCCATCCCTCCGAGCGTATCCAAATTGTCTTAAAGCTAGACAGGGGTTGTAGGTAATGCCTCCCCTAATGCCAAGTAATGGAACATTAGGGAATTCACCACAACGATCGATGATGATGACATTTTCTCTGGACCGAGAACACCAATGTACATCAGAATGTGTGAGGGTCATCAACCATTGTGACCACCTTGAACCCTGCTCGTTCTTCAAAACTGATTGTGGAAGGTGAGAAATAAACCACCTTGCAAGGAGATGAGTACATCACACGAGAACACCTCTCTTCCTCATTGTTCGTGTGTAAAATGAGTGGAGGATGTCCCCAAGCAATGTATGTATGGGATTCATGGATATGAAGATCTTAACAACATTCACATCTATAAGTTGGTCAGGATTTGGGAACAAGACCAACCCATAAATGAGGAGTGCCAGAATCTCTTCAAAGGCTTACAAATCCAAAGAATTCCAACACTCTTGTGCCTTCTCAAACAAGAACTTTGCCAAGAAGCCCTTGAAACCACTTCTGGTTTCCCAATGCCCCTTGATGTCAGATGGTTGCAAGTGTAGTGCTTGAGCAACATCTTCAGGTTTTGGTTCTTTTTCCGTACCGTTGTAGGGTAGTTGATTAAGAATAGGAATTCTCAGGAGTTGAGAAAATTCCTCCAAAGTAGGCACCAATTGGTAGTCGGGGAATGTGAAACAGTGGTGAAGGGGGTCAAAGAACTGGAATAGCACTTTCACCATGTCTTCTTCAATGCTGGTGTTGACTAGGTTGAGAAGTCTACCATGTCTTTCACTGAAGAGAGAACTTTCTAGAATTCTGGATGTAAGCTCCTTGAGTTGAGGAGGGATTCTCACAAGGTTGACTTGGATAGTTTTCCTGCGAAGAATTTCCATGACCTACAAAACAAGAACAAAGATGAAGATCCAAACCCTTGAAATGGTTAGTGGATGCATATGATGCTTTATGATGTTCATGATGTATGCACAAACACATGTACAAGCAATTCACACAAAACCCTAGTTTCAGGCTTGCATGAGGTTTCATAGGTAAGTACCCTCTTGAGTGTAGTTGGCTTAAAAACCTGTCCTATAAATAGTAACCGGGTTCTAAGGAGCTCAATATCATTGGATTATTTTCCATGTTCATTGTTTTGGTTTAGCCACTTAACTAGCGACCAAAATATTCCAAGAAAACAACCCTCAATGAGTGTAGTATCAAGTATCTACCAACTTCGGACTGCACCAAAGCCGGTCATCTCACTACCCCTAATAAAAGGCCAAGATGGTCAAGTAAGGTTCTAGCTCATTAGTGCTTAGTGACATCACTCAGCGGCCCTGTACTCTCCTTGATTGAACTCAAGGGTTACCGATACTCACAAATATGTCGCACTAATATAGCTATTACTTCAACCGTGTCGGTATACCCCGCACAGTTTCCACAATGTATTGCTATCTATGAATGTTTCCCAAATCCGGGTGGAGGATTTCAAGCCCAAACAAGAGAACCAAAATGTAAAGCAATCAAAACAAACAATTAATCATGCAAAAGGGTGATCTAGGCCCTAAGGTTACTCCACTTAAAAAGTAATTCCCCAGCAGAGTCGCCAGTTCTGTGATACGGTGGGAGAACTGACTTGAGGTTTTGCAGTTGTTTTCGCAAATGTTTCGGTTGAGCAAGAGTCGCCACCGACTTTTTATTTATCCTAAGGAAAGGTTAAAAAGCACAGGAAAAACCTTTGAGATGTTTTCTTGGGTTCGGGGAGTAGATTATAGAAAGGGAAGGTATTAGCACCCTTTCTATCCATGGTTATCTATGGGCTCTTAGTTACTTGCTTAGATCACTTGCTTTGATTGTTTGAAATGATGTTTGTGTGTGTGGTTTTGAAAATGTTTTGAAAAAAGATGCCTTGTCTAGGCAACCGTTGTAACAATTCTTTACTCGAATGTTTTACAAAGGTGTTTGTCTTTTTGAAAAGATGTTCAATGTTTTGAAAGTTGTTTGGAAATTGTGTTGTGATGTATGTTTTTGAAAAGTAGCAAAGATGTTTTCTTTGCAAGTTTGATCAAGTAACCAAGAGCTATCTACCCTAAATTTCTCAAAGATCTTTCTTATGTTTTAACCCTTTTAACAGTGTTGTTTCACCATTGTATTTGGTGAACAACCTTGTGTTAGGATGTTAACGGGACGGGCGCGGGTCATCGTATAGACCATGAGAGCAATAGTGTCAAATATTTTGGCAATTTTCTCGAGGGACTGTGATCATTTTTGTTTAGGCAACAAGATAGCGTCATCGAGGGGCTATGATCATTTGATTTGTTTTTGTTTTGCCAAAGACACTTAACATGCAACCATGGCCCATTTTTGAAGGCAACAAGTGGAGTAACCCTAAGGGTGCAAGTGTGCATTGTGTTTGTTTTTCATGCATGTTTATCTTGAATTTAGGTCAAACTACTTGTTGATTTTATTTGCATACAAACCCTAAGTCTAAGCATGGCATAATTGAAAGCTTTTAAATGCGAAAATTTAAAGGCTAAGCTATTACAACATGATATAGGGAGGGGGGGGGTACAAATTTGGATTTGGGGGATATTTGACAAGGAAATAAAATCTAAATTATTACAACCATATCGAATATACAAATATTTAACATTTAAATAAATACAATTAAATAAATATCAAAATGCAATGTATTATGCAAAAAAGATTGTTTATGTATGTGAAAAAAGTTTTCATGTTTGAAGTATAAACAAAATAAAAAAATTCATATTTTTGATTATTTTTGTTGTTTAGGGCAAAACCCTAATTTTTGAACAAATAGTATTTATTTATTAATTATGTACAAGGTATATTAATTTATACAAAAATAATAAAAAGTATATTGTTAAAAAAGTATTTTAGTGCCAAATATTAAATAAAAATAAAAATGTATTATTTCTATATTTTTGTCCTAATTATCTAATAAAATAAAATATACAAGTATTTATATGTTATATATTAAATATGCTAAACATGTACAAAAAATAAAATATTGATTATTTACAAAAATGTATTTTTTAGGAAAATGTTTTCAAAGTGTAAATAAAAAAAAATAATAACTAAAAATAAATATTTTTTATATTATTTTTTAGGGTTTTGAAATGAAAAGGAATTATACTTATTTACATACATATATTCTAATAAAGCAAATAAATGCCAAATAAATGTAAAAAAATGTGGAAAAATATTTTTGGTGTTTTTTATGCTTGAGCAAAAAAATATAAAATCAGAATCAAAAAGAAAAATGCCAAAATGACAAGTATTTCACATAATGGGCCAGGGGGGTGCAAATGGAAAAAAAGAGTGTAAACAGCAAGACTGACTCAGGCCCAGCCCAAGCCAGTCATCTTCAACCTTCAGCATTGTCAAACGCGCGCCTCTCCTTTCAAAATACAAACTCCTGATTCCTGTTTCAGCTTGACTTGAACAGAGCAATGTAGCAACCTTCAATGGAGTTTGGGCTTTGGTTGAGCTTGCCTGAAGTCCAAGGATGCTTCCCAAATGCCTAGCTTGCTTTGAAACCACCTGTATCGTGCTATGGAAGTCCACCTGCACAGCTTGAAAGTAAAAATGGCAAGTAGGGTTAGAGGTGTTACAACTTGAGTTTAAGGCTTGGAATAGTTCAGGTGGATGGAATGGAATGTGTTTGAACTCCTTTTGGCCAAAATGCACGATAGGAATTGGTTATGGAACTCAAGTTGCAGGGGATGCCCTGTTTCTGAAGCAAGAAGGTGTTTTGGTGTATTAGGAGGTATGAGGGGTGGTTGAGTCATGTTTCAGGTCAGTTGGGATGTATGGAAGATGCTCACAAAGTTTGCTTAAGCTCTAGTTTGCAGGAAATGAAAGTTGGATCTGTTTTGCAAAGTTGCTTCTTTTTGAAGTAAGAAGGTTCAAGTTGACAATGAAGGCCTGTGAACCCTATCCTCTATGCTGCAACATTGGTCCTTGATAAGTGGGATATGTGTACAAAGTTTGGCCTCAAAGATCTGCCTTTGCCTCAAAGATTTGGAACTTGACATAAAGTGTTGCTTTTCAAAAATGGCAATTTTGCTTTTTCCAATTAAGGATTAGTTCTATGTGTAATGCCCAAATGGATGAAATAATGCCTTAACACAATGGTTAGGCATTAAATTATGGAGTGTAAACTTGGTCTTGAGGCCTGCAAGCTAGCAATACACAAATTGATTTGAAAATGCAAGTGTTATGAACAAGCCTTGGCCATGAACAAAAGTGTGTTTTGGCCAACTTTGCAAATTCGATTCTCTCTAACCATAAGGGTGTTTGAGAAGTTCTTTGACAATTTGGAAAGCTTGGAATGTGTACTATAATCCATCTTTGTAATGCAAATTTAAACTCCAAGTGGAACCATGTGAAAAATGGCCAAGAAGTTGAAAAAAATCCTGCCTAGAATAGGGCAAAATTTCTCTAAGTTAAAAATGTTTTGCACCCTTGTTCCAAAAATCATAACTTGAGATAAAAGCTTCCTTTAAGAAAACTTTGTGAATAAAAGTTATAGATTTTGCAATGGACTACAACTTTCATGTTTCAAGTTTTGTTTGAATCTATTTGCATCTTGGTGAAAAAATGGGACAAAGTTAGGAAAAAATAAGAAAATTTCATAACTTAGAAAATTTCTAAGTTATGAAATTTCTTCATTTTAAACCCTAATTTGCAATTTTGGGTTTCTTGATGAACAAGTTTCATAATTTGACATGTATTGATTAAAAATGAATCTTGGCACTTGATTTTGACCAAAAAGTCAAAGTTTGACTTTTCAGTGTACAGTCAAATTTTGATCAGTTGACTGAAAAATTCATCAGTCAATCCTATGCCTTTGAGATCTTTTGAACTTGTTTGAATGGGTCAAGACAATGCCATTGATTCCTTGAGTCCATATGTGAGCTTGGTTTGCCATTGGTTAGGTCAAACAGTCAAAACCCTAAAAATGACCATTTTGCCCTTTTGGTGTTCTGATCAAATTTCTTGTGGAATTGTGATCCAAACTTGACCAAATAGTTCATATGAGTTCATTATGTTGATGTGGGTCAAAAATCATGAGGTTTGACTGTCAATTGGCCACTGTTGACTTTTTCCCCAATACAGTTGATTTCTAGGTCAACTGTCCAATTGACTGGGCAAAGATTGGAATCAAGGCTTGAAACTTGGTATGGATAAACTTGTAAGTCCAACATGAAGCATGAAAGTCACTTTGGGCATTTTAGGTCAAAACATCCCTGTGCAAACTCAAACCCTAATTTGGGTCAACAGTGCAAGGGGGGGTTTTGAGCAGAGCAAACCCTAACTTGATCTTGAGTTCCAAGAGTCTTGTGGTGAGAAAATGTTGATGAAATGAGAGGGAAAATTTTGGGGTACAACACTCATCTAGCTCTCTGTGGTTGAAAGTGTACTCTATACCGAATAATCTAAATCTAATGAGTCCCATATTAAATCCCAGACCATGGTTAGGTTTGTAGACGAGGGAGCTTAAAAACTCTAAAGTCAGTCTACTGTAAGAGCTAAATTTTATCCTTATAGCAGATGTATCCCATCCCATTTGGCTCAATAAAAACAGAACACTATCCCGAATCCTTAAGGTTATCATGGTTGGTCCGTCGGGGTAGGTATTTAATCCTAACTCCCTATCAGAAAGAGACTCAAACCTCCTTCGCTGGTTCCTTCCTCTAAACACTATGCCCATCGTATCAACCAAGTTCATCATGGTTAGTATACTAGCTGATCAGAATGTTATCCTGAAGTAGGTTCACAATTAGCATTAAGTTAGTAACGGGCAAGATTATAGAAACAATACTGCATATTTTAAAATTAATAATAATAAAAGCAAGAAAGAAAAATAAAATAGAAAAACAAGTAAAACAAAAAGAAAATACTCAAAGTTAGGTTGTCTCCCAAGAAGCACTTTGTTTAAAGTCGTAAGCTCGACATTACATGGGGATTAGTCTGATGAATGGGGGTGGTAGAGCATATAGCCTAATTTCCGTGTAATATTCTTTGTTATCTATGTTATGATAATGTTTTAAGCATTGTCCGTTTACAATGAACGGGTTGAAACTTATTCCTTTGATTTCTACTGCACCACTTTGAAAAATCTTGGTAACTTCAAATGGACCAGACCATCTAGAACAAAGTTTTCTCGGGAATAATTTAAGTCTAGAATTTAACAAGAGAACTATATCGCCTTCATTGAATTCTTTTCTAGATATTCGTTTATCGTGCCATTTTTTAGTTCTCTCTTTATATATCCGAGCATTTTCGTAAGCGTCTAGTCTAAGTTCTTCTAGTTCGTGGATGTCTAAGATTCTTTTCTCACCCGCAGCGGTGTAATTTAAGTTAAGGGTCTTAATGACCGAATAAGCCTTATGTTCTATTTCCACCGGCAGATGACATGATTTCCCATAAACTAGTTTGGATGGTGTTGTTCCAATCGGAGTTTTATATGATGTCCTATATGCCCATAGAGCGTCACGTAACTTAGATTACCAATCTTTCCTAGAGGTTGCTACAGTTTTTTCTATGATTTGCTTTATTTACCTGTTGGAGACCTCTACTTGCCCACTTCTTTGTGGATGATAATGCATTGCGACACAATGTCAGACTCCATATTCCGCTAATAATTTTTATAGGATTCTGGAAATGAAATGGGAGCCACCGTCACTGATGACAAGTCTCGGCACACTGAATCTTGGAAAGATTAAGTTCTTGAAAAGGCTGACTACTACTCGCGTGTCATTTATTAGAGAGGCTACAACCTCGATCCATTTCGAAACATAGTCGACAACAACTAGTATGTAGTGATTTCCAAAGGAAGACAGGAAATGTCCCATGAAATCGATTCCCCATACATCAAAGACTTCAACTTCCAGAATTCCCTTTTGAGGCATCTCATCGCGTCTAGAGATGTTTTCGGTGCGTTGGCAGTGGTCGCAATTTTTAACAACGATATGGACGTCTTTCCATAGGTTAGGCCAATAAAGGCCAGATTATAATATCTTAGCACAAGTCTTTGAAGTACTTGCATGTCCTCCATAGGGAGCGGCATGACAATGGAAAATTATGTTTTCGATTTCACTTTCGGGAACACATCGACGGAAAATACCAGCGGTGCATCTTTTGGAAAGTAAAGGATCGTCCCAATAATAATGTTTAAGGTCATGAAAGAATTTCTTCTTTTGTTGATAAGACATATCGGGTGGAAGCACTCCGACAGCCAAATAGTTAACTAAATCGGCGTACCATGGTAGCATGGTTGTGGTGCATATTGCTTCCAAAATTTAGTTTGTGTTCTTGTCTTCATAAGTCACAGGGTACTCAGTTATGATACTTTCTAGTTCTAATTGGGCTACAAGGCATTCATAAGGAAAATCATCATTAATGGGAACATGATCTGGTTTGATGCCTTCTATTCTGGATAGGTGGTCAGCGACTACATTCTCGGTGCCTCTCTTGTCTTTTATTTCTAAATCGAATTCTTGAAGAAGTAAGATCCACCTTAGTAATCTTAGTTTATTGTCTTTCTTACTTAAGAGGTACCAGATTGCAGCGTGGTCAATATAGATAATTATCTGTGCTTCTACTAGGTAGGAACAAAATTTATATAAAACAAACACAATAGCTAACAATTCTTTTCCAGTGGTAACGTAATTTTTCTGCGCATGATCTAGGGTTCTACTTGCATAGTAGATCGCATAAAGCTTTTTATCCTTTCTTTGTCCTAGGACTACGCCTACGACATAGTCACTGGCATCACACATTATCTCGAATGGTTCGTTCCAATCAGGAGGTTGCATAATAGGTGTTGAAATTAATGCTTTTTTTAGAGTTGTAAACGCGTCCAAATATTTGTCGGTGAAGATGAACTCAACATCCTTCATTAGGAGTTAGGTTAGAGGTTTCGTTATTTTAGAGAAGTCTTTAACGAAACGTCGATAAAAACCGGCGTGTCCTAGAAAACTCTTATCTTTCTAACAGTTTTTGGTGGTTGAAGATTTTCTATAACTTCAATATTTGCTTTATCTACTTCGATTCCCTTATGTTGTACCCCAAAAATTTTCCCTCTCATTTCTCAAGTAATCTCTCACAAGATCTCCTTTGGTTCAAGACTGCACAAGGGTTGATCAGCTCAAGACACCTCCTCAAGCACTGATGATTGAAAATTAGGGTTTGAGATTGCACAAGGACAAATGGACTTTTAATGCCTCATATGACTTTCATGGATCATTTTGGACTCTCAAGATTGCTCATGTCAAGTTTCAAGTCTTAGATCGCATTTTTGCTCAGTCAATTGATCAGTTGACCTAAAATCAATTGTATTGGGGAAAAAGTCAACTGTGGTCATTTGACAGTCAAACTTCATAATTTTTTATCCATATCAACATTATTAACTCATATATGTCACTTGATCAAGTTTGGATCACAATTCCTCAAGAAATTTGATCAGATCATCAAAAGGGCAAAATGGTCAAAATTAGGGTTTTGACTGAGAAGGGGCAATTTATGATTTTTGACCTAGAAAATGATTGATTGGTTTAAGTTATGATATCTAGGATTCAATTGCACCATTTTGACCTAATTACATGGCTCAAAACATTCCTCAAGTTCAATTGGTTGACAATTGAATTTCAGTCAACCGATGAAAAGTCAACTGTACACTGAAAAGTCAAACTTTGACTTTTTGGTCAAAATCAAGTATCAAAGATCAAAATTCATCAAGACATGTCAAAATATGAAACTTTTTCATCAAGAAATCAAAAAGTCAAGATTTCATTTTGAAAAGTCAAAATTTCTAAACTTAGAAATTTTTCTGTGTGTTTGAAAATTCATATTTTTTCATAACTTTGAGCCAATTTTTCACCATGATGCAAGATAATTCAAAGGAAATTTACAACATGAAAGTTGTATATATAAATTATATCTAAAACATTGTAGGACAAAACTTCTCCTAGAAATGCATGGATTTCAAGTTATGATTTTGTGAATACATGTTCATGAAACTTGGAAACTTAGTGAAATTTTGCCCTAGTTTAGGCAGGATTTTGACCTAACTTCATGGAAAATTTTCACATAGTTCTAAGATGAATTTTCAAAAATGTCCAACATAGAGGTTGTAGAGGATGTTACAAGTTTTCAAAAATGTCAAATAACTCATTGGGATCATATTTGAGCAAGGAGAATCAAAGGTAAGAAGTTAGGGTTTCATTCTTGAATTACAAGTAATTTCTTGATGAACACATAATTGAATTTCAATGTTAGGCTGCATAATCTTGCTTAGAAGGCCTTCTAACTTATGTATATATCCACCATTAATGGATTACACAAACTTTTGAGCTATAATCTAAGTGGCTTAAGCTTTATCCAATTCACATTGCCGTTTTGGGAAGAAAGTGAAGAATGCCATTCTTGAAAAGCAAGCTTTATGCACAAAGTCAATTCTTGAGCCTCTAACTTGTTCCCTCTGATCACACTCCATCTACAAAGTCAGAAGCAAATGTGTTTAAAGCATAACCACTCTATCTTAACAAGTACACAAGACTTTGAAACTTGGATTTCTAAAAAAATCACATGTTATGCTTAAACTTGTGATTTTGAATTCTGATCAACAACAAGTCTCCAAACTTGTTGCTTATATATAGAGGCACTATTTGTAAGCTAGGACACGATCTTGAACACCCTGAAACACTCCCAAACTCCCTCTAGCCAGAAATTGCCTCAAAACACCATTGTTGTGCAAATTCTGACTTTACATATCAAACTTCCATTTCCCTCGTGCGTTCTTTGGCCTTTTAGTTCCTAAAGCTTCCTTACATTAAATACAACTCATCCCTGTCCCTGTTACACGAATGTAACTCCATTTCCATCATCCTCCATAACCAAAAACAGAGCACTGCACATTGACTTCTCCAAGACATTTCATTCACTCTTAACTCAAGCTAAGCATTGCATTAGCTTCCTAGAGACTCAAGGAAGCGAACCTGATCATTGCAGCACCTTGAATCAAGCTCAAACTCATTTCACGATTTCCAATTTTGAGGTATTTTTCTTGAACTTCTATCTTCTCATTTAGGCATTGTTAGGATTGCATTTGTGAAGATAAAATATAGACATCATTACCCTGAAGCTGTACATGTTCATAGATTTCATTTATTTTGATTGAGCTAGGAGAATTTTGAGTTTGAACTTTTTGAAATATTTAGGTCAAAATTTGGTACTTTTAGAAATTCTCATTCATCTTTGATTTATAGCTTATGATATTTACATGGTTGGATTCGTATGGAAAAATGAAGCAACTTTCATGTTTGCACTTTTCCTTTTTGTTGAGAAATGGTGAAGTTACAGGATCCATGGCTGGAGGTTAAAGATGAAGTTGTATTCAGGGCATAACTTAGATTATATATTTATTGTTTTGTTTATATCAACAGATGTATCACCATCCAAGTGGTTAAAGCGCGCGTCTTTCACCTTTGGGACCTGGGTTCGAGCCCCAGTGGTACCCTTTTGTTCATTTTTCACATTTTCACTCTTTTTTTTTGTTTCAGCTGCAGCGTTTGGGCCCTTTTTGTTGGGCTTTTCATTTGTTTTTACTTCTTCTAACCTACTGACTGCTTTTGCACCCCTGGCCCATTTTCTCTTATTATTTTCTTTTTTTTATTCTATTTTGTTTCTTTTTTCTTTATTTATATTTTTTTATCATTATTATTATTAATATTATTTTTATTTTTACTAATAAAAAATCCAAAAATATTTTTATTTATAATTCACACTTATACATTTTATTTCTTTATAAAACAAAAAGACTAAAAATATTTTCTTGATAAATTTATTTAATTTATTTAATAATTAATATTTAGACTTAGGTTTAATTATTATATTACTTTACTTTCTTAATTAAAATTAATTTAGAACTTAGGTTTCTTTTAATTAATTAGTTTTCATATTATTTTTATTAATTTAAAACCTTTTCATAAAAAACCCTAAAAATCCTTTTTAAGTCAATTTCTTTTCTTAATTAGTTTAAATTAATTTTATTTAATTTTAATTAATCACTTTCTTTAATTAGGTTAAGACAAAACCCTTTCATTAAAAATCCAAATAAAAATCATTTTCTTTTTCCATTTATATTCTTGCATTATTTTCTTTTCAATTTTGTACAATATTCAATATGGTTGTAATAGTTAATTAGGTTTAATTTTCTTGTAAATCCCCATTTGTAAATTTGTATACCCTCTCCCCTAATAATGTAATAACTTAGTAATTTTACTTTCCGCAATTTATCGCTTTATATAAATGCTAGTAAATTAGGGTTTGTATGCAAAGACTAAAATCAACAAGTTAGCAAACCCTAATTCAAGATAAGCAAGCATGTAAATCAAACATATTTGCACACTTGCACCCTTAGGGTAATTCCATTTGTTGCCTTATAAAAATGGCCATGTTATGCATGTGGGGTATCTTAGCAAAAGCAATAAAAAAAATACAAGATCATAGTCCCTCGATGACGCTACAAATGTTGCCTTTCAAATGATCTTAGTCCCTCAAAGAGAAATGCTAAGATATCTCACAATGTTGCTATCATGACTATACGATGACCCATGCCTATCCTTTTACATCCAAAGATAAGGTTTCTTACCAAATCAATGGTAAGATAGCAATATCAAAGGAAGGAAGAAATGAACAAAGAATTTTGAGTAGGTAGATTGTTCCTAGTTGCTTGCTCACTTTCTAAACAAACATCCTTGCTAATTTTGAAAAACAAACACCAAACACTTTCAAAACACTTTCAAAATCTTTTCCAAACATGAAATATTTTCAAAAGCTCAACACTTTGTATACGTTCTTACGAACGAGAACTATTACAAAGTTTGCCTAAACGATGAAGCCTTTTCAAAATACTTTCAAAAAACCACACAAAGCACATTTTCAAACAAAAGCAAGTGATCTAGAAAGCAAATAAGAGCCCATAGATAACTATGGATGAAAAGGGTGCTAACACCTTCCCTTTTCATAATCTACCCCCCAAACTAAATAAATAATCTCAAAGGTCTTTCCTGTTCTTTTCAGCCTTTCCTTTTGGATAAAAGAAAAGTCGGTGGCGACTCTTACTAACCGCAACATTTACGATAAAACGCAAAACTTCCAAGTCAGTTCTCCCACCGTATCACAGAACTGGCGACTCTGTTGGGGATAACTTAAAAGTGGGGTTACCTTAGGGATAGATCACCTTTATTTTCTTTCATTGTTTTATTTGTTTGCTTTACATTTTGGTTCCTTGTTTGGGCTTGTTCTAATCGTCTACCCAGATTTGGGATACCTTATAGGTAAATAGCAATACGTTGTGGAAACTGTGTGGGGTATACTGACATGGTTTAAGCAATAGCTATGTTAGTGTGACATATTTGTGGGTACCGACAACCCTTGAGTAGTCAAGGAGAATACAGGGTCACTGAGTGATGTCATGAAGCACTAACTGACTTTTAGAACCTTTACTTGACCAACTTGGCCATTAGGACGTAGTAAGATGACCGACTTTGGTACAGTCTGAAGTTGGTAGATACTCAATACTACACTCATTGAGGTTTGATTTTCAGGATATTTCGGTTGCCGTGAAAGAGGCTTGCACTAAAATAATGCCCGAGAAGACAAATCAGTGATATTGAGATCCTTTAGAATCCGATTACTATTTCTAAGACAGGTTTGAGCCAACTAAACTTCAAGAGGGTACTTACCTATGAGACTCCATGCAAGACTAAACCTAAGGACTTGTTTTCCTTGTTTGTATATATTTACTTGTACATGACATCATAAACATCATAACATCATAACATCATACTCATACTCACTAACTATTTCAAGGATTATTGGGATTTATCTGTGTTCTGTTTTGAGGACATGGCTTCTATCCGCAGGAATACTATCCAAGTTAATCTCATGACAATTCCTCCTAAACTCAAAGAGTTATCATCAAGGGTTCCTGATAATTCTCCATTCACCGAAAGACATGGTCACCTGCTAAGCTTGGTTACCTCCAACACTGATGAAGATATGATGAAGGTGCTTTTCCAATTCTTTGATCCTTTACACCATTGCTTCACTTTTCCCGATTATCAACTTGTACAAACTTTGGAAGAATTCTCTTAACTCTTGAGGATTCCCATTCTCAACCAACTACCCTTCAACAATACCGAAAGAGATCCAAAACTTGAAGAGATTTCCCAAGCATTACACTTGCAATAATCTGATATCACAACTAATTGGGAAACAAGGAGTGGTGTCAAAGGTTTCTTAGCCAAGTTCTTGTTTGATAAAGCTCAAGATTGTTGGAACTCTTTGGACTTACAAGCTTTTGAAGAAATATTTTCCCTTCTCATCTATGGGATGGTTTTGTTTCCAAACCCTGACCAACTCATAGATGTTAATGCTGTCAAAATCTTCATGTCTCGCAATTCGGTGCCTACCTTGTTGGGAGATATCCTACATTCTTTTCACTCTCGCACTATGAGGAAGAGAGGGATCCTTATATGTTGCACTCCTCTCTTGGATAGATGGTTTATTTAGCACCTTCCCCGGTCCATGTTGAAGAAAGATCAAGGTTTGAGGTGGTCCCATAGGTTGATGATGCTCATATATTCAGATGTTCATTGGTGTTCTCGATCCTTGGAGAATGTTACTATTTTCGATCGTTGTGGTGAATTCCCAAATGTCCCTTTACTTGGCATTAGGGGAGGTATCACTTATAACCCATGCTTAGCCTTACGACAGTTTGGTTACGCCCGAAGGGATGTTCCACATGAGATGCTCATTCAAGGAGTGGTATTCGGCTACGAAAGCGATGATCAGAGTTACCGCCAGAGGTTTATACGAGATTGGAGGATGGTGAGCAATGTGGATAGTAAGACGCTGGGACACAAGAATCCCATTCCCCTCGAGCCTTACCTTAAGTGGGTACGAGCTCATGCTTAGAAACTTGTGATGCCTTATCCATCTATCTTACCAATTATTATAGAGCTTGTGGTTGAATGAGATGTTCCCTACACAGTCCTCCATCCCGACATGCCTACTACTCTCGAAGACTTGCAAAAAGGTTGGATTCAGCTAAAGGAAGAACGAGATACTTTTGAAGCTCAATTCTATGCTAGCGAGAAGAGGGTCTTGGAGCTTACAAAGCAACTACAAGAAGAGAAAAATGTGAACGCCTACCTTGCGCCGAAGAGGATGCCTTCAATCTTTTTATCTTAGAAAGTTATTTTGTAAGCCCAAGAGGCATGTTGTAATATTTTCAAGCTAATTAAAGAAAATTGACGTTTGTTCATTCTTTTGTCTATGAAAATTTAAATTCCATAAATCCTTGAAATCATTTGCATATACATATTCCATGCATCATAACATGACAAGTTTTCACATAACATGTTTCCTTATCTTTCTGCTGTTTATTTCAGCAAGATGGATCTAGAGAAAACTGTGAAGGATCTTCAGGCACAAAACTCTCAATTCCAAGATACTCTACTAGGCCTAGCCAAGGGGCAGTAAGATATAATGGCATTGCTGGCAGTTAAGAAGAAACCCAAGAAGAAAGCTCTGCTCAACATGGGTAGAAGGTTCAAAGAGTCAGTTTGTCAGATCACGGTAGTAGAAGACTCATCTGAAGAGGACGAGAATCAGATTGGTGAGGTTAAGAGTACCCATGATGACTGTGTTAATGATCAAGCGTCTGATGATGATTATTTTGACAAGCAGTATCCACCCGTCAATGTCAAGTATAAGCAGTTAGAAGACAGATTAAAGGCCGTCGAGATCCAAGCTGTCCCCGGTTTAGATTTTGATGATTTGGGTTTGATCTCTGGGGTTGTTATTCCCCCCACAAATTCAAAATACCAGTCTTTGAAAAGTACGATGGAGTTTCCTGTCCAAAACTTCACTTGAAATCTTATGTGCGCAAGATACAGCCGTACACCCATGATAAGAAACTCTGGGTTCACTTTTTCCAAGAGAGCTTTACCGGAATGCAACTAGAATGGTTTTATCAGTTAGATGGTTCCTGCATCAATACTTGGGAGGATTTAGCTACCGCCTTCTACCATCAGTACCAGTATAACACCGACTTAGCACCGACAAGGGTTCAGTTGCAAGATATGACCATGGGGAAGAATGAAGGATTTAAAGAATATGCATAAAAGTGGAGAGACCTGTCCAGTAGGGTTCAACCACCTTTGACTGATAGAGATAACATTGACATGTTTATGGGCACTTTATCCGGTCCATTCTTTAACTTGTTGGTTGGATGTTCCTCTTCCAGATTCACCGAATTAATCTTAACAGGTGAAAGAGTTAAAAGCGGCATCAAGAGTGTGAAGATCTCTGTGGCGTCTACCTCCACTTCAAATCCTGTAAAGAAACCTTTTGCTGCAAAGAAGGAAACCAATGTTGTGTACGGGGCAGGGGCCCGTACCAAGAAGAATGATCATCCATCTGTTAATTTTGTCCGAATCTCCAATCTAACTCCTACTCCAAGACCATCTGCTAATCATCAACGTTTTGAAACTCCGAGAAGACAATTTACGAGGTTAGGCATGTCACTATCTCAATACTTACAACACTTACTCAAGGCTAATTTGGTGACATTACGCGATCCTCCTGCCAACCCAGATACCTCTACACCAAATTATAATCCGAACGCTAAATGTGCTTACCACTCAAGCAGTCCCATGCATGAGACTGACCAATGCTGGGCCTTGAAGAATAAAATCCAGGATTTGATTGATAACAAGACTATTGAGTTCGATCCTCCTCCAACTCCGAATGTAATCACCACGCCTATGCCAATTCATGGTAAGGGTGTTAATGTTGTTGAAGATACAATTTTTGTTGCCTCTGTTGAAGACTTGACTACTCCGCTGAATATCATCAAAAAGAATTTGTTGAAAGTTGGGATTTTCCCTGGCTGTGTAAAAGATTGTGTTTGCTGTGCCAAACAACTCAATGGATGCGAAGGGCTAAAGGAAGGCATTCAACGCCTAATGGATAGCCACAAAATTCTATTTGAGAAGACCCTGCTTGCTGAAAGTTTGACTAAAAAAATGTGAAGATCTCTCCATTATCACCATCTTAAACAAGCCTCTTAGGATCTCCTCCAAAGGTCCTATTAGGATTTCAAATGAACCCACTATTTCTCCCTTAATAATTACCAATCCCGGACCAATTCCCTACTCTTCAAACAAGGCAGTTCCATGGAACTATGGTGCTGAGGTGTTTTACCATGGGATTAAACAAGACGCTTGGATCGAAGAATAAAAAGCTGATCATGTTGGTAACATAACTGGCTCAAGTAAGGTAACTCGAACTGGGAGAATCTTTTCACCCAATATTTCACCACCAGTTGTTGCAAAGACACCTGTCCGCATCTCTGCCGCTAAGCCAAGTACCAATACAAGAGGGAAGGAGAAGATTGTTGAGCCGGTCGTGACAAAAATAGCCGCAAAGGACGTTACTGATGGAGAACCCTCCACTCATGAGATTGATGAAATATTGAAGATAATAAAAAGGAGCAACTTCAAGATTGTGGAACATTGGGGAAAACCCCTTCTAATATTTCTATGTTGTCTTTGCTACTCTGTTCAGATGCCCATGCTCGGACATTAATCAAATTCTTGAAAAAGGCTCATGTCCACCATGAGACCACAACGGACCAATTTGAGAATTGTGTAGCAATCTTGACGACTGATAACGGTTTGGGATTTTCAGATGCTGACCTAACACCGCTTGGGAAGAACCACAATAAAGCTCTACATGTTTCTGTCGAGTGCAAGGGGACCATCCTAGAAAATGTTCTAGTCGAAACTGGTTCTTCTCTAAATGTGATACCCGAGGGGGCGTTAGACCGTCTAGACTGTGAAAGTTTAGTCTTGAAGCCAAGTGATATCATTGTAAGGGCCTTCGATGGATCAAAAAGAACAGTTCATGGAGAAGTAGATCTTCCAATCAAGGTGGGCTCTCAAATTTTCAACTCCACCTTCTACATCATGGATATCCGTCCTGCCTATTCTTGTTTGTTGGTTCGTCCTTGGATCCATAAAGCTGGGGAAGTAACCTCAACTCTCCATCAGAAACTCAAATATCCAGTCAAGGGAAGAATTGTCACCGTATGTGGAGAAGAAGAGTTTATGGTAAGTCACCTCAACTCGTTCAAGTACGTAGAGATGGATGAAGAGTTCATTGAGACCCCATGTCAAGCCTTTGAATTCGTGCCACCAATGGTTGTTGCTACCAAATGTTCCTCTGATGTGTCCAAAACTGTTAAAGTTGTGCCGAAGATGGTTTCAGTCAAAGATGCTTGTGCTGTAATTGAAGAAGGAAGCTGTAATACCTGGGGGCAACTCCTAGATATCCCATTAAAAGCGGACAAATTTGGTTTGGGTTTCACCGTCAAAGCTCAGAAGGAAGTGAGGTGTGCTCGTGAAGGAAAGCCACCTCTCCGCATTGGAAGCCATGAGATTAACGCTGTGGGTGACTCTGATGAAGAAGATGCATTTGAAGATTGGGTGTATCCTACTACAACGGAGCTGAAGAATTGGCATACAAAGGACTTTGTGCTGATCTCGTTCATTGAGGAGTAATCTACTTGTTATTGCTTTTCTTTCAAATTCAAGAACATTTTGTCTGTAATATTTAATAATGACTTTTAAGTCATGTGCCTGGCCCGGGGCACTTTGGTCCATTTGTCAAGAGTTTTATTTATGTTTATCTAATCATATGATCATTCAATATAAATCATTGGACTCTTTTGCATTCAAATATTTGTGTTCATTGTCTTTATTTTCTTGAAATACATTTTTCAAAATAGCCATGTATCTTACACACACATACACACACACTCTTGCATGTCCTCATCCACTCTGGATCCTATTGCCAATGACTCTACTATTTCCGAATATGACTTTGAATGTCCAATTAACTAAGCCGAAGAAGAAGGTGAGGAAGATTGTGATATATCGGGAGAACTAGCCAGACTTCTATTATAAGAGGAAAAAGTTATTCATTCGCACGAAGAGTCAGTTGAAGTCATCAATCTGGGTATTGAGGCAGACAAGAAGGAAGTCAAGATAGGCGCTAACTTGGAAAGCAATGTCAAGAGAAGGTTGGTTCAAATGTTGCATGATTATGTGGAAGTATTTGCTTGGTCGTATGAAGATATGCCAGGGTTGGATACCGACATCGTAGTTCATCATCTGCCGACAAAAGAAGACTGTCCTTCTATCAAACAAAAGGTTCGTCGTATGAGGCTTGATATGTATGAAAAGATCAAAGCTGAAGTGATGAAATAGTTTGATGCAGGGTTCCTAGCTATGACATCGTATCCCTAATGGGTTGCAAATGTCGTGCCAGTACCAAAGAAAGACGGAAAGGTTCACATGTGTATAGACTATAGGCATCTGAATAGGGCAAGCCCCAAGGATGACTTCCCTCTACTATACATTGATGTCTTGGTCGATAATACTGCTCAACATAAAGTCTTCTTTTTCATGGATGGTTTCTTCGACTATAATCTGATAAGGATGGCTCCCGAAGACATGGAGAAGACTACTTTCGTTACGCAATGGGGCACATTTTGTTACAAGGTCATGTCGTTCGGATTGAAGAATGCATGGGCAACATATCAAAGGGCTATGGTAAATTAGTTTCATGATATGATTCATCATGAAATAGAGGTCTATGTGGATGATATGATTTCTAGGTCACAAACTGAAGAGGAATATCTCAATCACCTGTACAAGCTATTCGAAAGGTTGAAAAAGTACAAGTTGAGGTTAAACCCTAACAAGTGCACATTTGGAGTACGGTCTGGAAAGCTTCTAGGTTTTGTTGTCAGCAATAAAGGCATTGAAGTTGATCCTGGAAAAGTAAAGGCCATCCAAGAAATTCCAGTCCCCTACTCTGAAAAGGAAGTTAGAGGATTCTTGGGTCGTCTCAATTACATCGCCCACTTCATATCTCACTTGGATGCTACTTGTGAGCCCATCTTCAAACTCTTGAAGAAAGATCAGGTAGTTAGATGGAATGATGAATGCCAAGCTTCCTTCGACAAAATCAAATAATATCTACAAGAACCTCCTATTCTCATGCCTCCAGTTGAAGGAAGATCCTTGATCATGTACTTGACAGTACTAGAGAACTCAACGGGGTGTGTTTTAGGCTAACATAACGAGTCTGGACGAAAAGAGCATGTTATTTATTACCTGAGAAAAAAGTTTACCGACTGTGAAACCAGATATTCACTGCTCGAGAAAACTTGTTGCACTCTGGCATGGGCTGTTCCCCGGCTAAGACAGTATATGTTGACTCATACCACTCTGTTGATTTCTAAGATGGAACTAATCAAGTACATCTTCGAGAAACCCGCTCTTTCCAGACGGATAGCCAAATGGAAAATGATCTTGACTGAGTACGACATTCAATACACTACACAAAAGGCCATCAAAGGAAGCGTACTAGCAGATCATTTGGACCATCAAGCCATGGATGATTATCAGTCTATGAACTCCGACTTCCCTGATGAAAACATCATGCTGGTAACCGGCTGTGCGAAACCTAGACCGTATGACAGACCTGAACAAGGATCCCGATGGACTATGGTCTTTGACGGGGCTTCTAACGCCTTGGGTAACGGAATTGGTGTTGTAATCATATATCCTGAAGGTTTCCACACTCCTTTCACTACCAGACTATGCTTCGATTGCACGAACAATATGGCTAAGTACGAAGCATGCATTTTGGGTCTGAAAGCTGCCATTGATTTGAGGATCAAGCATTTGAACGTGTTTGGGGATTCCGCTCTAGTGACCAGCCAAGTAAAAGGAGATTGGGACACTAAGCACCCTAATCTCATCCGTTACAAGGAACTTATGTTATCCCTGATTCCCTACTTCGAAGAGATCACATTTGAACACTTCCCTAGGGAAGAAAATCAGCTGGCTGATGCCTTGGAAACCATGTCTTCAATGTTCAAAGTCAGATGGGACAAAGAAGCCCCTATGATTACAATTGAGCGATTCGATGAACCTGCACACTACTGCGAGCTTGACACTAATGTAGAAAAACCTTGGTACCATGAGGTGATGAGATACCTTGAAGCACAAGAGTATCCCGAGGGAGCATCCATCAATGACAGAAAGTTCTTACGAAGATTTTCAGCCAAACTCTTCCTAAGCAAACAAATATTGTACAAGCGCAACCATGATTCTACTCTACTCCGATGTATGGACAAGAAGGAGGCAGAGGAAATTATGGAAGACATGCACGATGGTCTATTTGGAACTCACTCAAGTGGACATACAATGGCAAAGAAAATCTTGAGAGCTGGTTACTATTGGTCAACAATGGAGATTGATTGCCATCAACATTCAAGGACTTGTCACAAATGTGAAATCTATGCTGACAAGGTCCATGTGCCTCCTATCCCTCTGAACATCATGACCGCTCCGTGGCCATTTGCAATGTGGGGCATTGACATGATTGGAGAAATCAAGCCCACCGCTTCCAATGAACATCACTTCATTCTGGTCGCTATTGATTACTTCACCAAGTGGGTCAAAGTCGCTTCATTCGCCTCAGTCACCAAGAATGTGGTAGCTAGATTCATCAAACATAACCTCATCTTCCACTATGGTACCCCCGAAAGGATCATTACTGACAATGGGACTAACCTCAAAAATGCTATGATTACCGAGCTTTGCACTCAGTTTAAGATCAAGCATTACAATTCTTCTCCATATAGACCTAAAATGAATGGCGCGGTCGAAGCGGCCAACAAAAACATTAAGAAGATTGTGCAGAAGATGGTAGTGACCTATAAGGATTGGCATGAGATGTTACCGTTTGCTCTTTACGGCTACCGCACTTCATCTAGAACATCAACAAGGGCAACTCCCTTTTCCTTAGTCTATTGCGTGGAAGCTGTTCTGCCAGTGGAAGTTCAGATTCCCTCACCGAGGATTATGATTGAGGCAGGCCTAGGCGATGATGAGTGGGTTCAGACAAGATTTGATCAGTTGAACTTGATCGACGAAAAACGAATGGTTGCTGTTTGTCATGGTCAGACGTACCAAAAATGTATGATTAAGGCTTTAAACAAAAAGATCAAGCCTCAAGTATATCAAGCCGACGACTTGGTGATAAAGCGCATCATTCTGCCACAAGGCGACCCCAAAGGCAAATGGACTCCCACCTACGAAGGGCCATTTGGTATCAAGAGGGTGTTCTTCGGCAGTGCCATGATGCTGACTACCATGGATGGTGAAGACTTTCCACATCCTATAAACGTGGACATAGTCAAAAAATACTACGCATAAGAGACCCGCTAGGTTGACACACCTAGGCAAAATAAGGGCATCCCGGCAAACCAAAAGGTTTGGGCAAAAGTTAGGGATATATACAAAATATTGTACACCCGGAAAGTTGAAAACCCGAAAGGGCGACTTGGGCAAAAATGGGTATCCTGGTGGGCTGAAAACCTGAAAAGATGGTTGAAGCCACCGACAGAAAACAAAGAGCCTCCACCGAACTTTATTTATCCCGAAGGAAGGGGAAATATCGATAAAACCACAAGGGAATGGATAAGATGGTCTTGCGACCAAGAGAAAGGGTAAGGGAGTCGGTTATGCGAGGGGAAGGTATTAGCACCCCTCACATCCGTTGTACTCAACGGGATCCATTTTGTTTTCTTGTCTTAAAGGGTGTGTTTATCTACAACTGTGCTTGCTTAAGGGGAAATGAAAGGTTTTTATTATTGCGTTCGTGAGGGTTTCACGACCCTTTGCCTACGTATCCAATGAAGGAATCAGAACACCGTAGTTCCTCTAGAGAATGGTTTGTTTGTTTGTGTTTTTTAGTGGGCGACATTAACGTACGCATTCTAGCAATAGGCACGGCCGGTATCGCGGTAGAATAGAGATAACATGCCCTTTTGGGGGAGTTTTGCTTGGTTGAGTGTTTTGCGAGTTTTTTAGAATAAATTCGAGTAATGATTAAATGTTTTTTGATTTTTGATTTGTGAGTGAGAAGTTTGGCTAAAAATGGACGCGGATGAGATTTTGAATATACAAATGGCCTAAAGTCGAAGCTTGAACCTAAAAGGTGTGAGTTTGGAAATTACAGAGATATTTAAATACAAATAAAAGAGAGTGTAACTAATTACCTAAAGAAGTTATTTGAATTAAATTAAAAATTTAAGATTACCTACTAAAATAATTCTAAACTAACTACAAATTCTAAGGTTGTAATAATAGTTCCAAAATTATTAAATTAGATCTAAACTAAATTAAAATTAGTAAATTAAATCTAAACTAAATCAAAATTCCAAGGTTGCTAAATTAAATCTAAAACAAATAAAAGTTCCAAAGTTACTAAACTAAATCTAAATCAAATAAAATTCTAAAACTACTAAACTAAATCTAAATCAAAAAATCAAAAAATTCTAAAGTTATCAAATAAAATTCTAAAGTTACTAAACTAACTCTAAATCGAATAAAAATTCTAGAATTATTAAATTAAATCTAAATCAAAATGAAAATACTAAAGTTACTAATTCTAAATCAAATAAAAATTCTAAATTTAGTAAACAAATTCTAAATCAAACAAAAATTCTAAAGCTATTAACTCTAAATCAAATAAAAATTCTAAAGCTATTAAATTAAATCATAAACATATTTAAGTATAAACTTAATTCATTATAAAATTACTAATTTAATCTAAACCATGCTAATAATAAAATTACTAATTTAAATGTAAACTAAATTAATTTTAAAATTACTAATATAAATGTAAACTAAATTAATTTAAAAAAAATACTAATTTAAATGTAAACTAAATTAATTTTAAAAGTACTAATGTTAAATGTAAACTAAATGAATTTTAAAATTACTAATTTAAATTTAAACTAAATTACTTATAAAAGGAGGTGTGAAACAGAAAACTGGGGGTGAGTATTAATAAGTTCGAATGGGTTTGTTGAAGAGGCCTCAAATATCTAATCCTAAAACAAAGACAAAAATTAATAAAAATAAAAACAAAAAAAACTGGGCCGGAACGGGTCAGTAGGGTCCGGACCCAACTCACACAAAACGAACGCAAGAGCAAAAAAAAAACCTAGAGATTTGCCCAGAGAGCTTCGCGGCTGGCTCCTTGTTTCACCCTCTCATCCTTCTCAATCGATTTCTTTGTTTCCCTTTCTTTTCGCTAAACACCATCAATAACAAAGAAAACATCTCAATTTTCTCACAGTTTCATTCTCAGTGAAGCGTCAACAACAACATCCTTCGGTCCACTCTTTCAAATCTCACCCTTTTATCGACCTTCATTCTCTCGCGATTCACGTTTAGAAAAGCTTCCCTCAGTGATACCTCTCTCAGCAAATGAAAAGAAAACAAAAACAATGCTAGCCCGACCATTAAATTCAAAGCATAAGTTACAGTGAAGAAATCAAAGCATAAAATCAAGCAAAAAAAAACATGACAAATCGAGTATTCTACTTTCGATTGCTCCTTCGTCTCTGGTGGAGACGTCGGCAAATAAGCAGTTTCTGATGAGGGAGAGTTTTTCGGCTTGTTTTAGCGTTTAGATTTACGGCAACCACCACCAACAGGGACGTTACGGTGGACGCTGCTTCTGGTCCAGTAACGATGGTAATTTCTGCAAACATGACGAGGCTGGGAGAGGTTGTAGTTATTGCCGTAACATCGTTTGATATTAGAGGAGTCACAGCGAGGACGGTTCAAGGCTTGGTTGTTCGAATTGTTGTTTGTTGATAGTTGATCAAGGGTTGAGAAAGTGGTGGTGATGACAAGGTTGAAGGTGATTTTAGGGAGGTATGTGGATGTTTTTTTCTATGAAAAATCTGCTCTGGTTTTCATTGTATCAAGGAACAAATTTTTCTTCTTTTCTTTTCGTACTGCTGGAAGTTTTTTTTTTGTTTTTTACAGATTCTACAAGGACAGATGAAAAACAAACACAACATATTCTAATGGAAGATATTAAAGGGGGTTCATGCCTCAGACAAATCAAGTGCTCAAGTAGGCGTCTTTTACACTTTTCGCTTCTCTTCTTATCCTATTCTCTATGTTCTACTCTGAGATTATGTGCTTCTGTTGTTGTTCTTACGCCTCTGTGTTAATGTTGTTTGTTGTGTGAAGGTGACGGCGAGAGGAAGGTTAGGGTGAGTGGCTGAATTAATTTAGGTGTGTTGAGGTGAAGTTGAGTATAAGGTTTTAGAGATGAATGATGTAAGAAACAATAAAGGGTGTATGAAACAGTGGTGTGTTTATGCAAGGAGGGTTGAGGGAATATGATGCAGTGGGTTAGAAAAGAACTGGGAAATCTCTTGGTTTTCTATGCTGTTTTTTTTTCTTGTTGAATTTTTCCTCTTCCTCTTGCGTGTATTTTTATGTGTGTAGGCTATAAAAAAAAATCCTCTTTGCTGTCTTTTTGGCTATGTGTCCAGGATCCTCCTTAATCAAACAGTAGCCTCTTCTTATCATCATACAAAGGTGAAAATATGGGGGGAAAATTGGTGAGATTTGAACAATTTTGCTATCCTGCTTGGTTACTTTTTTATGCTGCTTTTAACTTGCCTATTTGGTGCAAGTTTTGAACAGGTTTTGACAGTTTTGTTGGACAGTAATGTGCAAGTTTTTTCTTTCCTCTTTCTCTTTCAATGATGCCAAGCTATTGTGCTTTTTCTTTGAAAATTCTGAAGGGTTTGCCTCTTTTGGAAAATGATGAAACACTAGGGTGTTTGGGCTAATGAGCTTGCACTATTGTTTTGTTTAATATTTGCTGATTGTTTATGTTGCTTGTTGTTTGAGGCACTGCCTATTGCTATTGCCTAGGCAGCCTGCTGCCTTGTTTTGCAGCTTGGTTGTTTTTTATATTTTTCTTGCTGTTATGACAGCGCTGTTTGCTGTAGCATTGCTGGCCTACTGTTGTTATTTTTGAGATGTTCTGCCATGCTTGTTTTTCTACCCGTTTGCTGGCTTGCTTATATTATTTTGTGCGCTGCCGGTTATTTGCTTTAGCAACAGGAAATATTTGCAATTTTTTCTTTTTCTCTTTTTTGTGAACCAAAGAGAACAACTCTTTTTGTGATTTGCAATTGGGAGAAAATAAACCATGATAAAAAATAACTCCCTGACTGATTCCAAACGCAAACCCTTATGATGACATATTCTTTTAACAAATAATTGTTTGGAAGTTTTCATGCATTAGTTGCTTGCTAATTTTTGTCTTCTTTGTTTCATGAGCACGAGTATCGGACGGCAAGCGGGATTGTAAGAACATGGACAATTCTCTTGAAGAAGAAGCAACAACAATCAAAGGAGAAAGAATTGATTCCTTTTTTTGTTTTTGTAAATAGCAATTGTAGCTTGTAATTCGTGACATGCCTTGTAACTCGTCTCAAAAATGTAATGAACACAAGTTTGAATGAATTTATCAATTATGAACTTCGTTTGTAGAAATCAAATAACTCTTGCATCTTGTTTAAATTCTGAAATTCTCTCTTGAATAATTCGAATGCACCCTTTGACTTTGTAACTTAAACTTCAAGAAATTGTGAGCAATTGTTATAACTTGTATTCCAAACAATCACGCGCCTTATCTTTCAAAATCCAATCAAACTCTCAAACAAAATAAATGCTTAAGAATTTAATTCCACTGGTTAATTCGAACCCAAAACACTGGTCGCCTGAACCTTGATCTTCAAACCACGCTTGAACCCGACTTGCATTTCTTAAACAGAACTCTAACTTTGACGTTCAGATCGCGAGTAACTTGCAACCTAAGTAACCCAAAAACATGTCTTGATCATCATGAACCCTCAGCCTCATTTCTTGTGCCCAAACTCCACTTTTGTCAATCCAAACTTCAAATTCTCGACTTTATGGCTTGGAGACTTTGAGAAGAAACTTGAAATGCGAGGAGGTGAGATTTTTGACCTAATGCACTGAGCTTTGAGCCATCCTCAAGGCCGGCGAGAGAAACATCTTCCCAGAAACCAAAAACTCGTAACCCTAGCATCTTGACCAATACCCATAGGGAAATAAACCCTAATCCAGGCTTCGATAAATTTGAGCGAGAACCAGCCTTGCAACGTGATGACAAAATTCGTTCCACAATCCACTAATCGAGAACCAGATGCGTTTCCTTTCTACCTGATAAGAAAACCTCAAAACAAGATTAGACATAAAGAGGGCGCATCCCTAAAACTTTAAACCAAAGCGCCCGATTCCATGAGATGCAGGATATGCAAATGACTGAATAATAAAATGATGCAAATGGAATGCAAAGTTCAAAGCTAGACAAAAAATAAAGAGATAGGGCAAATTTGGGGTACGACAGCTGCCCCTATTTAATCGTCTTAAACCTGAATGCGATATTGGCGTCGGCCTTTCGTAAGTTCAAGGTGGAAGATGATTAAATACCAGGACCCAAAATTTGCCCTGGAGAGATGGTGTGAGTGTCTGCTTGGGGAAAGACAAACTGGTCTTCTGGTGAACTGGTCATGATGGATAAAACATGGTTGAAAAAGGGTAACTTGTACTGGGGTAACAGTGTAAATACAAGGTTTCTGAGGGAGCGGGTGGTAGAATGATTGAAATGATATGGTTGACAATATTGTGGTGACTGGAGGTAAGGAACTTAAGGATAATATGAAGGTAAAGTCTGCAGAAGACTTAAGATCCTAAGAATATGGCGCAACGGCAAGATCTACTGACGATCTACGACCTTACAAACATAACACGATGGTAAGATCTACGAATGATCTATGACCCTAAAAGGATGAGAGGGTAAAGTCTACAGACGACCTACGACCCTAGGAAAGATAAAGTGAAGGCAAGATCTACGGAAGATCTACGACCCTAAAAGACACCACTATGGTAAGATCTACGGACGATCTATGACCTTAAAAGTGTAAGTTTAAGATTGCGCCTAAGAGGGGGGGTGAATTACGTGGTGGTCGATTTTTTATTTATTTTACACTTTCTGGTTTTGTTTTAGTGCTATGGAAAACGGTAAAGTGTAGAAAGTAAAGAGACACGGAGATTTATCCTGGTTCCTTCCACACCCCGGAAGTACGTCCAGTCCCCTTGCAAACACGCAAGAGATTTCACTATTTTGTTAGAACTTTTACAAGACTCTTCCTAGTCTTATCAACTAAAGACACTAACAAATACCAAGAACACCCTCTTGGATTTCCAATAAGTCTCTTGAGAACAATCCTCTCAAAAGATACCTCTTGTTTCCAATAATGGACAACAAGGTACAAAAGTATTCTAATAATTAATTCCAACAATCCTAGAAATAAGTTACACTTAGTATAATTCTATGAAATATGATTTCTTGAAAGATGTTGATCACATAGAGTGACTTCAATGAAGTTTCTTCTTTCTTCTCTTGTAAGCAATTCAAACTGTAACACAATGGTTAGAAAATGCTCAAAGATTTCTGTTCTTATATGTGTGAAAGTGCAGAAAATCTTTGTTCTTAAAAATTAAGAAATATGAAGTTTGAATATTTTACAAAGTTCAGAATTATTGCATGAGAGAAGAGTTTTTTTTATAATTTGAAAGATTTAATATTTAAAGCAATCAAGATACCTTTCCAAATGGATACCACTTTTCTGTTTGTAAAACTTGAGAAGATGCAATGTATGACCATGCAACCATTGGAGAAAAGGTGTGAAGGATATCTTGAATCAAGTTCAGATTTTTCAAAAATTACAACGTGTAAATCGATTAGCATTAGATGTAAATCGATTGCACGGGTTTGTAACGTTCTTGTTTTCAAAATTTTTGAAGTTTAAATCGATTTACATGATGTGTTAATCGATTTACTAGTGTTAAAAAAATTAACTCAGTTCAGTAATCAATCAATTTACACTCCATGTAAATCGATTGCTTCCAGGGGCAATCAGATTTTAAAAAAAACATGTGTAAATCGATTTACATGATGTGTTAATCGGTTTACATTAGTGAAAAACTTAGAATTTGCTTTAAACTTTAAGTGAAGTGTTGTGGCAAGTGTGTATATCATTTTTGAGCATTTCTAATCAATTTAGTTCAAATGAGAATTGATATACTTGTTTGCTTGCCATGATCCTTGAAGCTTTGAGTGAATGATGCTTTAAGCTAATTCCACTTCTTTTCCTTCTTGCCATAGTGCTTGTTTGTCTTTCATCAAAACTAAAGTTGAGTTGAGGCTTGAGATTACATTCTCCCCCTTTTTGATGATGACAAACCATCTTTCTTTATGAGTTGTTCAGAATTGGAGCAAAAGGAGTTTTCTCCCCCTAAGATAGATTTCTCCCCCTATGGAGAAAAAGATTTGAAAACTTGCCCTGGAAAGAAAACTGAAACAAACAACCATAAAGTGCTATCACATCCTTCTCCCCCTTTGACATTATCAAAAAGAAGGGAAAGATGTAACATAAGATGATACTTATAACAATTCGAAACAAATATGAACATAAACTAAAACGCAAATTTCTAAAAATATCGTACGAAGTTCAAATACACATAATAAAAAACTAACACTTGAAGCAATTATCAAACAAAAAACATAATGATAAAGAATAGGAATTTAATAATATTGGCCAGGAAAATATTAGAAGGGTCCTTGATATGGAAACTATTGTTGTAGAGGTGGTTCAGTGTATTGAGGAGGCGGAGGTGCTGGATTGTTTGGATCGTATGGAGGAATATGGAGATGTGAGTAGAGGTATGAAAAATGTTGAGTCATATAATCCATAACATCTTGGTTGGTTGGACCAGAAGAGGCAGCAGGAGGAGGAACTTCATTTTCTTCTTCATCCGCATTATTGCCTTCATCACCTACAACATCCTCTCCAATATATGTGATGGTTTTTGCTTCAGAATCGAAATGAACACCCATCCGAGAATCAACATTTTTGATGGAGATCCTATTGCTGATTGGATCCATTTCAACCCTCTCAAACCCAGTAAAATCAATATCAAATGCTTCCAAGATCCTTGTGATTAAGTATGCATATGGCAGAAAAGTAGCCCTTGTGGCAACTCTTAGCATATGCAGCACAATCAGTTTAGCCCAGTTTACCGAAATGCCATTTTCCTTGCATAGAGAATTTGCAATTCTAGATCGGTTACAGTATAGTGATTTCCTGCTCTAGGAAATAAAATATATACCAGAAAATAATGGAACAATCTATCATCAATGTGAAAATTACCAGCACTCCAAGTGTCCTGAGCCGGAATAACACCGCAAAGACTACGGATCCGCTTTGCACGGTATTCTGCTTCTGACAACCGACCAATGCTGCAGAAGAATTCTCTCTTCCTATAATTTTCCCAGTCAACATCCTCTGGGTCATAGAGAGAACTTCCAGTATATGGGATGTTCAAAATTCTGCCTATTGTTTTTGAATGTAGAGAAATTCTTGTTCCGAGCACATGGGTATAGCATTTGTTGTTATCATAATGCATGTTGCTGTAAAATACTCGAACTAGATCCGGATAATAGTAACCACATGATGATATTAACGGTTCTAACCCATAAGCAATCAAATCCCTATGAAAAGTGAAGCAATCATAGGGAAAGGTAGATAACATACCGAATTTGGGAGCTGAAATTATTTTCCTTTGAAAGTGCTTGATGAATCTTTCACGTTGTGTATCCGAGAGGTACTCGAGCAATGAGTTTTCAGAGGCTGCAACAGTTTTCTTCTTTCCTTTTTCTGAGGCTGTTGCTTTTCTTTTGGGAGCCATGGCGATGGTTAGGGTTTTGAGTAAGGAAGATAGAGATTTTTTGGTGTTGTTATGAGATAGTGAGTGAGTTTTGGTGAGATTAAATAGTAGAGTAGGGTAAGTGAGGTCTTTATGAGACTTAATTGAGTGGGGTTGGTCAAGGTTACATGATTGGTCAAAAAGAAGGTGGGAGGTTGAGAGGCAAGGTAAGGTTGAACAATATATTAAAGACTCATAAAAATATCACATGCTGAACAGGTGTAAATCGATTGGTGTGTAGGATCAATCGATTTGCATAGTGAAAAATTAAATAAAAACGCTTCAGTTTCAGTGATAAATCGATTTGCCCATTTGATAAATCGATTTACACAAAAAATATTTTATTAAAATTGATTTTGGTTCAGTGGTAAATCGATTTACATACTTGGTAAATCGATTTACTCAAAAATATTTTATTAAAAAAGAGTTTTGCTTCAATGGTAAATCGATTTACACACTTGGTAAATCGATTTACTTCTAAAAATTTTTTTTAAAAAAAATAATATATTTTTAACATTTGAAATATTTTCTAAGCCCATATATATGTACATTAATGTATAGTTAAGGATAGAGTGCACCTTATATATCTTGTTCATCTAGGATTCCGAGTTCACGACGAATTTTGAAGAATGAATCCTTTGCAAGTGGTTTTGTGAAAATGTCCGCGAGTTGATTTTGAGTGTCCACAAAAGTAATCTCGACATCTCCTTTGAGTAAGTGATCTCTGATGAAATGGTGTCTGATGTCAATGTGTTTTGTCCGGGAATGCATAACTGGATTTTTTGTAATGTCGATCGCGCTTGTGTTATCACATCAAAGTGGAATGCATCCAAGGTTTACTCCATAGTCAAGTAACTGTTGTTTTAGCCAAAGAATTTGAGCGCATCCACTTCCAGCCGCAATGTATTATGCTTCAGCAGTGCTGAGAGCGACGCTTGCTTGCTTTTTGCATGACCATGAAACCAAGGCATTTCCGAGAATGTGACATGTTCCACTTGTACTTTTGCGATCAGTCTTACAACCTGCATAGTCAGCATCAGAATAACCAACTAGATTGCACATACTACTTTTTGGATACCATAATCCGACGTTGGTTGTTCCTTTGAGATATTTTATTATGCGCTTGACTGCTGCAAGGTGAGACTCTTTAGGATTGGCTTGATATCTTGCACATAGGCAAACGCTGAACATGATGTCAGGTCTACTTGCTGTTAAATAGAGAAGAGAGCCAATCATTCCACGATACTTAGTTATGTCAATAGAGTTCCCTGATTCATCTGGATCAAGATAGGTGCCAGATCCCATAGGAATTGCACTTTCTTTGCTGCTTTCCATCTCAAACTTCTTTATAAGGTCTTTGTAATATTTTGATTGGTTTATGAAGATACCGTGTTTGAGTTGCTTAATTTGAAGACCGAGAAAGAAATTCAATCTTCCCATCATAGACATCTCAAACTCTCCTTGCATCATAGATGAAAATTCCTTGCACATATTTTGGTTAGTTGAACCGAAAACAATATCATCTACATAGATTTGTACAAGTAAAGTATGATGATTAACATTTTTTATGAAGAGAGTGGTATCAACTTTACCCTTTACAAACCCTTTTTCACATAGGAATGCGCTTAGTCTATCATACCATGCCCTTGGTGCTTGCTTCAGCCCATAGAGAGCTTTCTTCAATTTGAAGACATGATTAGGATGTTTGAAGTCTTCAAATCCGGGAGGTTGCTTTACATAGACTTCTTCATTTATGAATCCGTTGAGAAATGCGCTTTTTACATCCATTTGAAAAAGTTCAAAGTCCAATGAGCATGCATATGCAAGTAATAGTCTTATTGCTTCCAAACGTGCCACCGGAGCAAAAGTTTCTTCAAAATCAATTCCTTCCTCTTGGTTGTATCCTTGAGCAACTAGTCTTGCCTTGTTTCGAGTGATTATACCATTTTCATCCATCTTGTTTTTGAATACCCATTTGGTTCCAATGATACGTTTATTTCCTGGATTAGGAACAAGTTCCCAAACTTCGTTCTGCTCGAATTGGTTTAGCTCCTCTTGCATGGCAAGGATCCATTGATCATATTCTAGTGCTTGAGCCACTTTGGTAGGTTCAACTTGAGATACAAAAGCCATATTTAAGCATGCATCCTTAAGATTTAGCCGTGTAGATACCCCTTTGCTAATATCTCCAATTATGTTGTCAATTGGATGATCACGATGAGTTCTCCATTCTTGAAGAAGACCATCATCATTTCCATTTTGATGTGAAAGTTCATGTGTTTGTTTCGGGTTGACAATTTTTCCACCTTCGCATGAATTCTCATGAGGTAAGTCTATAGAATCATCATCATCACAAATAACAACTTCCTCCTTGGAGGTGTTAGATTCATCAAAAGAAACATGCACTGATTCTTCTATAGTTAAAGTTATTTTATTGTAAATTCTAAAAGCTTTGCTAGAAAGGGAGTAACCAAGAAAAATACCTTCATCCGATTTTTCATCGAACTTACCGAGATTGTCTTTGTCGTTGTTAAGGACAAAACATTTGCACCCGAAAATGTGAAAGTGAGAGATATTTGGTTTTCTTCCTTTGTAAATCTCATATGGATTTTTCTTTAGTATAGGTCTTATGATTACGCGATTGCTTACGTAACATGTCGTGCTTACCGCATCCGCCCAAAAATATTTAGGAAAACTTGAGTCACTTAGCATGGTTCTTGCAAGTTCTATCAAAGACCTATTTTTCCTTTCAACTACTCCATTTTGTTGTGGAGTTCTTGGTGCTGAAAAATTGTGGAAGATCCCATTTTCTTCACAAAATTCTTCAAACAGACTATTTTGGAACTCTCCACCATGATCACTTCGGATTGATGTTATCTTTAATGACTTCTCATTTTGAACTTGTTTTGCATATCTCTTGAATGCCTTGAATACGTCATTTTTGTGCACTAAAAACAAAGTCCAAGTAAAACGGGAAAAATCATCTATAATAACTAAAGCATAAATGTTACCTCCGAAGCTTCTTGTTCTAGATGGACCAAAAAGATCTATGTGCAACAATTGAAGTGGTCTTGTTGTTGAAACCACATTATTTGGTTTGAAAGTTGATTTGGTTTGTTTGCCCTTTTGGCATGCACTACATAATTTGTCTTTGATGAATTTCATCTTTGGTAGACCAATAACTAAGTCATGCTTAACTAATTTGTTCAAGTGCTCCATGTGTATGTGAGCAATCCTCTTGTGCCATAACCAAGCGTCATTGTTGTTTACCATGAGACATTGTACATTCATAGACAAATCATATAAAGTAATCATAAAAATATTGTTAGATCTTATACCTTTGAGTTTTACCTCATCGGTTGCCTCATCCATAATTAGGCATTCTTCTTTGTTGAATTTGATTTTGAACCCTTTATCGCAAAGTTGACTTATGCTAAGAAGGTTGTGCTTTAATCCTTCAACATAGAGAACATCCTCAATTTGAATGGATGGAGGTGTGCCAACTATTCCAACGCCAAGAATCTTTCCTTTGGTGTTGTCTCCATAGGTGACATACCCTTTGGCTTTATGTACTAGATATGAAAATTGGTGTACATCTCCTGTCAAGATACCAAAGGTTTGATGTGGATTTCAAGCATAACTCCAAAAAAAATTTATTTCTTGTTAGGTACCCAAGTGGCCTTGGGTCCTTCATAGTTAGTTCCCTTTTTCACCCATGCATAGTGTCCACTAGCCATACTGAAATTTCTAATATAGCATGCATTAGGTGTGTGTCCAACAATACCACAGTAAAAACAGTTTGGAACAAATTTTCTCTTGTATCTAGGAATTTGTTTTCTTTTAGATACATTAGGCTTTTTCTTTTGATGATTATGAACAACTTGCTTATTTTCTACTATCTTGGGATTGGAACTATTACTAGCCTTTACAAAAACAGTGGGATTGTTACTTGGTTTCTTAGTATTCACATAACCAAGACCTCTTTTATCATTTGGATAACGTTGTTGGCTTAGTAATCCTTCCAATCCTATTTGTCCTTTTTCATATTGTTCAATGACTCTTTTCAATTGAACAATTTGAAAGACATTTGATTCACACTTGGTGCATGCAAAGTTTTCCTTTTCTTTTATAAAATTCTGTTTTTGAAGATCAAAATCTTTAGTCATGGTGTCAATTTTTTCGTGACAAATTAGAAGTTCTTTTTCTTGGCTTGACACCTTTTTGTATAAACTTTTGCATTCTTTCAAGAGTTCATCAATGACACCTTGAACATCATCATCAAAAAGATTAAATTCATTACTAACCTCTTCTTTGTCATCGGAGTGATGCGATGCCATTAAGGCTAAATTTGCACATTCGTCGCTTTCCGATTCCGATGTACTACTCATATCATTATCTTCCCATGCTATGTAGGCTTTCTTGTGTTTTGAGTCCTTTCCTTTGAATCCGTTTTTCTTTGGGAGATTTGGACAGTTTGGCTTGATATGTCCTTACTTTCCACATTCATAACATGAGACATCTTGTGTTGATGTGGAGGCTTCTCTTTTCTTGAAGTGCTTTCTCTTATTTGCATGAGATCCGCCCTTGTCATTTCTGCCAAAAAACTTCCCAAGTCTTTTAACAAGAAGCATGAAATTTTAATCTTCTTCCGGATTGTCTTCTTTTACTACTTCCTTTGAATCAATTTTTAAAGCAATGTTTTTGGATTTCTTTTCTAGATTCTCATGTTTTTCAAGTCTACCGAGTTCCGTTTCGTATTCTTGAAGTTTGCCAAATAATGTAGCGGAAGTCATTGCGGAGAGACTCTTCTTTTCCGAGATTGCTGTTACCTTTGGTTGCCATTCCCTAGTCAATGATCTAAGGACTTTCAAGTTGAGTTCATCATTTGTCAAGGTTTTACCAAGAGCACTTAAGTGATTTGTTAAGTGGATGAATCTCTTTTGTAGGTCGAGAATGGTTTCTCCGGGCTGCATTCAGAATAACTCGTATTCTTGACTTAAAGTATTCAGCCTTGATCTCTTAACTTCAACGGTTCCTTCATGTGTTTGTACCAAGGTGTCCCATATTTCTTTCGCTGATTTACATGCAGATACACGAAAGAACTCATCCATGCATAGTGCACCTTGAAGTAGATTTACGGCCTTTTTATCATAGAGGACTTTTTTCTTGTCGTCATCATCCCATGCAGTTTTGGGTTTAGCCGTGCCGACACCGTTGATAACTGTTATAGGAATGAATGGACCATTTTCTATGGCATCCCATATTTCTTCTCCTTGTGATTCTAGATGCACCCTCATGCATATTTTCCAAAAATCAAAGTATTCGCCACAAAATAGAGGAGGCTTGTTGTTACTACCACCATCTCTGAAAATGGGTTGTTGATTTGCGGAAGCCATTCTGGATCTCTAGGAGCAGGTTACCTATAACCTGCTCTGATACCAATTATAAGTTTAAGATTGCGCCTAAGGGGGGGGGGGGGGGTGAATTAGGTGGTGGTCGATTTTTTATTTATTTTACACTTTCTGGTTTTGTTTTAGTGCTATGGAAAACGGTAAAGTGCAGAAAGTAAAGAGACACGGAGATTTATCCTGGTTCCTTCCACACCCCGGAAGTACGTCCAGTCCCCTTGCAAACACGCAAGAGATTTCACTATTTTGTTAGAACTTTTACAAGACTCTTCCTAGTCTTATCAACTAAAGACACTAACAAATACCAAGAACACCCTCTTGGATTTCCAATAAGTCTCTTGAGAACAATCCTCTCAAAAGATACCTCTTGTTTCCAACAATGGACAACAAGGTACAAAAGTATTCTAATACTTAATTCCAACAATCCTGGAAATAAGTTACACTTAGTATAATTCTATGAAATATGATTTCTTGAAAGATGTTGATCACAAAGAGTGACTTCAATGAAGTTTCTTCTTTCTTCTCTTGTAAGCAATTCAAACTGTAACACAATGGTTAGAAAATGCTCAAAGATTTCTGTTCTTATATGTGTGAAAGTGAAGAAAATCTTTGTTCTTAAAAATTAAGAAATATGAAGTTTGAATATTTTACAAAGTTCAGAATTATTGCATGAGAGAAGAGTTTTTTTATAATTTGAAAGATTTAGTATTTAAAGTAATCAAGATATCCTTCCAAATGGATACCACTTTTCTGTTTGTAAAACTTGAGAAGATGCAATGTATGACCATGCAACCATTGGAGAAAAGGTTTGAAGGATATCTTGAATCAAGTTCAGATTTTTCAAAAATTACAACGTGTAAATCGATTAGCATTAGATGTAAATCGATTGCACGGTGTTGTACCCCAAAATTTGCCCTCGCATTCTTCCACAAGAAATCAAAGCTTCAGGCGTTTCCTGATTTTTCAGATTGGCTCAAGAATCGGTCAAACAGACTTTTCTCGTCAGTCAGACACAATTAGGGTTTTATTGATTTTCAGGGCTCTAGAATGTTTCAAACAATTGGCTTAGGGTTTTAGTTGATTTTGGCTCAACTTTGATCAGGCGAACGCTCTTTGGCATTTAATCAGGAATTAGGGTTTTGTGGGCACGTTCTCAGAAGGATTTAAATTCTACGGTGCTTTGCAAGTTATTCCGAGATTTGGTTTGAATTCGCATTGTTTGACTTAATCAGTAAAAGAATGCATTTGGATTGAATTCACGTTTGTTTGATTGAATCAGTCAAAGGATACATTCAGTTTGGATTTGCAGTGTTTGGTAAAAAAATCAGTAAAAGGGGGAATGCGTCTGATCAGTTATTGTGTTTGACTGTGCTTTGCTTTGGATGTTGGAAGCGCCAAGTTTATTATTTTGATCAACGTTGAATCAATGTTTAGTTAATTATTTATTATTCTAAAGATTAAATAGCTGGAATTTAATTTTCAGTTATTTTAATTGAAAGAACTATAAATAATAAATAAATAATTGAAAAAGGAGGAAAAATAATTAATTGGATGAAGAAAATTTTATTAATTTTTAAATTAATTGTACAATTGTTTTTTTCTTTACAACAATGATTTTACATTAATTTAAATTTAAATAAAAATAAAACTATCCTATTTTTTTCTAAGTCTCCAATTCTTCATTCTTCATTTGATACCCCTCTCCACTCAATTTTTTATCTGCAAAAGAAAGGAAGAAAAGTCAAATAGCAGATAAATAAATAAAGAGATAGATAAAAAAGAGTTCATCATTAAGGGCAACTGTTTGGGATCAGTTAACCCTCTCTGCAAATCACGGGATTTCTCCCGGTTCACAAAGAGGGACGAATATTTATTTGCTAAACTTTGAATGCACAAATTTAAAAATGCACAAGTCAAATTGTCAAACTGCATAAGTTCAAATCTCAAACAGCAAGTTGCAAATCAAACTACAAAGTCTAAACTACAAAGTCCAAACTGAATCACAACTTTCCAACCATCCAAAAACTATCAAAGTACAAGTTACTGTCACAAGGCTACCCAAGCTATCAAAAAGAAGATTTGGCAAGATATCAAAAGATCCAAAAGTACAAGAAGCTGTCAAAAGAAGGGACAAATATGTAGAGAAAGCATGATATGCAAGCAACATACTCATTTTCATCATTTCCCAAGTTGCCCTTTCAGAAAGTACAGAGCATAAACATATTTTAAATAAATTGACTGTACTGAAGAGAGAGAGAAGAGAAAAAGAAAGCAGGTTACAAGGCTTTAGGCAGGAAGAAAAATATAAAACAAACTAAAGACAATACAGTAAGGAGAGGAGAGGAGAAAGATATCAAACAGAGATAACCAACTGTCAAAACCCTCCAGATACAAAAACCTGCATATGCCAAAATCTGACTGTTATCAAACCAAACACATAACCATCAGTAATGTCCAAACCTGCATGAACCAAAGGCCATAAACTGCATTCCATAGCCTTAAACCAGTAAAAAGCTCAAATCTGTACCAGATGCCAAGCCTAACCACTCAAGGCCAAGAACCAGTTTCGAACCTAAAGCCTAAGCTTGTGTCAAGATTAGAACAAACAATCACAAACTGATGCAAACCTGTACCAGATACCAAGCCTGCATTCCATAGCCTTGAACCAGTACAACCTGCTAAGTCATAAGCTTAAACCTCATAAGCCTAAGACCTTAACCCTGTCCAGCCTTAACCATCAAACAACAAACCTGCATTGACTCAAACCAAAACATTTAAACCTCTAAAAATCCTGTCAAGCTCAACCTAAGGCCAAAACCTGTACCAGATACCAAGACCATAACCAGCATAGGCCAAACCCTGTCAAACTGATCCAAAGATATAACCAACAAACATAAACCCAATGCTCACAAGTCATAAAAGGCCATAACCAAGCCTAAACAACCAGAAGGCAAGTCCAATAAAAAGTCCAAAACTAATAAGTGTTGAACCTGTCAAACTAAACCTAAGCAAAGCCTCAGAGAAACTATCATCATAGGGCATTTCAACAACCAAACACAAGGCATCAATCTCAGCATACAACAAGTATTCCACAAGGCAACTCAGGATAAACACAAGGCAGCTCAAGCGTCTAGGCAACAGAAGAAAGAGATAAAAAAGCATACAAAGGCATCATACAATACTCAAGCACGCTCAAACATTCAAGGCAACCAAACAGAAGCAACGAGGCAACAGGGAGAAAAAGAAAAGAAATGACATCAAGTTAAGTTCTCAGAATACATCATTGAACCCAAAAAGGTAAAGAATACCAGAAAGTTCATAAGTCCATCATCATCGCGCATACCCCTTCACCGTCGAGCCTCCTAAGCGCCTCCACCATTCCTTCCCCTCTTCAGTCAATGTAGTTCTCTTTTTCCCCTTCCCTTTCATACCTCAAACAAAACAAATCAAAACATTAATCAATAAAACACAGAATCATATTCAATAATCAAAGAATCATAACATGCAAATCTAAAGCGCCTAACAAGTTTGAGACAATTCGTTACCTTGTGTAATCGTTGCCTGAGCAATCTGAGGGGAGAGGAGCAAACGGCGCTGGTGGCTGAGACGAAAGGTTTGAGCTAGGCGTTCGGCGTGAACGGAGAAGACAAAGTGACACAAACGGCGCCTCTGTCTCAAAGAACCCTGACGCGTTTCAACTGAAAGCAAATAATCAAACCCTAAAACTTGTTTCGAGCAAGTGGGCCTAACACGTTTCTGAAGTACCTAAGCCCACTGTGTTTCTGATCACACCCCCTTTTTTATCTATTCATTCTGTTTGATTAGTATGGGCCTAATGCCCTTTTGGCCCATTCAAATCTCCAAACTTTTTTCAGCATATAAAACCTTTTTCTTTTGTTAAATAAATTAACATAACAATTTTTACATTAATAATACTTTTTTTCATATGTATGTTGTAATTAAATTTTATATAGAAACTAATATTTTTTTCTTTACAATTTAACTTACATTTTCTTTTTGAATATTGATTTTTCTTAAGATTAATACTTAATTTGTACATAATCAAGACAAAATACATTTTTATACATAATTTAATTAATTTAACACATTTAATTTAAATGTTCTTTGTATATATTAAACACAAAATATAACGATACATCTTTCATACACAATATAATTTAAAACATTTTTCTTTTCATTTAATTAAAATTTTCTTTTTGTTCATATTAGAAATATACAAGATTACAAAAGACAAATTAAATTAAACAAATATTTAATTCTCACCATTAGGTTAAAACAATGCTTAAACAATACATTAATTTCACATTTTCGCACTTGTAAATAATTACATACACATATACACATACACTTACACAATATACTTGCATTTGATACATTATACATTTGCTTATTTTGTATATACGTTACATTTACATTTGATCGATTCGATTTGGTTATAATCTATTGGACACTACACTCCTAAGTCTCATCCCCATTTGTAAATTTGTACCCCCACTCCCGGATACTTATTTTGTAATAGCGTAGACTTTACATTTCCGCAATTTACCGCTTTCGAATTATACCATGGTTAGACCTAGGGTTTGCATGTACATAAAATCAAACGCTAGATAACCTAATACAAGACAAATACATGAAATCAATACACAATCACACTTGCACCCTCTAGGGTAATCCCACATGTTGCCTTCCAAAATGGGCCATGCTTGCACGTCGAGTTTCTTTGGCAAAACAAATTCAAATGATCATAAGTCCCTCGATGACGCTTTCGAAAGTTGCCTAAATGTAATGATCATAGTCCCTTCAAAGAAAATTGCCAAAGACACTTGGCACCATTGCATTCATGGTCCATACGATGACCCGCGCTCGTCCCGTTAAACATCCTAAACGCAAGATTGTCCATCAAATTCAATGGTGGAACAAAATTGTTAAAAAGGGTTGAAAACATAGAGAAAACCTTTGAGTACAATAGGGGTAGACAAAACTCTTAGTTACTTGAGATCAACTTGCAAAAACACTTGCCTTCTTTTCAAGCCACACTCCACAACACTTTCAAAACAAACTCTTCAAAAACATCTTGAAACACCTTTTCGAAAAGATACACACCTTCGTATATACTCAAACACGAGTCGAATACATTGGTAGCCTAAGACAAGGCATCTTCTTCAAAAACATTTTCAAAAAACACTCACACACACACCACAATTTCAAAGCAATCGAAAATCAAGGCAAGTGATCTAAAAAACCAAGTAACTAAGAGCCCATGGATAACCATGGATGAAAAGGGTGCTAATACCTTCCCTTTTCATAATCTACCCCCCGAACCCACGAAATATCTCAAAAGGTTTTTGCTGTGCTTTTTCAACCTTTCCTTTAGGATAAAATAAAAAGTCGGTGGCGACTCTTGCTCAACCGAACAAGTGCAAATACAAACGCAAAACACATAGTCAGTTCTCCCACCGTATCACGGAACTGGCGACTCTGCTGGGGATATCTCTTTAAAGTGGGGTTACCTTAGGGTTTAGATCACCTTTGTTTTCAATTGATTGCTTTGTTTGCTTTTACATTTGTGGGCTTTGCATCGGAGTTTTATAGATCCTAACCCGGATCTGGGGAATACCTTTTTTAGGTAGCATAATCTGTGAGGGACCTGTCCGGCGTATACCGACATGGGTGAATCAGTGGCTACGTTGGTGTGGCGCCTTGGTCTGTACTGATATCCCTCGTGTTGAAACGGGGAGAATATGGGTCTTCCAAGGAGTCATTAAGCACCAACCGACCTTAGAACCCTAAATTGACCCAACTTGGCCATTAGAACAGTAGCAGTATGCTACACTCATTGAGACTAAACTCTCGCGATGGTTCTGGCCGCAAGAAAAGATTGCGATGCTGGAGTTATGACCGATTGAGGGTAGTCAATGATATTGAGATCCTCTAGAACCCGGTTACTTTTGATAGGACAGGTTTTAACCAACGAAACTGAAAGAGGGTAGTACCTGAACCCCATGCAAGCCTAAACCTAAGGACTTGTTTGCTTTGTGTGAATATGTTTGCCTGTATATACACTCACTTGCTTTTCGCATACATGTACATAACATCATAACATCATACCATAGCATTTTCAATAACCACCTCAAGGATCTCGAGGGTTCTTTTGATGCAGGGTTACGTTGAACCAGACGTCTACCAAGGGGCAAGAGGTTTCTCCTCTAACCAATGCCAACCAAAGTTTAAGTGCAACAACTTGAATCAGTGGCTATGACCCACTCGACATGGTGAGCTTGATTCTCGTGGAAAGACATCCACCAGTGCAGAGTTCTCCAAACAAAGATCAAGTGCAACAACTTGAATCAGTGGCGATGACCCACTCGACATGGTGAGCTTGATTCTAGTGGAAAGACATCCATCGGTGCAAAGTTCTCCAATCCAAGATCAAAGTTCAACCTCTAACATTTTCTTGTGTTTACCCCAAGAGATCCTTGAAAGCATGCATCCACATATCATGCATTGCATTTTGACAGTTTTTCCTTTTTCAGGTTCTTTACTCTCCTGCTATTTATTTCAGTAAGAGATGGCTCTAGAAAGGTCTGTCAAAGACATCCAAGACCAGACTGCTCAGCTGTAGGAAATGTTCCTGAACTTGTCTCTGGGGCAAGAAGAGATGAAAGCTCTCCTCACAAAGGGCTTGGGGAATTCCAACAATGCCAAGAGTGATCAGCTTGCGGAGCTGCAATTTGATCTGACAACATTGAGGACCCAGATGATGGGGCAGTTAGTGGGCCAGATGGCTCTCATCCAAGACCTATCTCAAAGACAAGAGGAACTCAGAGTTCTTGTCCGCCAACTGCTTCCAAACAACCAATTGGGGAAAACATCTGAGGTTGAAGAGCAAGTCACCGCTCAGACCCCATCCACTCAAGAAGACAAGAGGAAGGCTCCTTCGCTTGCTTCAGGGTCACAAGCCCATCAACAACCTCGCCAGCGTCAAAGGGGTAATCGGCGTAAGCAAGAAACGTCGGGAAGACAGTTCACGGAGACTGAAATACCATCATTCTTCATACTGAAGCGCCTGTTGGAGGTCAACTTGCTCACCCTAAGGGATCCTCCTCAGAAGCTCAATACCTCCTCTCCTAACTATCGTCCCGACGCATTTTGTGTTTACCACTCCTACAGCCCGGGACACGACACCAACGACTGTTGGGACTTGAAGAACAAGATTCAAGATCTGATCGACATTGGAGTGCTGGAATTCATGCCAGACGGCGAGATGAAAATCTTCCGTTAAGGGGTTCTCCACCTGAAGTGACAAAGCTCAAGCTGAAAGACTTTTGCTTCTTTTTTGAATTTTCAAAGTTGTAATTTCTTTTGCTATCAAACAATTATCTGTTGATGTTAAACTTTGTTTTCATTAATGCATTGCATATGTTTGTCTTGAATTAGTCCATTCGTTTCACTACTCTTATGCTTTTCTTTATGATATTTGACTCTTGATAAAAAGCTGCAAGCCTTTAGAGGGAGGATGACGAAACAATACCATGATCTTATACAATATGCTTTTGAACAGACCTTGCTGATGATGTACATGCATTTCTTTCAATTCCCAAACACTGGAGTTATAAGGAAGTTAATCCCTAGTCAACCCCTTCGAGCCAAAGAAGTAGGAGTTTTCTGTTCTAAACGATCAAAACCTTTGATATAAACCCGGGGCAGGGTAGTGTCTCAGTTAATTCAAGAGAAACGCGCATTGAAGTCGCAAACTCTCAGTTCGTAATACAACAAACGACGTCAAAAAAGAAAAGCATTCCTTTGGAATCAAAAGACAAGGGTGGTTCCCTATCACATAGACAGTCAATCTCTCAAAAGAGAAAGAGCCCACTGAGCCAAAACCTGTAAAGGAAGCTCAAGAAAGCTGGGGCATCCCGCTGACTGTAATCTCGAAAATGGGAACAGTCAGACAAAAGTTAGGGATAACAAATCAAAATCAAAATAGTGAGGTCATTACAAAATCCTCAACAACATGAAAAAATGTTGAAAAAGAAAAAGGAGATGATGACTGTCTCCCCAAATTCAACTGGTGAACCATCGCCCAAAAGTCGTTCCAAACTCAAAACAGAGTGCGACGCACAATTAACTGGGCTTAGGTTGGAGAACATCACGAAGAGCGGGTGGGTACAAATATACTTTGAGCCTATATCCTTTGTTTCTTAAACCGTGAACCAGGCCACGTTACAACCCTTTAAAAGTCCTAATTGAAGCATGGGTTAGTTCGAAAGCATACTGTTACAAAAGGTATCCTGACTCCTGTAAGGCTTTGCTCTAAATCTTGTGTTGATCTGTCTTATAAAAAGTTTTCCGCTAAAAACGCATTTTTCAAAACTTCGAGACAAACATAAACTTTGCATTACTTGAATATCACTGTCTGCATTTGGCTTTTTGTTTGACAGCGAAGAAATTCATACAGCGAATGTTCGGAGGAACGAAAACTCTCTCAGTGAGCAAAATCACTTCAAGAGGATGACACTTCCATTACAAAATCTCCTATCAACAAGGGGCATGACATGTCACCATCCAATTAACCTGGGGCAGTCCAGTCAAGGTCCAACAAATCTTTCAAAATTCAGTTAACTTGGGGAAGTCCAGTCAAGATTTCAAGAAATCTCTCAATATGCAGAGTAATCTGATTCAAGACTCCTTCATCACCACTTGGGGCATTCGAATGTCAGAAGTGTTCAACAAATCAACTATCACATTTCCAGACTCGATTCCTGTATCTAGCCAGGGCACGTCTGAAGAGTTTGAGGATTCGATTCCTGTATCCAGCCAGGGCATATCTGTTGACGACTATTTCCAGACTCGATTCCTGTATCTAGCCAGGGCACGTCTGAAGAGTTTGAAGATTCGATTCCTGTATCCAGCCAGGGCATATCTGTTAACTATCACAGTTCTAGACTCGATTCCTGTATCTAGCCAGGGCACGTCTGAAGAGTTTGAAGATTCGATTCCTGTATCCAGCCAGGGCATATCTGTTAACTATCACATTTCCAGACTCGATTCCTGTATCTAGCCAGGGCACGTCTGAAGAGTTTGAAGATTCGATTCCTGTATCCAGCCAGGGCATATCTGTTAACTATCACAGTTCCAGACTCGATTCCTGTATCTAGCCAGGGCACGTCTGAAGAGTTTGAAGATTCGATTCCTGTATCCAGCCAGGGCATATCTGTTAACTATCACATTTCCAGACTCGATTCCTGTATCTAGCCAGGGCACGTCTGAAGAGTTTGAAGATTCGATTCCTGTATCCAGCCAGGGCATATCTATTGACGACTAGTTCCGGATCAACACCTGTAACAAGCCAGGAAAATATCTGTGAACGACTGATTATGGATCAACACCTGTAACAAGCCGGGAAATTATCTACATCACCACTTGGGGCATTCAAATGTCAAAAGTGTTTAAAAACCCGATGCAGTTTTACACGGACTCATCATCAGGAAATCCTACACAGATCTCCTCAAAACAGGGAGTCCCCAGTAGTTTGGCATACAACCCAAGCTTCTGAGTTTCCCAACAGTGGTCTCAAGACTTCTCATTTTTAACAATTGAAGATTCTTGCCCTCCACAGCAGCAGCCAAAGAATTATTCTCCCCGGCAGCAGTCAAGATTCTTTTATCTTCAGCCGTCCAGGATTCATTTATCCTCAGCAAGATAGCTCATCAGCTTACATGCGCATTCATCACATTCATAAACATTGATGTCACATACATTGCATCATGCATCATAACATTGCATACAACTAACCCTTTACCTTTTCAGGTAAGATCAGTCGACAGACAAAGATCATCCCCCGAGATTCATCCAGAAATAGTTCAGATGTGACCCAGACATGGCGACATTCTGATACTTATTCCAGATTCACTCAGAAGTAGTCCAGATGTGACCCAGACATGGCGATATTCTGATACTTATTCCAGATTCACTCAGAGACAGTTCATATGTGACCCAGACACGGTGACATTCTGATACTAGTTCCAGATTCACCCAGATGCAGTTTCACACTGACTCATCATCAGGAAACCCTACACCGGTTCCTCCTTCAGGGTTCGGAAAACAGTTTACGGATTCTTCCCAACACCGGATGTCAATCTATTGCTGTCTCAGACCCCCAATTCAGAGATGTTCCAAAACATGGATACCTTTCTGATACTCGTCCATTCACCAGTGACATACAGTTCAACAAACATTTCCAGATGGCATCTTTAAGCCCAACCTCCTATCAGCAGTCACCAAATGGCATCTTTAAGCCCATTTCCAAATGGCATCTTTAAGCCCATTTCCAGATGGCATCTCTAAGCCCATCCCCCGACAAGATTCTATCGCATCAGATGGCATCTTTAAGCCCATTTCCAGATGGCATCTCTAAGCCCATCCCCCGACAAGATTCTATCGCATCAGATGGCATCTTTAAGCCCATTTCCAGATGGCATCTTCAAGCCCATTCACCTCTACCATCACATCGCTGAGTGCAAATTTTCTGGGCACTTTAGTGTCCAATCTTCTTTTACCTTCAAGTCGCGAAAGGCAAACTTGCCAATTAACTCTTCAGGTTCAAGAAGATTGAACAGGGGCAACTGTTGTACCCCAAAATTTGCCCTCGCATTCTTCCATAAGAAATCACAGCTTCAGGCGTTTCCTGATTTTTCAGATTGGCTCAAGAATCGGTCAAACAAACTTTTCTCGTCAGTCGGACACAATTAGGGTTTTATTGATTTTCAGGGCTCTAGAATGTTTCAAACAATTGGCTTAGGGTTTTGGTTGATTTTGGCTCAACTTTGATCAGGCGAACGCTCTTTGGCATTTAATCAGGAATTAGGGTTTTGTGGGCATGTTCTCAGAAGGATTTAAATTCTACGGTGCTTTGCAAGTTATTCCGAGATTTGGTTTGAATTCACATTGTTTGACTTAATCAGTAAAAGAATGCATTTGGATTGAATTCACGTTTGTTTGATTGAATCAGTCAAAGGATACATTCAGTTTGGATTTGCAGTGTTTGGTAAAAAATTCAGTAAAAGGGGGAATGCGTCTGATCAGTTATTGTGTTTGAGTGTGCTTTGCTTTGGATGTTGGAAGCGCCAAGTTTATTATTTTGATCAACGTTGAATCAATGTTTAGTTAATTATTTATTATTCTAAAGATTAAATAGCTGGAATTTAATTTTCAGTTATTTTAATTGAAAGAACTATAAATAATAAATAAATAATTGAAAAAGGAGGAAAAAGAATTAATTGGATGAAGAAACTTTTATTAATTTTTAAATTAATTGTACAATTGTTTTGTTCTTTACAACAATGATTTTACATTAATTTAAATTTAAATAAAAATAAAACTATCCTATTTTTTTCTAAGTCTCCAATTCTTCATTCTTCATTTGATACCCCTCTCCACTCAATTTTTTATCTGCAAAAGAAAGGAAGAAAAGTCAAATAGCAGATAAATAAATAAAGAGACAGCTAAAAAAGAGTTCATCATTAAGGGAAACTGTTTGGGATCAGTTAACCCTCTCTGCAAATAACGGGATTTCTCCCGGTTCACAAAGAGGGACGAATATTTATTTGCTAAACTTCGAATGCACAAATTTAAAAATGCACAAGTCAAATTGTCAAACTGCATAAGTTCAAATCTCAAACAGCAAGTTTCAAATCAAACTACAAAGTCCAAACTACAAAATCCAAACTGAATCACAACTTTCCAACCATCCAAAAACTGTCAAAGTACAAGTTACTGTCACAAGGCTACCCAAGCTATCAAAAAGAAGATTTGGCAAGATATCAAAAGATCCAAAAGTACAAGAAGCTGTCAAAAGAAGGGACAAATATGCAGAGAAAGCATGATATGCAAGCAACATACTCATTTTCATCATTTCCCAAGTTGCCCTTTCAGAAAGTACAGAGCATAAACATATTTTAAATATATTGACTGTACTGAAGAGAGAGAGAAGAGAAAAAGAAAGCAGGTTACAAGGCTTTAGGCAGGAAGAAAAATATAAAACAAACTAAAGACAGTACAGTAAGGAGAGGAGAGGAGAAAGATATCAAACAGAGATAACCAACTGTCAAAACCCTCCAGATACAAAAACCTGCATATGCCAAAATCTGCCTGTTATCAAACCAAACACATAACCATCAGTAATGTCCAAACCTGCATGAACCAAAGGCCATAAACTGCATTCCATAGCCTTAAACCAGTAAAAAGCTCAAACCTGTACCAGATGCCAAGCCTAACCACTCAAGGCCAAGAACAAATTTCGAACCTAAAGCCTAAGCTTGTGTCAAGATTAGAACAAACAATCACAAACTGATGCAAACCTGTACCAGATACAAAGCCTGCATTCCATAGCCTTGAACCAGTACAACCTGCTAAGTCATAAGCTTAAACCTCATAAGCCTAAGACCTTAACCCTGTCCAGCCTTAACCATCAAACAACAAACCTGCATTGACTCAAACCAAAACATTCAAACCTCTAAAAATCCTGTCAAGCTCAACCTAAGGCCAAAACCTGTACCAGATACCAAGACCATAACCAGCATAGGCCAAACCCTATCAAACTGATCCAAAGATATAACCAACAAACATAAACCCAATGCTCACAAGTCATAAAAGGCCATAACCAAGCCTAAAGAACCAGAAGGCAAGTCCAACAAAAAGTCCAAAACTAATAAGTGTTGAACCTGTCAAACTAAACCTAAGCAAAGCCTCAGAGAAACTATCATCATAGGGCATTTCAACAACCAAACACAAGGCATCAATCTCAGCATACAACAAGTATTCCACAAGGCAACTCAGGATAAACACAAGGCAGCTCAAGCGTCTAGGCAACAGAAGAAAGAGATAAAAAAGCATACAAAGGCATCATACAATACTCAAGCACGCTCAAACATTCAAGGCAACCAAACAGAAGCAACGAGGCAACAGGGAGAAGAAGAAAAGAAATGACATAAAGTTAAGTTCTCAGAATACATCATTGAACCCTAAAAGGTAAAGAATACCAGAAAGTTCATAAGTCCATCATCATCGCGCATACCCCTTCACCGTCGAGCCTCCTAAGCGCCTCCACCATTCCTTCCCCTCTTCAGTCAAGGTAGTTCTCTTTTTCCCCTTCCCTTTCATACCTCAAACAAAACAAATCAAAACATTAATCAATAAAACACAGAATCATATTCAATAATCAAAGAATCATAACATGCAAATCTAAAGCGCCTAACAAGTTTGAGACAATTCGTTACCTTGTGTAATCGTTGCCTGAGCAATCTGAGGGGAGAGGAGCAAACGGCGCTGGTGGCTGAGGCGAAAGGTTTGAGCTAGGCGTTCGGCGTGAACGGAGAAGACAAAGTGACACAAACGGCGCCTCTGTCTTAAAGAACCCTGACGCGTTTCAACTGAAAGCAAATAATCAAACCCTAAAACTTGTTTCGAGCAAGTGGGCCTAACACGTTTCTGAAGTACCTAAGCCCACTGCGTTTCTGATCACACCCCCTTTTTTATCTATTCATTCTGTTTGATTAGTATGGGCCTAATGCCCTTTTGGCCCATTCAAATCTCCAAACTTTTTTCAGCATATAAAACCTTTTTCTTTTGTTAAATAAATTAACATAACAATTTTTACATTAATAATACTTTTTTTCATATGTATGTTGTAATTGAATTTTATATAGAAACTAATATTTTTTTCTTTACAATTTAACTTACATTTTCTTTTTGAATATTGATTTTTCTTAAGATTAATACTTAATTTGTACATAATCAAGACAAAATACATTTTTATACATAATTTAATTAATTTAACACATTTAATTTAAATGTTCTTTGTATATATTAAACACAAAATATAACGATACATCTTTCATACACAATATAATTGAAAACATTTTTCTTTTCATTTAATTAAAATTTTCTTTTTGTTCATATTAGCAATATACAAGATTACAAAAGACAAATTAAATTAAACAAATATTTAATTCTCACCATTAGGTTAAAACAATGCTTAAACAATACATTAATTTCACATTTTCGCACCTGTAAATAATTACATACACATATACACATACACTTACACAATATACTTGCATTTGATACATTATACATTTGCTTATTTTGTATATACGTTACATTTACATTTGATCGATTCGATTTGGTTGTAATCTATTGGACACTACACTCCTAAGTCTCATCCCCATTTGTAAATTTGTACCCCCACTCCCGGATACTTATTTTGTAATAGCGTAGACTTTACATTTCCGCAATTTACCGCTTTCGAATTATACCATGGTTAGACCTAGGGTTTGCATGTACATAAAATCAAACGCTAGATAACCTAATACAAGACAAATACATGAAATCAATACACAATCACACTTGCACCCTCTAGGGTAATCCCACATGTTGCCTTCCAAAATGGGCCATGCTTGCACGTCGAGTTTCTTTGGCAAAACAAATTCAAATGATCATAAGTCCCTCGATGACGCTTTCGAAAGTTGCCTAAATGGAATGATCATAGTCCCTTCAAAGCAAATTGCCAAAGACACTTGGCACCATTGCATTCATGGTCCATACGATGACCCGCGCTCGTCCCGTTAAACATCCTAAACGCAAGATTGTCCATCAAATTCAATGGTGGAACAAAATTGTTAAAAAGGGTTGAAAACATAGAGAAAACCTTTGAGTACAATAGGGGTAGACAAAACTCTTAGTTACTTGAGATCAACTTGCAAAAACACTTGCCTTCTTTTCAAACCACACTCCACAACACTTTCAAAACAAACTCTTCAAAAACATCTTGAAACACCTTTTCGAAAAGATACACACCTTCGTATATACTCAAACACGAGTCGAATACATTGGTAGCCTAAGACAAGGCATCTTCTTCAAAAACATTTTCAAAAAACACTCACACACACCACAATTTCAAAGCAATCAAAAATCAAGGCAAGTGATCTAAAAAACCAAGTAACTAAGAGCCCATGGATAACCATGGATGAAAAGGGTGCTAATACCTTCCCTTTTCATAATCTACCCCCCGAACCCACGAAATATCTCAAAAGGTTTTTGCTGTGCTTTTTCAACCTTTCCTTTAGGATAAAATAAAAAGTCGGTGGCGACTCTTGCTCAACCGAACAAGTGCGAATACAAACGCAAAACACATAGTCAGTTCTCCCACCGTATCACACACGGGTTTGTAACGTTCTTGTTTTCAAAAATTTTGAAGTGTAAATTGATTTACATGATGTGTTAATCGATTTACTAGTGTTAAAAAAATTAACTCAGTTCAGTAATCAATCGATTTACACTCCATGTAAATCGATTGCTGCCAGGGGAAATCAGATTTAAAAAAAAAACATGTGTAAATCGATTTACATGATGTGTTAATCGATTTACATTAGTGAAAAACTTAGAATTTGCTTTAAACTTTAAGTGAAGTGTTGTGGCAAGTGTGTATATCATTTTTGAGCATTTCTAATCAATTTAGTTCAAATGAGAATTGATATACTTGTTTGCTTGCCATGATCCTTGAAGCTTTGAGTGAATGATGCTTTAAGCTAATTCCACTTCTTTTCCTTCTTGCCATATTGCTTGTTTGTCTTTCATCAAAACTAAAGTTGAGTTGAGGCTTGAGATTACAAAAAGATAACTCGACGGTAAGATCTACGGATGATCTACGACCCTAGGAAGATAAAGTGAAGGTAAGATCTATGGGCGACCTACGACCTTATGAAAGATAAAGTAAGGGTAAGACCTACGAGCGACCTACGAGCGACCTACGACCCTAGCAAAGATAACGTGAGGGTAAGACCTACGAGCGACCTACGACCCTAGTAAAGATAATGTGAGGGTAAGACCTACGAGTGACCTACGACCCTATGAAAGATAACGTGAGGGTAAGACATACGAGCGACCTACGACCCTATGAAAGATAACGTGAGGGTAAGACCTACGAGCGACCTACGACCCTAGTAAAGATAACATGAGGGTAAGACCTACGAGCGACCTACGACCCTATGAAAGATAACATGAGGGTAAGACCTACGAGCGACCTACGACCCTAGCAAAGATAGTGTGAGGGTAAGACCTACGAGCGACCTACGAGCAACCTACGACCCTAAGAATACGAGGAGGAGAGGGTAAAGTCTACGGACGACCTACGACCCTAAGAGAGATAAAGTGAGTATTGAGAGTTGGGGAGCATGACGTACTAACACCCTGGTTTATTTTAGTTGGTAGTGTGATAACAGATGTTAACTGGGACTTATGAGAATGATATTCTTTGTGAGGATGTTTTGTTGACTTGGGATTGATTTGGGATTAATCTGGCTCATGCTTCATATGCATTTGAAGTGTGACATGATGATCCATGGATATGCTATGCGTTTGAGGATGCAATGCAGTATGTCGTGATGATTATTGTATGCAAAATGTTAAAAACTCATTGGGATCTGTTGCTCGTCATCTTGAGGTACCAAATATGGACTGGTGCTTGAAATTTGAGAGAAAAGAGTTAGCCCTGCCGAGTTCACTGGGGATTAAATCTTTTTGAGGAGGAGTAGCTTGATCTGACTTCCTTCCTGGGTTGGACTTTATGAATAACTGAAAAAGAGACGTGGATCTCAACCAATTCCCCAAGTCTCTCCGAGTGGGAGAATCGGGCGCTCGGTCGAATGTAAGGAGGCGACGAGGATGTCATCTTGGTCCAGGTGACCGTTATGACTTGCTACCCGCACATAAGAACGAACACTTGAACGCCACAACATTCCCTCGGGATGCCTTCATATCCATGTAATGTAGTGTTTCACATCTTAGCTCATGATTATTATTGACTCATTGTTTTCAATGCAATGCTTAACAAAGAATTTAAATCACGATTCGCATACGAAAAATAAAGTAAAAGAACGTATCAAATATTTTTTTAATGGAAGGGCAAATTTTTATTAATGAGTTTGGCCCGTGAATGGGCATTCATACATAGAAACAACTCCTAAATGAGGAAGTTGCGGAAAAGAAAAGAAATACAACGGGTAAAACGACAATAAGAAAGTCTCGAATTTCCATTAAAACTGATATTTCTATAGTTCTCGCATCCCGGGTCGTCCTAGTGCCGTGCTTCCAAAGGATAATAGTTAGATCGATCCATCCCGCATTAGAAGGGTGTACGTGAAGAATCTTTAGAATGCAGTCTCTCGCTTTTTTGTCCCTAATTTTTGCCTGGATCGCCCTTTCGGGTTTTCAATCCACCAGGACACCCATTTTTGCCTAAGCCTCCCTTTCGGGTTTTCGACTTAGCGGGTTATTCTCTTTTTTTTTCTTTTTTTAGCCCTAACTTTTGCCTAAGCCGCCCTTTCGGGTTTTCGACTTAGCGGGTCCTTTCATGCGTAGTATTTTTTGACTGAGTTTGAATTGACTAGAAGCGAAACGTCTTCCCCATCCATATTTGTCAGGATTAGAGCACCTCTTGAGAAATCTTTCTTCACGATGTACGATCCCTCATAGTTGGGAGTCCACTTGCCTCTTGGATCAGTGTGGATTGGGAGAATATTTCTTAAGACCAGGTCACCTGCATGGAACTCTCGAGGCCGAATCTTCTTGTCAAATGCCCTCTTGAGACGCTGTTGGTATAACTGACTGTGACAAATGGCTGCCAGGCGCTTTTCTTCGATGAGATTGAGTTGGTCGAGTCTCGTTTGAATCCATTCTGCTTCATCAAGTTTAGTATCCATCAGAACCCTTAAGGAAGGAATCTCCACTTCAACCGGGAGTACCGCATCCATACCATAGACTAGTGAAAACGGAGTTGCCCCAATGGAAGTACGCACCGAAGTTCGATAGCCATACAGGGCAAAAGGCAACATCTCATGCCAATCTTTGTATGTTTTCACCATTTTCTGGACGATCTTCTTTATGTTCTTGTTAGCGGCTTCGACTGCCCCATTCATCTTTGGCCGATAGGGTGATGAATTATGGTGCTCGATCTTGAACTCTTCACACATATCCTTCATCATCTTGTTGTTGAGATTTGACCCGTTATCAGTGATGATCTTGTTAGGAGTTTCATACCGGCATATGATCTCTCTTTTGATGAAACGAGTGACAACTTGCTTGGTCACATTCTTGTATGAAGCCACTTCCACCCACTTGGTGAAGTAGTCAATAGCAACGAGGATAAACCTGTGTCCATTTGAAGCGCTCAGCTCGATGAGTCCAATCATATCGATACCCCACATTGCAAAGGGCCATGGTGAAGTCATCACATTCAAAGGAGTGGGAGGAACATGTATCATGTCTGCGTAAACCTGACATTTATGGCACATTTTGGCATATACACGACAATCACTTTCCATCGTCATCCAGAAATAACCTACTCGTAGGATTTTCTTGGCCATGGAATGCCCACTGGCATGAGTCCCAAAAGAGCCCTCGTGTATTTCTCGTATAATGGATTCTGCCTCGTGTCTATCCACGCATCTGAGCAGAACCGAATCATAGTTTCTCTTGTACAGAACGTCTCTTGACAATAAAAACTTAGATGCCAACCTTCTGAGAGTCCGCTTATCACAAATCGTAGCACCTCCGGGGTACTCTTGCTTCTCAAGATATCTTTTGATGTCGAAATACCACGGCCTTTCATCTGATACATCTTCAGTTGTGAGATAATGAGCAGGGAAAATATGTGCTGGCTCCTTGTAACGAAAAATCCTTATACTGGGTGCATGATTCGGGTAATTAACTTTGAACATGGCTGCTAAAGTGGCCAGAGCGTCTGCCAGTTGATTCGCTTCTCTAGGAATGTGCTCAAAGGTGACCTCATCGAAAGCGGGTAACAACTCAGCTATGTAATCCATGTATGGAACTAAATTAGGGTTCCGTGTATCCTAATCACCCCGTACTTGATGTATCACTAAGGCAGAGTCCCCATAAACTTCAAGAATCTTGATCTTCAAATCAATGGCTGCCTCAAGGCCCATCACACAAGCTTCGTATTTAGCGACATTATTCGTGCAATCAAAACATAATCTGGCAGTGAAAGGTATGTGAGTATCGCATGGAGAGGCCAGAACTGCCCCAATACCATGACCCATAGCATTGGACGCACCATCGAATATGAGAGTCCATCGCTCCCCTGGTTTAGGTCCTTCATTGTCATCAAGTTTCATAATATCCTCGTCTAGAAAGTCGAACTTCATGGGCTGATATTCTTCCAATGGTTGGTGAGCGAGATGATCGACAAGAGTGCTACCTTTGATAGCCTTTTGTGTGACGTACTGGATGTCATACTCGGACAAAAGCATTTTCCATCGAGCCAATCTTCCTGTAACCGCTGGTTTCTCGAAGATGTACTTTATCGGATCCATCTTAGATATCAGAAGCGTAGAATGTGTCAACATATACTGCCTCAAGCGCCAGGCTTCCCACGTAAGAGCACAACAAGTCTTCTCAAGTAAGTAATACCTCGATTCACAATCAGTAAACTTCTTGCTCAAATAGTAAATGGCGTGTTCTTTTCGTCCAGTATCATCATGTTGTCCGAGCACACAACCCATAGATCCTTCAAGCACAGTCAAATACATAATGAGAGGTCTCCCGGGAACTGGTGGTATGAGTATTGGTGGTTCTTGAAGATACTGCTTAATCTTCTCGAAAGCTTCTTGACAACTCTTATCCCAACAGACATCCTGATTCTTGCGTAACAATTTAAAGATGGGTTCACAAATAGCAGTAATATGGGAAATGAACCGGGATATGTAATTCAACCTTCTAAGGAAACCTCGTACTTCCTTCTCATTTTTCGGCGCCGGCATATCTTGTATTGATTTTACTTTGTTTGGATCTACTTCAATTCCTCGTTGACTCACGATAAAACCAAGTAACTTGCCCGACCGAACCCCAAAGGTGCATTTGTTGGGATTAAGCCTTAACCTGAACTTTCGCAAACGATCGAACAACTTCTTAAAATGAACTAAATGTTCTTCCTCAGTCTGTGACTTTGCAATCATGTCGTCCACATACACCTCGACTTCTTTATGAATCATGTCGTGAAAGAGAGTCACCATAGCTCGCTGATATGTCGCACCAGCGTTTTTAAGACCAAAAGGCATGACTCTGTAGCAAAAGGTACCCCAAGGAGTTGTGAAAGCTATTTTATCCATGTCCTCCGGATCCATCTTTATCTGATTGTAACCAGAGAATCCATCCATAAAGGAGAAAACTGAAGATTGGGCAGTGTTATCAACCAATACATCAATATGAGGCAACGGGAAATCATCCTTCGGGCTTGCTCTATTCAAGTCTCGGTAGTCAACACACATATGTACCTTACCATCCTTCTTAGGTATGGGCACAATGTTAGCAATCCAAGGCGGGTAATTTATCACAGATAGGAAACCTGCTTCGAGCTGTTTCTGAACCTCTTCTTTGATCTTCAAAGCCATGTCGGGTCTGGTCCTTCTTGGTTTTTGCTTTACAGGAGGAAATTCTGGCTTGAGTGGCAATCTATGCATTACTATATCAGTGTCTAAGCCGGGCATGTCTTCATACGACCAGGCAAAGATGTCAGCATACTCTTGAAGTAATTTAATCAACCCCTTCTTTTCTTCACTTTGCAAGGCGGCCCCTATCTTGACTTCTCTCTTTACCTCTTCGGTACCGAGATTGACGACTTCTGTTTCTTCTTGATACGGCTGGATGACCTTCTCTTCCTGTCTCAAGAGTATGGCTAGTTCTTTAGGGACTTCACAATCTTCCTCACTATCTTCATTAGCATGATCAACTGAATTCTCAAGGATATAAGGAGCCATAGCATTATCATTTCCAACGGAGTCCGAGACAGATCTGCATGATCGATGATTTTATGTTTTATTTTTAGAAAGTGCAAAAGAAAATTTAGAATAAGAAAAGAAAAGTATTGCCATTTTTATTTTGAAGAAGTAAAAGTAAAAGAAAAGACAGAGAACAAAATTGTATGCGAAAGTGCGGTTTTCATTCAATGTTAAACTAAGATTGAAACATAAGGGGCCCATTCTACAAGCTGTCAGTATGCCTTGGGCAGGACATATGACTTAAAAAGGAAACAGAAAATTACACATCAAGGAAAACAACTTCAGGGATGTCCATGATAGTCCAATTGCTGAGCTCCTGGTCCGGCGCAACTTGATAGATGAATCTTGAAATATCTTCATCGTCACCTCCAGCCTCTGTGGAGAGCACTTGTCTTTCTTTGCTTACACAAGCACTGAAGAACACTTCAGAAATTGGGGGAGCCTGATGTCCTTTGAGAGGAGCCCAACCTGAAGATGTGAAAAACACAAGAAGGGGGGTTAAATTGTAAATCTTAAAACGAAAGCTTAGACAACACTGTATTTTTATCCTGGTTCGTTTGATCTCAAACTACTCCAGTCCACCCGTCAAGGTGATTTCGCCTCTCTCCAACGAGGTCTTAATCCACTATATTCAATAGGATTACAACAGTCTACTTTAACAACTGTTAAAGCCTTCTTGAGTCTAACCACAAACCGGTTTATCTCAAGGAAATTCTCTTACAGATAATTGAACAGAAAGTGTGTTAATATTTTCTAACAAAACTATATATCACAACAGTGATAATACACAATATTAAGCTTGGATTTAAAAACTGGATTGCTAGTGCTTTTGAGTAGGCGTGGTTGGAAAGCTTAGCAATTTTTATGAGTGCTTACGTAGATTATTAGCCTTTTCTTTTCTCATACTGACTTGTTTATATAGCCAAGGCAAAGATACGTTGGTTGTCCATAAATCACTTTCAATGATAATAACGTTCTTTCCTTTTTGAGAAGATCTTGTCTTGGATAAAGCCGTTGGTAATTAATCTGTCTTGAATGCTTAGTAACGCTTCAGAGTGTTCTGCTAATGATAATCAGAGTATTCTTTGCTTTATGCTGACGCTTCTGAGTGCTGATGACTTGGTAGGGATCTTGATCAGAGTCAGAGTGTTTTATGCGCAGATTTTGGTCATCAGGCTTCAGCGTATAATCTGGTAACTTCAGCGTGTAGCACATGATATTGATCTTCTGATGCTGACATATCTTCTGATGCTTATGTTGATACTGATCTTCTGACGCTGATTCCATCGGAACTTCTGTAAATACACAACATAATTTTAAGTAGCATATATGTCTTATATATAAATCTTATAATTTATTTATTCTTGTATTTTGTTATCATCAAAACTCTAATTGAGGGTTGTAGAATCAAACTATGTTCTAACAATCTCCCCCTTTTTGATGATGATAAAAACTAGATTTTTTCAATTAAAATTAAGGAATAAAAGGTATCAGAGATTAAAAATAATGAATAAAAGGTATCAGAGCAACGAAGAGAAAAACTACTCCTGAGTTGATTACTTCCCTTTAATTCCATGAGACTTTGAGCATCAGGACTTTACTGTTTCTTTCGTCAGATTTTTGTACCTGTTCAAGCTTTTCAGAAGAAAGAAATTCAAATAGATCAGAATGTTTGAGACTTATGTCTCAGTAATCCGTTATTGAAAAATATCATTCTTTCTCCCCCTTTTTGTCAGTTATCAAAAAGCATAAATAATCAGAGCTAAAATGATCAGAGCTTTAAATGCGTTTATATTAAAAACAGAAGCAATGATAAGTTCAGAACATGTAAAAATATTACAAATAAACAAGTTATAAGCACAACAAGGAAATTCTAAGAAGGAGGAGGAAGTCGTGTGAACAGAGCTTCCAACATGCTCTTGATTTGGGTGCTGGTTTCCTGTTGCTGAGTTAACATGATGGCTATTGTATCAATTTTGGTGTCCTGCTTATCCATTCTTTCATTCATCAGCATATCAGATCTTTTCAGATCTTCTAGAGTCTGCCTGTCAAGAGAGGAAGCTTGAGGGTCTTCAGAAACAGGATACTTCTCAGAGCTTTCTGCAATATCTTCTTCTTGACCCATGTCTTCAGCTGGAATCATCTGTTCTCCAGACTCTGGGTGACGATGTTCAGACCAAGGAGGATTGTCCAGCGGGAGAACTTCTTCCTTAAGCAGCTTGCTCAGAACTGGACCTTCAATTTCTTTTAGCAGATTGCTGAAGTTCTGTTGAGCTTGTCTGTAGCTCTGATCTTGCAACTTAAAGGTTTCAGAGCATACCCATCTTCTGAACTTTGTCCAAATGTAGTCAGAAGTAGCAGGATCAACCAGCTCAAGACTGGCTTGTTTCAGAGAAGTGATCCACTTCTGTACTTCTGTTTCAAAGTTCAATATGCTGGTACCAACATCAGGATGTTTTGGCTTTGGGACAATAGTTTTGTGGTATATTGCAGCAAGGCGTTCAAGGACTGTTAAGTCAATGACAGTCTTGCTATGGTCATCTGAATTTTTTCTAGGTGAGGGAGTGGGAGAGTCAGGAATTATGATTGGACTTGATGGGGAATTTGGTGGAGTTATTTCTGGTGAAGAGGGAAGTTGTGGAAAATTCACAATGGTGCTAGAGGGTAATTGAATGGCCAGAGGTTGTGGTTCAGGGGATTCAGAGGGTTGAGCCTCAGAGGTTTGAGTCTCAGGTTGTGGAGATTGTTCAGGTTGAGGAGAGGGTGGATTAATATCTGGTTGAGGAGATGAAGGTAGTGGGATTTCTGGTTCTGGAGAGAGTGGAATTTCTGGTATTGGTGAGATGGGAATTTATGGTTGTGGTTCTGTGTTTGGATTTGGATTTGTTGTTTCGGGAGCAGAAGTGTGTTGGTCTATATCAGAAAGAACTTGTGCAAGTTCTTGTTCTAGTATGGTTTCAGTATTTGGATTTTGTGGTTGGGAGCGAGATCTTCTGAGGGTTAATGATTCAGAAGGGTCAAAATCAGGGTCAAAATCATCGAAAGTTTGAGGTGTTGGGTTTTCAAATGGAGTGGGAATTTGGATAGATGTTGATACAATAGTTGAATCTAAAACAGTTACAGAAGAAAGATTACCTCTCTTCTTAGGAGTCTGCTGAGATGATCCTTCTGCAACAACTTTTATTTTCTTTGTCTTCTTCAGAACAACCTCTGGAGCCTTCTGCTGAAGATCTTGAATATTCAGATTTGGTGCTGTACCATCAGCCTTGCAAGCATCCAGATATCTGAGTATGATTTCAGGTTTAAAGTTAATTTCTGAGAACAGTGGGAAGTCATCCAGAGGGACTCTTCTGCTGGAGATTGCATCAAAAGGAGTGATGTTGGGCTCCTTCTTGATGTTCTCTATCAACTTCATTTTCTTCAGATTTTTTGCATTCAGCTGTTTGCCAACAGTAGCTTCCAGAGTGCTGATTTCTTGAGCCTCTGTCAGATGATCAATCAGCTTATTCTCTGTTAGAATATCTGATATCAGTCTTCCTAAGGGTATCCAATCCATTTTTGTACGTTCCTCTTCTCTTGTTTCCTTGACACTTGTTCTGAGATGGTTGAACAGAAGATGAGCCAAATTTATCTTGACCTTCTGAGAGATAAAATAGATCAGAAACTGCTGATCAATATTAATGTAATCAGGAGAGCTGGTAGGCTTCCTGTGGTTGAAGCAGCCCATAATGATCTTGGCCCAAATTCTGTGTTTGTCCTTTAAATCCCTTATCTTGCTGGAGGGAAGCCCCAGAGTAAAGGTTTCCCTTGCAATTAAGGCAGCATCTGCACACCTTTCTGCCATATCAATGCAACGAACACCACCACCATTGTAGCCTATCAAGCGTGCAATGAGATCTTCAGTGATAACAATCTTCTTCCCCATGATGTAAGACGTAACTTGATGATTGGAAGACGAAGCGTGAATCCAAAATTCCTTTACCAGAATAGGAAATGTTGGACCCACCAGTCTGTCAAAATACTTTTCCCAGCCTTGAGCTTTAACCTCTTCAGATAGATCAAACCCATTCTCTTGAAGGCTGTTGAAATCCACGATTAATTCTGACAGAACTTCAAGATTTTTGATTGGAGTTAGAAGCATTCTGTAAGGTTCTTCATATTGTTCAGATGAAACAGTTTTCTGGGAACCTGAAGTAGGAATGCTGGAAGAAGCCATGTTCACACGAAGGTTTTTGTGAAAAATATTGAAAGGGTTTCTTGAGAAAGAAGAACACTGAAATCAGAAATATTTGGAGAAAATGAAAGTGAAGGTAAAAGAGTGTAAATGGTGTGAAGTGTGTTTAAATAGATTTCTACACAATTTTGAAAACATAAACGTCAAGAGAGAGAAATTAATAATGATTATTAGCATTTAATGATAGTTGATTTTAGGGGATTCAGAAAGATATTTGGAACGGTTACCCATGACATGTGTCTCAATGCATCCAATCAGCGCTTTTGCCTTTTCAGAAACGTGAACGCGTGTTCAGCCTCAGAAAATAGCTGGTGACTGGATGACACTTGTTTGCTTGAGTGAACAGCACATTTCTATCCTTGAAATGAAGCGCTCAGATCTTCATGGATAGATTCTGATACAATTTGCACTTCTAAAGTTCTGAAAGAAGATTGATCAGTAGTTCACAAAAAAATAAACAAAGTTCTGAAGGTTAGGATATGGAATCAAAACAATTTTGTTCTGGGCAGAGCTTCATGCTGAGATGATTCAGAATGAAGTTGAACCTATCTTCAGAAAGAGGTTTTGTAAAAATATCAGCCCATTGATGGTCTGTGTTAATAAATTTTAAATTTAAAATCCCTTTCTGAATATAGTCCCTAATGAAATGATGTTTTATTTCTATATGCTTAGCCCAAGAATGTAAAATTGGATTTTTTCTGAGACAAATAGCAGAAGTATTGTCACAGAGGATAGGAATGTTACTCTCAAATATCTAGAAGTCCTCAAGTTGACTTTTCATCCAGAGCATTTGTGTGCTGCATCCAGCTGTTGCTATGTATTCAGCTTCTGCTGTTGATAGAGCAATTCTGGATTGTCTTTTGCTGGACCAAGAGATCAGATTTTCTCCCAGAAACTGGAAGCTTCCAGAAGTACTTTTATGTTCTACTCTGTCTCCAGCAAAATCAGCATCACAGTATCCTACTAAGCTGTAATCACTTGATTTTCTATAAAACAATCCCAGATTAGTAGTACCTTTCAGATACTTGAAAATTCGCTTAACTGCTGTTAAGTGAGATTCTCTAGGATCTGATTGGAATCTTGCACAAATGCATACACTGAATAAAATGTCAGGCCTTGAAGTTGTCAGATAAAGAAGAGAACCAATCATACCTCTGTATACCTTTTGTTCTACCTTTTTACTTACCTCTTCTCTTTCCAGAATGCACGTGGGATGCATTGGAATCTTTGATGGCTTACATTCTGAGAGATCAAATTTCTCCAAAAGTTCTCTGACATATTTGCTCTGATGAATGTAAGTTCCTTCTGGGGTTTGATTAATCTGGATGCCCAGAAAGAATTTTAGTTCCCCCATTAGGCTCATCTCAAATTCTGCCTGCATACACTTAGCAAACTTTCTTCCCAAAGAAGGTTTAGTAGATCCAAATATGATGTCATCAACATAAATCTGACATACTAAAATGTCATTCTTAACTGTCTTACAGAATAAGGTTGTGTCCACTTTCCCTCTGGTGAATTCCTTTTCTAACAGGAAGTTACTCAGTCTTTCATACCAAGCTCTGGGAGCTTGTTTCAGACCATACAGTGACTTCTTTAGTTTGAAAACATATTCTGGATTTTTGGAACTTTCAAAACCAGGGGGTTGGTGCACATATACCTCTTCTTCTATATAGCCATTTAAGAATGCACTCTTAACACCAATCTGATACAGAGTGATGCCTTTATTAACAGTAAATGAAATTAAGAGTCTGATAGATTCTAACATGGCGACTGGAGCAAAGGTTTCTGTATAGTCTATCCCCTCTTGCTGACTATAACCTTGTGCTACCAATCGTGCTTTGTTTCTGATGACTTCACCTTGTTCGTTCAGTTTGTTTCTGAACACCCATTTTGTTCCAATGACGTTGAATCCTTTTGGTTTAGGAACTAGATCCCATACGTCATTTCTTGTGAATTGATTTAGCTCCTCTTGCATTGCTAGAATCCAGTCATTGTCCAGAAGTTCTTCATCAATTGATGTTGGTTCAATTAGAGAAACCAGTCCCATGAGGGATTCTTCAGAGTTTCTGAAGCTAGCTCTTGTTCTGATTGGATCTTCCTTTCTTCCTAGGATTGTTTCTTCTGGGTGATCCAAGCTGCTTCTGGATAGTCTTTTCTGGAGTTGATCAACAAAAGGTGCTGAATTGCTTGCAGTTACTCTTTCTGATGTTGAGGGAGTGTCTTTGTTAAGAGCTTCTAATGACTTGTCTTCAGTACCTGTGAATTCAACTTCCATACCTGCAAGGAATTCATTCTGCTTTGACTTTTCAGAGTCAAGCTTATCATCAAAACGAACACTGATTGACTCTTCCACAATCTGTGTTTCTGTATTGTATACTATGTACCCTCTTGAGCGTTCAGAGTATCCTAACATAATACACTTTTGTGCTTTAGAGTCAAACTTGTTCAAATAATTTTTTGTATTCAAAATAAAGCAAGTACATCCAAATGGATGAAAATATGAAATGTTGGGCTTTCTGTTCTTCCACAATTCATATGGAGTCTTTTCCAGAATAGGTCTTATGGAGATTCTATTCTGAATGTAACACGCTGTGTTTATTTCCTCTGCCCAGAAGATCTTAGCAACGTTAGTCTCGTTGATCATGGTTCTGGCCATTTCTTGCAATGTTCTATTCTTTCGTTCTACAACTCCATTTTGCTAGGGAGTTCTAGGACAAGAGAAATCATGCAGAATGCCTTTGTCATTAAAGAATGATTCAAAATCTTTGTTTTCAAATTCTCCACCATGATCACTTCTGACTTTGACGATTCTAAGATCCTTTTCATTCTGAACTTGGTTGCAAAAGGTGACAAACACAGAGTGTGACTCGTCCTTGTGTCTTAAGAACTTTACCCATGTCCATCTGCTATAGTCATCTACGATTACTAACCCATACTTCTTGCCACTGACTGAAGCAGTTTTAACTGGTCCAAATAAGTCAATGTGCAGAAGTTATAATGGCTTAGAGGTGGAAACAACGTTTTTGGATTTGAAAGCTGGTTTTGCAAACTTGCCTTTCTGACATGCTTCACACAGAGCATCTGAATTGAACTTCAGGTTAGGAAGTCCTCTGACCAGATTGAGTTTGTTAATCTGAGATATTCTTCTCATACTAACATGTCCCAATCTTCTGTGCCAGATCCATTGCTCGTTGTTAACAGACAGAAGACACTTTACATTCTGACTTTTCAGTTCAGAAAGTTTGATTTTATAAATATTGTTTCTCCTCTTTCCATTAAATAGGATAGTCCCATCTTTTTGACTAACAGCTTTGCATGAATTTTGATTAAAGATTATATCATAACCGTTATCACTTAATTGACTTATGGATAACAGGTTATGCATTAATCCATCTACTAATAAGACATTACTTATAGAGGGAAGATTTCCATTACCTACTGTTCCAGAGCCAATGATCTTTCCTCTCTGATTGCCTCCAAAGCCTACGTGGCCTCCAGGCTTAAGTTCCAGGCTTTGGAACATATGCCTTCTTCCCGTCATGTGTCGTGAGCAGCCAGAGTCCAGGTACCATGATTGGTGTTTCTGCTTTGCTGCTAAAGATATCTGCCACATGTATTATTTTATCCTTAGGTACCCATATTTTCTTGGGTCCTGATTTGTTAGTTTTACCAAAACTCTGGTTGAATTTTGGTTTGACAGAATAATTACTACTTGTATATTTGATATCATGTGTGTGCCCATATATAAAGTGTGAATCAAGTGGAGTACGTTTTATAACTAAATCCATGGCATTTTTTGGTGAAGGTACCTTACCTTGGTATCCTATTCCTTTTCTGCCATTTTTGCTAACTCCATAGATCATTGAAGCCATTTTGCTTCTATCTATGTTTTTAGCTAGAAACTTCTGAAAGCTGTGATCATACTCCTTGATGATCTCATCAGCACTGCTGGGAGTTTCAGGGATTGTTTCCTTCTGAGATTTTTGCAATAGATTTTCTAATTTTGAAATTTTATCTTTTAACTCAGGATTCTCCAATTTGAGACTCTCAGTCTTATCAGAGTCAGAAGCAAGATTCCTTTTCAGGTTTCTGAATTTGACTCTGATCTGCTGATATCTTTCCAAAATTTCATTAAGGCTTTCAGCTAGTTCGGCCTTAGTAAAGTTTATATCAAAGTCAGGAAATACCTCTTCTGTATCTGATTCAGAGTCTGACTCAGAAGCTTCACTGTCTTCTGTTATGTTTGCCATGAGAGCTATGTTTGCTCTTTCATCATCTGATTCTGAGTCAGCTTCAGATGTGTCAGAATCATCCCATGTAGCCATGAGACTTTTCTTCTTTTCCTTGCCAAACCTCTTTCTGGGCTTTTCCTTCTGAAGCTTTAGGCAATCACTTTTGTAGTGCCCTTGCTCGTTACATTCATAGCAGATGATGTCTTTGTTGTTTGGCTTTCTGCTTCCCGAAGAACCTTCAGATCTTCTGTGTCCAGAGGAGGATTTTGACATTCTGTATCTGGAGAAAGATTCATTTTGATTCTCTGATCTTCTGGGATTCCTGAACTTCCTTTGCTTCTGCTTCCATAATTGGTTCACCCTTCTGGAGAGGAGAGACAGTTCATCTTCTTCTGATGAGGACCCATCAGAGGTTTCTTCTACAGCCTGCAAAACTTTGGAGTCAAATTTTCTGTTAGATTTTAAAGCTAATGGCTTACCTTGATTTTGAGGTTCATCTGCTTCTATCTCTATCTCGTGACTTCTGAGGGAGCTGACAAGTTCCTCCAGAGAGATTTTGTTGAGATCCTTGGCTAGCTTAAGCGCTGTGACCATTGGCCTCCACTGTTTTGGCAAGCTTCTGATGATCTTCTTAACATGATCAGCAGTAGAATACCCTTTGTCAAGAACTTTGAGACCAGCAACCAGAATTTGAAATCTTGAGAACATCGTTTCTATTGATTCACTTTCTTCTATCTTGAATGCCTCGTACTTCTGAATGAGCGCAAGAGCTTTGGTTTCTTTGACTTGAATGTTTCCTTTATGCGTCATTCTCATAGAGTCAAACATATTCTTTGCAGTGTCTCTGTTTGATATCTTTTCATATTCTGAATAAGAGATGGCGCTGAGAAGAATTGTTCTGGCCTTGTGATGATTTCTGAAATCACGCTTTTGCTGATCAGACATTGCTTTCCTGTCAATCTTTTGATCACTTCCATCCACTGGATGCGTGTATCCATCAGTCACCATGTCCCACAGATCAGCATCATGGGCCAGAAAGAAACTTTCAATTCTGTCTTTCCAGTAGTCAAAGTTCTCTCCATCAAAGACTGGAGGTTTGCCACTGAATCTGTCTCTTTCTTCATTGTTGTCATTGCTGATGTTTTGATGTGGTCCTGCCATTGTGTTTTTCTAACGCTGGATCTTGTACTGACACGGTTAAGTGTTATAAGCTCAGAACCAGGCGCTCTGATGCCAATTGAAGATGTGAAAAACACAAGAAGGGGGGTTGAATTGTAAATCTTAAAACGAAAGCTTAGACAACACTGTATTTTTATCCTGGTTCGTTTGATCTCAAACTACTCCAGTCCACCCGTCAAGGTGATTTCGCCTCTCTCCAACGAGGTCTTAATCCACTATATTCAATAGGATTACAACAGTCTACTTTAACAACTGTTAAAGCCTTCTTGAGTCTAACCATAAACCGGTTTATCTCAAGGAAATTCTCTTACAGATAATTGAACAGAAAGTGTGTTAATGTTTTCTAACAAAACTATATATCACAACAGTGATAATACACAATATTAAGCTTGGATTTAAAAACTGGATTGCTAGTGCTTTTGAGTAGGCGTGGTTGGAAAGCTTAGCAATTTTTATGAGTGCTTGCGTAGATTATTAGCCTTTTCTTTTCTCATACTGACTTGTTTATATATCCAAGGAAAAGATACGTTGGTTGCCCATAAATCACTTTCAATGATAATAACGTTCTTTCCTTTTTGAGAAGATCTTGTCTTGGATAAAGCCGTTGGTAATTAATCTGCCTTGAATGCTTAGTAACGCTTCAGAGTGTTCTGCTAATGATAATCAGAGTATTCTTTGCTTTATGCTGACGCTTCTGAGTGTTGATGACTTGGTAGGGATCTTGATCAGAGTCAGAGTGTTTTATGCACATATTCTGGTCATCAGGCTTCAGCGTATGATTTGGTAACTTCAGCGTGTAGCACATGATATTGATCTTCTGATGTTGACATATCTTCTGATGCTTATGTTGATACTGATCTTCTGATGCTGATTCCATCAGAACTTCTGTAAATACACAACATAATTTTAAGTAGCATATATGTCTTATATATAAATCTTATAATTTATTTATTCTTGTATTTTGTTATCATCAAAACTCTAATTGAGGGTTGTAGAATCAAACTATGTTCTAACACAACCAGCTTGCACGGAAGATGATGGCGGATACCCAAGACCAAAATGATCTTTCTTCTCTGGAACTTCAATCAATTTGCCCCAACTGTCATGGGGAGGTCTGGCTTCTATGAGGGCTTTGGCATCCTTCAAAGAGGCCAGGGGTATCTCAGACTTCTTCCATTCCACAACGGGGACTTTGTCAACAGTAATAATCTCCAGAGCTTGAAAGGGCAACTCTTGTACCTCACCTTCTACTTCCACATAACGGTAGGTAGTCAGATTATTAATCACTATGTCTTCTTCCCCGCAAACGACGACAACTTGGTCATTCGCAATAAACTTCAGGCGTCGATGAAGAGTAGATGTCACAACTCCTGCTACATGAATCCATGGACGACCCAAAAGGCAAGTATAGGATGGATGAATGTCCATAACATAGAATGACAAATAGAAAGTGTGAGGACCAATCTTGACAGGTAAATCCACTTCTCCATCCACCGATCTTCTCGAACCATCAAACGCTCGAACATTTAGAGTGGAGGGCCTCATCATTACTTCGTCCATATTCAGCTTAAACAAGGTAACCTTAGGCATCACATTGACTGAAGACCCTGTATCCACCAAAACTCGAGATAAAACAGTGTCCAAACACTTCATAGAAACATGCAGCGCTTTATTATGGGCTCTGCCTTCAACCGGGAGTTCATCATCACAGAAACCAAAAAAATTTCCCACAGCAATATTAGTGACGATCCCTTCAAACTGGGCCACAAAGATGTCTTGGGTAACATGAGCAGAACATAAGGTCTTCAATAAGGTGTTGTGGTGGGCCTCTGAACACAAAAGGAGAGACAAGATGGAAATCTTGGATGGTGTCTGGTTGAGCTGGTCCACTACTTTGTAATCACTCCGCTTGAGAATTCTCAAAAGTTACTCTGCCTCTTGTCCTACAGAAAGATCGGGTTGATTATCCATCACGTGCTTTCCCCTGGCCTTAGCTATAGTTTCACTGTTAGTTTCCTTAGGAGGTGGTGGTGGAGGAGAATAGATCTTACCACTGCGAGTCATGTTACTTGTTCCCGCAATGTTGGTACCATTCTTGTCACCAACCAGAGGACACTCATACCTCTTTCCATGAATATAGTGAAGGGGTAAGAAAACACTTAGAAGGGGGGTGGGGGTTGAATAAGTGACTCTTTTTGGTCTCAAAACAAAGCTCAAACAATAATGGAATAACACAATTATTTTTATCCTGGTTCATTTGAACTCAAACTACTCCAGTCCACCCGCCAAGGTGATTTCGCCTTTCTCAACAAGGACTTAATCCACTATAATCAACTGATTACAATCACACAATAACTGTTGTGACTAACAATGCACAGGTAAACTTACAAGTGACTAACACCACTAAGACTTAAATCTAGTCCTAGTCTGCTTGAGAAATTTGACCAAGCTTGGTCTCTCAAGGAACAAAATATAGGAGTTTAATCTTTACAGATAATGAAATAGAGTTTGCTTCTAATCAAGCTATATCACAACTGTGATTTTTCTCTTAGAATCTAATGCACAAATTGTATGAACAATGAGTTTGTGAGCTTTTGGATCTTTCACGTAGTTTCTTGCTTCTTTTGAAAGTTTGATTTGTTTTCTTGGTTCACATCAAAAGTGCTTGGCTTGCAATAAATGTCCTTCTATTTATAGTAGGAACAATAAGACCGTTGCTGCCTTCAGAAAATATGGAGAGCATTAAATGATTTGCGTGTATCCTTGCAATATTCCATTTTCCAAGAAACTAGTCGTAGGCACTTGAGTGCTTTCAGCCGTCTTTGCATTAATGAGCAAACGTCAGAATGTAAGAACGTGTTTCCTTTACTTTGACATGACAAGTTGGTTTAAACGTTGTTTTAGAATTTGCTTCCAATGTCTTTAAGTCAGAACATGCTTCATTCAACTTCTGGGCAGAGCGTTGCTTGCTAAGAACTTTGAACAGCGCTTGCTTTCAAGTTATCTTCTGAATCAAGGAGCCTGCTAGAAGTTAGAAGATATATTTAACAAATAAAGGTTCTTACGAGAGTCAGCAGATGCGTTTGAATAAAAGGTTCTTTTATCAAAGAACTTCTTCATAATCTTTGCTTAGTACTTTAGAATGTTTTATGTCAGAACATTAACTAAGACATTCAAAACACATTCATCAGAGCATAAATTATCTTAAATATAATTTAGTTATCATCAAAACTCTTGAGATAGGTCAGAACTGATCTTGTTCTTTCAATCTCCCCCTTTTTGATGATGACAAAAAATTATTTTAGATAAAGAAAAGAAACGAATTAAGAGATAAGAATCTCCCCCTGAAATGAATATTTCTATGCATAAGACATCCTGAGATTATTTAGTCAGAGTAATACACAGCCTTCTTGAATTTCTTCAAAACTTCTTCAAGAAGATAAATCTTAGCTGGAATATTCTTTCAGAGTTAAAGTGATACCTGCAAAAAAAATTCTTTTGCACAAAAGGAATTCTTGCAAATTTGTTAGAATGTCTGAGACTTAGTCCCATAACTGTTAAACAGTGATTAGTTCAAGAATCTACATTTTCTCCCCCTTTTTGGCATAATCAAAAAGTGTAATAAATGAGAAATTTTGAAAGATTTCATAAAAAAAAGTAAAAAATAGATATCCATAAGTACAAACAAAACATCCAAATAAGAGACAAAAAGAAACTAGAATTTCTTAGTGACAAGAGCCATCAGAAGATTCTTGATTTCTGAGGCAGATTCGTTTTGTTTTGCCATCCAGTTCTTGATCTCTATATTTGTTTGATCTTGCTTATCCATGCGTTTATTCAAGACTTCATTCTCCTTCTTTAGCTCTTTCAGAGTGTCCATAATGAGTGAGGTAGGAGCAGAAGATGATGAAGCTTCAGTAGAAATAGGCTCAGAAGCAGCAACTGTTGAGTCAGACTTCACAAAGGTGGAGAGCAGAGTGCCCAGATCCATTGCAAGAGTTGGAAAAGGTTCAGGTCCAGCCTTAAGTGAAGGTTGATTCAATAGAACAATAGCCAGAGTGTTGCACCCCAAAATTTTCCCTCTCATATCTCTCAAAACATTTCAAGAAAAATCTCCAAGTGGTTCAAGATTGCTCAAGAGTTAGACAGTCAAATCATCTCTTAAGGCAGTCAACCCCAAATTAGGGTTTTGTGTTGCATCAAGATCCTTGAGTACAAATGACCTAAAGTTCTCCCCAATGTCCTAATATTCTCTCAAGATCATCCATGCCAAATTTCAAGCCTTGCAGAGGAAGTTTGCTCAGTCAATTGCTCAAAGGGTCCAAAAATCGACTGTGTTAGGGCAAAAGTCAACTGTGACCTACAAACAGTCAAACCTCAAGATTTTTTGTTAACATTCTCATTTTTAATGATATTTTATCATTTGATCAAGGGTTGATCATGATTCATCAAGGATTTCTCAAAATTCATCAAGACTCAAAAGTTGCTAAATTAGGGTTTTGTAGGAAAAGTCAACTCAAATTTGACCAAGCATAACTTTCTCATACTTTATCATAAATGACCCATCCAAAGCTCATTTTTAATAGGATTAAATTTACTACAATCCATATTCATACACCAAGATCAAAAAATTCACTCACAAGAAGTTATAAATTTGGACATTATAGGTCATTTTTGAAAGTCAACAAAAACACATTTTTTTCCAAAGCTTATAACTTAAGCATGGAATATCAAAATGAGATGATACCAAAAGTGTTGGTTAGAGGACACCTCAAGATTTCTAAAAAGTCCAATAACACTTCCAAAAGTTAAAAATTGAAGAAGTTATGCATTGTTGAAGTTGGGTATTTTTTGCAAAATTGCCAAAAGTCAACTATCCCCAAAACTTCAAATTTTGTCAAATGGGCCCATTCTTTTCCATTTGATTTGGACTTGCCACATTACAAACGTGTCTTAGCTTCATCCTTGAGTCCATTTGTCAATTTTATTATTTTATTTGATTTTTTAATGAATTATTTCACTTTTAATCAAATTAAATCAAATAAAATCCAAACATTGAATATTTGATCTCTTTTTGGCTATTTCAGGATTGAATCATCATCATCAAATGTATCAAATTCGTATCAAGCATTCCATGTGCAAAAAGATTGAGTTTTTGACAAAATTGGCAAGTCTTCAATGGTGAATCAAATCCAATCTCAAGGCATTGATGTGGAAAGATTCAAGACAAATTTGTTGACCTAATACATTGCATACTACATATACAAGCCAAAGCACACTTATTTGAGACCTAGAGGCTGCAAGAACACCAAGAACAAAACTTGAAAAAAGGTGGAAAAAGTGTGAAACCAAAATCACACTTAGAGGCATTTTCATAAGCAAAACTCAACACCAATCGCTTGCTGGAGGATCACTGAAGCAGAACCAACCCAAAACCAATCTCCATACACGCCCAAAAGCTCTGTAAGTATCTCAAAAAACCGCCCTTCTCTTGAATTCGCAACTCTTATTTCTTGCATCTTTTGCATAAACTACTGGTATATTCCTAATCCTCGTCCAATTTACAAGCATTCTGCATTAGCCAATTGCATTTTTATGGCCTAGATGAAGAACCCCCATATCTAGGGTTCTTCGTTCGTGTTTTGGGGTTTTTCTTTTTCAGGGGAAATCAAGACTCAAGAAGGATATAGGTTTGTTCAGGAAGCCTAGACGAACTCAACCATGTGCTTGGAATCGATTTTCATGGACTGGAATGGATTTTAGGATGCATCTACGCATTTAGCTGCGGATCTAAATCCGCAGGTAAATTTACAGGGTTGAAGGTCAAGGATGACAAACGTGTCTCCCTCTGATTAGACCATTCAAACAATTCACGCACTTTTTTTATTTTCTGGCATAATGACATGTTTTGATATATTATGTTTTGTTTGTGTTTAATTAACAATTGAGAAGCAGTGGTTGAGTGGTGGGCGTGTACATCCAATGATCAACAGGACCTGGGTTCGAATCCCAGGTCCCCCATATGCATTGTTATTATTTTTCTTCAGGTGATCCAATGCAATACCAAGCGTGTAGCCTACAATACTCCCTCACTCAATCACTTGCCAGATGGCCCCAGGCTAGATCTGGTGATCCAGAATGAAAGCCTACCATGGGATCCAGTCAACCAATGCACAGGGGATCCAAAAAAGTCAAACGAGGCCAGCTTGTGATGGGCCTCAGAATTGCTATCAAGACCTCCAAAATCAGGCCCAAACCTCTAATTCTTTCTATTTCATATTTATTTTATTTGCTTGTTTGTTTAATTATTTTTATTATTAACTAACCAATCACATTTTTTCCTTCATAAAATTAAAAACCAAAAAATATTTTATTTATTAAATTAAATTTAAGTATTTTATTTTTATTAACAAACCAATTAATTAATTTAGTTTTAATTAGGAATAACTTTTAATATATTTTGCAATAATTAAAATTAACTTAGACAATTAGGTTTTTATTAACATTGATTAAATTTATTTTTTATTTCTTTAAATATAAAAAACCCAAAAATATTTTTATTTATTAATTTAATAATTAACTTAGTTTAATTTCTTTTTTAATTCAAAAACAAACCAAAAATACTTTCTTTCACAAAGGGTCAAAACCCTAAAACTTGCGCCCGATTTAATTTCCCGCACGCGATCCATTTTATTCAATATTGTATCTGTTTCCGGAATGTAATAGCTTAATAGGACTTTAAATATTTTCAACGCTTTATTTATTTTCCGCATTTTAATTTCAAGGGTTGCTTTTGGCGATGTAAATACCCGACGCCTTGTAATAGTTAGTTTAATTTCGGCAATTTAATTTCTGCAACTTATAAACTGTTAGATGTTTGGTAATAGGGAATGCATGACAAGATTGAACGTTTAAACCTAAAATCAACATAGATCACCATTAACATGTACAAAGATAAAATAAACTGAAAACAACACACTCGCACATGCGCACTCTTATGGTACACCTCATTTGGTTGCCTTCGTAACGCGGTTATTGAGTATAGGTCACTTTAGAGGTCGCCCTCTTGTCCAAAGATCATAGTTGCCTCGAAACAGTTGCCTCGGAAAAAATGATCTAAGACATTAGGGTTACCGCTAAGGTGTCCTAACATTGCTTTAGTGACTGCACGTCCCTAAAATCGAATTGACCCTTAAACTCCAACGACGAGGCCACCTACTCATTCATAGTGGGATAGCCCTGTCTAAAGGACATTAGCATAGAACGATTCCTTTTTCGAGTAGGTAGATGGTTCTTAAGTACTTTCTCTTTCAAAACAAAACAAGTTTTTCACACTTACACTCATTTTCAAACAAAAACTTCTTCAAACCCACAAACACAAAGAAAGCAAATTTTGAAAACCATATGAGCAAGTACCTAAGAGCCCATGGATAACCACGGATAGAAAGGGTGCTAACACCTTCCCTTTCTATAATCTACCCCCCGAACCCGAGAAACATCTCGAAAAAGGAATTTTTCTGTGCTTTTTTCCTTTCCTTGTTGGATAAAATAAAAGACTGTGACGACTCTTGCTTACCGCGACATTTTGCAAAAACAAACGCAAAACGCAAACCAGCATTCCAAAAAACAGTCAGTTCTCTCCCACCGTATCACACAGAGGATTTGAATCTTCAGAGGATTCTTCAGATTCATCTTCTGATATGTCCATCTTATCAGCTGGTGTATCAGCAATCATTAGCGAAGACTTCTTATTCCAAGTGTCAGCAGCTTCTGTCTTGAAAGCATGCAGAAGTTTGGAAAAGTTGTCCAGCACCTGAGAATGGCACAAATCCTGTAACTTCCGTGATTCAGCAACCAAAGTTCTTCTGAAGGTTTCCCATAGAAGATCTGTTGTTGCTGTGTTCACACTTCTAGAGCAATCTTCTTTCAGTAGTTGTAAC